>CM070821.1:2427567-3836891 GCA_036326025.1 Chrosomus eos
ATAGGGGCGCAGCACCATGGGGGGCGCCAAAGCGATGGTAAAAAAAAAAATTAAATTCAAATTAAATTAAAAATATATATTTTGTATTTTCTATATGTAGTTGCTGTTGTGCGTTTCTAAATCATTTCTGCATTTCCTCAATGTTATATAAAATTTTAGAGGACTAGAGTAGGCGCCCTCATGGAGAAGGGGGTGGGGTAATATCGCGCGAGCGCCGTCACCATGAGCGCTGCTGAGTGAGCAGGAGAAGTGAGTGAGTTGTCGTCGAAAAAGATGGATAAAGCAAAATGCTGGGGGGCTAAAAATAGAAAAAGAAAGAGGGAAAAGGAGATGGCATGTCGATTGGTGTGACAGCAGCTAAATAAGTGCATGCTGATCCAGACATGTAGGCTGTCTCTCTGGCCATCGGGACTACCGGGAGATTCCCGGTGGGCCAACGTTCTTTTTCGGCCGATACATCCTAATATTTATTTATTTATTTTTTAACGGCCCATAAAACTCGTACATCGGCGGCCCATTCGTTTTTTTTTTGCTTAATTGGCGGCGCTGTTAGTGCCGGTGTAATGCATTGATCAAAAAAAATCAGCGAGTTTTTTTTCTGACACCTGCCCATGAAATATGTCATCATGTGCATCTCTTTCAAGTATAGAAATTCTAATTATGAAAGTTTCCTTTATTTTTTAGTGCATTTGTTTTACAATATAGCCTATGGCTATTACTACATGGGATTAATATTATAACTATTATTATGTAGTAGTGTAATGTAGACAGACACTGTAACTAAAAGAGTTTAGAATTTTTCTTTGTTTAATTTGCACCCTGAATATGGGTTGGAGCTTTTAATTTTGAACTCTCAAAGTGCACATTAAAAAACACAAAATTTTCTTACGGGTGGGGGCATGCCCCCGAACACCCCTAGAGGAACAGAGGTCCACCTACCACAGTTTTACCTAAAATCAGGTGAGACACACTGGTATTGCTGTTCCAATGGAGCTTATAGTTTTTTTAGGGGGGTTCATCACTGTGCAGTATGTTTCAATTGTATTAATAAATGACATTTTTTTTACTTATTTTATCTGTTAGCTCTCCCTCGTTCCTACTCACTTATGGCACACTTATATATTTATTTTTTAAAACATTTTTGGGGGGGGGGGGGGGGGGGGCGCAAAAATTGTTGCTGCATACCCCTCTGACACTGGGTAGTTGCGCCCCTGCTCTCTGTATTTCAGATGCCCCCTCATTAGCGCTCGGCTGGTGCCGGCTCTGAGTCAAATGAAATACAATAAACGTACAAATAAATATTACAAATTAAAAAACAATCGGAAATGTCGTCCAATTTTCTGAATACTATTATTTGATGACAACAATACATTTAAAAACAAAATACTGCCATTTCTGCTTTTTTTTTCTTTTAAACAAAAAACCAAGCTGCTGCCTTTTTTAAATTTCATCTTTCATTCCAAAATAGAATAATGAATGAATGAAAAAGTACACGTCTCAATTATTCCTGACCAAACTAAAGTTTCCAAATTTACTGCACTTTTCAGTCACACTGTCCATTTTCCATGTTGATTACAAACAAATTATGTTTACTCACACTTTAATGTTACATGTACAAGTTGTCCAACTTTTCCACAACAGATATCAAAGAACAACCTTAACAATCCATTTCCACTATATACTTACTGGGGGGAACACAATCAAACTTATTTACACCTATACAGAAAAAACACATTAAGGCTGCATTTACACTGCAGGTCTTGATGCCCAAATCCGATTTTCTGACTATATCCGATTTTTTTGACGACCCGCTTACATCATCTTTTAAAAGTGACCCGTATCCGATTTTTGCATTTACACTGTACACTGCTGAAACTGCCAAATGTAGACGTTCTGACCTGGAAAAGGAAGTAAAACAGCACGAAATACAATGGATGCAGATGCGAATAAAAGTATCCAGTGTTTTGCTTTCGTTTTGTATATTTGTTTTTTAAGCTTTTTTATCGGTGGCACTGTAGCCACGAGCGCTTAAAACCGTGCCTCCCCATATCTCGTGAAATGTCTTCAAACACGGATTTATTTCTGTAACAACCCTGCATTTTTGCGTGCACTGTCTCTTCGCCCCAATCACTCAAAAGACATGAAACATCCGCATTGCTCCACTGTGTGTATCCTTCTCCCTCGCGCCTATAATAAGAATGTGATCGCGCAGTTGGTGGTGTCCCCCTGAGTTGACGTCACTTTTTTAATGACGTACGACTCGCATTTACTGGGGAATATCTGATTTGTCTGCTTACATGGCACACGCAAATGCACATATCCGATTCATATCCGATTCATAACCACATATGAGTGAGGCCTGAATCCGATCTGAGAAAATCGGAATCCATGCGTTTTTTTCCTGCTTACACGTTCATGGGTCATATCCGATCTGTGCCACATGAGAGGAAAAAATCGGATTTGGGTCACTTGAACCATGCAGTGTAAATGGGGCCTTAGTAAGCAAAACATTGTCGCAAGTAATTGACAAAAGGGATGTATGAATTATTGAATCTGGATGTAATGAACTAGGATATTTAAGAAACAAATAACAGTTTATACAAAATATACTATTGAAATAGTTGGATTTAATACAGACAGGGATGATATCTTTTTTTTTCCTTTAGTATTTGTTTTTTTTTACTACACCTAAAAACCACCAGCTCTGGGCATATAAACTTTAAATGTGTGATGAATTATAAAATAATGACTTTAAGCTTAAAATATGAACAGTTTTACAATATATATATTTTTTAATCACTGTGATGAGAACATGTACTACAGAACATTTGGTAGTAAAGCAGAATCTGTGCCATAGCTTAAAAAAAAAAGTTATTAAAAAGGAACACCCAATGGCCCTCATTTATCATTCTTGCGTAGAAACGGGCATATATGTTGGTGTAAGATTATGCTTACACTCCTCTCACCGCCTGATTTATGAAGCTGTGCGTACCTTTGAAATCTAGGTGTACGCAATACCTGCCCTTGATAAATGCCGCGGCTAAAAAAAATCGTCATTAGAATAACACGCCTCTAAATATTCAAGTCTCCGCTTCCCCCACGCCCTCATTTTACGCCATGGACACACGGAAGACGGCAAAGAAGAGAAACTTCTCCGACGTGGAGATCGAGACCATCACCAGGGAAGTGGAAAGAAAATTTTTTTTTTTATTTGGGAGTTTAAAGAGTGGGATTGAAGGTTAAAGTTGATTAAAGTAGGATTAATTCAACCTAAATTACAAGTTCTGTTAGTGTAGGGTTGAGAAGCGCACTCCAGCAGATCAGAATGTTTTATTGCTTAATAGACCAATGATCAAGTTAAGCATGAGTTTTCTTGTTTATTGTAGGTGAAAAAAAAATCTTCAGTGCTGAGATATTATTTTTATGATAGCCTAGATATATTTATGATTTTTATTATTAATGACTCTTATTGTTATTTAGGACAAGAATGTCGTTATTATTATTATTTTAAAGAAGAATAATGTCATTTTTATTATTTTGTCATTCTAAATTATTTTCTGGTCATTGAAAGCCTTTCATTTACTTAGTCCGTGCGCACCACCCTGAAAGGTCAGGTAAAGTGCTCAGGCTCGCAAGAGTCGTAACTTAAGGAATACACATGCCTACAAATCAAATGCTTTGGTAAAATCACAAATTAAACATTGAAGTCCATGTTGCACAAAAATAAACGGAAGTTTATAATTACTTTGTTGTTGTTGTTGTTGTTGTTGTTGTTTTTTTTACAGTGGGTCGTAATATATCATATCTTTTAGTTTGTCAGTGCGTTGTGTGGTGTTAGGAATTGTTTCTCTGCGCATTTCCGCACTAACTCAAACATGCGTACACCACCTCCACCACCTGAGCTGGCATGGGATTTGAGCGTGCCGTACACCAAAGTCCATATTGATAAATTTCAAAGTCATTTTGGGTGTACGCCAGGTGTACGCTGGAAATTTGGTGTACGCACTTTTTATAAATGAGGGCCAGTAAGTTTACATCTTGTGTGTGCATTTCTACCTGCTTGCTCCACTCGTCACATTAATTCCAGCTACCTCTGTCAAGTGCCAGTGTTTAAATGTATATATGATACTGGGTATTTGAAGGGTGAAACTGCTGAAAATGTAGACAGACAGTAATCACAATGGCCCTCATTTATCATTCTTGCGTAGAAACGGGCGTATATGTTGGCGTAAGATTATGCTTAGACTCCTCTCACCGCCTGATGTATGAAGCTGTGCGTACCTTTGAAATCTAGGTGTACGCAAGACCTGTCCTTGATAAATGCCGCGGCTGAAAACGATCGTCATTAGAATAACACGCCTCTAAATATTCAAGTCTCCGCTTCCCCCACCCCTCATTTTACGCCATGGACACACGGAAGACGGCAAAGAAGAGACACTTCTCCGACGTGGAGATCAAATGACCTATCACAATGCATTATTTTACAGCAGGTGTTTTGAAACAATTATCATTTAATATCGTATCATGTACAATAGTGATGATGATGTGATGTGGAGTACCATTCATTCACATTAATAATTGCATGTCCATTTGTAATATTCTTATTCTTATTATTATTCGTGTTCATTTATGAGGAAAAAACAATGATACGAGCGCTCTGAAAGCGGCTCTAAAATATATTTTAAAACTTTCACAGAGACATCAAACAGAAAGCACAAACCTTTCTTTAAACTGAATTTCGTTTTGTATTAATTGTATCTTAATTTTACTTAACGTTTCATCAACCAATTACCTGGATTTATAAGAAGTAGCCTAAATAGCAGATGATAGATAATCATGAAACGGAGGATGCGTGAACTGAGCTCATCTCATAAATGAACCGAAACTCGGCGTAGCCTATAAGGTACCCTACTTGCCTCAGACATGTCTACTTTTAAACAGAACAATTCAAAACGAAAGAAAACAGACACAGACTGCTCTCTGCTTATGTAATCTGAAATGTGCATTTCTCTCTGGCGCGTTCACTACTTCGAAGATCGCGAGTCAGCATCTCAACTTCATCTTTGCAGCCGACACAAAGAAAACACTTCTTTATTAATAAACAATTAAAATATCTCCTTACTATATTTACATATTCATAATCATTACTTTTGCCGGTTCTTTGTGACAGATTTTTAATTAGCCTACTATGTTGTTGCTGTTTTTTTTTGTTTTTTTTGGTCATATATTTTAGTTTGTCAATGTACGGAGCCGTTAGGAATTGTTTTTCTGCGCTTTTCCGCACTAACTCAAACGTGCGTACACCACCTCCTGAGCTGGCGTGGGATTTGAGCGTGCCGTACGCCAATGTCCATATTGATAAATCTCAAAGTCACCGTGGTTTTGGGTGTACGCCAGGTGTATGCTGGAAATTTGGTGTACGCACTTTTGATAAATGAGGGCCAATCCGTGTCAGTCATGTGTGGGTGAATTGAAATCTAATTTATTAAGCATTTAAAATCTCTAATGAGAAATTAACAACATGGAAAGTTTAAAAAGCAATCATAATAAGCTATTTTATGACTTTCATAACTAAAATTATTCCTGATTCCTGCAGAATCAGCAGAAAATAAAAACGGACAATAATGAGGTGTTGGTAAAAATTATAAAGAGTTTAATCAATCATTACTTTAAGCAAATGCAAACATTAAGTAAAAGTGAAAGTGAATGAAACAGATCTCTCTCTTTACTGGCTTATAAGAGCCAAAGCATCTCAAGAGAAGAAGAGAAGAAAAGTGTCCAGTTTCAAAGATACATGAAAGTAGCCTATATCTTGCATTTGCATGGAAGAGAAGAAGTGGAAGAGAATCTAGATGTTTTGAAGAACAATGAGGAAATGAATATCAGATTCATGAAGACCAAGTGTTATGGTCTTCTTCTCCAGCTCCTGAACTTTGCCCTCAAAGCTGCAGTTTAAGAAGCATGGCGCCTGTGTTTGGCTTGGCCTCAGCTGCTGCGTTGCATATGTCTCAACTTTTAGTGTTTGTACTGGTATGTTTTGTCATCATATAAGCCCTAACGTCTACTGACTGTGTTTCTGCTGTTCGGATTTATGACCGACGCTCGCTGTTAGACATCAGAGAGTATATGGAAGGACTCTTTGATAGTTGGGAAAGTTACAAACAATTTTTTCCGCCCCCGCTCGTGTGCCCTCCTTCCTCACCTGAGTACCAGCTTCTGCTAGCGACCAGGCACTCTGGTAAACCTAGGAAGAGACCGAGGAGAAGGGGCTATAGAGCTGGTGCCCAGGTCAAGTTGCGCCGGCCTTCCTGGATGGGTGTGCTCCGCCTCAGTGCGGAGAGCGAACCCGGTGGTTGCGGGATGCGGGAGGAAATGCTCCTCAGCTGCAGCTGTTAATTTACCATCCTTTGTCCTCATCATGACAAAAAGTCATGATGTCATGTTGCTTTTTATCGTCTATCATCCAACTGAAGAAGGTCCTAATTATTGGAGACTTTAACCTGCATATTGATGATATTGCATGTAACACAGCTGCGGATTTCCTATTCCTTTACAGACTCTTTTAATTTTACTCAGCATGTTACTGGACCCACACACATAAAGGGACACACTCTGGACCTTGTTTTTTCACTTGGTCTTGATATAGTAAAGATTAATGTAGAAGATGTTCATGTGAGTGATCATAGCTGTGTGTTCTTTGACATTAAAGGGTTAGTTCGCCATTTAAGACATGAAGTTGTATGCAATCCTTACCAGCACTATAGTGCATATACACTGACCCACTCTGTAGTCACCTCGCTGGTCAGAGTTCTGGCCGCTGGAAGTTTTTCAAGAAAGTACTCCCGGTTAGTTTCCGGGGCCACAAAACTGTGCGTTTTTACGTGAAAAAATGATTTGCGTTTCAAAGCTTGATTAATTTACCACACAAAAAACACGCCGGGACAAAATTCATACCTCAGTTTTAATCGGCACTATTTTCTTTCCATTTCTACCAATCCGCTACTGTCAACGTCAACAGTGAGCACGTTCGGATCAGCTGTTCCATAGTGTTTACACAATCGATTGACAACGACGTAAAAAGTAGAAAATGAACAATGGTGCGAACTTGTAAATACCCAGGCTGTGACCACAAGAATGTGCCGGGATCACCGTTCAGATTCCATCGTTTTCCTGTTTCGGATATTGCTACAGCTTTGGCTGGTTGCCATCGGCTACTCTGCGGCAGCTAAAATATCCAGAATCAAGAATTATGTGCAGTGCTCACTTCAGCGAAGACGATTACATCCCCAACCAAGGAGGAAAAAGAAAAAAAACTGATTTTAAAGAGTTTTACTGTACCAGTACCACGGGGTAAGCACTATTTACTTACTTTATGATCCCATGTAAACTGTACGGTAAACAAGCTGATGTTTAGACTCCAGTGGAAAACACGTGAAAAGATGTAGACCTAATATAAAAACGGTATATGGGATATAGGTACAATTTGCTGAGAAAACTATTTGATTGAACATGCACACAATTGAGGTTTCAGGGCTCTCAAGACACCCCGTCATTGGTTGTTGTTGCCTTAATCTTACCCAGATACAATAGTGAATTATTTTCTGATTGGCTAACAACACCAGATGAGACGCGCTTTCCTGCCGGTCCAGAGTTTTGGGCGCTGCGGCATATTAAATATATTACAAATATTTTTTCAGCGTGAGAAATGCAATGTGTGGCGGGAGAGCGTGACAAAAGACCGAAATGAGTGACTGTCACACTCAATGCGTGCCACTTGAGAGAGCCCTGAGGTTTTGTGTTGCAATCAATAACATTTCGGCATCGGTATACTCCGGTTCATAAAGGTATCCCTTTGGCGTTGTGCTAAAATTACTTTCATCATCATCTGTTCCGTCTGACATTGTGCTAAAATTCGTTTCATCATCAGAAGTTTCGCAGTCAGACATGTTGTCAGCGAGTCGCACTATTAACAGCTGATCCGAACGTGCTCTCTGTTGACGCTGACTGACAGCAGCGCGAATTGATAGAAATGGAAAGAAAATAGTGCCGATTAAAACTGAGGTATGAATTTTGTCCCGGCGTGTTTTTTTGTGTGGTAAATTAATCAAGCTTTGAAACGCAAATCATTTTTTCACGTAAAAACGCACAGTTTTGTGGCCCCGGAAACTAACCGGGAGTACTTTCTTGAAAAACTTCCAGCGGCCAGAACTCTGACCAGCGAGGTGACTACAGAGTGGGTCAGTGTGTATGCACTATAGTGCTGGTAAGGATTGCATACAACTTCATGTGTTAAATGGCGAACTAACCCTTTAACTTTCATCTGGATCCTCCGCCCCTGGGAATTATGGCCCAGAGCAGACTGATCTCATGAAATGGCGTATGTATGACACGCCAATTCGTATTTCCATTTTTGGCGTGCTATCAAAACGCATAATCAGTTTTCAGCGTGTTTATCAACGCCGTTGACTTAACGTTACATTACTGTATATATAAATATATGACCTACCCCAACCCGTTCCTAAACCTACCCGTCACTGGTTAATACCATTTATGAGTCTTCCCCTACCATTCTAGGGAAAAAAAATATCACTCCCCAGATGTAGATCTACATTTTGCTTCGTTTCGCTCGGACATTTAACGGCGTGTACATACACGCGGAATCACTCGGACATTTAACGGCGTAGACATACACGCGGATAGCTCAAAATGCGTATAGATAACACGCCACTTGACTTGAAAGTGGCGTGTATGTTTAAGCAAAAGTCATGATGTCATGTTGCCCAGAGGCGGATTATTAATCATGATAATGTGGAGAGGTTCTCTGCCTTGTTTGACCCATGTTCACTGATGGGATGCAGTGATGCAGATGTTTTCGTCCAGTCTTTTAATAATCAGTGCTTAGCACTATTAGATAAAGTGGCACCAGGGAAGTCATACATTGTCTCCTATAAAAAAAAAACTTGTCCTTGGGTTGATGAAACTATCCAGAGTTTTAAGAGAAATTGTAGAAAAATTTAACGTCTATAGAAATCTTCTAAACTTGAGGTTCATAGGCTTAATTTGTGAGACCTAAGGGGTACCTTAAATTATATGCTAAGAAATGCGAGAACTCGCTTCTTTTCTCAGCTTATTTCCTCTAATAAGCAAAATCCTAAAATCTTGTTTGACACTATAAATGCCACAGTTTCTCCTTCTTCCCCCAAAGCAAATGTTTCCTCTAAATCAGGGTGTAATGAATTCCTTCACTTTTTTGTAAGCAAGATTAGAGATGTTAGGGCAAATATCTCACCATCACTAAATTCTGCGAGTGACCTGTCTTCTGCTCATTCTTGGTCACATTTTAAACCTGTGACATTACAGGACATCACCTCTATGATACATACATTGAAACCCTTATCTTGTCCTATGGATGCTCTCCCAACCATGCCATTTATACAAGCATTTGCTTGTATTGGCCCCTGTATTGTAGATATGTTACTTCACTTTTAACTGGTGTCGTTCCTACTTTTTTAAAATATGCTGTTGTTAAGCCTGTACTTAAAAAGCCCAGTTTGGATCCATTACAACCCAAGAGCTACAGGCCGATATCCAAACTTCCATTCATGTCAAAAACTCTAGAAAAAGTTGTAGCAGAACAGCCGCTCATCCCTTTCATGGAGAATCACGAGTTATTTGAAATATTCCAGTCTGGTAAAAAGCATTCTACAGAAACTGCATAACTTAAAGTTTCTAGTGTCATTTTAATGTCAGCTGACTCTAAGGAATACACAGTTTTGGTTCTTTTGGACCTTTCATCTGCATTTAATACGGTGGATCATAATGTTATGATAAATAGACTCCATGAGCTGGTTGGGATGTCTGGATCGGTTTTAAAATGATTTTCATCCTATCTTTCGGGTAGAAGTTTTAGTGTTTTTGTAAATCAATTCATGTCTGAAACTGCAGGGTTGTCGTGTGGGGTACCTCAGGGATCTGTTTTGGGACCCATCCTGTTCCTTTTGTATATATTTCCTCTAAGACAGATAATTAGCCAGTTCAGTGACATATCTTACCATCTGTATGCAGATGACATTCAACTGTATTGCTCGTTCAAGGAAACTGAGTTCCATAAATTGTCTTCTTTAAAAAACTGCTTGACTAGTATTAAACAGTGGTTATGTGACAACTTCCTTCTAAACTCAGAGAAAACAGAAACACTGATTATTCCCCCTGAAAGTAAAATTCCTCCGATTAAACAGCATATTGTTGACTTAGACTCGTCTGTTCATCTGAGCCATAGGAGTTTAGGTCGTGTTTTTGATTCTGCGATGGCCTGAGTGTCACTCTAAACAATTAGTCCAAATTAAGAATACGGGTGTCAAAGGGTGAGTTAGAAATGATTATTCATGCTTTTATTTCCTCTCGCTTAGATTACTGCAACAGTCTTTTTAACTGTTTGAGCAAGAAGGAGCTTCACCGTCTCCAGGCCGTTCAGAACTCTGCTGCAAGGCTTTTAACTCACACAAATAAAAAGAGCTCATATTTCACCTGTATTAGCAGCACTTCACTGGTTACCTGTCCAGTATAGAATTCAATTTAAAATCCTGGTCCTTACTTTCAGAGCCCTGCAGGGTCAAGTTCCTCGCTATATCTCTGAGTTGCTACAGCTTCATACTCCGACCCGTAGCTTGAGGTCATCAGGTCAGAGGTTGTTAGTGGTTCCCCATACTCATTTTAACACCAGAGGGGATCGATCATGTGGCACCTAGGCTGTGGAATGCTTTAGCCCAGAGGTCACTAATAGGCGGACCGCGGTCCGGATCCGGACCCAACCGCCGTTCTGTCCGGACCCGGACCAATAACCCATAAATTATTGAGAATTATTGACTTTTGACGGAACGTTTCTATTTTAACACCGCGCAGCTTTTCTAGCATTTATGGTACTGGTTTAGCGCGGCCCAGAAAACTCACAGGACCAATAGCATGCGCTGTAAACATAAATCATGTCATGTGATGCTACTCGAGTGCGAGAGATACACACAGACAAGACGAAGAGAGAGACGACGTTTCACATGACGTGCTCTAAAAAAGAAAAGTGGACAGCGAAAACAGAGCTTTCAAATAGAATCAAGGACAGATTATTACACGTTCATTATTCCCACGGACAGTTCAAAACGGTATGTCTCATATGTTCAGAGACTGTCGTGATTATTAAAAGCTGGCAATGTGAAGCGCCAGTATGAGACAAGCACAAATTTTGACCAAACATACCACTTAAATCCAGACTGAGGGCACAGAATAAACGATCTAAAAGCCAATGTGATCGATCAGCAGAATCCTAACAACAAGGGCTCACTTTTCTCACTAAGCAGAGAAAGTGGGAAGTGGATATAAAAGGGAAGAAAGAGAAAAGGAGGTGTTACAGCTGTTCAATTGTTAACATGTGTTGAGATTGTTTATTATAAAATGTGTTAAAGGGAGTTAACTAAAAAGTAAAAGGGAAACTAAGCTATACTTTTTATTTCATTTTTCTAAAATGAAGCACTTTATTTTGAGATGACATTTTTGAAAAGCTCTCTGTTGTGTTTTATTTATTTATAATTATTTTTAAATGCAGCCTTTATTTTATTTAAATTGATAATTTATTATTAGAGTACTTATTATTCATGATCCTACAGTTCAATTATATAACTACAATTAAATAATATTTCAACAATATTTATTGTCTCTTATTGTATTTGACAGTTGTCTGTTGACTAGGCTACTTGCATATTTTCATACAACACAGGTAGCTGTGGCACTGAATGATAACGCTAGTCATTGTGATGTTGCGGACCTTTGCTTGACGAAATTTTCTCTAACTGGACCCCTTAGAATTTTAATTGAATACCCCTGCTTTAGCCCCTTTTCTACATTGTGTGAATTCTGTTGAAGCTTTTAAAAAGCAACTAAAGACGCTGCTATTTAAGCAGGCTTTTAGTTAGACGTGGGGTTGTTATTGTTTTGTTTTTATGTTTTCTATTCGGTTTTTATCTTTCTCATGTATTTTACTTTGTTTAATTGTATTATATTCTACTGTGAAGCACTTTGTGATTTTTATTTGTGAAAGGTGCTATACAAATAAACGTTACTTGCTTGCCCAAAGTTTTTTTTTTTTTTTTTCAGTGTGACTTTTCTGGCACACTTTAAGTTCATCGGTGTGGACCTGTCGTATTGGCAAGAGGCCCAGAAGTGAATTCTTCTGATAAATCCATAGAAATGAGATATCTCCAAGTAACAGATACAATTAAGATATTTATGGACAATCTTTTACGTTTCCTTTTTAAATTATTGTCTTTGTATTATGAATT
The DNA here is from genome assembly GCA_036326025.1 of Chrosomus eos. Classification (NCBI taxonomy): domain Eukaryota; kingdom Metazoa; phylum Chordata; class Actinopteri; order Cypriniformes; family Leuciscidae; genus Chrosomus; species Chrosomus eos. The sequence continues at coordinate 2,439,897 of CM070821.1, forward strand.
GTTTTTTTACAAGTAAAACGAAACCATTCTTTGGTGATTCTAAAAACTTTCAAAATAAGTTTTAGAGTGATTTTTTCCTAGAAATATCTTTATTTTGTTGTAGTTTAGATATTAATATTAGCAAACTCCCAGTGATCCAGGACTGAGCTGGTTTAAGGACACCGCAGAAGACCCTGAAGTAACGTCTAGCATCTTTAACCTGCAGGTAAGGGCAATTTATAATTGTAACAGCTTATGGGAATGTTTCAGAATGATTTATAAGGTTACAGGGTGGGAAATTAGCAGTACTTTATTGATGTCATCTGGCATTTTGTAATGTTTACATTACAAGCAAAAAACACAAATGAAATTATACAGTAGGCCTAGACTATAGGCTATTTACTTGTGATTTAGCAGCAATCGTGTAAAACGTTATAAGCCAGCAAACGCAGTAGAGTACTTTATTATTATAAAGTAGTCTAACACTTGACATATATTTATTATTATCCTATTACCGTTGTTGGAGCTATATTTTTATTTTTGTTTATTTTGGGCTTAAGTTAATTTATAGCTTCATTTATTCATTTATTTTCTTTGTTAAGGTTTTTTTTGTATTTATGCTTTACTTGTATTGTCGTTTATTGGTCACATGGTGTTATGTTCATTTGCATAAGTAGGTCAAGGTGGGAGGTACTTCAGGCACGAGGGCATATGGTTTTTTACCAGCGTGAGAGAGGCAGCAGGAATGTCTGTAAGCTTGCTTATGTGTGTGAATAAACCTCCTCAAACTCAATCTCGTTATGGACATCACTTTGCTTTGGTACCTCTGAACCTGCGTAAAGCCTAACCATGACGTAGCCTCAAGTGGCCATTTGAGAAGTTTGTTATTATTTGTTTTTGTTTAAGTTTATGGACAAATAGCCACTACATTAAGTAAAAAACCTGCCCTGGATATATCGTTGGTTTACGTGGATACTGGACTTGTCGTTTGCTGGATTACCGTTTGGAAAGTGGATTACTCACCTGGATGCGGGAGACAAACAAAGGAAAGGGCCTAGGAGTGACGGAGGCGTGGGCTGGATACAGTGCAAACATCGAATAATACGACCCATCCGACAGTGTAAAGTTTCCCTGGACACCGTACTGGATAACGGTGACGCTACTGGAGCGCTGGAGCTGCACTACGGAGTGGAGGATATTGTTTGCTGCAATTTGAATTCTCAAAGGCCCACAGCCTTTACAGGTGACGCGCACGGTCGCGCGCGTAACAACAGCTACTGCGTGCATTCAACTCCGTGTACAAAGGCAACCACCGCAACAAACAAAGTTCCACAAGGTATGTGCTTTATTCAATCTTTGCAAACAACTGTGTGTGTACATGACCGACATCAACAAAGGGAAAAATGTCTGACGTTGCATCTAAAGCCACAAGCGACACGGCGCTTCCTACAAGAAGACGCACAAGTTTTACTGCTAAAGGAATGATGTTTTTTATGCAAACGTGTCAGGAAAAGAGATCGGTGCAATCCAGACGAGCCAAATCGTACATGAATCAGATGGATAAGTTGATGCATTCTGCAGACAATATTGATGCAGTCAAGGCTCTTTTGGATCAAATAATAATATGTGTTGATGAGGCAAAACAACATCATTTGTCATTTGTGTCACTGGACATACCTCAGGATGAGAAGGAGAAACAAGATAAATATTTTGAACAAAAGGAAAAGTGTTTTTCAAGCTTTATTGATGACATCAAAGGTTGGTTATCAAACACAGGCCATTCATATGAACTTCCAATTAAACCACCTGATAATCCAACTGATATTGGGCCTGAGGACAGTGTATCCAATAAAGGTTCTGCAATGTGTTCAAAGGCTGGTTCTAAACTGTCAAAGACTTCATCCAGGGCATCTGCAAAGATATTAGCGCAAGCAGAAAGAGCAGCGTTACAGGAACGCATGGCTGCTCTAAAACAAAGGCACATTTTGGAGGATCAGGAGGAACAAATACGACTTGAACAAGAGGACTTGCGTAAGAAACGGGAACATTTAAGGAGAGAAAAGGAACAACTTGCTCTGGAGGCAGAATTAAAGGTGACAAATGCAAAATTGGAGGTTCTAGAAGTAAGCTCAAAGTGTGGCTCTAAAGTGTCAAGATGTGCATCTCAAACATTAGATGGCATGAATTCTTACTTGAAAAGGTCAGAAACTCAAGGGACATATGAACTAAATCCGAATGCTGATTGCTATGTGCCCACCAATAAAAGCTCTAAACCTACCTCCAGTCGCCTGGTAAATTCTGTCCCTGTTGGTGTTCAACCCAAACATGTTGTAAAACAACTACCCATACCTAACGTCATTCCTGTGTTTCAAAGGCAAAGTACACAATCACTGGGTTTGCAAGATGTTTGTGAAGATAATCAATCCATCAATTCTCCAGACATTTTGAACATCATGCAGCGTCAAAATGAAATAACTTCGCTGTTGGTCCAACAAAACACAGCCTCTGCTCTGCCTATGAGAAATATACCTGTATTTGATGGTGATCCCCTGTATTTCAAATCTTTTCTCAGAGCCTTTGAAAATTGCATTGAGGATAAAACTCAAAATTTCAGTGATTGTCTGTACTTTCTAGAACAGTATACTAGGGGGCAACCAAGAGACATTGTAAGAAGTTGTCAGCATATGCCCTCTGAACCAGGTTATCAAAGAGCAAAAACGCTTTTGATTGAACATTTTGGCAGTGAACATAAGATTTCTTCTGCTTACATGGACAAAATCAACAACTGGCCCTCAATAAAACCTGAGGATGTTAATGCTTTGCAGTCATTTGCTTTGTTCCTTCGAGGTTGCTCCAATATAGTACATCATATAAAGTATATGAAGGAGTTGGACATGCCAGCTAACCTCAGGACGATCCTGATGAAACTCCCATACAAGCTGAGGGAAAAGTGGAGAAATGTGGCATGTGACATACTGGAACAAACTGGAAGCAGAGCAGTGTTTGTTGATTTTGTGAATTTCATTGAAAAACAAGTCAAAATTGTTTCAGATCCTCTGTTTGGAAATATTAATGATGTTTCTCCAGCCAGCTATACAAAGCTATCCATGCAAGTTAAGCAGAAAAGGAAAAGTGGTACATTTGCCACCAGCATTAATGCACCAAAGGATGGACATAATGAAATGGAAAACTTGACAGCTCACAGTAACCAGCTCAAATGTATGTTCTGCTATCTTACCAATCACACTCTGGAAAAATGCTTTCAGTTTAGAAGAAAGACACAACAGGACAAGATTCAGTTTCTAAAGGAGAAGGGCGTTTGTTTTGGGTGCTTGAAACATGGACACACGAGCAAAGACTGTAGGAGTCGTTTGGATTGTGAAGTGTGTCACAGGAAACACCCATCTGTCCTGCATGTGGAGAAGGAGGACACTACAAGGATAACCTCCAAAGAAACTGTAAGCACTGTATCCGGGAAGCAGCAGACGTGTGGTCATATTGGGGCTGGTGATGAGGATACTGCTGTCTTTTCCATTGTGGCTGTGCAGGTGAAAAGTCAGAAAAGTAATAAAGTTGTGCATACTTATGCTTTCCTGGATCCTGGGAGCTCTGGTACCTTCTGTACTACAAGTATGGCTGAAAGGCTGGGAGTATCAGGAAAAAACTGTAATGTAGTGTTAAGGACAATGGGGCAGACTAAAACCATTAACACTACTGTAGTTACCGGTCTGGAGGTGTCTGGATTTGACACCGATGATTTTATTGAGCTACCATCTGTTCTGACACAAACAAAAATGCCTGTATCTAAAGTCAATGTGCCACGTCAGGATGATGTTGCCAAATGGGCGTATTTGAGTAGCATTAGGCTACATGAAGTAGATGCAGATGTAGACTTGCTCATTGGATCCGACTCTTCTAAAGTTTTGGAGCCATGGGAACTGATAAACAGTCAATGTGGTGGACCGTATGCAGTGAGGACCAGAGTTGGCTGGGTCATAAACGGGCCTCTTCGTGCTGGAGACTCTGAAGGTACTGGTGTCAAATCAGGATGCATTGTTGTAACTGCTAATCACATATCTGTGGAACACTTGGAAAGTATGTTGATGCAACAGTATAATCATGACTTTATTGAAAGAACAAGTGATGAACAACTTGAGATGTCAAGAGAAGACATTAAATTCATGGAAATTGTGGAGAGTACGACAGTGCTTAACAATGAACATTATTACATTGACTTACCTTTCAGAGTTGACAATCCTGTTTTGCCAAATAATCGCTGCATCGCACTACAAAGACTCCAAGGCCTGAAGAGGAGATTTAATAGAGATATTTAATTCAAGGCTCAATACGTTGATTTCCTTAACAACATGTTAGAGCAAGGATATGCAGAAAAGGTTCCCACAAATGAGCCCACTCTGGAACAAGGAAAGGTGTGGTACATTCCCCACCATGGTGTACATCATCCAACCAAAGGAAAGTTGCGTGTTGTGTTTGATTGCGGCTGTACTTATAAGGGTACATCATTGAACAGTCAGCTCCTGCAGGGCCCAGACTTTACTAACACGCTAATTGGTGTCCTCCTTCGGTTTAGAGAAGAGCCCATCGCTGTTATGGCTGATATCAACGCCATGTTCCATCAGGTCCGGGTTCCATATAAGCACGTTAACTTCTTGCGCTTTCTATGGTGGCCCAATGGAGACGCTACAGTGGAGCCAGAGGAATACAGGATGTGCGTGCATTTGTTTGGAGCTGTATCCTCGCCAAGCTGCTCAAACTATGCACTGAGGAGAACTGCTGAGGATAATGCACTGCAATACTCACCCGGTGTCCTTCGTACAGTCAAGACAAATTTCTACGTGGATGACTGTCTTAAGTCTACTGTGACAGAGGAAGATGCAGTGGAGCTCATACATGGATTAACATCTCTCTGTAAAAAGGGTGGCTTCCATCTCCAAAAGTGGGTCACAAATAACTCAAATGTGTTTGCACTTATTCCTAGTAACATCAGAGCAGTGGGTTTGGAGAACATGGATTTGGACAGAGATCAACTCCCTGTGGAAAGAGCTCTGGGGATGCAATGGTGTGTTCAAGGAGATACGTTCAGCTTCAGGACTGCAGTGCAGGAACGTCCACACACTAGGAGGGGCATCCTTTCTGTGGTGAGCTCTCTTTACGACCCGCTGGGTTTTCTGTCTCCTTTTATAATACCTGTCAAGTTACTGTTACAGGAGCTGTGCAGAATGAACTTCAAGTGGGATGAGCCAGTTCCCCATGACGTCTCCGAACATTGGTCTGAGTGGCTCTCTGAACTTCAGCATATGAGTGGATTTAAGGTGGAACGGTGCATTAAACCCAAAACCTTTGGAACACAAGTGAAAGCAGAACTGCATCATTTTTCAGATGCCAGTCAAACAGGATATGGCACTGTTTCATACTTGAGATTGGAGAGCACTGACAATGTGCATGTTTCATTTATCACAGGCAAGGCTCGTGTCGCTCCTCTAAAGCAACTAACCATTCCACGCCTTGAGCTTGCTGCAGCTGTGCTTGCTGTTCGAGTGAACACAATGCTGTTGAAAGAGCTACAGTTGCCATTGCAAAGGTCATTCTTTTGGACTGATAGCACTACTGTTCTCAAGTACATCTTCAATGAAACAAAGCGCTTTCACACATATGTTGCCAATCGTGTCAGCACCATAAGAGAATCCACAGACAAAGATCAGTGGAGGTATGTAAACACCAAAGACAATCCTGCAGATGAAGCTTCTCGAGGACTAAGAGCTCAGGAGTTTGGGAAAGGAAAATGGCTAAAAGGACCGGACTTTTTGCTCTTGCCCCCCACCAGGTGGCCAAAGCTTGACTTGGACTCCTCTTCCATTCCATCTGATGATGCAGAGGTGAAAAGGGAACTCAAGGTGAATGTTGTTACAATACACAGTGACAATCCCCTCAGTCAGCTCATTCACTATTTTTCATCCTGGAGAAAGCTTAAAACATCAGTGGCCTGGCTGGTGGAGCTGAAAGAAAGACTTTTACTTTTGAGCCGAAAGAGGAAAGAATATGTGGTCAACCAGAATGAGAATGTGGAAAAGGAGATTAAAAAATTCAAAGCCGCACTTGGAAAATCCAGCTTGACACCAGAGCGCTTGGAGGAAGCCGAAAAGGCAATAATTCAGTTTGCGCAAAACCAAAGATTCAGTACTGAAATTTCCTCACTAAAACGTGACCCAAAGACTGTTTTTAAAGACAGTCCTCTGTATCGCCTCGACCCCTTCATCGAAGATGGCATCCTCAGAGTTGGTGGACGTCTGTTTAAATCTGCACTGCCGTGGGAGGTAAAGCATCCTGTGATTCTGTCAAAGGATTTGCATGTTTCCCAGCTCATATTGCGTTACATCCATTGCCAACTTGGACATGCTGGACGCAATCACATGCTGCACAGATTGAGACAGAAGTATTGGATCATAAATGCCAACTCTGCGGCCAGGAAGATTCTCTCACAATGTACAGTGTGCAGAAGGTACAGAGGAAAGCTTGGAGAACAGAAGATGTCCGACTTACCGGAGGAACGAGTTGTGCCTGATAACGCACCCTTTACAAATGCGGGAGTGGACTATTTTGGACCATTGGAGGTGAGGAGAGGTAGAACTGTGCTGAAGCGATATGGAGTGATATTTACTTGTATGAGTAGCCGCGCAGTACACCTTGAGGTGGCGCACTCCCTCGACACAGACTCCTGCATCAATGCTGTGCGAAGATTTATCTGCAGAAGAGGACCTGTGACAAGTATAAGGTCAGATAACGGCACAAATTTTGTTGGTGCGAAGAAGGAACTGAGGCAGGCATTGGCCGCTTTAAATCATTCTAAAATTGAAAGGACTTTTGTGCAGGAAGGAATGACGTGGAGTTTTAACACCCCAGCTGCATCTCACCAAGGTGGCGTTTGGGAACGTTTGATTCGCTCTGTGCGCAGTGTACTTACATCTGTTGTTGGACATCAACTGCTGGACGAGGAAGGCCTGCAAACGCTGTTTTGCGAGGTGGAAGCGATACTCAATGACCGGCCAATAACTAAGGCTTCAGAAGATCCCAATGATTTAGAAGCGCTTACTCCAAATCACATTCTCCTGTTAAAAGGCAAGCCTATTCTGCCATTAGGTCTGTTCGAGAAATCTGATCTGTACATTAAGAGGAGATGGAGGCAAGTGCAGTACGTTGCGGAGCTTTTCTGGAAAAGGTGGACAGCAGAGTATTTGCTTGTAATGCAAGAAAGGCAAAAATGGATGAAGCAAAAGAGAAACTTTATTCCAGGAGATATTGTTGTAATCGCTGATGCCACAGCTCCAAGAGGCTCATGGATGATGGGCAGAGTTCTAAGCACCATAGCTGACTCCAGAGGACTGGTTCGCTCTGTGAAGGTCCAAATGAAGAACAGCATCCTGGACAGACCAATAACCAAGCTCTGTCTTCTCTTGGAGGCAAATAATTGACTATACAACTCATTCTTTCTCCTATCTCTGTCTTCCATCTATTTGTTTCTTTCAGGTGTGGAGAATCCAAAGATGTGAAGATTTCAGTTTAATGCTTAAGCAATTAGAAAATAGCTCCTTTGTGATAAAGGTTAATTGTTGGTAAAGTACCGTTACAATTAGGGGCTGGGTTGTTGGAGCTATATTTTTATTTTTGTTTATTTTGGGCTTAAGTTAATTTATAGCTTCATTTATTCATTTATTTTCTTGTTAAGGTTAATTTGGTTTATTTTGTATTTATGCTTTACTTGTATTGTCGTTTATTGGTCACATGGTGTTATGTTCATTTGCATAAGTAGGTCAAGGTGGGAGGTACTTCAGGCACTAGGGCATATGGTTTTTTACCAGCGTGAGAGAGGCAGCAGGAATGTCTGTAAGCTTGCTTATGTGTGTGAATAAACCTCCTCAAACTCAATCTCGTTATGGACATCACTTTGCTTTGGTACCTCTGAACCTGCGTAAAGCCTAACCATGACGTAGCCTCAAGTGGCCATTTGAGAAGTTTGTTATTATTTGTTTTTGTTTAAGTTTATGGACAAATAGCCACTACAACCATCATCAGTAGTTCAGTAAACTATGCAGTAGCCTTATATTTGTATGAAATCGTGAAACATTACCTGGTCAATATCTTCGGAGTGTATCTGTGTCTGTTTCATGTCCTTGACGCTTCTAAAGCATGTTCTATAGCCGCTGGTGTATTGCTATTTACGACAGTGCAAGTATTCCACAGCGACTCTAGGGGTCGCTGTTTGACAAAAACACAAATGCTGCATAGTGTGCCTTTAAGACCTTTTTAAGACTTTTAAGACCCCGCGGCTACCCTGTCTACTCTACAGCCTAAGCTTTTTTTTATTAATGCCGACAGAAAAATGTTGCCAGATATTGCTACGAAAAACAAGCAAAAACAAACAAAAACAAAGAAATTATAAAAATACGAAATAAGTTCAAAGCTTGTGTTTTGGAAATAAGATTAATATATCACGAACCACTTTAATAATTTCCTAAAGTGTGACATTAATAAAAAAAAAAAAAAACAAGTCCAGAATACTACTGTCACCTTTCCATTATGTGGATCTGGCAACACGGGATCTGGCAAATGCGGTCAAGCTCACTCAAGCCCTTTTCACTGCACTAGCTTCTCGCAGCAAAATTAATTGCAAATACTCACATGATGTGGTTTAAACGGCTAATTAATCATTCAGAGAGCTTAAATTTTTTTTTTTATGTGTAGCCTACCGTAACTATGTTATTTTAACTCATTCCCACACGCCACACAACACACACACACACACACACACACACACACACACACACACACACACACACACACAACACACACCACACACACACACACACACACACACACACACACACAACACACACACACACCACACAACACACACACACACACACACACACACACACACAGGGTGACCGGACGTTCGTTTCCCGGTACTGAAAACGAGCCTATGTAGCAAAATAATCACGGTTTGTTTCAATATTTAATATGCAGTTATGAGAGAGCTTTTGGCGCGGAACTTCGTGCGATTTCTTCGGAATTCAACAGGTCGTAAAATCGTGTCGTATATCACTGCCTTTGTACGATTTTCGGATAAACTCACTCGTAAAGTGTGCGTGGACATACGATCTTCTGACCGTCAGAATTCGCACCGTGTACGCCCGCCTTAAATGATGACTTGGGTGATATATGAATATATGAATACTTTCATATGTCGTAAAACATACTCTATCACTTTTGTATCTCAGATATCTCGTACAGCTCAAAAGTCATAAGTGATCATTGTGGGCTACTTTAGATTAATATATGCTGGCAGTATATAAAGGGCCCAAATTATAGGCACTTTAACCATTGTCATCTTTCTAAAAACAAAAAAGGTATGTTTCCATAGGAGTCACAGCATACAAATCCTTGTGAAATTGCCACCCTGTAAAATGATGACATTTTCTCATGAGTTCGAGTTGAATATTGACTTCTTTGATGGATCAAAACAAAAAGGAAAGAACCATCAAAAGATGAAAATTAAAGAGGTTAATTAAAAATTAAACAGACAAGAAGGATATAAATCAAGTATGATACAAATAACTGATGCCATTCATCTGAACATTCGTTAGAATGTTAAACGCTCTTTACAGTAACCTCTAAAGAAGAATGAGGATGACTGACAGTTTGCAAAACAGGCTACACTCAATAAAATTATGTGTTGCTTTCATAGGCGTCATTTACGGGGGGGACGGGAGGGACATGTCCCCACCACTATTTGCCAGGGTCGATTTTGTCCCCACCACTTTTGAAACATCTCGCGGTACGGATGTAGCCTACAATATACAAGTAAAACATCTCCAGTTAACTAGCATTCATTTCATTCGTTTGTTAAATAAAAGGTGATCTAGCGCTAACATGTGTTGTTGTTTTAATCAAGTGATCATGTGCTCGTTGCCTCTGCGATCAGTGGCACGGATACAGTGTTCTGTTGTGGCACGCGCTGCAACGCGCGCTTCAATCTGTTGCGGAGATTCTCTATTCGTTCCGGTGAAATCGCAAAACAAAATGCAAACAAACGCATCCCTGCTTGATATACAACCACTGATAAACATTATCGGTTTTGATGAGGGGAAAAAAAAAAAAAATCGACCCTTTATATTAATTTAATCAAATAAGGCAGTCTATAGGCTATAGTTTGGAAGTTTGTTTCCGCCATAGAATAAAACATTTTAAAAGATAATTGCGACTTTTTATCTTGAATTGCGAGTTTACATCTCACAATTCTGACTTTATTTCTCAGAATTGCGAGATATAAAATCAGAATTTTGTGAAATAAAGTCAGAATTGCGTGAAATAAAGTCACAATTGCTTCTTTTTTTATTTTTATTTTTTTACCCAGGATAGTTTATATCTCACAATTCAATTCTGACTTTGTAACATGCAATTGCGACTTTATATCATGCAATTATGCCTTTATATCTCCCAATTGCGTATTATAAACTCAGAATTGCGACATATAAACTTGCAATTCTGTGAAAAAAGTCAGAATTTCAAGCTATATTTCTCACACTTTATATCACGCAATTTTGACTTAAAAACATATAGGCTACAATTGCGACTTTAGGCCTATATCACGCAATTCTGACTTTATAGCTAACCTGCAATTGCCACTTTATATCACGTAATTCTGAGATAAAAACTCAGAATTGTGAGATTAAAAAATCGCAATTACATTTTTTATTTTTCACTCTGTGGCGGAAACATGCTCCAGTTGTCGTGCAATGCAAGTGACCGTGCCGGCGCCTTATTACATTGTCTGCTATATATTTACTTCTTATTTATTAAATACAGGCAATTGGTTGATAAAATAGTCATCAAAATTAAGATACAATTTATACTAAACGAAAATCTTTTTAAAAAAGTCTTTCTCCAAAACAAAACTCAAGTGGTCAAAATAATGTTTTACCCACTCCATGTCTCCAGAAATATTGCAGCTTCAGCGCTTATCATAGCTTGTGAAAGTGTGAAAATAATTTCCAGTAAGGGACAATGTTGCAACAGTCGTTGTTTAGGTACCTTAAACGTGCACGTACAGTCTCTGAGTCATCACTGCAGCCAGGAGATGAAGGAGAGCTGGGAATGAGATCCAGATCGCACACCTAGCACATCTTCGTGTGCGACTACCGCAGCTAGCGCGACCAGCGCCGTTGCTAGGACGGCGCCAGCGCCTCTGCCTATCCCATGAGTCCTAATAAATGCAATTCCAACAATTTCTGAAGTGCTTCTTTTATAAAGAACACCGCTTTTTCTTTTATCGGGAAACGCAGCCCATATGATGCGTATGGAGATTCCAAAGCGCTCTTCTTTGGTCAGAACCAAGGAGAGCGATCGCGGATACGTCCGTCTTGATTCCATATGCACCGAAACTTTTTAATAATGCAACAAAATATTTAAAGAGCATCAAGCTATTGAAATCTATATTATGTAGCCTACGTACAGATATATTAGACCTGCGCGAAAGAGAAAAAAAAATGTTTATGTGTCACTGTACCCAGCACTTTTGAAAATGCACTTCCGAATGCGTCTCTGTCCCCAGCACATTTCAAACCAAACTGACGCCCATGGTTGCTTTACTTAACTTTTTTATGTAAACAGGTTCCACAGGTTCCACAGGTTCCACAGGTTCCACATAACTGGGGCCACGTTTACACATAGCCGGGTATTTAGAGAAACAAATTTTAAGCATGTCGAAAAAGTTCAGGAGCTGACGGCTTGCATTCTTGAGGTGTTTGAGGTTGAATGAGCCGATTTGTCGATCTATCTGAATTTGACCAATCAGGAGCTGAGGAAATCCACAGAAGAAGAAAGACGAAAATGGTGTGGACTACTATAAACACTGCTTCAATTAATGTTTTTATGATGACTTTGTGAAAGGTTAACTAAACAGCATCTGCCGTGTTCCTGCTGGCCAGTATTTGGCATATTTCATTCTGTAACATACAGATCTGTATTATCCTATTGTTTTTGATAGTGTTATACATTTCTTACAGATTCTTACACGTCACGATGATCATTGCGTTTTTCTTACCGAATGTGGTATCTTCCTAACAGCAATTACAGTTTGTCTACAGCCTAAGCTTTTTTTTAATTAAAGGGTTAGTTCACCCCAAAATGAAAATTCTGTCAGTAATTACTCACCCTCATGTTGTTCCAGCCCCGTAAGACCTTCGTTCATCTTCGGAACACAAATTAAGATATTTTTGATTAAATCTGAGAGCTGGATCACTCCTCCATAGGCTTCTGGGAATGAAATCTGACAGCCCCGAAAAGTCATTAAAGACACCGTTAAAACAGTCCAAGTGACTATAGTGACTCGGTCTTAAGTTTATCAAGCTACGAGAATACTTTTTGAGTGCAACAAAACCAGGCGTAGAGCGTAGAGCTTCTGGTTGAACGTCACACGCATCACACACATGACCAGCGTCGGCCAATTGTGAGCCTAAGTGTGACGTATAACACAGAAGCTCTACGCAATTACACTAAAGCCTGGTTCACACGGGACGATTTTAAAATTGTCGGCCGATTTTCCAAACCTGAGAGACCCCACACACGGTGATAAAAAATCACTGGTCTAACAGTTTTGGTCGTGCCGTGTGTGGTGCGCAGCCACACGGCAAAATCAACACATCACACATGAACCGATTTGACTCCCGAGCATTCCCAGGTCAGACGGAAAATCACACAAAATCCCTCGAGATCAAACGTGACTTCAGAGTAAACTATTATGGCGGACAAAGAGGATGCAGTGGCGATAGTTTAAACTATTAGAGAAAACATCCACCGGGCTCTCTGGTGCGCCATGCCGCCGGCTGTTTTGATTTTGTTTGTTTGTCTTCCCCTGCGCCTCGTCACCTCGCTTTCTGATTGGCTACACGCCACAGTCCACAGGCTGCGTGCTCGTTCGTCCTCGGGGGACACCACACACGAGGAGAAATCGGGCCAAAACAATCCAACATGTTGGATATCCCCGATTTGAGATCGGAGCGGTCCAGACGTCCTTCCGAGCAGACGAGAGCAGTCTTAACACACCTGTCAGGATTCCAGCAGATCCACACACTCCTCCCACTCATTCACTCACTCCTCCCACTCATTCATTTACTCGTTCATTGTCACCTGAGTTTTAATCACCATCACCTGCACCTCATCATCCCACCACCTTTATATACCACACTCTGTCTCACACTCATTGTCTGGTCTCGTCGTTACATGACACACAGACTCTCCTATGCTCAACCAGAGACTTACCTGCTACTTACCTGCTACTTACCTGAGTTCTATTGGACTATCTTCATCACCGTATGCCTTCTTCAGTCCCCAGCCATCCTACTGCAACCCTTTCCAGTGACTATCCATCTGCATCTGAAAGAGAGACTCTGATTATCCAGTGGCTAAGTTCTCATCCAATTATCATCTGTTTGAATACTCACCATAACTCCGTCTGCTTCTGCTGTTCTGTAAATAAACACATATTCACTTACCACCTGTCTGACTCCTGTATCATCCGTGACAACACCACACACGGCAGGAATATCTGATCAGATTATTTTACGATAATCGGAGCATCCTTAAGATGTCGGAAGGGGAAAATCGGGGCTAAAATCGGCCTAATTATCCTGCCGTGTGAACCAGGCTTAAGTGAAAGCTAAAGGCCAAACAGAGAAGGAAATGAATACTTGAAGAAAATCGTTATTTTTGTTTGTTTTTTTGCGCTCAAAAAGTATTCTCGTCGCTTGATAAACTTAAGACTGAGGCACTGTAGTCACTTGGACTATTTTAACGATGTCTTTAATGACTACTGTCACCTTTCCATTATGTGGATTTGGCAACACGGGATCTGGCAAATGCGGTCAAGCTCACTCAAGCCCCGTTCACTGCACACTAGCTTCACGCAGCAAAATTAATTGCAAACACTCACATGATGTGGTTTAAACGGCTAATTAATCATTCAGAGAGCTTAAAACATTTTTTTTAATGTGTAGCCTACCGTAACTACGTTATTTTAACTCATTCACACACACACACACACACACACCACACACACAACACACACACACACACACACACACACACACACACACACACACACACACACACACACACACACACAAACGGACGTCCGTTTCCCGGTACTGAAAACGAGCCTATGTAGCAAAATAATCACGGTTTGTATCAATATTTAATATGCAGTTATGAGAGAGCTTTTGGCGCGGAATTTTGTGCGATTTCTTCGGAATTCAACAGGTCGTAAAATCGTGTCGTATATCACTGCCTTCGTACGATTTTCGGATAAACTCACTCGTAAAGTGTGCGTGGACATACGATCTTCTGACCGTCAGAATTCGCACCGTGTATCCCCACCATAAATGATGACTTGGGTGATATATGAATATATGAATACTTTCATATGTCGTAAAAAATACTCTATCACTTTTGTATCTCAGATATCTCGTACAGCTCAAAAGTCATAAGTGATCATTGTGGGCTACTTTAGATTAATTAAGCTGGCAGTATATAAAGGGCCCAAAGTATAGGCACTTTAACCATTGTCATCTTTCTGAAAAAAAAATGGTATGTTTCCATAGGAGTCACAGCATACAAATTCTTGTGAAATTGCCACCCCGTAAAATGATGACATTTTCTCTTGAGTTCGAGTTGAATCTTGACTTCTTTGATGGGTCAAAACAAAAAGGAAAGAACCATCAAAAGATGAAAATTAAAGAGGTTAATTAAAAATTAAACAGACAAGAAGGATATAAATCAAGTATGATACAAATAACTGACGCCACTCATCTGAACATTCGTGAGAATGTTAAAAGCTCTTTACAGTAACCTCTAAAGAAGAATGAGGATGACTGACAGTTTGCAAAACAGGCTACACTCAATAAAATGATGTGTTGGTTTACTTAACTTTTTTATGTAAACAGGTTCCACAGGTTCTACAGGTTCCACATAACTGCACTGTTATCCCTGAAATTGTATTAATTCAAACTACTTGGGTACAATAAACATAAACTCCAAAATGTTTGCACAATTACTCCATGTTTTTAGTTTGTTGTACGATTTGCATGATACTTTTCATTCTATTGAATTGTTTAGATTGAATGTACTTAACTTAGCTTATTTTAGTCTGTTGTCAATGCAACGCAATACAAGGAAGATGTTGATTGGCTCTTTGAACTGACGTCAGACATGGATGGAGCGCGCATTTTCGTCTGTTTATCTGGACTTTCATCATGTACGTTTGCTGGTGAGTAGTAGTACATTTTGGTCTGAAACAGCGAATACGTTATAACACATAGATAAATGAGATGTATAAGATTTAGCCAGTAAAACTATATGTAAGTTTAGGCTGTGTTACATGTTAACGTTCGCCATCGTGTTGTATCGATCAGTCGCAACCGACACTTTTATAAGTTAACGTTAGTTCTGATACGACATATGGTCTTTGGGATCGTCACATTTAAAATCTAATGCTTAACCTTTTTTGATCAATAATTCTCATTAAAGGTGCAGTGTGTAGCTTTTTGGCGACATCAAGCGGTTCGTTTGCGAGTTTACACTAAGGGCTCAGCCCACTGCTCACCCCTCCCTTTCGAAGAAGCTACGGTGGCTAAAACGGGACAAACATCGTCGGAGTGAGCCAGAGTAAAACAAGCCACAGCTAACATGGAGTACCACAGTCCATTATAAACCACATCATGGATAAAGTTTACAAAGCCATAGTCAGGTGAGGATCAAGGGTCTTAATACATAATATAATAATATTGGTCTGAGCTGTCGACACGACAGATCTCGTCACAGTTGTTGTAAATAATAGTAATCAATCAGCTGATTGTCTCATGAACGTAACCAGCACATTCTCCCCACATAGCAAACCCATAATACAGCGAGGGAGTAGAACCACATGAAACTATGCAACTATAGATTTTTTCTAACAGGTTAGTAAAAGTTTAGCTGGCTAATATGAGCTGTTACTGTGGCTGAGCTGGTTAAAGCCTTGTTTATACTCGACGCGTCCGCATGAGCCCAAAGGTGCGTGTGGCAAAAATGACGTGATTGTAACAGCACGCGTGCCTCCGCATCCCAATAGACACCACTTATTACACACAATAGCCTTTTTTCTCTGATTTTGGAAACTCGATCGACTTAAAATGCTTCCAAGATCGACGGGTTGGTGATTCCTGTTACTGTTTTCCGGTCAATGACAAGAGTAGCCTACTAATCAGCTGTCTCACGAACGTAACCAGCACATTTATCCCCACATAGCCATAACACAGCGAGGGTGAAGAATTAAGTTACATGAAACAATCCAACTACATATTTACACCACTGACAAGGGAAAACACTCACGGTGTTTATGACTAGCTTCTTCTAGCTTTCTGCGCTTCTCTTTCAAGGTAGTGACGAAACGCGCTTTGTAACGCTGTTTGTTCGCTGTCGGCTACGATAGAAATATGACGTCGTAATATGGCGGCCTTCATAGAAGGGGATTCCCGCGCTTATGTAGATATAAATGCCTAATTCTAAGGTAATAAAAACATTACGGTTTAATAAATAAGTTCTTTATACACAACTGAACACATAGTTATGGATGTCATATTGCATTTCTGTTAATAAATAGTCAAAAATGTTACACACTGCACCTTTAAACAAATGAACGAAAATGTCGTCTGTTGTGTAAAACGATATATTTTTTCGATGGTGTTTTTGCATCTTGTTGGTTTGCCATATTAGAAATGTTCAACGTGGCTTAAAGCGCAACTTTATCATTAACCTTTTAGAATTTTTTACATTTCTTTGTGAGTGAAGTATTAAACAAGTAGCTTAAATTGAAATTCGACTGCCCGCAAGAAATACTAGCCCATGTAGTTATGTAGTCTAGCCAAAGAAAAGCAACCTCGTGCTCATCAGCGTGGTGTTAGCTAACGTTAGTACATTTCAGTTAATGCGAGTCTAGTGTATCATGACATGCTAAATAAATAAATGGATAGCTAGATAGTACTTTATTTTGGATATAAATTTTGTAGATAACAACAAGAAAAAAATTATATCTTTTTTGATCTATGTAAAAAGCAATCTAATGTTTTTTGTTACTCTGCAGATTCAAGTTCAAAGCAAGGCTAATCAAGATGATCTGGAAATGTAAGTATTGCATTTTTCTAGCTAGATAGTACTTTATTTTGGATATAAATTTAGTAGATAACAGATCAAAAAAATATATACTTTTTTTCTTATGTAAAAAGCAATTAATGTTTTTGTTACTCTGCAGATTCAAGTTCAAAGCTAGGCTAATCAAGATGATCTGGAAATGTAAGTATTGCATTTTTTTGCATTTTTCTTGCATTTTTCTAGCTAGATAATACTTTATTTTGGATATAAATTTTGTAGATAACAGATCAAAAAAGATATAATTTTTTTCTTGTTTTGTAAAAAGTAATCTAATGTTTTTTGTTACTCTGCAGATTCAAGTTCAAAGCAAGGCTAATCAAGATGATCTGGAAATGTAAGTATTGCATTTTTCTAGCTAGATAGTACTTTATTTTGGATATAAAGTTTGTAGATAACAGATCAAAAATATATAATTTTTTTCTTGTTATGTAAAAAGCAATATAATGTTTTTTTTTACTCTGCAGATTCAAGTTTAAAGCAAGGCTAATCAAATGATCTGGAAATGTAAGTTCTTGGTTATCTTTCAGAATCGTTAGATAAAAAAACGTTCCTTTTCATTGAACTATGCCTTAGGTTTGGACAAATGTTCATGTTCCTTAATAATACAGTATAACACTGTGCTTGTAATATTTGGAAAAGTTTTAAAACACTGTTTTAAAGATTTAACATTTGATTTTAAGATATTTCTTTGTTTTTGTCAGTCTTTGAAAACTGATTTCGATAAGTGAATTAAAATAAATTGAAAGTTCAAAAAAATGATTGTTATCCTTTGTCCTTATTTGTAATGCAGGTGTATCTATCTTTATTAAATCATTTACAGTAAATAGCTATATTTAAATTAAAGTTTTGAGTTCTGTCTATTCACAACATTCATCCAGATTGTAGGTTTCACATATGTTGTCTGTGCATAACTGTAAGCCTTTACAGGTTGATTGAACTTAAAACATTTATGGAAACTGTAAGCCCTTACAGGTTGATTGAACTTAAAAAATTTATGGAAACTCGTTCCCCTAAAAAAGTTAATTTTGTATTGTTGAAAAACAACATATTTTAAGTTTAATGTACCTAAAGTTTCAATTGAATTGCATTAAAAACTGTTAGTTCAATGAACTAAAAGTTTTCAATTAAATGCATTTGAAATCTTAAGTAGATTAAACTTAAAATATGCTGTTATTTCAACAATACAAAATTAACTTTTTTAGGGCAAAGAGTTTCCATAAATTTTTTAAGTTCAATCAACCTGTAAGGGCTTACAGTGTGGGGCCACGTTTACACACAGCCGGGTATTTAGAGAAACACATTTTAAGCATGTCGAAAAAGTTCGGGAGCTGTCGGCTTGCATTCTTGAGGTGTTTGAGGTTGAATGAGCCGATTTGTCGATCTATCTGAATTTGACCAATCAGGAGCTGAGGAAATCCACAGAAGAAGAAAGACGAAAATGGTGTGGACTACTATAAACACTGCTTCAATTAATGTTTGTATGATGACTTTGTGAAAGGTTAACTAAACAGCATCTGCCGTGTTCCTGCTGGCCAGTATTTGGCATATTTCATTCTGTAACATACAGATCTGTATTATGCTATTGTTTTTGATAGTGTTATACATTTCTTACAAATTCTTACACGTCATAATGATCATTGCGTTTGTCTTACCGAATGTGGTATCTTCCTAACAGCAATTACAGTTTGTCTACAGCCAAGCTTTTTTTTTATTAACCGTTGTGTTATGTTCCGGGTCAATTTGACCCGTTTCGATTTTCTAGTTGTTGGAAATACTGGTTAGGGCCCAAGCCCTAAGGGCGAAGGCCCTATTGTTTTCCTAAGGATTATTTATTATTATTCTTCTAATTATTTTTTTACTACCTTTTGGACACTTTTGGAGGCCTTAACATGCTCAAAAACTCCTGAAACTTTGCACACATGTCAGAACCCGCGGCCATCAGGGCCGGGCTGAAGATGGTACCCGGGCGTGGCAGGGGGGCTCGACAGCGCCCCCTGGAACGGGGTCCGAAAACATGGTCCATAAATCAAACACGCTTGCATGTAATAATATGAAACTTGGTACACATGTAGATCGCATCGTTTCATATATACTTCGCACTCTAACTTTTTACCCCAGCCCAACAGGAAGTGGGCTATTTAGGCTTGTTTGGAAAACGCATGCAATGGAATGTGAAGTACTCCTCCTAGAGAATTCAAACACACGGCACGAAACTCGGTCAGCGTGAAGTCAAGACATTGAGGATGAAAGTTTGCGAGGGGATTTTTGATATCTCGAACGGTTTGGCCGTGGCGAGGAAACGAAATTATGGCGAGAAACGTGAAACGGGAAGTGTGTTATAACTTCAGCATACATTAACTGATCTTGATGAAACTTCAGCAGTGTGTTCGTTGTAAGAGCCCGATCACATGGATGTGACTATTGTGAGTCAAAGTTATAGCGCCACCAACTGGCAGCAGGAAGTGTGTCACTTTCAAAATGCTTTGAAATCACCCTCTTATTTTTACCCGATTTGCTTCAAACTTTATGTGTATAATGTAGACACACGGCAGATGTAGACCTGAGAAAGGATTATTGATATCTTAGATACTGTTGCCGTGACAACGCATCAAACTTTAATATTCTTTTTGGATGCTTTTGAGACTCTTAGCATGCCTGAAATTGCTTAAAATTGCATGAAACTCGACAGACAGATCACATTTATTAGCCAGGTGACATGTGCAAAGTTTCAGAAACGTGCGTGGTGCAGGGACTCAGTAGCGCCACCTTTTGACAAAAGTGGGGGGGTTAGTTTCATCTAGAGTTACAAAAATCTGTATTTATATAGTTCTCCTCCAGCCAGACAACTTTCTAATTTACAGTCATTAGCAACAACCAAGAGGAAGTCAGATATTTTGGTTTGAATATGGTCATTTCTCTCTGAGCAATGACCCTGGACACCCTGGACACCACCTGTTAGAACTGTTACCGTCAAGACGGAGACTCAGATCACTGGCCACAAGAACATCTCGGCACAGGAACAGTTTCTTCCCACAGGCCATTTCCCTTCTGAACAGTTAACATATCTCCCAAGGCATATGCCTGTAAGTGCAATACCCCCCAAGTGCAATACTTCCACTGTTTAGTGCAATATCGGATTTAGATATTTAGATATTTGACTCCTAAACTCAGGTGATTTTATTTATATGTATTCATACTACTCAAATACTGTAAATATGTTCATAATCCGTAAATGTTTATTCTGACTAAACCCAACTGTGGCCTTATATTTTATTTTATTTTTTATTCTATATTTATAGTATTTTCATATTTTTTATAATTTTATTTTAAGATTTTGTATTACTGTTTCTTGTTGTATTTGTATCTGTATATGTGCACTGGAAGCTTCAGTACTAAAGAAAATTCCTTGTGTGTGCAAGCACACTTGGCAATAAAGCTCTTTATGATTCTTTCTGATTCTGATTCTGATTCTGATTCTGAGCCTACGTCTCTCTGTGCCTGCTCTCTGTGTGTGTGTCTGTGAGTGTGGGAGGGGGGAGGGGGAGTGGGGCTAGATTAAACCATTTCACTGCTGTGTGGTTTGGCCTTCATTAAAAAAGAAAATAAATGTCTTAAGCCTTGTATTTTTTAAATACGTTTTTTTAATAAAGTAAAGGCATAACAGACATGCTGCATTTAATTTTTTTTAATAAAACATTGTTTTTTATGTTTTTCAAGCCATTTGATTTATGAGGACTTTTGAAATGTCCTCATAAACCACCCATACGTTGTAATACCAGTGTAATACACATGCCATTATACAAATTTGTGTCCTCATAAATCACATAAACCAACCCACACACACATCAAATTGACGGTGGGTGGCAATGGTATATTTTGT
The DNA here is from genome assembly GCA_036326025.1 of Chrosomus eos. Taxonomy (NCBI): domain Eukaryota; kingdom Metazoa; phylum Chordata; class Actinopteri; order Cypriniformes; family Leuciscidae; genus Chrosomus; species Chrosomus eos. The sequence goes on from CM070821.1 coordinate 2,461,018, forward strand.
GTGTGTGTGTGAGAGAGATAGAGCGAGAGAGCGAGAGAGCGAGAGAGAGCATAAAAAACAAAAAGTTTGGTTCCGGTAGGTGGTCAGTTGAGGTCATGGTTCGGTAGGGAATTTTTTTTTTTTTTTTTTTTTTTTTTTTTCATGTGCCTGTCCTCCGGACAAGTAAATCTACGGAGCCCCTAAAGGGACGTGGTGGTGGAAAAAAATTTAGGATGGGAGAATTTTTTTTTTTTTAATCTTTTGCGTTCCCTCGCAAAACTTTTGCGTTCCCCCGAGAAACTTTGCGTTCCCTCGCAAAAGTTTTGCGTTCCCTCGCAAAGTTATTTGCGTTCCCACGCAAAAGTTTTGCGTTCCCTCGCAAAGTTATTTGCGTTCCCACGCAAAAGTTTTGCGTTCCCTCGCAAAGTTATTTGCGTTCGCACGCAAAACCTGTTGTGAGCTCGGACAGACACTTCCTGTTTAATGTCCCGCTGGCAGTGCTTCAGAGCTCCGTACGTTAATGGAGCGTTTCATAGTGTTTGAACTTAGACTCGAATATAAAGAAATGCGGTCAAGGAGTTCAGTGAAGCTGGCAATATATTCAAATAGGCTATTCGAACTTCCTGGATCAATATTCTTGAGCTAAACGTTGTTAAAACACAAATGACACCTATTTACAATCACAGTAACGGTTACTGAGTAACCTAGACAACGAGCTACAACCCAATTCTCCTCAAAACGAGCTTTATAATATAGGCTAAATTGATCTTTATGTGCATGCGGCTGAGAGACAAGTCAAGTGCTAGAGGTCCATCTGCAAAGTGCAATATTGCCCAAAAAACGACTACAGCATCAACTCATATTCAAAAATACAAAAATAGTCATTAACTTTAATGTTGCAAACTGTAGTGCCACCCAATTCAGCTTACACATCAATGGTGGCCCACTGGTCATACTACACTGCTTTTGCACATTTTTTATTATGAAAAAATTCAAAACTTCACTGTAACACACTAAATTTAGTTCACACATCACTGCTCTAATATTGGTTATACAACAGTTACATTTACAGTTATTATGCATTTGGAAGACACTAATATCCAAAGGTACACATTTACATATGAGTTCTTGCTTTTCCCTGGGAATCAAAGGTCATGTGACCTTGGCATTGCAAGCGCTCTACTGTTTGAGCTACAGGAAAACTAGTATGGGAAGTAATTGCACATAAAAAAACAAGTAGGCCTAGTATTTACACAAATTATATTGCTACTGTGCGCAGCTAACATAATAGTTGCAATCATAGCTTATGCATTATATTTGCTTACTGAATTTCAATGGCGTATAACAGTGAAGTTATTGATTTTATTTCATAATAAAAAATCATAAGAATTATATGATTTTTTTTAAAATCAAACTAAGTATTGTAGTATAACCAGCAGGATAGCAGTGATGTGTGAACTAAATTTGGCGATAGTAGCTACAGTGTGTCATAGTGAAGCTATAGAATATGTTTAATAATATAAAATGTGCAGAAGGGTTTAGGGATTTGCACTTTGCAGACGGTCCCTTATTTGGACTTGTCTCTCAATCGGCTGTTTAGAGATACATTTATATTATAAAGCTCGTTTTGAGGAGAATTAGCTCGTTGTCTAGGTTACTGTGATTGTAAATAGGTGTCGTTTGTGTTTTAACAACGTTTAGCTCAAGAATATTGATCCGGGAAGTTCGAATAGCCTATTTGAATATTGCCAACTTCACTGAACTCCTTGACCGCATTTCTTTATATTTGAGTCCAAGTTCAAACACTATGAAACGCTCCATTAACGTACGGAGCTCTGAAGCACTGCCAGCGGGACATTAAACAGGAAGTGTCTGTCCGAGCTCACAACAGGTTTTGCGTGCGAACGCAAATATCTTCGCGAGGGAACGCAAAACTTTTGCGTGGGAACGCAAATAACTTTGCGAGGGAACGCAAAACTTTTGCGTGGGAACGCAAATAACTTTGCGAGGGAACGCAAAACTTTTGCGAGGGAACGCAAAACTTTTGCGAGGGAACGCAAAGTTTCTCGGGGGAACGCAAAAGTTTTGCGAGGGAACGCAAAAGATTAAAAAAAAAAAATTCTCCCATCCTAAATTTTTTTCCACCACCAGGTCCCTTTAGGGGCTCCGTATAAATCTGTCATTCACTTGTCTGAGATAAAAGTTGCTTGTCCGGATTTATTTATTTATTTATTTATTTATTTATTTATTTATTATTCTGAAACAATATTCTCATCAGTGTTCAATCAGCTTTGATATTTAAATCGGCATATTGTAATATCTGCATTGAATGTTGTGGATATTGACTAAGAATATTGAATATTATGTATGTTATAAATCACCCTAAATGCAATACGGTGTTAGCTATATATCTTAAAGTGCGATACTGTCGCATAATAGTGTCCCATGAAGGGCATCCCCTCCCCCAATATTATTAAATGTCCTATTAGTGTCTTATTATTCTAAATAATTGAATTTATTGATCAAATTTAGGAATTTAAAATGAAAGATGAAGCATAGGCTACTGTTACCCTAGGTAGGGCTGATCAAATTAAATCATATACACTGAAAAATTACAATTGCATAAAATAATGTTATGAAATTGATTAAAATGTACAAATAAGAAACAGTGGAAAGAAGTATACTAGGCTACTTATAAACATAACACTAAACTGCCAATAGGTGGCAGCAGGCGGCCGTATTAATGAGTGAGTCATTGATTCATTCATTCAAACGATTCGTTTAAACGGTTGATTCATTCAAGAATGAGACAGATGTTTAAGAATGGGTCATTGAATCTTTGACTCAACCGAACCGTTTCGGGTCAAAATGCTGAATCATTCAGTAATGAAAACAATGAGTGTTCCTGTGAGATGCGCCGTGGCTCTGCTGTGATTTTTGTTTGGAATTATTTTCGCTGCTGGAACAGAAGAAAAACAGCCAATATTACATCTAAAATGTAAGTGACTAAATTTTAACTGTTTATTGAACTGTTGTAGGAAATCAATGTCACATTTTGATATGGTATTCAGGAAAAATAATTGAGGCTGCTTAACACATATGTTAAAATATAGAAACTCCACATTTAGATTTTTAGAGGCAGTTACAGTATGTTGTTAACTGAGTGTGTGTGTGTGTGTGCTGCGCTCATATAGATTTCTCCTCGAGAGGCTGCACGAGCGTCAACAGCGCAACCTATTTATTATCCACAATCGATCGCAACAACATACAATAAATGTAATAAAATCAGAATCATTCTCTCGTTTAGTGATTCCCTAGTTATGTATTTTGTTTGTTATTGATGTTCTAATCAGGCTACTTGACTTGTCCGTTCGGGCAAGTAAAATTCTCTTTTACTTGTCCTTCAAAAATCCATTTGTCCCGGACAAGCGGACAAGTTAGACGGGCTCTGGAGATACGAAACGCGGCAGGTTAGAGTGTTTTGGATTGCATAAAATAATAAAAGAAACGAACAAATACATGGCGAAAGAAGTGGAGCAGAAGAGGGGATTGGGGATGATTTTTAATTAAACTTGGGAGGCGGATGGAGGTTAGGCTACTCTTTAACGTATCATGTGGTGTGTGCGTGCATGAATGCATGCACTTGTATGTGTGTGTATATGAATAAAAGTGTCCTAAATGACAAAAAGACTTTTATATGTATTATAGTTCAGTTTGACGAACGAGACGGTGAACGATGTAGCTGCCTCGTTTGTTTTGCTGGAGGACAACAGGCATCTTGCATCGTGTGCTATCTTTTTTTTATTACAAAATATGCATAGGCTACAACCCATATATTTTAAATGTATTGTTTGCTTTAAATTACGATTGTATGTTTGGTAATTGAACCTACATGAATTTTAAATTAATGTGCTATATTTCAGATCAATATGTTTGTTTTCCTTCATTTTAATCAACACTAACTTTATTCTCATCTGAATTATAAATAACTTATTTCTGTATAAAATAAAAAATCCCGAATAATCCAGACCAACCAGAGCGCACTATTTCTACAACATCATCAGTGCTGAAGCGGAACTACAAGAGAAAATATATTTTGATATTTTGTGTCACGTCATGCACAATAACCCTAAAGGCACCAGGGAGGCGGTGCCACCGGCTTATTATATATATATATATATAATAATATAGCTGCGAGCAGCGATGAAGGGCCAAAGCCGGCGGTACCGCCACCCTGGTGCACCAGGGTTGCGGTGCCACCGGCTTGGGCCCGTAATCGCTGCTCGCAGCTATATTTAACATTTGTTTTTTTTCTTGATATTTTGTGACTTTTTCTCATTTATCATGATGAACATGCATGCAAAGTTTCAACATGCTGATGTGTTTTGACATATACAAACAAAATTACTGTTACGTTCGTGATGTTCCCGGGTCAATTTGACCCTCATAGGCAGCCATTCAAAAGCAACTGTACAGACACAAAATAAAAACATTTATTTTGTATGTCAGGGCACTTCAACTCCAGTTCTAACGTGCAAGTGTACTAAAAGTGCTCTAACCAAACACACTTGAAAAAGCTAAAATCACAGTGTTCAGAATTATTTGCAAATTATAGATGTAATTCTTTGTCAGACACAGATAGTAAAATAAGCTCTCATTTCTATATTCAAGATCTGAAATACCTAGCTTTGAACCAAAACTTTTATGTAGGATTTTCAAAGGCAGCTTCACAGATCCAAAACATTTATAAAAAACATTTATTATATGTATGTTTTTGTTATGTTTGGTTTTTCACTCCCTTGTGAGTGAATAATGAGCTTTCTCACGGATTTGCTTAGTGTGGCACGAGACTTCGACACAGAAAGCAGGAAAAATAGCTCCCAAAGATTAACAGTAAAATAAGTAATTTCACAGGTTTTTGATTGTGATACTGATACAGATGAAGATGTTTCAGAGTTAGAAGATGTTTCAGATTTAGAGGATGCTTCAGAAATTGAGGAAAAAGTTGTTGCAGATACAGAAAATGAATGAAACTAGGGAAACTATAGGGAACTAGGTCTTAGGAAACTAGGGAAAGTTAACTTAGGAAAATTAAACATTTTCATTATACATCTAAATTTAATTGTTCAGTTATGATGTTCAAAGCATAAAATGAAAAAAAAAATGAAAAAAAATTAAAATGTAAAATATATGCAAAAAAGTCAGTATACTGTTTATTTTCAAATTTTGTCAAAATAAAACTGTTTTAAAAAATGGTTAAAAAAACATTTTCATAGATCATATTTTCAGATATAATTGTTTTGTAATGTTTGACAAATGTTGATATTAAATGTTTACAGTTTATATCTAAATCTTTGTTGTTTTTCATAGTGTAATTTTTGAGGAATTGTATTGAATCCAATTAGGGTCAATTTGACCCGGACCAGACGGGGTGTGCACAGAATTCGAACAGTGCACAAGGGATAATGCAGACAGAAAAATGTTGCCAGATATTGCTACGAAAAACAACCAAAAACAAACAAAAACAAAGAAATTATAAAAATCCGAAATAAGTTCAAAGCTTGTGTTTTGGAATTAAGATTAAAATATCACGAACCACTTTAACCCTCTGAGGTCTGGAAACGCGCCCGCGCGTTTTGCTGGATTTTTTCCTTATCAGTGCAAAAGAGAATCAAATTACTCTGTTGATTTTGATCTTTGATAATAAGTGTTGTACATCACTAGATCCTGTTAAGTGTCAATTTTTTTTGTGGGTACTCACAATAAAAACAAAGTGTTGTGCTTTTCGTCAAATAAAAAAAAATAAACATGATGCGCGTTTTGCCTTCTCTGTCAGTGAGGTCCGTTCTGAAACGCGTCCGAAAAAATAACTGTAACTCTGTCAATACTTGTCACAGAGATACGAGAGATTTCTCTTTAAGAAACTGAAATTCTCTTCTTTTAAATGAAGTAATTTAATTTTTTTTAAAAAATGTCCAGTTTATGTAATCCATTTGAAACCAAGGAGAGGTACAGTTTTTTCATTCTCCCTACATTATCTTTAATTAGCTGAGATCGCCACGCCCCCAGCGCTTTTCACATGGTAAATAGGCGATCTATGCATCGCACAAGCGGCACGCCCCCCGATCAATGCCATAACGACACGAAGTTTCTTCATCAGATCATTCACTGATAGTTCATCGCGTTTTGAGGATGGCAGCACACTACTCCTTCAGAGGATTATGGACAGCGGGGACGAATTCACATTTTCCACAGAGGAATTTGAAACTTGGACGACGAACGGCTGCATTTTGAAGAATGAACTGACCCCGCCGAGGATACAAGTTCGGAGTAAGTTGTTTAGTGTTATAATTCCTTTTCTGATCATAGAGCTCAAATGCGTTTTCAGACTATATTTTGCCTAGTTTTGACATAGGAAATATCCCTAACATTCGTGTAGGCCATGTAAACTTTTTGAATAACTGCTTAGGTTATAAAGATTTAGTGAAATATATCGATCCGCGAGTTTTGGTTCAGTACTTCTGTGGTCTAGTGGCAGATCATTTGCCAAGCGTGTTAGAGGTTACGGGTTCGAATCCGCCCTCGGTATAGTTTTTTTTTCTCTCATCAAAACCGAATATGTTCATCAGTGGTTACAGTCTATATCAAGCTGACACGTATACAGGACACACATTTGTGTGCATTTTATTTTGTGATTTCACCGGAATGAATAGTGTCCGCAACGGTGATAGATTGAAGAGCGCGTCCGAGTGAAGACTGCGCGCGCGCCGCCACAAGAGAACACTGTATCCATGACACTGATAGCAGCGGACACGAGCGCTCAGCTTGAGTTCAAAAACAAAACATTTTTGCGGTAGATCTCTTATTTAAGAGCGGACTAAATGAATGCTCTGCTAGTTAACTGGAGATGTTTTATTTGTATTAGGTACAGCCGTTCATTGAGTGTATCAGTAAATGCGTGCGGTCTATATGGGCCATAAACAGATACTCGCGGTGACGCGGTCTACCCATCAATAGATGTTTCTCCGTCCATCAACAGATACTATGATTATATGATCACAATGTATCATACATGATCACAATGTATCATGCACTGTGCATCTATAATCATAATTGTCCATCAGTTTACTTTGGATAATGTGCTAACAGTTTTTTGCTTTTGTTTTGTTGTGTTTACATCGTCACCATCAGCCTTCAGAAATCATTCTGATATAATTTTTTTTTTAAATCAATGTTGGAAACAGTTGTGCTGCTTATTTTTTTTAACCTGTGATAGTTTTTTTAGGATTCTTTGAATGCACTTTTTTTTATAAAAAAAAAAGTTTGGTCTTTTTTTTTTTTTTTTTTTTGAAAGGATGTGTTAAGTGATATGAATGACTTCAAGTCTTTATGTTTTTAGGAAAGATTTCTATTTTGAATAAATGCTGTTCTTTTTAACTTTTTATTTATCAGTGAATCATTCTTAGTTCAGGCTGCCTCACAGCACCTTGGGCCATTAGCCATTGGGGGAGTGTCTTTAGTCTTCCCAGGTGTAAATCACATTAATATTCATGGCCATTCACACATACCCCGCATACAGCACTTCTGACCCAAAAACTGATGTAAGAAATTCAAATCGTTATATTGATCTTTCTGAAAGTGTGGTCAGAATGATTTTCACTTCATTTTGAAGTAAAAATTCTAGCCTACAAGAATAGTAACTCAAAAGTATTGTGGACAACTATTCAGTATGTGTTAAATGGCCTTATTGCGGTGACATTTTTTTCCCCAAAACTTACTAACCACGCATATATTTTTTTTCTATTGGATGCAAACATGTACATCCATTTTGCTCACATAGTATTGTAGCAGAGTTTGTGCTGAATACAGCAAATGTATATGTTGGCAAATGGTATGTTTTAAGTAGCTGAAATAAGCACAAATGTCAGGGCATGTCAAAACATCTCAAGTGCCCCAAAAACACCTCAGACCCCAGAGGTTTAATAACTTCCTAAAGTGTGACATTAATCCAAAAAAAAACAAGTTCAGAATACTACTGTCACCTTTCCATTATGTGGATTTGGCAACACGGGATCTGGCAAATGCGGTCAAGCTCACTCAAGCCCTGTTCACTGCACACTAGCTTCAAGCAGCAAAATTAATTGCAAATACTCACATGATGTGGTTTAAACGGCTAATTAATCATTCAGAGAGCTTAAAATGTTTGTTTTTTTTTATGTGTAGCCTACCGTAACTACGTTATTTTAACTCATTCATACACACACACACACACAGTGTGACCGGACGTCCGTTTCCCAGTACTGAAAACGAGCCTATGTAGCAAAATAGTCATGGCTTGTATCAATATTTAATATGCAGTTATGAGAGAGCTTTTGGTGCGGAAATTTGTGTGATTTCTTCGGAATTCAACAGGTCGTAAAATCGTGTCGTATATCACTGCCTTTGTACGATTTTCGGATAAACTCACTCGTAAAGTGTGCGTGGACATACGATCTCCTGACTGTCAGAATTCGCACCGTGTACGCCCGCCTTAAATGATGACTTGGGTGATATATGTATATATGAATACTTTCATATGTCGTAAAACATACTCTATCACTTTTGTATCTCAGATATCTCGTACAGCTCAAAAGTCATAAGTGATCATTGTGGGCTACTTTAGATTAATATATGCTGGCAGTATATAAAGGGCCCAAATTATAGGCACTTTAACCATTGTCATCTTTCTAAAAACAAAAAAGGTATGTTTCCATAGGAATCAAAGCATACAAATCCTTGTGAAATTGCCACCCTGTAAAATGATGACATTTTCTCATGAGTTCGAGTTGAATATTGACTTCTTTGATGGGTCAAAACAAAAAGGAAAGAACCATCAAAAGATGAAAATTAAAGAGGTTAATTAAAAATTAAACAGACAAGAAGGATATAAATCAAGTATGATACAAATAACTGATGCCATTCATCTGAACATTCGTTAGAATGTTAAACGCTCTTTACAGTAACCTCTAAAGAAGAATGAGGATGACTGACAGTTTGCAAAACAGGCTACACTCAATAAAATGATGTGTTGGTTTACTTAACTTTTTTATGTAAACAGGTTCCACAGGTTCTACAGGTTCCACATAACTGGGGCCACGTTTACACACAGCCGGGTATTTATAGAAACACATTTTAAGCATGTCGAAAAAGTTCGGGAGCTGTCGGCTTGCATTCTTGAGGTGTTTGAGGTTGAATGAGCCGATTTGTCGATCTATCTGAATTTGACCAATCAGGAGCTGAGGAAATCCACAGAAGAAGAAAGACGAAAATGGTGTGGACTACTATAAACACTGCTTCAATTAATGTTTGTATGATGACTTTGTGAAAGGTTAACTAAACAGCATCTGCCGTGTTCCTGCTGGCCAGTATTTGGCATATTTCATTCTGTAACATACAGATCTGTATTATGCTATTGTTTTTGATAGTGTTATACATTTCTTACAAATTCTTACACGTCACAATGATCATTGCGTTTGTCTTACCGAATGTGGTATCTTCCTAACAGCAATTACAGTTTGTCTACAGCCTAAGCTTTTTTTTATTAATGCAGACAGAAAAATGTTGCCAGATATTGCTACGAAATACAAGCAAAAACAAACAAAAACAAAGAAATTATAAAAATCCGAAATAAGTTCAAAGCTTGTGTTTTGGAATTAAGATTAATATATCACGAACCACTTTAACCCTCTGAGGTCGGGAAACGCGCCCGCGCGTTTTGCTGGATTTTTTCCTTATCAGTGCAAAAGAGAATCAAATTACTCTGTTGATTTTGATCTTACATAATAAGTGTTGTACATCACTAGATCCTGTTAAGTGTCAATTTTTTTTGTGGGTACTCACAATAAAAACAAAGTGTTGTGCTTTTCGTCAAATAAAAAAAATAATAAACATGATGCGCGTTTTGCCTTCTCTCTGTCAGTGAAGTCCATTCTGAAACGCGTCCGAAAAAATAACTGTAACTCTGTCAATACTTGTCACAGAGATACGAGAGATTTCTCTTTAAGAAACTGAAATTATCTTCTTTTAAATGAAGTAATTTAATTTTTTAAAAACATGTCCAGTTTATGTAATCCATTTGAAACCAAGGAGAGGTACAGTTTTTTCATTCTCCCTACATTATCTTTAATTAGCTGAGATCGCCACGCCCCCAGCGCTTTTCACATGGTAAATAGGCGATCTATGCATCGCACAAGCGGCACGCCCCCCGATCAATGCCATAACGACACGAAGTTTCTTCATCAGATCATTCACTGATAGTTCATCGCGTTTTGAGGATGGCAGCACACTACTCCTTCAGAGGATTATGGACAGCGGGGACGAATTCACATTTTCCACAGAGGAATTTGAAACTTGGACGACGAACGGCTGCATTTTGAAGAATGAACTGACCCCGCCGAGGATACAAGTTCGGAGTAAGTTGTTTAGTGTTATAATTCCTTTTCTGATCATAGAGCTCAAATGCGTTTTCAGACTATATTTTGCCTAGTTTTGACATAGGAAATATCCCTAACATTCGTGTAGGCCATGTAAACTTTTTGAATAACTGCTTAGGTTATAAAGATTTAGTGAAATATATCGATCCGCGAGTTTTGTTTCAGTACTTCTGTGGTCTAGTGGCAGATCATTTGCCAAGCGTGTCAGAGGTTACGGGTTTGAATCCGCCCTCGGTATAGTTTTTTTTTCTCTCATCAAAACCGAATATGTTAATCAGTGGTTACAGTCTATATCAAGCTGACACGTATACAGGACACACGTTTGTGTGCATTTTATTTTGTGATTTCACCGGAATGAATAGTGTCCGCAACGGTGATAGATTGAAGAGCGCGTCCGAGTGAAGACTGCGCGCGCGCCGCCACAAGAGAACACTGTATCCATGACACTGATAGCAGCGGACACGAGCGCTCAGCTTGAGTTCAAAAACAAAACATTTTTGCGGTAGATCTCTTATTTAAGAGCGGACTAAATGAATGCTCTGCTAGTTAACTGGAGATGTTTTATTTGTATTAGGTACAGCCGTTCATTGAGTGTATCAGTAAATGCGTGCGGTCTATATGGGCCATAAACAGATACTCGCGGTGACGCGGTCTACCCATCAATAGATGTTTCTCCGTCCATCAACAGATACTATGATTATATGATCACAATGTATCATACATGATCACAATGTATCATACACTGTGCATCTATAATCATAATTGTCCATCAGTTTACTTTGGATAATGTGCTAACAGTTTTTTGCTTTTGTTTTGTTGTGTTTACATCGTCACCATAAGCCTTCAGAAATCTTTCTGATATAATTTTTTTTTAAAATCAATGTTGGAAACAGTTGTGCTGCTTATTTTTTTTAACCTGTGATAGTTTTTTTAGGATTCTTTGAATGCACTTTTTTTTATAAAAAAAAAAAGAGTTTGGTCTTTTTATGTTTTTTTTTTTTTTTTTTTTTGAAAGGATGTGTTAAGTGATATGAATGACTTCAAGTCTTTATGTTTTTAGGAAAGATTTCTATTTTGAATAAATGCTGTTCTTTTTAACTTTTTATTATCAGTGAATCATTCTTAGTTCAGGCTGCCTCACAGCACCTTGGGCCATTAGCCATTGGGGGAGTGTCTTTAGTCTTCCCAGGTGTAAATCACATTAATATTCATGGCCATTCACACATACCCCGCATACAGCACTTCTGACCCAAAAACTGATGTAAGAAATTCAAATCGTTACATCGATGTTTGTGAAAGAGTGGTCAGAATGATTTTCACTTCATTTTGAAGTAAAAATTCTAGCCTACAAGAATAGTAACTCAAAAGTATTGTGGACAACTATTCAGTATGTGTTAAATGGCCTTATTGCGGTGACATTTTTTTCCCCAAAACTTACTAACCACGCATATATATTTTTTTCTATTGGATGCAAACATGTACATCCATTTTGCTCACATAGTATTGTAGCAGAGTTTGTGCTGAATACAGCAAATGTATATGTTGGCAAATGGTATGTTTTAAGTAGCTGAAATAAGCACAAATGTCAGGGCATGTCAAAACATCTCAAGTGCCCCAAAAACACCTCAGACCCCAGAGGTTTAATAACTTCCTAAAGTGTGACATTAATCCAAAAAAACAAGTTCAGAATACTACTGTCACCTTTCAGTTATGTGGATTTGGCAACACGGGATCTGGCAAATGCGGTCAAGCTCACTCAAGCCCTGTTCACTGCACACTAGCTTCAAGCAGCAAAATTAATTGCAAATACTCACATGATGTGGTTTAAACGGCTAATTAATCATTCAGAGAGCTTAAAATGTTTTTTTTTTTTTTATGTGTAGCCTACCGTAACTACGTTATTTTAACTCATTCATACACACACACACACACACAGTGTGACCGGACGTCCGTTTCCCAGTACTGAAAACGAGCCTATGTAGCAAAATAGTCATGGCTTGTATCAATATTTAATATGCAGTTATGAGAGAGCTTTTGGTGCGGAAATTTGTGTGATTTCTTCGGAATTCAACAGGTCGTAAAATCGTGTCGTATATCACTGCCTTTGTACGATTTTCGGATAAACTCACTCGTAAAGTGTGCGTGGACATACGATCTTCTGACTGTCAGAATTCGCACCGTGTACGCCCGCCTTAAATGATGACTTGGGTGATATATGTATATATGAATACTTTCATATGTCGTAAAACATACTCTATCACTTTTGTATCTCAGATATCTCGTACAGCTCAAAAGTCATAAGTGATCATTGTGGGCTACTTTAGATTAATATATGCTGGCAGTATATAAAGGGCCCAAATTATAGGCACTTTAACCATTGTCATCTTTGTAAAAACAAAAAAGGTATGTTTCCATAGGAATCAAAGCATACAAATCCTTGTGAAATTGCCACCCTGTAAAATGATGACATTTTCTCATGAGTTCGAGTTGAATATTGACTTCTTTGATGGGTCAAAACAAAAAGGAAAGAACCATCAAAAGATGAAAATTAAAGAGGTTAATTAAAAATTAAACAGACAAGAAGGATATAAATCAAGTATGATACAAATAACTGATGCCATTCATCTGAACATTCGTTAGAATGTTAAACGCTCTTTACAGTAACCTCTAAAGAAGAATGAGGATGACTGACAGTTTGCAAAACAGGCTACACTCAATAAAATTATGTGTTGCTTTCATAGGCGTCATTTACGGGGGGGACGGGGGGGACATGTCCCCACCACTATTTGCCAGGGTCGATTTTGTCCCCACAACTTTTGAAACATCTCGCGGTACGGATGTAGCCTACAATATACAAGTAAAACATCTCCAGTTAACTAGCATTCATTTCATTCGTTTGTTAAATAAAAGGTGATCTAGCGCTAACATGTGTTGTTGTTTTAATCAAGTGATCATGTGCTCGTTGCCTCTGCGATCAGTGGCGCGGATACAGTGTTCTGTTGTGGCACGCGCTGCAACGCGCGCTTCAATCTGTTGCGGAGATTCTCTATTCGAAATCGCAAAACAAAATGCAAACAAACGCATCCCTGCTTGATATACAACCACTGATAAACATTATCGGTTTTGATGAGGAGAAAAAAAAACAAATCGACCCTTTATATTAATTTAATGAAATAAGGCAGTCTATAGGCTATAGTTTGGAAGCTTGTTTCCGCCATAGAATAAAACATTTTAAAAGATAATTGCGAGTTTACATCTCACAATTCTGACTTTATTTCTCAGAATTGCGAGATATAAAATCAGAATTTCGTGAAATAAAGTCAGAATTGCGTGAAATAAAGTCACAATTGCTTCTTTTTTATTTTTATTTTTTTCCCCAGGATAGTTTATATCTCACAATTCAATTCTGACTTTGTAACATGCAATTGCGACTTTATATCATGCAATTCTGCCTTTATATCTCCCAATTGCCTATTATAAACTCAGAATTGCGACATATAAACATGCAATTCTGTGAAAAAAGTCAGAATTTCAAGCTATATTTCTCACACTTTATATCACGCAATTTTGACTTAATAACATATAGGCTACAATTGCGACTTTAGGCCTATATCACGCAATTCTGACTTTATAGCTAACCTGAAATTGCCACTTTATATCACGTAATTTTGAGATAAAAACTCAGAATTGTGAGATTAAAAAATCGCAATTACATTTTTTATTTTTCACTCTGTGGCGGAAACATGCTCCAGTTGTCGAGCAATGCAAGTGACCGTGCCGGCGCCTTATTACATTGTCTGCTATATATTTACTTCTTATTTATTAAATACAGGCAATTGGTTGATAAAATAGTCATCAAAATTAAGATACAATTTATACTAAACGAAAATCTTTAAAAAAAAGTCTTTCTACAAAACAAAACTCCACATCGTACACCTAGCACATCTTCGTGTGCGACTACCGCAGCTAGCACGACCAGCGCCGTTGCTAGGACGGCGCCAGCGCCTCTGCCTATCCCATGAATCCTAATAAATGCAATTCCAACAATTTCTGAAGTGCTTCTTTTATAAAGAAGTTCCTTTCTTTTATCGGGAAACGCAGCCCATATGATGCGTATGGAGATTCCAAAGCGCTCTTCTTTGGTCAGAACCAAGGAGAGCGATCGCGGATACGTCCGTCTTGATTCCATATGCACCGAAACTTTTTAATAATGCAACAAAATATTTAAAGAGCATCAAGCTATTGAAATCTATATTATGTAGCCTACGTACAGATATATTAGACCTGCGCGAAAGAGAAAAAAAAAATGTTTATGTGTCATTGTACCCAGCACTTTTGAAAATGCACTTCCGAATGCGTCTCTGTCCCCAGCACATTTCAAACCAAACTGACGCCCATGGTTGCTTTACTTAACTTTTTTATGTAAACAGGTTCCACAGGTTCCACAGGTTCCACAGGTTCCACATAACTGGGGCCACGTTTACACACAGCCGGGTATTTAGAGAAACAAATTTTAAGCATGTCGAAAAAGTTCGGGAGCTGACGGCTTGCATTCGTGAGGTGTGTGAGGTTGAATGAGCCGATTTGTCGATCTATCTGAATTTGACCAATCAGGAGCTGAGGAGATCCACAGAAGAAGAAAGACGAAAATGGTGTGGACTACTATAAACACTGCTTCAATTAATGTTTTTATGATGACTTTGTGAAAGGTTAACTAAACAGCATCTGCCGTGTTCCTGCTGGCCAGTATTTGGCATATTTCATTCTGTAACATACAGATCTGTATTATCCTATTGTTTTTGATAGTGTTATACATTTCTTACAGATTCTTACACGTCACGATGATCATTGCGTTTTTCTTACCGAATGTGGTATCTTCCTAACAGCAATTACAGTTTGTCTACAGCCTAAGCTTTTTTTTAATTAAAGGGTTAGTTCACCCCAAAATGAAAATTCTGTCAGTAATTACTCACCCTCATGTTGTTCCAGCCCCGTAAGACCTTCGTTCATCTTCGGAACACAAATTAAGATATTTTTGATTAAATCTGAGTGCTGGATCACTCCTCCATAGGCTTCTGGGAATGAAATCTGACAGCCCCGAAAAGTCATTAAAGACACCGTTAAAACAGTCCAAGTGACTATAGTGACTCGGTCTTAAGTTTATCAAGCTACGAGAATACTTTTTGAGTGCAACAAAACCAGGCGTAGAGCGTAGAGCTTCCGGTTGAACGTCACACGCATCACACACATGACCAGCGTCGGCCAATTGTGAGCCTAAGTGTGACGTATAACACAGAAGCTCTACGCAATTACACTAAAGCCTGGTTCACACGGGACGATTTTAAAATTGTCGGCCGATTTTCCAAACCTGAGAGACCCCACACACGGCGATAAAAAATCACTGGTCTAACAGTTTTGGTCGTGCCGCGTGTGGTGCGCAGCCACACGGCAAAATCAACACATCACACATGAACCGATTTCATCCCCAGGTCAGACGGAAAATCACACAAAATCCCTCGAGATCAAACGTGACTTCAGAGTAAACTATTATGGCGGACAAAGAGGATGCAGTGGCGATAGTTTAAACTATTAGAGAACATCCACCGGACTCTCTGGTGCGCCATGCCGCCGCCTGTTTAGATTTTGTTTGTTTGTCTTCCCCTGCGCCTCGTCACCTCGCTTTCTGATTGGCTACACGCCACAGTCCACAGGCTGCGTGCTCGTTCGTCCTCGGGGGACACCACACACGAGGAGAAATCGGGCCAAAACAATCCAACATGTTGGATATCCCCGATTTGAGATCGGAGCGGTCCAGACGTCCTTCCGAGCAGACGAGAGCAGTCTTAACACACCACACACGGCAGGAATATCTGATCAGATTATTTTACGATAATCGGAGCATCCTTAAGATGTCGGAAGGGGAAAATCGGGGCTAAAATCGGCCTAATTATCCTGCCGTGTGAACCAGGCTTAAGTGAAAGCTAAAGGCCAAACAGAGAAGGAAATGAATAATTGAAGAAAATCGTTATTTTTGTTTGTTTTTTTGCGCTCAAAAAGTATTCTCGTCGCTTGATAAACTTAAGATCGAGTCACTACAGTCACTTGGACTATTTTAAACGATGTCTTTAATGACTTTTCGGGGCTGTCAGGTTTCATTCCCTGAACCCTATGGAGGAGTGATCCAGCTCTCAGATTTAATCACAAATATCTTAATTTGTGTTCCGAAGATGAACGAAAGTCTTACGGGGCTGGAACAACATGAGGGTGAGTAATTATTGACAGAATTTTCATTTTGGGGTGAACTAACCCTTTAATGCCGACAGAAAAATGTTGCCAGTTATTGCTACGAAAAACAAGCAAAAACAAACAAAAACAAAGAAATTATAAAAATCCGAAATAAGTTCAAAGCTTGTGTTTTGGAAATAAGATTAATATATCACGGACCACTTTAATAACTTCCTAAAGTGTGACATTAATCCAAAAAAACAAGTCCAGAATACTACTGTCACCTTTCCATTATGTGGATTTGGCAACACGGGATTTGGCAAATGCGGTCAAGCTCACTCAAGCCCCGTTCACTGCACACTAGCTTCACGCAGCAAAATTAATTGCAAACACTCACATGATGTGGTTTAAACGGCTAATTAATCATTCAGAGAGCTTAAAACATTTTTTTTAATGTGTAGCCTACCGTAACTACGTTATTTTAACTCATTCACACACACACACACACACACACACACACACACACACACAAACGGACGTCCGTTTCCCGGTACTGAAAACGAGCCTATGTAGCAAAATAATCACGGTTTGTTTGAAGAACTCTAAAGTTCTTCAGAAGCGAAGAACAGAACGGAAACAGAACAGAAGCACTCTAAAGTTTCTGCGCACACACAGAGTCTCCACCTTACAGTCGGGTCTCCACGCACATACACACATGAGACGCGCGCGCGCACACACAAAGTCTCCACGCACATACTCATGATATGAGACGCGCGCTCGCACACACAGAGTCTCCACGCACATACTCATGATATGAGACGCACGCTCGTACACACAGAGTCTCCACGCACATACTCATGATATGAGACGCACGCTCGTACACACAGAGTCTCCACGCACATACTCATGATATGAGACGCACGCTCGTACACACAGAGTCTCCACGCACATACTCATGATATGAGACGCACGCTCGTACACACAGAGTCTCCACGCACATACTCATGATATGAGACGCACGCTCGTACACACAGAGTCTCCACGCACATACTCATGATATGAGACGCACGCTCGTACACACAGAGTCTCCACGCACATACTCATGATATGAGACGCACGCTCGTACACACAGAGTCTCCACGCACATACTCATGATATGAGACGCACGCTCGTACACACAGAGTCTCCACGCACATACTCATGATATGAGACGCACGCTCGTACACACAGAGTCTCCACGCACATACTCATGATATGAGACGCACGCTCGTACACACAGAGTCTCCACGCACATACTCATGATATGAGACGCACGCTCGTACACACAGAGTCTCCACGCACATACTCATGATATGAGACGCACGCTCGTACACACAGAGTCTCCACGCACATACTCATGATATGAGACGCGCGCGCGCACACACAAGTCTCCACGCACATACTCATGATATGAGATGCACGCTCGTACACACAGAGTCTCCACGCACATACTCATGATATGAGACGCGCGCTCGCACACACAGAGTCTCCACGCACATACTCATGATATGAGACGCACACTCGCACACACAGAGTCTCCACGCACATACTCATGATATGAGACGCACGCTCGCACACACAGAGTCTCCACGCACATACTCATGATATGAGACGCGCGCGCACACGAGTCTCCACGCACATACTCATGATATGAGACGCGCGCGCACACTAGTCTCCACGAACATACTCATGATATGAGACGCGCGCGCACACGAGTCTCCACGCACATACTCATGATGAGACGCGCGCGCACACGAGTCTCCACGCACATACTCATGATATGAGACGCGCGCTCGCACACATTCATGATATTAGACGCGCGCTCGCACACACAGTCTCCACGCACATACTCATGATATGAGACGCGCGCTCGCACACACACAGAGTCTCCACGCACATACTCATGATATGAGACGCGCGCTCGCACACACGTACAGACTCTCCACGCACATACTCATATGAGACGCGCGCCGCGCGCGCGCACACTCATACTCATATGAGACGCGAGCACACACACACTCAAACTCGCGCACGTATACTTAATGAGAGAATGACAACGCCTCATTACAATATGGTCACTTGCAAAACTTGTAAAATTTCCACTTCGTCAAAGGGGGGGGACTACCTCCAATATGCAGAAACATTTGGCCACACAGCATGAACAGATAGTCCCATGAAACTTAAACTGGAATATCACTGTTTCTGTCACTGCGACTTCACGAACAGGCAAACACGCGCACGCACGCACACATCACTTTTGAAGTAAAATTGAAAATTGAGGATGCAGTGAATGTAATGCATCGAGATATCGAATCGAACTGAATCAATGACATGATAATCGTAATCGAATTGAATCGTGAGACCAGTTCAATCCATACTCTGTGCTGTGTCAGCGAGTTAATAATTAACAAACAAATAAGTTGAGTTATAAGTTAATACAAAAAAACAAATCCCTCACCCAATGAGAATCGATAAGAGAATCGATAAGGAATCGAATCGATAAGCAATATCGATAATGGAATCGGAATCGTTACATTCTTATCAATTCCCATCCCTACTCGTTATACTCATGTTTTATTTAGTTGGTTCATATTCTGTACATTGCTTCATGTTGTTTTTATATGTTTAGGTCTCTGAAACCCAGGCAGACATTGAGGCACAGCAGGTGATACCAAACACACCCAGACTCATTATGCTTGGTAAGTATGTGGTTTTTACCTTTAATTTATTATTTATGTAGACACACACACATTCTCTCACACATATCCATACATATTAATATTCGCACTCATACACACAGGCACACACTCGCATACATACTCACACACTTTCTACATTCACTTACACAAACTCAGACACTCTCACAGACACAGACACATAATCACACAAACACACTTTAGCCCCTTTCACACAGAGATTCCGGAAAATACACGGATAATGTGACCCGGCATTTGTCCCGGGATTGTTTGATTTCGGTTCATTCACACTGCCAGTGATTTGCCGGGATCTGTGAGTTCGTTCACACACAACCCGTTAATGTCCCGGAAAGCCGCGTGACGTCAGGATGAGACGTGTAACGTACGCGTCGAAAACATGTGCACGCGCGCACCTTTCCACAGAGCTGGTGAACGATCGCAGCTTCAGCGCGGATTGTGAGGAGCTCCTGTCTCTGCTTCGTTCCGGTTTGCAGACATTTTTTCGTTCTTTCTTTGTTGATAACGAACACAAACTTTCTTCTAAGAGCAACAGAGTCGCGCGATGGCACATGACATGCGTCATCACTACGACACACCCCTTACGGCATTGGTTCTGGCTTTTGTTCACACAGCGCGCGTTCCGGGTCTGAACACGGCAATGTTACTAGGTCCTCAACCCGGGATCGATCCCGGCATCAATCCCGGGTCGTGTTTGCGTTCACACAGAAGGCACTCTGGCAATTTGCCGGCAATTTGCCGGGTTCAAAGTGCTGTGTGAAAGGGGCTATACATACTGTACAAACACACTCACACTTATACATACTCATTCACACTTTCACAGACAACACACACACACACACACACACACACACACACACACACACATACATAATATATATATATATAAAATATATATATATATATATATATATATATATATATATATATATATATATATATACATACTCACAGATGTTTGTACAGCTATACACTGATATTCTTAATCATACACCCACTCACTCACACATTCAGACACACAAACATAATCATACACTCTCAAACATACACGTACATAAACAGACGTTTGTACAGCTACAATTACTTGCACATACACACACTCACCTGCACACACACACACACACACACACACACACACACACACACACACACACACACACACACCACACACACACACACACACACACACACACACACACACACACACACACAGCTGTATCAACATACTGTAAGTATTTTTATTCACTGCACATGCATATACTCGATTAATATGTAGAGTGAAGTCATCCATGGAGTTTATTGACATAAGGTTGTTTTCAGAATAAAACATTGTAGGTAATTAACATTGTGTTCTTTCATTTTTAGGACATTCAATCATGACAGCATCCAGGTGGAGTGCAGTGTTGGGGGTCCTTCAGCAGCAGGATTGAGAAACAAGTGTTAGTGGGACACTTGTTCTAGTTATTTACTTGTAAATTATTTGTCACTTACTCACCCTCATGTTGTTCAAACCTGTATGAGTTTCTTTCTTCTGAACACAAAAGAAGATATTTTAAAGAATGTTGTTAATCAAACAGTTGATGGTAGTCGTTGACTTCCATAGTATTTTTTTCCTACTGTGGAAGTCAATGGCTACTTTCAACTTTTTGATTACCTATATTCTTTCAAATATCTTCTTTAACTATCTATTTAAAATCTGTTTATACCTGTAAACTGCTGTTGCACTGGACATGCAATGTTCTTAAATGGTTTTAATAGTGTAATTGATCAATAAAATTTTTTTTTGACAAGAACATTGTTTGGATTGTCTTTTGATTTGCAGTTATTCTGAAGTTGAATTATAATATTATTACCTATAGATTTATATACTGTATTTACTACATATTATATAGTTATAATATCATTAGTAATTTGAAAATGACAATGTTTTGCAATTGTAACGGGTACCGTGGAGTCGGCACCCGTGAGGGACAGATTATTCTCCTGTAACACAGGAGAGAAACGAGGAGACAGTGTGTCAAGTTCAAGCTCTCTGGAGTAATTTATTCACAATATGTTCATTAAACAAATATCTGTTTCTCAGAGTCACAGTATGCTTCACATATCACATTTTCTATGTCTTAACATTATAATGACTTTCAGTGTTCATGTCAATTCACAATCTGTAATAAAATAAACTTCTCAATTCCACATTCATGTTCACTGACTCTGTATTTTTATATTTCACACTATTCATCACAAAAGAAATACAAAAACCATAGTAATATACTTTAATTACTTCTCTTAAATGATTAATCATTTCTATTCACAGTATTTTACCAGTATTACATCAATACGATGCTGCAAATCACTCTCAGAATTATTAATATACTTCAAATATAACTTTAAACCTTATTTAACATATTAACTATTATCAATCGATCTTCAAACACACATATAGTACGTTAAACAATACCTATTGACCTTTAAAGCGTATAAAATACCTTCATGTGCATTTGTACAAGGAAAAATGTATATTTTTAACTGACGCGCTCACAAACGTTACATGTGCGTTTTCAGTAGGCCGCTAATCGGTCGAGCTTTTCTCTCTTGCTTAAATCAAACTCAAAAACAACCTCTGACGAGCATCACTTCTCTAAAACAATTCAGTTATATTCTAAAAACATTTCAGCATGGTTAAATTCACCTTTAAAGTGTTTTTATACATTTACCCACCTGTAACACAGGAGAGAAACGAGGAGACAGTGTGTCAAGTTCAAGCTCTCTGGAGTAATGAAAAACTCACGACTCGCACGGCTTAACACCCATCGCTCGACTTTGCCCCTAACGGTCAGGAGTGGCAGTGCACACTTCTCTCTTTTCCTCTTAAAGGAATCACATTAGAATAAAACCCTTCTGATTGTTTCTTTTTTCAAAATAACACAATAACATTCAAAATGAAACAAATAATTTTGATTATACTTAACATACAATTATAATACTTTTGTGATCGTCACACACTTCCCAGCAAAAAAAAAAATGGGTCCCACCATTTTCTTCTCTAACTTGTATAACTCAAAGTCTCTCTTAACACGCAACTGGAACTGGCAATATATATGGTGTTGCTGGTACCGTATAAGGCATGTATGTAAATAAGGGTAAGGGGTAGCATAAGAGTTAAGTGGACATGTTGGGGTTAAATAAGGCATAAATGGGTGCAAATGTTGAGTAGTCTGAGGTACAGGGTAAACAGGTGACTGTGAGTGTGTGTTTGTCACATTAACTGTAGCCTGTGTTGTCTGTGTAGGCTGACCAAAGTTCTCATATGTGAAAATCTGTTTAGGTCGTCGCTCCCGACTTGACCTTCTGACCTGGGTCTGGTTATCTAGCACTGCACTGACTGGAAACTGTTCCTCTTGACTGAACTCTGGATCCTCATCATATCCATCTTGTTCCTCAGGTCCCGCAACAACAAACTGATCTTCATCTTCTCTCGGTTCCTCTATCTCTACGTTTCCTTCAGGTAACAAATCCGTTTCAGGTAAGTGGTGCATCCTACATTCCTCCTCTTCTTCAGCAGGTATTGGAGTTGGCTGGCTCAGAGAGGTTACTGGTTGTTGTGGTGGGGCTACCACGGGTATCTCCTTTATCTTTTCTCCTGGTACCCTCAACCAATAATGAGGACCATCTGAGTCATCTCCAGAATCTGAGTCTGAACCTGATAATTCCTGTAGACTTGCACGTTCTGAGACATTGGTGCGTCGAGTCTGGTGTTTCCTTTTCTGTGTTCTCTTTTCAGGAGCATCTTGGGATGGAAGAGCTTCAACTGGAAGGTCATTTGCTAATAACAACAAATTACGGTGTAATGTCCTTGTCTTTCTCTTGTCTCCAAACTCAGGGTAGACTACGTATACTGGGTTATCCGCAAACTGTTCCTTCACAACGTAGATCGATTTCTCCCAATATGACCGTAGTTTTCCTGGTCCACCACGCTCACCAAGGTTCCTGACCAAGACTCTATCGCCAGGCTGTAGTACCACTCCCCTTGCTTTCTTATCGTAAAGCACTTTGCCTTTGGCACTGGCCTGTTTACTACTCTCGTTCGCAATTCGATAAGCCTCCGACATCTGCTTTGCCCACTTCTTCGCATATCCCTTTGGCGAGTCAGGCTCTGTTTCTTCAACCAACCCAAACAGTAAGTCTACTGGAAGGCGAGGATGACGACCATAAAGCAGGAAGAAAGGTGAGTAGCCTGTCGACTCGTGCCGAGTACAGTTGTACGCATGAATGACTTGTGGGATTTGATCTTTCCATCGTTCCTTTTCCTTCTCTGGCAACGTTCTCAGCATCTGGAGTATCGTCCGATTAAACCGTTCCGCCGGGTTCCCCTGGGGATGGTATGGTGATGTTCTTGAATGACGAATACCTGACAACTGTTGCAACGTACGAAAGAGCTCGTTCTCAAATTCACGGCCATGGTCGTGGTGCAACTTTGATGGATATCCGAAACGGAGGACGAAATCATTAAAGATTCGCTCAGCTGCCGTTTTCCCACTCTTGTTCTTTGTTGGATAAGCTTGGGCGAATCTCGTAAAGTGATCGACGACCACAAGGATATATTCGTAACCCCCACGACTGGTCTCTAGGTGTAGATAGTCGATACACACCAACTCCAGTGGCGAGCTTGATGTGATACTACCCATTGGGGCGCGAACATGAGTAACTGGCTTCTTCGATTTAATGCATGGACATTTCCTCGTGATATGTTCTTCATCTCTCTAGCCATGAAGGGCCAATAAAATCTCTCTCTGGCAAGATTGAGGACTCTTTCCGTACCGACATGTGCCATTTCATTATGGAGTTTCTTCAAGACAATGTCTTTGTACTTAGCAGGGAGCACCAACTGCCTTCTTTCATTAGCACGCCTGTACAAGAGACCATTCTCCAAAACTAACTTTCCCCATTCATGAAATAGTCTTCTAGTGGCTCCACTAGCCGCTTTCCGTATCTCGTCAGTTAAAGGTGTACCCGCCTCTTTTAACTTGATCATTTCACCGATGGCTTCATCTGCATGTTGTGCCTCCACAAGCTCATCGTGGCTGATTGCAGTCAAGTGATCAAATGAGGGGGATGAGTCAGCTTGAGAAGAGATGTTGAGAGCCGCCACCCATGGTACATCTTTCAGTTTGGCTACTTTACTTCCATCCCATATCGCACGAACCACGTCTTCGGTACACTCTTTGGTACAGGACTCAGCATAGGCCTCAATGTTTAAAGGAAGACGCGACAGCGTATCGGCATCGATGTTAGTCTTTCCTGGTCTGTACTTTATGTCAAATCTGAAATCGGAGAGTTCTCCTACCCACCGATGGCCTACTGCATTTAGCTTGGCTGTAGTCATGACGTAGGTCAGGGGATTGTTGTCGGTGAATATTGTGAAGTGGGGTGCGTAGAATAAGTAATCCCTAAACTTTTCACAGACGGCCCACTTCAAGGCGAGGAACTCTAGCTTTCCACTATGCAAATGGTAATTTCGCTCAGCCGCAGTCAAAGTCCTAGACCCATACCCAATGACTCTTAATTTGCCATTCTGATGTTGATAAAGAATTGCGCCGAGTCCCTGGTCTGAAGCATCGGTATGTAATACAAAGGGTAAGTCGAAGTTGGGGTATGCTAGCACGGGGGGCTAACAAGGAGAGATACAAGTCGGTCGAGAGCTTCCTGATGCTCGATGGCCCACTCCACAGGTGTTCTGGATGGTAGTTGTGGACCTTTACTTTTTCCACGAGCTACAGCTGCTTGTCCTGGCTTGACTTGTAGTAGCTCATAGATGGGCTTTGCTATCCTTGAGAAGTCCTGAATGTAGGAACGGTAATAGCCCAGGAACCCGGTGAGCTTTCTTACATCTCCCACTGTCTGTGGTGTCCTGCTGGTTAACGACCGTACTGCATCCAGGTCTTTGGGATCAATTCTCACTCCCTGAGCTGACACAAGACGACCCACATATCTTACTTCTCGTCGGAATAACTCACATTTTTCAGGTCTTAGTTTCACTCCATGTCGCTGAAGGGCTTGGAGTACTTCACGGACCCCGTCCACGTGCTCGTCAAAGGTTTTTGCGTAGCAGAGCACGTCGTCAAGGTACGGAAGACAGCAATCATCTCTCAAGGAACTCAACATCTCCTCCATACTCCTCTGGAAAGCTGCTGGGGCGTTGGAGAGGCCAAAAGGTATACGCACCCATTCATATAGCCCCCAGGGGGTAATGAAAGCAGTGAGGTGCTGGGAATCCTTGGCGATAAAGCCCTGATGATAAGCCTTTCCTTGGTCGAGGATGCTGAACCAGGAATAACCACCGAGGCTATCAGTCAGGTCTTGTATCCTAGGTAGGGGATGTCGATCAGGGATGGTCTTCTGATTCAAGAGACGATAGTCGATACAGAGGCGGAGTGTACCGTCTTTCTTTCGGACGCAGACCACTGGAGCAGCATAAGAGGACTTTGACTTCACAATCCAACCTCTCATGAGCAGATCTTGTACATACTCCTTCACTTCTTTGAACAGTGGTTTGGGCACCGAAGAATAAGCTCTCTGCACTGGAATCTCGTCTTTGAGTGAGATAGACATCTGTAGACTAGGAATACATCCAATATCATGACTGTCTTGTGCAAAAGCAGCCGATTCTTCCCACAGCATTTTCTTGACTTTCTCTTGTTCCTCATCACTAAGGTGGCTGAGGTCCACACGAGGCTGCCATAACGCTGGAACACTCTGTTTGACTGGGGCCGTTGCTGCTTTAACGACTGTTACTCTGGGCCTGGGGCTCTCTAATGGATTGTTCTCAATCACCCTAGCCACCGTCTGGACGCTACCAAGGGCTGTCTTCCTTGGTATTGTAACAGGATGCTTCGTGTTATTTCTCACTGGTATTATGACATAAGGTCTCTTTGCAGTCTGTAGTTCTAGTAAGCCCTCCTCAATCTCGAGCTCGGTGAGATGGCCACTGTTCTCATTAGGTTCAAACAAGAGAAGAGGGTCTGACTGGTCTACAGCGGATGGGACCTGACACTTCACCCAGGCTACTTGTCCGGCTGGGACTGTAGTCTCATAATTACCAGTTCTTATCAATCTCTGATACATGGAGGGTTTGTCAGTCTGAATGAAGTTCATCAGCAGCTCAACTTTCTCAGCAGGAACCGATATTGCGTCAGCTAGAAGCGTGGTAAGTGCTGGAATAAGTTCTTTTGTTCGATTCTGAATCACTTCCTCTAGGACATTAAATCCAAGTAGTGGCTGTGCAAGTGGAATGCTACAGATGAGGAAAGGCACCATGATCGACTGGCTAAGCGCACCATTTCCACTGAAACTGACTGCAATAAGGACCCAGCCATCAAAAGGGAGGATTTCTCCATTCACCGCGTGCACTTCCAGCTCTTCTCTCTCATCAAAGATTTCACTAAGCGGCCTAATGGGTGTGTTTGGTAGATACTTCTCTTTCCAGCTCTTATCTATCATGCTCACCTGGGCTCCAGTGTCCAGTAAGGCATTGACTGTCAACCCATTGAGGTCACATCGTGCAAGGGCTTTGGCTCCTATGAACTTGGCCAGGCGTCTACTGGTTTGAGTGGGTAAAGAGAGAGAAAGTTGGTTATTGACTTGTTCATTGTTTTCTTTTGGTCTCTGATTAACTAAACTCATCTCTGTACGACTCTCAAAGCTCCGTACGCTACCCTCAGCACTGTGGGACTGAACGTGAAGCCCGGTCACTGCTTGTCCCGTGGCAGAAACCGGCTCCAGTTTTCCGGACGCTTGGGTTTTTTCAAACAGCCTACTGCTCTGTGACCGTCCTCACCACAGTAGAAACAATGAGTGCAACCTGGGCGGTTCTGTTCGAGGCAATTAGCACAGCTATTTGGTCTGGTTTTCCTTTGATCCACTTTGACTTGGCAATGATGGCAACATTCTGGGTTTTGAATCTGCTGGGGTCTTTGCAGTAGTTCAACTTTATTCATTAACTCCTCTACTTTCTCAGTTAACTGCTGGAGTACATCAGCTTTTGACTGTTTGTCTGGAACATCTTTCTTTGTACTACTGCCTTGTACTGCTGCCGCTTCAAGCTCTGTGCTATTTACACTTATTTGTTTCTGCTTCACAACTGACCCCAAACGTCTCTGTCTCTCATTCTCAATGTTTGTTATCTTCATCATTTGCTTTAAGATCGTCTCGTCAGACACGCTGCTATCTGAGAGAAATGGTTTCAGTTCTCGACGTATGTCGTTATGCTTATGGCTGAGACCCTGATACACGGCGTGAAGGAAAACGTCTTTAACGGTGTTCGCATTATACTTCACTTCTGTGTCAGCATATTTTGAAGCGAACAGGATCTTTTGTTTGAGGCCTATCACTCGATACAAGAATTGTTGTGGAGTCTCGCCGTCATGTTGTTTTGTGCACATGAGCTCTTGGAAAAGTTCTGTGTTGCTTCGCCCACCTAAATGGGATTGCAGAAAGCCTTTTAGCTCGTCTGTCGTCAAATCGTCTTTGTGTATTAGCATGTCTTTAAAGTTTCCCGGTTTAATGGCTCTGAGAACGCCTCTCAATATTTCAGTCTCGCTGAATCGCTCTTTAACACCCTCATCGATTTGTCTGCATATGCTATTGTAGCTTAAATCTGAGCCCTGGTCGCCGATCTGTCCACCTTGGATCTTGAACTCGCGACGAAGCAGTGAAAGGTCTCGAAGGGGAATTATTCGGTCGTCTCTTCCATGTGGCTGCTGTTCTGGTGTGGGAGTGTTGTCATATTGTTGAGTAGGTTGTAACGGCGGGGATGTGGGTGTGGGTGTGGGTGTGAGCGAGGATGTGGGGCTGTTTATGTATTGCATGACTTTGTTGCTAAGCTCAGCGTAACTAGAAAGTACTCTCTGTAACTCTGTGTCAGCGTTCTGTGTGCTTTTGACGTCAGTAGGTGTGAGTGGGGGGTTGTTCACGCTAACTGCAGCTGTGTGAGTAATATTCGAACCACTGGCTGTCACGTTAACGGTTGTCAAGTTATCAGTATCTGTCGCTAGTTGACCTACTGTCCTGTTCTCACTCAGTACTGGAATCGACATTATCTCGTTCACATCCTCCCCAACACCTAATTTAGGTTGAGCATAACGAATCTGAATGACATTATTCACAGTATCATTAAGCTCTAACAGCACTGCCATACCTGAATCCTCAGATTCCACCAACATGTCACTGTTCATAAAAGTTAGAATGTACTCAAAGCAACTCTCTTCGTCGCCGACCTGAAGTGTGGATGAGTCCTTCCCTGGCACCGGACCAACTCTCTGGGCTAGTTGGAAAAGTTCATCAGCCGTCAACATGAGTAGACTTTTCTTGATGCTCCACATCAAGCCTTTTCTCTCACCATCCGCCATGACTGCTTTTCTCTCTTCCCTTCCGTCGGTTGCTCGCCCTGGTCACGCCTTCACTCGCCTCTGCTGGTCTGGTTCCACGTGTGCAGCACAATCGTCACCTCACCGGCACTCGTTCTGGTGAAAGCAGGATCCACGCATCACCCAATCTCCCTCTCACTTCAAGCCTGAAGAGACGTCAGCTCCTGGAACATGTCAACTGCTGATTCTGGTCGTGCTTGTAGCCTGCGCATCTACTGTCATTCCCCGTACGGGCCACCAAAAATCTGTAACGGGTACCGTGGAGTCGGCACCCGTGAGGGACAGATTATTCTCCTGTAACACAGGAGAGAAACGAGGAGACAGTGTGTCAAGTTCAAGCTCTCTGGAGTAATTTATTCACAATATGTTCAAACAACAAATATCTGTTTCTCAGAGTCACAGTATGCTTCACATATCACATTTTCTATGTCTTAACATTATAATGACTTTCAGTGTTCATGTCAATTCACAATCTGTAATAAAATAAACTTCTCAATTCCACATTCAT
Organism: Chrosomus eos; assembly: GCA_036326025.1. Classification (NCBI taxonomy): domain Eukaryota; kingdom Metazoa; phylum Chordata; class Actinopteri; order Cypriniformes; family Leuciscidae; genus Chrosomus; species Chrosomus eos. Next base: position 2,490,374 of record CM070821.1, read on the forward strand.
GTTCACTGACTCTGTATTTTTATATTTCACACTATTCATCACAAAAGAAATACAAAAACCATAGTAATATACTTTAATTACTTCTCTTAAATGATTAATCATTTCTATTCACAGTATTTTACCAGTATTACATCAATACGATGCTGCAAATCACTCTCAGAATTATTAATATACTTCAAATATAACTTTAAACCTTATTTAACATATTAACTATTATCAATCGATCTTCAAACACACATATAGTACGTTAAACAATACCTATTGACCTTTAAAGCGTATAAAATACCTTCATGTGCATTTGTACAAGGAAAAATGTATATTTTTAACTGACGCGCTCACAAACGTTACATGTGCGTTTTCAGTAGGCCGCTAATCGGTCGAGCTTTTCTCTCTTGCTTAAATCAAACTCAAAAACAACCTCTGACGAGCATCACTTCTCTAAAACAATTCAGTTATATTCTAAAAACATTTCAGCATGGTTAAATTCACCTTTAAAGTGTTTTTATACATTTACCCACCTGTAACACAGGAGAGAAACGAGGAGACAGTGTGTCAAGTTCAAGCTCTCTGGAGTAATGAAAAACTCACGACTTGCACGGCTTAACACCCATCGCTCGACTTTGCCCCTAACGGTCAGGAGTGGCAGTGCACACTTCTCTCTTTTCCTCTTAAAGGAATCACATTAGAATAAAACCCTTCTGATTGTTTCTTTTTTCAAAATAACACAATAACATTCAAAATGAGACAAATAATTTTGATTATACTTAACATACAATTATAATACTTTTGTGATCGTCACACAATAATGCATCAATATAGATATTACAGTACAACACCGTATAATTAATTACAACAGAAGCAGACAAAAATGACAAAATACAGTAAAAATACAGTACAATACTGTTTTGTAGTTTACAGTACTGTTCGTTTGTACTGTAAATTGAATTACAGTACAGTTACTGTAAATCGAATTACAGTACCTTGCTGGCAACCTTGCTGCCAGTACTGTACTGTAAAAATACGAGAAAATTGTTAACAGTGTATGAATACTTTCATATGTCGTAAAACATACTCTATCACTTTTGTATCTCAGATATCTCGTACAGCTCAAAAGTCATAAGTGATCATTGTGGGCTACTTTAGATTAATATATGCTGGCAGTATATAAAGGGCCCAAAGTATAGGCACTTTAACCATTGTCATCTTTCTAAAAAAAAAAAAGGTATGTTTCCATAGGAATCAAAGCATAATCATTGTGAAATTGCCACACCGTAAAATGATGACATTTTCTCATGAGTTCGAGTTGAATCTTGACTTCTTTGATGGGTCAAAACAAAAAGGAAAGAACCATCAAAAGATGAAAATTAAAGAGGTTAATTAAAAATTAAACAGACAAGAAGGATTTAAATCAAGTATGATACAAATAACTGATGCCATTCATCTGAACATTCGACGCTCTTTACAGTAACCTCTAAAGAAGAATAAGGATGACTGACAGTTTGCAAAACAGGCTACACTCAATAAAATTATGTGTTGCTTTACTTAACTTTTTTATGTAAACAGGTTCCACAGGTTCCACATAACTGGGGCCACGTTTACACATAGCCGGGTATTTAGAGAAACAAATATAAATAAACAAATATCCGCGATGGGACTGAGCTCGAAATCTCGAATAGCTTTCTAACTTTTTATTGTATGAAATCGCTGTCAATAATAATCGCAGCATTTATCCAATGACGTCTAGATTCGAAGCACTGAAAAAAAACTGTTCAAAGCAGCCCCACTGAAGTCAATAGACGCTCGGCTTCAACGGGGAAATGCACTGTGACGCTACGGGAATGTATGAGAAGGAAATCGAGTCAGCCGACCTGCTATATGTAGCTGATTATGAACGAACTCGTCTTCGAGATGAACGTGTTCTAACACATTTTTAGTAAATAAAATGTTAACACAATAGTACACATTTGACCATTCATTTTTTGACACTATAGGGGAAGCTGAGTTTCCCTTGCAGTCTTAAAGAAATTGCCACTGCTGATGTTAACAAGCAGAATTACTGAAGGAAAAAAACGGAATTTAAAGTCACCATTATGGAGATCAGTGTTTGTTTCAACCCCCACATTATTAATGATAATAGATTTTGTTTGGCTGCTGTATCTGACTTATAACAGTCAGATGATCAAATAGAAAATGTGATCTGTAGATGTTGGTTGTGTTTTAACAATCATTAAATCACAATCATTTGACCTGAATCACTGAACTCATACAGAAGCCAATTTCTGAGTTAAGTTTACTTTATGGATTATAGCAGCGCTGCCATTGTAGAGCATACAATTTTTTTAGCCTTTCAAAGAAATCCAAATGATCAGAATTTCTGTTTTGAAGTCCCTGTAAAGTCCCTGTAAAGGCAATTCTAAAAATAAAAGTGTGCCAATAATTATGGCCAACGTGTTTTGGAGAAAATAATTTATGTTACATTGTAACAATTAAAAACTTTTAAAAACATTTAATGTGATTAACCCCCTACTTTCAATTATTTTACTTCAAAGAAAGGTTAGATTTTTGCAACATTTTTAAATGAAAGATCAAAAGGATGAACAATACAGATTTATTTTTACAGCCATCTTTGATTATTTTTACCAGGGGTGACAATAAATCTGTTATTGTTTGAAGTTATTGCTACTGTAATAATAAACTCTTTTTTTTATGAACCCTTCTATGAAAGGCTATTCAACACCCAGAAGTGTTTACCTGTTGATATAATCCAAATAAACTTAAACTAGTGCTATTGACAACCATTTATTTAGGTTATTTTGCCATTTTGACACGATAACAATCATGAACTGTGCTTTTTACCTCCATCACGAGAGGGTTCGAGAACATGACCTGAGAGGTGTGAGGAGTGATGCTGAGAGGTACGAATGTGATAATTCAAGTTCTGACAGCATGATGAATAAACACATACCATTGTGATAACATGCGTTTGATCGGAATGTAGACGGATTAAAAATGAGCTGGAAAGAGTATATAAGGTGAGAACGAAGCCATTCATCATTTTTCTGAATACCGACAGGTTAATCAAATCGAAGAGGTACAGTTAACTACCGTATTCTGATTGATTTAATTTCTCATATTATATTCAATTTACTTATAATAAGGTTAAATTCTGTTAGCAGCATTGATTGCCATTGTAATGATTTCTTGTTTGATTTAGATGATTGTCTTACTGGTAACTTTCCTTGCTGCTCTTCTGTGTCCCTCCGTCCACAGTGAGGAGTCTTCTTCAGTGGGTGAGTAACTCAAGTTCAACTTCATTTACATATCTAAACTCCTATTAGAATAGGCACTTAAGGCACTTGAAGCTTTTTTATGGAAGTTCTGCTGCTTCATTGGTTATATTTATTAATGATTTCATTTAAACCTAAACAGAATGGTGCTATCATGAGCCAGCATGCAGTAAGTGTGATTTATTATATTAAATATTCCACTGTATAAAAGTGAATATAAATGTTAATATGAATCTTATTATAAAATGTTATATATTTGAAACTTGTTCTGAAGTAGATCTTTTTTGACCCCTGATTTGTAATAGATTTTACAACCTGGCCCCAAATTGCTTCACAATCCTGCAATGGATCCAGGCAATCTCCCATTAATATCGTGACTGCAAGTGTTCAGGGAAATCCTAACCTGACCTCATTTAACTTCACTGGTTTTGATGACAACTCCACCTTCATGTCAATCAAGAATACAGGCGAATCTGGTAAAGAGCACTGCGCACCTTGATTTTTTTTTATAATTATAGGATTTGTTTGTCTTTACAAAATAGTTGCTACGTTTATTTAGCAGATTTGTTCAAAGTGGCTTCTGAATGAGGAATATAGGTTACCAACAAAAGCGATCCTAGCATTAGCTGAAACTGCTCTTAAAGTAACACTAAGTAATTTTTCAACCTTCATAATTTATTTCCAAGACACTTTTGATGGTACATCGACTTAAGTTAAATGACAGGTCTGCCATAGCCTGACGTGGTCTGTATCGCTTTTACTGGCACTATGTAACTTTGGGTTTCGGGTAGGAACCCGTGCACAAAAAGAACTACAAAATTTGACTGCTTTACGTCAAGCTTGATGTCACACAGGTCGAGGGGAGGAATGCTCGGATGACCAACCACCCCCCCTCTCTTACTGAGTCACCACCGTGAGGAGCCGACACCACAGGCACACAGAGGACTACGGAGACACAGGTAAGTTTCAAAGGAGGAACAATCTTTATTGAACAATAAAACAAGGGGCATCAATTGGATAGCCTTCACTGTCCTCTAGATCAGGGGTTCTCAACTCCAGTCCTCGCGACCCACTGCTCTGCATATTGTGTATGTCTCCCTTATTTAACACACCTGATTCAGATCCTCAGCTCGTTAGGATATGGACGAGAGTCTACCCTAACGAGCTGAGGATCTGAATCAGGTGTGTGTAATAAGGGAGACATACACAATATGCAGAGCAGTGGGTCGCGAGGACTGGAGTTGAGAACCCCTGCTCTAGATATCCTTCTGCCACGGGCGGGCGTGTCGCAACTGTCACTGTGTCCCCTGGGCGGCAATTTAGGGACTCCGTTCACCAGCGGTGCTGCAGACTTCCAGACTCAGATAGTGAGAATGACAGGTAAGGGTTATTCACAGTACACAGCTCTCCCTTCGGTTCACAGGGGGGCGAGCCAGTGGATCACTAGACGGCTTCACCAGCAATGCTGCATGCTTCTGGACTCAAACAGTAAGTAGAACAGGTAAGGATATTCACAGTTCCGAGAACTCTCATCGGCGCACCGTAATGGAACAATGGTTTGAAAGCTTACTTTTTCCCAGCAGTGCTGCAGACTTCCGAACTGCAGCACTCCTCAACACACTCTGAAACACATAGCTCTTCCAGCAATCAGATCCACATTTACTGCATCCTCTTCCAGCAATTTAAATACTCATAAGATGAAATCAGTTCACTTATCTCTTCTCTCTCCTTCCACAGCACCAATCCAGACGATAGCTCAGTCCAGCAGACTTCCCACAAACGATCACTCTGATCCAGCAAACTCAAATGGGCGATCTCCACACCCCAACGGTTTTCCTGAGGAAGCTTGTATCCAACACTGCTCCAAGTCAACCCTTTAGGCTCTTCAAACACTTCCAACTCACTGAGCACTTCAAACCCACTGAACACCGCCCAACACTCTCTGAATGGTCCCTTTTTATCCTGGCTTGCGTAACAGGAAGCCTGTGTGAGCGCCGCTTCTCTCTCTCTCACACCTGCAATGCATTAGCGCTAATCAGTGCGGGCATGTTTACATCACCGGAGTGGGGCGTGTTGCACACAATACCTTCCCCTGGGAAACCTAGGACTCTCAAGAGGGTTCCGCTTGCCGAGCGATTTTGTCACCCGTGACACGCTACAATAGTCATTATTTCGTTTTTCTTCGTTTCTGATGTTGCAATACATCATCCTTTCATGAAATCATGTAACATACTTTATGTTACATGCTTCTCTTACATGCTATACGCTTCTCTCTCTCACACCTGCAATGCATTAGCGCTAATCAGTGGAGATGGTCCTCACTGCAGAACATGAAATCCACGGGGAGGAGTCGGATCTAGATCCGACTCCTCCCACCTTACATACCTAAACCTACCCAGCTCCACCCCTTATCCCTAAACCCACCCCTAAACCTACCCAGCTCCACCCCTTATCCCTAAACCCACCCCTAAACCTACCCAACCCCACCCCTTAATCTGGATCCGACTCCGCCCCCCGGATCTCGTGTACTGCAATGAGGTGCTACTGAATCAGTGCGGGCATGTTTACATCACCGGAGTGGGGCGTGTTGCACACAATACCTTCCCCTGGGAAACCTAGGACTCTCAAGAGGGTTCCGCTTGCCGAGCGATTTTGTCACCCGTGACACGCTACAATAGTCATTATTTCGTTTTTCTTCGTTTCTGATGTTGCAATACATCATCCTTTCATGAAATCATGTAACATACTTTATGTTACATGCTTCTCTTACATGCTATACGCTTCTCTCTCTCACACCTGCAATGCATTAGCGCTAATCAGTGCGGGCATGTTTACATCACCGGAGTGGGGCGTGTTGCACACAATACCTTCCCCTGGGAAACCTAGGACTCTCAAGAGGGTTCCGCTTGCCGAGCGATTTTGTCACCCGTTACACGCTACAATAGTCATTATTTCGTTTTTCTTTGTTTCCTATGTTGCAATACATCATCCTTTCATGAAATCATGTAACATACTTTACCTTGTCTGTGGACATCGTTCATTCTAAAGCCGGTGCTGGATAAACAGCGAGCGTGCGTGCGATGGTAGGCTAGATTATTTACGACAGCGGCAATGGACAACTTCGTTTCCAACCAGTAGGGTGACCGAAGAGGAAAAATTACTTGGTGTTACTTTAAACTGTGTGTGTGACAGGCTGAGGAATGGGGTTTGGCCAAGGAAAAATTAACAGTCAAAAGATTTGTTTTGCTTTCACCACTGAGCACAACGTCAATGTATTGCATGTTCTGGACCTTGTATCTAAAATGCCCATTGTCTTCACAGTGATGGTCGAGCTTGATTATCATAAAATGTCAGTGCAAGGAGGTGATCTTCCAGGTCTATACAACACTACACAATTCCATCTCCACTGGGGTAATGGCAGCTCCTCGCCTGGCTCCGAACACACTGTGGATGGCAAACGATACTCAATGGAGGTATGAATACATTTTCCCTACACATGCACTTCATTATCCCAAATGCATTATCTTTATCCGTCTGATTCTGTTTCTCAGCTGCACATTGTGAATGTCCATGCAAAATACAATGGGAGTTTGAAAGTTGCTCTTGCTGCTAATGACAGCACAGGAGTGGCTGTTCTTGGTTTCTTTATTGAGGTGAGCAAGAGCACATTTATTATATCCAGAGGGAAGCGCAAACCTAAACGTATATTCATGCCTTAGTACTAATGTGTATGTGTTTTTATTTAACCAACAGGGAACCAATGAACAAAACAAACCAAAAAGTTGGGATATCCTAACATCCTTTTTGACAAAGATCTCTTCTCCAGGTAAAGAAATAGTGGGTTGTTGATAGTTTACCCAGAAATGAAGATTTTGTCACTCCTCACCTTCACATCCTTCCTCATTGAGGCACATTTTGAAGATGTTTCAACTGTTTTTGCAACCCGTGGGGTACAAATCAACAATGGCATTCAGGCACAAATCATAGAGAAATACCTTCTTTTGTTTTCCACAGATAAAGGGTTTGGAACAACAATGTTGACAGATTTTTCATTTTTGAGTAGTGAGCCAGATCAGTGTCAGACTCAATTCTGTGTAAGTCATGTTTGCCATGTGATCATGGAACTATCTTTGTGTTCGTACTTTGGTTGACGATTGCAAATATTATCTCAGTTTGATAGTCTTCATAGATTCATTGTTGGTGCTTGAGTCTTGTGTTAAGTGCAACATCAGACATTATCAGAGCCCAAATTCATGTAGTAGTTGTTCTTGATTAGCTAAAGTTACGAGCGTTGTGTGTTTGTGGTCATGATCATGTTTGTTTTGTTAACCTAATTCTGAATTTACTCCTTGTTTACTTGTGCCACTTTCTAATTCAGTCGATTGGTGTTCTTACAGCAATTTGCAAACAAATCTGCATTGTTAGTTAGGTTAGGAGTGATTGCCACTTTTTATATTTTTGGTTTTACTTAGCGTAGTTAAAGGGGTCATGAACTGGCTTTTTAAATCTTATTATATTATTGTCTGAGGTAAACTTATGACGTTCGCTTGGTTTTTGCATTCAAAAACATCAAAATGAATTAGTAATAGGCTATTTTCTAACCTAGTTTTGAGCCTAGCTGAAAAACACTCGGTTTTTATGGGCGTCTCGCACTGAAGACTTGGAAGTAAACGCCCACTGCTGTGAGTGGATAACCGTTTTGCATATTATAATGAGTTTCAACTCACCCGTCGATGCACGTGGGGGAAATTGTTTTGAAAACGTCCAATGTTGTAAAATGGCAACCGGAATGATTCGCCCATACATGTTCGACCCAGAGTCCAGGTGTTGCATAATTCCTGTCAGATCCAATATAGACGGCACAGCACCGTTCTTTACTCTTAATCGGTCTGCAAATCCAGTCTTGTTTACAAAACAATCCTCAGTGAAATGAAGCGAACAGACGGACAAGGTTTTACCTCATCAGCTGGAGTGGAACGTCATGAAAAATAAAGTTTAACCAATAGGGTTGTGCGATGTCTACCAATTTGGCATCAGACGATGTGTACAGTGAAACATCGCAATGGACGATGATATCGGGAGGAGGGGCGGGGCTAACGTTTCAATTTTTCACTTAAGCAATAAGCCCCGCAAAGCCATGTTTTACAGTGGATTTAGAACAGCTAAGGGGCGTAGGCACAACGCGGAGATATTTTCCTCTACATCTCATCAGCAATTTTGATTTCGGCACGCTCTGAGTCTGCAGCAGCTGATCACTAAGGAGCGAATGTACATGATGTACAATGTACACGTGACAGAGCAGCCAGATTCAGACTGTGCTTTCGCGCTGTGGCTGGCGCTGAGCCAGAGACAGACGCGTTCAGTGCTTGTCATATTATATCACAACTATTCATGTTTTTAACCACATCAATGTTTATTTTATGTTTCAGACATTTAAATGCATATAATTTATAGCAAAACAATACATTTATAGTTTGTAAAATACACAATGGTGTCTATGGAAGCAGCAATAACAACCCATTCAAATATATTTGCCGACGGATTTTATTCATATCAGACACACAGTGTAAGTAACTATAAAGTTAACTCTATTCTTCTCCCAGTTCACCGGCCATGTATTTCGGGAGAAACTGTTTTTTAAACGACAAAACAAATTCACTTACACACATTTGAGAATCAGAATAGAAGATAGTTGATGACATGGTAACCAGGTTTGTTAATATTTATAAATTAAAGCGCTAACGTTACATGTCATATACAGCGCTATTTTGGCTGTGGTGAATCACGTGCCAAGCATGACGCGTCACCATGGAAACATGGGGGGGGGGTGGAATCGTGATGCTGGCTGTGATGATATCGTCTATCGGCACAACCCTATTAACCAAGCACTCCTATTGGAATCCAGAGGAAGCTTATGCAGCGACTGTCTTCTTCCACAACCAGGCACTGCACAATATTTTGCAAACGGCATGTTTATTGCTCGGTAGCTCGATCCGGTTTGTCATCACGAGGTAGGCCTATGTTATTTAGCTATGCGTGTAATGCGCGAATCGGTGGGCGGGGCTAAACCGGCCATGTTGGTTGAAATGGCGTTGATCTTCTTCTGCGGGGGTGGTGTTTTATCCTCTTTGACGTCATAGTTCCCCACTTTGAAAAGCGGGTCGTTTGCTGAGGCTGGTGTCAATAAAAGCATTTATTGGACTAACAAGGACGTTTTCAGTTCTGAAACTTACAGGATATTCTTATAATATGATGACCTCTCAGATGTCAAAAGCTCAAGGAAAATTTGATTTCTCAGTTCATCACCCCTTTAACTCTTAGGGGTCGGAAAACGCGTCCCCGCGTTTTGCTGGATTTTTTCCTTATCAGTGCAAAAGAGTATCAAATTACTCTGTTGATTTTGATCTTAAATATAAGTGTTGTACATCATTAGATCCTGTTAAGTGTGTATTTTTTTGTGGCTACTCACAATAAAAACAAAGTGTTGTGCTTGTCGTCAAATAAAGAAAAATAAACATGATGCGCGTTTTGCCTTGTCTCTGTCAGTGAGGTCCGTTCTGGAACGCGTCCGAAAAAATAACTGTAACTGTCAATACTTGTCACAGAGATACGAGAGATTTCTCTTTATGAAGCTGAAGTTCTCTTCTTTTAAATGATGTAATTTACTACAAGAATAAATATTTACAGTTTATGTAATCCGTTTGAAACCAAGGAGAGGTGCAGTTTTTTCATTCTCCCTTAATTATTTTTAATGAGCTGAGCCCGACACACCCCCAGAGCTTTTCACATGGTAAATAGGCGATCTATGCATAGCACATGCGGCACGCCCCGCGATCAATGCCAAACAACAGAAGATTCTTCATCAGATCATTCACTGATAGTTCATCCGTTTTAGGGATGGAAGCACGCTACTCCTTCAGAGGATTATGGACAGGGGGGAATAATTCAAGAATTTGGAACCCCGCAGAGGATACAAGTTCGGAGTAAGTTGTTAATAATTCCTTTTCTGATCATATAGCTCAAATGCATTTTCAGACTATATTTTGCCTAGCTTTTGAAATAGTAAATATTACCTCACAACATTCGTGTAGGCCTATACGCTCGTGTAAACTTTTTGAATAACAGCTTAGGTTATAAAATGGTTTAGTTAAATATATCGATCCGCAAGTTTTGTTTGAGTTCTTCTGTGGTCTAGTGGTCAGATCGTTTGCCAAGCGTGTCAGAGGTTATGGGTTCAAATCCGCCCTCGGTGTAGTTTTTTTTCTCTCATCAAAACCGAATATGTTCATCAGTTGTTACAGTATATATCAAGCACACATGTATATAGGACACACGTTTGTGTGCATTTTATTTTGTGATTTCACTGGAATGAATAGTGTCCGCAATGGCGGCAAAGAGCGCGTCCTAAGAGCGAGTGAAGACTGCGTGCACGCCGCCACAAGAGAGCTCTGTATCCATGAAACTGATAGCAGGAAACGAGCGCTCAGCTTGAGTTCAAAAACAAAACATTTTAGCTCTAGATCTCTTATTTAAGAGCAGACTAAATGAATGCTCTGCTAGTTAACTGGAGATGTTTTATTTGTATTAGGTACAGCCGTTCATTGAGTGTACCAGTAAATGCGTGCGGTCTATATGGGCCATAAACAGATACTCGCGGTTACGCGGTCTACTGTTTCTCCGTCCATCAACAGATACTATGATTATATCACAATGATCACAATGTATCATACAAAAAAATGCACTTTTTTTATAAAAAAAAACAAGTTTGGTCTTTTTATGTTTTTTTTTTTTTTTGAAAGGATGTGTTAAGTGATATGAATGACTTTAAGTCTTTATGTTCTTAGGAAAGATTTATATTTTGAATAAATGCTGTTCTTTTTAACTTTTTATTCATCAGTGAATCATTCTTAGTTCAGGCTGCCTCACAGCACCTTGGGTCATTAGCCATTAGGGGAGTGTCTTTAGTCTTCCCAGGTGTAAATCACATTAATATTCATGGCCATTCACACTCCCACGCATACAGCACTGCTGACCCAAAAACTGATGTAAGAAATTCAAATCGTTATATTGATGTTTGTGAAAGAGTGGTCAGAATGATTTTCACTTCATTTTGAAGTAATAATTCTAGCCTACAATAATAGTAACTCAAAGTATTGTGGACAACTATTCATTATGTGTTAAATGGCCTTTTTGCGGTGACACTTTTTTCCCCAAAACGTACTAACCACGCATATTCTTTTTTTTCTATAAAATGCAAACATGTACATCCATTTTGCTCACATATTATTGTAGCAGAGTTTGTGCTGAATACAGCAAATTTATATGTTGGCAAATGGTATGTTTTAAGTAGCTGAAATAAGCACAAATGTCAGGGCATGTCAAAACACCTAAAGAGCCCCAAAATAGCTCAGACCCCAGAGGGTTAATGTAAATCGTTGAATACGCTGAAGATTTCAGTTTTGTAACTTCAATTTCTAGTTAGTTTTGTGGTTTCTGGGTTATCAGTTACGGGAATCTTTTTTTTATCATCTCTTCAATTTGGTGACACTTGTTTTGTTTGTATTCTATTTTGATTATATTGTTTTTTGTAACTGTTGTTCCGATAAATTGTCCTCAGTACTGCACCTTATTCTTTTTTATCAGTTGTTTCTGTTTATGGAATACCTCTATCATCAAGCATGTAACAATGTTTATCAGTATGAGTCTTGCAATTCACACCATTAAAAATGTGGTTAATTTCTCTTAACCGATATGATTTAACAACAAATTAGCACAAAACTGAAGACGGCCAAGTAGTTTTACACCCTCTTGACGTTTTTGTGTATTTAGGTAATACAACATTAGACATCTTGAATCAAACAACAATGGGCAGTCTGCTTGAAGGGGTGAACAGGACTAAATATTACCGGTACCGAGGCTCTCTTACCACACCCAACTGCACTGAAAGTGTGATTTGGACTGTGTTCAAAGATCCCATCAAAGTCAGTCAGGACTTGGTAAGTCAAGGCGACTCTATAGTAGAGTAATTCATAAAAAATTGTATTTGTCTATGAGTGGATGGCAACATTCTTCACATTCTGAGTTAAAAACTAAAAGTCACTCAGTTGAATTTATTCCTCCAAACAGATTAACCGCTTCAGCACAACTACCTTTTTCAAAGCAAGCGCTTCAGTTCTGATGACCAACAACTTCAGAGGAGTTCAGCCCTTGAATGGCAGAGTTGTGACATCACAGCCCTCCACAGCACCTTCATCTGTGGCCACACCCACTATATCTATCATCACACTTCTTCTCTTGTCAAGTTTGTGCTGGCTGTAAAACATACATTTGTGTTTTTGTGCACACCAACATGAGCTTGTTAAATTTCATTGATTTCTATGTCAGCTTTATTGATCATGTTTGATAATGCTTAATGTTTTCTGTGAATACTAAACTTTTGACACTTGTATCTTCATGTCTTGATGATACTTGACTGTTTGTAATTCTACCCATTGTATTTTTAAATTCCCAATTTGCTATCTGTTACAATTACATGAGGCCTATAGTTAGGATATACATTTTTAAAAAATCCAAAATAGACTGCTAATGTTTTATATGAAACTTATATATTCAACATTCTGTGGGATTTATGTTTTAAATGTCGAAAGCATGATAGCTATGACAGACCTGTTCTTAAAATTAAATCAATAAATGTTTGTTGTTTAATAACAAAATGTTTCCCAGTCAAAATGCTTGTGTGTGTGTGTGTGTGTGTGTGTGTGTGTGTGTGTGTGTGTGTGTGTGTGTGTGTGTGTGTGTGTGTACTACCATTTGAAGGATTAGTTCGCCCAAACATGTAAATTCTGTCATCATTTACTCAACCTCAAGTTGTTCCAAACCTGTTTGGAAGAAGACTTTCGAAGAAGACTTTCGTTCATCTTCAGTACACAAATGAAGATATTTTTGATGAAATCTGACATATTTCTGTCCCTCCATTGACAGCCTGAAACACAAGTTCATAAAGAGATTGTGAATCTAATCCATATGAATTGAGAGGTTTAGTCCAAATTTTCAGAATTTTTACTTTATATTAACATATTTAATTTAGGCTTTTATTTACATAAACACATTTAACACTAAGCATTTTTTTTAAACAAAACATATTTTTGTTTTTCTTCTGTTGAGATTGAAAATTGACAGGCCTGTATATATATATTTTTTTATTACAGTATATATCTGGTGGTATGATTTGGGCCATATGAGCAGAAATAAGACACTGTTAAGTCTATGTAAGTTCAGTGTTTATTTATTATCATTAACAAGCACCAGCCTCTCCATTGTACATCATGTAGGGTAGGCAATGTATCCCTTTTAACATGCATGCTTTATACATTTTAGAAAACGTTTTTAAAAATAATCATGAAGTGAAGTAATAATCTTATAACATATAGATATAAGAAGAACTATGGTGAGAGTTTTAAGATGAGCCAAAAAGGAAAAGGAGGAAGACACCTGTGAATCAGATCATTGGTTATGAATTGTATAAAACAGGGAGGTGTAAGATAACTCTTGTCTAACTAGTTGGTCAAACTAGTTCGCAAGACACGCATTTTACATAGTTGCTACGTTTGCAATTGGCCCCAGCTGGCTCCACGCCTGAAACATATGAATTGACATTAATTGCTTTTGGAAGGCTATCATCAAAGCTGCATATCTTCTGAGGGTGGATACCTGTTACCAGGGTTGGGGAGTAACGGAATACATGTAACGGCGTTATTTAATCAGGATACAAAAATCCAGTAATTTTAATTAGTTACAGTTACGTGAAAAAACGTAGTAATCAGATTATAGTTACTTTTTGAAAAAAAGCAGGATACTTTCATGATTACAATGGTTTCATTTAAAACTAAATAAATCTGTATTTTGGCATAATAACACTATTAAGCGTTGCTTGATTAATGACTCACGAGTGCCACCCGCCGCTGGTGCATGCGCAAAATAACAGCTCTCTGCAACAATCTCTTCAGACACCAGTGATGCGCGGGTTGATCCAAAATGAGCGGGTTACCCGTGGTTACGAATCATCCAAAAGTATTTTATACGTCTGAAATAAAGATGGCAATTAAATCTTTGTAATTTATAGTAGCCTAGACAAATTTTTCTATGAAATACATAGGCCTTTATTGGCTGAAACTGGCGTGAAGATGACGCATGAGCTCAGTCTGTAGATGGACGCGGCAAGAGAAAAGGTGAAGACTGGGCAGTGGAAGCTCCGCAAATAGTGGGAAATCCTTATTTAGGCTACCTTTTGAATGTTGAGCGTTATTAACTGTAACGAACCTACATAATAATAATATACATAAAATGTATTAAAGGGGGCCGGAAGGCCAATTTAGCTCAAAGGGAATGATTCATCGATTTGCAATGAATCATTGACCGAATCACTATGGAACCGAGCAAATGACTCGTTTAGAGTTCATTTGAACGGGCCGTAATTTTAACCTTGGCAACAGATATAAATATCCAATCTATAGTGAAACACTATGTATTAGCAAGGTAACTTTAGATCGACAGTACAAGACATTAAATGTGTAAGCACAACACAAGACAAATATCTTTTCAAATATATGGACGACTTTATTAACTATTCTAAACACATAAAACTAATGTCTAAACCCAATCACACACACACATTCATTCAAGGCGCAGAGGAAGAGAGAGAAAGAGTGAGTTTTCAGAGTGAGATGCACTTTGTAAGACATAAACCTGAACGAATCACCAAGCATTAATTTAAACCTTTGTTTCTTAGACAGGTTATTCAATTTAAATTAAACACCAGTTTAGTTACAGTCTGGAGTACTTGCTCGTCTTTGCGTTGCTTAGGCCAGGGAATTCCCTTTGTGCGGTGCTTCGTCCAAGGAGTTTCCCGGCCGGGTCCGTGTCGCTGGTTGTCTTTGAAGTGCCTGGATGAAGTTTCTGAACTGCCGGTCACGGGTGATGGGCAGGCGAACAAGAGTCTTTACAGTTCGAAGCGCGTTGCAGGAGAGACGTGTAAACGAACTTTATAGCAAACTTAACTTTGAACCGAGACTTTTACGAGAAAATAAAATAAAGGAAGAAATG
This sequence comes from Chrosomus eos, assembly GCA_036326025.1. Taxonomy (NCBI): domain Eukaryota; kingdom Metazoa; phylum Chordata; class Actinopteri; order Cypriniformes; family Leuciscidae; genus Chrosomus; species Chrosomus eos. Next base: position 2,505,763 of record CM070821.1, read on the forward strand.
AAAGTAAGATGAGTTTGGTGGCTTGAATGAGCCGTTTTAACTCCGATCTTGATGGGTTTGTCTGCTGGCTTGGTCTAACTTGGTCTGGTCGATAAAGAAGCGTACGAACATGAACACTCTCTTACTGTTTGTTGATAGAGAGAGGCACAACTTAATTTACCACAGAACCGACTCAAAACCGAACTGAACCGAACCGAAACTGAACTGCTCTCTGAACTGAACTGAACTGAACTGCTTTGTTCGGGTCTTTAACTTAAAGTTAGTCCGACCTCTTTTGGAGAATTCTGACCAATGAGACAATGGCATCATTTTAGGAGGTGGATCTGGTTCCTACTTATCGTTATCTGGGATCTGCTTGGGTTCCAGCACTTAGCAGAGAACAAAAGATCACAGTTTAAACATTATAGATTATTATAATCATACAAAGCATTTTACACAGATTTCATTCAAACCATCTTTTGAATTAAGGGCATACGATTCTTTCGATTGGAAGCACGATACTCTTTCATTCATACACACAGTTATATCACCATTTACATGATTTATATGTAATCTAAGCATAATACAAACATGAATTGTAGGAAAAACAAGAATTATGATGTTTGATTATGAGTCCACTGAGCATTGTTCTGTGTGAGTTGTTCTCTGCAGAATGTGCAGAATTAATGTGGTTTGATATGTAAAGTGTGTTGGTGTGTAAGGTTTCTGGGGTTTAAGAAAGACATTCCAATCTGAGGTCACGGCAAGGTCCCTGCTGAAGTCTGCTCTGTTCATGTTCTCATGGGACCTTGCTCCTTAAGAAAGACGAGTCTGTTAAACATCTGTCCTGCTGCAGCAGTGGTGGTGCTGAGGGAGGTCAAAGGTGGTCAGGCCCCTTGGTCCCTGCGGGGCCATAAAATCCTTTCTGAGGGGGGCTATTGTTGGCTAGCATAGGTTAGCTAGAGCCTTCTTGTGGCTTGGAATGTGGTGATCAGTTGCAGAATGCTGAATCACATTTGAATGAATCCCATGAGAGATTAGAAAGATTCATTTTTGTGTTTGGTTCATCCTTAAATTCTCTACATAACTTTTGAATAAATGCTGGTGCGGGACAAAATGCCCGATTTCCTAACACTGAGAACTGAGAAATGCCATTATTGTACAATTTTAATAGGCTACTTTTAATAATGCATAGCTCAGTAATGTCAGTTTTATGTATTTTCTGAAAGGGGGCGGGATTTTTGTTGGGAAAGTCAGAGGAGAGATGCACACTTCGATTAGACTGGATAAACACATGCAGAATCTTAATCGTTAAGAAAATGAAACGAAATAAATGAATAGCCTAAATCAAGCCTGTATGACACAACACTAGGCTATATTATACAGCATTTTGAAAAAGAACTGTTTGTGCTCCTGAGGGCAAAAAATGCGGGTCAGGAAGCGGGTTGGGTCAGCGCAGTCTCATCCCAAGATGTCATATACTGACGTCTTGGGACGTCTTTTGACCATACGTCAATATCCGCCTTTTAGGGTACCCTTAAACGTCGGTTAGATGACGTTATCGGATCCTAACTCTACCCCAGCCCTAAACCTACCCCTAAACCTACCCCGTCACCTACTGACGTTAAAGGTAAAGCGTCAGTTGTATGACGTCCCAGGATCGTCATTTACCGACGTTTAAGGGTACCCTAAAAAGGCGGATATTGACGTATGGTCAAAAGACGTCCCAAGACGTCAATATATGACTTCTTGGGATGAGACTGTGTTAGTTGGGTAGCTACAATAGCCTATATTTTGTCCGAGTTGCAGGCGGGTTAGTTGAAAACGTCGTTCGGGTGCGGGTTGTTTATACATTGACCCGCACATCACTGTCAGACACAATCACTGTCTGTTGCTATTTTCTGCAACAATTCTGCTGCTATTTTATTTTGTGTCAAGAAAATGCCAACAACATGGTTGTACAGTGCAAACTGTGCCTTCCAGCAATGAAAACACTTTCTTTATCGAAGGACTCGACATCCAACCTAAAGCATTTGCATTTTCTATTTTCCTGTTGAAGAAACATTTCCATTTTATTTTTTCCTTGTCCTTGTCAAGTTAAAAATAAAACTAAATAATCTGTAATACCATACTGTAGCCACTAGATGTCTGTATAGTCCTTTACATACATATTTATTCAGGGTTATTCAATATTCACTTATTCAATAATTTATTCTTAATAAATAAGTTAAAAAAAAGTTTATATATATATATTAAAAATAAAATCAAAAGCAAAGTGATGGTATAAAATAATAAAATATTGCAAGCACGTTTTCAAATAAAATAAAGAGGTTGTGTTAAATTCTTAAGCTAAATTCATGCTTTTAATATTAACCCGTTTAATCCCACCGGTCACAATTGTGACCGCAACTTTTTTCTTATTTCTAGAAGCTCTAAAAATGTTGTTATTGGCTTTGGGCAAGAAATTCAACTTTTAAATGAAAAAATAGATTGTCTTCATTAAAATCCATTAATGTCATGTGACTAGTGTGAAAGGTCACATGACCAGATCAGTTTACTTCTTGCTTGCACATCTGGAAGAAGATGTCTTCCTCAGACTACTAAAACAAGTACTATGTAAAACATCTTAATTAACAGATAGAACTATAATATTTTGTACATATATTCTTTAAAGGGTCTACTACTGATATATTTTGAGAATTATACTCCTGCATATATATTTTGTTCGTAAGACGTGTAAATTTGTTTACGGTCACAATTGTGACCGGTAGTATAACACAGTATTTCAATTGAAAATACAGGTTTTGGCTGTAAATCCTACACTGAACGTATGCCACACCTGTGAGGTGGATGGATTATCTCTGAAAAGGAGAAGTGCTCACTAACACTTGTTTAGACAGATTTGTGAACAATATTTTTGAGAAATAGGCATTTTGTGTACATAGAAAAAGTCTTAGATCTTTCAGTTCAGCTCATGAAAAATGGGGGCAAAAACAAAAGTGTTGCGTTTATAATTTTCTTCAGTGTAGTTATCAGTATCCCAGAAACTATCAATGTGTTGGACCTTCTACAGATATGTGACAACCCCCCAACCCCCCCATCCCCCACCCAAATTGAAAGTGACAGTGATAGTGAGGGCTCAGATAGTGAGTACCAGGGTGAAATGGCCCATTTGCCAGGCATTGAATGGCGATGCAGAAGTGAAATATTTGGAGGATTAGGCAGATGTTCATGACAACCAATTGGTGTGCCCCACACATGACCCCAAACAACCCAACAACCCTTTCTACAACGTACGGCCCATCTTCAGTGCACTGAATGAACATGCATCTCCCTAAAACTGGCATAGGACAGGGCCCAAGTGTAGTCATGGTCTAGCCCATAGGGGTCTAGCCGAACAAGCAGAAGTTCCTCCAGGGTGTAACTTTGTACATGACAACCTTTTCACCTCATAAGCCTCCTTCATGAAATGAAAAAACGAGGTATTGGATGTCTTGGAATGTATTGTGTAAATAGGTCTAATTAAAGAAATTGTATGAATTCTGACTATGGTGTTTCCCACCGGTCACTATTGTGACCGAGTATAAAACCTATTTTTTCACTAACTTAACCAACATAAAATCAAAAAGGGCATACAATTTGAGTGTTAGGGAGGTCTAAGGAGTAAAATGCATGTACTCAAATTGCAAGAAAAAATTTGGGATTAAACGGGTTAATGATATTTTAAAATATGTTATATGAAATGCTGCATGCTTTTGAAGTGTTTTAATGCACGTGCTCATAAACATTGGAGTCGCATTGAAAGACTGGAGCGTGCACGAGAGCAGATGGCAACAAGGAAACGTCACTATTAGTCTTATAATAATAATAATAATACATTTTATTTAAAATGCGCCTTTCTGACACTCAAGGTCACCGTACATGCATACATAAAAGTTAATACAATAAACAAATAATAAAGTTAAACCAATAATAGATTAAAATCAATTTAAAATCAAGTAAAATTGCAGATGACAACAAATAGACTTGCTTAAACAAAAAGGTTTTCAGTCCAGTTTTGAAATGAGGGAAGGAATCCAAGTTTTTGAGATGAAGTGGAAGGGAGTTCCAAAGGCGGGGTGCAGAGCGGCTGAATGCTCTGCTCCCCATTGTGGCGAGACGGGCAGGTGGGACAGACAGATGTAGTGTGGAGGAGGATCTGAGAAAACGAGATGGAGTGGAAACATGTAGGAGATCAGACAAATAAGGGGGAGAGAGGTTATGGATGGCTTTGAATGTCAGCAAGAGGACCTTAAACTGAATACGGAACTGGATAGGAATCCAGTGAAGCTGCTGGAGAACTGGAGTGATGTGATGGATGGAGGGGGTACGGGTAATGATTCGAGCAGCAGAATTTTGAACTAGTTGAAGTTTACGGAGTGATTTGTGAGGGAGACCTAAGAGAAGTGTATTGCAATAGTCTAGGCGGGAGGTGACAAGGCTGTGGACCAGAATGGCAGCAGTGTGGCCACCAGGCCACCAGGGGGCCCCCCAATCGAGTTTAAAAATATATATATATATTCAGATAACTTAAACAAGTGACATAAATGACTGAATGAATATGACTGAATGAATGAATAATTCAGGACAAGAAAATTCTGATTTCATGATCAATATACCTGCCTACACCTGCTGCTGTGTCTCAGCGTTTAAGTCATCCGCATAATCTAGACACCTCGCGCGTGCATAGCCAATTCGTGCGCAACTGCGCATAGTCACGGTATCGGTTTAAGTTGGAGAAAACAGCCGCAGGGGAACTTAACCTTCTAGGTGTAAGGGTAGCAGTTTGAATATATAATAAACATAGCAGTTTGAAGTCTTCTCCACTTTATTATACCACCCATTGATCAGATCACTAACTCCAAAAACCCATGACACAGTACCAAGTGCGCACGACCCATTCCCATCTACGGCAAGCCCCGAGGGGAAAAATACATTGCATACACACATACAACGAGCGCCAGTACATCATTCCCGGTATTATAGTAACAGACTTTGTTGGATTCTGTCATGTATCCAACAAAGTCTGTTACAATAATAATAAAAAAGATTTTGAGGACAGTTACACTGTATTGAGACAGTTGAGAAATAATAATATTTTTACTGTTTTCAACAATAATTGTTATTGTTGAACCCTTGCTCTTATTATGTGTCTGATTTCTCAGTTTTGCCATTATTTTAGCAAATAATCTATTCTATATGTTTTGAGACAGTTTGTTTCAAGAAGTTTCAAAGAGTTAGTAAAAGAGTAAAGTAAAAGTTAAAACTTTTTTATTTAAAGGGTACCTATTATGGCATTTAAAATGTTCCTAATATTGTTCTGGGAGTCCACAACAACAGTTTTACAAGCATGCAATGACAAAAAACACTTTTTGTTGTCTTATAATATGCATTTATTTTTACCTGATTTGCTCACCGACTCCCATATGAATCGTTTAGCGAGTCATTTTTCCAAACCCCGCCTTTGCGTGACGCTAATCTGTGGTGATATGTTAGACACCCAGCCGACGGGGTGTCATTGGTTGTTGCGCTAGATCTTACCCAGATACAACAGTGCTATTTTCTGATTGGCTAACAACACCAGACGAACAACACCAGAGGAGACCAGGGTTGCCAGGTCTGCACAACAAAACCAGCCCAATTGCTCATCAAACTAACCCAATCACGGCCAAAAATATTCAAATAGCGTTCCCGGGTGTTTCCTCAATAACAATCATGTTCCAGTGGATAAAACAATCGCGTCAACCAGCGTGCACTACACAAACAACCCGCGGAAACAGTGCAGGCATACGGACCTGGCAACACTGAAGGAGACGCGCTTGAATCCTGCCGGTTCCACAGTGAGTGAGTTTTGGGCACTGCGGCATATTAAATATATTACAAATAGTTTTTCAGCGTGAGAAATACAATGTGTGGCCGGAGAGCGTGACAAAAGACCGAAATGAGTGACTGTCACGCTCAATGCGTGATGCGTGACACTCGAGAGCCCTGTGACAACTCCATTAACAACGACAAACACTTCACATATTTCAATACAATTGACATTGAAGACCTAAGTTAGCTGCTAGAAGCTGCGCTGTGCCTGTGCGTACACAACACACAAAATAATTATAGAACATGATACAAACATAAAAGCAACAGCCTACTTACAGATTGTGATTCGGAGAAGGAAGCTGATCCAAATAAACTCGGTACTGAACCTCCCTCCTTCAGTATCAGCCGGCTCGCAAATTCATACTTTATAGCATTTAGGTTTGTGAAGCAATCATCTTCAAAATGACGCGAACACAGAACAAGTTCGGGCTATAATACTTCTGTGGTATAGTTATGAACTGTAGCCACTGTCTTCAAATGCTCCTCACTGGGCAGATGAAATAAGTTTGCTTTTGCGTCGCACTTCAAAACACAGCAGCGTCTCGTCGACATGATGTTTTCCCTGGTGTCTCCTAATGCAATGAGTGGGCGTATCTTATTCAAATAACTTGTACAAGTGACGTAGAAGTTAGAGAAAATGCATCGTTCGTCTATCGATTCATATCAACGACTCAGAGTCGACTCTTACTTTTGAGAGATAATAACTTTGTATACGGTGAACTTTCATATTTAAAACTTTGCAGGATGTTTTCGTTCACTTAGATCTATGTTACACACTACATGAAAGGTAATTTTCAAAATTCCATGATAGGTACCCTTTAAGTAGATATCTATTTTTTATTATTTATTTTGTATTAATACATAACCTCACTGTATTAATTTATAATGTATCATAATTGTGTGACATTTGTGTCAATAATCGTCAAGCACAGGTGACTCCGCGTAGTGGAAGGGGGCCCCCAAATCAAATTCTGCTTAGGGCCCCCAAAAGGCTCGGGCCGGCACTGGTGTGGGGGGTGAGGGAAGGGCGAAGACGATTAATGTTATGTAGGTGGAAGTAAGCTGACCGGATGATTTTATTAATGTGTGGTTGAAATGATAGTGTGCTGTCAATTTTTCATGGCAAGTCAGTGGATTTGCCATGATCACCGTCCTTCATGGGTTACAGAATTGGGGAATGTATTAAGATGCTGTAAAGGTTGTATTTGTGATTTCAGGCCCAAACAAAAATGATCACATTTATCTAATCTTTCCTAACGATCCGCTAGCTGCCCGCCCCACAAGCAGGCTGTCAAAAAAACGCGTCTCTGTAGGCAGCCTAGGCTCTGAGATCTGCATACAAAAACAAATGGGAACAACCACCACTCAAAATCAAAATAAACAGTGTTCTAACCAATCACCGACAGGGGCGGGTGTTGTTTGTTTTTGGGCTCGTTCACGGTCCCTGCACGCAAAGAGCTGAAGATATCAACGGACCAGATACATTTAACATGGAAGAGGCAATCCCCAAGAAGAGAAGGAGGATTAGGGCGAGGGAATACTGTCGTTTTTCGTCAAAGAAACGGATAATAATCGGGAAGGCTTTTGAACGGTGGAGAGAAATCAAAGAATTGAACATTTTTAAATCGGACGCCGAGGTTGCACTGTTTCTTCTGGACCGGTGAGTAGCTTCTAGCTTCTGACTTTTTTTGTATGTGAACTGTGTGTGAAAATATAATTCTTTAAAAAATATGAGTGAAGCTCGACTAAACTTGGATATCTCTAACCAATATCAGATTGTAGGGATTTAGTGTGTAAGTTGCGTTTGTTATAAGTGTTTACTTTGATGTGTAGCCATAACATTGTACCAAAGATGGGAGTAAGTCACACATGTTCAAGTCTCAAGTCCCTACCATCAAGCAGAGGTGGAAAGTCCAGGGGTCAGCAAGTAAAAGTCCTGCCATATTTTTATTCCACCCATGATCCCACACAGCAAAAACTCCAGTGTTAAATGAACTTTCCTAGGAGTTCATTTGGCTCCAGACTCAAGAGTGTTAAAGTGTTAAAATGAGTGTTAAATTAACACTCAATAGTGTTAAAGTTAACCTGTTAATAACCAACGCCCCCGGTACCGGGGGCAACATCTTGTTATGATGTTCGTACGTTATTTTTATAAGCTTCCAAATAAGGTATTACCCAATACATGGTATCATTTGAAAGCTTAGAATCTAGTCTTTACAAAGAATACCATCACTTTCGTTTTTATGATACATATCAAATGAAATATTAGCTTAAAAGTTGTTGAAACCGAAGTGCCCCGCAGCGGGACACCCCCCCCTCCGCGAAAAAAATTCATAATCATATTACTAAGCAACCACTGAATGGAACAACACAAAATAGGTATCATTTTAAAGCTTAGAATCTCAGCTTTGTAATGCATATAATCACTCTGATTTTCTCTGAACGAGAGCTGACTAGTCCCTCTAACTCTGATGCCCCCGCCCGCGGGGGCAACCTGGCTGCGAAAATATATATATTATTATATTTTTTCAAAAATAATGCCTCGATTAACACAAAATTGGTGTCATTTGAAAAATTAGAGTCTGAGCTTTACAGTGAATGTAGCCAATTTGATAAACTCCTAAGTAGTGCTGAGTTATTCGCTGATAAATAGGAGGGGGGAAAAAATCATACTTCATACTGCAAAATGTTAAAAACATCATACAGCTCGATAGTCCTGTGCCATATGCTCCGAATGTGGAAAATGACACATCATTATTTACAGCAGATGCTTACGATAAAAATGAATCCAAACTCAATATGGCGGCAAATCAATGACAATAATAAACGAGCGCACAGCTGATGCTGGCGCGCGCGGTAAATGACTTTCGCGAGCGAATAACAGATCTACACGCGAGGAAACGGGAACTCGCGAGCTCATTCAAGCCCTGCGCGCGCTCATGACATCTCCTCTGCTCGCGATTCAAGCATTCGCGCGCGCGATTGATCATTCCACACGCTCTCGCGCTTGATCTGCTCTCGCCTGCTGCTTTTGCTCGCTTGAACAATTTTATTTTTGACAGTCGAGGGGCGGGACTCCCCTTTTCCGGAAGCCAGTTGTGATTGGACGCCTGTCCAATGACTTGATATTCACTTGACTTGAGACATCACTTAATTTGTTTTATTTATTGTGGTTAATTAATGTGTAATGTGATTTAATGCATTGTTAATATAGAATATATTCTTTTAACAGAAAGTATTACTAGTGATTGCATTGTGTTGTTAAGAGATAATTTACAGACTGTAATGACACATTTCCATGGTTATTAGCATTGTAAATCTACCAAAATTTGTATGAATTTTTACATAATATAAATGGTTCATTATATTTTCTATTAAATGTAAAAGGGGTTCTGGCTTCTCAAGTTAAGATATAGTACACAGCATTAATTATAGCTTTAAAAGCCTTTTCAGGATTTGCTACCGAATACAGAGAAACAATATTAAATCCAGCTAATTATTAAACCCAGCAAAGCTATTACAACATTATATAGTGATCTTAATCATCGAACTTTTTGTAAGCTAATAACTTAAGAGAAAGTATGAGGCAAGTAGTGTACACAGCATAAATGATTAAACCCCATCTGCAAATAACATATCTTATTATGTTACATAAAAAAATAAATACATTCATGCTGCCAGAACACCTTTTACATTTAATAGAAAATATAATGAACCACTCAAAATTGACATAATAGTAATACACAGGATGAAAACAAAAAGCTTACACAACAACTCTTGCTTATTGATATAAACAAGTTCTTTATCTTTCATCCAAAGCCCTTGTATTTTTTTTGTATATTTACAACTATTTAATGGACACTTTTTACATTCTGAGGCTCTCAGATCCACTTTAATTTTGGTCGGATAAACGTAAATATATGGTAAATGGGGGGTCTAGGGGAACTACAGCAAATATGACTTTTTCTCCAATTTATTTTAGATATTTTAAGCCAACACAAATCACATAGTCTTCTAAATATAAAATGTAAAAATGTATAAGAATTTTCATGATTTACAATGCTAATAACCATGGAAATGTGTCATTACAGTCTGTAAATTATCTCTTAACAACACAATGCAATCACTAGTAATACTTTCTGTTAAAAGAATATATTCTATATTAACAATGCATTAAATCACATTACACATTAATTAACCACAATAAATAAAACAAATTAAGTGATGTCTCAAGTCAAGTGAATATCAAGTCATTGGACAGGCGTCCAATCACAACTGGCTTCCGGAAAAGGGGAGTCCCGCCCCTCGACTGTCAAAAATAAAATTGTTCAAGCGAGCAAAAGCAGCAGGCGAGAGCAGATCAAGCGCGAGAGCGTGTGGAATGATCAATCGCGCGCAGAGGAGATGTCATGAGCGCGCGCAGGGCTTGAATGAGCTCGCGAGTTCCCGTTTCCTCGCGTGTAGATCTGTTATTCGCTCGCGAAAGTCATTTACCGCGCGCGCCAGCATCAGCTGTGCGCTCGTTTATTATTGTCATTGATTTGCCGCCATAACTCAACATAATCCATCACTCAGAACTAAAGATATTCATCATGGAGTTCTAACACAGTTCTAACACAAAAAAAAATCCAGACGCACGTTGCTAAGCAAGGTAGCTTAGACTTGGCCTTTTTACTCGTATCTTCATGTAACATACATCAATCATGAAATATTACACATCGATATTTACAGCAGGAGCTCACGATTACAAAGAGCCCAAACTCAATATAATCCATCAATCAGATCTAAAGATATTCCTCATGGCGTTTCTACACAAATAAATACCAGAGACGCAGCTAGACAAGTATATACTCAATGCACTAGCGTTTGGTTTTCGCGTATAACTTCATGAAGCATGCCTAGATCGTAGAAAATGGCATATCTTTATTTTCAGCAGACTCTCACGATTAAAAAGAGCCCAAGCACAACATAATCCATCACTTAGATCTAAAGATATTCCTAATGGAGTTGTGACACTCGAAACTCCACAGGCGCACATAGAGCCTTGTATGTAGATGGAGCATTGATGTCGCGTTTTTTAACTCAACGAATCATGCAAAAATTGTGGGAAATGGCACATCATTATTTACAGCAGATTTTTAAGAATATAAAGAGCCCAAACTCACCATAATCCATCACTCAGATCTAAAGATATTCCTCGTGGACTTCTAAAACGAAGTTGCATCTAGGCGCACCAATGAAGTAGCAGTAGCAGCGATGCTATGCTATTTTGATGTGACGTTGCAGCTCATAACTCCACGAAACATGCATGGATTGTGAAAAATTGAACACCTTTATTGACAGCAGATTCTCCGATTACAAAGAGCCCAAACACAATATAATCCATTGCGTTGATCACGAGATATTCCTCATGAAGTGATGAATACTTGGCTAAAAAGTCTCTCGTCTTTCCGGGGTGCAATGTGTTTTCCAATGTTCCCGGAGCCATCCGTGCTCGTTCTCAAACGTGGAATAACACAAAATAGGTATCATTTTAAAGCTTAGAATCTCAGTTTTTTAATGCATCTAATCTCTTTGATTTTCTCTGAACGAGAGCTGACTAGTCCCTCTAAATCTGGTGCCCCCGCCCGCGGGGGCAACCTGACTGTGAAAATGTACATTATCATATTTTTAAAAAAAGAATGCCTTGATTAACACAAAATTGGTGTCATTTGAAAAATTAGAGTCTGAACTTTGCAGTGAATGTAGCCAATTTGATAAACTCCTAAGTAGTGCTGAGTTATTTGCTGATAAATAAATAAATAAAAATGTCATAATCTATAAAATACTTTTTTTTACTATGTCAAAAACATCATACAGCTCATGAAACATTCACAGATCGTTGAAAATGGCAATTAATTTTTTACAGCATATTATTACAATTAAAATGATTAATATATTGCTTTTATGATAAGAAATTCTTCATGGAGAACCAATTTAAAAAATGCCTATTAGGGGGCGTCAAGGGCTGAACAAAAATGCTATATTGGTTCCAAATGCTGTAACTTTTGATTACTTCATCCAATCACCACAACATTTTATCCAACTGCAGGTCACATGTAGAGGTACTTCACCAAAAAAGAATTTTCCTTCTACCTGTTTTCCTTCCCGAGTTATTCCATGACAAATAAGAAATATGCAAAATCATAATAAAAATTATATATATATATATATTCTGTCTTTTATCCGCAGTTTCTCAGCAGGAGAATGTCCAAATGTAATGTAATTTATATTTTTAAAAAATTTGAAAAGTGTTCTTTCAAACGATACCTACCTTTTGACTCTCCTTACTATAGTTTTGAAGTTATGAGTCTTTACTTTTGTGTGTCACTCAGAAAAAAAAAACTCTAAAAAGTCCCTCAGTGCTTAACAGGTTAATGAGATAATTAAGTGATTGATTGAGTGATGATTGACCATTATTGAAGACACCTGATGTAAACAAGCAGAATCAACAAAGGAGAAAAATTACATTTTAGTCACCATTATGGTGATCGGTATTTGCTTTAGTTGGGCTCTTGATCATTAAACTATTAACGTCAGATTTGGTTTGGCTGCTGTAATTGAGTTATAACTGCCAGATGAACAACAAGAAAAGCTGATTAGGTGGTGTTGGTTATGTTTTGACATTATCATCATTTGACCTGAATCACCGAACCCATTTAGAGAGTCAGGTTTACCTTGATGATTACAGCAGCCTGTGATTCTACAGTATACTATTTTCAGTATTTTCAATATAATCCAAAAGATTTCCTAAAAGTTGTTCTGATCAAAAGACTTTGAAAAAAATCTTTAAGAATCAACCTGTGATTCTCACCAATGGTGACAATAATGAAGCATGTTGCAGTGCATTCTGGTTGCCACCAATCAAAACTCATTCATGGCTGCCATCATGCATTGTGGTATGAATAAATTATGATCTTAATTGTCTTAGTAATTTCCTTTTCCTAATTGAATATTATTTTTGTCACCACCATTGTTGAGATTCATACACTGAATCTTGATGTCTGTGTGCCTTAAACAATTTTTAAAAAAAATTTTATTAGAACAACTTTTAAGAAATCATTTGTATTATATTGAATAATGTGGATCTTATGCTGTAGAATCTCTTTGATACTGTAATGACCAATATACATTTAGGTCAGAGATTAGGCTCTAAATGAGTTCAGTGATTCAGGTCAAATGATGATTATGTTAAAACATAACCAACACTACCTCAACTTTTCTCTTTGTTCATCTGGCAGTTATAACTCAGTTACAGCAGCCAAACTAAATCTAACTTTAATAGTTTAAGGATCAAAAGCCCAACTAAAGCAAATACTGATCACCATAATGTAATTTTTCTCCTTAGTTGATTCTGCTTGTTTACATCAGGTGTCTTCAATAATGGCCAATCATCACTCAAACAATCACTTAATTATCTCATTAACTTTAACACTATTGAGTGTTAATTTAACACTCATTTAACACTCATTCAACACTCTTGAGTCTGGAGCCAAATGAACTCCTAGGAAAGTTCATTTAACACTGGAGTTTTTGCTGTGTGGGATTATGGGTGGAAAAAAAATATGGCAGGACTTTTATGTTCTGACCCCTGTACTTTCCTCCTCTGCTTGATGGTAGGGACTTAAGACTTGAACATGTGCGACTTACTCCCATCTCTGCATTGTACTATTAGCAATAACACTAGCCTACGTTCAGGACCAACTTTAGCCGAATAATATTAATAAGCTGTTATAATATTATTCCAGATAGCTGTTGTTACCATGAGTTTTCCCCATAATGTTAGATCTGTAGCTATATGACTGATTCTGGTACGTTTTATCATACTGCTGCTTCCAGTGAAGCACCGGCAAAACTAGCTGTGTGATATGACATGGCTCGTCTGCAGATTTTATATACATCATTATACTTTGAAATCCAAAGCAGCCAAGTTCACATTTTACAGTTCACAGAATGAGCCATCATTGAGGTAGACCGTCAATCTTAAAATAGTGCGTTTTTGTCGCTTTAAGAAATGCGCGTGCATGATCGTTTTTTTCATGATGCATGAAACGGGAGGGAGGGGCGAGCTAACTTGGTTTGTTTGGGATCTCGCTTCAAACAAAAACAGAAGTGAGGTCACCCACAATCGCTGTCATTGCTGATACAACCTTTAAAGTCCCTGTAAAGGCAATTCTACCAAAAAATTCTAAACACATTATAAATGCCCTAGTGAAAAAAAGTATACTTTATTGTATTTGTAATATATTACCTGTTTTAATAGTACATTTCAAATATACTAATAAAAAATATATTTTTTTAAATATACAAAAAGTATATTAGCAGCATACTTTTGACTGTTTTCAAAATACAATTTTTAACACACTTTAAAATAATTGTAATTTAGTATATTTTCTAAAAATATATATTTTACAAAAATATACTTGAAGTGAAAGTTCTGTTTATTTTTTTTTAAGTATATTTATTTGCACTTTTCTTAAATATATTTTATGCATATATTTTAACTATGTGCTGAAAATGATTATTGTAACAATGCATTGAAAGTATACTTTCAAAGTACATTATTAAATAACCTGAAGTTGTAGTATACTTTGTTAAATTATGGAATTTTTTAAGTGTATTTCGTCATGCTTGCAATTCACTTAATTGCTACTTTCAGAAAGTAATAAAACATATGATAAATGCATTGAAAGCTTTGGGGAAGAAAGTACACTCTGAAAAATAATTCAGTGGCTTAATTCACAGTAAATATCACAGTAATAGTTAACTTTATTAACTTAATAAAATCTCTGAACATCATTTACTTGATAGTTTGGGTTGAACATACAATAATAATTGACTAAAAATCCAACAGTTAATTTTGTCTAAAATTTTCAGTTATATTTAAGTTTTTTTCATTAACAGAATTTAGTATTTGACTAACCAATTATTTATTTAAAATATACTTCATCTATTTGTGACATTTCCATCAAAATATTTAGAAAATGGATAATTAAACTGATCTGTTTCAAGAACCACAAATATTACTTTATTCAATATTAGTCAATATTTAACACACACATAATAAATTGAGTAAGTTTACTCAATTAAAACAATGCGCCCCTCCCCCACCCTCTGATGTGACGACGACTCAACGGTTGAGTGAGCTCCGGCTGTTTGAATTCTCCGTTTGAATTATACTTAAGTATAATTTAATTATAACTAAAATACACTTAAGTATAACTTTAAGTTTATTTAGTGTACTTTTTGATGCTAAATACACATGTACTTAAAGTGTACTAAGTATACTTGAAATTGTCTCAATTTAGCATCAAAAAGTACACTAAATACACTAAAAGTTATACTTTAGTATAATTTAATTATAACTAAAATACACTTAGTACAAAAAAATGTATCCAAAATAGCACACTTCAAGTTAACTAATCATTAACACACTTGAAGTATACTGACAATTAGTCTGGCTGCAAGTACTTAGCATACTTTTTTTTCACTATAGCTATCGTCACGGCAACGATATGCTGCCTAGTACACAAGGACTGAGCGCAAATGTGACCTGAATGTGTTTGTCTAGCACATTAATGTCTTCTGTTAATCTTTATACTGTTACAAATCAGCTGTTAATCTAGCCTTTCACTACAATATCTCATATATCCCGTAGCTTTTTTTGTGCACACTTTCAACAGCTAATACTGCGGTGATTTATATGCTATAGCTACATCTATCAATACATATCTTGCTGTTTTAAAGAAAATCATGTCATTTACGTTACAGTGATAACCAATTACAATAATCACGCAACACATGTTTTCAGTGTGTATCCGTTTATTTCGTTTAATTTTGGGTCAATAGCAAATGACCCGGAGTTTGAGTTATTTATATGTAAAATATTGAAATAATATTCTGTAATTTTCTAGTTTAATAGAAGTAGTATTTCAGCTGTTTTTAAGCATTTATGTCTTTGTCATATCTGAGCCACCCCTGCACCATAATCATGTGTTGGTATGTTCCAATCCCAGGGGTGACCTCAGGACTACAGTATAAAGTCGAGTATTGTCATTCTGTCGGGGGAGCGAGAGTTGAGAGGGACATATGTCTATGCTCTAAAAGTGACTTGTGTTAAGGTCAATTTCTGAACAGCTGTAAACATTTGATTGTTGTTGTTTTTTTGACTCTCATGTCAATTTACTTTATTTACTCAGGGCTGCAGACTAGAGCTTAGATTCTCTACCCGAGCCCGACCCGCCGATATTTCCCGCCACTATGCTCGGGTCGGGTCGGGCCCTTGATCAAGCACGTCACGTGTCACGCGCAGCGTCTCCTCCACTCGCACGCTGTGCTGTATTGTGTAGCTTAAGTGCAACATGGAGCTTGAAGAAGTAAAGAAAAAAAAATTACATAGGAGAATTAACTTTGAGCAAGTATGAAGGAAAGTCAGAGGTATGGAAATATTTTAAACTAGTCGTGGGCAGTGACAACATCTGTGTCGGCTTTGTTGAGTGAAAGTGCGGCGCGCTGCTCGCCTATGATGACAGCAAAAAAAACGTGGACTTCGACGATGAACAGACGCATGCAGGCTTGTCATGACAGAAAGGATGATAGTCAGCCTTCAATATCCTTCATTCGGATCGGATCCATTTGCGATCCATCGATTCAGGCATGATTTTTACCACTTCATTATGTTTTGTCTTGTAGAAACCTTTCTTTTAAAGTGAATTTCGTTTTGTATAAATTGTATCTTAATTTTAATAACCTTTTCATTAACCAATTGCCTGGATTTAATAAACAATAAATGCAGACAATAATCATGACATGCGGGCGCCGGCGAGCCGCGGTCACCATAGCACATGAACTGGAGCATCTCATCATAAATTAAATAAATTCTCGGCATTCTCGCTTGTCACCGAATTTACAAATGCACATCTTGCTTGTTGCACGCACACAAGTCGAGATAACATTATTATTACTAATGAATCTTTAAGAATATTTGATTGAATGCTGAATGTCGTGCTTGTTCAATTTAATAAAATTTAAACTTTCATTGTGATAATTAAAATAATTGAATATTAAATATTAAGTGCACAATTTTTGCACACGTATTAATAGTATGTATATATATATATATATATATATATATATATATATATATATATATATATATATATATATGTATATATATAGCCTATATATATGCGCAGCTCCCCCTGTCAATACATTCAGCACCTGCGTTAAAAAAAATGATCTGGCGTCGCCTGGTTATACGGCCAACGTATTAAATGGTCGGGTTTAATCGGGTCGGGCTCATAATTACATTATGTGTCGGGCCGGGCCGGGCCGGGCTCGGACACAACGTGCACGGGCTCGGGTCGGGTCGGGCTTGATTTTTTGGGCCCGATCTAAGCTCTACTTTAAATGTATTGAAATTAATAAGGTTTCTTTGAGTAAACTTCGAGTATCATTTGATTAGGCCTTTCTGTTTGCCGGGCCGAGTGTCCTGTTTTTTTCAGGACAAAATATGGTCACCCTACAAGGCATAACAGACTATGTCTGCTAGGATACTCATCAAGACGGACATGTTAACATACTTTTTGTGTGAATTTGTCCATTCAAGTGCAAGACTTGAAAGAGAACTCAATATTTGCGTGCTGTCTGAGAGTAGCCTACACATACATACATACACACACACACACACGCACACGCACACACACACACACGCGGTCGCACGCTCACACATATTACACGCACGCGTGCGCACAAATCTTCTAGACGCGAGTTATCTTTCGCATCTTGCTCTTGAATGTTTACATTGGCAAAGCTTAAATGAGTATAGTTTAACACAGATGGTAATGTCTACAGTTCAGGTCTCGCCTGCGCTCGTGCACTATAAACTTCCGGCTGGTGATGACGGCGTAAATGACAGGTCATGTTCGAGCATTTGGCACTCACATTGAACAGTGTTTACAAAGTAATCGTTTTGTTCACGTTTTTTTTTGTTTATCGCTTTTGTAATGTATTATTTTGGAAGCCAGCAAGTAAATTTAACTGGCACACTAGCCGCAGATTGGAAGAACGAGTCAATAGTTTGCTTGCTCATTGCTCAGACGCACATAGCAGGTTGTGATATTTGTCTCAGTCTCCTTCCCACAGACGTTTAAACGAGATTAAATCTCATAGGACCCTCCCCCTCCACACATTAGCCACTTACAGTGGCCATTCCCTATTCTTCTCACACTTATTGGCCTGCCGCACATTCCGGATTCATTGATAAGCCCCTTCCACGTTTAACGTGAAATTTTTTTTTTTTTAAAATAAGGGTGCAAATTTACTGGTCGCACATGTGCTACTGGATGTAATATTCAGTCGCACAAGTAGTTTGTATAAGGTACAACCTGTCAGAAAATGATTTATGGTATTATGCCAGCTGTTTTTATGATCGGATATGAGGATGGGGAGGGGTTTATGACAGGATATGAGCATGGGGGAGGGTTTTATGACAACAGGTGGTTTGTGTGCCCTTTTGGCCGTGCTTGGTTCCGGTGTGTTTATGATGTGTGTTTATGATGGTGATCTGCTTTGTGTGACTGTTAGGAATGTTTTCAGGGAAGTTTTTATTATATCAGGATAGTGTACACAGAACGATGAAATTATGAACAGAGGATCCATGGATCCATTTTCAGAGGGAACAGTGTCGTCCATAATGTCTGTGGAGAGAGCGAAAATGAGTTTAAAGAAATAGCATTGATGACATCCATATTAGATAAATAAAATAAATAAATTTAGATGTTAAGGGGTTACTCCACATTTTTGGAAATAGGCTCATTTTACAATTCCCTCTATGGTTAAACAGTTGAGTTTTACCATTTTTGAATCCATTCAGCCGATTTTCTGATATTTAGAAGAATATCAGTAAGCAGACAGTTTCTGGTCTCATTGACTTCCATAGTAGCGGCAGCTGTTAATTTACCATCCTTTGTCCTCATCATGACAAAAAGTCATGATGTTATGTTGCTTTTTATCGTCTATCATCCAACTGAAGAAGGTCCTAATTATTGGAGACTTTTGCATATTGATGACATTGCATGTAACACAGCTGCGGATTTCCTATTCCTTTACAGACTCTTTTAATTTTACTCAGCATGTTACTGGACCCACACACATAAAGGGACACACCCTGGACCTTGTTTTTTCACTTGGTCTTGATATAGTAAATATTAATGTAGAAGATGTTCATGTGAGTGATCATAGCTGTGTGTTCTTTGACATTAACTTTCATCTGGATCCTCCGCCCCTGGGAATTATGGCCCAGAGCAGACTGATCTCATGAAATGGCGTATGTATGACACGCCAATTCGTATTTCCATTTTTGGCGTGCTATCAAAATGCATAATCAGTTTTCAGCATGTTTATCAACGCCGTTGACTTAACGTTACATTACTGTATATATAAATATATGACCTACCCCAACCCGTTCCTAAACCTACCCGTCACTTGTTAATACCATTTATGAGTCTTCCCCTACCATTCTAGGAAAAAAAAAATATCGCTCCCCAGCTGTAGATCTACATTTTGCTTTGTTTCGCTCGGACCTTATCTTGTCCTATGGATGCTCTCCCAACCATGCCATTTATACAAGCATTTGCTTGTATCGGCCCCTGTATTGTAGATATGTTACTTCACTTTTAACTGGTGTCGTTCCTACTTTTTTAAAATATGCTGTTGTTAAGCCTGTACTTAAAAAGCCCAGTTTGGATCCATTACAACCCAAGAGCTACAGGCCGATATCCAAACTTCCATTCATGTCAAAAACTTTAGAAAAAGTTGTAGCAGAACAGCCGCTCATCCCTTTCATGGAGAATCATTGAGTTATTTGAAATATTCCAGTCTGGTAAAAAGCATTCTACAGAAACTGCATAACTTAAAGTTTCTAGTGTCATTTTAATGTCAGCTGACTCTAAGGAATACACAGTTTTGGTTCTTTTGGACCTTTCATCTGCATTTGATACGGTGGATCATAATGTTATGATAAATAGACTCCATGAGCTGGTTGGGATGTCTGGATCGGTTTTAAAATGATTTTCATCCTATCTTTCGGGTAGAAGTTTTAGTGTTTTTGTAAATCAATTCATGTCTGAAACTGCAGGGTTGTCGTGTGGGGTACCTCAGGGATCTGTTTTGGGACCCATCCTGTTCATTTTGTATATATTTCCTCTAAGACAGATAATTAGCCAGTTCAGTGACATATCTTACCATCTGTATGCAGATGACATTCAACTGTATTGCTCGTTCAAGGAAACTGAGTTCCATAAATTGTCTTCTTTAAAAAACTGCTTGACTAGTATTAAACAGTGGTTATATGACAACTTCCTTCTAAACTCAGAGAAAACAGAAACACTGATTATTCCCCCTGAAAGTAAAATTCCTCCGATTAAACAGCATATTGTTGACTTAGACTCGTCTGTTCATCTGAGCCATAGGAGTTTAGGTCGTGTTTTTGATTCTGCGATGGCCTGAGTGTCACTCTAAACAATTAGTCCAAATTAAGAATACAGGTGTCAAAGGGTGAGTTAGAAATGATTATTCATGCTTTTATTTCCTCTCGCTTAGATTACTGCAACAGTCTTTTTAACTGTTTGAGCAAGAAGGAGCTTCACCGTCTCCAGGCCGTTCAGAACTCTGCTGCAAGGCTTTTAACTCACACAAATAAAAAGAGCTCATATTTCACCTGTATTAGCAGCACTTCACTGGTTACCTGTCCAGTATAGAATTCAATTTAAAATCCTGGTCCTTACTTTCAGAGCCCTGCAGGGTCAAGTTCCTCGCTATATCTCTGAGTTGCTACAGCTTCATACTCCGACCCGTAGCTTGAGGTCATCAGGTCAGAGGTTGTTAGTGGTTCCCCATACTCATTTTAACACCAGAGGGGATCGATCATGTGGCACCTAGGCTGTGGAATGCTTTAGCCCCTTTTCTACATTGTGTGAATTCTGTTGAAGCTTTTAAAAAGCAACTAAAGACGCTGCTATTTGTCATGAACTGCTCGGTAGAAACAGGACTCACTTGACTCACTAGACTCGGTGCTTGACTCACTAGACTCGGTGGCGCTCGACTCACTTGACTCGGCAGACGCACTTGACTCGGCTGGCACACGCTCAGACTCAGTAGAAAACTCTTGAGGCAGGAATACAACGGAGCTCACATGAAGTGTTAGAACGCCGGGATTCACATGTTGCGTGGATACGGCGGACCATTTATGAAGCGCTGGTTCAACTGGGCTTTCATGTGGCGCAAACTCGGCGGAGCACGTGTGAAGCGCTGGTTCACCGGGAGACTCTAGATGCGTGGATTCAGTTTGTACCTTGTACAATGGCGAATCGTGGGGTTCTTTATGAAGCAAAAGTTGCAAAAAATCCACAGTAAAAAGTGAACCGCCCATGGAAAGGGCCAGGTCAATATATTGGGTAAGAGTCCAGCTTGAACTAGGAAACGGTATAGCAGAGCTGAGCGGTTCAGACAGTCATCCCCTAAAGAGCATCATTAAACAGAAATCATCCAAGTAGGACTGACGAGAGAGCTTCAAAAAATCCATCACAAAAACCTTGAGAGGTCGTTCTCCTTGACGGAGGCTTACAATCTGCGCTGTAGGATCCATGTTGTGGTCCGGGTTCCTCTCAGCCGCTGGATCAGTGGTGGCTGAGTATTCTGTCATGAACTGCTCGGTAGAAACAGGCGGTGGTGATCCAAATGCAGGCTTTATTTAGAGGAAGATCCAGAGACAGGTACAGGGAAACAGGCAGGAGTCAAAACCAGGTAAGCAGTCCAGATCAGCAAACATACAATGCAGGGATAAGGCAAACGGGAAGACCAGATACAGGCAGGGAGTCCAGGAACCGTGAAACTAGAAAATACTCGGAAACACTAAGAAACTAGGAAAACGCTTAGGATGCAGTGAGACACATACAATACTCAGCAATGGAACAAAAGGACACTCAGGCTTAAGACAGGTGCGCTAAACAAGATAATAAAACACAGGTGCATAAAATCAACCATAATCAGTCCAGGGTAAAACATAATGAAAACAAACTAGGAAGGAGTGCCCTCCAGAGGCACAAGCGGGCACTCCAGCCGCAGATCGTCACACTATTTAAGCAGGCTTTTAGTTAGACGTGGGGTTGTTATTGTTTTGTTTTTATGTTTTCTATTCGGTTTTTATCTTTCTCATGTATTGTACTTTGTTTAATTGTATTATATTCTACTGTGAAGCACTTTGTGATTTTTATTTGTGAAAGGTGCTATACAAATAAACGTTACTTACTTGCTTATCCAAAGGTTTTTTTTTTTTTTTTTTTTTTTTTCTCAGTGTGACTTTTCTGGCACACTTTAAGTTCATCGGTGTGGACCTGTCGTATTGGCAAGAGGCCCAGAAGTGAATTCTTCTGATAAATCCATAGAAATGAGATATCTCCCAAAAGTAACAGATACAATTAAGATATTTATGGACAATCTTTTACGTTTCCTTTTTAAATTATTGTCTTTGTATTATGAATTTTTTTTTACAAGTAAAACGAAACCATTCTTTGGTGATTCGAAAAACTTTCAAAATAAGTTTTAGAGTGATTTTTTCCTAGAAATATGTTTATTTTATTGTAGTTTAGATATTAATATTAGCAAACTCTCAGCGATCCAGGACTGAGCTGGTTTAAGGACACCGCAGAAGACCCTGAAGTAACGTCTAGCATCTTTAACCTGCAGGTAAGGGCAATTTATAATTGTAACAGCTTATGGGAATGTTTCAGAATGATTTATAAGGTTACAGGGTGGGAAATTAGCACCGGTGACTTTGCCTTGTATACCAGCCAAAGTGGCTGGGTAGATTGTAAAACATATTTTTATTGGTTACTACTTAAAGCATTCCTTGTAACGGATTGGACAGCTTTTGTCAAAGAATGCTGTTGCTAAGTAACAATAATGCACTTTTGTCGAGTAACTAATTTGATTGGTTTTCAGCGGACCGTGACACATATAGCTGAGCCGAGGTACAGATGAAAGGAAAATTAAATAAATCTGGCGACATATACCCAGTGTTAAGAGGCCCGCCGTGGAGTCAGCAGTAGCTATGAATGTACAAACTGTTGAGGGCGAAGTAAATAAAAAGAGAAGGTACTTTTCGAACAAGTGGCGCATTAATGCTGAAGGGAAAACGAGGGAATGGTTAGCCTACCTTCCCCGTCGAACAGTCCATGCACTGTACTTACTGTGTATAATATTACTTTATAAATTTGAATTCCGGGAAAAGTGGCTGGTAAAAAATATAAGTGGCTGGTAAAATTGGGCATCCACCAGCCACTGTGGCTGGTGGGCAAAAAAGTTAATTTCCCACCCTTACAGCGGTATACAAAAACAACAATCCGCATATAATTCTTAAGGTTTTGTTTATGTCACGGTCACCACCTCCTTCACTACATTTCCCATCATCCTCTTTGGCCCACACCTGCACCTGTCAGCAATCTCCCTTGTTATCTTCCCCATAAAACAATTCAACTTGTGTTCCCTCATTGTCTAGTCCCCTTTTACCATAGTGTGTGAAGTCTGAGGACCTATAGCTCCTACAATCATCTCCAGCGTATGTGTCCTGTGCTTTCCTCTCCCTTGTGTTGGCCATATTCCTGTTTGTCTACCTATTGCTACAAAATAAACTCTATCACCTGTCTGTCCCCGGGTCCTCTGTTCCGTAACAGTTTACTTGTGAAACTGATGTGTATGGTCTCTTTCTAGTGAGGATCCTCATGTGTCTCTTAAAGATTCCCAAATTGATCACATGTGTAAGGTTTCTCTCTGGTTCTCCCATCAGGTCTAAAAGAAACAATAAATCATGTGACATTTCAAATGAGAGAAAAATTTATGAAATAAAAAGTGAAGCCATAAGTCAAGATCACTGATGAGTTCAATAGTCATTTTAAAGCAATAAAATCTGGTTTGAGGATGGTTCCTAACATGGCAGAATGTTTCAAGAACATCATACTAACCTTTAAATAACATTCAGGAAACTGGACATTTTTACACTGGAAACAGAGTTCTGGGAACGTAAAAAAATTCCAGTTTTCTTGACGTTAGAGGAATGTGTTTTAAAAGGTATAATGTTGGGGATTTTTTTTCTGAATATTTTGGAGAATGTTCTTATTAAAAAAAGTCTGTTAGCTGGCGAACTACTTACCGTGACTGTGGTGATGTGGTTTTTCCACTGTGTGGATATTCATGTGTCGCTTCAAGTAACTTTTAATAGAGAAACTCTTTCCACACTGATCACACGTGTGCGTCTTCTCTCTGCTGTGGATCATCTCATGTGTTTTCAGAGATGATGATCGACTGAATCTCTTGTCACAGTGTGAACACTTGTAAGGTTTTTCTCCAGTGTGGATCCTCTCATGTGTTTTCAGATATGATGATCGACTGAATCTCTTGTCACAGTGTGAACACTTGTGAGGTTTTTCTCCAGTGTGGATCATCTCATGTGTTTTCAGAGATGATGATCGACTGAATATCTTGTCACAGTGTGAACACTTGTGAGGTTTTTCTCCAGTGTGGATCATCTCATGTGTTTTCAGATATGATGACACACTGAATCTCTTGTCACAGTGTGAACACTTGTAAGGTTTTTCTCCAGTGTGGATCCTCTCATGTTTTTTCAGAGATGATGACTGACTGAATCTCTTGTCACAGTGTGAACACTTGTAAGGTTTTTCTCCAGTGTGAATTCTCTGGTGCAGTTTTAAACATTTTGCTGTAGTAAAAGTCTTCTCACACTCAAAGCACATGTACTCTCTCACACCAGTGTGAGTTTTCTGATGTAATAGTAAATTACACCGCTGTGAAAAACTCTTTCCACACACAGAACATGAATACGGCTTCTCCTTCGTATGAACTCTCAGGTGTTTCTTCAGCTCTGATGCCCTACAAAATATTTTGCTGCATTGATCACATGTGAACTTCTTCTCTCCGGTGTGGATCAACATGTGCTCATTAAGGTTTGATGATCGTGCGAAACTCTTCCCACACTGATCACATGAGTACGGCTTCTCTCCAGTGTGGATCACCATGTGCCCCTGAAGGCAATGTTTTTGTGTGAAACTCTTCCCGCACTGATCACACGTGAATGGTTTCTCTCCAGTATGAACTCTCATGTGAATCTCAAGATTTCGTTTGTATGTGAAACTCTTTCCACACTGAGTGCAGGTGAAAGATTTCTTGGCTCCTGGTTTCTTTAAAAATGTATTTTTAGTCTTTGAGCGACTCAAGGGTTTTTCTCCAGGTTTGACATGATGTTCCTCCTCCACTTCACTCAGTTCTTCTCTCTCCTCCTTCACTTCACTCA
This sequence comes from Chrosomus eos, assembly GCA_036326025.1. Classification (NCBI taxonomy): domain Eukaryota; kingdom Metazoa; phylum Chordata; class Actinopteri; order Cypriniformes; family Leuciscidae; genus Chrosomus; species Chrosomus eos. The sequence goes on from CM070821.1 coordinate 2,531,060, forward strand.
GTTCTTCTCTCTCCTCCTTCACTTCTCTCAGTTCTTCTCCCTCCTCCTTCACTTCACTCAGTTCTTCTCTCCTCCTCCTTCACTTCACTCAGTTCTTCACTCTCCTCCTTCACTTCACTCAGTTCTTCCTCTCCTCTCACTTCACTCAGTTCTTCACTCTCCTCCTCCACTTCACTCAGTTTTTCACTTCCTCTCTCCACTTCACTCAGTTCTTCACTCTCTCCACTTCTCCCAGTTCTTCTCTCTCCTCGCTCTCTTCCATCAGGTCTGAAATGAAAGGAAAAAAGTTATTTAAGTACAACAAAAATAATTCAAAGAGAGGAATATGAAGTGAAAGGACATAAAAAGACTTATATAAATAATTATTTTGAAAACATTATAGACACAAATCCCATGTTTATGTAGCAATAACTATTAAATATATTTGATCAATGACACAATTATCTAATTGATTATGATCTAATTTTATAATTAAAAATGATACAATAGTGTCAATGTTGATACCAATGTTTAGATTGATCTTTAATTTATTTTACTTAAAACCTTTTAATTATTACAGTCCAGTCACACTAGACTTTTAATTCCAATGACTCCCATTCATACACATGTGAACGTGGGACATCAGAAACACAAGTTTCGCTGCGTTCCAGTTCAAGATGGAACGCCAATTAATTATTGCAAATAGCATGTAGAGCATTTGATTCCCTAGTTGCAGAAAACAGGATGGAATCACAGAATCCAGTCACTAATGGAACTTACTGTACAGAATTTTGGGATAAGTAAATCAAAAGTAAGACTGTACAAATAATCAGATATAGATACGGACTAGTGACTGTGAATAAGTTCAGAAAGACTGCTAATGAAATATATAGTCTGTATGTTCTGCCGTGTCTGTGTGAAAGAGTGCCTCAGTTTCTTCTTCTATACACACACACACACACACACACACACGTAATGATTTCAGCATCTGCTGTCTCTTTATACATGAACTTCATCTGCAGTCACTTCATGAACATTTCAACATTTATTAGAAAAAACTATCCACATTTGTCTGCTAGCTGTCTCATGTCACCAGGTCAGATAAATCCCATCACATAGAGCATCTTTCACCTAGATATCATCACATAGAGACAGTGTCTGTTCCCCGAATTAGGAAATACAAAAAACGTCCAAACTCATTTAAGGGTAAAAATGTAATTGATGTTCAACAAATAAAAAACAGATATAATACAAATGAACAAATGATAAAGCTCGGGTTTCTGAATATTTGATCTCTTACTTCAAAAGCACTTATTGTTAATGATATGATCACAGATTATAACCTAAATTTGTTTGACAGAAACCTGGCTAAAACCAAACTTTTAGCCCCCCAAGATTACTGTTATCATATCATATAAACCCCCCAAGATTACTGTTATATTTCAAAACCACTAAGAAATCTAGTTTCAAATATACTTCTTTTGAAGTGTTGGTGCTTAATGTAACACTATCTAGTATAAATGATAAATCCTGTTTGAGATTTGTGCTGGCTACTGTATACAGGCCACCAGGGCACCATAAAGATTTTATCAAAGAATTCGCTGACTTCTATCAGAGTTAGTATTGGCTGCAGATAAAGTCCTAATTGTTGGTGATTTTAATATACATGTAGATAATGAAAGAGATGCATTGGGATTGGCATTTAAATACATTATGAACTCTATTGGAGTTTGACAACATGTGTCAGGACCTACTCATTGTCATGATCATACTCTATAATCATACTCTAGATCTAATACAATCGTCCAAACTCACATTTTGGAGATAAAACATGACAATCTGGGGCTCAGGTCAGGAAGCAGACAAACTGGCTAAACCATCTGCTAGCGGCCTCACGTCACCAAGGTCAGATAAATCCATCACATAGAGACTCTTTCACCTAGATATCATCATATAGAGACTGTGTCTGTTCCCCGAATTTGGAAATCCAAAAAACTGCCAAAATCTAATTGATGTTCAACAAATAAAAAACAGATATAATACAGATGAGCAAACGATAAAGCTTGGGTTGCTGAATATTCGATCCCTTAATTCAAAATCGCTCGTAGTTAATGATAAGATTAAAGACTATAACCTAGATGTGCTGTGTTTGACAGAAACCTGGCTAAAACCAAACGATTACATTACTTTAAATGAGTCCACTCCGCAAGATTATTGTTATAAACATGAGCCTCGTCCGAAAGGCAAAGGGGGAGGTGTTGCTGTAATTTATAGTAATATTCTCAAAACCACTAAGAAATCTAGTTTTAAATATACTTCTTTTGAAGTGTTGGTGCTTAATGTAAAAATTTATAGTGTAAACAATAAATCATGTTTGAGAATTCTGCTGGCTACTGTATACAGGCCACCAGGGCACCATAAAGATTTTATCAAAGAATTTGCTGACTTTCTATCAGAATTAGTATTGGCTGCAGATAAAGTCCTAATTGTTGGTGATTTTAATATACATGTAGATAATGATAAAAGATGCATTGGGATTGGCATTTAAAGACATTATAAACTCAATTGGAGTGAGACAACACGTGTCAGGACCTACTCATTGTCGTAATCATACTCTAGATCTAATATTATCACATGGAATAGATGTTGATGCCGTTGAAATTCTGCAGCAGAGCGACGACATCTCCGATCATTATCTAGTCTCGTGTAAATTACATTTAGCCAAGGCTGCAAAGCCGACTCCGTGTTATAAATATGTTAGACCTATCACTTCTGCCACTAAAGATTGCTTTATCAATAATCTTCCAAATCAGTTTCATAATCTCAGCATCCCAGATAGCTTAGAAGAACTTGATATTGCAACAGAAACTTTTAACTCTCTCTTTTCCAGCACTTTAGACACAGTTGCTCCGCTGCGCTTAAAGAAGATTAAAGAAAATAGTCCAACGCCGTGGTACAATGAGCACACCCGGGCCCTTAAGAGAGCAGCCAGAAAAATGGAGCGCAACTGGAAGAAAACAAAACTAGAGGTATTTCGGATTTCATGGAAGGAGAGCTCGATTGCTTACAGAGAGGCCTTAAAAGATGCTAGAACTAATTATTTTTCAACCCTATTAGAAGAAAATAAACATAATCCTAGGTATTTATTTGAACAAGTGACTAAACTAACGAAAAAGAAAGCTTCAAGCCCAGAAGTTTCCAAGAAACACAGCAGTAATGACTTTATGAACTTCTTCACTTATAAGATTGATAATATCAGGGACAAAATTATAACTATGCAACCATCTACTACAGTATCGCATCAGGGAGTATATTGTAGTCTCCGTGAGGAACATTTCGATTCATTTGTTGCCATAGGAGAGGAAGAATTTTGCAAAATTGTTAATTCATCTAAATCGACAACTTGTATGCTAGACCCTATACCGACTAAGCTACTGAAAGAGATGCTTCCAGAGGTCATAGATCCTCTTCTAGATATCATTAATTCATCTTTGTCATTAGGATACGTACCAAAAACCTTTAAGTTGGCTATGATTAAACCTCTTGTTAAAAAAACGCAACTTGATCCTACAGAATTAGTCAATTACAGGCCAATCTCGAATCTGCCTTTTCTGTCAAAGATACTAGAAAAAGCAGTCTCCTCACAACTGTGTTCCTTTTTAGAAAGAAATAATATCTGCGAGGATTTTCAGTCCGGATTTAGACTGTACCATAGTACTAAGACTGCTCTCATTTAAGTCACAAATGATTTGCTCCTATCATCCGATCGTGGTTGTATCTCTCTATTAGGCCTCGTTTACACTGCAGGTCTTGATGCCCAATTCTGATTTGTTGCCTATATCCGATTTTTTTGACCGTCCGTTTACACGTTCTTTAAATTGTGACCCATATCCGATTCATGTGTTTACACTTGACATAGATCTGAAACATCGCGCATGTTTAAAGGGGTCTTCTTGCACAGATGGACGAACGCGCAGTGAGATCTCATGTATATTTACATATACTTAAAATATATTCTACAATATATTAAACATACATGTGACACTATATCTTTATATATATTATCAATACATTTTTCCCATATAAATCGCAATACATTGTGGTGGTTATTTATAAATAATAAAATTGCATATATTTTATGATAGGCTATATAAACACATTATATATTCATGTTCAATATATTGCAATATGCACATTATGCAGGACTATTGGGAGTCCGGTGGGAACATAGCCTAAAACACGATCTCATGAAAGTGAGTGTCTAGCGCGAATTTTATTTCTCGTGCCATTTATACGCCAAAAATAGTTTTTGCTTGCATATGATACGCACTGTAAACATGCGTTTTAAATCATACACGCAAAAACTATTTTTGACGTAAATGGCACGTGAAAGAAAATTGTGCAATAAACGCACTTTCATGTGATCGTGGCAGGCTTTAACGAGGAGAAGAGGGTCCGAAATTTTAGGATGAGCAAGCCTGAAGAAGGTCGCAAGACCGAAAGCTTGCTAATAAATTTATCTTTTTGATCTTGCACAGTGTCTGAGTGTGCGGCTGCTCTATTTTTACTTTTTACCATATGATTTATTAGTAGCAGCACCTCTCCACAAGACTTTTTTGACGGATGAGCGGTGGTTCTTTTCTATTTTTTCTAGGATGAGCAAGCCAACCTTTCATATGTTGTGTCAACATGTGTCCACATTCCTCTCCGATACGACGACACAATGCTTTGTCGGGCCATCCGTCCCCTCGCAGACGCGCGTCTGTGTTTCTCTCATCATTAAACCGCGGAGACGTAGCCTAATGCCTCAGAAAATCCGATCTGCCTGTTTACATGACAGTCGCATTGGCACATATCGGATTTATATCTGATTTATTTCCACATATGAACGAGGCCTGAAACCGATCTCGAAATATCCGAATGCATGCGTTTTTTTTCCTGTTTACACTGCCATAGAACACATCCGATCTGTGTCGCATATGAGCAAAAAATCGGAATTGGGTCACATTTCACTGACAGTGTAAACGGGGCCTTAGTGTTACTTGATCTTAGTGCTGCATTTGATACTATCGACCACAACATTCTTTTAAATAGACTAGAAAACTATGTTGGCATTAGCGGAATTGCACTAGCATGGTTTAAATCAGGGGTTCTCAACTCCAGTCCTCGCGACCCACTGCTCTGCATATTGTGTATGTCTCCCTTATTTAACACACCTGATTCAGATCCTCAGCTCGTTAGGATATGGACGAGAGTTTACCCTAACGAGCTGAGGATCTGAATCAGGTGTGCGTTTTCAGTTTGTAGCAGTAAGTAAAGAGATGTCTTATCGATCACAAGTTCAGTATGGCGTACCACAAGGCTCAGTACTAGGACCGCTGCTGTTCACTCTGTACATGCTACCATTAGGAGATATAATTAGGAAATATGGAATTAGCTTTCACTGTTATGCTGATGATACTCAGCTGTATATTTCTTCAAAACCTAACGAAACTTACCAATTCACAAAATTAACGGAATGCATAGCTGATATAAAAAATTGGATGACCAGTAATTTCCTATTACAAAATTCTGAAAAAACAGAGATTCTAATCATTGGACAAAAAACTTCCTCACCTAATAACCTAGAATACTGTCTAACACTTGATGGCTGCTCTGTTAAGTCTTCGACGTCAGTTAGGAACCTGGGTGTGCTCTTTGATACCAGTCTTTCATTTGAAAGTCACGTGTCTAGTATTTGTAAAACCGCATTTTTCCATCTTAAAAATATATCTAAGTTACGTCATATGCTCTCTCTGACAAATGCGGAACAATTAGTTCATGCGTTCATGACCTCAAGGCTAGATTATTGTAATGCTCTACTGGGTGGTTGCCCTGCACGCTTATTAAACAAACTACAGCTAGTTCAAAACGCAGCCGCTAGAGTTCTTACCAGAACCAGGAAGTATGACCATATTAGCCCGGTTCTGTCAACACTGCATTGGCTGCCTATTAAACATCGTATAAATTTTAAAATATTGCTGATTACTTACAAAGCACTAAATGGTTTAGCTCCCCAGTACTTGAGCGAGCTCTTAACGCATTATAGTCCTTCACGTCTATTGCGATCTATAATTCAATGTTAGGCTGCATAGATTAGATCAGCCGGAACCGGGAACACTTCCCATAATTCCTGATGTACTTTGTACATCATAAGAAGGATGGCGTCTACGCTAATATTAGTCTCTCTGTTTATCCCGAGGTTTACCGCAGACCGCCGGATCCAGGGCATATCCAGATCTGATGAAGGACCATCACATGGACACGTCGACACGCATTATCAGGGCTGTGAAGGCCCATGGACACCCTCACCACACTCATCTCCTCACCGGCCGGATGACCCAACCCAACCAGATGAACTGGATAATATCGTGAAAGTTCTGATCCCATCTGACTCCTGACATTATGCTGCCTAACTCATAATCATACACTGTTCATTCGTTGGCCAAAGGAGGACTGGCCCCCCGACTGAGCCTGGCTTCTCCCAAGGTTTTTTTCTCCATTCTGTAACCTGATGGAGTTTTGGTTCCTTGCCACTGTTGCCTTCGCCTTTTGGCTTGCTTAGTTGGGGACATTTAAAGGGTACCTATTATGGCATTTAAAATGTTCCTAATGTTGTTCTGGGAGTCCCCAACAACAGTTTTACATGCATGCAATGACAAAAAACACTTTTGTTGTCTTATAATATGCATTTATTTTTACCTGATTTGCTCATCGATTCCCAAATGATTCGTTTGACGACTCATTTTTCAAACCCCGCCTTTGCGTGACGCTAATCCGCTGTGATTGGTCAGATGACCCAGTCAGTTATTTTTCGCGTTAACCCAATATTGATAAAGCACTGCAGTACTACAATACGCTCTATTCTTTATGACAACTCCAATAACAATGACAAACATACATATTTCAAAACACACAGCTTGGAGACCTAAGCGCTGAGCGTAAATGACACACACACACACACAGCTTGTAGACCTAAGCTGCGTTGAGCGTAACTGACAACACACACACACACACACAACACACACACACACACACACACACACATTATTGAGCAGTCTACAAAACCCATTAAAAGCAACAATTATTAACAGTACTTACAGGTTGTGATTCGGAGGATGAAGCCGATCCAAATAAACTTGGTACTAAACGTTCCTTCAGTATCAACCGACTCGCGAATCCATGAAAGCATTTATGTTTGTAAAGGAATCCTCATTAAAATAACGCGAACACAACTCAAGGTGGCTATACTTGTGTGGTATAGTTGTAAATATAAACTCTAGCCACTGATTCTTCACATGCTCGTCCCTGGGCAGTGAAAAAAGTTCGCTTTTGATTCGCACTTCAGAACAGCTCGTCGACATGTTGTTTTCACTGTTTTCTGGCGCGCGCAATGAGTGGGCGTGTCTTATTCAAATAACTTGTACAAGTGACGTACGAAAGTTAGACAAAATGCATCGTTCGTCTATCGATTCATATCAGCGACTCAGAGTCGACTCTTACTTTTGAGAGACAATAACTTTGTATACGGTGAACTTTCATTTTTAAAACTTTGCAGGATGTTTTCATTCACTTAGATCTATGTTACACACTACATGAAAGGTAATTTTCAAAATTCCATGATAGGTACCCTTTAATTTTCAATTGAACAATACTATTACAACATTGTTTTCCTGTTATCTCTGTAAAGCTGCTTTGAAACAATTTGTATTGTAAAAAGTGCTATATAAATAAAGGTGACTTGACTTGACTTGACAATCACATGGAATAGATGTTGATGCCGTTGAAATTCTGCAGCAGAGCGATGACATCTCAGATCATTATCTAGTCTTGTGTAAATTACATTTTGCCAAGGCTGCAAAGCCGACTCTGTGTTATAAATATGTTAGACCTATCACTTCTGCCACTAGACCTATCACTTCTGCCACTAAAGACTGCTTTATTAATAATCTTCCTAATCCTAGTTTCATCATCTCAGCATCCCGGATAGCTTAGAAGAACTTGATATTGCGACAGAAACTTTTAACTCTCTCTTTTCCAGCACTTTAGACACAGTTGCTCCACTGCGCTTAAAGAAGATTAAAGAAAATAGTCCAACGCCGTGGTACAACGAGCACACTAAAACTACTTTAATTAAATGAAAAATAAGTCTAAATACATTAAAATACTTGAATAGATATTATAGTAGTGTTAACTTAAAGAAACTAAAGGTTATAAGTCTTAAATTACGTCACACCAAAGGACTGCATAATGGATCCCATTTCCAGCAGTGCACAGAAATAGCAATATTATCAAAATATTTGAGACAGAACTCACCTTGTGTGCAGTCCATGTCCTCCAGTGAGGTCTACTGTACTTCCTGGATGAAGAATGGTCCCTCTCAGTAATAGGGTGCTCAAATTAATGCCCGTTTTATATCTACAGAATGGCGTCACACCAGGTGGACACCAGTTTTGCGGACAAAATGTAATGTCATAATTATTCTAAATGGGGACCTTAAGACGATGAGTTGGTCCGGTGACGTTTTGCTTGACCCCGAAGGAGTTTAATAAATCTGTAAACTCAGCCCCTAACGCGTCATTTGAATTATCTACGTGTATGTTGAAATCTCCAACAATTAATGCTTTATCGACGTTGACCAAGAGATCTGATAGAAAGTCAGCAAACTCTTTTAGGAAATTGGCGTAAGGCCCTGGAGGTCTATATACGGTAGCCAATGCTAGAGATAATAGGGATTTTTTTTTTACATCTAAAAGCGTAACATTTAGCACAAGTACTTCAAACGAATTAAACCTATGACGAGTTTTCTGAGTAACATTGAGAATATCTCTATAGATTGTTGCAACACCGCCGCCACGACCGATCAGACGGGGCTCATGCTTATAACAGTATCCTGGTGGAGTAGACTCATTTAGACCGAAATAATCATTTGGTTTAAGCCAGGTTTCTGTAAGGCACAGAACATCGAAATTATTATCTGTGACCATTTCATTTACAATAACCGCCTTAGGTGTGAGCGATCTAATGTTTAGAAGACCTAGCTTTAGAAATTGTTTTTGTTCACTAATAGCGAGAGTTTTTGTTTTAATAACAGTTAGATTTGTTCTAGATCCCGCAGTAGATTTATTATTTGATCTTAGTAAACGAGGAATAGACACAGTTTCTATGCAATGTTCTACACTAGTATTAATATCAATAAAATTGGTGCAGTGGAGACTGTGATTTGGATTTTTGGTTACTAGTCAAACGGTATTTAACATCTTGGAGATGTTATCCGACAGAAGATCTGCCCCGATTCTACTTGGGTGTAAGCCATCAGCGCGGAAGAGCCTCGGTCGCTCCCAAAACAGATTCCAATTATTTACAAAGAGCAGTTTCTGCTCATTGCACCATGACAATAACCATTCATTTAGCGCGAATAATCTACTGAACTTTTCATGCCCTCATCGGTACGTAGGAAGCGGTCCAGACACAATAATCGATGTTTCAGGCGATGTGCTGCGTACCGTATCGATAAGGCTCCTGAAGTCTTTCTTCAGAACCTCCGTCTGTCTCAGCCTAGTGTCGTTAGCTCCCGCGTGCAGCACAACAGCTCCGACGCGTTCGTCACCGTTCAAGGTTCTAGTCCTGGCTCGCGGCTTCCGCGGAACCACCCAGGCTTCGTGGTGGTGTGAGACATTAAGATGGACATTAGATGTAAGATGGACAGATGGACATTAAGGTAGCAATGCAGCCAGTGATGGTATTAATATTTATACTAATTTATGACTCAAGTCTTGGGTAAAAAAACGTCTTTTTAGTGGTAACGTTACGGGTGTAATGTAGACGCACGATAGACGGGAATGTTTTTTTTAAAATTTTTTTTATTATGTGTTAAATGATGGTTCAAAACAGAATAAAGGAAAAAAATACGGAAAAACAGAAAGAAATACGAACCTAATACGAGGCTTAGACAGCCACGACGCAGACAAACAAACTCACAGCAGGCAACAAGGCGGACAAAATCAGTCGATCGCAGGGCGAGCAGCAGTGAAGCAGTGTCTCGCTCTACGACCAACAACCAATGTTCCTACCGTATTTGCGGTTCCAGCCGTATAATGGCTTGAGACGCGTCTAATACGAGGCTTACAGCCACGACGCAAACAAACGCACAGCAGGCAACGAGGCTGACAAAATCAGTCGATCGCAGGGCGGGCAGCAGTGAAGCAGTGTCTCGCTCTACGACCAACAACCAATGTTCCTACTGTATTTACGGTTCCAGCCGTATAATGACTTGAGACGCGTCTGGCCAACAGTCCGAGTTGTAATTATGAATTTTAAGTGATGGTTCAGAACAGAATAAAAGAGAGAAATACGGAAAAACAGAAGGAAATACAAAGCTAATACGAGGCTTAGACAGCCACGACGCAAACAAACGCATAGCTCACAGCAGGTAGCAAAGCAGACAAAAGCAGACAAACAATTACTACTGTCATTAAGATGACATTAAGATACTAACAATTATTACCACTGTGCAGGCTGGTGGTGGTGGTGGTGGTGTAATGGTGTGGGGGATGTTTTCTTGGCACACTTTGGGGCCCCTTAGTGCCAATTGGGCATCTTTAAATGCCACGGCCGACCTGAGCATTGTTTCTGACCATGTCCATCCCTTTATGGCTACCATGTACCCATCCTCTGATGGCTACTTCCAGCAGGATAATGCACCATTTCACAAAGCTTGAATCATTTCAAATTGGTTTCTTGAACATGACAATGAGTTCACTGTACTAAAATTGCCCCCACAGTCACCAGATCTCAACCCAATAGAGCATCTTTGGGATGTGGTGGAATGGGAGTTTCGTGCCCTGGATGTGCATCCCACAAATCTCCATCAACTGCAAGATGCTATCCTATCAATATGGGCCAACATTTCTAAAGAATGCTTTCAGCACCTTGTTGAATCAATGCCATGTAAAATTAAGGCAGTTCTGAAGGCGAAAGGGGTCAAACACAGTATTAGTATGGTGTTCCTAATAATCCTTTAGGTGAGTGTATAAGGCAGAATACAGGGCAATAAATCAGTATTAAATACGTTTGTGGATACATTATTCATTGAAGATTTTCAAATTTTTGTATTCTTTATTGAAACAGATTCAAACATTGTGATTGCAACACAAAAAGAAAGTGAGAAACAGGTTGCAGGTTGTTTTGATTATATTTGTTAATGCAGTTTTTGTCTAAATGTTCTTTTATCAGAGCAATTACTTCTTGTAATCCTACTCATGATGAATTTCATTATTTTGCTCAATAAACTTTTAATTGTTAAACCTTTTATGCAATATTACATCTGTGGTGTTATATTACGTCTGTGGTGTTACTTCAAAACGTATCTGACATTACTTTCCTTCAGAGCCATTCAATCTTATAATTTAATGTTTTTAGACTGTAAAGTGGTTTTAATATTTTAGAATAAAGACTATAAAGGTAGCACAGGCCATTTTTCCTGCCATTTTATGTATATACATTTTTTTTAAAAAGAAACAATTCATGTTGTCCAATGGTGTGACGGAATGTCATGTGGTGTGACAAACTGAATTATACGTGGAAAAGGCATTTTAATGCACAAATTAATGTAAAAAGTGTTGAATAGTATAATAATGATATCATCACTATGCACATATAAGGATGAAATGAAGCTTCATTAGGTTTTATACTAATTATAATGAATACAATCCAGACGTTTGGGTAAAGTCCCTATGTGTACATCTTATGGTAGGATAATAACATGATTGTGAATTTTTATTGGTTACTTTTGATGTGGGAATATAGTTAGGACAAACTGAAAAGGATTGTGCATATTTGTCTTATCTGTCACACAATCTCTGAATTAAATATTAACATTAAAAATGTTGTCACACCGGTGGACAATATGTGGGACTATCACACAAAAAAAGTTAATAAAATGCTAAATAAATAAGGAATTAGAACGGGACACATTCAGTTTTGAGTTTTTCACATATTAAGCAATATAATTATATGTCATTTGACATACATTTTAGAAATATATTTTTTTCCACTTGAGTTCACGTCAACTACCCATCTACTGTACCTAATATTTATCCAAAGGAATTGATATTGAATCAATATCAGAATCAAATCACAAGAATTAAATTGAAATTGTGAAATTTGTGTTAAGCAATAATAAAAACAGTAGCATACCAGTCATTGTACCATGTAAACATTGTGTTTAAATGGTAAATAAACTTAATAAAACGATGTTTAGTTACCAAATAATTTGACAAAAATAAACTTATACACATCCCCCCAATCCACCCATTTTATGTTATGTTACATTTACACTAACACTGTTTACAATGACAGGGCCTTCCCTCTTGTCTTTGTGGCTTGTTGTTTCTGATTGCACTTTAAAGGGTTAGTTCACCCAAAAATGAAAATTCTATCATCGTTTACTTACCCTCAAGTTGTTCCAAACCTCTATGCGTTTATTTGTTCTGCTGAACACAAAGGAAGATATTTGGAAGAAAACAGATCTCATTCCCCATTGACAACCATAGTAGGTATTTTTTCCTACTATGGTAGTCAATGGGGAATGAGATCTGTTTTCTTCCAAATATCTTGCTTTGTGTTCAGCAGAACAAATAAACGCATAGAGGTTTGGAACAACTTGAGGGTAAGTAAACGATGATAGAATTTTCATTTTTGGGTGAACTAACCCTTTAATCCAGATAATATCCCAGAAGGGAATATCAAAACAAAATAAAGTTAAAACTTGTTTTGAACAATTGCTTTGTCATCTGCAGATTGATTTTAAGTAGGGAGAGAAAAAAAATCGATTTAAATTATAAATCGGATTTTTGGTGAAAAAATTGGGGATTTAATTTTTTAGGCCATATCGCCCAGCCCTACTCTGAGTGAACTGAGTGAAGGGGAGAATGGGTAACGCGACTGACGTCGGGAGAAGGAACAAATGAGAAGAAACAAGCTTTCCTGCATCTTCACTCTGTGGACTGTGAAACAGAAGCCTGTGTGTGTTTGTATTGTCTGCATCTCAGAAGATCAAAGTGTCTGAGGTTATTTCAGCCTTAAAGGAGCACTCCGGTCAATTTTAACATTGAGCTCATTTTTTTGTAAATTTGGAGTGCTGTCAGTACAGAGAAAAACGTCAAAAATCTGTGTTTCCTACACTGTGTTATCCTCTTTAAAATTTACACCCTGTTGACTTAAACGGGGCAAGTTTTAAACCTGCTTTTAGCCTCTTAACATCCTTGATGTGTCATTACAATTGCACAGCCATGTGAGTGGTGTTATTAAGAGTGAACACGGTCAATCTGACTGCAGTAGATGTGAAAGATATTAATAAAAATGATGTTTATTCAGCCAGCTCACATACCTGTGTTTTCTTCCTGTTTTCGGTCGAAGTCCACAGTAGTCAATTGTCGAGTTCATTGGTAACTAGATAACTAAGGATTGCGCACGCAAACTCAACAATCGACTACTGTGGACTTTGACCGAAAACAGGAAGAAAATACAGGTATGTGAGCTGGCTGAAGGTTCAAGGTCCAAATGAGTTTCAGTGCAGCTTCAAATGACTTTAAACCATACCAGACGATGAATAAGGATCTTATCTAGCGAAACGATGTGCCATTTCAAAAATAGATAAAACAGTTAAAGTTTTATTAGCACAAATGCTCGCCTTGTTCTGTCCTGAGATGCACGTTCGTGATTCTTCTGTTCGAACTAGTTCATCAAAATGAACAAATCTTTTTTCGAGTCATTTTGTTCATTCAACGAACGACATGACTCGAAAAAAGATTTGTTCATTTTGATGAACGAGTTCGAACAGAAGAATCACGAACGTGCATCTCAGGACAGAACAAGGCGAGCATTTGTGCTAATAAAACTTTAACTGTTTTATTTATTTTCGAAATGGCGCATCGTTTCACTAGATAAGACCCTTATTCATCGTCTGGTATGGTTTAAAGTCATTTGAAGCTGCACTGAAACTCATTTGGTACTTGAACCGTTTTGGCTACTATTGAAGTCCATTATATGGAGAAAAATCCTGGAATGTTTTCATCAAAATCATTAATTTCTTTTCGACTGAAGAAAGAAAGACATGGACATCTTGGATGACATGGGGGTGAGTAAATTATCAGCAAAAGTTTTTTAAAAAGTGAACTAATCCTTTAAGAGGCTAAAAGCAGGTTTAAAACTTGCCCCGTTTAAGTCAACAGGGTGTAAATTTTAAAAAAGAGGATAACACGGTGTAGGAAACACCGATTTTTGTCGTTGTTCTCTGTACTGACAGCACTCCAAATTTACAAAAAAAATGAGCTCAATGTTAAAATTGACCAGAGTTCTCCTTTAAGGCCTGTTCGCCTTTAAGGCCTGTGCGATATTCGCCAACGTTTAACGTCTTGTGACTAAACAATGGGCGCCAATGTGAGTGTGCACACCGACGCGTAAAACGCCACGTGTAAAAACGTCTTTTTTTTTTAAATGCCTCTGGTTCGTTTTTTTGGTTTGGCGCACCGCGTCAAAAACTATCCGACCAATGAGATTGGCGCTTTTGCTCACGTGTCTGGAGCTTCTGAAATTACAGTAAAACACAGCTTGGGGGCGCTCAAACACAAAACGGTTTTGCCGAACACACATACGTAACAGCGAAGAAGATATACAGCGTCTACACTCTGCCGGGAAGAAATAAGACGAGGAAGATGCAAGGCAAGATGAATGTAGAGCTGCTGGTTTTGTTGGTGTCTATATAAAGAGACACCAATGAGAATAAAGAACTATATGACAAAAGCGACAAACTTGCTCTTCTTCTGAGTGACAAGCGAGTGTCAGAAGCACTTTGTGGACCGGGGTATTTCTGTTTTACATTTAGCGCCATCTAATGTCAGGGAATGAATTTGCATGTTCACTCGGCTCATCGTCAGCTAAAATCGTTTGGGTGTGAACACAAAAAACGCGTTGAAAAACGCTGACGAATAACGCGAGCCGATATTCATCCCGGTGTGTAGGAGGCTTTACACTGTTACTTATGAAATGATTTGCCTCTTAACGTTCGCGAGTGCGCCGTCGCTCTGAAGCATCCCCCCCCCCCCCCCCCACTAGTTTAATGTTTATGAATGGATTTAACGTGAAAGAAGATCATTAATCTTGGCAAACTATATATCATTTTAAAGGTCTAAGCCTCAAGCATCGATGATAGAGCACTGTTTTTCGATGGAAAGCTTATAACAAATGTATTTATTGCATTTAGGCAAGCAGTACACATCAAAACACACATAATCAAAAACGGAGCTCTTACCAGTATTGTTGTAATAACGAGCCACACACGCATCCACTGCTAAAAGTTCCAGATTGAATGGAAAGCGAGGGTCCACTGAATAACATCCCATGGAGCATTTTTAGTCCAAAGAAACAATAACGTTGTAATATTGATAATTATTCCTTTGTTTACATACCGTTTCTTCAGGGTGACGTCTCATATTGGTCGGTTATGCAATAAATAATGCATAAAAAACAGACTCCCGGTACCAAAAGGTTATATGGGTGATGTTTTTTTTATTTGAATCCGACGCTCTCCCCGCTTTCCAATCAGTTTGAGGAACCTGCGACGTAGGCTGTGACAACACCCCTGTCACCTGACAGGCCAGCTAACAAGCTATAGTGAAATGACGGCTCCCTAGTCAACAAACATCTGTTTTCGCGTCTTACTCACTGGACGGATTCTGTCATCATATGGATCGTCAAAAGAATTTTTTTTTTCTGCTGAAGATGTTTTATTCGAGATCACTCGAAGCAGCGATGATGAAGGAGAGTGAAGACAGACAGCGACGAGGGTGATATGCTTCCGGACGGAAAAGATGATCCAATTTTATATCGTTGAGTTGCTATAACGTTATATAATTTATGTAGCATGCACACATTATATGCGTGTGTGTGTGTGTGTGTGTGTGTGTGTGTGTGTGTGTGTGAGTATGTGTGAGAGAGAGAGAGAGAGAGAGAGGAGAGAGAGAGAGAGAGAGAGAGAGAGAGAGAGAGAGAGAGAGAGAGAGAGAGAGAAGAGAGAGAGAGAGAGAGAGAGAGGAGAATTAGTGAATGAGTGTTTGGTTTCCCATTTGTTTCATAAGGTAAATGCATTGTGGTCTGAAAAGATTATGCTACTTTTATATGCATTTATTTATTTGTATCTATTTATGTGTTGGACAGTTGTGCAGTTTTGTTGTTTTGTCCTGGCACACACACACACTATCTATCTATGTGGTGTGTGTGTGTGTGTGTGTGTGTGTTGGGAAAAAATTATGGAGGCGGCTGGACACCTGTGCAGTATAGATGTGAATAGACTGAAATATTCTGTTTTTTTTTCCTAGCACACATACTGTATATACATTTTTACAGTATAATATAATATTTACACTACAAATACAAATAGACTGAAACCTTTAGCACACTACATGCTACTAATATTTACAGTACAAATACTGTAAATATTATGTATATTATACTGTAAAAAATTGTATACTTTGTGTATGTATGTGTCTATATATATATATGGTGTGTGTGTGTGTGTGTGTGTGTGTGTGTGTGTGTGTGTGTGTGTGTGTGTGTGTGTGTGTGTGTGTGTGTGTGTGTGTGTGTGTGTGTGTGTGTGTGTGTGTGTGTGTGTGTGTGTGTGTGTCTCTGCTGGGAAGAATTGCAGAAAAAAATGTGCTAGAGATAAATAGGAAGGAGTTGTATGCTATCAAAATCACATATTCCTGTCTGATGGCCGGCCATCGGTGTGATTGTTGGCTCTATGTCTGTCCATCCATATGAATGCTGTCTGTATCACTGGCCATCACCGGCCATTGATTGTTGATTGAATGGATGAGCTTTAGTATGAATGCTGTCTAAACGACTGCCCATCAGTTTGATTGTTGATTGAATGGCCAGCCATATAAAAACTAAACTGAATTATTTACTTTACATGCAGTGCTAATTATCTTTCCATTCTTTCCCATGCAACAGCAATCAAGTTGAATCTTCAGATGAAGAGTGGCATCCAAACACCAGCCAACCAGCTGAAAGAAGTTCAGTTATTTTTTTATTTATATATTTCATAATATTTTACTTATAGATTTCTTTGTTCTGTTGTGCAAATAAATCACCTAGGCTACATAAAGTCTTATGGTTGTGAGTATTATTTTATAACTATTATTTTATAACTATTATGAACTATTTTATGAATTGACCAAAATGGCTTGCAGTACCCTTCATAACATTTGGTCAGTAGGTTGCTTTTTGATGTATCCTTGGTACCTGGACATAGTCTTGGAAAAAATATTGTAGGAATCTCATTTTTCATAATATCTTCCTCAAATGTGAAACATAAACTGATGAGACTTGTGTCTTTCAATCAATTACCTAACTGGATTCTTCCAGGTTTGTTTTCATTTATTTTTACATGAAATAATCAAATGTTACTTGCAGTACAAATTATCTTCAAGACACTTCAGATTCTATAAATTTTTGTCTGTGAAAGTTTTTTCAACTTTAAGATTTGGGTAATAAACTCTGAAGTGTCTTCTTTTTTTCTTAAATATGTCTAAATTGTGCATGTAGTGCAAATAGTTCAGCAAACTGCAATTATTTTAGTTTGGGGATGTCATTTCTGGGGATGTGCCTCAGGCAGGGGAGGGAAAAAGGGAACTGACATAGTCTTGGAAAAAAGTTTGCAGGAACCACATTTTTTATTATATCTTCCTCAAATTTGAAATATAAACTGATGAGACTTGTGGCTTTCAATCCTTTACCTATCTGGATTCCTCCAGGTCTATTTTATATATTTGTATTTGTACATGAAATAATAAAACATTATTTGTAGCGCACATTATTTTTGAGGCACTTCAACTTTTATAACTTTTTATCTGTTTGAGTATTATCAACTCTGGTAGATTGTTAGTAGAGTCCCAATTGTCTTCTTTCCAAAGATACCTTAATTGTGCCTGTGGTACACTGTTCTCAGGAGCTGTATTTATTTTAATCCAGGAATGTCATTTTCAGCTGTGAGCCCCCAAGTGGGGGGTGAAGGTTAACAGGTTAAAATCAGAGCATTTCTAAAAACTGTGAAACAATTAGGAAGTGACATCATCTGTGCTCTTTCTACTGCATGATGGGAAGACAAGGAAATAATCTCAATTCATTGTCTCAGTTTTTACACAAACTGTAGCATCGACTGTATTCATCAACCCTGTTACCAAAGTTATTGTAAGAATCTCTGTCCATACTTACTCTATAACTTATATCATTTATATGATAAATACAACTTAAATCAGATTTTGATTATGTTATGCTTACAACATTCTGGAAATATGATTTACTTGATACAATTTACTGTTTATTGCTCAAAACATGTAATAATAAAAAATAAACTATACAGAGAAATGTCAAACATTTCTGTAACATGGTTGCAAAAAATTGCGAACCAAATATAAACCAGAGCTAAAATTATACTTTGTTTGACCTGATATTGACAATCAATATGAAAGTTTCCCCTTTACAGAACAATTGCTGGAATGTTCCCTGTACCCATTTCATAGTTTAACTGTTTATCTAAAAGTGAAGAAGTGCTTGAATGTTTCTAACATGAATGTTCTTCAGCATCATGAATGAATGAAGAATAAACACCAACCTCTTTGTTCTTCAGGATCTTCAGTGTGTTTCATTCTGCAGGTTCTGGATCACTCGTGTTCTCACTGTCCTCTTTAATAAACTCAGTCATGGCAGATTTCAGCTCTTCCTGATGCTCTGATGCTTGTTTTCACTTGTAGCTGATGGGAATTTACAGCATTTATTGGATAATTGTGGGAGGAGCTTCACTGATGATGTGATTGCAGTGGGAGGAGCTTCACTGATGATGTGATTGCTGTGGGAGGAGCTGATCTGCAAAAATCAAAGTTATCAGTTACTGACTTTGTACTAAACGACACATCTAAGCATTTGTCTTTTTCTCTATACAGAAACCAACAATTACTCGCAGACTATTCACACCAATGAAATGAGCTTCAAGTGTCAATTTACAGGAGATCTGGGGCCGTATTCACAAAGAATTTTGAGGCTAAAAGTAGCTCCTAACTGGCGAATTTAGGAGCAACTCCTAAAAATAATGGGCGTGTCACTCCTAACTTTAGGACTCCTGGGCCCGTATTCATAAAGAATCTTAATGAAAAGAGTTGCTCCTAGTATCAAAATTCTAAGAAAATTCTTAGAAATGTGGGCGTTTACTCTTAACATTAAAGAAAACATACTAGTAAAGAAAAAAGTAATTCAGAAAGCATCTTAACCCTTAAAATAGGTCTTAAGTCAAAATTGTTAGGAGTACGGATGAAGACTTTTAAGAGGCTCACCCGCTCCCTGTCGCTGATTGGTTGGAACACTATTTATTTTGGTGTTGGTGAAACCCATTGTGTTTGTGTGCCGATTTCAGAGCCTAGGCTGCCTACAGAGACACGTTTTTTGACGGCATGCTTATAGGGCGGGCAGCTAGCGGATTGTTAGGAAAAATTAGATGAATGTGATCATTTATGTTTCGGCCTTTTTTGGGCCTGAAATCGCTGATACAACCTTAACGAGTGAAGGGCATGGCAATTTTGGACCGGAACGCAGCCTATAGAGATTGCTAATGTGACGTCACCAATGACGTATTACCAGTGGTGAACGCAAAGCATTTTGGGGATCCGCGGCACAAACAGAAGGCACCAGACTTGATTGCATGGAGGGAAGAACGCAGTGTACAAGATTCCGTCTACCTGCTGTGTTGTAAACTGCAGTAGTCATTCTCACGAAAGAAGTGGCATAAAGCTTAAGAACGGAAAATCCTTTTATCATTTTCCAGCGTGTAAAAATAATAGTACAAGCCATGTTTCAGAGGTGACAAAAAGGCGATGAATGGCATGGATAGCAGCAGAGTTTAGAGTGTGACAAAAGCACAATGTTGTGTTTTATTGCCAGTGTACACAAATATAAGTAAACACTTTGCAGTTCTGTTTGAATTATGTCCTGTTATGAACAAAATGACGGAGTATGTTTTTATGTTTCCATTGTATGACCGCGCCCCCCTCTCTCTCTCTCTCTCTCTCTCTCTCTCTCTCTCTCTCTCTCTCTCTCTCTTAACACACACACACTGTTCGATCCATAGACTGTAAAAAAAAAAAAAGAAAAAGACTGTTCTTGCTGCGGCTGTAACTTCTTGATTCGGCAGCAATGCCACAACGGAACAAATGGCTTCGCTCGCATCTTTCTTATTTTGAACTACAACTCAAACTAACGCACGAGTCGACACCAACGTCATCGTTCTCAGCCACTCCCTCTGTTCGCTGATTGGTCCTACAAAAAAATTGATTTCTGGAAACCAAAGTCTCCAGCACAATCCCAGACGTAGTACTGAAGGAAAATGAAATTGAGCGGAAGTGCGTAGGAGGGCGGAGCCAGGCTAAGCCTGCTATGCCAGCCCATGTAAACTGGCCAAACATACCCATAATTCTTTGCGTTCTGATGACGTTGCCGCCCAGTTGGTCACATGTCTTAGCGATCTCTATAACGATCAGTCCCACCCATTTTTGAAGCAGTACTAACTGCAGTGGAAAAGCAACAAATATAAAGTGAACCGTGCCGTGCCGTACCGAGCCGAAACGTTCCTCGCAGTCAACCATACCGAGCCGTACCATGCAGTGGAAAAGTGCCATTAGTGTTTTTAAAGGACTACTTAGATTGAGTATAAGTTACTGCACTTTCGTATTTAAAAACTGTAATGCCTTTTATCTAACACAATTGTTTCTGGACATTAAAGGTGCCCTATAATGTGAAATTGAATTTATGTTGGCATAGTTAAATAACAAGAGTTCAGTACATGGACATGACATACTGTGAGTTTCAAACACCATTGTTTTCTCCTTCTTATTTAAATCTCGTTTTTAAAAAACACTCCTGAAAAACAGGCAAATCTCCACATAATACCGACTAATAAAAAAAACCCATTGTAGGGCACCTTTAAGTTTTAAAGAGATAATTTTTTATATTATTCATTATATTATGTATTTGTTGCACTGTTTCTTATACAGTTATATTGCCAAACTAAAACCTTTTTCAGTTTAGTGTTAGATTTGTGGCTGTGGCTAAATAATATATTACTGTCAGATAATACTCTAGTTCATTGTGTGGTTTTATCAAGGGATAAGTCTGAAACACGCCATAAAAAATAATATAATATACAATAATAAACATGGTTCTGTGTAAACGTTTTCTTTACTGTGGTTATGGTGGTTAGTCTTGTAATGTGCTCATAGTTCAGATGAGAGAGAGAGAGAGAGAGAGAGAGAGAGAGAGAGAGAGAGAGAGGAGAGAGAGAGAGAGAGAGAGAGAGAGAGAGAGAGAGAGAGAGAGAGAGATGATCAAATAATCCCTTCGACTCGAGGATTGTAATATTATGAGTTAAAACTATTGTATGAATATGTTTGCGTGTTGTAACATAAACAGTAGCATTTAGCATTAGCATAAGCAGTGGCATTTACAAATAACAGCGTATAAAAAGAATGAGACATCTACAAAAAAAAATACCTTTCTAAAACGTCCTGTAACAGCCGTTCGTGCACAAGTTCTGCTCGACTCCTCTTCACTAATATTCTCTAAGTCTGATTCGGGCTGATATTAATAAGGCAATATTGACGCCTGTGTTTATATACACCGGAGCACATGCAGCTGTTATGGTAACGGGCGTGACGTTCCCGGACAGCGTGAACCTGGCGATTAGCGAATCACAACACTCTGGGCCAAGCTGACCAATCAGAGCCCGTCGTGTATTTCTGAGGGAGAGGCTTCTTTCTTCTTATAACCAGGAACTCATCAGAGCTGTTTTTTGAATGAAGCATGAGCATATTAGACTGCACCCCATAAAAACAATCAAGCCTTCGAAAAAAGCTGATCAACCCTTTAACACTCTATATTGTGTAAGTCTTGAATGCTGACAGTGCTAATTTGAACCAATAATAGGAACAACAAGCAGTTGAAGGAGAATGAGCATTTAGTTATTTAGACTCCAATAAAAGTAATATGACCCATTTAACCCTTTCATGCATGAATTATGATAACCTCAGTCAGGATTTTTTTTTCCTATGTGTTTTTATTGCTCTTATGGCATGAAAAACAAGATTTGATTTTTAATTTTTTTTTTTTTTTTTTTTTTTACAAATTTTCCAAAGAGATTTTCAGGTGTCCACTTGAGTGGACAGCATGCATTTATGGTTTAAACTGAAGAGATACTATATTAAATATAATACAATAATCATAAAGATAAAGTGTGTGTATTTAACAAACTAATCAATACAATTATATCAAAGCATGTGAAAACTATCAAATATATACAAAAAATATTAATCCGAAATATTGCAAAGGCAATTGAACTTCATACAAGTTGCACTTCGTGTATCTTTGATATCAGAACACGAGGACGTGATTCCATCAGAAATTTCTACACCCTGTCAAGGTACAACTGTGGAAACCACTCAGATGCTCCCTCTAGTGTACCAGAGTATGTCAATTTACCCTTATTAGCTGATAATTCTGATTATGTTCAAGATAGTCACATTTCTAGCATAGGCCTCTTCTGAGAAAATCTAGCGATACGTATTTTTCAATCTAATCTGAAATTAGCAGTGTTAGGGCATGCATAACGCATTCAGCTTACTTTTTGATGTTACGAGTAAATAAATGCATTACAAGCAACATTCATTACGTAATCAGATTACTTTTTGATCTAAGTAATGCATTACATAATTAGATTACTTTTTTAATGAAATGAGTAAAGTAATATAAGTCACATAAATTATGTAATCACATAACTTTTTTCGATGTCAATGAAATTAACATTGTAATAATACAAATACATTTATTTACAGTCAAAAAAAAGTCATTGCAGATTAAGTATTTTCAAAAAATAATATTCACAGTTTAAGTATGAATTGTAGCTGAAATACAGCCATTGATGCATGAGGTCCACTATAGTGGACAGGTGATAAATCTGATTTTTCTCCCAATCTAAAATCAAAACTTGGAATATTTTACTGTCATATGACTCATTAGATATTGCTTGATGCTGCAATATTTTTTTTACCTACAAGAGTCTCCTAGGATAGAAGGAATGGGTGGATATTCCGGAGCAACTTGGCATGTCTGACTGACCATTGGCCATCTTGGTTTGGAGGGGGAAAAACTCGAAAGACAACGGCTTGCAACTTCCCATACGGAAATGTAATATATGTACACATATGAAATATACATATATTACATATATCCACATAGAAAGTGAAAACATATATGTAGCCTACATATATCTGGCCATATATAAAACCTATTATAAAAAGGAACAATTTCATATATTGACATATAAAACTAGCCCATATATTTTATGTATGTATAATACAGTCTTTTATGTGTGATATTGGAACAATGCTCCAACTTTCATTATCCGTTTCTTCTTTCCACTCGACAAGAGCGAACATTCTTCATCCGTTGGTCTCTGAATGCGCGTAATTTGGCGGTCTTT
This sequence comes from Chrosomus eos, assembly GCA_036326025.1. NCBI lineage: Eukaryota > Metazoa > Chordata > Actinopteri > Cypriniformes > Leuciscidae > Chrosomus > Chrosomus eos. The sequence continues at coordinate 2,554,665 of CM070821.1, forward strand.
TGATTGCGTTTGAATTACTTGTTCAAAGTTCAAGATGTTCAAATAAGGAAAACAAGGAATGAATTAATAAGGAACCATAAGCATGTAAAATGTATGTATGTTGTTTAAATAAATTGGCATATATAAATTAAACATATTGGTGAAATATATGGTTATAACATACAATATTATATAAACAATAATCATATATATTGTATTAATATATGTCAATATACTCATTTAATATGGACAATTTATATATGTTATAAACCTATATCAACATATATCTAGATATAATTATATATGTGATAGTAATATATTGTCTTATATTTAGCATATATGACAGCATCACTTGCGATATAGGGACATATATGTCATATATTACATTTCCGTATGGGTTGGTTGCAATGTATAGGATGATGCACCAGGGTCCACTGAAGAGATTGATGTGCAACTTTGCCATCAAAACCCTTGCAAATTCAAGAAAATGCTTTTTAAATAGCTGTCCACTATAGTGACCACTATGCGTGAAAGGGTTAAATGTATTAATGTTCTTTAACATACGTTTCAGTATCTAGATTGTACATTAGTATATTTTAATATCTTTATTAAGTACAGCACAATTCTGTTCAGGTTATAAGCTTTCAAAATTTATTTGTGCTCAGTCACCTCAGCCATAGGGCTTCGGGTCAACTGGGAAAAGAGCAAACTCACCCCCGGGCAGAGGATCTCTTTTCCCAGTGTGGAGTTGGACTCGATCAACATGACAGCGCGCCTCACAAAGGCCCGCGTCCAGTCAGTGTTTAACTGCGTGAGCACGCTCAGACGCAGAACAGCGGCTCCACTGAAACTGTTTCAGAGGCTCCTGGGGCATATGGCATCTGCAGCCGCGGTACGCCGCTCGGATTGCTACATATGAGGCCGCTTCAACACTGGCTCCACGGTCGAGTCCCGAGATGGGCGTGGCAGAGCGGCTCGTGCCGGGTCCAAGTGACTCCGCACTGTCGCCAAACTCTCAGCTTGTGTCGGACCCTTTGTTCCTGCGGGCAGATGTTCCCCTAGAACAAGTGTCCAGGCATTCTGTGGTCTCCACGGATGCCTCTGCCACCGGCTCGGAGGCCACGTACAACGGGCATGCAGCTTCAGGTCTGTGGACGGGGCCTCAACTGCATTGGCACATCAACTGCCTCGAGTTGTTAGCAGTACATCTTGCATTGAGCCGCTTCAAAATGCCGCTACAGCGCAAGCATGTGCTGGTCCGTACGGACAGCACTGCGACCGTTGCGTTCATCAACCGTCAGGGTGGTTTACGCTCCCGCCGCATGTCACAACTCGCCCGCCATCTCCTCCTTGGAGTCAGAAGCATCTGAGGTCGCTTCGTGCCATTATATTCCTGGCCTGCTCAACCGTGCAGCCGACGAGTTCTCACGGCAGCAGGTGCTACCGGGAGAGTGGCGACTCCATCCCCAGGTGGTCAAGCTGATTCAGGCGCTTCGGGACCGCACAGGTAGATCTGTTTGCCGCCCCGGACACGTCTCACTGTCAGTTGTTCTATTTCCTGACCGAGGGGACCCTCGGCACGGATGCTCTGGCACACAGCTGGCCCCCGGGCCTACGCAAGTATGCGTTTCCCCCAGTGAGCCTTCTTGCACAGACCTTGTGCAAAGTCAGGGAGGACGAGGAGCAGGTCTTGTTAGTTGCACCGTATTGGCCCAACCGGACCTGGTTCCCCGAACTTGTGCTCCTCGCGACAGCCCCTCCCTGGCCCATTCCTCTGAGAGAGGACCTGCTCTCTCAGAGACGGGGCACCCTGTGGCACCCGCGTCCAGACCTCTGGAAACTCCATGTCTGGTCCCTGGACGGGACGCGGAGGTTCTAGGTGACCTACCCCCAGCGGTAGTTGACACCATCACTTCCGCTAGAGCCCCCTCTACGAGGCGCCTTTATGCTCTGATGTGGAACCTATTCGTTGACTGGTGTTCTTCTCACGAGGAGAACCCCCGAACTTGCTCGGTCCGAGCCGTGCTTTCCTTCCTGCAAGATGGGTTGGAGCGAAGGCTGTCTCCCTCCACCCTTAAAGTGTATGTTGCCGCCGTTGCCGCACATCACGATGCAGTTGAAGGTAAGTCGTTGGGAAAGCATGACCTGATCGTCAGGTTCCTGAGGGGAGCAAGGAGACTAAATCCTCCTCGCCCACTCTCTATACCCTCTTGGGATTTGTCTCTGGTCCTTTCGGCACTTCAGAGACCACCCTTCGAGCCCTTGCAGTCAGCTGAGTTAAAAATTCTGTCCTGTAAAACAGTACTCCTGGTTGCATTGGCCTCCATCTAGAGGGTAGGGGACCTGCATGCATTTTCGGTCGACGAATCGTGCCTGGAATTCGGCCCGGCTAACTCTCACGTGATCCTGAGACCCCGGCCCGAATACGTGCCCAAGGTTCCTACCACTCCCTTCCGGGACCAGGTGGTGAACCTGCAAGCGCTGCCTTCGGAGGAGGCAGACCCAGCCCTGGCTTTTCTCTGTCCCGTCCGCGCTCTGCGTCTGTACGTGGACAGAACGCAAAGCCTCAGGACCTCAGATCAGCTCTTCTTCTGTTACGGAGGCCAGCAGAAGGGAAAGGCTGTCTCCAAGCAGAGGATGGCCCACTGGATAGTGGATGCCATCGCCTTGGCTTACGAAGCCCAAGGCGTGCCTTGCCCGCCCGGGTTGAGAGCCCACTCCACTAGGGGTGTCGCTTCTTCTTGGGCGCTGGCACACGGCGCCTCGCTGACAGATATCTGTAGAGCTGCGGGCTGGGCGACACCTAACACGTTCGCTAGACTTTATAGCCTACGTGTTGAGCCGGTTTCTTCCTGTGTGCTCGCTTCAACCAGCCGGTAACACCGAAGTTTCCGCTCTTGTGTCGGCATGCTGCGCCGCTCCCCTCCACATGGAGCGGATACGTGCGCTTTTTTGCTCCAGTCGAGTTCCCCACTCTGGCGAACCCTGTGAGTTCCTCCGCACCCCTCCGGCAGTCGGACGTTGCGGAGCGTCCGACGCCAGGCCTAGTGCTCGTATGCCTGTGTAACTTGTGCTAGGCTGGGTTCCATATGTGGTGATTCCTGCGGCGATCCCATATGAGTATTCTTCCACGACCAGCTCCCTGCGGTGAGCCCGTGTCTTTCCCTTGGCAGAGTCCGCTCTGCCGTCACTGTCTGGTGTAGCCTCCCCCTTCTCAGGCTGGAGCCACCCCAGTGACATTCCATATGTTGCACTGCCCTCTGGCCAGTCCATATGAGTTTTCTCCACGTTACCTCCCTTCGGGCAGGATGTGGCTTCCGCAGCGTCCCTCTCCCCTGGGAAGGCACGCTTTCCCAGTGTTATCCAAGAGTTCACGGTGTGGGTATATGGAACAGCAGTTGAACTCCCTCTACGCAGATCTTCCGCCCCAGCAGTTGGGGGTCTGAGAGTCTTGCGTAGGGCGCTGGATGTGGCAGCAACCGATGGCGTTTTCCATGGGATCCCCTAACGTCGTCACGTCGAACGTGAGCGACTGAAGGGGAACGTCTCGGTTACTGATGTAACCCTCGTTCCCCGAAGGAGGGAACGGGAGACGTGACGTCCCGCCGCCACAGTTGCTGACCATCGCTGTACGGCCGTCTCTATCTCGGCTCCTCAGCGAAAAACAATGAGTGCGTGCGTCCGCTTCCTGTTTATACCCGCGCTGCGGGGCGGGGCGCGTGACGCGTTTCACGCACGCCAACGTTCATTGGCTTGTTCTGTAGACACTCGAAGTTGATAGGGCTCCCTGAAGTGATCCCCTAACGTCGTCACGTCGACGTCACGTCTCCCGTTCCCTCCTTCGGGGAACGAGGGTTACATCAGTAACCGAGACGATATACACATACAGAAGTCTAATGTGATATGTTCATTTTTTATGGTAATTTTTCAGTATTTTTTTTTTATCAGATTTTTGAATGTGATAAAATACTGAGTCTGCTTTCAACTTGACTAAGAGACTGATTCTGATTGAAGATCATCAGTGTCCTGTCACAGTCACGAATGGAAGACGGGAGAACGTGAACCAATTGCCAGAGCGAATCCTGATCTTCTGGCGGCATGTCCGTAAGTTGCATCTCCAGTAGTGCTCGTTGGAGGTGTAGAGCTGCATCTGGTGGTTGTTCTGGCATCGTTCTTGCAGAAATTTGATGGCGTCCTCTTCATTGTTCGGCAGGCTCCAAAGATTCATCATGATGTTGAATGGCTAGTTGGTAGTAATTAGGCGGGAAGATTCATCATGATGTTGAATGGCTAGTTGGTAGTAATTAGGCGGGAGTTGAAAACAGTGATTTTGGCGTGTATTTGAAATTTTATATGGTGGGGTCCGGATAACAGGAAAGTACCATATAGGATATTAATTTATTATAAAAACAAACTCAGTAATTATAGCTTTTGATTTTGGCAGATCAGCTCCCCCAACTCTGGAATACATCATCAGTGAAGCTCCTCCCACTGCAATCACATCAGTGAAGCTCCTCCCACTGTAATTCCCCAATAAATGTCAAGTCAAGTCAAGTCACCTTTATTTATATAGCGCTTTTACAATACAAATTGTTTCAAAGCAGCTTTACAGAGATAACAGGAAAACAATGTTGTAATAGTATTGTTCAATTGAAAATTAAATGTCCCCAACTAAGCAAGCCAAAAGGCGAAGGCAACAGTGGCAAGGAACCAAAACTCCATCAGGTGACAGAATGGAGAAAAAAACCTTGGGAGAACCCAGGCTCAGTCGGGGGGCCAGTCCTCCTTTGGCCAACGAATGAACAGTGTATGATTATGAGTTAGGCAGCATAATGTCAGGAGTCAGATGGGATCAGAACTTTCACGATATTATCCAGTTCATCTGGTTGGGTTGGGTCATCCGGCCGGTGAGGAGATGAGTGTGGTGAGGTGTCCATGGGCCTTCACAGCCCTGATAATGCGTGTCGTCGTGTCCATGTGATGGTCCTTCATCAGATCTGGATATGCCCTGGATCCGGCGGTTTGCGGTAAACCTCGGGATAAACAGAGAGACTAATATTAGCGTAGACGCCATCCTTCTTATGATGTACAAAGTACATCAGGAATTATGGGAAGTGTTCCCGGTTCCGGCTGATCTAATCTATGCAGCCTAACATTGAATTATAGAAATCTATAATGTGTTATGTGTATGCTAAGCCAAAGAGATGTGTTTTTAGTCTAGATTTAAACTGACAGACTGTATCTGCTTCCCGGACCGTGTTAGGAAGATTGTTTCAAAGTTTTGGTGCTAAATAGGAAAAGGATCTACCGCCAGAAGTCGATTTTGATATTCTAGGTATTATCAACTGGCCAGAATTTTGACATCGCAATAGACGTGAAGGACTATAATGCGTTAAGAGCTCGCTCAAGTACTGGGGAGCTAAACCATTTAATGCTTTGTAAGTAATCAGCAATATTTTAAAATTTATACGATGTTTAACAGGCAGCCAATGCAGTGTTGACAGAACCGGGCTAATATGGTCATACTTCCTTGTTCTGGTAAGAACTCTAGCGGCTGCGTTTTGAACTAGCTGTAGTTTGTTTAATAAGCGTGCAGGGCAACCACCCAGTAGAGCATTACAATAATCTAGCCTTGAGGTCATGAAAGCATGAACTAATTGTTCCGCATTTGTCAGTGAGAGCATATGACGTAATTTAGATATATTTTTAAGATGGAAAAATGCGGTTTTACAGATACTAGACACGTGACTTTCAAATGAAAGATTGGTATCAAAGAGCACACCCAGGTTCCTAACTGACGACGAAGACTTAACAGAGCAGCCATCAAGTGTTAGACAGTATTCTAGGTTATTAGGTGAGGAAGTTTTTTGTCCAATGATTAGAATCTCTGTTTTTTCAGAATTTAGTAATAGGAAATTACTGGTCATCCAATTCTTTATATCAGCTATGCATTCCGTTAATTTTGTGAATTGGTAAGTTTCGTTAGGTTTTGAAGAAATATACAGCTGAGTATCATCAGCATAACAGTGAAAGCTAATTCCATATTTCCTAATTATATCTCCTAATGGTAGCATGTACAGAGTGAACAGCAGCGGTCCTAGTACTGAGCCTTGTGGTACGCCATACTGAACTTGTGATCGATAAGACATCTCTTCGTTTACTGCTACAAACTGAAAACGGTCAGATAAGTATGATTTAAACCATGCTAGTGCAATTCCGCTAATGCCAACATAGTTTTCTAGTCTATTTAAAAGAATGTTGTGGTCGATAGTATCAAATGCAGCACTAAGATCAAGTAACACTAATAGAGAGATACAACCACGATCGGATGATAGGAGCAAATCATTTGTGACTTTAATGAGAGCAGTCTCAGTACTATGGTACGGTCTAAATCCGGACTGAAAATCCTCGCAGATATTATTTCTTTCTAAAAAGGAACACAGTTGTGAGGATACTGCTTTTTCTAGTATCTTTGACAGAAAAGGCAGATTCGAGATTGGCCTGTAATTGACTAATTCTGTAGGATCAAGCCGCGTTTTTTTAACAAGCGGTTTAATCATAGCCAACTTAAAGGTTTTTGGTACGTATCCTAATGACAAAGATGAATTAATGATATCTAGAAGAGGATCTATGACCTCTGGAAGCATCTCTTTCAGTAGCTTAGTCGGTATAGGGTCTAGCATACAAGTTGTCGATTTGGATGAATTAACAATTTTGCAAAATTCTTCCTCTCCTATAGCAACAAATGAATCAAAATGCTCCTCACGGAGACTACAATATAAATGCTGTAAATTCCCATCATCTACAAGTGAAGACGAGCATCAGAGCACCAGGAAGAGCTGAAATCCTCCAAGACTGAGTTTATTAAAGAGGACAGTGAGAACACGAGTGATCCAGAACCTGCAGAATGAAACACACTGAAGATCCTGAAGAACAAAGAGGTTGGTGTTTATTCTTCATTCATTCATGATGCTGGAGTACATTCATGTTAGAAACATTCAAGCACTTCATCACATTTAGATAAAAAGTTCAACTATGAAATGGTACAGAATGTTCTGGGTTTTCTTCAACAAATGGCCAGTAAAGGCAGGTTTGTGACATTTTTATATTGATTATAGGGCTGGGCGATATGGACAAAAAATCATATCTCTGTATTTTTTGGTTAAATGGCGATATTCAATATCTTGGTACTTTCTAAGTTTTTCCATTTGGATAAAGAAAATCTAATATATATATATAAAAAAAAATGAAATCACATTCTGCCCAATGATATCCTACAAACATGATATTGAAGGATATGGAAACAAATATATAATGTAAAATAGGCTATGCAATATATTATGTGTAAAAAGATTTTTTTTTTAAACTGACTAAAGGCTAAACTAAAAATGAAAATAAAAACAAAAGCACAAACTAATTATATTAGCCTGCATTTGATTACCCCATTATAATGGTCACTTTAATAGAAATAAACTTGTAGGTTTAAAATTCCACATATGGCACATGTATATTGTCTCCAACAACAAATATTTTAGCAATGTTTATTTTAGTCAGAATTATTAAGCTATTAGTGTAATGCTAATACACTTTTAATGCTATTTAAATGTTCTTGAAGTACATTAAAATTATGCTTCACATATATTATAACTAGTTTAAGACATATGAAAGTATATTTTTAATGAACTTCAAAGAAATACACTTAACTTTTAGCATAATTTAGTATATTAAAATAAAGTACAAATATGTTTCTAAGACAAGACAATGAATTTGTAATGTACTTGTAACACAAATAAAGTACACTTTAAGCATGTAATTAGTCCCTACACAGGTATACTTAAAGTATACAAAATATACTTTAAGTTGTTCCACATAAAAGTACACTAAATACACTTCAAGTTGAGCTTTTCTACAATTTAATTACTAAAATATATTTAGTACAAAATTAGTTGTTCCGAAATAGCATGCTTCAAGTTAACTAATCATGAACACACTTGAAGTATAATGATGTTTAATGTGGCTTCAAGTACACAAAAGTATGTTAAATTTTAGTACACTTAGCACATTTATTTTTCACCTGGGCAATTTCTACTAGTCAAAACTCATTTGAAGATATCCGGAAATATTTTCCAAAGGAAGTCTGACTAATCAACAATAGCATTGTAGATATCTTCAATGCATACTATGACTAGTCACAATCACATTGTATATAATTACGACGATGAAATTAAAATATCTGGAATTTGAATATTGACTAGTCAAAACTAAATTACGACCAGTACAGGGTATTTAATGCTAAAACGGCTTGCCATAGGCACGTCTCGTTGGCGGTCGATGACGTCACCGCTGGCTCGCGCCGTCTCTTCCCTCATGAGTTTCAGCGCCGCGTCTTCTAACCCCTCATTTACACTGCATACGTGTGCGGCGCGTTACGGCTGAGACAAGGTTTTATTCCGTCCTCCACGCGGTGACAACTCACACCGGGAGCATATCAGAAGCGGAGCGACTGAATGCGTGAGACCACGTGATTTGCCTGTCCGACGTGTTTTTCTGATTTTGGAGTTTCTAGTAGCTACCATGAGTAAGTTGGCTAAATGTTTATGTTTTGTCCGGTGTAATTGTGTTTGTTATGTTTTTAGCTATGTCCTACTTTTTTGCGCTGTTGCCGGCATATTAATACACTTAAATGTCCACCATAGTGGAAAAAAATATACTAATTCATATATTGGAAATAATTTTGTGTGTGTGCTAAGTATCCTAAAAATTAATTTACATAATTATGTGCTTAATAAAAAATACCCTGCAATTTTACTTTTTTTATACTAAACTTACTAAAAGTCTAATTTGGGAAAACTAATTTTGTACTTAATTCACTTTAATTCTGGGGAAGTAGTGCTGAGGTCCAAGTAGATATAAGTTATACATATATTTGATTGTGCTAAAGTGGAACTATTGCAAGTATACTTTAGTTAATTTTTTTTACATTTTGCGTTTAAAGATATATTTTACAATCCTTATTAATAGAGATATTAAATTAAATAATATATTTTTATGAAATGAATTATTTATGAAATATATATTGAATTAAATATTAAAAATATTGATATGGTTAAGGTGTAGCCTAATATTAATAAATGTGCATTTTGCAATAAAGAAATGCTCCAAATAAAGGTTAATTATTATATTACGTGATATGTCAATATGGATTTGAAGTATACAATGAAGTTAATGTATTTTAAATAGATTTTGGTATAGTTTTTTTTTACTAGGGTAATGAGGAACGACAAGGATAAAATATTTGTTGCTGTGTTTTCATCCTTTAAAATGCATCCTCAATTATCTCATATCTATATTTCACATACAGTGCCTGTGAGCAGGAGGAGGACACTGGCATTTGTTCTTCTACTTGAAAGAATACAGAGGGGCAGAATGAGAAGGAAACGGTGTTGGGTGCATCCTCTCAACCAGCGAAGGAGACAACAAGGTGATTTTTATCATCTTGTGGCTGAACTGAGGCTGGACAGCCAACGCCATCATCTGTACTTTAGGATGAGTGCAGAGCAGATGGATGAACTTCTGTCCATCATTGGCCCTGAACTGACCAGACAATCAACCAATTACAGAGTTGCCATAGAACCCAAGCAGAGACTGGCTGTTGGATTGAGGTAAGATCATAATGTCATAGACAACAAATTGCTGACCACAAGCTCAAGAAAGTTTTTTTTTTTATACCAAATTCTCAGACAACTATTTTTTTATTATTAATAAACATCAAATAAACATTCAACTTTTTTAAAACAGGAAAAGTAACAATAAGCATTTTTTTTTTTTTTTTTTTACGAACAACTGAAACTCAACAAAAACAAGTAGCTTTTTACAATTGAGCCAGTTTTTTCCCTTTACTGGCTACATGTCTCTGTAGTAAGACCCCTCATTGCTCTCTTCTTCCCATTGTGTACCCTGTGGAGGGAAGGTAATAGTCTGAAATCCTGCTGGCCTGGAGATGTGAGTGGAGTGCCCTCTAACATCCTGAGTGGGGGGATGCCAACCAGCTGCATGTTGTGGGGGGACAGTTTGGTGGTGTTGCGCTTTTTCTAGGTTGTGTAGGGTAGTCAAGATCTCTATTTTGGCTTGTTGCCTCCTGTCCTTATCCAATCTGTGCAACATTGGCACAAGGCTTAGTGCAAAGTGGTATGCTTCATCTAGTTCAGCATCTGGCATGTGTGGTTTTGGAATAGGCTCTTGAAGTAAGGACATCAGCCTCTCCCCAATGTCTGTGGTCTGTGTTCTGTGGCTCCTTCTTTTTTCTTGTGTAGCACGTACCACTACTGGTGAGGATGCCCGCTCCCTAGGGCTACGGGACCTAAAGGGCTTTTGCCTCTCCTCTGAGGTTGTTGGTGCAGCAAGTGATTGGGCCGGAGATGCAGATATGGACCTCTGTATGGCAATACCAGGGGTACTGGATCGTTCATCTGTAACCAATGATGACAATGGGGAAGCAGATCTTACACTGTGTTCCACATAGACTGTTTGCAGGGTCAAGTTGCTTTTCGAACTGTATAAAAAGCAACAGCAAAAACATAATAATTAAGTTCATTTGAGAAAGCCAACCTACTTTATCTATTGATCTATCTAAAACTTTAAGCTTTTCAAACTTTTTCAAACTTTCTGGCTAGTCTTTTTCAAGCCAACTTAAAGTTTTTCTACTAACTTTACCCATCTAGTTAGTCATTGCAATTTCTTTATGCCCATGGAAAAAAAAAAAAAAAAACATAGGAACGTTATAAATGTAAGTTATACTTTCTTACCACCTTTTTAATAATAATTGAAAAATTACACTGTTGCTTTAGTCAACAATATTTTATCACTGTTAAATTGAATGTAAATTACATGTTTGAAATTTATACAGACCTTCTTGGCTGTAAGTGGGGCAAAAGGAAGGACATTATCTCTGAATATTTCCAGTCCTTTTGACTTCCACCTGCTGATCCACTAGGCAGATTCTTATTTTTTCTGTTTTTCACAAAAGCATCTCTTAATGTTTTCCATCTCGCCCTGCACATGTCGACTGAAACAAAGAAGACACACGGATGAATACAATACTTTTCCTTTGTTTCTTCCCTCACAGGTACTTGGCTTCTGGAGATTCAATGGTCAGCTTAGCATTCAGCTATCGACTAGGGCACGCAACTGTCATGAACTCTGTCCATATGGTGTGTGCAGCCATTGAAAAGGTGATGATGGAGAGTTTCCTACCCAGGCCAACACAAGACACTTGGAAAGAGGTGGCCCAAGGATTCTGTGAAAAATGGAATTTCCCAAATTGTTTGGGAGCAATAGATGGCAAACATATAATAATACAAGCACCACCACTGTCTGGAAGTCAGTTCTTCAATTACAAGAAGACCTTCTCCATAGTGCTTTTGGCGCTTGTGGATGCTGACTACAGGTTCCGATTCATTCAAGTGGGGGACTTCGGAAGAACCTGCGATGGTGGTGTGTACGCCAGTTCGGATTTGGGGAGGGGAATGGAGACCAACACATTGCATGTGCCACCCAGTACCTCTCTACCTGGTGCTGCCCACCTGGGTGATGTGCCATTCGTCATGGTTGGTGACGCAGCTTTCCAACTCAAACCATTCTTGATGAGACCATACCCCGGAGCAAACCTCAGTTACAAAAAGAGGATTTTCAACTACAGACTTTCAAGAGCAAGGATGGTGGTTGAAAATGCATTTGGCATTCTGTCCTCCAGGTGGAGAATATTTCTTAACAGAATCAACCTGCAACCAAAAAATGTTGACACACTTGTGATGGCTACATGCATCCTTCACAATTTCCTGCTTGTCCCCAGCGAAAACCAGAGTTTGCTGGATGAGGCAGAGCAGCTGGGGAGACACATGGCACCAGTAAGAAACATGGGAGGAAACAGGGCGTCAGCAGAGGCCTGTAATGTGAGGGAGGTCTTCTGCACCTACTTTACCTCTCCTGAAGGCAGTGTGTCATGGCAGAACAGGATGGTGTGATCAAAAGGCATGACTTCAAAGCTTATTAAAATTTCATGCTAGGATTGTAAAAAGCTGATAAGTGATCCCAAAAGACAAGTATGCTATGTAGAGTTTGAGGGTGAACCAAACACAACTGAATCTTCCATTTGATTCATCCAAACGGAACTCAATCACTAATTCAGCCATAAAAGATCCCGGCTCCAGCTAAGTCAACAATAGACCCCCTCAGAAAGGACTTTATGACTCTGCTGGCCCCAAAGTGATGTGCTCAACTGGATGAATGTTGACAACGTTAGATAGTTTGGAAAACACCGATTGGTTCAGAGATGGACCCACTAAGATAACGACCGAGGTGTTTGATCCCAGGACCACGAGATGTAAAACAGACTTCCCTCTGCTTGAAGACTTTTGAATGACCTCATTGTTGAGACCTCTTAAAACCCACAGAGTCAAGAGACTTCTCATATAAAAATGCATAAACTCATCCCAGAACAATTCTTGACGAACTTATAATCAAACATTGTTCCACTACCTAATCCTATATTGTAGCTATGTATGTGTCTATTATACTAGATAGCATACAAGTCATGCAAATGTTGTTACTTTAGATGGATGAATGAAAGTGTGTCTTGTTTGATATCAGTGAGATCATATATTCTTAATTCTTAAGATGGCTTGAGTGAAATGTGTGTAAAATGCTTTGTATGATTATAATAATCTATAATGTTTAAACTGTGATCTCTTGTTCTCTCTGCTTAGTGCTGGAAAACAAGCAGATCCCAGATGATTTATGATAAGTAGGAACTAGTCCACCTCCTAGAATGATGCCATTGTCTCATTGGTCAGAATTCTCCAAAAGAGGTTGGACTAACTTTAAGTTAAAGACCCGAACAAAGCAGAACAGTTCAGTTCAGTTCGGTTCAGAGAGCAGTTCAGTTTCGGCTCGGTTCAGTTCGGTTTTGAGTCGGTTCTGTGTTAAATTAAGTTTGTGCCTCTCTCTATGATCAAACAGCAAGAGAGTGTTCATGTTCGTACGCTTTTACATCGACCAGACCAAGCCAGCAGACAAACCCATCAAGATCGGAGTTTAAACAGCTTCATTCAAGCCATCTCATCTCTTACTTTCATTTCTTCCTTTATTTTATTTTCTCGTTAAAAGTCTCGTTCTAAGTTAAGTTTTGCTGTAAAGTTCGTTTACACGTCTCTCCTGCAACGCACTTCGAACTGTAAAGACTCTTGTTCATCCATCCGCCAACACATCACGTGACCGGCGGTTCAGAAACTCCAGCCAGGCACTCCAAAGACAACCAGCCACGCGGACCCGGCCGGGAAACCCCTCTGACGAAGCACCTCAAATAGGGAATTCCCTGGCCTAAGCAAGGCAAAGGACAAGCAAGTAACCTCCAGACTCTAGCTGAACTGGTGTTTTTTTTAATTTAAATTGAATAACCTGTCAAAGAAACGAAGGTTTCAATTAATGCTTGGTGGTTCGTTCAGGTTTATGTCTTACAAAGTGCATCTCACTCTGAAAACTCACTCTTTCTCTCTCTTCCTCTGCGCCTTGAATGAATGTGTGTGTGTGATTGGGTTTAGACATTAGTTTTATGTGTTTAGAATAGTTAATAAAGTCGTCCATATATTTGAAAAGATATTTGTCTTGTGTTTTGCTTACACATTTAATGTCTTGTACTGCCGATCTAAAGTTACCTTGCTAATACATAGTGTTTCAATATAAATTGGATAAATATCTGTTGCCAAGGTTAAAATTACGGCCCGTTCAAATGAACTCTAAACGAGTCATTTGCTCGGTTCCATAGTGATTCGGTCAATGATTCATTGCAAATCGATGAATCATTCCCTTTGAGCTAAATTGGCCTTCCGGCCCCCTTAAATACATTTTATGTATATTATTATTATGTAGGTTCGCTACAGCTGTATTGGTAAAAAGGTGTTTTGGCAAAAAATAAAAAAATAAAGTTTTTGTTTGAGAACTTTGGTGTGTTAAACTATCAATTCTATTGAAAAGAGGTAATGTCACTCCCAGCAAATTCACTTTAGCATTTGAAAAGCTCGAGAGAGCAAGTCCAAGCACCTTCTCAACAGTACTGTATCTGAACAGAATTTACACAGGGCAGTAGGCTATGTATATTGGCTCCTGTTATATTAGTGAAGTTCTTGTATAGTAACATATTTTTAAAACATATAGGTAAGTAACAAAATGTTAAAATCAGATATGTTTTTACTAGGCCTACCTGAAAAAACTCATAGCCTACATATTAACAAAGGGTCTATGTACTTGTACTAATATCTCATAGGTCCTGTCCTGTGCAATGCAAAGTTACTTGACATTTTAATTGGTTTTCAAGATGCATAAATAAATACTCAATGGTTATATAGGCTACTTTTCAAAATCTTGTAGTAGGAAGATAATTAGGAGGTTATTGTATTCACCTTCAACTCCTACAACTTGTGCAATCAAACTCCATGCTTTATCCTTTTTGGAATTGTCCTTGTAAAAAGGATTTGTGGTGTCATATAACACTGTGTGTTTTTCAACTTCCAGGATGAATCTCTCGTCGTCCATTTCTGGTCTCCTACCAAGGATATATTGCCAATATAGCCTACGTGCAATACGTTTGGGAGTCTGCACAGGGTGTTTATTTTGAAATTGACAGGGTTTTTTGACTTCTATTTTGTTTTTCCGGTGCGACTTGGACGCGCGTCCGTCAAAAATAGACTAGGCGCCTATATTTAGCGAAGCGGCGCGGAGAGCCGCTTCTGGGAAGCTTCTGAAACGCGCCGCTTCGCGGCCGGTGTAAACACACGCATTGACTAGAATGGGCGCGATCAGCTCCGGTAGCCGTGTCGCAGCCGTAACGCGCCGCACGCGTATGCAGTGTAAATGAGGGGTAAAGCCTTGTTTATACTCGACGCGTCCGCACGAGCGCGAGTCTCCGCGCTGACTGCGCGCGCCCCTCTCCAAACGGACGAGGCGTTTATACTTGACGCGCTCGCCGTTGTGCTATTCTGTGAAACGACAGGGGGCGACTCGGAGTACTTCTCCTCTAAACCACCAGGAATCAGCAGTGAAGAAGTAGTTTGCCGTTTATTAGTAGTTTATTAATTGCTGATTCATAAAAGAATAATAAATGCAGTAGGTTTATTTGTAGCCTACTTTCACTGCATGTAAACTAAACAACTGAAGCCTTATTGAAGAGTGTTTAAACCTTAATTTAATCAGCAGGGCTTACTTCTGTTATTGTATGTTTATTTTGTAAATGTAACCATTACTTTAGACAAGTGCAAACTGGGTGCTTAATGCAAATGTGTTCCTATTCACAAAATGAGAGGCTTTTATGGTCACCCATCAATGCAAATGTATCTGTGTATAGAAGGATCATAAACATGCTGGTACAGACGTACCAGTTCGGCTAGATTCGGCTCGAAGTCGTTCATCTTCGGATGCGGCGCCGCGCGCGAAGTTACAAAAAGTGCCGTGCACACCGCCAGGCGAGATGGGGTCTTGCGCACCCAACGCGCACGACCGCCCACACCGCAATTACGTCATTTTTGCCGCGCGCGCTTCGCGCTCTTGCGGACGCGTCGAGTATAAACCAGGCTTAAGGCCAATTTATACTTCTGCGTCGAGTGTACGCCGTAGTGTAGGGCGTAGGCTACGCACGTAGGCGATGCCATCGTGAGCATTTATACTTCTGCGTTTAGGTCTGCGTTGCTCTGCAGTACAGCGCCGAAACACTAGTTGGCAGTGGAGGGTTTTAATGTTCCACTGTGTTTAGATTCCGCGCGGTTCCTAGAGAAGAAGAAGATTCCTCGCGACTGTTTGGAGTTTAGGCTACTACAAGCAATGGCGATTGAAAGAGAGCGGATCACATTGGAGTTGGAGCTTATCGAGGTGGAAAAGGAGTAAGTTTTTAGTTTTTTTAACAGTTTCGCTGTACTTAGAATTTAAAAATGGCGGGCGGTGCAGAAAAACACGCCGGAAATGCGTAGGAGGAAACGCGATGCTACCAAGCCGACCAATCACAGATCTTGCGGTCCGCGTCGCCGCGACGCGTAGTTACATTTTTGAGGAGGTGCGCGTCAGGTTACGGCGAAGGGCACGCGTCTGTGCGTATGCTACGCCGTACCTACCGCGCGCACCCGACGCAGAAGTATAAATTGGCCTTCAAGGCGAGTAGGGCAGTTCACGGTATTTCTCATATTTACACAACCATCACACACACTTTACCGTTTGATTAAGCGACAGACTCATTTCTGTATTGTTTTCATCGATCACAGCGATACTTGTGCGTCTTTTCTGGCGTCTTCCTCCTGAAATACACATTTAGTGCAGCAGCAGCGATCATGAGGAAAATATGTGGAGTTCATTCAGACCTGAGAGAGTGTGTGTTCGTTTGTGTGATTGTTTCAGTGTTTGGAGTGAGAACTGTTCCTGAATGTCGAGACAAAAGTCAAAGTTTGAGATCTGTGATCGATCTGTTGCTGCGATCTCAAGTTTTTTTTGTCAAGTCAAGTCAAGGGATACTCTTTTCACATCTTTGCCAGGTCAAATTTTTTATTACATTGTTAACCTTTAATTACTGTTTGGGGTAACGCTGACCCCACTGGACTTTTCCTTAATTTTTTTTAAAAGTGTTAACTTACCTTCATCTCAGGGGCATGAAACTCTGTGACTTCCTAAATAATCGATCTAAACATGCACAAAAATTCATTTTGTTTGTCAAGAAAATTAAAGTAAATCCATTATAAATCTGAACATTTCTACATATAAACCAAGGACTGGTCCTAAAGCATAAATAAAAAGTGGAACGAACTTTACATCTCATACACACACACACACACACACACACACACACACACACACACACACACACACACACACACACACACACACACACACGTACGTACGTGACTGCAACAGAGAGCATTTTTACAGTAATTGGCAAATAAAATAAACAAAACTGGCATAAATCTGATTTTTTTTTTTTTTTTTTACAAATGCAACATGGAACAAGCATGTTCACACACACACACACACACACACACACACACACACACACACACACACACACACACACACATAAAAAAAGAGAACATTTACTGTTTGAAAGAGCTGCAGCAGTATTTTGAAAACATCCCAGTTAGAGTATAAAAGTGTCTGCTTATTAGCCATGTGATTTATATAAAAAAAGTTGTATTGTTGTGTACCCTTCACTCCTGTTCATTACAGTTTATTGGCGCTGTTGTTTTGTATTATATTGGTTTATTTTTGGTTTATTTTTGTATTATATTGGTTTATTTACTTTTTAAAATTCATCTTGTTCTAAAATCTCTTGTTCTAAAAAAATAAAATAATTGTTGATAAATAATTTTCTGAAATAGATGTGTAGCCTATGTGATTACAGTCATGTCATAGTGGTGACTTGTAATGTTTCTGTAATGTATAATAATTAGCTAAAGCAGATAATTAAAAATATATCAGAAAACGACAACAAATTCAAACTTTGACAAAAATAGATTTATGTATTTCAGAATGTTTAAATATATATTCACAAATATATATCGAAGTTGTGAGGAGAAGTTGAAGCATCAAGAAAAATGAAGTGAAAAACAAATGAGTCACTATGGACCTCTATTGGATATATGTGGTCATTGCACTTTCTTTCTTTAATTATAATTTCTAAAGTTTTTCCACAAACCTGCAGATGTCAGTATTCTATCCTAACACATAGAGAAATGTCCAAAAACTATTTAGATTTAATTAAGATCATCATTTAAGTGATTGTTTCTTTAAAAAAAAAAAAAAAAAATTTAATGTGCCAATTTGTGGCCTAGTTATGTAATTGTGCAGTAAATAGGTAAAAAACTTCAAAATTTCCACTAAAACACAGCATAAATGTATAGTTGAGAAGTAAATAAAAAAAATGATATATAGTTTTCCATATAAAATATGTATATTTCCTTATGCAATCGCTTAAAAGCTTAAATGCAAAAGCTTAAAACATACATACAATATAGATAAATATGAATACAGTTTAGTAAACTATATTAATTTGTGGTGCTCTTTATTTTAATAACTAGGTTTTTTGATCATTGTCAGTTTCTGCACATACAAAACTGTAACATGTTAAAAGAAAATACAATTATTTCTCACAATATTACACCTATAACACATCAATAACACAAAACAAACACAGTTGACACTCTAAATGTCTAAAAGGTCCAATCTTAATCTAAATATAGTTTAGATTTTTTAATAACTACATTCATTGCAATAATGAAATTAGATCTTTAATATCTTTCAGTATAGTTCAATGTAGTTTTATAGTCATATACCCTGACTCAGATAATGTGTTTCTAACAGCAAACACTCAGAATAAAAGTGAGATGATCTGCTGATGATCCTGAATGTCTTGTTGAATGAGTGTTGATAGTCTGAGGAGATCATCAATATTAACAGATCTGCTGAAAACACTCTTTATTTCATGACAATAGTTCCTGTTTTCACCTCATTTATTATGCTGATGTCTTCAATCTCCTGTAAATTGAAGCTCATTTCATTGGTGTCAGCAGACTGAGGGTATTTGTTAGTGAAAAATCTGCAGATTTGCTTCTTCTTTAATCCTTATAACTGTTTTTCTTACCAGTGTTTAACATGGAAGATTTTACAATATTTATATTCTGTTGTCCATGAGCATAAAAACAAACTCAGTAACTGATATTTTTTTTATTGGGCTAGATCACCTCCCATTGCAATCACATCATCAGTGAAGCTCCTCCCACTGCAATTCTCCTATAAATGCTGTAAATTCCCATCACTACAAGTGAAGACGAGCATCACAGGAAGAGCTGAAATCTGCAAGACTGAGTTTATTAAAGAGGACAGTGAGAACACGAGTGATCCAGATCCTGCAGAATGAAACACACTGAAGATCCTGAAGAACAAAGAGGTTGGTGTTTATTCTTCATTCATTCACGATGCTGGAGAACATTCATGTTAGAAACATTCAAGCACTTCATCACTTTTAGATAAACAGTTTAACTATTAAATAATACAGAATATTCTGGGTTTTTCTTCAACAAATGGTCAGTAAAGATCATAAATATTATTTTAGCACTTTTGTTTATATTTATATATGGTTCAACAATTATTTGCAACAATGTTGCCAATATTTTACAAATTTTTCAATATAGTTATTATTATAATTATTTTACCATTAAACAGTTAACACCAAACTATATCAAAACTATATCAAGTATATGACTCTGATTTATAGTTACTAATAAAGTTGTATTTCTCATAAATTATAGAAGTTGTTATATTTATTGAGATTATTATTCTTATAATAACCTTGGTGTCTGGTCAACACTGTACAGTTAGTGTAAAAACTAAGACAATGGAGTGAGATTATTTTCTTGTCCTCTCATCATGTGTAGAAAGTGCCCAGATGATGTCACTTCCTGGGTGTCACAATTTTAAGAAATGCTCGTTTTTTGAAAGGAGGAAGATCATGTCAGGAGTAACACAAAGGGATGAGAAAAACATATAGGACACAGATAATATATATATATAATATATATATATATAATATATATATATATATATATATATATATATATATATATATATATATATTATTAATTTAGTGTAATAAATATTAATCAGACTTTAACGCGTTAATTAACACAAAAAAAATATTTTAATCGCACTTATTTTTGCACCGTGGAACGTTTCTCACTGGATGATTTTTGGCGGACCGATTATACTGGAGCACCAGATAGCGTTCATCGGCTTCATAGACATGTTCATAGATCGCCTAGATCGCTTTGGTTGGCCCCGCGGATGGGAAATTTTGTTATAAAAAACGAACTTTGTTGTGAGATGTGTCTTTAATGTGTTCAGTTCGGGACAGCTCAGTGTGTGTGTGACCGAGAGTGAGCGAGTGCCTTGTCGAAGCGCGCGGCGCGCCCCTTTGTTGTTGTTCCCCGCGAAGCAGCGGATGAGTGTGTGTGAGAGTGATACGGTGATCCGTGCAGGTAGCTAGCTATGTGCAGTGTATTTCAGTGCAGTCAGGCAAATAAAGCACCTAAACTCTTCTGCAAGACGGCCTCGTTGTCCTTTTATATGCTAACCATCACACCAAACAGCATGAAGTTTAGGGAGTTAACCCCGGGAGGAGAACTCCGGCCCTGGAGAAGACGAATCTCCCCTGTGTCCATGCCCTGTGTCTCCCAACCACGGTTAGAGACAGAAACAGGAAAAGTTAACACAAATTACACTGGTCTGCTGGACTTGGTTGAACAAAAATAAACAATATGTTGTTGCTTAAGCTTATGTATTCAGCCATTATTTATATTCATTATTAGTCAGTATACTAAAAATCCATGTGAAAAAAATTACTTCTCACTGTTCTCAGGTCAAATATTTATGCGATTAATTTCGATTAATTAATTACAAAGCCTCTAATTAATTAGATTAATTTTTTTAATCGAGTCCGGCCCTATATATATATATATATATATATATTAGGGGTGCAACGGTACAGATAGCCCCTGGTACGGTCCGTACCTCGGTTTTTGGGCCACGGTCTCGGTTCGGTTTCGGTACATGTTTTGTGCAGAAAGAGACTGCTATTTCATCCCAAAAATATGTTTTATTTTTCTTATGCGCAAACAGAATGTCACAGTAGGAAGAACATCAATGTGTATGGAATAAATTAACACTCTAGTCTGTACTGAAACACACCACACAAGTAATACAACCTCTTCAACTACCACTTATGAAATACAAAATGTAAACAAACACACTTTAGAATATTCAAGTGGATCCCAATTCCAAACCTTGATATATGAAGTGATCAGTGTGAAAGAAAAAGTGCACTTTTACCTTTAAACAAACATAAATTAGCTTGTGGTTTGAATAAAAAAAAAAGCAGAGCAAAATAATATAATAAAAAAAAAAATATTATCGGGGTGTCATTGGTTAAATCTTACCCAGATGCAATAGTGCTATTTTCTGATTGGCTAACAACACCAGACGAACAATACCAGACGAATCAGACGTGCTTGATTCCTGCCGGTTTCCACAGTGAGAGCGGCGCGGTCAGAGTTTTGGGCGCTGCGCCATATTAAATATATTACAAATAGTTTTTCAGCGTGAGAAATACAATGAGGGTCGGAAGAGCGTGACAAAAGACCGAAACGAGTGACTGTCACGCTCAATGCGTGACACTTGAGAGCCCTGCTAGTAATACGAACCAGTGAGTGACAGAAGTTAGCGTGTGGGTGCACAACAGTCATTGATTGGACACGTTAACTTGCGGGAGCGGGCTTTCGTCTGCCTGGACAGGCAAACGCACCTGAAGGCGTGTAAAGCAAAAACTAAAAGGATCAGCGCGAACTCAATGGCGAAACCGAAGTCCCACGGGACACGAGGGTGGATTGTCCCGTGCAGGGCTGACCGAACGGTCCGGGATTTTACCGTGTACCGTTGCATCCCTAATATATATATATATATATATATATATATATATATATATATATATATATATATATATATATATATATATATTTAATTCGAACAAGTGAAAGCCACGGTCAGGGACTTTCAGCATGTGAAGTTTCTATGTAAACTGTACCCAGATAGCAAAATTGTGTTGGCCCAGATCTGGCCCACATGTGGAATGATGATCTGGCCCACATGCAGTGTGGAATGAAGGCTTGGGTCGGCCGCTTCTGTTTGCCAGATCTCATATCAAGTAATTATATGTCCAGCCTGACTGCCATAGAGCGTGAAAGGTATATCCACAAACTTAATTTGGTGAATTTAAAAACATGTCCCTTCATTCTCCCAGCGTCAAATTGGTGTAACAACCCATTGGCCAGAGGTGTCTTACCGGGACATTTACTCCTCGTTTACGTAGCCAGTGAATGACTTTTCTTCTTTTTAATGTAAATATCTTTAAATGTGTATATATTATGTATTTATATTTAGAGTACTGGGTGCACTTTTCTGTCCAGCCATACAACTAGCCTGATATAGCTTTCGATAGCATCATCCGTAATTAATGATATTTCTATAACAGCAAGATATGGATGATGATGGCAGGTAGCCTGGGCTAGTTGATAGCGGACATACACTAAGACAGCCCAGCACTTATCTCCCTAAAATAAGACAATGATCATGATAAGGTTGTAAAATATTGGAGTTGTGGGAAGCTTACATAACATGTATGTTTAAGGTTGCTAGTGTCCTGCTTTCTAATCAAGCTTAAGATGTCATGCAGTACATTATTGTTGAGATAATATTGTTTAATAATGTTTAGCCTGTCTGTGAAGAGGAGATCATACTTTATTTTAATTCCAATCACACAACAACTCTTTGACATGTTGTAAGGTTAGTCCACTTCAAAACTTGATACTGTCCACTCAATCCAATACTATATGGCGGTTTGTGTTCCCCTAAAAGTGGGTGTAAATCTGTTCAGAGACATTCTATGACGGTGCACCGGTTGTGAGTATAGTAATGCCACATGTCAGCCAAGAGCAAAGAAATAAACCAGAACTGGGCCGTATCTGAGCTACTCTAGCAAGCCAGACCCACATCAAGATGTTGGGTCTGGGAACTCACAATTGGCAGGGCTCAATCCGAGGGGCGTGAAAGATTGTGTATTTTCAGTTAACTTTAGTCAGATGCATTTACATTGTTACTGTGCCTCAGATGTAATCAACCCTATCTGTGTCTGTAAAGGTGTGAACCAAATGGCCCATACAGATGTGACCGATCATGGAAAGTAGGGACACAAGTCGGTTCTGGGGCATTTTGAGTTATTCACAGTTGTGGCCATTTGAAGGTAGGCACTCAAAAAAGCTCAAAGGGGAGAAAACGGCCTCTAAAGATTTTGCAGTTCTCACCTCTCTCTTCAGCTGGGAGTGACAAAAGGGCTTATTTACATCTCATTTAGATAAGCCATACCCCCTGTAAAGCTGTAAAGCACAGGGGGCAAAAAGGTCAGGAAAATGTGCCATCAAAGAAAAAAAAAGTTTGCAAACAGGTAATATATAAACTTCTCTTAGCATCTACCGATAAAACTGTATAGGCAACTCTTATGTACATTGAATAAAAAATAAGAAACTCTAGAGAATGTTCAAATCAAAAAGCATTTCACATTAAAGAAAGAGAAGGGAAAATCTTCCTGGATCTTCCCGTCCAGATCCAATGCTATGCTACCACATCTTCCTACTATTAGTATTATTTGAAGTTAAGATTATAACATACGTAGACCTACACCACAAAACTAGTTGACGGTAAATTCTCTAAAATTGGGCAAGTGATTGATTAGGTCCAGTGTAGAGGGCATTGCAGTAGTCTATCCTAGAGCTGATGAAGGCATGAATGGCTTTTTCAAAGTCAGCTCTGGACAAAAATGGTTTGACTTTACTCAGGAGCCATAACTGGTAAAAGCTCGCCTTCACAACTGCACTAATCTGTTTGTTGTACTGCATATTTTTGTAAAAAATATCACCCAGGTTACGCACATTGGGTGCAAACTGAAGTGTTAAAGGACCAAAACTGAGAGACCTATTGGGTGAGTCCGGGTTGAACAGGATGTACTCAGTCTTTCCTTCATTCAGATGAAGGAAATTCTGGGAAAGCAACTGTTTGATGTCTTGGCAGTTATGGAGAGGATCCAGCGCAGAACGATTGCTCAGAAACACAGGAAGGTAGATCTGAAGGTCGTCAGCATAAAAATGAAAATGAACTTTGTGATTGGAATTAGTTGACCAAGTGGCAGCATATACAATGAAAACAGAATCGGACCGAGAATGGATCCTCGAGGCACACCCGAAGACAGAGGGACAGCTGAGGAGGAAAAGTCATTAAGCATTACTGAAAAAGTTCTGTAAGTGAGATATGAAGAGAAGAATGTCAGTATGAATGTCAATTATGGAACCTCAGTAGTGCCGATTCGGTGCTATGTCTAGACCTGAAACCGGATTGAAATTTATCACCAATGCCGTGCAGTTGGAGATAAGACTGAAGCTGGGAGAAAACCAGCTTCTCCATGAACTTGGACAGAAGTGACAGGTGAGATATTGGGTGGTAATTGGATAGTATGGAGGGATCAAAGTTGGGTTTCTTGAGCATGCGAAGGAGACAAGGAAGGGACCTATTTTGATAGCCTCCTTCAAAATCTTAGCAGGAACATCGTCTAGCCTACCACGTCTAGGTGATAGGCTTCAACTCATGGTCAGCTTTCTTGAGGTCCACAAGAGAAACTTCCTCAGGGCGTGGCTGTTGCTATTGATGAGATTCGAAACATACCTTCCTTCACTGCGTTCTGATAGGTGGTAAGACTGTCTCTAAACATCTACAGTGACACCTGCAGCCTATCCTTCTTTCATTTTCGTTCAGCCTGTCCACACTGACGCCTGATGACGTGCGATCAAAAACAATAAACGATGAGACAGTAGCAAAAACAAACATAACAAAACAGAGGAGCAAGTGACAGGCCAAACACAGCGGCACCATCTTGCTTTTTTCTGGTGTTCAAGTGTTCTGATGTTGTCTGGTTGAACCGGTTTTGCTGGTTTTACAGAATAATTGTAGTTTATGATTTACGTTAATCTTGTAAATTTCCAGGTTTACTGGATGCCCAAATTGGCAGCAAGTTTCTGTAAATTTTACAGTATTTTTTCTACAGTGGGAACTCAATGGAAGGAGAAGTCTAGTGTGGTCGGCCCTTAATAAATTAAAAAGTTAAGTAACAAATTAAGTTTCAGTGTAAAAGTTGGTGTCAAAATATGGCAGAATTGTATATTTTAATGATAATATCATGTTAGATGATCGTGTCATTGATCACATTTATTTAATAGTTTTCACTAATGAGAGATAGGATGTGTGCCTATAATGTTTTAAAAATAATAATTGGAATATCAATGTAGCTCATTCATAAAAAGTTTCAGGGACGTATAATTAATTTATAAAAAGGCAAAAATACAAAATTTAGAAAGTAATTATGGCCTTAAACTTTATTTTTGTCTTTTTTTAATTTTTTGATTTGCTTAAAATGGAATCAAACTTTTTTTCTTTCGTTTCAGATCTGATGGAAGTAAAGGAGGAGAGAGAAGAACTGAGTGAAGTGAAGGAGAAGAGAGAAGAACTGAGTGAAGTGAAGGAGGAGAGTGAAGAACTGCGAGAAGTGAAGGAGGAGAGTGAAGAACTGCGAGAAGTGAAGGAGGAGAGAGAAGAACTGAGAGAAGTGAAGGAGGAGAGTGAAGAACTGAGTGAAGTGAAGGAGGAGAGTGAAGAACTGAGTGAATGAAGGAGGAAGTGAAGAACGAGAGAAAGGAGGAGAGAGAAGAACTGAGAGAAGTGAAGGAGGAGAGTGAAGAACTGAGAGAAGTGAAGGAGGAGAGAGAAGAACTGAGTGAAGTGAAGGAGGAGAGTGAAGAACTGAGAGAAGTGAAGGAGGAGAGAGAAGAACTGAGTGAAGTCAAGGAGGAGAGTGAAAACTGAGAGAAGTGAAGGAGGAGAGAGAAGAACTGAGAGAAGTGAAGGATGAGAGTGAAGAACTGAGAGAAAGTGAAGGAGGAGAGAGAAGAACTGAGTGAAGTGAAGGAGGGGAGTGAAGAACTGAGAGAAGTGAAGGAGGAGAGAGAAGAACTGAGAGAAGTCAAGGAGGAGAGTGAAAAACTGAGAGAAATGAAGGAGGAGAGAGAAGAACTGAGTGAAGTGAAGCAGGAACATCATGTCAAACCTGGAGAAAAACCTTTGAGTCGCTCAAAGACTAAACAGACATTTTTAAAGAAAAGAAGAGCCAAGAAATCTTTCACCTGCACTCAGTGTGGAAAGAGTCTCATAACCAAACATAATCTTGAGATTCACATGAGAGTTCACACTGGAGAGAAGCGTTCACATTTGATCAATGTGGGAGGAGTTTCAAGCAATCATCATCCCTTAAGGTTCACATGAGGATCCACACCAGAGAGAAGTCGTTCTCATGTGATCAGTGTGGAAAAACATTTCCTTGGGAATCAGAGCTGAAGACACACCTGAGAGTTCATACGGAGGAGAAGCCACATTCATGTTCTGTGTGTGGGAAGACTTTTTTACAGCTGAAATATTTACGTGTGCATCAGAAAACTCACACTGGTCTAAGACAGTACATGTGCTTTGAGTGTAAGAAGACTTTTACTTCAGCAAACTGTTTAAAACGGCACCAGAGTATCCACACTGGAGAAAAACCTTACAAGTGTTCACACTGTGACAAGAGATTCAGTCAGTCATCAACTCTGAAAACACATGAGAGAATCCACACTGGAGAAAAACCTTACAAGTGTTCACACTGTGACAAGAGATTTAGTCAGTCACAACATCTGAAAACACATGAGATGACCCACACTGGAGAAAAACCTTACAAGTGTTCACACTGTGACAAGAGATTCAGTCTGTCACAACATCTGAAAACACATGAGATGATCCACACTGGAGAAAAACCTTACAAGTGTTCACACTGTGACAAGAGATTCAGTCTGTCACAACATCTGAAAACACATGAGATGATCCACACTGGAGAAAAACCTTACAAGTGTTCACACTGTGACAAGAGATTCAGTCTGTCACAACATCTGAAAACACATGAGATGATCCACACTGGAGAAAAACCTTACAAGTGTTCACACTGTGACAAGAGATTCAGTCACTCATCATCTCTGAAAACACATGAGAGGATCCACGTTGGAGAAAAACCTTATATGTGACCCTGGACCACAAAACCAGTCTTATGGGTCATTTTCCTTAAATTGAGATTTATACATCACATGAACGCTGAATAAATAAGCTTTCCATTGATATATGGTTTGTTAGGATATGTCAATATTTGGCCGAGATACAACCTTTTGAAAATCTGCAATCTGATGGGGCAAAAAATCTAAATATTGAGAAAATCGCCTTTTAAAGTTGTCCAAATGAAGTCCAGCTACGCATATTACTAATGAAGGGAAATAAATAAAATTTACACCATTGATTTACCACAACTAAACCTTTATTCACATAAAAAATCTCATTAAAATAGCATTATTTGTAATGCGATCTGGTCAAACCCATCGGCTGTCGCGCTGCACGGTTTCAGTATAAGGTCTAAAAATAGATCGAATGTCAGTTTTTTGTCAAAATTGGGTTTTCATAAAATTATTATTCTATAACATCTTGTCTATCCTCTTTGAATATATCTTGGGGAAATTTACAAGTTTAGTGCAGAAAAATTGCGATTTATAGTGGGAAGCTGAAAAGACTGTCTTACTTTCTCTTTAAGAACACGCACAGAGAGAGAGAAAAAATCGACATTTTAATCAATGAAAGAAATAAAAACAGATTTGGGAAACAGATTATCAAAACCTGTAATAGGCTATGTCAAATTTCACCATGTGGTGGCTTTTCCCAGATCGCATCACATTTCACCAGGAACATATAAAATTGAAGAGATCCACACAACACACATTGATCGAATTCGTCGTCTTCCAGGGCATATTATTTGCCAAGCCGGTCTCTGGACATTCTGTATCATCTTCCCAATCATTTGCGAAAAAATAATTTACTATGTTCGTTACATTAATGCTGTCATTAAAGTTTAAATTGAGCAAACGCGCTATCTCAGAATCCATGGCTTGCACCGTAACCATTGCGGATTGTGTACACTGTGCACGCGAAGAAGTCGCCAGCCAATGAGAGGCGCTGTAGCAGGCCGTTGCTAGGAAGAAAACGTTTTTTTTTTTACACGAGAAAGTTTTGTTTTAACGCTCTCTATTGGCTTACTGCTCTAATGACGTTGTGGAGAGTTATGAAACCGAAAGCTGGAAATCTAAGCTTGACAACGATACCAAACTTAGCAGCGAGCGAGTTTTTTTAGGCGTGTTTTCTGACTTTTTTTGCGCGATTTTGCTGCATCCACTCACAAAATATTTTTTATATATATTTACGGTAGGAAATTTACAAAATATCTTAATGGAACATGATCTTTACTGAATATACTAATGATTTTGGCATAAAAGAAAAATCGATCATTTTGACCCATACAATGTATTGTTGGCTGTTGCTAAAAATATACCACTGCGACTTACGACTGGTTTTGTGGTCCAGGGTCACATATGTGTTCACACTGTGACAAGAGATTCAATCTGTCACAACATCTGAAAACACATGAGAGGATCCACACTGGAGAGAAGCCGCACACGTGTGATCAGTGTGGGAAGAGTTTCTCTATTAAAAGTGATCTGAAGCTACACATGAGGATCCATACAGTGGAAAAACATATTTGCAGTATTTAGTTTGATCATTCTCTTCGGTGTTCTTGTAACTCCTCATCACGTCTTTCTCTGCTGTGATCATGAAATACTTGTTGGTGCACTGTAAACAGAAAACTGTGAAATTTACAGTAACTTGATGGCAGAAATTAGCCAGTAAGTTGCTGTAGTTCATTTCACAGTATGCTTACTGTAAATTTAATCGCAGCAACTTTAAAAATACTGTAAACATTTTTATAGTAATAATCACAGTCCTTTTATCACCACAAATATTTTATTTATTATTTTATTAATTACTGTAATATGGATTACTGCATTTAATTTTGTGTACTGTAAAATGAAGACACTGTTCTTGACATTTATTGATAACTTTTCACACTAATTTTCAAAATGCATAGAAAAAAAAACAAACAGCATACTTATTAAAAAAATGAAAATAGGTAAACATTTTTCTGTGAATATTTTGTTTGATTTGTATACAACAACACTTTTCTGAACATACAAATCAATCATGCACAAGCTTTATTAAAATGTTTGGTTAAAATTAGAAATGCATAAAAGACTACTTAAATTATTTAAAAACAGCAGGATATCAAACTGTAATGATCCGATGATCCACACTTAGACACCCATGCTAAAGTAACCATGCTACTTTGTGAATAATCCTAATATTATTTCCTAATAATCCTTTAGGTGAGTGTATATATATATATATATATATGTATGTGTGTGTGTGTCGGCCGATATATCGGAATATCGGATTTTAAAACCAACAAATATTTGTATCGGTATCGGCCTTCAAAATCCTTTATCGGTCGGGCTCTACAAAAGATGATTAAATACTACAGGAATGAGATGTGGAATCGTGCATATACGTCAGCTGAAATGGAAATTGAGCTGTTGTGTCAACTGTCCATCGTGGAGGCTACCTGTGCCTCTAAGAACCAGTTGGGTAAAATGTACAGCCAATCAGACCAATGATACCAAAGACATTGGGCTTAACATGACCATATAATTAGTCTTGTTATCCATGCTGACCTGTAGAGCAAAATCCAAATAGCTCGCAGGGCAACATTATAATAATAAAGCTTCATTGCAGACACTGGTCCATATAACACCACATAAAGTATAAATAGTATAGTGTATTCTGCTCCTTCTATACTCACTCGTACTTTTTATATGTGAGCCAGCAAGTTAACAATCAGTCCATCCTATCCACCTTACATGTATAGAAAGAATATAAAGTACAGTATCATAATATTATATACCCTTTTTCTCCGATGCCTCCTGCTCCTCCTCCTCCTCTGCATCTGATGTATCTGCATCATTTTGACACATTCAATTGACAATTGACACATTCAAATTTTATCAATAAAAATGATGATTCTGTATAACTCAACATAACTAATTGTTCACCTGCAACCTCCACCTTCATTTTTGCTACTATTGACACATGAAAAAAAATGTTACTCTGAGGAAACAAAGGGTGTGTGTGTGTGTGTGTGTGTGTGTGTGTGTGTGTGTGTGTGTGTGTGTGTGTGTGTGTGTGTGTGTGTGTGTGTGTAACTGAATAAAATCTTAGAAATACATGTTTTACCTTTAACTGCCTCTGCAGTCTCCATCTCAGCTGTTTCTGCCTCTGTTAATACATGGAAATAATCTACATTGGAAATATGTGACATTCTCAAATTGTGATTTTCAGTCACCTTTAACAGGGGTGCCTACAAATTTGTTGGGCTCTGTATGGGACATTGCATTGCTTGTGTAATGTAACGTGCATAAATACAATATAAAATACAGTATGTCTAGCCACTGCAATCCAACTAGCATCAGTAACAACGCTGAGGCCAACTAAGAGTAGCATCCGTAAACAAACCTGTTTGTGTGTGTGTTGTCCTACCTGGTTTTGGACTATTTTCTGTAGAGCAGAATGAGCATGTCTCCTGCAAAAGATTCTGCGTGATAAATAGTTATGCCAAGTACACATCAAACGATTATTTTGTCCCAGACCAGTCATGGGAGTCATTCAAATTAAGTCCCAGTCCCTGATGAGGTGGAGTTTGGGTTATCAACACATCATGACACTTCACATGTGACCCCTCATCATCACAGATTTAACTGCCGATTCACTCCTCACCCAAGGATTATGTTAATGACTCCCTAGACCAATCTGTGACAAAAGAATCGTCTGATGTGTACTGGGCTTTAATCTGACAGCGGAATGTTGCTTTAGATAAAATATCATTAGCACTTGCCTTTTTCTTCCCTGACATCTTCTTGTAGCAGACTGTACAAGATATGCCTGAACTATTTCAGATATGCCTGAACTATCTGAAAAAACAAATGCTTTGTATGATACTCCGGATAACACAAACACATTAAACACCTTCACATATTTCAAGAGCCATAACCAGTCATACCGTACAAATGTATACTACTTACCAAGGGACTTAAACAACAAAGTCCCAAGTCTCTCCCGCTCTTGGGAGATGGGGAGGCATTGGAGGTGACCTTGTTGTCCCTGGAGGATCATTTCTGCAAACTAAAAGAGCAACAGAAAGTCTATTTTAATTAAATAACATTACTTATAATAACTGAACCTTATAGAGCAGGCAACAAATTGTGGTAAAAAAAGTCAATTTGGGAAAGGGACTATTACAAGAGAAAATTATGGTGCTAATTTAATAATTATACTATCATGACTCCTGTATCATATGCTGAAGGTAGCATTGTGTCCATGTCAAAGATCCATTAATATTTGATCTGCAACTTTCATTCAAAATTGCTCTAGTTAAAGTGAAAACTAAAAATATCTATATTTCAAAAGACAACAGAAACATTATGCAGAAAATGAACAAATTGTACCATTATTGAAAACACTCCACATGAGACAGAGTCATTTTGCAAGTCATGGTCCCTGTTTAGGAACTTCCAGGGCCTTTGGCAGCCTCTGCTAGCAGCAAATAAACTGAAAGATTAGAGAATACAATTATGAACGAGATCTCTACTGAGATTTCATTACCTCATTTTATAGAGCAATACAAAAACCGTGTACCTCCAATTTTCGATGATTTGGGAGCAACGCTGTGGATGCTCCCCCAATGAGTCAATGTATGTGATAGTGCCCTCTTTCAAGTTGCAATGCTTTACAGAAGATGGGAAAACGTATGAGAAAGGTTTGAAGGGCAGTTTCAACCAATCTTGAAATGACTGTGTTGAAAATCATTGAAACTTTTAAAATGTGAAGCACTAACAGCTCAA
The DNA here is from genome assembly GCA_036326025.1 of Chrosomus eos. NCBI lineage: Eukaryota > Metazoa > Chordata > Actinopteri > Cypriniformes > Leuciscidae > Chrosomus > Chrosomus eos. Next base: position 2,586,236 of record CM070821.1, read on the forward strand.
ACAACACAAATGAGAATGGCACGACAGCAACAATAATGATAACTAATGTGTGATGCTATTTTGCGCATTAAGGCCCTTAATAGTCTCTACAAAACCAAACAGCAACCTACAAAGAGGGTCCAGTGGCACTCTCCCACCAAGTAGGGCCCTAAGACGGCACTGGCTCCTTTAAGAATGTTTTTCTGACAGGAAATGAAGAAAAAAATTATGAACAAACAAATAAACTTGACACCCAATGTATTCTGTAGCACTGAACAATAACCTTAAACATGCACATTACTCTTACTTTTAGAAAGTAAGTGCTCCTGGCCCTGGAGCTGCCTTCCAAAATCAGGCTCATAGCCTGGCTATTTATGGGCTCTGTCCCAGGCTGGCTCTAAGTGAGGGAGAGAAATGGTTTGAGTCATTAAATGATGTTATATCTATATTTGATGTATGTATATGTGTTTGTGTGTGTGTGTGTGTGTGTGTGTGTGTGTGTGTGTGTGTGTGTGTGTGTGTGTGTGTGTGTGTGTGTGTGTGTGTGTGTGTGTGTGGTGTGTGTGTGAGAGAGAGTATTATAAAGTTATGGGTTACCCTGCTGATTATGTAAATTAGGGCATCCATTACCTGAGGAAGTAATACATAAACAAATATATAAACTACAATAAATCACAATAGAGTCAAGGTGAAGTGAAAAGCTAAAAGTTATATAGCCTAGAAGGCGAAGAGAATAATTTTTGAAAAGAAATTAAGATAATAATTTAAATAATTAGATAATTACCTCATCTGGAAGTTCAGATGGGCCTACAAGGGCCTCCAAACTGCCCAGAAATATTTTAAAAGGTCCAACTGTCCCAAGGACATCTTCACGATGAAGTCCTTTGGATTTCAGTGTTTCTAAGTCTGCATGGATAAAGATATTAAGTCCCAAAATAGGTAACCTTACTTAGGCTAATGGCACAAATTTAATCCAATTAACTAGTACACGTAGAATACAAAACTACTGTAAATTAGTGTTGGCAATTTAGCGAATTTTTCTCTGGCGACTAGAATTCACATTTTATAGACTAGCAACTTTTTTGACGATTTATTCATGTTTTTTGTTGAAAACATCAAAATATGTAGTCTAACTTCCCTACATTGCTCTGTCTCAAGTGCTTGTCTGTGAGTTAGTGATGTCACACCAGCCTGAAATGGGCAGCTAGAGCATGGGAAAAAGTTTTAGCCACATGTACTATGATGAGGCAAGTCAGGGGCCATTGTACAATTTATACATAGCCTAGTTGTGTTGAGTTAAATGCCATGCCAATGATGTTTCATGTTACAGTAGCCCCAGCATTTATCAGTATTTCTCAGATTTTTGGTAGGCTACAGCCTCATCATGGGCCTATACATAAATGTAATTTAAACACTCCAAGGGCTGCATCTGGCCCAGGACCTTATGTTGCCCATGTGTAATGATCGTACTAAAAACACCAACTAAAAAAAGTACCGGTATGTGCTCTTGGTCAGATGTAAATATACGAATTATGCAAACAATACAATTATGTATGATGCAAATGACTAACATAGATTAGGAAAAAAAAATAGTATAAGAATAACTTACTGTTCATTTGACTTGGTTGAGTTTTCCAAACTAGACAAAAGACAAAAATTAAAAACATGTATTTTTCCTGAATCAGTAAATGGTATACTTATGACTACCCTTACCAAAAAAAAGTATACTTCAAGTTCATTGTATTAAGTAAACTTCAGTAAAGTTCAAATATATTTCCCAAGTATACTTTACATAATACTAATACCAATGCACTGGTATACTTATAAGTGTACTACTTTAATACTTCTTGGGACTAAATTGGCCCACTTTGTTGTTATACTTTTGTGTATACTTTAAGTGTAAAAGTAGTAAAGTTTGAGTACACAAATAGTTTATATTTAAGTTTTATTTTGTACTGCAACTATACTATAAGTCAAGTCAAGTCAAGTCACCTTTATTTATATAGCGCTTTTTACAATACAAATTGTTTCAAAGCAGCTTTACAGAGATAACAGGAAAACAATGTTGTAATAGTATTGTTCAATTGAAAATTAAATGTCCCCAACTAAGCAAGCCAAAAGGCGAAGGCAACAGTGGCAAGGAACCAAAACTCCATCAGGTGACAGAATGGAGAAAAAAACCTTGGGAGAACCCAGGCTCAGTCGGGGGGCCAGTCCTCCTTTGGCCAACGAATGAACAGTGTATGATTATGAGTTAGGCAGCATAATGCCAGGAGTCAGATGGGATCAGAACTTTCACGATATTATCCAGTTCATCTGGTTGGGTTGGGTCATCCGGCCGGTGAGGAGATGAGTGGTGAGTTGTCCATGGGCCTTCACAGCCCTGATAATGCGTGTCGACGTGTCCATGTGATGGTCCTTCATCAGATATGGATATGCCCTGGATCCGGCGGTCTGCGGTAAACCTCGGGATAAACAGAGAGACTAATATTAGCGTAGACGCCATCCTTCTTATGATGTACAAAGTACATCAGGAATTATGGGAAGTGTTCCCGGTTCCGGCTGATCTAATCTATGCAGCCTAACATTGAATTATAGAAATCTATAATGTGTTATGTGTATGCTAAGCCAAAGAGATGTGTTTTTAGTCTAGATTTAAACTGACAGACTGTATCTGCTTCCCGGACCGTGTTAGGAAGATTGTTCCAAAGTTTTGGTGCTAAATAGGAAAAGGATCTACCGCCAGCAGTCGATTTTGATATTTTAGGTATTATCAACTGGCCAGAATTTTGAGATCGCAATAGACGTGAAGGACTATAATGCGTTAAGAGCTCGCTCAAGTACTGGGGAGCTAAACCATTTAGTGCTTTGTAAGTAATCAGCAATATTTTAAAATTTATACGATGTTTAATAGGCAGCCAATGCAGTGTTGACAGAACCGGGCTAATATGGTCATACTTCCTGGTTCTGGTAAGAACTCTAGCGGCTGCGTTTTGAACTAGCTGTAGTTTGTTTAATAAGCGTGCAGGGCAACCACCCAGTAGAGCATTACAATAATCTAGCCTTGAGGTCATGAACGCATGAACTAATTGTTCCGCATTTGTCAGTGAGAGCATATGACGTAATTTAGATATATTTTTAAGATGGAAAAATGCGGTTTTACAAATACTAGACACGTGACTTTCAAATGAAAGATTGGTATCAAAGAGCACACCCAGGTTCCTAACTAACGTCGAAGACTTAACAGAGCAGCCATCAAGTGTTAGACAGTATTCTAGGTTATTAGGTGAGGAAGTTTTTTTGTCCAATGATTAGAATCTCTGTTTTTTCAGAATTTAGTAATAGGAAATTACTGGTCATCCAATTTTTTATATCAGCTATGCATTCTGTTAATTTTGTGAATTGGTAAGTTTCGTTAGGTTTTGAAGAAATATACAGCTGAGTATCATCAGCATAACAGTGAAAGCTAATTCCATATTTCCTAATTATATCTCCTAATGGTAGCATGTACAGAGTGAAGAGCAGCGGTCCTAGTACTGAGCCTTGTGGTACGCCATACTGAACTTGTGATCGATAAGACATCTCTTCATTTACTGCTACAAACTGATATCGGTCAGATAAGTATGATTTAAACCATGCTAGTGCAATTCCGCTAATGCCAACATAGTTTTCTAGTCTATTTAAAAGAATGTTGTGGTCGATAGTATCAAATGCCGCACTAAGATCAAGTAACACTAATAGAGAGATACAACCACGATCGGATGATAGGAGCAAATCATTTGTGACTTTAATGAGAGCAGTCTCAGTACTATGGTACGGTCTAAATCCGGACTGAAAATCCTCGCAGATATTATTTCTTTCTAAAAAGGAACACAGTTGTGAGGATACTGCTTTTTCTAGTATCTTTGACAGAAAAGGCAGATTCGAGATCGGCCTGTAATTGACTAATTCTGTAGGATCAAGTTGCGTTTGTGCACTATAAGTAAGTGCACTATATACTATATAGTTTACTAGTTATATACTTCTAGCCCACTTTTTAGTTTATGAAAGTACACTTCTAAGTGTACTCTCAATAAACTCCTGGTTTAATAGTTTTTATGCTGCAAGTATACTTGTAAGTTTTTTTAAAGTGAACTTAACATCATACTTATAGTTTACTATTAATAGATTTTTTGGCACTTCAAAGTATACTACTAGTTTTCTATTTAGGTATTAGTTTTGTATACTTGAAATATATCATTAAATGTAATTTAAGTAGACTCGACGTTAACTCACATGTACAATACCACTGGACTACACATATACATACTCACAAGACATACTCCGGATTGAAAATAATTGTTTTCTTTATAAATCAAAAATTTCAAACAAATACTGTTTTAGATGTCAAGTATGAACATAATCTTTAGGGTCACAGGCTAGCCACAAACAGGTTGTACACCTCTATTTTCTGCCCTGTTAAATGGCAGAGGAACCACAAAACTCAAAAGTTCTTTTCATATGGTCTTCTTTGTAGTGGCTTGCTTGGCATAACATGCAATATGTAGCAAATAGCATATATGTCTGAAACGTATTTAATAGGCTACTCTACTACAAGAGTAAGCACAACTACAAGCCAAGTATACTTGAAAGTTCTGTATACTGAAAGAATACTTTTCTTTAGTGTATCTTGATCAAAAGATGTCAATAGGTCAAATATACTTGTACTTCTCCGTATACTTGTTAGTTTAAGCCAAGTATACCCAAGTATAATTTTGTAAAGTATATCTCTGATAATGTATAAAAAGTAGACTGAAAGCATACTCTCTTATTCTTAGTTTAAAATTAGTATACTAATAGCACACTGACTTGAATAAACTTATTTTTTGTAAAGGTACTTATGACTATGATACTTACATACCTGAGGCAAAACAAAAATGCGCTAAGAGCAGCAAATGAATGTTGCATAGAGATACGGTCAGGTGCCCTGAGAGCAGTATTAGAATTTATGCTGTAAAAATGTCCTTAGAGCAGCAAATGAATGTTGCATAGAGATACGGTAAGGTGCCCTGAGAGCAGTATTAGAATTTATGCTGTAAAAATGAATGTTGCATCGAGATACGGTAAGGTGCCCTGAGAGCAGTATTAGAATTTATACTGTAAAAATGTCCTTAGAGCAGCAAATGAATGTTGCATAGAGATACGGTCAGGTGCCCTGAGAGCAGTATTAGAATTTATGCTGTAAAAATGTCCTTAGAGCAGCAAATGAATGTTGCATCGAGATACGGTAAGGTGCCCTGAGAGCAGTATTAGAATTTATGCTGTAAAAATGAATGTTGCATCGAGATACGGTAAGGTGCCCTGAGAGCAGTATTAGAATTTATGCTGTAAAAATGTCCTTAGAGCAGCAAATGAATGTTGCATCGAGATACGGTAAGGTGCCCTGAGAGCAGTATTAGAATTTATGCTGTAAAAATGAATGTTGCATAGAGATACGGTCAGGTGCCCTGAGAGCAGTATTAGAATTTATGCATAAATGTCAAGCATTTTGTTGTAAGTACGTAGCTATGACAAAATGCCCAGTGAGCAGCAACAATGACAGCAGCGTAACTTGCTATAATAGCCAGTAAAAGTTATAATAGAATATAAGCTAACATTAGCTCTTATCCTTTCTTAGAGCTAGCTAGCTAATGTTGCGAGTTAGCTTACTTAACTTACATTACTTAGCTAGCTAGTTAATAACAGCTCGATTAGCCTACTTGTTATATGGTGAAACTCGAAAAATTTGAATATCGTGCAAAAGTTCATGTGTTTCACTATATAACTATAACTTTACATATGCATGATTATACTTTTCAGATGGCCGACATTTCTGTATTTAAAATCCCTTTTTTTATTGATTTCATGTAATATTCTAATTTTCAGAGATTTTGAATCTGGGGTTGTAAGTCATAATCATCAAAATTATAACTTTTGCACGATATTCTAATTTTTCGAGTTTCATTATCTTGACATTTTTATGTAATAATCTAATAGTTCAGCTCGATAGAAAAACAAGCTTTACTTGTTATATATGTAGCGGACTTCACTCAGCACCACAAATGAACCACCGACACCAGGCTCTTCAGGGGGATTACGTCTGCAGTTTATTAAAGACAGGACAGGAATTAACATCACACTCTCACACTCAGTTCTGTAGTCTCTGTCTCGCTCAAATCCATAGCTGTTCTCATGACATTTACTAATAAACATTCTTTTACAATGTCTCTTCTCTTTCATTTCTTTTTACAACATGCATCACAAATTACATACAACACATCTTAAACACACTCAATCAGGTAAATAGATATAATAAATGCAATAAATGCATATATAATAAAATACTCTTATGTATACACATATATATATGTTACTCAATACTCTGAAAATACATAAAAATAGGTCTCAATCTAACATAATGACATATAATCGTATAGTGGTAATAATGTTTGTTACAATATGACATACCTGCAGTTTATTAAAGACAGGACAGGAATTAACATCACACTCTCACACTCAGTTCTGTAGTCTCTGTGAGAAGTGCGAAAAGATAGAAAAATAAAACCCTGCCCCCATTAACACCGTAACTGCATCTGCCATCACTGTTTCAAGTACACACTTAACTACAAATACACATTTTTCGACGGATAAAGACAATATACATTGACATGGATAACTGCATGATATTATAGAAACGTAATCCACCATTTTTAACTATATTTGAGAATTATATAACTGTAGAAACCCGCCGTTCAAAATGGCGCGCGGGCGGCAATTTGAACCAACGCAATAAGACCTCATTAACACAAAACTTGGATTATACACAAAAATAACGACATTCAAGCGCATTAAGTGACTCAACTCAGCATTAAAACATGTCATCCACTGGTATTGATCAAAATTTCAACTTAATATATTATATATTAAGACTTTTCTTCGGAGCTCATTTACACATACCTGTCTCGCTCAAATCCATAGCTGTTCTAAGCTTTGAGCGAGACGCGATTGGAGGACACAAGTGGAAATGACGTCACTTAGCTATAAAACTCATTAAATTATTTTAAAACAAAAACCAAACATTTTTCCCATATTCTATAAAGAATATGAACAGCAATATATGCAAAGAAACAAAAACAAAAATACAATAGAAATAAAGTCAAGAAGGATGACAAAGTTTGCTGGAACGGTCACAAAATTCAAAACACTACACTCTCCCCTCCTAAATTTCAGCAAACTTTAAGGCCTTAGGTGAGATATTTTCCCTTAAAGAGGAATACCCAGACTTCAGTCATTCAAACGAATAGCAAAACATTTTGCTTGGGAGAAATATGCCCTTATACATATAACCATACACTCCTCTGTAGTATATAGTGCTGTGCACTTATACTAATGTTAAATAGTGCCCGCTTGGAGGCGGAGGGATAGTGAGGTGCATTGCGTGTTATTAGGTTGTTGTAGGCTGTTGCCGTGCTGCTGACATTAAAAGGAGTTAAATGATCTACTCGGTGTCATCCTTCCTCTCACCACGAAGCACGTTATAAAAGAGTAACCAAAGTAAGAATACTACATGGTGTCAGAAGCTGGTCCAGTGCGCCGTTTTGTTTTGTTTGTTTTTTTTTCTTTGCCGAAGTTAGGCACGTACTTTTGCCAACGGCTAAGCTAGCGTGAGCGAGCAGGCAGCTGCGCTTGGGAGCGGTAAAAAGATGGAACAGTTCAAACTACCGTCCCCGCTGGTGTTAACAGGCAATATAAGCGAAAACTGGAGAAGATGGGAACAACGCTTTCAAATATACATGACTGCAAGTGGTGCGGAAGGAAAGGAAGCTAAAGTACAGGTAGCTATCTTACTGCATGCACTCGGAGAAGATGCTCTTGAAGTATACAACACACTAGACGTTGTACAAGCTGATGAGGCAGAGCTAACAGTGGATGATATTTTATATGCATTCAAAGCATATTGCCAGCCAAAGAAAAACACAGTGTTCGAAAGACATCAGTTTTGGGCTCATCCCATGGCAGAATCAGTCACTATTGAAAAATATGTGACTGAGTTAAGACAGAAAAGCAAAGACTGTGAATTCGGTGCATCAGAAAACGACATGATCAGAGACAAGATTGTGTTCAGTTTGAATGATCCACGGCTCAAAGAAAGGCTGTTAAGAGAGTCTGATCTCACGCTGGAGAGAGCGATTGACATCTGCAGAGCAGCGGAGACTGCCAAAGCACAAATACAAGCAATGAGTACTACAACACAAGAAAGAGCAATACATGCAGTTAACAAGACAAAAGGCAAAGACAACCAACACTGGAGACAAGGAAGAAAACCACAAGTCCAGAGTGACAACAAGAAAATAAATGATCAAGTGTGCAGGAAATGTGGAAAGACACATCAACCAAGGCTTTGTCCAGCATTTGGAGTCTCGTGCCGAAAATGTGGTAAGCTCAATCATTACGCAAAGATGTGTGAGTCCACAAAAGCAACACATAAAATGAAAATGCATAATTTGAGCTCAGAAATAGACTCACTTTTCATTGGGACAGTAAACATGGACCACATGAGCACTAAAAGAGACAATTCCTGGTATGCAAACATAGATGCTGGAAACATGTCTGTTAAGTTTAAGTTAGATACAGGAGCAGAAACAAATGTACTACCGCAGGCTGTGTACAAAGCACTGAAGAGAAAAGCCAGGCGTGAAAAACGAATAAACTTGCAACTAAAACCGACAAAAACTGTGTTGGTGGCGTACGGTGGAGTTAAGCTCAAACCAGAAGGAACAATTTCACTGGAGTGCTCCAATGCCCAAACCAGATCCAACCTGCTGTTTTATGTGTCAAACCACTCAGACACAGCTATCCTAGGTAAGGATGCATGTGAAGAATTAGGTCTGGTAAAAAGGATGGACATTCATGCGCTCGCAGTCAAGTTTCCAACTACAAAGGAGGAGCTGCTAAAGCAACATGCAAGTGTTTTTGAAGGACTTGGTGAGTTCTCAGGTGAGCATCACATCCACATTGACCCTACAGTCACTCCTGTCATACATGGCTGCAGGAAAATACCACTGGCAGTTGTGGATAGACTGAGAGACACGTTGGATGACCTGTTAAAAGCAGATGTTATTGAACAAGTGACTGAGCCAACAACATGGGTCAATAGTCTGGTGATCACCGAAAAGAAAGACAAAAGGAAGCTGAGGGTTTGCTTAGACCCTACTGATTTAAATAAGGCTATTTTGAGACAGCATTACTCAATTCCCACAGCAGATGAGGTGTTGTGCAAACTTGCTGGTAAGAAAATCTTCACAGTGCTGGATGAGAAGGATGGCTATTGGCAAATAAAGCTTGACAAGCAGTCGTCACTAATGTGCACTTTCAACACACCATGGGGGCGCTATAGGTTTAAGCGACTACCTTTTGGGATTAAGTCGGCGAGTGAAGTTTTTCAGCAACGCAACTGCGAGACGTTTGGGGACATCACAGGTGTTCATATAATTGCCGATGACATGATTATCGCTGCATCCACAGAAAAGGAACACGACGAAATACTGCAAAAAGTGATGACTAGAGCAAAGGAGGCTAACGTCAAATTCAACAAAGAAAAGATCCAATACAAGGTAAACAGTGTCAAATACATGGGTCATGTTGTGACCTCAGAGGGTGTTAAAGTTGACGATGCAAAAGTTAAGGCAATAGTTGACATGCCGTCACCCACAGACAGACCTGCACTGCAACGCATGCTTGGGATGATCAAGTATCTCTCACAGTACATACCTGGAGAAGCGACAGCTACAGCACCACTCAGACAACTGCTGAGAAAGGATAGTGTATGGCAATGGCAACACGAACATGAGGAAGCAATAAAGAGCCTAAAAAATGCGCTCGTAACAGCTCCTGTTCTTAAATTCTTCGACCCAAAGAAAGCTGTCGTGATACAAGCAGATGCATCCAAGGACGGTTTAGGTGCGTGTCTAATGCAAGATGGACATCCTATCGCCTATGCATCCAGAGCTCTATCTGACACAGAGAAAAACTACGCACAGATAGAGAAAGAGCTTCTGGCGATTGTGTTTTCAGTGAAGCGCTTCCATCAGTACGCCTATGGAGTCAAGGTTAATGTGCAGTCGGATCACAAACCTTTGGAAACGATCTTTAGAAAGCCACTGGGAACAGCTCCGTCCAGACTACAGCGGATGCTACTTCAGCTGCAACGCTATGACCTTAATGTAATCTACACGCCAGGTAAAGAGTTACTGATAGCAGACACACTCTCACGAGCAACGACACATGAGCAACAGAGCCAGTGTGACATTTTTGACGAAAAGGTGATCTATGTCCTTGAGCCAACAGAGGCCCTGAGTCCAGAGACTCTGATACAGTTACAGGATGAGACACAAAAAGACGTCATATTACAAACGTTGCTGATTATTCACAGGCACGGATGGCCACATCACAGAAAACAAGTTGACAAAAAGGTGATACAGTACTGGCCTATTAGGCACTCAGTGTCAATAAGAGAAGGAATAATGTTTGCAGGAGACAGGATTATTCTGCCGAGTAAAATGAGGTCAGACATGTTACAGAGGCTGCATGTGGCACATCAAGGTATGCAGCGCACCAAAGCTCTGGCCAGGGTACACTGGTATTGGCCAGGAATGACAAAAGACATTGAAAAAATGGTGGAGTCATGCGCAACGTGCCAGCAGTTTCAGCCTCGCCACCAGAGGGAGCCGATGATCTCTCATGAAATCCCAGAGCTTCCTTGGCTGAAACTAGGAGCTGACATATTTGAAATTAGTGGTCAGTCATTTCTTCTGGTGGTGGATTATTTTTCCAAATACCCGGAAGTACAAAACATCAGTGACAAGACGGCACACACAGTTGTGAGCAAGATGAAGTCGCTATTTGCCAGAATGGGCATACCTAAAGAGATTGTGTGCGACCATGTGCCTTTTGCAAGCCAAGAAATGAGAAAGTTTGCCACAGCATGGGGAATTAAGCTCACTCATTCCAGCCCAGGCTATGCACAGTCAAATGGCCTGGCCGAGAGAACGGTGAAGACTGTTAAGTACCTGATAAAGAAGGCCAAACAAACCAACACTGATCCATTTCTGGCTCTTCTAACCCTCCGGAACACACCTGTCACAGGTATGGACTATTCTCCAGCACAACTGCTTATGGGCAGGGTCCTGAGAAGCACTTTACCCAGTTCAAGCACAGTGCTGCAACCTGCAGTACCAACTAATGCACATTCAACTCTTCAGGGCCTCCAGCGAAGACAGCGTGCTTATTACAACAGAGGCACAAAGAAACTTCCGGTGCTGCCGTCCGGTGGGACTGTTCACATGCAAACTGACCGAGGATGGCGTCCTGCTGTTGTCATGGCGGCACGTGCTGAACCACGGTCCTACGACATCGTGACATCATCTGGACAGCAGTACAGGCGTAACCGGAGACACCTGAGGAATACACCCAGTGACATGCAGGTGTACACTGAACCAGACAGTCTCGAGGTTGAGCTAGACAGCGCCCCGGACGTTCCTACCGGTGCTGAGGAGACTGTATGTGTGCAGTCTTCTTCTCCTCCACAGACGGGTCAAACCAGAAGTGGCCGCGTTATCAGGCCACCAGTAAGGTTCAGAGACTATGTGTTAAGCCAATAAGTGCATACAATATTGCTCTTATGTTGTTTTCAAAAAAAAAAAAAAGAAAAAAAAAAAAAAAAAGAAAAGATGTAACGGTGAATATGCAATGGTATTCAGTTTAAGTTTAATGTAGTCATGATTGATGCACATTAAAATAATATTTCAGCTAAGCTTCATTTCACATCTTCCCTGCTAAAGATAAACTTTTGTTTTTTTGTTTATTTAGAAGAAAGGAGGATGTAGTATATAGTGCTGTGCACTTATACTAATGTTAAATAGTGCCCGCTTGGAGGCGGAGGGATAGTGAGGTGCATTGCGTGTTATTAGGTTGTTGTAGGCTGTTGCCGTGCTGCTGACATTAAAAGGAGTTAAATGATCTACTCGGTGTCATCCTTCCTCTCACCACGAAGCACGTTATAAAAGAGTAACCAAAGTAAGAATACTACACCTCAATAAAGTACTTCTCAAATCCTCTTAAAGTTTTTCTTCTACACAATTCCAATCACTTCTCAAAAAGAAAACATACATTTTTATAGCTTAATCTAACTCCCCACAAAACTAGAAAGAACTCTCAACAATTCTGCCACTGGATCTCTTTGACTTGACTCAGCTATTATCATGCTCATACACTCAAGTAGTCTTTTCACTGGTTTCACTAACCTGCCTGACCTGGTTCTCACAGTTTCTTCGTTTGCTTTTGGGGTTCTGTCTGACACTTTTCTTTGGGAAGCTTTCATTGTGACTCCAAATCTATTACTTGGGGCTTGGAACTTTGAGCAATGATCAGATCTGCTATCAGGGCTACATTCTCTGGACATGGTAACTGGTTCTGCTCGAACACTGTGACTGTTCACCGACCCTCCAGGTCCATCTTCTTCATCAATGCCTTCACTGATCGGACCTGACTCCGATGCGATACTCAAATCATCTGCACTCCTCTCACTTCCATTGACGTCATCTGTATCACAGTCACTAGACGATTCACTGGATCTGCTCTCCTCATTGGTACTCAAAGAACCACCATGACTCATGTGATCCGTTGAGGCTGGAGTATGAACTTTTGTGACAGGCTGAGACGGTCTTGGGCACTGGCCTTGCAAAACCCAAGCAGCTATCCTGCTACTCCTTGATTCTGTTTCAGAACTCATCGGAGATCTATGCTCTTGGTCTTTTGTCTCACTCATTCCTTCCTCAGAGATTGTGGAGAACATCGTGGACTCAACTTCCGGTTCTTCCAAGGGCAGAAAATTCACAGGCAAGAGGAAGTTACGGTGAACCACTCTACTCTTCTTTGTGGTTGGATCTTCAACTCTGTAGATGTGCAACGTTGGGTCTTTCCATGTCACCACGTGAACCACTGAGTCCCACACATCTGCTAACTTCCTTTTTCCCTTCTCTTTCTTATTCACCAGAAGGACACGATCTCCAACTTCCAAGGCAACACCTTTGGATTTCTTATTGTACTCCTTTGCTTGCCGTTTCTGTGCTCCTGTGGTGTTCTTTTGAGCAATCCTCATCGCTTCTCCAAGATCCTTCTGAAGAGTCTCCACATACTCATCGTAAGTCTCCACATACTCGTTCCGCAAGGCACTCCCAAACATGACATCTACAGGCAACCTGGGCACCCTACCGAACATCAAGTAGAACGGTGCAAATCCCGTCGTCTCATGAGTGGTACAGTTGTAGGAAAATGTAAGTGTCTGTATCATCTGAGGCCACCTCTCTTTCAATCGAGGGGGTAAGGAGCGAATCATATTCCCAAGTGTGCGGTTGAATCTTTCTGTCTGCCCATTTCCCATCGGGTGGTAAGGAGTCGTATGGGACTTACGGACCCCAGACACCAACAGCAACTCAGCAATCAATTTACTCTCAAAGTTGGCCCCTTTGTCTGAGTGTATCCTCTGCGGGAAACCATATCTACATGAACCACTGAGCGGCAGTGGCTCAGTGGTTCATGTAGATTGTCTACAAACCGAAAGGTTGGTGGTTCGATCCCCGGTTCCACCTGACCAAGTGTTGAGGTGTCCATGAGCAAGACACCTAACCCCAGCTGCTCCCGACGAGCTGGATGGCGCCTTGTACGGCTGACACCGCCGTCGGTGTATGAATGTGTGAGTGAATGGGTGAATGAGAGGCAAAATGTAAAGCGCTTTGGTGGCCATTGGGTCTATGAAAGCGCTATATAAATGCAGTCCATTTACCAGTCCATTTACCATATATGCAGAAAAACTGATTCCACAGCTTCTGAGCCACAACTTTAGCTGTCTGGTTTGGGCAAGCGAATGCATGGGCTAACTTCGTAAAATGGTCCGTTATCACAAGAACGTCAACATTTTCCCCATGCCTCCCTTCTGCAGACCAGAAATCTATACATACAAGTTCCAGAGGCACACTCGTCTTGATAGATTCGAGAGGTGCTCTAGCCTGAGGTTCCTGAGTCTTCCCGGCTACACAGCGCTTACAGTGATAGACATATCTTTTGACGTCTGAATCCATACCGGACCAAAAGAATCTCTGACGCACCAGATGGAGAGTCCTACTTTGTCCCTGATGACCAGCATCATCATGAGTCCCTCTCAAGGCAGCTGCTCTCAGAGAATGAGGAAGAACAAGCTGGTATCTGATTTTTCCCATCCTATCCCTGGATCTGCGGTAGAGAACATTATCCTTGACTTCCAACTTTTCCCAGTGTTTAAGCAGTCTCAATACAAGAGCAGACTCACTATCCCTCTCTCTTCGTGATGGTCTCCTTCTTCTGTCAACAAAGGATATCACACGGGTGATGGTGGGGTCAGCTCTCTGTTTCCCCCGGATTTCCTCTACTGAAAAGATTGGAAGTGTATCCACTCCTCCATGAACCAAACTGCCGGCACAACGAGTCAGCTGAACACCACAGACAGGTCTGCTGGATTCCCAATCTAGACCGGACTCAAAAATAGCTTTCACGCCTTCACTTCCTATCTGGCTCAAACTCCCAACTTGGACACTCTGAACACTATCCTCAGAATTTTGATGGAGTACATTCACCGACAATCGAAAAGCTTCTTGAACCGATTCAGAGGTTACATGATGAGCTTTACTCGCCAAGGCTTCAGAGACTTCCAGAGTTCTGGCAAAGGGACGTCGACTCAACAGATCAGCAGGAATGTTCTGGGTTCCGGGTATGTAAGTCAAAGTCAAAGGGGGCCAGCTTGTTCACAGGCATCTAACTTAGGCTTAGACATGATATATGTCAAAGGATTGTTGTCTGTTAGTACTGTGAATTTAGTCACTTTCAACCAGTGAGCAAACTTCTCGCAAACTGCCCACTTCAGAGCATAAAACTCTAATCTATGAGCAGGATAACGGGACTGAGCCCTCGACAGGGTCTTGCTCGCGAAGGCTACTGGTCTAGGCTTCTTCTCTCCCTCCGGTATCTGACTCAAAACTGCACCTAACCCATCCATAGATGCATCGGTGGACAAAAGGAATGGTCTCTTAAAGTCTGGATGTGCTAGAATAGCGGTGTCTGTGAGCGACTGTTTGATCTTTTCCACTGCAAGGTCACATTCCGCAGTCCAATCTTCAGGGCTCAAACGTTTGGGTTTAAGAAAACTGGAGCAATCTTTTTTTCCACCTTTTTTCCTGATCTTCTGCCCAGCGGTCAGCTTAAACAGTGGTTTGGCTAATGCTGAAAGGCCCTCTATGAAGTGGGAATAATAGTTTGCCATCCCAAGGAAAGATCATTGGTGATGGAGTCTTCCCATCTTCCTCCATTAAATCCACCACCCTGAACTCACTGATTGCAGATACCTTTGCTGGGTCAGTTGCGATACCGTTCTCTGATACAATATGACCTAGAAACTTCACGGTCTTCCTCATGAAGTAACATTTCTTTTGGGACAATTTAAGGTTGTGCTCTCTAAGCCGAGAAAATACCATCTCAAGGCGATCGAGTGACTCCTCCTCAGTCTTCCCAAACACCAGTAAGTCATCTAGGTAGCAAAGGAGAGACAGGTAATTCTGGTCTCCAAATATCGCTGTCATCATTCGAGAGAACGTCGCGGGGCTGTTGCATAATCCCTGAGCCATCCGGTTGTATTCATAGAGACCCACTGGCGTTGTGCATGCTGTATACTTGCGGTCCTCTTCATGGATTGGGATATTATAGAATCCCGATGTTAAATCCATGGTGCTGAAATATCAGTTATTTCCCAAGGATGCAAGGGCGTCAGCTTGGTGAGGCAGTGGATATGCGTCCTTCTCTGTTCTTTGGTTAAGCCACCTGAAGTCCGTGCATATCCGCAATTCTCCAGAGGGCTTCCAGACCAGGACTAGAGGTGAGGCCCACTCGCTGTTGGACTTCCGGATGATACCACGTGCCTCCATTTCATCCAAGGTCTGTCTCAACGTGTGGTAGTGTGCCGGTGGAACCCTTCTATAAGGCAGTCGGAACGGTTTCTCATCTTTCAGATGTATCCTGTGGACAATATTCTTGACTTCTCCACAGTCTAACTTATCACGGAGAAATATGCTCTCATACCGTACAATGAGGTCTGCCAGTTGGCTTTTCCAGAAGTCATCTACTTCACAGGAATCGATATCAATCTGTGTCAGTCCCATCTCTCGCAACTCAGCTCCACAGTCTGTTGGCAACATCTTGTCTTCTTAATTAGGTTTGTGAACCTGAACAACATTTTGAAGGACCTCTCTTGATTCACAACTCATGTGCTGAATAAACTCTAACTCTTCAAGAGCAAGACATGGATGTACCTGAGCAATCTTTGCGTTCCGACGTAACTCCACCGGTCGGTCCAACATGTTTATCACCTTTACAGGAATCCACTTATCAGCCCACAATGGACACACACTACGAGCAATCATGATGTTCCGTGGTGAAGATTTAGAAGTTGAGGACTCTACCATCACAGTACTCCCGACAGACAATGGAACTTCTTCTTTCAATCTTCCCCAGACTATATGTTCGTGTTGTGGCTCCAGTGTCACACACTGTCTTAATATCACAGTGCCAACTCTTTTTGGCATCCTGTCTCCGTGCCAACGGTCGACATTAGAGAGTAGACTGAGAAGAGGGTCATTACTGTTTCCTTTAACAGGCTGTGAGATTTTCTCCCAATACCACTTTGTATTCTTGACCTGCTGAGTCACATGTCTTAAAACATTAGAGCCTACTATCATGTCATCCTCTTGACCTGGAACAACTAAAAAGTTCACAGTCATCTTGCACCCAAGCAAATCCACATTTAGCTCATATTCACATTTTGGCTTTGTTTGGTTACCTCCACATCCAGTCAGCACTTTCTTTGTGGGTTTACTCAACTTATCGCAAATAAGACTGTGATCCTGAAGTATGCGCTCAGCTGATTCACTCAGGGTACAGGTTACAGATTCACTGTCTACAAGGGCTAAGAGTTCTACTTTTCCCTCGACTAATGCAGGTGCACGGAAAAGATCATCTTCATCATTCACTTTTGTATAGATCGACTCTGGAAGGAAATGTGAACAATTATTCGCAAAGGTACTAGCTTCACCCTTATTGCTTATCTTTTGGGTCATACTGTCATCAATTTTGGTCTGAACATTAACAGAATTCTCTGGGGGTTTTGGTTGGCTGTTACCCACACTGTTCCCCTCAAAGTGTGGGCTTTCTAGTTTAAAGGCCGCTCGGAATCAGAAGACATTCTGGTTGTTTCTCGCTTGACTGGATTTCTTTTGGGGCACTCGAAACCTCTGTGTCCAGTCTCATAGCACCTGAAACACAATCCTTCCTTGAAACAGTGCATCTTTGTCGTGTGATCAAGGGCCTTACAAACTCCACAAGAACCTGAATATGCAGTTGGCCCTCCAGATGAGGCTTTGACTTGTACTGCTTTTGGCTCTTGCCCCTTCTGTGAAATGAAAATCTGTTCTAGTAGGGAGACCGCTCTACCAAGAAGATCTGGATCAAGACCACTGGACTGACTACTGGCAGAAGCTTGCTGCTGTGTCATACACCAGGCACCAGAGGGCTTTTCTTCAACTTGTAACGTTCTCTCGACACTGGCTGACTGCTTATCTCTATGATGGCTGTCTATCAGCGCTTGAACCTCCCCAGCAGTCCAACTCTCCAGTGGTTTACTCCGCAAAGCTGTATACAATGCAGGTTCCGGGCAGTGCCTAACGAACATCATCGTAACTTCATGACCAGGGTCTTCTACTCTTTTTCCCCTCCTCTGTAAGCACTCGTCAGCGAGGTCAACAGCCTTATTAAGTCTGATCCAGTAATCTAACCCACTTTCTGATCGTCTGGGTAAGGTCTCGTAGAAATCCCTCAAAGGGGTAGTCGAAGAAATCGCATCCCCAAAGTGCTGTCTTAGAATAGAGAAGATAACATCTGGGTCTTTACTCAAATTAATCAGGGGGTTGTTACGTATGCTGGTCCTCACAACATCTTTAGCACGGCCCATCAACCTATCAAGAATTTCCTGGCCTTGTTCTGACACATTGAATCCCTTCTTGTTCAAATATGTCTGCATCAACTCCTCCCATTCACCAACAGTGCATCTGTCGGTTTTGTCACCTCTGAATGTCGGAGGTTCTTTGATGTCCTGATGCTTGATGACTAAGTTGAGCTTTGACCAGTCAGGTGGCTGAGCTGAGGACTGTTGGGCATTTTCTCTCTGGGTATTCTGCCCGGCAGATGACAAGCTGGAAGCAATCTGGTTACCTATTTCACTGCCTAACTGCTTCATTAGGTCTGCCATAGTCTGCCACTGGTTTGGTTGGTCACCCCCTACAGAACCCTGTCTTTCACTATAAGAGCCAGGTGAGTCACCTTTTATGCCTGACTGACTTGTGTTCTTAGTAGGTGGATGCACTGGGGTAGCAATCATGTCATGCTCTAACATACTATTCAATAATGCCCCCCGCCCCATCCCAGTTGAAACCCTTGGTAATCTTGGAACAACATTCAAAGGGGTAACATTCACATGGTCAACATCTGCATCTTGCAACTCTTCATGTGATCTAGTGTGTGTGTAACTGTAACGGTCCATGTTTAAGTTTAACTGCTTATCTGCTCCCCAAGGTTCTTTGTAAAGGTGATGTCAGCGGAAGTTTCTCCCGGCAATCTGCGATGGCTGATTTTTGAAATCCGGGTCACGGCACCAAAATTTGTAGCGGACTTCACTCAGCACCACAAATGAACCACCGACACCAGGCTCTTCAGGGGATTACGTCTGCAGTTTATTAAAGACAGGACAGGAATTAACATCACACTCTCACACTCAGTTCTGTAGTCTCTGTCTCGCTCAAATCCATAGCTGTTCTCATGACATTTACTAATAAACATTCTTTTACAATGTCTCTTCTCTTTCATTTCTTTTTACAACATGCAACACAAATTACATACAACACAACTTAAACACACTCAATCAGGTAAATAGATATAATAAATGCAATAAATGCATATATAATAAAATACTCTTATGAATACACATATATATATGTTACTCAATACTCTGAAAATACATAAAAATAGGTCTCAATCTAACATAATGACATATGATCGTATAGTGGTAATGATGTTTGTTACAATATGACATACCTGCAGTTTATTAAAGACAGGACAGGAATTAACATCACACTCTCACACTCAGTTCTGTAGTCTCTGTGAGAAGTGCGAAAAGATAGAAAAATAAAACCCTGCCCCCATTAACACCGTAACTGCATCTGCCATCACTGTTTCAAGTACACACTTAACTACAAATACACATTTTTCGACGGATAAAGACAATATACATTGACATGGATAACTGCATGATATTATGGAAACGTAATCCACCCTTTTTAACTATATTTGAGAATTATATAACTGTAGAAACCCGCCGTTCAAAATGGCGCGCGGGCGGCAATTTGAACCAACGCAATAAGACCTCATTAACACAAAACTTGGATTATACACAAAAATAACGACATTCAAGCGCATTAAGTGACTCAACTCAGCATTAAAACATGTCATCCACTGGTATTGATCAAAATTTCAACTTAATATATTATATATTAAGACTTTCCTTCGGAGCTCATTTACACATACCTGTCTCGCTCAAATCCATAGCTGTTCTAAGCTTTGAGCGAGACGCGATTGGAGGACACAAGTGGAAATGACGTCACTTAGCTATAAAACTCATTAAATTATTTTAAAACAAAAACCAAACATTTTTCCCATATTCTATAAAGAATATGAACAGCAATATATGCAAAGAAACAAAAACAAAAATACAATAGAAATAAAGTCAAGAAGGATGACAAAGTTTGCTGGAACGGTCACAAAATTCAAAACACTACATATATACTTCATTATCTTGACATTTTAATGTAATAATCTAATAAAGTACAACATTACCTTAATTGCAACGATCAACGATCTCCTTAGCGTGATGTCTCCACTCTCCGGGATGTCGAGTAGTCAGTCTCCCGCGTCCTGAGGAAAAAATTTAAATAATCCATGTCCCGCCTCCTGCTGTCGCTGATTGGACGACTGAGAGAACCAATAAGATGCAATGCTGCCCTGAGAACATATTTCAATAACTAAAAGTCCAACCTGCGTCGCAACATGTCGAGAAGGGGGCGTGGTCTGAGCGCACACTCGCTGTAAATGCTCTGTCCAGACTCACTTCACTTGATCCTTTTGCACAGGCTGTATTTCACATTTTGCACATTTTATTGTGGCCAGCCTAAGGCACACCTGTGCAATAATCATGCTGTCTAATCAGCATCTTGATATGCCACACCTGTGAAGTGGATGGATTATCTCGGCAAAGGAGAAGTGCTCACTAACACCGATTTAGACAGATTTGTGAACAATATTTGAGAGAAATAGGCCTTTTGTGTACATAGAAAAAGTCTTAGATCATGAAAAATGGGGGCAACAACAAAAGTGTTGCGTATATAATTTTGTTCAGTGTAGTTGTTGTGGAGTTACATTGATTCATCTGTGTCTGGGGGATTTCCGTTTAAATTAAATTAATCCACTGCTCTCTTGCCTGAGGCTGGGACTCTAAATAGTGTTCAGTCTGTGCAGCAACGACATATCAGTTTGCATACTTTGCTCCAACTTTTGGCACTGATTTAGAAGAACTGGTAACACTGTTGTCACTTGCGAAACCAAATAGCGGCACCATGTGAAACGTGCAGATTAACGGGCGGTAATATTATATGATCCCATTCCTACATCAGAAGGGGAGCGAAAATCTGATCGTCTTGTTTTTAGACATGCGTGCAGAGAAAGGCTTACCAAAACAAAGTTTTGTCACTTTTCGTGTTTTCTGGGTTGGTAGATGCACAGGGGACACAATTATAGCTCTTAAACATGAGAAAAGTCAGATTTTCAGCGCCCATTACAAAGCAGAATGAGGCATCAGTTTACTGTCGGAGATTTGTCACTTGCGTCGCGCAGCATCCAGTGTAGAAAACATCACTGATTATAATGGGTTCAACTGTCTTTTTTTGCATCGTGCCAGAGATGGGGACTCGAGTTTGAGACTCGGACTCGGGTGCGACTTAAGTCGCACACACAGTGACTTCAGACTCGACTCGACTCGACTCGGACTCGAGCTGCAGGACTCATGAACAATGTTTATTTTTAGGAAACGTCTGATGAGCTCGCTGTTATCCCCCTCCCTCTGTTACCTATAACCTGCCTACGTAACCACGTACTACGTAGCCTATTGCACATGAGATGATAATAACAAACAAAAATGTCGACTGCACCGGCCGCTGCTGTGCCATTCATTGTTAGCTTTGGGTTCAAAAACTTCAAACAAGACGCACCCAAACCGATTCTCATTTACCTTCCATCATAGTTGAGGGTCCTGGTTTACAGAGATGCATGGATCACTGAAGTAGCGTTCGATTTCAGTGTCACGCGAACAATTATCACTCGGGCCGAAAATCCTCACCGAAAAGAGTGTCGAGTGCCATAGTTGTTGCACGAAACGAATGGGCAGCAAATCTTTCGCTATCATTTCGGTGATTACTTGTGTCATCTTTTCACCTCTGGCTGCGTGTCATTTCTGTCTGACGGTAAAAGATGCGATGCTCGTCTCAGTTGGTATCTAGCTGGTATCGGAAGACATTGTATGTACAAATACTAGATAACGCATTGTAGCCTACTTGTGGTAAATTTGTGTGACAGCATTTTTTTCATCTATTTTGTGCTAGACATCACGTGACTTTAAAGCCATATGTTCTCTGTTTTTGGTTTTGGACTTTGGACTAAACTCTAGTAACATTAACTAATCAGAGCTCAACGTGCCGCCCAAATGCTGCTATAAAAAAAATATTTTTTTAAACTCAGATCATCATTTTTATGATCGATCGTCGCTGTCACGTTCGAGTACTCGAGTGATCGAGTACTGTGCCCATCCCTACAGTCTACTACAGTCTACTAGTACTCTAATGAGAGTTAGTTGAAATGTAGTTGAAAATGTACATTGTTAGTAGAATGTCTAAAGTGGACTATCGAAATAGTGTAACCTAACATATTACATGCTTTGAATTCCTTATATAAAGCTATGCAGTGTTCTAAGCAACCTGGATGGGTCACTGTACGTGATGCAACACTTATAACCACAAGAGACTTGAGACTTGACTTGGACTGTAGCTCAAAGACTTGAGACTTGACTTGGACTCTAGCTCAGAGACTTGAGACTTGACTTGGACTCTAGCTCAGAGACTTGAGACTTGACTTGGACTCTAGCTCAGAGACTTGAGACTTGACTTGGACTGTAGCTCAAAGACTTGAGACTTGACTTGGACTCTAGCTCAGAGACTTGAGACTTGACTTGGACTCTAGCTCAGAGACTTGAGACTTGACTTGGACTCTAGCTCAGAGACTTGTGAGCATCTCTGCATCGCACGGCTTGCGTCTGGTGTCTTGTTTAGGCAGCAGCAGACAAGCAGTTAATCTGTGTCTTAGGAGGCTTTCACACTGGTAGTTTAATTCGGAACGGGCACGGTTTGCATTCGCTAATGTGAACGCTGTCATGCGGACCCGAGTGCGCACTGGGGTACCGAACCCGAAACTACCTGGATTAAGTGGTCTGAGTTCGGTTGCTCCCGAACCGTGCCGTGGTTCGTGTGAATGTGAAAGCAACACTGACTCGTGTGCGCATTTGTTCAGGAAGTAAAGTAACCTGCGCATGCGTTTTAGCTTATTGTGATGTATTCAGCTAAATAAAACACTTGCATTCATTGATAATTTACCTTGGATATGAGGGAGAGTGAGCCGGCAGTGTATTCACACACACATAGTGCATGGAATCAGGGCAACAAATTTGGAAATCCACTATCTCCTCAAAAGAGTCCGTTTGCAAGCAGCAGAAGTCCACCTTGTGTGACACACGCACAGTAAACCTGGATTGTTCACTCAACTGTGCATAATAGCAGCGAATTAATAAAAAACACAATATTGCGTTCCGTTTTCTATCATGCGCCGTGCACGTTTGTGTCAAGGTATCATAACAAAGACATCTCAAACAATGTCAAATTTGCATTAAAAATGTCATAATTGAGCGAATGACACTTAATGACAGTTGTCATAAACATGCATACAACGTCCTTCATATTCATAACATGTGTCATGTCATGATTATGAAAGTGTCATGTTAGTCTTATGCACACCCCTTAAAGTAAAGTGTTACCAACAATTCTGCACTGACCTGAAAAAAACTGATCTAAAGTCAGTGGCGCGTTGCGCGTTGTTCATAATGCTATTTTAAGCGCGTATGCTTGGCCATAATGTAGCGGGTGCACAACGCGCATATACTTTGATTCTCTCATCAACACAGATGCAGCAGTTTTTATTTTTGCAAATCATACATAATAACAAGGAAAAATATTAACACATGAGGGAAATCATTGTGGTGTCCATGAAGATGTAAACAAATGTGGGTTTTTTTTGTCTATTTCCAGTACAGATTCAGAACCCATATGTTGCGCAATGCGCATGCGCGGTATGGTAGCATACAGGTACCAAATGTCAATTTGAAATGTGACATGCACAATGGCAGTGTAATGTGTAAAATGGCAATGTATTTCTGTATTTTCATTTTCATTTTCCATACTATATGTGCAACATCTGGAGCAAAATAAATATTCAAAATCAACAATAGAATAATTTGCATTACTACACTAGCTTTAACATATAGTTTAAACATAAATTTGAACATTTTATAAATTTTTAAAAATTACAATTAAAATATATTACAGAAATTAGATGTTTAACATGTTCAAGCAAATATTGTAGCAAAATGATAATTAAGGTTTTTTTCCTAGTTGCATTTACACACCCCCATGTCTTGAGTCAACACCATACGCATGCGTCATAGTGCTCCCCCTACTGGATTGCAGGTCAGTATTTTCCTAAATAAAGAGGTAAATTGTGTTTTTGCAAAAACAAACAAAGCACCCGCATCGCTTCATAAAATTGGTTAAACCACTGCAGTCACATGGATTACTTCAATGATGTCTTTCCTGTCGTTCTGGGCCTTGAATGTGTTCGTTGCATTGCTCCCAATGCCTCCATTGACAAAGAATTTCATTAAAAATATCGGTAACACTTTATAATAACTGCACGCTATTAATCATTAGTTAAGCATGAGTAAACAGTTAATTCATCATGTATAAAGCATTAATAGACCTTAAGCAGTTTATAAATACAGCTATACATGTTTTTTTCTTGATTTATATGCATATCAATAATGTGTTTAATAATTGTATTTTCATACTTTGTTAATGATCAATTAATCATTTCTAATTGAAGAAATTAGAAATTAATCATTTCTAATTTCTAATTTCTAATCCTTAGTTGACCAAAGTCCTGCGCAACGATTAGTCGACAAAAAAAAAAAAAAAACAGACGCGATGTTTTGCATTTTGATTGAACATTTCATAGAGAACTGTCATAGAGCATATATAAAACAACAACGAAAAAACATCAATAATACAAAAAACTAATAAAAAGTAATATTGTTGTAATCCTGTTAATGTACATACAGTATAAAAACGTGCTTGTGTTGGACACGTGTTTACAGGTTATAGGCATTTTAGAGGAGGTAGATGCTGTGTATTTAAAGGTGCTCCAAGTCATGTTTATTTGTACAATATGCTATTTTTGTATATAAATCATTATTACAGTGGAACAAATTGCTATTTTTTTATTTGTAAATTAGCAACTGAATTTAACCATTGCGCAGCACCACTTTATTACCAATAATTTTTTATAACTTTGTAGTCAAATTATTGTTTTATGTCACATGTGAGAACAAATGCAAGTTTATATTTTCTTTCAGGTTATGTAATTTTTGTAATAAAGTCTGTATCAGAATGATAACTTCTTTCTGTTGTTATTTTGTAGATATTTGTTGTAACTAAATGGCTTAAATGTAATTCAAGATAATTTAGTAAAACTGCAGTTTTACTATAGTATTACTACAATATAACTGTAGTAGAACCATGGTATCAAAACCATGGTTTTTAAAAATACCAGTTACTACAGCCATGGTTACTATGGTTTTACTATAGTATTAATACAATATAACTGTAGTAAAACCATAGTATCAAAACCATGGTTTTTAAAAACATTAGCTTTTACTGTAGTAAAACCATGGTTAATTTTCGTAAGGGTGGTTCATCAACTACATCAGACATTCATAATAATATCAGAAAAAACTTGCCATAGTTGTGTCCTTTTGTCCTTTGTGGTAGTAGCCAGTTTTGGTGTAACAAGTTTTACATTTTGCTGCCAATTATTTAATGTAGTCAGTGTTTTGTAGTATATATATTTTTTTAATAAATTTAATTTTTTTATATTATATTTAATATTAGCCTCTTAAAAGAGGCTACAATTTCCAAATATGCCTAAGTGTAACTTGATCCATCCCATTAAGCTGATTTAATGTGTGTTGTTCTGCCTAACCCCTCTTTGTTTGATTAATCATCAAATAATTTTATGTTACTCTTATTTGGGAAAGATGGCCTACAGTAGCCTTAAGGTATCTTATTTTCTAAATACAATTAAATCAGTGGTGTCAAACTCAATTCCTGGAGGGCCAGAGCTCTGCACAGTTTTGCTCCAACCCTAATCAAACACACCTGATCCAGCTAATCAAGGTCTTCAGGATTGCTAGAAACTTCCTTGCAGGTGTGAGTTTGAGCTGGTTGGAGCTAAACTGTGCAGAGCTGTGGCCCTCCAGGAATTGAGTTTGACACCACTGAATTAAATAAACACTTGATGGTTCTTCAAGATCTTGACTGTAGCCTATTTATATTGTGTTTTTTTTCAATACAGTTAATTCATATTTAGTTTCATTTCTACAAATGGTGCAAACTCTGCTAGATTATAAATAAAAGATTTCCATTCCCCTGCCATTAGGGTTGCCACCTATGTCTGATAAAAAACCGGGACATCGATGACCCGCCCAACAGGGGGGGGGGGGGGGTTGCATTCGCTATCGATGACCCGCAGCCAACGTGGGGGGGGGGGCTTCTTACATGCGCATTCAAGTCTTTTAGGGGCACGCGCTTCTTGAGGCACACACGCACACTAGCACACACACGCAAGGTTTCTCATTTGCCGTGCGCGCGGCGCGCAACACGGTTTGAACATACATATTCACGTAGCTTTCGAAAACCGGGACATTCAGTGTCCCGGGAGAGTGAATAAATTTCCCGGGACAGGTTATTAAAAAGAAGGACAATCCCGGTAAAACCAGGACAGGTGGCAACCCTACCTGCCATTCTGTGATCGGCAGTAATCGGCAATCGGCAGATCATGATTTTGGTGATCGGTAATCGGTGATCGGCCCCAAAAATGCTGATCGGAGCATCTCTACCTTTAGGGTAAGGTCACAGATTTTTAACTCGCTTTGTATTGTTAAAATGTTGGTAATTAAATGCATACATTAAATGTGTTAAACTTATGTTTTAGACAAATGGATTCGTTTGTGAAGGAAAGGCTCATCATTTCACGGTAAGCTATTATTGTTTTTTTTACATAAAAACTTTAAAAAAGTGCATTAGGTGGCAATATACCTCTGATGTCTCATTCAAGACCATCACTCTTCCTAGAGTTGTCCTACATATACATTTACATTTGAAACTTTACAGAAATACCCTGTATTGGAGCTTGTCACATGAACACCTAATGTTAATAATTTATTTATTTTTTATTATATTATTACTTATAATTTACTTAATTTACTACAGTTGCTGCTTCGTTTAACAACGGTGTCTTTGTGAACTTTCCATTACACTGTGTCTCGTTTACTAAACAAAATGCTCCGAACAAACATATAATCCTCCAAAGCTCTCTGGGACGCCAATTAAATAAACCATCCACTTGTTTCTGATGCTGTTGTCAGAAACAATGGAACATAGTATGTCTGAAGCTATCTAACCAGAACCACCTCAAGTAACCACTGACAAACATTCTTTCTTGTTTTCTTTTACAGATGCTGCCATAAATCGGCATGAGAAGGCAACTGTTGTACAGTTGGGCCAGGCCATGGATAATAATTTGTCAGACCTGAGGTTCCAGAATAAGAGGGTATGCACTTGAGAGCTGTGTGCTCGACTGTACAAATAGATTCAACAAGAACTATCTTTTTACAGACTGCCAAAAGTTACAGAAAAGATAAGCAAATAGATGTCTGCAATTTGCAGAAACAGCTGGGGTCCAGGCAGCAAAACATGTAGTGAATGGGTTAAAATGATGTTGAATTTTGGGGTAAAATCATATTCTGTGTCATATATTGTATTGACAGCTTATCAATTAAATATTTACCATCTAATATACTGGATAACTGTAAAGTTCTTGTCAGTTTTTATTAACCCGATTCTTGGGCATATGTCAATGTCCATTGACCACAGTCTTTTTGGTAAGTTGTAAGTGTCGAGTCCAACTGCATTTTACAACTTTTGTTGCTTGTTTTACTCCTGTTTTTGCAATTTCTCTTATTAAAGCCAGTAATGCTTAAGGATGTTTTGCCCCTCCGACTGAGGGGATGTGTCCGAACAGGAAAGTAGCCTGAGAAAAAGTCTATATTTTTATTTATTTATTATTTCATTTTTTTTTGGTATACTTATAATCATTTTGTTATTGTGCAGATCATTTTATATATGCTGTGTACTTTTACTTTTTGTTAACAAACATATACAACGCAAACATAATGTGGATTTTTTATTCATGTGTTTGTTCTCTGTAACCCCTTAATGCATTGTCCAATAACAAGCACATTTTGATTATGTCTACTGGGCCAACATCTTTGCATTCTCTGGAAAATGGCATTTTGACTGTTTGATTTACAGGGAGGGTAACATTATATATATAAATGTATATATGAAAATATTTATATATGGAGACACTCATGCTATATGGGGCTATATTGTACATTTCAAAATATTAGTACATTTCAAAATATATTTACATATACAGATAACTAATATATTAACATATATTATAAATTAATATATTTACATATACAGATAACTAATGTCTTAACATATACATTTATATATGCACATATATTGAACATTAATGTATTTACATAGATTGATATCTAAACATATTGACATTTATTTTCATATTTAAATATTTGCAATAAAAATATATTTACATATGCTTAATATATGTGAAAAATATTAAAAAGGGGCCAAAATCAAATATTTAAATATATTTTTAACATGTATTTCAAAATATATTTCAATACAAGTAAAACATCTATTTTCTTCTATTTAGAATTAATAGATTTAAATACATGGAAATATATGTATTACTAATATATTTCAATATATGTGACTTCCGTATGGGGATCTTCCTAAAGTCTCAGAGCGAACCGTGACGCGTTCCTCTCCCAGTCTAGGGGTCAGGAGGAGAGATAACAAAGGAAAGTATGATAATGTAGAGATGTAAAAATATGTGCAGAACACACTTTAGCCTCACAGTGAAAACATTACACCACTTTAAGGAAAAAGTATTTATTTCCTTCATATATCAAAAAGGTTAACAAAAGATGGGAATAAACCTTCAGGAGAGAGTAAGGCCTAAAATAATAACAGAAAAGGGTAACACTTTATTTGAAGGGGTGTGCATAAGACTGACATGACACTGTCATAAACATGAAGGAGTCTTTATGAATGTTTATGACTGTTGTCATTAAGTGTCATTCGTTAAATTATGACACTTTTAATGCAAAGTTGACATTGTTTAAAATGTCTTTGTTATGACAACTTGACATTAACAAAGACAAAAATGTCTTTGTTATGACAACTTGACATTAACAAAGACAAAAATGTCTTGATTATGACAACTTGACATTAACAAAGACAGAAATGTCTTTGTTATGACAACTTGACATTAACCAAGAAATCATAACCTGTCAACCTGTCACAAATATTTCATAACAGGTCTAATTATCAAACTTAAACCATTTCGCTGTGTAATAACCCTTAATGACATCTTTATAACTAGTACAATGTGTTCCACTTTACTTGAGGACAGGTAATATTCATGACACAGTTATAATGGTGTCATGACGGCCAAAGTTGTGACAGGTTGAGAGGTTATGATTTCTTGGTTAATGTCAAGTTGTCATAATCAAGACATTTTTGTCTTGGGTAATGTCAAGTTGTCATAACAAAGACATTTTAAACAATGTCAACTTTGCATTAAAAGTGTCATAATTTACCGAATGACACTTAATGACAACAGTCATAAACATTCATAAAGACTCCTTCATGTTCATGACAGGTGTTATGTCATGTTTATGACAGTGTCATGTCAGTCTTATGCACACCCCTTCAAATAAAGTGTTACCCAGAAAAGCAACAACACAAACTGACCAGAAACTGGAGAGAGAAAAAAAAAAAAAAAAAAACACTCTTCCTACATTTCCCAGATAACTATAATCAACTGAACAGAGCTCATAAGAAGTTATACATTTTAATTACCAACAGAAAATGAAGTAAATGTCTGCTTTCACAATATCTTTTAGTTATCCACAGGTAAAAAAACACACACTTTTTTTCTTTTCTTTTTTGCAACATTTTGACAAAAACAGAATTAAAGACAGTTATAACAAAAATCAGTCAAGGCAAACCAAACACAGAGACAGTAGGACTAAAGATGTTCTTTATCAGAAGAACAGTATCTACTGTGTCAGTATCTACTGTGTCCATCTCTTGTACATCTTCCCAAACTCAACACAATGATGAACACATGAGCTCCAGGTGACAACATCCAAATACATTTCAGTATTTATTTACTGTTGATCATGTGTCAGTGTCAGAGAGACCTGGAGTCTAAACAACAGTTCCTGATCGACCATCAACTTCACCAACTCTCTCTTCACACACTCGTGACTGAATCTAGTCTTCATTCACTCACACACTCATCTCTTCCCAGAATACTGTTTCCTGTTGCACTCTTCCCATTTCCTGTCTTCCCGATCAGAGCAATCCTCAGACACTCCTGATCCTCTGATTGACCTTCAGCTCCTGAAAATCACAGCGGTAGAAAGAAGACTTAGAGAAATGAAGATCACAACTTTAACATTGTTGTGTTGGATAGTAGAAGTTGCAGCTGAATGATTATTGATTATGAACTGAAAAAAAAATCTTAAAGGGATACTCCACTTTTTTTGGAAATAGGCTCATTTTACAATTCCCCCAGAGTTAAACAGTTGGGTTTTACCGTTTTCGAATCCATTCAGCCGATTTTCTGATATTTAGAAGAATATCAGTACCCAGACAGTTTCTGGTCTCATTGAGTCCCATAGTATATATTTTTTTCCTACTATGGAAGTCAATGAGAACAGAAACTGTCTGGTAACTGATATTCTTCTAAATATCAGAAAATCGGCTGAAAGGATGCGAAAATGGTAAAACCCAACTGTTTAACTCTGGGGGAGTTGTAAAATGAGCCTATTTCCAAAAAAAGTGGAGTATCTCTTTAAGTCATTTGCAATAATAATATTAATAATAACTAGAATGTACATTTCCAGAAGAAAATGTGAGTGGTGCTTGCAGTGGCAAAACTTGCCGCTCGGTTGCTAGGGTGTTGTACATTATTGCATATGAGCCAAATAGACATGTCCGTACGATGTTGTGGAGCTGAAATATGGCTTATATTGTTGCAATTTGGTTGCTAGTAGCTCTAAATGGTTGCCAGGGTGTTTTTACACAGTTACCATGGGTATATTTACAGACTGTTTCCCAACCGAAAAAAAACGAGCCAACCCCCATTCTCTATATGATGTTCTGATGCAGAGATATAGGTCTTGCTAACTGGTTGCTAGGGTACTCTGTTTAGTTGCTAGGGAGTGGCTTGAGAGCTGCCAATGATTAAACTCCAAAGGCAGTATGAATGATATAAACCAACTTCCATGCCCCTGTGACATTCATAATGGAAGATATCCCTCTATGGATTTTGGTTGCTAATGTGCTCAACAATGGTTGCTAGGGAGGGGCTAGGAAGTGGTGAGTTTATTCATGATTGGCTGTTTGCTCCCCCGAGTCAAACGAGATGACCATTTTGTTTCTATGACACTTCTATCCAAAGATATCCCTTTGATCTCTTTCAATGGAAGTCTATGTAACTTGTTGCTAAGGTGCTCTAAATGGTTGCTAGGGCGTGGCTTGATACCTTCTTAATGATCCTGAGAGACTGATGATAAAATGAGCCCGCCCCCTTGTCTCTATGATGCTGTGTCCAGAACTATGTTCTATACAAAATCTCTATGCAATTTACCATAGCAGGAGAAACGCATGCATTTCATGGGCCGTCCCACACCATAGTAAGTCAATGGGGCAACTTTATGCAGCTCCTGCCCCCCAGGGGTGCAACTTTTACCCCATTGTGAGATATGTTCTTACAGAGCCTGTCTACGGTATACGACAATTCACCATGACGTCAAAACAGTAACAGACGTTCTTCCGGGTGGCAAAAGCTGAAGCGTTCCTATGGCAACGCTAGTAAATTGCTTGGAAGGGAAACCACTACTGTCGACAGTAAAAATGTAATAAAAATAAAAAAATGTAATTAAATATAATGCGTTTTTTTTAATCATAATAACAACTGTGTTTAATGATATAAGTAAAAAATATAATAAATATGTAATATAGTAGACCTACACATAATTAGCAAAATACTCTCTAGCTCTTTTTTTTTCTAAGCAAAATAACCCCAAACACAACACGTTTTCATCATCGTTTCAACTTTTATCAACAACAGTGTTTTTAACTAAGTAACTGTTACAGTAGCTGGCTGGATCTCTTCAGTTAGTCAGTAGGAGCCGCTTGCGTTCTGCCACCCGGAAGTATCTTTTGCCTATTGTTTACAAACATTCTGAAATGCCCTATATAGCCTTGTAGCTTCCGCTAAAGAAAATAGTCCGTTCCGTCGCTACGGTTAGAATCCATGTTGTATTTATGTTAAGATATGATTCAACTATGTTTGATTGTATTTTGTGTTTAGAGTAAGATTTCATTTGGCTCCTTATACTGATATGTACAGGGCGCAACTTCCCAGTGTCAGAGGGGTATGCAGCAACAATTTTGGGTTTCAGGTTCCTGTTCATAATGGCCAGTGCTGGAATCATCACCATGAAATCTCTTTTGCTTTCTGAAACGTCTCTCTCTAAACTAAGGGAAGCATCTATCTCAATGGCTATTCGGCGTGCAATGTCAAGGAATTTTTGAAAGCCCTCCACTTTATACTTAAGCAAGAATTCTTCAAGAAAGTCTATCATTCCAAAGGCAGTGTCCATCGAGATGTTCACTGCTTGCATTGCCTTGCTGACATAGGTGATCTCTGACAATGGATCATACCAAACCAAGAGGCACATGAGGAATGCTGACAATCTCGCCAGACAGCGACTTTGCCTCTGAGACAGTTTTTCCATCTTTTTCCACTTCCTCAAGGTTTTCCAAAGCATAAAGAATCCCCCCTAACTGGAAACGTACAGCTTTGACGGAGTTTATTTTTGCTGCCCATCTGGTATCACTCAGAGGCTTCAGTGTATTGTCCACACATTCTTTCAGAAATATCCCACCTCTTCACTGAAGCCGAAAAAATGGTGTAGTCTTTGGAGAGTGCCAAAAAAAGGTTGGACACACACTGTTTGATGACGCAGCATCACATAACAGGAGGTTCAGACTGTGGTTACAGCAGGGGATAAATAGTGCCTCTGGACTAGAGGTCTGCACAGGCTTCAAACTTTAGCCCGATATAGGCTATGATCAAATAAAAATGAGTTATATATCATTTTACAAAACTGTTTTGCGCATGTGCTCCCTTGCGCACTATCGGTCTCAACACCGCAATCAGAGGACGACGGCTGAAACTGCGCACGCAACCTACTTTCTCTCATATAATGCGATAACAACACAGCAAGCAGCCAAGCACACGGCACGTAAACTATATACATATATAGCCTATATAGTTTTTCTAAGTTACAAACCCGAACCAGACCCGAACCTATTAATTAAACATTAGGCTATTTATTAAACATTAACCCAATCCCGACCCGAAACCAGTGGTTTCAGGACCCGTCGGGCTCGGGTCGGGTAGCAGACCTCTACTCTGGACACTTCTGCTGCACCAATGCTTGCACACACTTGTGTATACCCCTATATTTGAGCCATTGTCATAGCTCTGCCCCTACAGTTAGCCAACTCCAACCCCAGGTTATCCAGTACCCCAGTCAGTGTTTCTGTGAGGCCTTTACCAGTTGTGTCCTTCACGACTGTTAAGCCAACTAAAGACTCATTGATGGTGGCATTCTTGTTGTCAACTGTATGAACATGCCGGGTTATTACGGAGGCCAGCTCCTGCTTTAAAATGTCAGGTGTGCAATCCAACTCCACTGCAAAGTACTTGGAGGCTTTGACCTGGGCACAAGTTTGACCAACTACACATTCAGATATTAAATCTAAAAATGAATTTTGAGTGCACCAGGAAGGATATCCTGTGGTTTCTTTAGAGGTTACCTTTCTAAGATGCTCTGCTAGTGTGACATCATATTGTGCTATGACATCAAGGACACCCAGGAACTTTCTATTTTTAGGATCTCCCCCAACTTAGCAATCTTCCCCCTCAGTGGCAAGTTCCTTTCTGCAAGGAAGAGTATGCAGTCGATCACTCTCCTTAACACTTCTCCAGCGTGCCGTTTCAGCATCTATGTCTCTTTGCAATGCTTCTTTCAATAGTTTTACCAAGGCGCAAGCGGGATGCTAATTCTTTCCACAACAGATAAGCATGTATGTGATCACCACTGGTTTCATGGTTTTTGAAAGACACTGAAAGTTATTGTACCCCACCAAAAAGCATGTCAACAACTCTAGCTTCACCAAAAAGCTTACACGCAAAACAATACACTTTATATGTGCTTTTGAAGTACAGTTACCAATCCCACTGTATTTTTCCTCCATTGGACATTAAACGAAAACGGTATGCTTTGGAAAAACTGTCAACTCTTGTCTGATCTTGGATATGGCCCATCAGGACATCTCTGTGGGCCATTCTCAACCATACACTGCCTAAATGAGTCCCCAATCTGGTGTGGTGGTGGCCAGTCAGATGGATCTTCTGAGTAAGGCCTTGTCTCAGCCCTCTCCTCTTCACCTATCTGTTCCACATTCTCTTCCACCTCATTCTCTTCCACCTCATCCACATTCTCTTCCACCTCATCCACATTCTCTTCCACCTCATCCACATTCTCTTCCACCTCATCCACATTCTCTTCCACCTCATCCTCATTCTCTTCCACCTCATCCTCATTCTCTTCCACCTCATCCTCATTCTCTTCCACCTCATCCTCATTCTCTTCCACCTCATTCTCTTCCACCTCATTCTCTTCCACCTCATCCTCATTCTCTTTCACCTCATTCTCTCTCACCTCATCACCACATTCTCTTCCACCTCATCCACATTCTCTTCCACCTCATCCACATTCTCTTCCACCGCATCCTCATTCTCTTCCACCTCATCAACATTCTCATTCTCTTCCACCTCATCCTCATTCTCTTCCACCTCATCCTCATTCTCTTCCACCTCATCCTCATCCTCTTCCACTTCATCCTCATTCTCATCCACCTCATCCACATTCTCTTCCACCTCATCCACATTCTCTTCCACCTCATCCACATTCTCTTCCAACTCATCCACATTCTCTTCCACCTCATCCACATTCTCATTCCCTTCCACCTCATCCTCATTATCTTCCACCTCATTCTCTTCCACCTCATTCTCTTCCACCTCATCCTCACTCATCCTCATTCATCTTTCACCTCATTCTCTTCCACCTCATTCTCTTCCACCTCATCCACATTCTCTTCCACCTCATCCTGATTCCCTTCCACCTCATCCACATTCTCTTCCACCTCATCCTGATTCTCTTCCACCTCATCCACATTCTCTTCCACCTCATCCACATTCTCTTCCACCTCATCCTCATCCACTTCATCCTCATTCTCTTCCACCTCATCCACACTCTCTTCCACCTCATCCTCATTCTCTTCCACCTCATCCTCATTCTCTTCCACCTCATTCTTTTCCACATCTTTCCTTCCACCTCATCCACATTCTCTTACACCTCATTCTCTTCCACCTCATTCACATTCTCTTCCACCTCATCCATCATCTTCATCTCCACATTCTCTTCCACCTCATCCACATTCTCTTCCACCTCATCCACATTCTCTTCACTCACCCATTCATCTCATCTCTCCACATTCTCTTCCCCTCATCCACATTCTCATTCCACACTCATCCACATTCTCTTCCACCTCATCCACATTCTCTTCCACATTCTCTTCCACCTCATCCACATTCTCTTCCACCTCATCCTCATTCTCTTCCACCTCATCCACATTCACTTCTTCCACCTCATCCACATTCTCTTCCACCTCATCCTCATTCTCTTCCACCTCATCCACATTCTCTTCCACCTCATCCACATTCTCTTCCCCTCATCCTCATTCTCTTCCACATTCTCTCACCTCATCCACATTCTCTCCACCTCATCACTCTTCACCTCATCCACATTCTCTTCCACCTCATCCACATTCTCTTCCACTCTCACTTCCACATTCCTCTTCCACCTCATCCACATTCTCTTCCACCATCATCCTCCACTCATCCACTTCTCTATCCCATTCTCTTCCACATTCTCTTCCACCTCATCCACATTCTCTTCCACCTCATCCTCATTCTCTTCACCTCATCCACATTCTCTTCATCCTCATCTCTTCATCTCTTCCATTCCCATTCTTCCACCTCATCCATCATTCTCTTCCACCTCATCCACATTCTCTTCCACCTCATCCACATTCTCTTTCCACCTCATCCACATTCTCTTCCACCTCATCCTTTCCACCTCATCCTCATTCTTACCACTCTCATCCTCATTCTCTTCCACCTCATCCACATTCTCTTCCACCTCATCCTAATTTCTTCCACCTCATCCTCATTCTCTTCCACCTCATCCTCATTCTCTTCCACCTCATCTCAATTCTCTTCCACCTCATCCTCATTCTCTTCTCACCCATCCTCATTCTCTTCCACCTCATCCTCATTCTCTTCCACCTCATTCTTTTCCACATTCTCTTCCACCTCATCCACATTCTCTTCCACCTCATTCTCTTCCACCTTATCCACATTCTCTTCCACCTCATCCACATTCTCTTCCACCTCATCAACATTCTCTTCCCACCTCATCCTCCATTCTCTTCCACCTCATTCGCTTCCACCTCATCCACATTCTCTTCCACCTCATCCACATTCTCTTCCACCTCATCCACATTCTCTTCCACCTCATCCACATTCTCTTCCACCTCATCCACTTCTCTTCCACCTCATCTCCTCACTCTCCACATTCTCTTCCACCTCATCCTCATTCTCTTCCACTCATCCACATTCTCTTCCACCTCATTCGGTTCAACATTCTCTTCCACCTCATCCACATTCTCTTCCACCTCATCCACATTCTCTTCCCCCTCATTCTCTTCCACCTCATCCACATTCTCTTCCACCTCATCCACATTCTCTTCCACCTCATTCTCTTCCACCTCATCCACATTATCTTCCATATCATTCTCTTCCACATTCTCTTCCACCTCATTCTCTTTCACATTCTCTTCCACCACATCCACATTCTCTTCCACCTCATCCACATTCTCTTCCACTCAACCACATTCTCTTCCCCTCATTCTCTTTCACCTCATTCGCTTCCACCTCATTCGCTTCCACCTCATTCGGTTCAACCTCAGTCGCTTCCACCTCATTCGCTTCCACCTCATCCTTATTCTCTTCCACCTCATTCGCTTCCACCTCATTCGCTTCCACCTTATCCTCTTCCACCTCATCCTCTTCCACCTTCTCTGAGCAATGCCTGAACTTTGTATTTTGAGCACTTCTTGTGTAGTTCACAATTCACTTTTGAGGATCCACACCAATTAAACACACAATTAATTCGTGTCACAATTAAAAACTTTGCCTCTTCACAATGACTCACTTGCTTTAGTCCTCAGTTATAAGTCGCTTTGGATAAAAGTGTCTGCTAAATGACTAAATGTAAACCTCATCTTCACCTCTCTTTTCCACATTCTCCTCCAATTCCTCCTCAGTGGTGAGTGGCTTTCCATCTCTGTCTGCACTATTTTTACCCAAAAAGGACACAGTGAATAGGTTGGTCAACAGAACTTCAAACCATACTGGACATTTAGTTGTGTGTGGTCTAACTAATAAAACTCCTACCTGATGTCATCACTGGTCTCCTCTATACTTGATGCTATCGCCGACCTCATGTCTGCCTCTTTTTCTCCTTGCCCGTGTTCTTCTCCACTAAGACATATTGTCAAACAAACATTATGTAATAGATTTTCCATATTACTATTTCCATATTAACAATATTAAGAGATGAATCTGTTGGTATCAAGTGGCTCCCCTACACTTCCACCTAATGTTAGACCTACCGGTTGCCTTTCCCTGTCTTTCCTGATCCACCATCCTCACACCTGAATGAAATGAACTCACTGTTAAATATACCAGCCTAAATTCAATTCTTAAAACAGCCTAGTGATGGCATCAGATCTGTTGAAAAAGTCCTGGCAGAAAGCGATGCATAAGGATGTAGAGTAACGACGAATTATTATTTTTTCCGAAGTGTTGACAACTTAGTGCTAACTAATAATTGTTGCAAACTGGTACAACCAGGGAAAAAAAGGTCACAAAATGTGACCATTTAGTGCTGTATTTCTGCTTTACATGAGCGCCACCTACGGTCAGAGCGAATGTGGTTTTTAGCATTGATCAGAACTGACAAAATAGACATTGCTGTTGCTTGAGCACAAGTTAATAGATATCAATCAATCAACAAAGTGTCCTGTGCTCACCACACATGGCTATAGGGGGAGGAGAGATTTGGCTATAAGGTGATGTGTGTCTGACTTAAACAAAAGAGACTTTGTTGCTCAGCACATGAAAATAAACTACTCACCGTGATATCAGACTGTGTTTAAGTGGGTTCTCCACTGTGTGGATCTTCATGTGTAGCTTCAGGTGACTTTTAATAGAGAAACTCGACCCGCACTGATCACACCTGTGCGGCTTCTCTCTGCTGTGGATCCTCTCATGTGTTTTCAGATTTGAGGACACACTGAATACCTTGTCACAGTGTGAACACTTGTAAGGTTTTTCTCCAGTGTGGATCCTCTCATGTGTTTTTAGATTTGCTGACAGAGTAAATCTCTTGTCACAGTGTGAACACTTGTAAGGTTGTTCTCCAGTGTGGATCATCTCATGTGTTTTCAGATGTGATGACTGAATGAATCTCTTGTCGCAGTGTGAACACTTGTAAGGGTTTTCTCCAGTGTGGATCCTCTCATGTGTTTTCAGATATGATGACTGTCTGAATCTCTTGTCACAGTGTGAACACTTGTAAGGGGTTTCTCCAGTGTGGATCCTCTCGTGTGTTTTCAGATTTGCTGACACAATGAATCTCTTGTCACAGTGTAAACACTTGTAAGGTTTTTCTCCAGTGTGGATCCTCTCATGTGTTTTCAGATTTGCTGACAGAATGAATCTCTTGTCACAGTGTGAACACTTGTAAGGTTGTTCTCCAGTGTGGATCATCTCATGTGTTTTCAGAGTTGATGACTGAATGAATCTCTTGTCACAGTGTGAACACTTGTAAGGTTTTTCTCCAGTGTGGATCCTCTCGTGTGTTTTCAGATTTGCTGACAGAGTGAATCTCTTGTCGCAGTGTGAACACTTGTAAGGTTGTTCTCCAGTGTGGATCATCTGGTGCAGTTTTAAACCCTTTGCTGTAGTAAAAGTTCTCTCACACTCAAAGCAAATGTACTCTCTCACACCAGTGTGAATTTTCTGATGTGCGTGTAAATATTCCAGCAGTGAAAAACTCCTTCCACAGACACAACATGAATGTGGCTTCTCCTTCATATGAACTCTCAGGTGTCTCTTCAGGGCTGATGTACTAGAAAATGTTATGCCGCATTGATCACATGAGAACGGCTTCTCTCCGGTGTGGATTCTCATGTGACGCTCAAGACTTTGTTTGGTTGTGAAACTCTTCCCACACTGATCACATGAGAACGGCTTCTCTCCGGTGTGGATCCTCATGTGCATCTCAAGATTTTGTTTGGTTGTGAAACTCTTCCCACACTGAGTGCAGGTGAAAGATTTCTTGGCTCTTCTTTTCTTTAAAAATTTATTTTTAGTCTTTGAGCGACTGAAAGGTTTTCCTCCAGGTTGGACATGATGTTCCTCCTTTACTTCACTCAGTTCTTCACATTCCTCCTTCACTTCACTCAGTTCTTTTCTCCCCTCCTCCACTTCACTCAGTTCTTCACTCTCCTCCTTCACTTCACTCAGTAGTTCTCTCTCTTCCTTCACTTCTCTCAGTTCTTCACTCTCCTCCTTCACTTCACTCAGTTCTTCTCTCTCTTCCTTCACTTCTCTCAGTTCTTCACTCTCCTCCTCCACTTCACTCAGTTCTTCTCTCTCCTCCTTCACTTCACTCAGTTCTTCACTCTCCTCCTTCACTTCCATCAGGTCTGACATGACAGAAAAAAATATTACATTTATTTTTCAGTACATCAATATAATTAAGCGAGAGAAATATAAAGTGAAAGGACATGAGGAATGTGGCCACATGCGCAAGAGAGAGAGACAATGGGAAGACAGAAACAATCTTTAATATAGACTATACTGCATTAATCATAGACTAACTGATCTATAAATGAACATGCATCCCAGAAACTGTGTGAATGATTTATTGTCTTGTGTACTATTACGTATATACTATGGTATTTTATTATACAACCAACTAACGGTCAATGTAACCTCACCTGTATCATGTCTCCTACCTAATTAATCCTCATTTAATGACTCACACTTTGATGTACAGATGGTACCCAACCAGAATAATACTATTACCGCCGCCGTTGTGCTGCGGCGGTAAAATTTGGGGTGTATTTGCTGCCTTTTACCGCTAAGAGGTGCTACAATCACAGACTGTGAAAAAGTGTCCGTTTATTCTTTCTATTGCATAATCTGCCACCGCGCCGCGGCTCATTCAGAGCGATTGAAAGCTGGTAGCAGATGAATTCAAGTGAAACGTAGTTAAAATAATTCATAATCCCAATACTGAAATTAAATTGAATAAATAATGAAAACATTTCAAAACATTGCAATAGAAACATATTAGGCTACATCAATGAGGCTTGATTTAACAGTGTTTAGGCGGTAGCTCTGTGGTTAACGCAACGACACGGAGCTTCAAGAGACCCGAGATCGAATCTCAATATGATGGTGATGGGGTGGTGATGGAGCAGTGGATAAGAGACATGCCTTTGGTGTGAGAGACCCGGGTTCGAATCCACTGTGAGACACCAATGTGTCCCTGAGCAAGACACTTAACCCCTAATTGCTCCAGAGGCGTGCGACCTCTGAAATATAGCAATTGTAAGTCGCTTTGGATAAAAGCGTCAGCTAAATGACTAAAAATGTAAATGTAAAATGCAATATAACATCATGTTGTCAGACAGCATTAATGTTTTACCGTTCTTGATGCTTAAATAGGTAAGCCTAACTGTTTATTAGCGAGTTTATTAACTGTTTATTTGTTTAAAGTCAAGCGTTTTGTTTACTTATCAATGGCACATTACAACATAAATTTGATACATTCCTGCACAGACGACAAAACTGTTGAAGTAAGATTGTCAGCCTGATTGCATCAGAAAATGAAAATGAAGAAGCTCGTCTATAGTCTGCTAAATTATTGTGTAATGTAAAAAACACAAAAAATACTTAAATTTGGAACCCCATCGAACAATTCAAGGTTTAAATAAAGTGTCAGGACAGTTTTTTTTTTATTTAAAACAGGATTGCATTTAGACTTTAGCCTATTTCCTTTGCGATGCAAAATAAGAAATACAGAATCTTATTCTTGCGACATTTTAATTTTTTATTGCCATAGAAATTGCAGCTAAATTAAACGATTAAAACAGTAGCCTATAGTCCAAAGCAACAAATTAAAAACATGAGTTTTGCCTCTCTCGCGCTGGATCTCTTTTTAGCAAGTTTATTTAGTCCCCCTTGCTCAAACATTCTAACTCTACAAAACCAGTTGTAGACACTGGATTGAACACTTCAATTTAAATTTACAAATAGTCATTAAAGGGTACCTATCATGGAATTTTGAAAATTACCTTTCATGTAGTGTGTAACATAGATCTAAGTGAACCAAAACATCCTGCAAAGTTTTAAATATGAAAGTTCACCGTATACAAAGTTATTGTCTCTCAAAAGTAAGAGTCGACTCTGAGTCGCTGATATGAATCGATAGACAAACGATGCTTTCTCTCTAGCTTTCGTACGTCACTTGTACAAGTTATTTGAATTCGACACGCCCACTCAGTGCGCGCGCCGAGCAGACAGAAAAACCTGACAACAACATGTCGACGAGACTCTGTTCTGAAGTGCGAATCAACTCACTGCCCAGGGACAAGCATGTGAAGACTCAGTGGCTAGAGTTTATATTTACAACTATACCACACAAGTATAGCACCTTGAGCTGTGTTCGCGTTATTTTAATGACGATCGCTTCACAAACACAAATGCTTTCAAGTG
The DNA here is from genome assembly GCA_036326025.1 of Chrosomus eos. NCBI lineage: Eukaryota > Metazoa > Chordata > Actinopteri > Cypriniformes > Leuciscidae > Chrosomus > Chrosomus eos. The sequence continues at coordinate 2,628,062 of CM070821.1, forward strand.
TGGATTCGCGAGTCGGCTGACACTGAAGGAAGGTTCAATACCAAGTTTATTTAGATCAGCTTCCTCCTCCGAATCACAATCTGTAAGTACTATTAATAATTGTTGCTTTTATGTGTTTGTGTGTGTGTGTGTGTGCATGCGTGCGTGCGTGCGTGTGTGTGTGTGAGAGTGAGAGTTACGCTCAGCAGCTTCTAGGTCTCCAATGTCATTTTTTTTGTTTTTGAAATATGTGAAATTATGTGAAGCGTATTGTAGTACTGCAGTGCTTTATCAATATGTTTAAGCTTTGGGCTAACGCAAAATATAACTGACTGTGTCATCTGACCAATCACTGCCGATTAGCGTCACGCAAAGGAGGGGTTTGGACAAATGAGTCGTCAAACGAATCATTAGGGAGTCGGTGAGAAAATCAGCTAAAAATAAATGCATATTATAAGACAACAAAAGTGTTTTTTGTCATTGCATAGCATGTAAAACTGTTGTTGGGGACTCCCAGAACATTATTAGGAACATTTTAAATGCCATAATAGGTTCCCTTTAACAGATGCTTTTATCCAAAGCGACTTACATCTGAGGACTAAACCAAACGAGCCATCGTGAAGAGGCAAAACCAACGCAAGAAGTGCTCAAAATACTAAGTTCAAACACTAAGAGTAGCATAAACCTGACAAGTGAGGATTTAAAGATTTTTTTAATTATTATTATTATTTTGAGATTATTTTGAATGAAATATAGAAGTTTATAATTAAGTGTTTTGGCACACCATGCCGAGTGGTCCTTTTCTTATTTTTTCTTAACCCTTTAAGACAGTTTAAAAGCCTATAGAAACTGAAACAAAATGGCTAGCTAAATCATTCTTTTTGCATACAAAACCAGAGATGTAACATGTTCAGATCAAGCTTCCAACATGCCCATGTTGCGTTGTTTTCACCATCTAATCAGTCAGTACAAACTAGGGCTGTCACTTTTGAGAAAAATCACATTCGAACGGATATCGAATATCAAGCAATATATTCGAATATATTCGAATATCTACGAGTAAAATGTATAAGTTAATGAACAACTTCGATCCATCAGGAAACGCCATATGGTCGCTGAATTTAACTGTGCTTCATGAAGACTTTTTCTTTTGCGTGAAGAAGCCGTTCGCCGGAGATGTGTTAAAAGATAGCGGAGTATTCATGATACACACATTCATACCAGTATAATAATCCTCCTGGCGACGGGTCTGGGTGAGTAATTTACTCTCTTACCTTTGTTCTTTGACACTTAAAGACCAGCCGTTGTTGCTGACAGAGACGCGATCTGACCACACAGTGATGGATCTGACATGCGTCCCATTTTCTCGCAAATATCTACGTTCATTTAAGGCTTTATTTAAATAATTTAAGACTGCTCTTACATTCATTTGACATAATTTGTGTGTTATGGTTTGTTCAAGCCCGAAAGAGAACTCGATACTACACGCGTATTTTCTGTGGGTCGTGTGTGTGTGTGTGTGTGTGGTGTGTGTGTGTGTGTGTGTGTGTGTGTGTGTGTGTGTAATAGGCAGGAAATATAGCGCGGTTTCTTTCGTCTTTGTCTTTATCTTCCATTTTCAAAACAAGCTGGCTATATTGGCTATTATTCGCTTGATTTGGTCATGGGCCTACGCTACAATACGTTTAGAGCGGCCGCTACTGGATGAGATGGCAAACAATAAATAAAAAGCAAATGATAGACTTTAAAAAATGCGCAAAACATGGCACTTTAAAAACCGGATAGTTCATTTATAGTTCGATTTCGGTTATTTCACGTCATATTCGAATGCATATTCGAATATCGAATAAAAAGTGACAGCCCTAGTACAAACTGCGTAATATGCGTTTACAAAAAAAAAAAAAATGCATTGCACGTCTTTGCGCACATGTTCTGTAGATCTGCAATTGATAGTTATGTCTTCCGATGACTCATTGACGTACATCCTGTTCTGTGCACTATGACCCCCGGGTGTGTCGCATGTTGTGACGTCACAAGCTGCGTCATATGAGCAATGCGTTTGACTCGCGTGATTTTTTTTTCCAAAACCACTTCAGCGGAAATCCCACCCTGCAGCCGATTCTAAAGTTTTCATTCGTCAATCACTGTACAGATTGCCTACACCAAACGGGTAGTTGATGTGACGTGGCTTTTTCACCGTCACAGAAGATAAAAAATAATTTATTTCACATTTTCATCATTTAGAATACTGTAAATGGTTAAACATGTTCCTGTTTTACATGAATTTGTTATTTTAATACCAGAGTTATTGTTTATTTTTTACAACTTTGATCCAAATCTCAAAATTGTCCTATGGTGTGACGAGAGACAACATTATTTTATAAATATTAACTTTTATAAATAAAGAAAATAATGTTTAAACATCTTAATGGACACTCCTGGCATGTTTGTGCAAGTGTCTATTTCACTAAGTGGCCATCGCTTTTCCTATACATACATTTCTAAAAGTATGGGAATTTCATAAAGTTTGTCACAGAAAAAATTGTCCTTTGGTGTTATGCAATAACCTGATATTATGTTGGGCAATATCATGGCCAACTAAATTAAGTTGAAAGACCCCATTCAAGGTCATGTGACTGAAGACCCCTGTGAAGCCCATGAGCAGTGCACATAGTAAGTATTTCTCTCAGAATTGTTCAAATATTTAACTATGTTTTCAGACCACTGAAGTTGTTAAGTTTTTTTGTCCTTTGGTGTGACACCCCTAAATTAAATTTTGTAATTCAAATTTGTATTTTTAACAGCAGGACTATGTAATATTATGCAAATGTGTCATGCCAATTGCTAATGACAGTTAAGTTAGCATTAGCATGGTTATTAACATGCCACAAAAGCTCAAATGTCCTTTGGTGTGACAGGAAATGTCCTCTGGTGTGACGCTTTGGCCTGTCACACCATAGGACACAGATGTCACAATAGGACAAGACCTCCTTAAGAAGCTATTAAAACAAATAGATAAAGTTTGTTAACTTACTTTTTATTCTTTTTTTACCAGTTTTGATGATTTTAAATTCAATAATGATTTACATTTTAATGTTTATTGCCATTTTTGGACATTACATAAAATGTTCTGAAGTGTTACTAAAACAACTATAATGTATAATGTACAACTATAAACAAATATATAGTACATAAATACAGTGCTACTACTTTATAATGCTACTTAACTTGTTTTAGAACAGAAAGAACTGAGGGAGAGATGTGTGCAATAGAGAGGACCAGACAGTATAGGGAGCGAATTAAAAAGCATCCACAGAGAAAGGAGGCGATCCTAAGAGAACGACGGAGAAAGTAAATCAAACTGAAATGTTGCCATATACATATTAAAATAATTCAGGGATCTTGATGACTGACTAAACGACTACATATTGTTCAGTATCAGAATAGACCTGTGTGAGGTTCAGTTTCAACAATAGTTACATAATAAGCTTGTTATTACAGAATAATAATCTATATGTGTTTTATAAGAAATTGACAACATTTGTTGGGAAAACACAGTAGGTCATGAGTTCATAATTGAGTATACATTACATTAATTTCTCTGTTGATCCATTCGTCTATATTCTATCATTATTTCAAACAGATATCATGAAAAGAAGGCTCTCTGGGAATTGGATACATTTGAAATTAAAGCACTAGGAAGGAAGAGACAAACTAAACTTATGCAAGGTTTTTAGGGATTTTATTTTCATGTCAGAAGCCAAGTTTCCATCCACTTTACAATCAAATTATCTGAAGTTCGGTAAAAAACCTCATGTGAATAAAGCTGGTGAAAGTGTGTTTCCATTAAACGGCTTTAAAGCGAATAAAAACCTGTGTGTAATGACGTCACATGCTGTTTTGCGATCAAACTGGTATATCGAATTGATTTGAGACATTTTAAGGCGTTTCCATTCATTTTCTCACAACATTCAAGACAACATTTGCGAACAAAGTTTTGCTAGACAAAATGGATCGCGCCATAATAACGTTTCCATCCGCGTTATCGCATAAGCCGTATATCCATCAAGATAAAATCCCATGAGACCGAACGCATTTCATTTGATCGATATTCATGAACATCAATCGAATTTTACTGTTTCCATAAGGCATTTTTCATTCGATATCACTTAATGTGGATAAAAATGTGTGGATGAAACATAGCTTGTGTTTCCTTATTGATGGATCTACAAGTATCAAAGTTACTTTTGGTGTGATATGTTTTGCAGTTTATATTGCTGAAAAATAAAAACAAATGTCCTCCTTTATAATTGTTACATTATATATATATATATTATATATATATATATATATATATATATATATATATAAATAATATAATATTTTGACTCTTTTTATTCAATGACTATCTTTGTCCTTTGGTGTGACGTTTTGTCCTATGGTGTGACAAACATAAAACAACAGAAAAATATACTTATTTTAAAATATCTTTTTAAAAAAGAGTCAAGTTTGGCATTGGGGGAGTTTCAATAATATCTCATCTTAGATGGGTACAATTTCAAACAGTTTTGTAAGGTTGGCGAAAAAGTTTCACTGACATTCGTAGGGAAAAGTTTATCAAGTCCATCTATTCATGGTGAAAATGATTTTAATTTGAACTTTCATGTAAAATAAATATCACTTTCATAAAAAATGTTTTAATAATGTGAACAATTCTTTCAAGTATTTTTTTTAATGTTATTTAATATAATTTCTTTGTACTTTTTAAATGTCACAACATAGGACACACTTACAGTACTGTTGAGTGAAAACGTGAAAAGAATATGTGAAGTCATTGACAAAATGAGTGACCACTACTATTTTTTGAAACTGCAGTTTTCATACTCCATAAATATATGTATTTTTTCTTAAAAAGTTATGTTTTCCAAAAAAAGTACTTTTTCTTGGCCATTTGTCAACTACCCTTATAACTTTTGTGGATAACTCCGTCAGGAAGTTTCAAGTTTTGGCAAAAATGGTGTGTCATCACTCTAGGCTGTTTCTGATTGGAGGATTCAAGGTGTTACAACCGTCCCTGGTCTCCCCCTACAGGTTTTCACATTGGAGCTGTGAGTGTTTATCTTCACGTACAAGTATAAATATTTATTGTACAAGTTCTCAAATTCACATCTACGTGCTCTCGAGTATTGATACTCTTTTACCTTCACAATAGGCTACCTCAGCAACCATAAAGCGTGTGCATATACACTCACTCACACACACACCTCTCTCTCAAGTTATTAATGTTGAAAGGAATGGCTTTCTGTCATATCTGAAGCTATGCCTGCAACATTGAACGCTCTCTGAGTTGAGCGCGAAAGCTCACGTGATTGCCGCCGGTGTTACGGATCAACTGGGGATCATGTTAACTGGGGACGCGCGCGTGCACGCAGATAGTTTTACCTGGATTTCCAGCGGATGTTAACAGCGACCAGTGTTTGGAATAACGCCGTTTAAAATAACGGCGTTAGGTAACGACATTATTTATTCAGTAACGGGGTAATCTAACTAATTACTTTTCCCGTTGTTACAACGCCGTTAGCGTTACTGGACGTTAAATGCGGTGCGTTACCACGGGCGTCAGTTTGATTTGAAATGTGCTGAGGACAGAGACGCATTCGGAAGAGCATTTTCAGAAGTGCTGGGTACAAACTTGTTAAACTGTGCAGCCTCTCTGCTCAACCCGTAAATAAATCCATCGATCCGCAAGGTTTGTTTGAGTTCTTAAATGGTCTAGTGGTAGATTGCTTGCCAAGCGTGTCAGAGGTTATGGGTTCTAATCCACGCAAGTATAGTTTTTTTTCTCTCATCAAAACTGAATATGTTCATCAGTGGTTACAGTCTATAGGTGCGTTCCATTTGACAGGGTCCCTACGCAGTGTTCACTGCTCTCTGTTGATTCTCACTATTGATTTTCGCTCTCCACTTCCTGTGAAGTGATGTATCGATGTTCCCTTATTCCCTATGCCGTTTGCAGTGCCCTTCGAACTGAACATGTTCGTTCCCTTCGGATTGGAATATCACTTAAGATGGCGAAATACCCTGTGAAGTCCACTTCGCAGTCCACTTACGGTCGAATGGAACGCACCATATATCAAGCAGGGAAACGTTTGTGTGCATTTTATTTTGAGATTTCACCGGAATGAAAAAAGAGTCTCCACAACAGCGATAGATTGCAGAGCGCATCCGAGTGAAGACTGCGCGTGCGTCACAAAAGAAAAACTGTATGCAAATGATAGCCGCGGCAACGAGCGCTCAGCTTGAGTTCAAAACCAAAACAATTTAACGCTAGACCTCTTATTTAATAGCGAACTAAATGAATGTTTTATTTATTTGTTTCAAAAAGTGGTGGGTACAAAATGACTCATGACAAAATCATGCTATGTGCTTTACTATGTATTGATTGAATAAACTGTGTAATCCGAACGCACCCATGGCTCACACAGCTAGTGAGGAGTTGGGTTAATAAGTGCAGTGAAGTGTAGTGCATGATAACCTCTTGCTGTCTGTCGACGTGCAATACATATAGAAAATTATGTACAGTCACCTGTCTGTTCTACTCATTTCAGCTGACTTGTGAAAACTGCTAAAAAAAAAAATCCAAATTCTTTGACATAGCAACTTTTTTTTTTTGTTTACAGTAACGCAAATAGTTACTTTCCCTGGTAACGAGTTACTTTTATTATAGAGTAATTGAGTTACTAACTCAGTTACTTTTTGGAACAAGTAGTGAATAACTAAAACTAATTACTTTTTTAAAGTAACGTTCCCAACACTGACAGCGACAGATTCATGCCCTATTTTACGGATCACAGATTAAAAATGAATATTTCACCAGTTGTATACACTGGTATGCGAATAAAGCACTTTGTTTTTGCAGTGTATGATATTCCTTCGTATTTGACGCATTTTCAAAGAAGTTTAACATACGTTAGTGTCAAGCTCAGAAACCACGCCTATGTTAACAAGGGTCGTTCGGTTTCAGTGGATGAACAGACTTTCAGCGCACTTCAGAAGACGTGTAAGAATTTTCTTCTCAACATTAGTGTATCATATTTTCTTTAGTGTGTGTTGTCATGAGTTCTATCACAAATAACAACAGATGTCAATATAAGTTAAAGTAGCTAGTATGGGCTATAAACTCATAAACTTATAAACTATAAACTCATAAACTCATACACTTATAAACTTATGAACACTTATGTACTCATTAATTCATACACTTGTGAACTTTTAAATCATAATAGTTCACCATAGCAACCACCCAGAACACCTAGCATGCTAACAACACCCCGAACCCTAGCAACTACCCAACTACCTTAGAACACCTACAACACCATAGCAACACTAAGAGCACCTAGCAACCACCCAAAATACCGCTTAGAACATCCTAGCAACCCCAAATACCTTCAAACACCTAGAACCACCCAAAATACATAGAACACCATAGCAACACCAAGCAACCACTAGGGCTGTCGCGATAACCGCAATATTGCAATACCGCGCTACTGACAGGCCAACCGCAGAGGAATGCAAGTAACCGCAGCAACCACAAACCGCGTTTTCTTTTTTCATAAGGCCACCCTTCGTAGTTCGTACCATGTGTATTGAATGTTAAGTAAGTTAATAATGATAACAAGACTGTTTATCATGGTGATTTGTACAGAGGCTTCGTGGATTTGCCTAAACATACAGTGAGTGTGATCGACTGAGCGCGTGCGATTACCTGCGTCTGTCTTTGAAGTCAAGTCATGTATATTCGTGAAAAGGTTGCCGTTTCCAAGCAAAGCGAAATATTTGTCGTTTCATCCATTTAACGTGTAAGGGTATTACTATTTACCATGAATGGCGTCAGTGCTGGTCAGCATTACACAGCGCGAGAAGCCGTGGGGGGAAAGCTGCGAGTCACGCATTGAATCAATGCCATTGGTCTCTATGAGTGAAGCATTGCTTCAGCTTTGCCCAAAAGTGAAGCATTGCTGGCCAGCTGAGCCTTGAAAAGTGGAGCTCAAAGTTAAAAAAATAATTAACACCTTGTTTCATTATATCTTTCATTTAAGGAATCCGCCTTTAGAACGTTTTCGTTGAATGAACGGTTTAATGACTCACTCAAAGACAGTCCGTTGGCGTAACAATGTGCGCGCTGAGTGACAGCCTTTCAATGCGCATAGACGCTGTTTAGTTTCGGTTACATTGTTTTTGTGTATGCTGACCACATCACAACACGTATTTATATAGCAACAAATAATAGTAAATAAATATAAATAAATAAATGGCGGTAATACCGCATATCGGGCTATTGAGCCACTCAAAATTACCGCAAGGGAAATTCCTTCACCGCGACAGCCCTAGCAACCACCCAAGTTACCTTAGAACACCACAGCAATCACCCAGAACACCCTAGCAACCACCCAAAATACCTTAGAACACCCTAGCAACACCATAGCAGCCACCCAATATTCCTTAGAACACCCTAGCAACTACTCAAAATACCTTAGCAACCACCTAGCAACCACCCAGAACACCCTAGCAACCCACTTGAAACACCATAGCAACTTTAAATGACTTCAAACTATACTTTCAAATTTAAACTACTTTAAACTTCAAACTACTTTAAAATTCAAACTACTTTAAACTTTAGACTAATTTAAACTTTAAACTAATTTAAACTTTACACTTGTTCAAACTTTCTGGTCCAAACTTTCCAAGGCACTTAAAGTTTGTCTCGACAAACTTTTTCTAAGTAAAGTAGCAAGGCTACCTAAAAGAAACATAAATTGCAAAGTCATGTACATGTTTTCAACAAGTTGCATTTATCAATCTGCATAGGGCTTATATATAACCTAATTTTATAATGGATCTATTATTTTTATATAAAACACTTATCAGCTTATTTTACTCTGCTATGATATTTAGATCTCTTTTTTGAACAACCAGCTCTGATGCTTCTGTATAATTTCCCCTGGACATAAAGCAGCAATGCTTATAGGGTCATGAAGTTAATTATCTCATGAACTTGTAACATTTTCAACAGATTTATAAACTAAAAAAATTTCTTTGTTTCTTTCAGAACAATTCTGTATTTACTACTGCATCTTCTTAGAAGCATATAATCATTTGATCAAACTGTTATGTCAAGCATTCCTGTAGCTCAAACAGTATAGCGTTGGTGCTTGCTACGCCAAGGTCATGGGTTCGAATCCCAGGGAAAGCAAGAACTGTTAAGACTACCTTGAAATGCAATGTATGTCACTCAAATCCACATTATGCTCAGTAGCATGAACTTGAATGTTGTGTATCTAATGCCTTGTATTGGACATTTAGAGAACACTTTGTCTTTAGGGATTAAAGTCCTGTGAAAAATACAGGCAAGTGCAACCACAAATTATATTACTGAAATAAGCAGAACATATGATATAGTGATGATGAATTATTACAAATATATAGGCCTACTGATATTCTCTATGGCTAATTTTAACATAGGCCTACATCACTAATCATTGTCACCTCACATGAATAGCATGACCCTCTCTAAAACAATAGGAAATGCTTTATTGTTTACTTTTTTGCTGACCTCTTTAACAAAATAAATATGACACAATGGTCTATGAGATTTATAAATAAACTGTAATGGGTTTGTGCCTCGTTTTATGTAATATAAATTTGAATTATGCCAGTTCTCTTCATTTGACTGGTATGAAACTCATTAAAGGTTTACTTCACTTTCAAACTATTTTTTGCTGATAAATCTACAGCCCTCACTCAGGAATGTTTTCCTCAAAAACCTTCATTTATTTTCGACTGAAGAAAGAAAGACAGACATGGATATCTTGGATGACATAGGGGTGAGCAAATTATCAGCAAAAATGTTTTTTGAAAGTTAACTAAACCTTGAACATATTCTCTTTACTTGTTATTCATCACATGTGCTTTCATTGTTGTCGTCTGCGATCTGTTAGGAACAGATTAAAAAAATGTCTATAAATTAAGTAGGGCTGGACCAGAATATTCGAATATTCGTTCGGCGGTTTGGTATTCGATTTGAAAATGTGACATTCGAATATTCGTTTTTTTTTTGTTTGTTTGTTTTTGCACACCTGGCACCCCCCTCAAAACGGTTCTCATTCGCGCTTGAATATGTTTTACACTATAAATTCTGGTGAAATACAATACTTAACATATAAATTCATTAGCTACTTAATAAAATAGATATTTGCTTCTTCTTGGACTACTAAAAGTGTTCCTGCAACGGGAGTATTCTCTGGCTAGAGCACAGAACAGCAGAGTTTGTATGGACAGAAGTGAATGCCTGTATTTTGGGTTAAGCTGCATTGCTTTGACATTGTGGAAAATAGAATAATAGAAACAAAATGTATTAAAATGTATGTAGTATTAAAATGTATAAATGTATGTATTAGTGTGTTTTATATCATTAGTGCAGTGTCCATTCTCGGAGCATATAAATGCTATCGGTGTCCATTCTCTGCTCGCGTGAGGCGCGCCGCTTCTTTATTTAAACCCTTTATTTAAACCCTACTTTGTCAGTAATTTGTTAGTGAGAAAAATATTAGACTAGCCTACCTTATTAGAAATATTGCTTAAGTTACAGACCTGGGTGATTCTCGCGAAATCCAGATTTAGAAGGTGTCCAGCATCAGAATTTTTAAAATGCCATTGAAGTCAATTTTCTTTTGCACATATAAGATTAAGGTCTGAACTTACTATAACCATTATTTTTAGAAGATTTACAAAAATATTTACTATATAATTATTTACATTTTTAGATGAAGTCCATAAAAAATTATCATTACCGCAACATGACATTACCTTAAATATATGGTTAAAAATGTATATTTTTGGCTAATGTTGAAGTAGACTCTTATTACTCATGCTCAAAGCTATATAAAACTCTGGAGAGATTACTTTTTCATATTTATTATTTTTTGTAATTTCCTTATTTTCTCTCATTACCGAAACATACGTGATGATTTATAATTTCTTTTATTTAATTGTTTTACTAAAAGATAACATAAACATTTGTTATGTAGCAGACCTTAAATAAGTAGTGTTGTTTAATATGTATATACATTTTAAAACAAAATATGATTATCTAATTATTACTTAATTTGTAAAAAAAGATACATGTTGCGGTAATGAAAATGCCATTTCGGTAATGAGGATCAATGTTTCGGAAATGAGATTTAGCTCACACTTTCGCTGTTGACAAAGGGGTTTGATGCCTAACCCCATTTTACATATTCAAAACGCATACAATTTTTAATAGAATATTTATTTCATAAACAGTGTTTCATTTTCTCATTTATCGTAATCATCACAGTACCATGCCTTGTGTTAACAAGTGTTGTGTATACAAGTTACAATCTTATGCTCATAAAGAATCATGTCATGTAGCCTACACTGTAGTACTAACAAATATACAACAATTAGTATAAATATTGTTTTCAATATATATACCCTGTCAGGTCTAAACTTTCTTCTGCTGGTGTTCTGTTCAGACTTTCATTATTTGTGTCTAGTTCCTGTCTGTTATTTAGGGCTGTACTCAACCAAAGAAAATCTTGGTCGACTGAAGTCCTGAAATATTCAACTAAAAATTACGTTAGAAAAAAAAAAACGTTAAATGAATTAGAGTCACAAATGATTTGCTCTTATCATCCGATCGTGGTTGTATCTCTCTATTAGTGTTACTCGATCTTAGTGCTGCATTTGACACTATTGACCACAACATTCTTTTAAATAGACTGGAAAATTATGTTGGCATTAGTGGAATTGCGCTAGCATGGTTTAAATCATACTTATCTGACCGTTATCAGTTTGTAGCAGTAAATGAAGAGATGTCTTATCGATCACAAGTTCAGTATGGCGTACCACAAGGCTCAGTATTAGGACCGCTGCTGTTCACTCTGTACATGCTACCATTAGGAGATATCATTATGAAGCATGGAAGCATTTTCACTGTTATACTAATGATACTCAGCTCTATATTTCTTCACGCCCTGACGAAACTTACCAATTTACAAAATGAACGGAATGCATAGCTGATATAAAAAACCGGATGACTAGTAATGTCCTACTATTTAATTCTGAAAAAAAGAGATTCTAATTATTGGACTAAAAACCTCCTCACGTAATAACCTAGAATACTGCTTAACACTTGATGGCTGCACTGTTAAGTCTTCGTCATTAGTTAGGAACCTGGGTGTGCTCTTTGATACCAATCTTTCATTTGAAAGTCACGTGTCTAGTATCTGTAAAACTATTTTTGCATCTTAAAAATATATCTAAATTACGTCATATGCTCTCAATGAAAAATGCAGAACAATTAGTTCATGCGTTCATGACATCAAGGCTAGATTATTGTAATGCTATTATGGGTGGTTGCCCTGCACGCTTAATAAACAAACTATAGCTGGTCCAAAACGGGCCAATAATTACCCCGTTTTCTGAGTTTCTGAGAATTTTTAAATATTGATGATTACTTACAAAGCACTAAAGATTTGCAGTACTTGAGCAAGCTCTTAACACATTATAGTCCTTCATGTCTATTGCAATCTCAAAATTCTGGCCAGTTGATAATACCTAGAATATCAAAATCAACTGCTGGCGGTAGATCCTTTTCCTATTTAGCACCAAAATCCAGGCCATATCCAGATCTGATGAAGGACCTGCGTCTGGACACGTCGACAACGCAGTCCTGAAGTGTCAACTAGTCTCTCCCTTGTGAAGGCCTCCTTCCCTTTACCTCTGTACTGATAAAACGTTGTCGGGATAATTACGATTCACGTGACTACGTGGAAGCGATAAAAAATTCTCAGAGCCACCAGGCACTGTTTTATGCAAATGAGCTGCCGGATCGCATTAAAGGTTTTCTATTAGAACGGTGTCGTGTTAGTGGACCCTAACTTAATAAATGATCGTTGCGATGGACGTGAATCAATCAAAACTAACTTTAGCTGGACAATAACTTTATTCTAGAGCTGATGTAAAGCCAAAACATTCTGTTTCTTTAATTTCCTATTATCACTGTAACACTGCTTTGAAACAGTATATATTGTTAAGAGCGCTGTATAAATGAAGGAAACTTGACAATTATATTAGCCTTCACGTTTTCATGTCAGCGTGTGCGTGTCGGTCAAAACAATGAATCCAAGTTATATTTTTTCCTATTATTTCCACATTATCACCCTGTCTCTCTGGATTGCTGTATATTTTTTCCCTATGCTTTGTCAACCTGTCTTTCGCTGATGTCCTTTTCTTTTCAACTGATGCTTGCCTGTAACAAAATACACAATAGCCATCTTGAAGGTAACATTTCGTAAAAAAGACATGAAGAAATACATTGTTTCACAGTAAAACTATTGAATATTAAATAATATTACATTTATAGTAGGTGGCCTATACTGCATTCATACTGCTTTTTGTGGAAGCACTTCATAAAAATAAAAAATTAGTGACCCCTTTTGGGAGGGGGGTGTAATAGCTATTTTGTTTACGCAATCTGTGTAAGTGTTTAAGGCAAATATCAAGTTATATTGAAATGAGCAAGAGTTATAGTGCACGTCCCTCCTTCATAAGTCTGTTTCTCATTACCGAAACATTGAGTATCTCCACCGCAACAGGCCTTTAATTGTTGCGGTGAATGATAATGGTGTTGCGGAGGATGAGCGACCTTAAACATTCTTGCTAACTGTGGAAGCTAAATGAGGGTTAGCTAAACTTTCCCTCTCTTTTTATATTTAGACCATAATGGGGTATATAGTAATCTCAAAATTAAAACGGCAACATTTTTTAAAACTTTACAAACTCATGTTTCAGTAATGAGAACTAAAAAGTCGTGTAGGTACTATGACAAACAAAATTTTTACTTTTATCTGGAGAGAAAAAATAAGAACTGCTTATCTGGTAGCCATCTTGCGTGTCACAGTCAATTATGTCCCTTCCAACAAAATTCCTTGAAAATATTAGTTCCTTGAGGACTTAAACAATGATGGAAAATTGTTGCGGAGGATGAGATAATTGGTCTTGGACACATTTATATTCCTTATTATTGTCACTACATTTACCAATGATCACCAAATTCAACATGTTTCTTTACTGTAAATATTTATAGTATAACATGCACTGAAGCTTTTTATTTTTTATATTTTTTAATTATAAATATTTCCATCTCAAAGGACCCAAATCCAGTCATGGACACGTTGCGGTAATGACAAATTTCCCCTTAAATGTGGAAAAAACAACAAAATTGGTATTTATGATGTCATTTGAAATCATGTGCAAAATAGTACATGATGAGATGTTTATAACTGTATCCTTCTTATTTTGATAGCATTTACTTTTATCATCAAAATGTTTCATGACACCTCATAAGTCAAATTTTCGCGAGAATCACCCACCTGTGTGTGTGTTTTATATCACTAGTGTAGAGCAGTGTCCGTGCGCTTCAAGGGACACACACGCACACACGCACACTTGCACACACACACACACACACACACACACACACAATTTGCACACACGACACACGCAAGGTCTCTCCCTCTCTTTGTCGTGCGTGCGCTACACGGTTTGGAGCTCGCGAGCAGCTAGATTCTGGGAGATTTTAACTAATTTGCGGGCATCAGGGAGCCGCTATCAATATGCGGGAGACTTGGGATGTCTGAGACGTACGGTAGCCGTAGCCCATAGAGCAGGTGTGCCCAACCCTGCTCCTGGCGATCGACTGTCCTGCACAGTTCATCTCCAACCTAATCAAACACACCTGAAGGTCTTCAATTAGGTCTTAACAACCAATTAAGGTATTCAGGATACTTGAATTAAGGCAGTGTGTTTGATCAGGTTAGAGATAAACTGTGCAGGACAGTCGAATCGCCAGGAGCAGGGTTGGGCACACCTGCCATAGAGATTCCGAAGCTTCGAATATTCGATGTTCATATCCTACCGAAGCTTCGAAGCTCAAAAAATGGTATTCGGACCAGCCCTAAAATTTAAGTGTCATTATTGTTACTGGTGTCAGGCCATATACTACCACAGCAAATGTATGCAATTAAAGTTAGACAAATCAAAAACTTTGCAGGATAACCAATATCCTGGCAGCTTCTCAAGAAAGGAACACTATTAGGCTATATAAAGAGGAGATCTGAAAATCTCACAATGAAGGATAACTGTGTGTTAAATGGTCTTACTATAAAAAGGTAATACAACTGTGACTTTGATTTTTTTTTCTAATATAACATGATTACATTAGATGGAGAGCAGCATAGGTGAAGGCCAAACTGGCCAATGGGTAAAAGAACAATACATATACATAGCAAAATAAGAAACTGTTATTCATTAGCATGTAACTTATTCTATAGTTTGCTCTTCCTTGACTGAATGTTTAGAATGTGGACAGTGGGACTGTGTGGTCAAATACAGCTGTCCTGCATGCATGCACATTTGCCTATATTTTTTCTTTTGTTATTGTTGCTTTCATGTTAGCTAATGAATATGTTTGTTGAGCATTCCCCTATATAAATGCTGTGGGTAAATCACTGGATCGGATGCATAAGCTATGGCTTATCAATTTTCACCACTCTTTATGAACATTTATGGAGTGTACTGTATGCTTTAACTCATTTCTCAGCAACATTAAAGTAAATAAATACATATAAATGCTTGACATGTCCCTTTAACCACAGCAGTATTGCTGCTCAATTTAAATTAAGCCACAAATTGCCATCATAACAACAATCTGCCTATACACACGCACTGCAAATACACAATGTCAATAGCATAATTTATTTACAGTTGTCATCAGATACAAATTTCATTGAAACGAATGGAACAAAATAATGTGGGCGTGGTCTGTGTGTCGCGAAATTAAAGCACATTTAAAACTTCCCTTAAATGCGTCTGAAACACACAGCGGAGCAGCGCAGAGTAAACAACACATGATACAAACATTTAACAATAACGTGGAAAGCTTTTAAATCTGATAACATGATCCCCAGTTGATCAAATCCGTGCAGGACAGATTAATGCCGTGCTCCCGCTGCTTTGTCGCGATTATCAGTTTAACTGACTCATAACGTGTGCAATATCTCACGATAGCTGCAAATAACTAGTCTCTTCCAATAAACATTTACTAAAGCCAGCTACGTAAAACACAACTACTGCCTAGATTCATGCGAGTGTGGCTAAAGTGTTTAAAAGTGACAAATACAGTAATTTGATCAACTTACCAGCGAGCGTACTTCGGAAACACTGGAAATGAATGGGGTTCAGTGTTTGCATCTATCGGCTGCTCCACGACACGCGTCACTTCCGCATTCCTCAGTCCCCATCTGTGTCCATCTGTATGGGGAGGCTGCAGACCTGGAGCCGGTGTGGTGGAGAAGTGTTGAGTCCCATTGAAGTAAAAGAAAATCAGTATTTATTTTTTGTAAAAATGCTTTCTTCTCCAAGAAACTCACTCTGTTGACATGGATGAAAAATTCTGGTCAAACCAGTGGGGAGATCAAATACTTTTCTCTCATGGTTCTAACAGGTCAGCAGGCGTTGCTATATTTTTAAAGGAGCTGTATGTCAGATTGTGGCCAAAACTGGTACTGCAATGGGCTCTATGCACGGTGGTATTTCCGGTGAAGGGTTAAGGATGCTCCTCGATAACTTCCGCCGATCGTAGAGTCCAATGCAATACCAAGAATTTATATTGAATTTTATACTCCATGGTTATACTAAAGAAACGTTAGTCACAAAAACAGACAAAACAGACACCCCTCGTTTTGTTTATGCTTCTTTTTAAAATTATATGAAATAAACATAACTATATATAAAATTACATCTAAACATATGAAAGTTTCGTTTCAAAGACGGGAGGACAGTACATTTTGAAGACTCTGCCATAATCCCGTTTTCCTCGGTTTTCCTCCGCTTTAATCTCACCAACCGGAAACGGAAGAGCATCCTTGCGTCAAATGCGGAACTTATGCGTGCATATTGCCCATTACTTTCAAATTACTGCATCCCCTCCCCCTCCTCCCTGACTTGAGGTTGCCAGATAGGCTGCAGGATCCAGCAGTAACGTGTGTAGTGGGAACTAGAGCAAAGCTGGCAACCCGGATGCCGCAACACTACTGAATTTGTGATTGGTAGATAGGTGGAGGGTGGAACATCAGACCAAAACACAACATGACAACATCAACATCAGTTGAGGGCTGCAACTTCACTTTTTAAATGACAATATCCTGGCCGGATTACCGTTGTCAGTGATATAAGTATTTGAAATTAACATGATTTCTAAATGTCTAGTGACATATCAGGGCTATTATATGATTAATTGAAATACATTTCTTACATACAGCTCCTTTAAATAATTTTCCTGGAAAGATATTAACTACTGTTAGGGACAGCTGCGGTCATTGGATAATATGCGTTTTTGGAATAAAGGATAGTTTTTTTATTTTGGGAAATATGGATATAATAATTGATGATGCTATCAGAGTTGTAACGGATTTAGGTCAAAGGTAGGCTATCCTACTGAAAACTTTATTTTCGGAGGTGATTTTAATATGGTAACAGATGATTGGCTTGAAAAATATACAAGACTCATCATTACAATCCCATATTGCTTAACTTTTGTAGTGTGTTTAATTTGGCGGACAAAAAACCTTTGTATCCAAGTCTTCACTTGGTTTAAACCAGATGGCTCAGGGAAATCTAGATTTGATTTCTGGCTAGTCTCTGAAGTTGGATCTTGTCTGGAGTCAACCTCTATAGTTTCTGCTGCACCTTTAACTGATCACTGTATGGTTAAACTTATTATTAAACCTGCAAACACATATCAAAGGACAAAAGGGGACTGTAAATTTAACTTAAATCTTCTGAACAGTGAAACCTTTTGTCAAGAAATTATAGCTACAATTTAGAGTCGGCCTGGATCCGGCGGACTGCAGTAAACCTCGGGATAAACAGAGAGACTAATATTAACGTAGATGCCATTCTTCTTATGATGTAACGAGTACATCAGGATTTATGGGAAGTGTTCCTGGTTCCAGCTGACCTAATATATGCAACCTAGCATTGAATTATAGAAGTCTATAGTGTGTTATGTGTATGCAAGGTCAAAGAGATGTGTTTTTAGTCTAGCTTTGAACTGACAGAGTGTGTCTAATTCCCGGACAATGTTAGGAAGACTGTTCCAAAGTTTTGGTGGTAAATAGGAAAAGGATCTACCGCCAGCAGTCGATTTTGATATTCTAGGTATTATCAACTGGCCGGAATTTTGAGATCGCAATAGACATGGAGGACTATAATGCGTTAAGAGCTCGTTCAAGTACTGCGGAGCTAAACCATTTAGTGCTTTGTAAGTAATCAAAGTATGCTATAGTGTTAGCCTGGTAATACCAGACTCTGCTACTTCACTTTGCTTCGTAGACAGAGTCTGGCATAGCATAATAGAGAAGTGTTTTCTCTCTCGCTAGGGGGCGATTTCTGAAGTTTAAAATCATTGGTTACCCGTAAGCCAATCAGATAAGTTTATTCATGACGTATGTTATGCGCTGACACAGCCGCATCGATCCACAGACATCATGCATCGAACTCAAATCTATGATCAAACTTCCACTGTAAACACTTGATGATGCGAGCGAAATACCGGAGTGAACATGGCTGTAAACGACTTTTTTGATCGGTGAGTGATGTAATAGAATGACTGCTGCACTTGACAGGGCGCAAACAAGCAGAGAGAGAGAGCGAGCGAGCCCCGGCCGGCCGCGCGCGCGCACTATCACGTCTTTAAACAAACAACACGAGCACTGTCTTGCTCTCTCTCCCTCGCAAATATTAATCAAAATCAATCGACTAGTAAAAGGTCGGAACACCTCAGTTTCACGTGGAGCATTTGGAGATTTTTAGAGATTAGAGACTCTAGGAACAACATCTCAATGAACAACATCTCAACACTAAATTATAAAGGCCTGTCTCATATAACGTTAGACGCCTGTCTCAAATACAAGCCGGTGCAGTTCGACGATTTGGGCAAATAAAAGCCCGGGCTATTATTTGAAGTTTTACGGTATTTAAGACCTGGAAAAGAAAGGAGACACTGACCTGTCAAAAGGCTCCCCAGTTTCTCGTTGACGATCGGTAGTTGATAAATTAAACTTTTCCCAAAGGGAGTAGGGCCACAACATCACCTCCATTCAAAATGTTTAATACACACTCTTCTTGTTCGGGCTTCAGTTTTCTAATGCCCGGAATATTCTCCACAACAGAGCGAATTGCATCCGTGTCTCGTCCGCGGTCGTTTTCGATTTCTCTGACCTAATCTTAAACTCGGCGCTTGGCGAGTACGTCACGGCTTTCAGCCCGCCTTCTGTTCGCTGATTGGCCCGGCTGTTTTCAGGCCGGTGGAAAACAGAAAGATAGGCTGCTATCTCAGACTGACTACAGGAGTGAAATGAAATTAGCGGAAGTAGGAAGTCTGACGTAGTCAGGCTACTATAGTGTAGCCCAATGGTAAAAATTTAACACTGGGGATTTTGCTGTGTATGTCCACCAAAGGTTTTTTTCCCCTGAGGCCAGAATACCTTTTTCAAATGTTTGCAGTGGGAGCGCTAAACGTTTTTCTCTTGTCACTGTAAAGATTCTAGGGGATCTAATCCCTGGGGAATTTGCATATCCTAATTAATAATTGGTAATTAATAATTATTCATACATGTTTGGATTAGATCAGTCTTACATGTTAATAAATCTCCCTCTAAAGGAGAATGTCATTTTACCTGGATGTATACATGCAATCCTTTTCTTTTTAACAAGTTGATTGCAGTTAATTACACGGATCACGTCTTACAAAGCAGGCAAAATTAATTTAGCTCAATTGTCCGAATAATATTGAGGGGATCCCCAATATCATCTTACTTGATAGGATTTCAGGAAACGCAATTCTCTGGCCAGAAGAATTGGGTTTTCTGCCCTATAAGCAAATATGTAAAGCTATCTTTAAGTTATAAAGTTCGTAGCAAGATCTTTGGCACTTAAGAGACTCGAAATTGAGCAAAGAGGAAGTCCATCAGTCAAGTGAATATAATGATTTAATAAAGGCATGTCTACTTATATATATTTACTACGTTACAGGAATACATGTATTTACAAACATTAACACGAACGAAACACAATATGACATCAATGAATGAGAAATGCGTAAAGTTTGGGCAATGGATAACTTACACGCGAAAGCGTGTAAGAGAGGGAGAGAGAGAGAGAGGGTGAGAGTTTAGAGAGTTGCATGGTTGCAGTGAGATTAGGAAGAGAGATGATCTTTCTAAATAAGTTAGCAAATTCACATAGACAAACGGAACTTTGAGAGACAACAAGACTTCAACAAATCTTAAAAACGTGATCAAACACGGATACTTGCAGAGGTGTGGTACTCTGTGCATGGCTTGTGAAGAAGCGTGTGTGTGTGTCTCGCAGCCCGGTGCGTCACGTGCGCGCGCCTCTGCTTCAGAGAGAGCGCGCGTTCGTTTGAATCTCTCTTAGCTGGCTTTGCTGAAGAGATATGTCACGCGGTGTTCTTTTCACTTCGTGGAAGTAAACCGCGTCGAATATGAAAACAAAACTAACTTTAAAGAAAAGAAATAAAGATCCCAAAGGGGAAATCACGCGGAGTTACGTCATGGCTGGTGAAGAAACGCTTGTGCGTCTCTGGGTCCGGCGCGTCTCGTGGTAACGGCGCTTGCTTCTCCTGTGCAGGGATTTCGACGATTGGAATTAAACACGGGGGCTTATCTAGACTGGAAACAAACACAAAACTAACTAGAAACAAACAAAAAGAACGGCGATGAGCTCGCCGGAGGCGCGACGTTACATGATGATGACTAGGATCAGGAAGAGAGCGAGGAGGAGCTCCGCGCCTCTTTAAAAACATTTCGGTTCACGCCTTCTTTTGGAAGACTGCGCCAATCAGCTGGGAGGGAAGTTCCCGCGGAAGATTTCTCTTTGTCTTGTCAGATCGACTTTGCATGTTTTATGACGGTGACGTAAAATGCGTTCAATTTTACTCCAGAGATGATAAAACATCGTAACACTCATCCTATGGTTTGTACACATACAGATATGGTTTGGTCAGATCAAGAGGATTCTAAAGATATGAAGAACAACATAAGTTGGATAATACTGTAAAGTTATACATTAAAAGGCATACTTTCCAAGCATTTGTAGTTATTTTAGGACTACGGTACGGTCGCAGATAACCGTGGAATCTGGGTAACAGACACACATATAAGCATATCAAAATATATCTCAATAAAGTCTTTATATGATGACGTTAGAGGTTTGTGTATGTGTGTGCGTGTCCATGAGAAGATGTTCTGAGTAATCTCCTGGTCTCTCTTGGAAGGAGAGGTTCGTGATAGTATGTAAATCCATGAAGCATTAACCCATTAGAGTCTCCAAGGGCGCACACACCAAACACAATGGAAAGTCATGAGATGAACATGTATCACAAAGTTATGCATAGGATATATATATATATATATATATATATATATATATATATATATATATATATATATATATATATATATATATATATATATATACATATATATATTAGAGTTAAAAAGGTTTCATTTTTCCTTCTCCAGGAATCAAGGGAATACGCAGTTACATGTAAAAATACATAATGGTAAACTCAGTTATTTCAATGTAACATGAACAAACAAACACATAAACCACATTGAATATTTCTGTTTAAAATGTCTTTTAAAAAGAGAAGTTTCTTTTCTCTGTAACATAAACTTCCTGTGGCACATTCCACATTCCTGGGGGGGATGTGTGCTTGGATATATGTGTGTGTGTGTGTGTGTGTGTGTGTGTGTGTGTGTGTGTGTGTGTGTGTGTGTGTGTGTGTGTGTGTGTGTGTGTGTGTGTGTGTGTGTGTGTGTGTGTGTGTGTGTGTGTGTGTGTGTTAATTTTGAGTCCTGGGGGGAGGAGGCTGGTTTGGAAGCTTCCCGGCCTTTGAAGGCTCTTAGGATTTTAGTTATCCAGAATATATTTAATTATTCAGATTCACCCTAAATACGCTACATCACTGTTATGGAATTGTTCAGTTATTACTCTGATTTCAGTGATTCCTAATGATGGCCTCATCTGTTCTCTCGCTTGTATTGAGAGGGGGCCTTTGGGTGATAATTTACTGTGGTTGGGAGTCAGTGGAGGTAAGGAAAAGCAGGTGGTCAAGGGGTCATCTTGAGTGCATTTGTACTTTATAGCCTAAAGGGTTAAGGGGGCTTTTACCTCTCAGGGCCAGGGAGAAATAGAAACAAACAAAGAATATCTCTCCTGTGAGGGGAGGGAAGAAATAAGGCCTTGGAGGACATAAGATATAAAAAAGACAGACACTGCTTCTCCTTATCTCTCCTCACTGACTCACGAGTGTGTATTGGTGACAAAGATCTCTCTTGCAAGAGAATAAATACTTTATAAACTATTAAATTGGACTCAAGAGTGTCTCTTACTCAGTGATGATGTTTGTGAATGAGAAAAAGCCACAACATCACCAAGAGTCCTTCTGAATATTCAAATGAGTGCTCCCTTATCTCCTCGACCCGGAAAACGATCAAAGTTAGCCATCTTGAAAGACAAAGTAAAATGCAACAGGACATTTCTGAATGGTTACTTAATGATTTTCTTGATGTAGAGTTAACCATCTTAAATTAGCATATTCTGTCATGATAATCTATAAATTGCTTGTGTGGGAACTGTTGTAAGATGCCTACAGAGTGGCATGCTATTGCATTTGTGTTATGTACTATTGCATGTGAAAAGATGGATACGACAGTTTGAGTAGACTCACAAATGTGCTCTACTACAACAACTCTTCCTCTTCTCAACATGGACTATGTGTTCCAGGGTCAGGGTTTATGTAAATTTTAGGGTTCATGATGTCACTAACCCAAAAGGAATATCGTTTTGTAAATTGCTTTGGATTTAAAAAAAGGTTGAAATGAATTACTGGTATCTTACCGGACATATGTGACCCGTTACAGAAACCAGGGACGCAAGTCGGCAGCACAACTTGCGAGAAAAATGAGAAACAAGCGTTTTTTTTCCAAAATTTGTGATTTCAGCTTTTTTGCAGAATCTGTTTGTTGAAATCACGAAGAAGCCTCTCCATGTTTGAGATAGCAGTATTGGTATATTTAAAGGCACACTGTGGAACTTTTGGCCACTAGGGCGCGCTCGACCTGTAATTTTCACGTCTAGTGCCCCTAGAGGCCACAAGCGCCGCAGCATTGTCGCAAAAGTCAACAAACAGTCAACCGGTCAACCTCCCGTGTCTTTATGTGTGTGCAGACGGCATTTGATTTGTATGTTGGAGAAAGTTAATCGATTCACTACTGACCAAAATAATAATATAAATATAAGATTAATAATATAAATCCTATAAAGAAAACAAATTGAATAAAAGTAGCATACGCAGAAAACAATGTCTGATCAGGTAAGTCGCATTGACAAGGGTTGCCCAATCCTGCTCCTGCCGATCGTCTGTCCTGCACAGTTCATCTCCAACCCTAATCAAACACACCTGAAGCAAACAATTAACGTCTTCAGGATCTCTTTGCAATGGGTTTGAGATAGGGTTGCCAACTGTCCCGAATTAGCCGGGACGTCCCGATTTTAGCTTTGTGTACTAACTCTTCAAACGTTTCTAACGTTAATGCTACCAGATGAATTGCACACAAATGAAACAAAGCCTGTAGCTAGTTGTTAAGTTGCAGCCCTGTTTCGTTTCAAAATCGGAGGATAAAGTGTCTGCTGAATGCAAATCTTTCCCAATATTTATAAAATTTATATTTGTACTAACATTTAGCTACCAGATTGATAATTCGCTAACTTACTCTACTAGCATTCCTTGTTACATTAAGTTAAATGGAGGACAATATAGAATCAGTAACATGGCCAGGCTGACAACAAATTTGAAAAAGTAGAGATATTGTGCAAGCAATATATTTTAACTTACTAGTCCAAAAGCATGACGGCCAGGTCAGCATCGGTCGGGAATCCCTCATCCTCCTTTATCGCACGCCAGCGAGGGAACACTTGACCAATGTTTATCCTCGTCCTTGCTTTTAGTTTATCACTCTCCCTTTTTCTTTTTTTGGTCTCCTCTGACAAAATCTTTGCTTTCTTCCGAGTAGCTGTTGATTCAGCCATGACGACAACATACAGACGCCGGCAATCAAACGCGAGTAGAGCTCTCACGTTAGCAGTTGGGGTGGTGGGGGAAGTGACGTATGCCGTAAAGCAGTCGAATTTTGTAGTTCTTTTTGTGCTCGGGTTCCTACCCGAAACCCGAAGTTACATAGTGCTAGTAAAAGCGATACAGACACCTTCAGGCTTCGGCAGACGTGTCATTCAACCTATTGTAAGTCGATGTACCATCTCAATGGGTTTTGGTAATATATTATAAAGGTTGAAAAGTTCCACAGTGTGCCTTTAAAAGCTTACATTTTGAGGTTGAAATTGGCTTGTTTTCGTAGATTCTAGCACGCAGTAGGGGCGTGGTGTGTTATTGTCTGTGTGTATTTCCACTCTGAATATGGCGCTTTTGTCCCCGCCCTCCAAGTGAACCGCATGGCTACTTATTATGCTGTGCTCTGGTCGGCTCAATTCAATTCAATGAAGATGGACGGCGCAAAGATTGTCGCAGACGAGCTGAACCGTGGCAGTTACCGGTACACTGAAAATGTTTTCGCCGCACTTTGTGGGCTCGGGAAACTGAAAATCCGCGCGCGTGCGCCCTCTGTGCTTAAATACGGCAGCTCGGCTCGCTGACAACGGTAGCTGGCTGTTTCATATGAGACATCCCGATTGCTTTGAATGGGGAACGTTTTGTGAACAGGGAACAGACTTAATGGAGACATAATGGACTGGCAACAATCGAAATACAGGATGCAGTTAAGACCTTTGCTGCCATGAAGGCCTGCCGTGCGCGTTTCTGAAACGGAAGTTAAGCTTCATTTGCTCTTTAGTCGTTATTTAAGATGCTGAACCTGCTGATGATATAATGTGCTTGCGGACATTTCATTTGTGTGTGTATACGCACATAAGTGACGTAAAGAGATTTGCAATAGTAATTTGAGGAGGTGAAATGTGATTATTTGGAAAATCCCTGTCATGACTGCTTAAAGAAAATGCCAGCAGGCATTTGCCTCCTGCATAAACTTTAATATTGTTGACATTTTGGGACACACGCGCGTTGCGCACTATTTGCGTTATGTGTAGGCCTTTGGCATATTGGTCTTTGTGTGTTGTTGCTGGTTTTGCGTTATATCATGGCATATTGGTCTTTGTGTGTTGTTGCTGGTTTTGCGTTATATCATGGCATATTGGTCTTTGTGTGTTGTTGCTGGTTTTGTGTTATATGTATGGCATAACGATATTGGTCTTTGTGTGTTGTTGCTGGTTTTGCATTATATGTATGGCATATTGGGCTTTGTGTGTTGTTGCTGGTTTTGCGTTATATGTATGGCGTATTGGTTTTTGTGTGTTGTTGCTGGTATACGTTTCAAATAGAGGGGCAGCACAATTGTTTTCGCCTAGAGCGGCAGAAGTGCATTCGTCGGTCCTGGGGTTGAGTTTCCATAAACATTAAAGTTTGTTGTTTTGTGTTCATTCTAAGAACACGTACACGTTATCTCATGTTTAGTCTGTTTAGACCTTTCCATACCTACTATTGTTATTAGCTAGCAGGAAAGAAAAAAAAGCTGTAAAGCACATTGGGGGAGCTTTACAGGGGTATGGCTTATCTAAAGCCCCTTTCACACAGCACTTTGAACCCGGCAAATTGCCGGCAAATTGCCAGAGTGCCTTCTGTGTGAACGCAAACACGACCCGGGATTGATGCCGGGATCAATCCCGGGTTGAGGACCTAGTAACATTGCCGTGTTCAGACCCAGAACGCGCGCTGTGTGAACAAAAGCCAGAACTAATGCCGTAAGGGGTGTGTAATAGTGATGACGCATGTGCCATCGCGCGACTCTGTTGCTCTTAGAAGAAAGTTTGTGTTCGTCATCTACAAAGAAAGAACGAAAAAATGTCTGAAAACTGGAATGAAGCAGAGACAGGAGCTCCTCACAATCCGCGCCGAAGCTGCGATCGTTCGCCAGCTCAGTGGAAAGGTGCGCGCGTGCACATGTTTTCGACGCGTACGTTACACGTCTCATCCTGACGTCACGCGGCTTTCCGGGACATTAACGGGTTGTGTGTGAACGCACTCACAGATCCCGGCAAATCACTGGCAGTGTGAATGAACCGAAATCAAACAATCCCGGGACAAATGCCGGGTCACATTATCCGTGTATTTTCCGGAATCTCTGTGTGAAAGGGGCTTAAATGAGATGTAAATGAGCCCTATTGTCACTCCCAGCAGCAGAGAGAGGTGAGAACTGCAGATCTTTAAAAGGCTGTTATCTTAACTTTTAGTTATTTTGAGTGGCTACATTCAAATGGAAACAACTTCTCCAAATATTATCAGATTTCCATGTGTTACACATCGTTGGAAAGCTTGGAGACTACACTTTCAGAATCTATGAATAACTCAAAATGCCCCAGCACCGACTTGTGTCCCTACTTTCCGTGTTTGGCCACATATATTTTTCGCTCCCTGATTTAACAATCCAGCACAAATCTTATTGCTTGTGATCATCGGCCCAGAAGCATTATAACAGTCACTGTAGCTCACAATTCAGATCATCTCCTCCTGCAGTATATCAGAAAGCTGGCTTTTGAGACAGATCAGAGGACACATTCTATGGCTTTTAATAAACATTTCTAGGTATATTGTTGAGGTTTTCAGTATTGTTTGTATTCAGTTAACTAGAAAGCTTCACATTTTTTCACTCACCGGTGCCCCATCCAGTGATACAGCTCTCTGTACCTTAGGGCTGGGCGATATGGCCTAAAAATAAAATCTCCGATTTTATTTTTTTTAAATCGATTTACGATTTTTTTATGATTTTCCCCCCTACTTATTGAGGAAAGCAAAAAGTACAAACGGCAGACAACTTAAGCAAATTTTGCTTTTATTTAATCAAAAGCAAGACAAATGTAACCCCATTTCTGGAATGAATAATAAATAAATAAATGAACACCCTCTTGGAATCAAAGTCCCAGCTGTGTTTGTCTAGACTAAAAAGAGATAAACATTCACCTTGAGAGTATAGCATTTTCTAAAGCATTAACAATACATTCAAATCTGAGGAAAATTGTTATAATTAGAGGAATTGCCAGCATACAGAATTCAGCACTGAACAAAAAGTATGTTGTAAGCGTTGAGGGAGTCTTAAATGCTTAAATTGGCCATTGCGTTCAAGAAATCAACACATATGTCTGAGATTTGTATTATTTTTATTTTTTAGTCATAGATATTTCTGGTTTGCGAGAGTCCCGCGAATCGTTTTATTCTCCCGCAAACCGCACACACAGAGTGAGTGCATTAACGCCCGCGCGCGCGCTCGGCCATCCAATCTAGTCCCGCGCCGCACTCTATTGCGTTGGCTGTGCACGTCTCTCAAGGGCCCGACCCGACCCGAGGATAGTGACGGGAAATATTGGCCCGACCCGCGCGGGCATTATAAGCTCGAGTTCACTCCTATGCTAAGGAACAAACTTCTCACTCTCACCGGTAGCCATGCTGTCGCTTGCTGTATGCTGTTGCAGTTTCGTGTGTGCTATGATGTTGTTGTTGTCGTCGCTTGCCATTCTGCTACGTGAGTGAAACTATAACGCAAATATGCGCCATTACACAAAAACTCGATTTATTTATTTTTTAAATCGCCCGAAACAAAAAATTCGAATTAATTCATTCAATCGATTTTTCGCCCAGGCCTACTGTACCTGTAGAAAATACACTATCAACCGCCACCAGACAGACAGGCTTAATGTAATTAGAGAAAGTCACAGAAGAGGAGAGCTGGACCAGTGCTATGTTGTTGTCAACTATGGAAAGGTTATAGTTAGGATGTCTGATGATTCAACTCGCTGTCCTGGATGTCTCATTAGGGTTTGAGCCGGACTGGCTCAGATGCCCAAAGTACATCACAATTTGAGATTCACTCAATCTGTAAATATATAAAGTATGCTTTAATACCACTTTTAACAAATTACAAAGGTGTTAAACCTCATACCCCAGGAAGCAATAAGCTGCAGATAAAACCCAGTCTTTAGTGATTAGAGTCCCGCCGCAGATATGGCGAAGGCCTAAGATATGAATGCTGACTTGGCACGGCCAAGTCTCCCCTCAACAACCCTGCCGTTGAGGGGGGCTCTTCCACATACTGATGAGAGAGAGCAAGAAGAGATTTGCTTGTTAAAATGCCTCACAGACATAGAAGACACATTCTGTCTGAGTTTTATGGTCATTATTACAACTTACCATCTAACTGGCAGAGGGAACCTGTGTGGGTAGATAAAGACAAAGTAAGTAGAGAACCATTTGGACAGAGCTGATAAACTGGTTTGTGTAGTCCACAATCACTGTTTCTGTCATGGAAAGAACAACGGGATCAATACCCAGCAAACATGCCAGAGCACTGTGGGTAAGTGTGGGTTTTCTGTGGGACAGTGTGGGCAAGGACAAACCCCTTAAGGGCCCCTGGTGGGTTAGCCCATGTGGGGCCCATAGCAGTTTTGCCCATTTGTGCCCCCATGAGGGTTTACTGTGGGCAACCCACTGTGGGTTTCCCACAGAAAACCCCTTAAGGGCCCCATGTGGGTTAGCCCATGTGGGGCCCATAGCTGTTTTTCACTATGGGGCCCCCATGAGGGTTTACTCTGGGCAACTCACCATAACAGTATATTGTTGTTTAACAGTCATATGTTTTAAGATTAGAAGGTTTAAGATTAGGTTTAAGATTAGAAGCTTAATCAAACTATTTAACGATCCCATGAAATGTCATAAATGTTATTTCATTCAACAGCCCATAATTAACTAAAACTGCACATAATGGATTATGAGCATGTGAATTGAATATAACAAATTTGTGACATAAGGAATTATAAAAAAATAATATAGATGTAATTCATTATAAGCATGGACTGCATAGAACGTTTTACAGTATTTATTAAATAAAATGAACATATTTGTCACAATAAAAACAATGCAAATGGTTCACTGATTTGTTTTGGTATTCATCAGTGATGTATATTTATTAAAATAAAATTATATATTGTTGATACTAATAAATATATCTTCTCTTCTGATGCAAACACTGCCCCTGACTTTATTGATACTGTGAGTTATTTTTTACAACATAGACTATACTTTGTATACAGTGTTGTTATTGTCAAAGTAGATATTTTTGCAGATTACATTTTTCTAAGACAAGCTGCTATAGTGCAAGTGTAAGAATAATAATGATAATAATCACTAGTATGTATTAATATTAAATATAATGTAAACATGTTAAAATAAACATTATTCTGTTGTTTTTAAAATCAGGGCTCCAGACTAACAATAAAATGCGCTGTAATAGCCTAATTGAGCTCACTGAAGCGGTTTTCATCCGAGTAGCTCTCTCGGCTCTCTTTCTCTGGTGTGTGTGTGTGTGTGTGTGTGTGTGTGTGTGTGTGTGTGTGTGTGTGTGTGTGTGTGTGTGTGTGTGTGTGTGTGTGTGTGTGTGTGTGTGTGTGTTTATCAAGTGCCGGACTGGACAAGCGAAGCGAGAGACAATGTGCGAGAGAGACCGAGTGTGTCCGAGCATTATATCATTTTTTTTTTATAAATAAATTACAAATTTCAGCATATAATAATCTCTGATTATAAACATTAATCAGATATAGGTCACAACTTTCACAACTGAAAGAACGTGTACGGTACAAAAAAATCGGATAGGCAACAAATCAGAATTGGTCTGTTTTCCTGCGTTTATTTTGCTGATGCTGATTGCCGTGGCCTCGTTTACACTGGAGGTCTTGATGCCCAATTCTGATTTTTATTTAATCAAAATAATAAAAAAAACAGTAATATTGAAAAATGTAACAAATTAATATAAATGTGCTATTTTATTATAATTATTTTTTTTTAATAACTTTTATATTAAGCATCGATTTCTATTCAATAAATGCTTTACCACCACCACCACGAGTTTACCATTTAAATAATTTAAAGAATTAACATGGATTATGGCAGTAAAAAAACACTTGCAGGCTGTAATTAAACCTTATTAAGTGGCTACTCTTTTTTTATTTCACCTTGTGCCAGGTATATATATATATATATATATATATATATATATATTTTATTTATTATATTATAATGTGAATATATATATATATATATATATATATATATATATATATATATATATATATATATATATATATATATATATATATATATATATATATATATATATATTTCATATTTTAATATTGTTAAAAATAGTGTGCGAGCTCCGTCTAGAGAGACAGAACGCATTTAGGCCACGCCCACACCGGGGATTTTGTTTTTTAACAGTGTCCATTAAGTTTGCATTTTTCCGTGTCATTTCGGACTTTTCAGATGTTATTGTACATATTTACACAACACAACCATTAATAACATGAAAGTAATTATTCTTTGTTCTTTTTTTATAGTGTTAATTGACATGTGACTGTGGTAAGTGATCAATCTAATAAGTTAGTCATCCTAAATCTCTGATTTGGCATGATGCTCAAAAATGATCTAATGAAAAACATGTGTAATTTGAACAGTAATGTCTGAAAACTGTTTTTTGTGTCTTTTTCTGTCTTGCAGCAAAAATACACCCCAACGGCTCTTTTGAGAGCCAAAGCACTGACCATCTTTGGCTTTTTTGTGAGTATATTAGACACTTTCTTAGTATTTGCATTTAGATCAAACATCATGCAGCAGGTTAGAGTCATAAGTAATGCCTTATACAAATTAAACAAATATATATTTTAGAAAACAATTTAGCATCATCTCTAATCAAAAATGTTCACAATGATTATTAATGAATTAACAACGCATTTCAATTTATACGGTATGCAGTGTCTGACTATTAATGTTTTGGTATTTTTCTCTCACTTTGTTTTTGTGTCATCAATAAAGAAAACATTTTTTTTTTTCTTTTTACAGACTTTCTTGCTTTTGTTTTTTGGCACAATTTTACTATCAATACTAAGTAATACAAAACAGACTTAGTGGCATATTACAAAAATCCTAACTTCATAATCATATCTGGTTGGTTTAGTAATCATGGCAATTTCACAGGAGCTCATTTAGGACCAGTCCAGCACTATTGCAGAAGTGCATTAACTTATCTTAATCTTAGGAAAGCTGAAGCAGCATCCTACCTTCACAGAAAAAAAAAAAAAGTGGCTTTACTTTATGACCCACTGGTGTCCAAAAACCAACATTACAATTACAATACAATAGTCAACATAAGATGAAAATTTTCTGTAATATGCCCACTAGGTTTAAAATTTCCAATAATAAGGCTGGCCTTTTTTGTTCACATGTAGGATATAAATAAAAAAATAATTCAATCAATATTTAGGTTTAAAGTCATTTAACAATATGTGTGTAAAATGGCCATAAATCAGCAATAAATCATATTGATGTTTTTATTTATTTTTATTATTTATGTACTGATTTTTAAGCCTCAAATATTTGCAATATAGGCTTACCACGATATAATACCGGTTATGAGGAACAATATCGGCAGAGATGGAACCAATTCACGTATGTTAAAGTCGAAACCAAGTCCTTACCATCAAGTATCGAATAGCACTTCCTACTAAGGATCAAGTCAAGTTTTAGTATCAAGTTTGAGGGCACTTCCGAGCAGAATGTCAGATGATTTCTTATTTGCTTGCTTGCTAGTCTTGTGAATAAATGTTTGTTGTATTCTTCATACAACACTGAATAAGTGTCTTTATACAAATAAAATAATGTATATTGTCTATAGCATAGACTGTAAAAAAGATGGACGACGCCCCTTCGGTCTTTTCCATTGGAGGGAACTGAAGCCGTCAGAGTCCCGATATGGCGCTGACATATTGGAACTTGAGTCTGCGCAGTAGCGTTTTCGGGACCAGTCATGCGCAGTCGTGAGCAGGAAGTAAAGCCGCGAAATCAAGGCCCCGCCCCCACTCGCGTTGAATCAATCGCAAGCACACGCCCTGCACTTTTCTTAAGTGGCCTCTGTCTGCTCCGTTCCTCTC
Source organism: Chrosomus eos (assembly GCA_036326025.1). Classification (NCBI taxonomy): domain Eukaryota; kingdom Metazoa; phylum Chordata; class Actinopteri; order Cypriniformes; family Leuciscidae; genus Chrosomus; species Chrosomus eos. The sequence goes on from CM070821.1 coordinate 2,660,315, forward strand.
CAATGATGTCTGCTGATTGCAGTACCTCGTTAAAATAAGGTAAATACAACTACTAACCACATAGTAAACATTATGAAAAAAAGTCCGTTGGTGCTTCAGTGACTACTTCGCACAGAGAACCTGTCAATCACAGCTGTCAATCATGATGTCACAGCACCGTTTTTATAGCATCAAATAACTAACTAAAAACTAACTTATTTTAAAAACAAACATGAGAAATTACATCAACGTGATATAAACTACAGTAAATGACCGAAACTATCTTTAGAAAAAAGATATGTGAAGTGTAATTTAATTATTTAGTTGGTCTCACGTCCCGTTGAATAACATGGGGAGGCGGGGCTTATGACCTATACTAGGACCGGTCACCGGGGGGCGATCGAGACGCTTTGGCTTCACTTTTGAGGGCTTGTGCGGCACGCTTGGTCTATAGAGGCAAATACAATTGTCCCTTCATTTTATATGGACAGCGATATATGTGTAAAACATCTGGAAACTTGACCAATGTCTTCAATATTGGGATATAACAAAGTTAAATATTTAAATATAATCATCATACAGCTTTATTTGTAAACTTGTTTTATTGAACTGTATTGTCAGTACACAAAAGCTAATTTTTAATTTGTCATTCAAAATAATGGAGACCGATAAAAAAAGTTTTACAAGAGATTTCTTACTTTTGCTATAGCTATTTTTCAATAGCGCGGCAAGATACTGACAAAGGATTATTATTAACCAATCAGATGTAGCTTCTTTAGAACAGCTGTTCCGCGGATGATCAACTATCAGACACGACGAGCAGCGTCTGCGGCATCACATTGACCATCGCCAAGGACATTTTGTGTTATTGTAAGTATTAATTAAATGTAATATGATATCTATAAAATGTTTGTTTTGTACACTTTGTTCAAATGTATGTAAGCGTCTCGTTAGTGTCGTTTAACTAGCAGTAGCGGCGATATTGCCCATATTCCGCATATCAAGCGCATGCATAAAGCTTAACGTTACCACAAAGAACCGGCAAAAGTAATGTTATGCAGCATTATACATTTTAATTGTTTATAAATAAACTAGTGTTTTCTGGCTGCAAAGATACAGTTGGCGCTGTTGACGCCATCTTCGCATAATGGTGATCAGCAACCAAATATTGATAATGTGGAAGTTACTGCCTTTTGCCTTGGCATGACTTCTCACTTTTTTAGCTGAAAATACAAAGGCAGAGTACAGTAACTTTAAAATAGTGGTCAAAAATCAAGTTTGAGCTCAAGATTTTTTTATGTAGATAATTTTAATTACTTAAAATTCTAATTGCCAGATTTCCAGTGTCCTACCTATAATTAATTTGACAGGACAACTAAAAATCTTTAAAGTCATTTTTCTCAGTTCCACACTCTAGCGAGTTAAGGTCTTTTGCCTTTGTAGGGCAGTATTGACAAGCACTCAAACTACTCCAATTTGTTCTTTTAGGAGTTTAAATGATTAATCTTACATGATGTCTTACATGATGTTCTTACTGATGTTCTAAGTTACATCAGACTTCTCTATTTTAGGTATTTAAATGTTTATTTTGTCCTCCAAAGTTTACTATTGGACAATGTTTAGTTAAACCTGGGGCCTGTACCATGAAGGTAGTTGAACAAACTCAGGGTTACAGGATTAGGTTTGAGTTGACAAAACCAAACCAATCCTACCAGGCTTTGTTGGTACCATGATGCTGATCATCCACTTTCTCTGTCAACTCAGGCTTTGATCCTGAGTTTAGGAGTTTAGGTGTGACATCAGTAGCGAACAGCCAATCATACGCTGAGAAAGAGTGAAACCGTGATTCATTTTATCGCGAGAGAAGCAGTGAGATTTACTTCTCTCTTTTGCAATAATATTACAAGATTAAAAAATATTAAGAATTTAAACAAATGTACACAGCAAGAAGAAAATAGCTGTCTATGAAAGAGGATAACTACAGTAAAAAGTCTTGCTATATCAGTGCAAGTAGAAGTTGTGAAGTTGGATTATACAACTGATAAAGGTATAGAGAGAACTGAACAATTGTAGTAATTGTATAGTTTATCTGTTGATTCTAAAGCATATTTATTAATTTAAACTGTGCATAATAAAAATTGTTTAACTAAAATTTTACATGTGTGATTGATTAAAGTTATAATAATTACATAATGTTATCCAATTCATACAACATTTTTATTCTAAATAAGTATTAGTAAAAGCCAGACAATTTTCTCTTCAAAAATCATTTGCCATGTAGTGACCTTAATTTGGAGTAGAAACAGGTGCAGTGACTTTATCATATCAGACATGTGTCACTTTGCTCACAGCTGATTGGTCCAAGTTCAGTTTAAGATCTCTTACTCTGTGAACCTAACCTGGTCGGGAGCAGGGGCCTATACCATGAAGCCGGTTTAGGTGGCTAGCCAGCTATGTTTCAGCTTAGTTTCCGCCAACCCTGGGTTTTAGGTACTATGAAAGTAGCTCGGCTTTAATCGGTGTTCGTTGCCATGGTATCTTACGCCGCACGGCTAACCTGCTCCGGGGCAGGTTAAGTTCTGGATTCGAGATCTCAGACTGAAGTTTGACCAATCAGCTGTGAGCAAAGAAAATATAGGTGATGTAACTAATTCCCAGTGTTTGTTGCAATGGCTTTACATTTTCTTTCAAATCCTGTGGACATCTCAGCACAAATTGTTAGACGAGCACATCGTAGAGAAAGAGTTTTTAGCCGGACAAAATCCCCTTGCCTTTCCTGATAGTTAGCCTACTTGTATGAAAGATACAGATTTTCTGCGGAAGGAATATCTTATCTTTGCAAACTTCTTCAGCTGCACATAAATAATTTAACACGTCGAATTCATGCACTGACTGTACCATAAATGGTATTGCGTTGCGTTTTTTGCAAGTGGTAGCATACATACTTGCACGATCGGTGATGCACAGAATCTAGGGGAAAACACGGTTTGTCGAACCATTGTGGTCCTCGCTCTGCAGGAGTATACATTAATAGTTTAATAGTGTTCCCCAGACATTTATTTACCATGTCCATAAGAGAGGGTTTTTATAAAATTGCCGGTAAAATATATTGATAGGGTGACATCACGTTTTTTTTTTTTTTTTTTTTTTTTTCAAAAAGCAAATTTCACAAATGTAGGCATACTATACAATACAGTACATGTTAAGCATTATTTTAAATCTTTTTTTATTTTTTATTCGGTTAATCTTATGATAGGATTCCCTATAGAGTCATTGGAGCAATAGCCTGCATGTTGCAATCTCCACTTCTCTAGGAGAACATGAGGCAGATTATGTTAATAGAAAGTCCTTTCACAGCCTTAATGTTCAGGTAGAGATTATGTGAACATGTTAAATTATTATTTTCTGTGAGATGAATCTTTAAATTAATAGTAAAATTAATAGATAACAATCTACTTGAGAAAGAAAGCAATAGAAAGTTGCATTAATAAATATTCATGCTAAAGTGTTACTTGGTTAAATAAGTTCACATACTGAGATCAGTTTAATGTAGCTGTTGCATTTATTTTTTAAATGTGGAGCCTCCTCAGCTCACAGTCAGGCTCCTTTAGTGTGCAGTCTAGCTCTATAGGCTCCTTTAGTGTGCAGTCTAGCTCTATAGGCTCCTTTAGTGTGCAGTCTAGCTCTATAGGCTCCTTTAGTGTGCAGTCTAGCTCTATAGGCTCCTTTAGTGTGCAGTCTAGCTCTATAGGCTCCTTTAGTGTGCAGTCTAGCTCTATAGGCTCCTTTAGTGTGCAGTCTAGCTCTATAGGCTCCTTTAGTGTGCAGTCTAGCTCTATAGGCTCCTTTAGTGTGCAGTCTAGCTCTATAGGCTCCTTTAGTGTGCAGTCTAGCTCTATAGGCTCATTTAGTGTACAGTCTAGCTCTATAGGCTCCTTTAGTGTACAGTCTAGCTCTATAGGCTCCTTTAGTGTGCAGTCTAGCTCTATAGGCTCCTTTAGTGTGCAGTCTAGCTCTATAGACTCCTTTAGTGTGCAGTCTGGCTCTATAGGCTCCTTTAGTGTGCAGTCTAGCTCTATAGGCTCCTTTAGTGTGCAGTCTAGCTCTATAGGCTCCTTTAGTGTGCAGTCTAGCTCTATAGGCTCATTTAGTGTGCAGTCTAGCTCTATAGGCTCCTTTAGTGTGCAGTCTAGCTCTATAGGCTCCTTTAGTGTACAGTCTAGCTCTATAGGCTCCTTTAGTGTACAGTCTAGCTCTATAGGCTCCTTTAGTGTGCAGTCTAGCTCTATAGGCTCCTTTAGTGTGCAGTCTCTATAGGCTTCTTTTGTAAAGGGCCCTGACTGAGTCTGTTTCCACCTGAAACATAATTCCACCACAAACATGATCATTACAAGTTTTTGGGAGGCTAATCAACTCACAAAAAGTTCCTTGACAAACACCTGTAACATATGTCAAGGGTTTTAAATCCTTACCTTGTTCACATTTCTTTTGAAGCCTGTTGAGGTAGAGGCTTTAGTTTCTGGGACAGGTTGTGAAAAATCCTACAATAAAATAGATGTGTAACTTGGGCCAGTCCCTGTTTTATGCCACACATTCAAATGTTTGCCTTAATAAAAAGCCCAGTGCATTCACCTCAGCAACTGTCCCAGAACACAGACAGAGTGTCTTCATCATTTCCTCCTCCCTGATAAATAAAAGTAGGCCAATATGTTTCTGGTGTTCTGTCTGCTGCATACTGACCTCTGTGAGGGAGACTGTGTGTGTGTGTGCTGGCTTCAACAGGGACACTGCATTTCCCTCTATTGCAGAACATACAGTCAGCCATATTTAAAACTTAAAATAGTAATGTATCGCACACGTACCCAGTGTTACTTTTAGAGGAGCCAGCACCAGGGTCAGATTGTACAGCACCTGTAATCCCATCCATAATCGGCCGTCCCTTATTCCTATCAGAGCCAACTCAGTGTATTCTGGAGGAGTGGCCCTCCACTGGTTTTCTGAATTTCACTCTTTTTTCGGTTTGCTTCAAACAAGTGTTAATAAAAAAATAACAAAAGGTTGTGTTTAAATACTTACTAGGCTACTTTGAATTATATTTTTATATTTTGTCTTTATCAGCTGCCAAGAACGTTTGGAGTTGCATCTAAAATCAATGAATATTAATCTTTATTAGTATATACATGCACATTTTTTTTTATATATTATAAAAATATAGGCTATATTTCACACACACATACATTCATAGCCTATATATACATCATTTCACATGAATAAAGAACGTATTTATTTAGCTTACACATTCACAATCAGCAATCTTTCTCCAACAGTCTTCTCTTGCTTTGGCAGCAGAGACCGTATTGTGTCGAGCTTGTAATACATATTTAAATTCATCGTAATTCTGAATGATTATCTCTTGCTCCTCCGCGGAAAGAAAGTATCGCTCTCGCTCTATCCATATCGAACGCGATTGGTTGTTCGGTGCCAACGTCACTTTGGTATGTGCACGCGCTCATGGAGTAATCAGCTTAAGATCAAAGCCTGAGTTGACAGAGAAAGTTGATGAGCTGCGTCATGGTACCAATAAAGCCTGATTGCATTGGTTTGGTTTTGTCAACTCAAAACTAATCCTGTAACTCCGAGTTTGTTCAGCTACCTTCGTGGTACAGGCCCCTGGTTAGCCGTGGAGTGTGAGTTACTATGGCGATGAACACTGCTAAAAGCCAAACCACTTTCATGGTACCTAAAACTCATGGTTGCCACAAACTAAACTGAAACATAGCTGGCTAGCCACCTAAACCAGGTTCATGGTATAGGCCCCTGGTGGGCTGCATTAGACTGCTCCATTTTGTTTGTATTTATCTTTGTCTTAGATTAAGCATCAGTATCGGCCGATCACCATGACAAGAAATCGGTAATCGGTATCGGCTGCAAAAAATCCTGATCAGAGCATCCCTAGCATCTATCCTTAACACAATTTGTTTTTTTTTTACACGAGCAGTGCACAAGTTCCAGTATGGCCTCTGGAGCTGGCAGAAGTGTCATCCAGTCCACTCTGTAGAAATCTCCTACCATCTTCCAGCCATGATTTACAGGAGGAGGAATGTCTGGCACATGTGTACTGCAGCCTGATAGCGTGCCCACTTAGAAGTGTAGCGATCATGGGCGTAAGGCCTCAGAGCATGGGTTATTACTGGAGTTGCCTCTCCATCCTCTGCCTCTACCACTTCGGTTCTGCACCCTTCCCCACATCACGGATTAAAAAGAAATGGTTTGTAACTTTCATGTATTGGTTCCACCTGTTCCCTTAACATGGGTAATAGACCAGTTTCACAGCGTTCAGGTGTCTGGCCTGCCTTGTTGATGTTAAAGATGCCATAATTGGAAGGGTACATTTTTGCAGGGTATTTTTTATTATTACTGTTAATACACTGTATATATTATTTGTACTATTCTTATACAGTTACTCTTAATACATTAAACATTTAATTTATATTACTACTATTACACACTACTTAATTAACTGTATGCTACTGTCTGCACTGTCTTATAGGCCTACTGCACCGCTTTTTATACAATATAATACCAAACTTCCTTTTTTCTTCAGCTAATACTGCGTTCCTCCTTTGTGCTCTTTTTATCTTCATTAATGGCTGTTGCACCCCCTGTGTTAGCTGGTTTGACTAACTGGTTTGTAGGTTCCTAGCTTTGTAACTTGTATGGCTGTGCTGTATTTTCTGCTATACTTCCCTCAAATATATGCATGCAGCACTTCATGTTTTGCCATTTCTTCCCAGTAAACATGCAGGAAAAACAGTATTGTCTGGCTTGTTTTTATGACGTTGTGTTTCAAAGCAATGCCATGGATCAAATGTGTGAAATCAGAATGGTGAATTTATTAAAGATTACTAAGAAATGACAGGACATCGTATGACAAAAGATAGTTACATAAAATAAAAACGGTAAGAATGGACAATGTTACCTCTACTTTCACATTTTGTGTCAAACTGAGTATGTAGCAAAATGAGTTAAGTTCAATCTTTAGGCTAGGCTAGAACCTAGGGCTGCATGATATTGAATAAAAATGTGAGAACTCATTAAATAATGCGATACGATAATGATTAAGTGTGTAAATTAAACTAAAATTATCTTTAAAATTCTATAACCTAAATATGCGTTTCTCATTCTTTTTGTGACACGAAAATATCCCTACAACTTCTGAAAGTGAACAGGGCTTCAGGTAGGACTACATTAGGTTTATTTAACAGAAACTGAATAATCAAATGTAAAAAATAAAACACTGCTTAGTTTTTCACTGTATGAAATAAATTATATATATATTATATATATATATATATATATATATATATATATATATATATATATATATATATATACTGATTCTTATTAACGCTACAAAAGTTATTCAGTTAGAGTTATATACTTTTTTGTTCATGACTCCACTTATTGCAAGCTGTTGCGATATGCATATTGCGATATATACATTTGCGATAATTTCGATAAATTATGCAGCCCTACTAAAATCTCTTATCAAAAAGATGTGCACAAACAGCAGCTTCATATCAGCGCGGAGCGCACCAGTGTGTTGACAAACGCGTCACCAACACCGACACCTTCCCACGCACGCTATTGGATGAAGGCAACAATACGTCACGTATTCCGGACCCCACACGTAGCTGCCTGCTCTATTCGCCGGGAAAATAACCCGGAGAAGTTACCGATATTATAATAATGTGCAAAGTATGTGAGTGGCAACAATTTTTATTTGCTTTGTTGAAAAGCGTAGCGGTTACATATAAAAAACTGGGTTATCCCTCACCACAGATCGTCTGAAAACACAAAATCTGCCCTCGGCCCACCATCTAAAAGACATAATTAGACTTATAGTCTTAGCCTACAGTTCACGAAACCTTTGAACTACATGCATGATTGTAGTCTGCTTCTATGCATGATTGTAGTCTCGTCAGGAAGACGACAGATAAGAGTTTGTTATCATCAATATAATACATTTAGCCTACACAAAAAAATGTGGTAAAAAAATAGGTGCCTTCCAATCGCACAAAAAAAATACATATATTATTATATTTTTTATATTATATTAGTAATGTCTTTCAATATAGCATTGCAGTATAACAGAATAATCTAACTTTTTATGTAACTAACTTTAACAAATAGGGTCAGTCTTCAAGAGAAAAAAAGGGTCAGTCTTCAAGAGAAAAAAAATATTACAATTATAAGCACAAAACATATTTGCAAATTTCACTAAATTAAATTTCAGTAATTTTAAAATACCAATGAGTTGTTGTCATGGTGAAATCTCCAAACATTTGGTATCTTTGAAAATCTGAGTTGTTTCAAACCTGTATGAATTTCTTTCTTCTGCTGAACACTAAAGAAGATGTCACCAAACAGTTAACTGGTCCAATTGACTTCCATTAGTATATATATATTTTCTTACTATGGAAGTCAATCGGACCAGTTAACTGATTGGTTACTGGAATTCTTCAAAATATCTTCTTTAGTGTTCAGCAGAAGAAAGAAATTGATACAGGTTTGAAACAACTTGAGGGTGAGCATATGATGACAGAATTTTCATTTTAAAGTGAACTATCCCTTTGAAGGACATCCAGAATGTGACGTTGTCAAAAAAATTCACTAAAATATTATGTCCAGTACACAGGACACAATTCTATTCCTGGGTCCCATGACGATATGTATACATTTACATGAAATGTTGTTTACATAAAAATTTTATGTAAATGATTGTGCTTCAATTCTTATAGAAACATGGAACAATTGGGAGGTGTGAGTTCTGTTACCAAATGGAGGCGTGTCCAGAAAATCCTTCACAAGCTCCATTCTCCACAAATAAATGACACTGACACTCCAGTGGCAAGTCCCGAGGAATCTTTTATGCCAAATGAACCAACATTTGATGAAGACATGATCTGTGAGAACACAGACAACAACATTGACCTTGACAATGACAGAATCATTGATGATGATGACCAATTCACTGACTGTAATAGCAACTTCAGTGAGAACGAAGATTTTTTCAGTGACACACCAGACACTGGCAACTTTGATGACTTGCCAGATGAACTGCGTCAATGGGTTGTAGAGTCTGGAGTGACACAAAATGCAGCTGACAGCCTACTTTAAATTTTACATAAACACATACCCTCTCTCCCAAAATGTGTAAGAACTCTAATTAAAACATCACATTCACATAAGGTGAAAACAATCGATGGTGGAGAATATGTCCATTTTGGAATATTGGAACATTTGCTCCAAAAGAGAGATGGGTTGCTGTCGCAAACTGACACAATCAAATTGCAGGTGAATGTAGATGGACTGCCATTATTTAAAAGCTCTCAGAAGCAACTTTGGCAAATTTTAGGAAAATATCCTTTTGAAAAGGATCCATTTGTTATAGGTGTCTTTTGTGGAAACAGCAAACCACACAATCCAAACCAATATCTTCAAGACTTTGCTGAGGAGGTTTCCACACTAGAACAAGGTTTCACTGTTAATGAGAGGATGTTTCATCTGTCCCTGGACTGCTTCATTTGCGATGCTCCAGCACGATCATTCTTAAAGCAAACAAAGGGACATGGAGGCTATAGTGGTTGCGATCGCTGCACGCAGGAGGGATCCTATGTGGGACGAAAAATGACGTTTCCCGAAACACATGCCACCCGGAGAACAGATGATTCATTTGGTGAACTTTGTGATGAAAATCATCACAGAGGTCACTCCATACTCACCACATTACGTTTGGGAATGGTTACACAATTCGTGCTGGACTATATGCATGTTGTTTGGGTAACACTTTACAATAATGGTACATGAATAATCATGTACTAATACCTGAATTAATAATTACTTTACTATGAACTAATGATGAGTTAAGACATGTACTAATGAGGAACTAACCTTAACTACGACATGAGTCATATGAGTTCCTGCATGAATATACCATCTTAACTACACGTTAGTACATGCTTGTTAATTAATGTATTAATTAACACTTTGGGGTAAACTAAATCAAACATGCTCTAGATTAGAAGAAAGATGTATTAAAAGGGCACCGTGTAAAATTGTTCATAAATTTGACACCAGCAACTAAATCAAACATGCTCTAGATACGAAGAAAGATGTATTAAAAGGGCACCGTGTAAAATTGTTCATAAATTTGACACCAGCAACTGTCACAAACATCAGTGAATGACACTAGATGTCTTGTCTTGCAATGTTTACATTTAACCTTACTCATTGAACACACAATGCTGCATTCATCATTAAAAACTATTTAATCTCATTCTGTTTTAAGTTATTCCACTGCTGCCATCAAGAGTGAAATACCTACACTAACATATTCATTAAAAAAATGAAATTTTCAAAATTAAAATCAGTGTTAGCACAGATGATGGTTATTTATGTGGTTATTTTATGGATTGGTTTACTGTCTTTAAATCATAATGCAGTCGAATGTTAGTCTTGGGTTCTGGCTCTTCTTTTGGGCCACAAAATGTGTCCATTTTCTAGAGCATGTTTGATTTAGTTTACCCCGAAATGTTAATTAATGCATTAATTAACAAGCATGTACTAACGTGTAGTTAAGATGGTATATTCATGCAGGAACTCATATGACTCATGTCGTAGTTAAGGTTAGTTCCTCATTAAGGCAACCTAAAATACAGACAGATCTCCCATAAGATCAAAGCCATCTCAGAAAAACTTGTAGGGATGTCAAAGCACATACCTTCTGAGTTTGCGCAGAAGCCAAGGTCACTCTCGGAATTGGATCGTTGGAAAGCTAGAGTTTAGGCAGTTTCTCCTGTACACTGGTCCAGTAATACTGAAAGATGTTCTCCCAACCCCCCTTTAAAACAGCTTCCTTTCACTGTCCATCAGCATCTATTTGATGCTTTCTCCAACCCTGTGTGCCCATTACTGCAATTATGCAGATAACCTGATTAGGTACTTCCTTCAACAGTTTGGGACCTTGTATGGGGTTGAGGAGATGGTCTACAATGTCCACTCTCTGTGTCATCTGGCAGATGATGTACCGGTACTAAAATGTGACGTGAAACACTGCAGATCACTGATTGGTCAGACAGAATCGTCACTACCAGCGTCATTGGATTTGCGACACGAGACACTAAAGCCGCTAGATTTAAATAACCAGAAGACAACAGCCAACGCGGTAGGCACCTGTTTTTTACTTTCTTGAAAAAAAAGAGATCAAAACTTTAAAAGAGAATAGGCTGAATCGTGGTCGAGGTGCAGACGTTCCTCTCGTTGGTTGCCAAGGAGCGGATCCAGCGAAAGCTGGATGGGGCCAAACGGAATGAAAAAGTGTTCCAAGAAGTAGCCTAGCTCAGCTCTTAACCACCACGGCTATCACCGGACCTACAAACAGTGTAACGATCAGTCCCACCCACTTTGAAGGGGTACTAACTGCAGTGGAAAAGCAACCGAGCTAAAGTGAACCGAACTGTGCCGTACCGAGCCGAGTTGTACCACGCAGTGGAAAAGCGAAGCGAGCCGAACCATTCCGCGCCGAGTCGAACCGTACCATGCAGTGAAAAAACGCCAATAGAAATGCCAATCCCCTCATGCTTGTCATGTTTTCTCTTCAGTTTCTCACTTCTGTACTCGGATTGGGGAAGCCATTTCTCTCCAACTTTTGGGTGTAGAGAAGATGCAGTGATACACTTACCGTCAGAAGACTCCTCTTTTGTCACCTAATTTATTTACATGCAACGCATAACAACAAAGTGGGATGCGATTGACAGCGGGTTGGCGACAATATGAAGTGCTGTATACATGTTGCTTCTAAGGCAAAAAGCCCAATAACCTTATTTTCTCAAACAAGTTGGGCATAATTTTTTCAGTGTGCCCAGAAATTGGTTAACCTCAACACTTCTGAGAGTTTAAAACCTGAAAAAGCCATAGCAACATTTAACTTAACAGAAACCTGGAGAGACCAAGATGTGCCAGTTAATGTGGGCTTCCATAGGGAATGCTCCATGCTCTTCACCAATAAAGATATTTCAGGGTACCCCCAGGATCCTCCAACTTAAATTCAAGGCTTTTTAAGACCTTTTTAATACCATTTCAAATGAAATTCAATGCCAACTTCGTACCCATTCCGACAGAAGAATGAGGGGAAAATGTCAAATCTGTATACATTTTAAACCCTTGAAAATAATTATGTACAAGGAGGCTACTTGAATTAAATAAAACATTTTACTTAAATTATATTAAATTATGTATTAAATTTACTTAATATTTAATACAAACGCAACAGCATTGTAGCGCGCACGTGTATGTAGGCCAGTGTTAATTTTGACAGCCATTTTTGATTTAGTCTTCAGACGAAAATGCTTATTGGTCTTAATCACATTTGAGTCATCCTGTTTTTTATAGTTGTAGTTGACAAAGTCTTTGCATTTTTGCACATCAGAAAATGTCATAATTATTCTCTCTAGGCCAATTAAGCTTATGAGAAATTATTGGCATAGCACTTTTAAGCAGTAGCATTTGTGCAGTTGTACATAATTATCCCTTTTCCTAAGTTCAGTGGTTCTCCAGTGTTTTAGAGTGCCGTACCCCCTGGACCCCCTCTCTTCCACTTAGACGGCACTCACACCTTCTCCATTAAGGGACAAGATTTGCCCACTTAAATACATTTTCCAATTTCATTTTTTACCTTTGTAATAACTTAAAAAAATAATTAAATAATGCTTTAAATACAACAATGTTCATTAAATTGGCAATGTTAAAAAACATTAAAATCGCCAGTAGGTGGCGGTAACTCACTATCTTTATGAGTGAGTCTGAGTCATTCATTCATTGAATCTCACGATTCGTTCAAAGCCACATATTTCGTTATAGAGCAAGCCTGATAATGCTGTTTTAAATGTAGTACATGATTTAATGTTACCATTTTTTCTTTTCTTTTTTACTGTTGTATAAAATCAATGTCACATTTGAAATCGTGTGGATATTCGGGAAACATTGTATTCTTGCTCGTAATGAACACTGCTGGATATCAGCCTGCATTTTGATCGCAGATTCGCACAAACAGCGCAAGCGGCTCGTGACTTTTTTTTACAGTCTATGGACAGAACACAGACCAACTGAATGACACTTTAATTTAAGTAGAAAATCTTAAATAAATATCGCTGAACTCCAGCTTGTCTGTGTTTTCAGATCATCCGCGCTTCTTCAGCAGTGTAGGAGAGAGAGAAGCGCGCGCATGGTTGCCAGATACTATTGAAAAGACCGGGTAGAAAATATGTTCTTTTAACAGAAAAGCTCTTATTTGGGGTTTAAATTTTGTCATTTCTGGCAACAGCGGATTAACTAGGCTAGGTACTATCTTGTTCTGTACCTCACTTGCCTAGTACCCATAGTAACGGGTGCGCACGCGATCGCCTTTTCTGCTATGACGTGGAGCGCGAGGTGCACTCAACCAAAGAGTATACGTTCTTTGACTCAATGCTGCGTGCATATATTTTGAATTAGCCTACAGTTAATTTTGTTACGGTATGAACTTAATCCTAGCAAAGGCAAAAAATAATATAAGACCTTTGTATACGAAATCCAAGACTTTGTATACTAAATTCAAGGCTTTTAAGGCCTTAATTTGAGATGATCAAATTCAAGACTTTTTCAAGGCTTTTAAGACCCGCGGGTACCCTGTATTTTCTAATTGTGTGTTGGTGCATCATGTAGGCTATGTATGTGTGTATTGTAGTTAGTTTAAAAATGTATGTTAAATGAACCTCACACTACCAGTGAATCCTAATTACTTGATGTGATTTTTAATTAATGTATATTTTTGAACACGTATCTTAAAATGTATTATTTATGTAAAATATCTACGTTATATTTTTAATGTTCAACACTTGACGTTGGAAACAAGCAGTAATGTGCTCAACAACAATTTATATAGCCAGTTATGAAAAATGGAGAAGATCTATCAAATCAAAAACTAAAGGAGAAAAACAGACTGCCTATGTAAATGTTCTTTTTTGGATATCCAGGGTGGCAACCAATATAGCCAGAAAAGACATACATGTGACAATATTTCAGGTGGGGATCATCAACATTTGCTTCTTAGACATCTTAAAGACTGTAAAAATACAAAAGTTAGAAAACATACATCAATGGGGTCCATAGGGGAGGAGTTCCAGTGATCCAATGTCACCATTTTTTTTTACATTTTTTGGTGTTTGAGTTTTTATACACTATACATCATATAATCATGACAATCCTCATACCTATCAATTCCTCATGCAAAGACGAAGAGAAAATGGGGTAGATTGTGTCTGTAGGATGTTTTGTTCAGATTCTATGTAGATTTAAAGTTTTCATTTTTCACAGCCGAAAATCAAGCACGGACGCAAAATTTGATACAAAAAAAAAAAAAAAAAAAAATCACATATGGGACAATAATTTGCGTGGGGAACATCAAAATTCCTTTTCTAGACACCTTAACGATTACAAAAAACTAGGTTAAAAAAAATATATCTTTCGGGTGCAGGTGAACCTCCCCTTCCTACCCTACTATTACAGACATACATGATTTGTATACATTTTATTTCTGTGGTAAGAGGACTTGAAATGACTCGAAACTAAAATGGTAGGACTTTGGACTCGACTTGAGACTTGTTGGCTTTGACTTTTGACTCGACTCGGGACTTGCCTCATCTTTGACTCGACTTGACTCGGGACTGGAGGGCAAAGACTTGAGACTTACTTGTGACTTGCACAATAATGACTTTGTCCCACCTCTGTCATTGAGTATTTGGAGGTATGCTAACCTGGCTAATCTACCGATAGATTGCAATTGCTAACGTCATTTATACTCTAAATGAGCTTACTTGATTTGTTAGTGTTTTGAAAGCGAGATACTGTCGGATGAAGACTATGTCATGTGATTGTAACGTGCGCGAGGGGTGGCATGTGCCCGATCTCTGTGATTGACAGTCAGATCAGACAGTCAGACACCATAATGGAGAACGTAAATATGATGCCCAAAAGGAGTAGACAGAAGCTTAAGCTTATTAACGCCTACCCCCTTTTATACATTTGTGCAGTAGTTACATTACTACTATCAAGAAAACAATTGATACATATTTCAACATGACATCATGACTTTTGCGTAAACATACACACCACTTTCAAGTCAAGTGGCGTGTTATTTATACGCATTTTGAGCTATCCGCGTGTATGCGTGTATATCTACGCCGTTATGTCCAAGTGATTCCGCGTGTATGTACACGCCGTTAAAAATCCGAGCGAAATAAAACCAAATTTTGATATACATCTGGGGAGCGATATTTTTCTTACTAGGGTGGTAGGGGAAGACTCATAAATGGTATTAACCAGTGATGGGTGGGTAGGTTTAGGGACGGGGTTGGGGTAGGTCATATATTTATATATACAGTAATGTAACGTTAAGTCAACAGCGTTCATAAACACGCTGAAAAGCGATTATGCGTGTTGATAGCACGCCAAAATGGAAATACGAATTGGCGTGTCATACATACGCTATTTCATGAGATCAGTCTGCATATTTATGTTGGGCTTTTCCAATGCCCATACAATCAACAAAATTAACTCACAACCATTCTGATGATTCCAAGAAAAGAAAAGAAAAGAAGAATCGTCCATCAATACCCTTTCCACATTCAAGGATATTCTTCCGTCCTGTACTTAGACAGTAAGCCTTGTTTATACATGGATTTGAACTGATAAATGAATGGGCACTGCTTGAGTTGGGCTCTCAGGTTATTCCAGAGCCTGACGCCACACACGACAAAATATGATCAAAAAAATGTTGTCGACGGCAGCTTTAAGTTACATGTTGAAATATACAGACAGCAGAATGGAACATACTGTAAAGAAAACTTAGTTGTAACAAATAGCACACTGTTGTACAGAAGAGGCCGTAAAAGCCTTTCTCATAGTTTGAGGTTATGCACCGGTGTGTGGGAGTGGTGGGGTTAAAGCTTTTCTCCCAGATCAAGTTACCTTGACTTCTTATACCCTGAGCAAAGCATTGCTAAACTGGAGTGGAATACCAACACCGAACCTTACCGGCAGGAAACCGAAAGATGAGGCAAATGGGTAGTGATCAAGAGGAATCTGTATTTTTTTTTTTTTTTTACTGACAAATTACACATTCCTGTTGGTTGAACACAAGTTAATAGATATCAATTAATCAACAAAGTGTCCTGTGCTCACCACACACCGGCTATAGGGGGAGAGGAGAGATTTGGCTATAGGGTGATGTTTGGGTAACTTGCACAGAAGAGACTTTGTTGCTCATCAGACTGTGTTTAAGTGGTTTATCCACTGTATGGATCCTCATGTGTATCTTCAGGTGAGTTTTAATAGAGAAACTCGTTCCGCACTGATCACACGTGTGCGGCTTCTCTCCAGTGTGGATCCTCTCATGTTTTTTCAGATGTTGTGACTGACTGAATCTCTTGTCACAGTGGGAACACTTGTAAGGTTTTTCTCCGCTGTGGATCCTCTCATGTGTTTTCAGAGATGATGACTCCCTGAATCTCTTGTCACAGTGTGAACACTTGTAAGGTTTTTCTCCAGTGTGAATCCTCTCATGTGTTTTCAGATTTGCTGACAGACTGAATCTCTTGTCACAGTGTGAACACTTGTAAGGCTTCTCTCTGCTGTGGATCCTCTCATGCGTTTTCAGATTTGCTGACAGACTGAATCTCTTGTCACAGTGTGAACACTTGTAAGGTTTTTCTCCAGTGTGGATCCTCTCATGTGTTTTCAGATGTGCTGACTGACTGAATCTCTTGTCACAGTGTGAACACTTGTAAGGTTTTTCTCCAGTGTGAATTCTCTGGTGCAGTTTTAAACCGTTTGCTGTAGTAAAAGTCTTCTCACACTCAAAGCACATGTACTCTTTCACACCAGTGTGCATTTTCTCATGTCCACCTAAATATAGCAGCTGTGAAAAGCTCTTTCCACACACAGAACATGAATGTGGCTTCTCCTTCGTATGAACTTCCAGGTGTCTCTTCAGGGTTGATGCCATAAGAAATGTTTTGCAACAATGATGACATGTGAACAACTTCTCTCCGGTGTGGATCCTCATGTGATCGTCAAGAGAATGTTTGGATGTGAAATTGTTTCCACACTGATGGCATTCATACGGCTTCTCTCCAGTGTGGATCCTCATGTGTATCTTCAGGTCACTTTTACAAGAGAAACTCTTTCCGCACTGATCACACGTGTGCGGCTTCTCTCCAGTGTGGATCCTCTCATGTCTTTTCAGATGTGATGAATGATTGAATCTCTTGTCACAGTGTGAACACTTGTAAGGTTTTTCTCCAGTGTGGATCATCATGTGTCGCTTTAGGTGAGCTTTAGAAGAGAAACTCTTTCCGCACTGATCACACGTGTGCGGCTTCTCTCCAGTGTGGTTCCCCTCGTGTTTTTTCAGATTTCCTAACTGACTGAATCTCTTGTCGCAGTGTGAACACTTGTAAGGTTTATCTCCAGTATGAATTCTCTGGTGCAGTTTTAAACTGTTTGCTGTAATAAAAGTCTTTTCACACTCAAAGCACATGTACTCTCTCACACCAGTGTGGATTTTCTCATGTCCATGTAAAGAATGACTCTGTGAAAAACTCTTTCCACACACAGAACATGAATATGGCTTCTCCTTTGTATGAACTCTCAGGTGTGTCTTCAGGTGTTCTGCCCTAATAAATGTTTTACCGCATTGATCACATGTGAACGGCTTCTCTCCGGTGTGGATCCTCATGTGAACATTGAGGGATGAAGATTGACTGAAACTCTTCCCACACTGATCACATGAGAACGGCTTCTCTCCAGTGTGGATCATCATGTGAACATTGAGGGATGAAGATTGACTGAAACTCTTCCCAACTGATCACATGAGAACGGCTTCTCTCCAGTGTGGATCATCATGTGAACATTTGAGGATAAGATTGACTGAAACTCTTCCCACACTGATCACATGAAACGGTCTTCTCTCCAGAATGGATCTTTATGTTTTATCCTCAAGTTCACTTTTAAAAGAGAAACTCTTTCCACACTGAGTGCAGGTGAAAGATTTCTTAGCTCTTCTTTTCTTTAAAAATGTCTGTTTAGTCTTTGAGCGACTCAAAGGTTTTCCTCCAGGTTTGACATGATGTTCCTCCTCCACTTCACTCAGTTCTTCACTCTCCTCGCTCTCTTCCATCAGGTCTGACAGGAAAGAAACAATTATTACATTGAATTTTTAGTACATCAAAATATTTCTCTTCAAAGAGAGAAAAATAAAGTGAAAGGACATGAAAGTGAGCCCTGATGTAATGGTAGAAAGTAGACAACGGTTATAAAATATTATGATAATGTCATGCCTTTTTATAAATTGATTACATGTTCTTAAAGGGGTGGTTTACTGCTTTTTTTTCTTTGCATGATTGTGTTTATGGGGTGCAATATAACATGTATTCGTGGTTTTTCTTTTTTTAAAAGTCTTATTTTTCATAAATTTCACCTTTATTGTAAGCCTCTTTCTCCTCTGTCATTTGAACGACCGGTTGACTTCCTGATTTTATTAAACCACTTCCTCGGAAACAGGCAATGGGCTCAGATTGGTTAGTTTGGGCCGGTGTGTTGTAATTGGCTAAACTGCGTAGCGCACGTTGTCCGGAACCGTCACGCCCCTTACCTTTACGGGCGTGAGTCTTCATGTGCTCCATGTAAATAATGGAGTCGATACTGCCGTATCAGTTTGAGCCAGAATCAGACCCAGAAAGCGGCGATGAAGAGAGTCAAGCAGAACCTCCACAAACACGACTGTTACAAAACGTTTCTGAATGGTACGTTTTTGAATTATTATTATTCTATTCTTCTATTATTACATAAGAAGTTTGATAGCCTGTTATAATTGAAAATGCTACTGCTGCTTGTTAGCTTTTTGAGATACGTTTTTATCTTGATTAAACATTTTAAACAAATGATTACATGAGTAATACAGTTTTTTAAAGTTATTGTTTTATCGATATAATGAACAACCGTTTAGCTATTAACAAAACTTAGTTTACTTAGCGTGTATTAGTTTACTTTACGTGTATCGTTTTCTTAGCATCGATATAAACTGGCTAAACAAACACTGTTGACATCGATCACGTTCATGATCAAATCGAAAAACTACGTCATAAAGTAGCTATACATGGCAAATACATTTACAAAATCTATATGATTACAAATTCAGGTCCAAAATGTTTGTACGCGTTTGCCATAGAAACACGAAATAGCATAACAAGTGACTATAAAGCCAGCGCTGGCATTTGTTTACGTCCTTGATAAAACGAAACCACGTCTAAAATGATACAAATACGTTTAAAATTATTAAGTCTTACTTACAGGTTGTGGCCCAACAACTGCTGCATCTGGTTTTAGCGTTGGAACAGCTTCAGGTTTTAGCAATAGTTTCTTGTGGAATCCGGCATTGAATTGTTGGAGATTCAGGAAGCTGTCTTCAGTGAAATGTGCCGCACAAAGAGCTAAACTACGATTGTAATCGTCAGAAACATAATCAAACATAAATTGTAGCCATTTTGACGAACTAGAGCGTCCGTAGTAAGCCCGAACACAGAAGACCTACAGCTGGTTGAAAATAACACACTTTTGACGGCATGTTTAGCTCTCCCCTCTTCGGCAAAGCCGCAGAAATATGATCATGCCCTTTTTTGCGTATTCCGGAGGGAGGGTTGATGCAAATGTATGGGTTAGTGACGTCTAAAACCCAGCTGTAGTCCCAATCGAGTCGTTTTTGTAGGCATTTACACTTCCTGATTTTTAAAAGACGATATCTCTGCTTACATTGAACTTTCAGCGCTGCAACTTTGCAGATAATGTTCATGCACCAAGAGCAACATTACACACTATTTAAAATGAAAAAAGTGAAATCGCAATCAACCACCCCTTTAAAAACTTTCCATGAATAAGGTAAATTTATCTTCCAATTATTATTTTTAAAACATTATAGGCACAAATCCCATGTTTCTTTAGCAAGAATTATTACAAATCCCATGTTTCTTTAGCAAGAATTATTAAATATATTTGATCAATGACCAGAGGTGGAAAGTAACGAATTACATTTACTCGCGTTACTGTAATTGAGTAGTTTTTTTGTGTACTTCTACTTTTTTAAGTAGTTTTTAAAATCTGTAATTTTACTTTTACTTAAGTATGTTTTGTCTGAAGTATTGTAATTCGCTACATTTTAAAACACATCCGTTACTGAGTAAAAAAAATAATACTAAACAAAAATGCTTTGGGTGAAAACATCGCGCTCCGGAAACTACAGCATTGATTGATTGAAGGGCGGGAGAACAGACGCGCTAAAATCACAAAACAATATGGAGAAGGTGACGGACAAGACAGACAGTGATGCGGACCCAACTGAACGCGAAATGCTGTCGAAATCTCACTCGCACACATACCGGTATGTGAAGCCCTGGCCAGGGAATACTTTGGATATAGAAAAAAATGGAATTTACAGTATAATGCTGCTGCTGCAGATGTCATGAAACACGCAAACTGGTAGATGTATGGATGAATAAATCGAAAGTAAAGCTGTACAATAAAAAAAAATCGCGACATGATCTGTGAATATTAAAGCGCAAAAGACTGCTATGTAAATCTGCGTGTCTCTGTGTGAATGAGCTGTGCTGTTTCGTCTACTTACTACATACTCAAGTACGCGACGCGCTCATGCTGTTTTCAGCATCTCACAAACAATATGAGTACATGAATACATGAACATTTCCAGAGCTACTCTGAGAGAACTCCTAATGAGCATTTTCATAATTTTATTTGAGAAAAACCATTGTCAAATACACTCTGAAGCAGGACTTTACCCGTCAAAATAAAAGTTCGGTTTTACTAGCAGAAATTATATTACTATTTTAGGCCTACAATAGAATGTACTTCTCATAATAATTAACATTAACAGTATTAACAACAACAATAATAAGGAATATATATTGTTTGTGCATGGTTTAATTGAGTTAATCTGTTTTGCAGCACTTTGCCAAAAACTAAAATGATAAAACACGTTTGCTAAACTTTTATTTGATTACCACTGTTTTTGATAATAGCTATATTTGTATTAAATCCTAAAAAGAAAAAAAATCTGAATAAAAAACATTTAATAGAAGTCAATTGTTTTAAACATGAATAAGTTATTAATGATATAAATAAGTTGTTCATCTAATTCCTAATCAATTATTGAAATTAGTTGATTAAATATGTTTTATTGAACAAATGTTTCATTTATTTAACTGTTATTTTAACTGATGGTAATAATAACCATAATTTAACAATACAATATAAACCATGATATTTTCTGAGACGGTTATGTGAAACTCTCATACCGTTACAGCCCTGCAAAGGAGATTCCCCCACCACACCCCCGCTGTTAAAGTTACTCAGTAACTTTTACTCTGAGTACATTTTAAATGAGCTACTTTTTACTTTTACTTGAGTAGATTTTTAGACCGGTACTTTTACTTGTAATTAAGTAAAATTTTATTGAAGTAATAGTACTTTTACTTGAGTAAAAAAATTTTGTACTCTTTCCACCTCTGTCAATGACACAATCATCTAACATAATATTAACATTAAAATGTACTGCCATGTTTTGACACCAACTTTGAGATTGATATTTATTTTACTAAAACGTTTTAATTATTAATGGCTGTTCACACTAGACTTTTCCTTGCACTGACTTCCATTCATGAGTCTGTGAAAGTGAGACACCAGAAACACAAGCTCAAGTGAATAACCCTGTGAGAAATAACACAAACATTTATCATTCAATACATTTATGTTTGTGAAAAAGCTGCCGCAGAATGTGACCTCATTTCACGACCGTCTCAGTGTCTGTAAAAACTTCATATGCTCACAGTGTAGAGTGGCCACGGCTTTAACTAGTTTTAAAGGGTTCGTTGAAATAGATAGATGAAAGGATAGATGGGTTATAGATGAAATCGAACGGTTAAGATTGAAATTTGGACACATGCTGCTGTCCTGAGAATTTTAGGTTTCTGTGGTTGCACCCACAGTGAAAAATAGTGGAAGCAGTGTGAGCTGCTGCAGGTAAAGTAGCTACATAGTACACTTTGTCCTAAACATGACACACGCTTATATTAAAGGATTCAAAATAACTGGTAGCCTAAGATATAGTTAATAAGTTTAAAGCAGCTTGTCCTGTCAGATGCTCTATCAGATACTGTTGCTGACTGACAGATAAATACTTGCGCTGTTTAATGTGTTTGAGATGTGGTGCTTTCCTCAGTGCTCAACTTACATTTCATAGGAATATTCTCCATCTGTAAATGTTAGACAGTAGGGCTGGGCGATTATGGCCAAAAAAAATCATCACGATATTTTTTTTTATATCAGTCGATATCGATAATTATCACGATTAATGTCAAATCTTTATTTCTTTCAAGTTTAAAGGCAGATTTTTGCTCCTAAGTGAAAGTTGTAGAAACCAGAGTGTTAATTGAGGTTTTAAACTAGGCCCTACTCTTTATTGTAAGAACACTTGCCAAACAGAAGAACATTTCACAAATCTGATGTAGAACATTCAAACATTTGTCATTTTTCCTTAACAAAATAAATATCTGAATAGAAAAATATTTCTTCAGCACAGTTGGCACTGCAGTGCAGGCAGCAATATTAATATTACATGTTTTGTCTCAAAATGCATATTTGACAGTGAGTTGACAGTAAATCTGCATCCTAACTCAAACTAATACTACTACTATGTTAAATCTATGTTAATTAACAAAACCAGTAACATCTGTTTAAAAAAATAATAATTAACAACCACATTTTTATTTGGTAAAATGTAATATTCGGACTGTTTGAGTTTTATTAAAATGAACAATTGGTCATCCAGTATCATGCATTTACATCATGATAACCACAGATAAAGCCACGCATGCCTATAACTTAGCACCTCACTATCATGGCAAAATGTAACTTTATGGTTTCTACGGTATTTGTATGAAAAACAGTAGCCTAATAGTTAAATACATTATTAAATACTGTAATTATATTCCATTAGTCATTTAATGCATTGTCTATATTAATAATATAATACAATTATATTAACTGCACCATGAAATGGTAATAATATTACTATAGGCTAACGTTACACAGGGTTTATGCAGGAATCATAGAGATGAATTTACTACCTTTTTTACTACCTCCACAATATTTTTTACTACCAACACTACCATTCACTTTTTGGGGGGTGTGGGAGGGGTATGCAAAGCACCACTTACTACTTACTATAAGGTATGGTGTGACATTGTCACACACATCCTATATATTAGGTACACTAATGTTTAATTGTGATCATTACAAAAAAAAAAAAAAAATTGACAATGACAATATTCGTGTTGAGTTGAGTTTCAGTTGTCCTTATCTTAACCCTAGCTCTTGAGTTATCCTAACCATAACGTTAGCCCTTAGCCCTAATAAGTTGAATAATAACCTTGGCACTTCTTAAAAACAAATGACACTTAACGACAATAAACATTAATAAAGATTAATAATAAAGTGTGTCACATCACACACACTTACCCACAAACACACATTCTCACACACGCAGACTTAAGCAGTGAAATTACTATCCCAAAACAGCAATTTATTTCATCACATCTCTAAATGTGCTTCAACTATGGCACTGGTTTGCTGCTGAGGTGGTGCGACGACAGCTGACCTTAAGTTGGCGTGATTTGCCGTGATCTGTGTAGTGCTGCCAGCATCGCAAAACAACGAAATATGGAGCTGCTCCCCCCTCACGCGAACCCGTTAAATATTTTCAATTAGGGATGCACCGATACCACTTTTTGCAGAACGAGACCGATACCAATACTTTCATTTTTGGTAGCCTACTTGTCGTTAGCGATACTGTAACCGATCCCTGAATTTTCACTGCATTTGTAATTTTAAAATGTATTAGTAGACAAACCAAAAGAATATAAATCATATTAGTTGGCTTAATTTGTTCATCAAATATATATTTAGATATTTCCAGGCTTAATTAATGCCGCTAAAAAGCATGCTTCTGTTTCTGTCACTGTTCATTCTATTGCTCTATCATATTTTATCTTCATTGAATAGCACATGTTTAGAGCAGCTTCAGCAGGGCTCAGTGCTTAGGATCGGGCCAGTGGTACACATTTTTAGACACCAGTGAAATGCCAATTATTTAATCCAATTTTGATACTACAACAAAAACTACCAGCCCAATTAATGTGAATTTAAAACATTATTAAAAGCAGTCAGTAACAAAATAAGAACAAATAATCGAATTACAAATAAATACAATAGATCAAAGAAAAGCTACAAATGAAATAAACTGTTTTTAGAGTTTTTCGGGTAGATTGAATAAAGTAATCAAATGTGAAAAATTTGCATATTCATTACTGTATAGCTAAATAAAATAGATGGATATTTTTGTAAAGTTATAAAAGGGTAGACTATTTAGTCAAGAGCAATGAGTAATTTATTTGTCCTTTGTTTGATTAAAGGAATACTCCACAAAGGAAAATTCTGTCATCATTTACTCACCTCCAGTTGTTGTAAACTGTAGATTTCTGTCATCATTTACTCACCCTCCAGTTGTTGTAAACCTGTATGAGTTTCTGTCATCATTTACTCACCCTCCAGTTGTTGTAAACCTGTATGAGTTTCTTTCTTCTGCTGAACACAAAGGAAGATATTTTGAAGAACGATTGAAAAAAAGTTCCAATCGTTCTTCCTTTGTGTTCAGCAGAAGAAAGAAACTCATACAGGTTTACAACACAGTAGCAGGTTTATTAAATTGCTGCCCCTTTAAGAAAGGCACGGGCCGCATTTGAACATGGCTACGTTCACTTGAGATATAACTGACTTTTGTTTACTAGGATACTCGTCAAGGCGGGCATTTTTACATAATTTTGTGACGTGAAAGACAATTTAATTTAGTATTCGCGCGCTGAGGCCCTGGTTTGCGGGGCACGCGCTTTGGATGTTTGCGTTCATGGAACTT
This sequence comes from Chrosomus eos, assembly GCA_036326025.1. Classification (NCBI taxonomy): domain Eukaryota; kingdom Metazoa; phylum Chordata; class Actinopteri; order Cypriniformes; family Leuciscidae; genus Chrosomus; species Chrosomus eos. The sequence goes on from CM070821.1 coordinate 2,685,432, forward strand.
CTTGATATGCACATATCCAGTAATAATGTAGGGAACCACTCGTTATACATAATTCAGGTAACAGGTCATGTTTTACTTTACTTACATATATGATTCAGTTTTAATCCAAATAACAAGTGCTGAGTGAACGATCAGGAGCATTCAACAGAAGCGTGCGCTCTATCTCTCGTCAGTTAACGATAATAAGAAGCTAGATAACTCGTTTTAATTTTCTTTGCCATTGACATCCGACTGAACTATAAACTTTCCACTGATGTCTGTTTAAAGGGATGTGCTCGACCAGCTCGCGCATCTGTGCCGCTGCGCGCGCTCGATCCATTGCACGTTTCCAGTGCTCGCGCACCACAGCTAAGTTGTGTTACTATATTGCGTTTAATATTCCACTAATAAGACATATTTACTTCATAGACAGCCTTATTTTTTGGGAAAAAATGGAATCTCGTATATTGTCAATACTAATTGAAAACCATATAGACCCAGTTAGATGGGGCTTCGAAAATTTACTACCTCGTCAGATGATGTTTACTACTTCTTACTGGCCTTAATTTGGCATAATTTAATTTACTACCTTTTACTACCCCACGGAAACCCTGTTACAGTAAATCCATGGTAGGCTAAATGGATTCAGTATCAATTCAGATTCTGACTGTATCGTTGCGCGTGTGGAGTGTTTCTCCTGTTTGTCAGCGCTGTTTTATCTGACTTTAAACTGGACATTTGTGTTCTTCGCTGAACTCAAGCGCTTCTCACTGGATCTCGTGAGCGAGGCGATCGGAGTAAACGCGTTTGCTCTAGTGAGCTCGCGCTGCTGTTTGGACTTTGAGCCGAGCGGATAAATGCTCCGTGTGGCGCGCGGTTCAAATGAGTTTTGTTCTGCTTTTGGCGCATACACATTATCGAACATTTATCTACCTCTTGATATTTTATCGAGAAAAATTATATCGCGATAATTATCGTTATCGTTTTATCGCCCAGCCCTATTCGAAAGTAAAACAAATATGTCCATTTCACTGTCAGCAGAGGACGATCTTCTCCAAGTGAATCTCCGCTAAAATTCAAGCTTTCGTGAACGAGCGCCGCCGCGCACATGCGCACCAAACAGACAGAGCACAATAGAATAGTAGCGCAATAATTCTGACTAAAATAAACATATTGCTAAAATATTTGTTGTTGGAGACAATACATGTGCCATATGTGGAATTTTAAACCTACAAGTATATTTTTATTAAAGTGACCATTATAATGGGGTAATCAAATGCAGGCTAATATAATTAGTTTGTGCTTTTGTTTTTATTTTCATTTTTAGTTTAGCCTTTAGTCAATTTAAAAAAAATCTTTTTGCACATAATATATTGCATAGCCTATATTACATTATATATTTGTTTCCATATCCTTCAATATCATGTTTGTCGGATATCATTGGGCAGAATGTGATTTAATTTTTTTTTATATACAGATTTTCTTTATCCAAATGGAAAAACGTAGAAAGTAACAAGATATATATCGTTTATCGCCATTTAACCAAAAAAATACCGAGATATGATTTTTTGTCCATATCGCCCAGCCCTATAATCAATATAAAAATGTCACAAACCTCCTTTTACTGACCATTTGTTGAAGAAAACCCAGAACATTCTGTACCATTTCATAGTTTAACTTTTTATCTAAATGTGATGAAGTGCTTGAATGTTTCTAACACAAATGTTCTTCAGTATCATGAATGAATGAAGAATAAACACCAACCTCTTTGTTCTTCAGGATCTTCAGTGTGTTTCATTCTGCAGGTTCTGGATCACTCGTGTTCTCACTGTCCTCTTTAATAAACTCAGTCTTGGCAGATTTCAGCTCTTCCTGATGCTCTGATGCTCGTCTTCACTTGTAGCTGATGGGAATTTACAGCATTTATTGGAGAATTACAGTGGGAGGAGCTTCACTGATGTAATTGCAGTGGGAGGAGCTTAACTGATGATGTAATTCCAGTGGGAGGAGCTTCACTGATGATGTAATTCCAGTGGGAGGAGCTTCACTTATGATGAATTACATAGTTTGAGGAGCTGATCTGCCAAAATCAAAAGTATCAATTGCTGAGTTTTGTTTTTATAATAAATTACACTTCTAAGTGTATTTGGCGCGGTCTGCACTTCGCCGACTACTGCATTGTGTTCTGGTGCACTGATGATCTTAAATCAGAATCAGTCTCTCTCAGTCAAGTAGAATGCAGACTCAGTATTTTATCGCAAACAAAAATCAGAAAAAAAAAAAATACTGAAAAATGACCATGAAAAATGAACATATCGCATTAGGCTTGTGTATCTGTCATATTGCGTGTTATTTCTGTTATTAACTGTGGGTAATAACGTTTTAACGTTATACGTAATAAAGTTAATGTTTTACATTAACATTATGCATTATGAAATAAACCATCTTCCTTTCACTAGTTTACACACAGTAACATGCATGAAGCAAAATGTACAGACTTTACATCTGGGCTGTTCAGTGCCATCAATACAAGAAAACTTTTAAATGAACACATATTTTAAACCAGGTATTGGAAGTAGCCTACATACATAGCCTACAATTTCAAAGAGAGCAAAAGTTCAGGATTCTCTCACCATTCAGAATCAGCCTAACATCAGAAAAAGTTAAACTGAAACATGTGGGCTACATTACAACAACAAGACGAGAGAACGGCGAGCCTTAGCATACAGCAAAACAAACCACGAGGCTAGCTATGTTAGCAACTTCTTAAGCACTCAAAACAGCAGTTCTCGACACATCTCAACTAAATGTATGTGCACTCATCATAAAATACACGTACAAGTTACCATGTGCACTAAAAATAAAGTTACAACCGGTATATTTCAAGCTTACATCGCACTGATGTGAACACTTACCTCTCTCAGTCAAGTAGAATGCAGACTGAGAAACGAGCGCGAAAATGCAGTTTATGAGCATCACTCTATCCTCTGTCCAATAGAGGGAGCACTTACAACAAACAACTCTCACAATACCGATGAAATTACTGACAAATACATGACTCACATAAAACTCACATACCCACAAAATAGAAAATGAAAGGTTGCAAAAATATGTCATTCTTTAACCTGTTAAATACGCATTTATGCCTGTCTATCTATTCATCCTACAGTAACTGGTGCCAATTTATTAATTATTAAAAAAAAAATATTGCTAATCCTACCATCATTCTGCTTCTTCATTAAAATCCAGGTCTCTATCAAATAAAATCTAACTGTATTTCAATTCATATATTATGCATAATATGCTGGTGTAGTGATTATGTCATCTTATTTGATTACACCATGATTTTATCATGTCAAATTGCAGCATTGCCTTTCAGTATGGCAGTTTTACAGGCTTACAGCAAACACTCAGAATAAAGTGAGATGATCTGCGATGATCCTGAATGTCTTGTTTAATGAGTGTTGATAGTCTGAGGATCATCAATATTAACAGATCTGCTGAAAACACTCTATTCGTGACAATAGTTCCTGTTTTCTCCTCATTTATTATGCTGATGTCTTCAGATCTCCTGTAAATTGACACTTAAAGCTCATTTCATTGGTGTCAGCAGACTGAGGGGATTTGTTGGCTACACATATTAATTTTATGTTTCTTACAGTTCTGTCCTACTTTCTAGATAATTGCCCTCCTTTTAATAAATAAACACAATAATGTTAGAATGAGAAATAAAAATGTGTGAATTAGCATTTTTGTTTTACGATAGACAGATAAATTATGAAATGTGTCAATTAGCATATTATCAATCAGCTTTATGAGTTTGTGACTGTGAGATTAGCATTATTGGCCGGATTAAGACTATTAAAGGGATAGTTCACCCACAGATGAAAATTAGCCCCTGATTTATTCACCATCAAGTCATCCTAGGTGTATATTACATTTTTCTTTGAGACGAACACAATCAGATATAAAAAAAAAATGTCCTGGCTCTTCCAAGCTTTATAATGGCAGGGCCGTTTCTGTTTTGAAGTCCATTAAAGTGCATCCATCGGTAGGCTACATAGATATGTGATCCATACACATGTGTCACAGGTCGGGATGCAAAAGTTTTAAGAAAAAATATAATAATGTCATAGAACCCTTGCAAAATTATTTTAAATAGATTAAAAAAGCCCCCGCTTGTGCTTCACTTCAAAAAGTTCCTTTTACATTTACTAACTGGACTGGAGTCACTTCAGTTCTAAAATAATAATAATCGAAGGCTACTAGTAAATGTGAGTCTGCGTGGCCCTGATTGGCTGTGGGGGTGTCTCGTTCGCGCGTGCGTTGGAGACCGATTACGTCACCGCTCACTCGCGCCGTCTTTCTTTTCCCTCGATAGGTTTTTCAACGTCGAGTCTTCTGAGGTAAGGAGAACAGTTTACGGTATTTCTCATATTTACACACCCACCACACCCACTTTACACAGTTTGATTTATTCCTCCTGAAATACACATTTAGTGCAGCAGCAGCGAGCATGAGGAGAATATGTGGAGTTCACTCAGAGTTCAGACCTGAGAGATTTTGTCTTCGTTTGTGTGATTGTCTCGATGTTTGGAGTGAGAACTGTTAGCCTACTGAATATTTAAGTCAAAGTTTGAGATCTGTGAGGGAAATTGATGGGAATCGATTTCAAGTGTTGCTGTTGCCATTTTTATGTTTACCTTTATTTCTTTGTTGACAATTTGGCGGATTATATTTATTATAACACTTTATATTGCCAATGTATGAGTACATTTTCTTAATTTGTAAGAGTTTTATGATCATTGTCAGTTTACAAATCTGTAACATGTTAATGATGGAATTATTGCAATTAATATTTATTATAAATTCGAACTATATTTAGATTAAAAAAATATTATGTTGTTGTAGTTATTTGTCTGTATAGGTTCATAAAGATATTTCACCTAAGTCCCCAGAGTAGGCTATGTAAAGTTTTAGATTGTGGTTGATAAATAACAATATTTTGATATATTCAATATAAATGTCAACTTATTTTGTTATATTATTGATGATTTATCCATGTTATATTTGAGAGAAATAATTGTATTCTCTTCAAATATAGCCCAGCTGTTTTACAGGCTTTTATCATATCCTGACTCAAATAATCAAAGTTTCTCAGAATAAAACACTCAGACACTCAGAATAAAGTGAGATGATCTGCTGATGATCCTGAATGTCTTGTTGAATGAGTGTTGATAGTCTGAGGATCATCAATATTAACAGATCTGCTGAAACACTCTTTATTTCATGACAATAGTTCCTGTTTTCACCTAATTTATTATGCTGATGTCTTTAGATCTCTTGTAAATGGACACTTAAAGCTCATTTCATTGGTGTCAGCAGACTGAGGGTAATTGTTGGCTACGTTTATTTCTGTCTTTATGCTTTTAACTGTTTTTCTTACCATTATATTTGGAAGAATTTAAATTATATTATTTTCTTTATTTCTAGATGCCTGTATTTTAATGAAGAAACTGAATAATGTTAGGATTATTATTAAAGGGCACCTATTATGGCATTTAAAATGTTCCTAATATTGTTCTGGGAGTCCCCAACAACAGTTTTACGTGCATGCAATAACAAAAAATACTTTTGTTGTCTTATAATATGCATTTATTTTTTACCTGATTTGCTCACTGACTCACTAATGATTCGTTCGACGACTCATTTGTCCAAACCCCTCCTTTACGTGACTGTTACGGCCTTTGGCCTGTTTTTGGTCGCTCCCCTGCTCCTACTCTCTTTCAGGTATAATTGCTAACACCTGGGAAGATGGTGCTTTAAATAGGAGCTTCCCCGCTGTATGGCTGCTCTCTTCCTGGTCTGGTGGCTGAAGACTCCGACGCTGCTCTGCTAGTTGGTTCAGGCTTAGACCTCGCTCGATACGCCAGGATTTCACAGAGATGAACATTTAAGTTTATCTGAGTTCATGTCTTTTATTTTTACATCCAACATCTGCACACACACACACCCACACAACCCATCCCAGCACTTACTTTACACTGCTGATGCTGACATTCATATCTCATGGTTGATTATGTTGTTTTGTATTTATGTTAGATACACAATAAATTTATGTTTGGCACTGTTTGTTCATGGCATGGTCTCCTATTGATTGTTATGGCCTGGAGTCAGTCGTAACAAATGGGGGCTCGTCCGTTTTTTATTTTATTTTGCGTAGTGTAAAATTTGATTTAGTAATTTGTGTATGAGCGTTTAAGGGCACACGAGAGCGAGTGTAGCTCGTAGTAGCTTCATCTTGATTGGCGGTTAAAGGGGGATCCTGTGACGTCATTGCCCTTATATGGTTGTTGCGCTCTGGGAGACGTGCCTGAGTTTCATTAGTTTTGATTAGTTCTAATTTGTTTGCTGGCGTACTCGAGCGGAAGGTTTGGGCGTGTGTTTTTGGCAGTAGTGGCTGTTTTTTTCGGGAGATGCGTGAAGGTAAGTGACAGTTTGTTAAAGCACACTTAAGTTTTGGGCTGGCGTTTTTCCTTGTAGGCATAGCAGCGTTTCCCAATAGGGGGTTCGCTGCATTATTGTTTTAGAGTGGAGGTACGGCGGGTAGAGCTTCCCATGTTCCTTTTCCCTACATCGGCTCGGGAGCATTTCCGTGGTTTCAGCGGGGTTGCCAGCTTGCTGGTCGCCTTTGTCTGACCATCGGGTTATAAATGCATAAAAACCCACCGCTACGCCTCACGAAGACTAGGGTCAGTAAGTTAGCTTCTGTGATAGGTAGTTAGCGGGGAAACGCCGTCCTTGGGCTGTGCTGATAAATTTGTCATTTAAGCTTTGTCTCTAGTGGATTTGTTAGCCATGGATGAAGTGGTGGAGGATTTTATTGAATCGCCTCAGGAACGAGGATTAGATATTTGTACTAAGAAACAATTGATTAGAATTGCGGAGTACTATAAGGTTGATATAGGGGATGCCCGAAAGACAAAGGATTATGTTAAAGGTAATTTGACAGTGAAGTTGTTGGAAAAGGGGGTCTTGTTGCCAGGTAAAGTGGACACTTTGGTTGAAACATCTCTGAGGGGAGGAGTTAACCCGGTGGGTTTATCATTTGAGCAGCAGAAAGAGTTGCTTTTGTTGCGTATTAAAGCTGAACACGAGAAAGAGCAGGCGATGGAAACAATGAGGCAGGATTTGGAGCGGGAAAAGTTAGATGTGGAGAGACAACGATTGGCGCTGATCAGAGAAGGTAAGCTGGAGGGCGAGGCACAGGTAAACATTAAACAGGATGACCTGAGTGATCTGAGATTTGTTCCCAGGTTTAATGAGGAGGACCCAGAGACATTTTTTTCCTTATTTGAACGTCTGGCAGAGGTTCGAGGCTGGTCTGACTCTACGCGTATGTTAATGTTACAGTGTGTATTAACCGGAAAAGCACAGCAGGCATTTTCAGCGCTAAGCAGTACCGATTGTGTTAAATACTCTGTGGTAAAAAAGGCTGTTTTAAAAACGTATGAACTTGTGCCGGAGGCATACCGATTGCGCTTTCGAGGTTGGAGACGTGGGGATAAGTCACATCTAGAGTTTATGCGTGATTTAGCTATGCATTTTGACTGTTGGTGCTCGGCGGCCGGGGTTGACTCCTTTGAAAACCTCCGTGAGTTAGTTATTTTGGAGCAGTTTAAAGACCTGTGTCGGAGTGTATCGCTACGTATATTAGTGAGCGTGGAGTTAAGTCGATTGGTGAAGCTGCTGCGCTGGCTGACGATTATTTTTTGATTCATTCTTCAAGAGGTGGCGCTGGTCCTTATGAAGCAAGGGCAAGTAGGCAGTTTGAGGATAGGAGTGCTCGTGTTTCAGGGGATTCAGAAAAAATCTGTAATTACTGTCATAAGCGAGGTCACTGGAAAAATGATTGTTATGCTCTTAAATCTCGTCCAAAGCAAGCATTTTCTAAAGTTAATCCAGCTATGTGTGCTGTGTCTGTTGCTGACCAGGAGGGGGGGGGAGCCACTGAAGGCAATCCGGAGTTGAAATCTTATTTGCCTTTCATTACGGAAGGTTTTGTGTCTTTAAAGGGAAGTAAAGAGCAGGTGCGCATAAAAATTTTACGTGATACTGGGGCGTTTGACTCATTTATTGTAGCTGCAACTTTGCCATTTTCGAATGACACCCGTGTGGGCTCAAACATTCCTGTTGTTGGAATGGGGTTAAATGTTTTGAATGTACCCCAACACAAAATGATGCTGCACTGTAATCTCTTCCAGGGCGAGGTGTCTGTTGGCGTGCGTCCAGCGTTACCTGTGGATGGCGTTGCTATGATCCTGGGTAATGACATCGCCGGTGATAAAGTATGGGCTGATGTATCTCCGCCTGCCAGGGTGACGGTGACTCCTCTGGTGTGCAGTAAGCCTGATGAGAGTGAGGTACACTTTCCTGATGTGTTCAGTGCCTGTGCAGTAACTCGGTCAAAGCGTTTGGACGGTGATCAATCTGAAGTTGTGGCCTCTGGTCCTCGCTTACTCTTACCTGTTGTTCCCTGGTCTATTTCTCATGATGAGCTATTGCATGAGCAGGAAGTTGACAGCACTTTGAAGCCTTGTATGGATGGTGTTTGTTCTCCTGCAGAGGTTAGAAATCGTTCTCATTGCTATTTTTTACACGATAATGTCTTGATGAGGAAATGGACGCCTCAGTTTGAGGGTTTTGTTGGTAATTCGATTTACCAAGTGGTTGTTCCTTTAAAGTATAGGAACACTGTGTTGCAGATTTCCCATGACCAGTCTGGACATATGGGTGTCAGGAAGACATATGACCGAGTTCTGCTGTATTTCTTTTGGCCTCGGTTGAAAAAGGATGTCTCTGCGTACATCAAGTCATGTCACACTTGTCAATTGACAAGTAAGCCTAACCAGGTTTTGAGGCCCGTTCCACTCTGTCCAATACCAGCTATCAGTCAGCCATTTGAACATCTTCTTATTGACTGTGTTGGTCCATTACCACCATCAAAATCAGGTTCCAGTTATTTGTTGACAGTGATGTGTCAAAGTACTAGGTACCCTGCCGCCTACCCACTGCGTAGTATAACAGCCAAGTCTGTGGTTCGTGCATTGTCCCAATTTATTTCTATTTTTGGAGTTCCACGGATCATTCAGTCAGATCAAGGGTCAAATTTTTGTTCAAAATTATTTGCTCAAGTGTTGGAACAGTTGAACATAGTTCATAATTTTGCATCTGCCTATCATGCTCAAAGCCAGGGTGTTTTGGAGCGCTTTCATCAAACACTTAAGTCTATGTTGCGCTCATTGTGTGTTCAGATGCAGGGTGATTGGGAGGAGGCTTTACCGTGGATGTTGTTGGCTGCTAGAGAGGTAATTCAAGAAAGTACAGGGTTTAGCCCTAATGATCTGATTTTTGGTCATAAAGTGCGGGGTCCTCTGGCTCTGTTGCAGGACACTTGGAAGGAGGCTCAGCCTCCAAGTAATCTACTGGACTTTGTGAATGGGTTCAGGTACAGGCTTTATATGTCTCAGGAAGTGGCCAGGGAGAATTTGGCCAGGGCACAAACTAAAATGAAGAAGCGTTATGATCGTCAGACTGAGCACAGAGAATTTCTCCCAGCACAGGTTTTGGCTCTTTTGCCTATAATTACTTCTCCGTGGCAAGACAAATTTTCTGGACCATTTTCTGTATTAAAGAAGCTTTCTGATCAAAATTATTTAATCTCGACTCCAAATCAGAGGAAAAAGGCCAGGCTTTGCCATGTTAATCTTTTGAAGCCTTATATTTCCCGTGAGTCAGTTGGAAGTGAGGGGGAGTTAAAGTTGTCCAAAGCTCATCCTGTCTGTGTAGCTATGCCATCGTCCTCGGTTGTGGTAAAGATGGAGGATCTAACAGGGCCTGATGAGGTTATGGTGTCTGGTCGGTTGAAAAATAGGGAAGCTTTGGACAAATTAGAAAGCGTTTTGGGTCATCTAGAGTCTGGTCACCGGGCACAGCTAGTTAAGCTGATTGGAAGTTTCCCTTGTCTATTTGGAGACACGCCATCACGTACAACTTTATTAAAACATGATATAGACGTGGAAAATGCGAAGCCAATTAGGCAAAGATTTTATCGTGTTCACCCAGAGAAGCGTAAAAACCTGGAGGCTGAGATTGAATACATGGTTCATAATAAGATAGCAGTTCCCTCTGACTCTAGTTGGGCCTCACCATGTCTCTTGGTACCAAAGTCAGACAACACATTTCGGTTCTGTACAGATTTTCGTAAAGTGAATGCAGTTACCAAGCCTGACTCCTTCCCTCTTCCTCGTATGGAGGATTGTGTTGATCAAGTGGGGGGGGCGAAGTTTGTGACTAAGCTGGATTTACTTAAAGTTTACTGGCAGGTGCCATTGACAGACAGGGCCAGGGAGATTGCTTCTTTTATTACACCAGGGGGGCTGTACTCCTATAACGTTATGGCTTTTGGCCTACGAAATGCCCCAGCAACTTTCCAGCGCCTAATGAATTTGGTGGTGCGTGATCTGGATGGATGCGCAGTGTATTTGGATGATGTGGTGGTGTATGCTGACAACTGGGAACAACATTTGGAGCGTGTTAAAGCTTTGTTTGTGCGCCTAGCTAATGCTGGTTTAACAGTGAATCTGGCAAAGTGTGAATTCGCTAGAGCCACGGTGGTCTATTTGGGTCATGTGGTTGGCCAGTGCGTGCTAAAGTGTGTGCAATTGATGACATTCCGTCACCAACTACAAAAAAGGAACTCATGAGATTTCTCGGTATGGTGGGCTACTATAGGTGTTTTTGTAGGAATTTCTCTACAGTAGTCGCACCATTGACTGATCTTCTGAAAGGGAAAGACAAAGTATGTGTGGTCTCCGGTATGCCAGCAGTCCTTTGAGAGGGTGAAAGCTCTAATCTCCAATGCTCCAGTTCTAGTTGCTCCTAGGTGGGATCGTGAGTTTCACCTAGAGGTGGATGCCAGCATTGTTGGGGCTGGTGCAGTATTGCTGCAGAGAGATGATGGAGGGGTTAATAAGCCTGTGTGTTTCTTTTCCAGGAAATTTAATCGCCATTAGCTAAACTATTCGGTCATCGAAAAAGAAACGCTGGCGCTTATTTTGGCGTTGCAGCATTTTAGTGTGTATTTGGGTTCTGGTCCGGTGGTAGTTTTTTCCGACCATAATCCTCTAACTTTCCTTAGCACTCTACAGACTCCTAACCAACGGCTGATGCGCTGGGCTCTTCACCTCCAGTCCTACACTTTGGACATTCGGCATATCAAGGGCCGGGACAATGTGGTGGCAGACGCTTTGTCCCGGTTTCCAAGTTGTTAGATAAGATATGCCTTTTTAAAAATTTGATAAACTTTGTGTTATTGGATACTTGTAGCTCAAGGGAACCCTTAGGGGTCCCTGTTTTGTTAGAGGGGGGTGTTACGGCCTTTGGCCTGTTTTTGGTCGTTCCAGTGCTCCTCCTCTATTTCAGGTATAATTGCTAACACCTGGGAAGATGGTGCTTTAAATAGGAGCTTCCCCGCTGTATGGCTGCTCTCTTCCTGGTCTGGTGGCTGAAGACTCCGACGCTGCTCTGCTAGTTGGTTCAGGCTTAGACCTCGCTCGATACGCCAGGATTTCACAGAGATGCACATTTAAGTTTATCTGAGTTCATGTCTTTTATTTTTACATCCAACATCTGCACACACACACACCCACACAACCCATCCCAGCACTTACTTTACACTGCTGATGCTGACATTCATATCTCATGGTTGATTATGTTGTTTGTATTTATGTTAGATACACAATAAATTTATGTTTGACACTGTTTGTTCATGGCATGGTCTCCTATTGATTGTTATGGCCTGGAGTCAGTCGTAACAGTGACGCTAATCTGTGGTGATTGGTCAGATGACCCAGGCAGTTATTGTTTGCGTTAGCCCAAAGCTTAAACATATTGATAAAGCACTGCAGTACTACAATACGCTCTATTCTTTATGACAACTCCAATAACAACGACAAACATTTTACATATTTAAAAAAAAAATGACATTGGAGTCTTGGGGACCTAGAAGCTGCGCTGAGCGTAACTTAGGCTACACACACACACACACACACACACACACACACACACACACACACACACACACATACATACTTATTGAGCATGCTACAAAACCCATAAAAGCAACAATTATTAATTGTACTTACAGCTTGTGATTCAGAGGAGGAAGCTAATCCAAATAAACTTGGTACTGACCCTTCAGTATCAACCGGCTTGCGAATCCTCACTTGAAAGCCTTTATGTTTGTAAAGCTATCGTCAGTAAAATGACGCGAACACAGCACAGGGTTCGGGTACAGTTGTAAATATAAACTCTAGCCACTGATTCTTCTTCACAGGCTTGTCCCTGGGCAGTGAAAATTCGCACTTCAGAACAACGTCTCGTCGACATGATGTTTTCACTGGTGTCTGCGGCGCCCGCAATGAGTGGGCGTATCTTATTCAAACAACTTGTCTAGGTGACGTCATAAATATAGAGAAAAATCATCGTTCGTCTATCGATTCATATCAGCGACTCAGAGTCGACTCTTACTTTTGAGAGACAATAACCTTGTATACGGTGAACTTTCATATTTAAAACTTTGCAGGATGTTTTTGTTCACTTAGATCTATGTTACACACTACATGAAAGGTAATTAAAAAAATTCCATAATAGGTGCCCTTTCAAAATAATTAATGAATTGGCATCAGTTACTGTACAATGAATAGATAGACAGACATAAATGCTTAGAAGTGTATAAAAACAAACTCAGTAATTTATATATTTTTGATTTTGGGTAGATCAGCTCCTCCCACACTGCAATCACATCATCAGTGAAGCTCCTCCCACACTGCAATCACATCATCATGAGCTCCTCCACACTGCAATTACATCATCAGTGAAGCTCCTCCCACAGTAATTATCCAATAAATGCTGTAAATTCCCATCATCTACAAGTGAAGACGAGCATCAGAGCATCAGGAAGAGCTGAAATCTGTCAAGACTGAGTTTATTAAAGAGGACAGTGAGAACACGAGTGATCCAGAACCTGCAGAATGAAACACACTGAAGATCCTGAAGAACAAAGAGGTTGGTGTTTATTCTTCATTCATTCATGATGCTGAAGAACATTCATGTTAGAAACATTCAAGCACTTCATCACTTATAGATAAACAGTTACACTATGAAATGGTACAGAATGTTCTGTTTTTTTTTTTTTTCAACAAATGGTCATTAAAGGGAGATTTGCGACATTTTTATATTGATTGTCAACATCAGATCAAACTAAATACTATTTTAACTGTTTTATTTTAAATTTATTTTGTATCTGGTTCCCAATTTGCAACAACATTACCAGAATTTGTCATTTTCAACATAGTTTACAAAATAATGAGTTTTTAGGAATAATCAGTAAACACCAAGGCCCTCATTTATCATTATTGCGTAGAAACGGGCGTATATGTTGGCGTAAGATTATGCTTACACTCCTCTCACCGCCTGATGTATGAAGCTGTGCGTACCTTTGAAATCCTGGTGTACGCAATACCTGTCCTTGATAAATGCAGCGGCTGAAAACGATCGTCATTAGAATAACACGCCTCTAAATATTCAAGTCTCCGCTTCCCCCACGCCCTTATTTTACGCCATGGACACACAGAAGACGGCAAAGAAGAGAAACTTCTCCGAGGTGGAGATCAAATGACCTATCACAATGCATTATTTTACAGCACTGAAACAATTAGCATTTAATATCGTATCATGTACAATAGTGATGATGATGTGATGTGGAGTAGCCTACCATTCATTCACATTAATAATTGCATGTCCATTTGTAATATTCTTATTCTTATTCGTGTTGGCATTTATGAGGAAAAAACAATGATACGGACACGAGCGCTCTAAAAGCGGCACTAAAATATATTTTAAAACTTTCACAGAGACATCAAACATAAAGCACAAAACCTTTCTTTAAACTGAATTTCGTTTTGTATTAATTGTATCTTAATTTTAATCAATGTTTCGTCAACCAATTAGGCCTACCTGGATTTAACAAATAGGAAAGTAAATAGCAGATGATATGAAACGGAGGACGCGTGAACTGAGCTCATCTCATAAATGAACCGAAACTCAGGGTATAAGGTACACTTGCCTCAGACATGTCTACTTTTAAACAGAACAATTCAAAACGAAAGAAAACAGACTGCAGACTGCTCTACGCTTATGTAATCTGAAATGTGCATTTCTCTCTGGCGCGTTCACTACTGCGAAGATCGCGATTCAGCATCTCAACTTCATCTTTGCAGCCGACACAAAGAAAACACTTCTTTATTAATAAACAATTAAAATATCTCCTTGCTATATTTTACATATTCATAATCATTACTTTTGCCGGTTCTTTGTGACAGATTTTTACAGTGAAGTTTATAATTAGCCTATGTTGTTGTTGTTGTTTTTTTGTCATATGTTTTAGTTTGTCAGCGCATTTTGTGGTGTTAGGAATTGTGTTTCTGCGCATTTCCGCACTAAGTCAAATGTGCGTACACCACCTCCTGAGCTGGCGTGGGATTTGAGCGTGCCGTACGCCAACGTCCATATTGATAAATCTCAAAGTCACCGTGGTTTTGGGTGTACGCCAGGTGTACGCTCGAAATTTGGTGTACGCACTTTTGATAAATGAGGGCCCAAGTGTGTAAAAAAGCTGCTGCAGAATGTGACGTCATTTCACGACCGTTGCAGTGTCTGTAGAAATATCACACGCTCAAAGTCTAGAGCGGATTTAACTAGTTTTAAATTAACTATTTTTTATTATCATTAACTGTGTTCTACATGTTTCACTCAACCCTGTTACTCCTGACATGATTGTCCTTCTTTTAAAAACTTATATGTTATTTGACTAATACAACTTTATATCAGTAACATTAATTCAACATATAACAAATAATAGTAATTCAAAATTTTCCACTCCACGTGAATGCTAAACGCTTGTGTTATTTCTCACAGGGTTATTCACTTGAGCTTGTGTTTCTGGTGTCCCACTTTTACATGCGTATGAATGGAAGTCAGTGCAAGGAAAAGTCTAGTGTGAACAGCCATTATGAATTAAAACGTTTTTAGTAAAATAAATATCAATCTCAAAGTTGGTGTCAAAATAGGGCAGTATTGTATATTTTTAAGGGTGGTAAAACACATTTTTTCAAAGGCTTGATTGTGTTTGTGGGGTGCACTGTAACGTGTTCATGCTTCGTTTTTAAAAAAAGCATTATTTTTTCATATAGTTGACATTTATTCTACACTGCTCTGCCCCTCCTTGTAAAAACGGTCTGATGGTTTCCGGGTTCTATGAAGCCAGTCCCTTAAAAATACTCAATGGGCTCAGATTGGTTCGCTGGCCCAGTGTGTTGTGATTCGCCTAGTGCACGTTTTCCGGAAACGTCACGCCCCTTACCTTTACCGGTAGTTTGCGCTTTGGTGTATTATAAACAATGGCGTCAATAAAACCAATCGGACCCGGGGAAGATCATCGAGCAGAACCTGTTCAAGAACGGCTGCAAAAACTAAGCTTCATAAACAAGAATTTCATATAATCGTTCTAACAAATTATACTACAGTCCTCAAAGGGATTATCGACTGCGGATCTATAGTGATCGTCACTGACTATATGGCACGGTTACTTTTGTATTTTTAGAACGATTGTAGCCAAATATCTGTCGCCAGAACTATTAAGCCAAAACGAACACTAAACATTGGCTTTACTACAGTAGCCAAATCAAACACAGAACCATGTTTAGCATGCGTGTAGATAAACAATAGATAAACAATACAAAAGCTCTAATCAAAGGATAATTTACACTAATTCCAAGTTCGCTGTTGAGATAAAAAAAAAAAAAAGTTTTCTAACGTCGTGTTTGTCGGATAACGTTATGTATGAATGAGCATTTAACAAACTAGTTTGCAGAGCCAAACAGTGTCATTTGTTTACTTCCTTGCTACAACGTACAATAAACTATTACAGGAAAACATGTTGACGAAAAATAAATCATACTTACAGATTGTGGCCCGTAAACAACAGCTTCTGTTCCTACAGTTGGAACTGCTCCATCTTTCAGCACAAGCCATTGTGCGAATCCTGCATACAAAGATTGTGGAAGCTTTCCTCCATAAAATGTGCAGCACAGAGAGCGAGATTTGGGTAATAATCATAAGGGAGACCGATTTAAAAATAAATTAACCATTGAGTCCCGAACTCCCTAACTGCAATCCGGATGAAATTAACAGCGTTTCGACGGCATTGCGCCAACACTTCAGCCTACTAACTTTATACCACAAAAACTCTTCTCCAAAGCAATATAAAATGGCCTCGCCCCCTTATTTCGTATTCTCAGAGGAGGGGTTTATTGGGGTTACTGACGTCAGCAACCCTGGGGGAATGTCGTGTAGACCCTACCGGCTGTTTGCTGTAGTCCTTAGAAATTGATTTGGTAACACTTTACAATACGGCTGCACTAATAAGCATTACTTAATACAATTAACAATTAGTTAATAGTCATGTGCCTCAACAAGTAAAGTCATAACATAATGATACCTTTGCAAATCATTAGCTAATGATTAATTAAAGCAGACAACTGGAAGTTGAAGTGCATAGCGTTGACTAATTGTGGTAATTAACACATTAATTTACACTATTAGTTAATAAAATATGTTATTAACCCTCTGAGCCCGACGGCATCGTCGACGACGCCACAAATCAGCTCCGAGAAATTATGATATAACTCGACAACAGATTTATCGATTTTCTTACCGTTTTTTCCAGCAGAAAGCTAACGAGCTAGCCATCACGGGGGTGTCTTTGGTGTCTTTCTAGCCTTTACAGAAGGTTTTCTATCCAGCCTGGAACTTGTGCATCCTTTCGGAGTTTTTCAGCCATAAATCCAAACGTTTATATCCAACTTTGATACACTTGAAGTCCATAACTTATAAATATTCCGTCATATTTGCCGCTAGCTCGATGCTATCTGCCATTTTGGATATCCACGTGATGGTTTTTGACCAATTACAGGCTGATCCGTCGTAAACATTGGGTGCGTCACTGGGTCATTGCGCTCTCTCCAAGGGAGGGAGGGAGAGAGAGTAGCACGGAGACGCAGGTTTCACAGAGAATCACAGAGAAATGGATCTAAATCGAGCGCAGAATTATGGATTTTCAGGAGAACAGAGCTTTTTGACAGATGAGGAACTAGATTACCAGGATAGACCCAGCTGAAGTGCCATTTATTATTTACTGTAAAAAAGTATTATAGAAGTATAAATGTAGTATAAAAGTATAAAAAGAATAGAATAAATCAAATAATAAATAAAATAAATAAAATATAAATGCAAAGCCTGTGATGTGGCCCTCTTTGTGATTGCTGATAGGAACTGTTTTGAGGCTTGGCACCAGTGAATTTCATGAACGCCTGGACTTCTTTTGGAAAAATGTAAATAGTTTTGGTTCTGTACAAGTTATAATGTTTATTCCTGTGCTCCAGGACTCCAAAGACATGAACAAACTGTTTTCCAGAGGAAATTTGCTTAGCTTTTATTTATTTGTGTGTGATTTCAATAAATATTTGAGTGATTCAATTTCCGATTTCTTTTTTCATCTGTCTTTATGGTCCCATAACTTATTTTACATTCAGGTGACATCAATGTAACACAGATATGCTGAAAGTTCAATTTGTCCTGAAAAAAAAGAGGTGTGTCAATTGTCTGTACACAAAAGGGTTGATGTTTTACAAGCTTTTTTAGTGAATAACACCAGACGGAAAAATTATTGTAAAAATACCCTTAGGTCTCTGAGGGTTAAGGTATTAATACATGATGACACGTTTAATTAATAGCAATTAATTTATTACTTAATCTATTAATCATATAGACTCTTTATTAGTTGCTGATGCAGTAATAATTAATTAATGGTTTATTTCTTCATGAGTCATACATTAACTCATGCTTATCTGTGCATTAGTTAAGTATGAATTAATGCTTATTAGTGCACCCGTATTGTAAAGTGTTACCATTGATTTCTTTAAAAGTAAATATCTCCATTTGCTTTGAGCGTTGTAACTTTGCAAATGTTGTTTATGCTCAAACAGCAACATTACACACTAGCTAAAATTAGAAAAGTGAAATTGTGTTTTACCAGCCCTTTACTGTTAATATCATGTTAGATAATTCTGACATTGATCAAATATATTTAATAGTTCTTGCTAAAGAAACATGGTGTAACACAGACGCAGGCTGAGTAGGATCCATGTGCAGTTTTATTTAAATATAGCAAGCTCAGTGTACAAACAGGCATGGGTCGAAATACCAAGGCGAACAACAATATCAGAGACAGGACATCAAACGTGGTCAAAACAGGCAGTGGTTCAGGGCTGGCAGCTAACATCAGGAGTGAAGGTCAGAGTAAAACAGAGATCAATGGCAGGCAGAGAGGAGTCGTAGTCGGTAATCCAAGGCAGGGTCAAAACACAGACAGAAGATACAATGAGAATATAACGCTCAGAAATGCAGCCGGGGCAAACAAGACTTCGCAATGTGTGTGTGAACAAGCAGGGTTTAAATAGTCTGGTGATGAGGATCAGGTGTGCAGTAATCAGTCCCTGTATGTGGGTTCTTGGGAAGTGTAGTTCAAAGCTAACGTTAGTATTCAGGAGAGTGAGACCTCCGGTGGCCGACAGGGGAATCTTCACCGGCGTTCGTGACACATGGGATTCGTGCCTATAATGTTTTACAATTAATACCTCATTCATGGAAAGTTTCAAGGACATATAATCAATTTATAAAAAGGCATCAAATTATCATAATTTTTTATAACAGTTGTATACTTTCTACTAATAAATCAGAGCTTCCATGTCATTTGAATATTTATCACTGAATTATTTTGATGTACTGAAAATTAAATGTAATATTTTTTTCATTCATTTCAGACCTGATGGAAGAGAGCGAGGAGAGTGAAGAACTGAGTGAAGTGAAGGAGGAGAGAGTAGACCTGAGTGAAGTGAAGGAGGAGAGTGAAGAACTAAGTGAAGTGAAGAAGGAGAGAGAAGAACTGAGTGAAGTGAAGGAGGAGAGTGAAGAACTGAGAGAAGTGGAGGAGGAGAGAGAAGAACTGAGTGAAGTGAAGGAGGAGAGAGAAGAACTGAGTGAAGTGAAGGAGGAGAGAGAAGAACTGAGTGAAGTGAAGGAGAGAGAAAAGAACTGAGTGAAGTGAAGGAGGAGAGAGAAGAACTGAGTAAAGTGAAGGAGGAGAGAGAAGAACTGAGTGAAGTGAAGGAGGAGAGAGAAGAACTGAGTGAAGTGAAGGAGGAGAGAGAAGAACTGAGTGAAGTGAAGGAGGAGAGTGAAGAACTGAGTAAAGTGAAGGAGGAGAGAGAAGAACTGAGAGAAGTGAAGGAGGAGAGAGAAGAACTGAGAGAAGTGAAGGAGGAGAGAAAAGAACTGAGTGAAGTGAAGGAGGAGAGAGAAGAACTGAGTGAAGTGAAGGAGGAGAGAGAGGAACTGAGTGAAGTGGAGGAGGAACATCATGTAAAACCTGGAGAAAAAACAGAACTGAGTGAAGTGAAGGAGGAACATCATGTCCAACCTGGAGGAAAACCCTTGAGTCGTTCAAAGACTAAACAGACATTTTTAAAGAAGAGACGAGCCAAGAAATCTTTCACCTGCACTCAGTGTGGAAAGAGTCTCACAACCAAACAAAGTATTGAGCGTCACATGAGGATCCACACCGGAGAGAAGCCGTTCACATGTGATCAATGCTGCAAAACATTTCTTAGTGCATCACACCTGAAGAAACACCTGAGAGTTCATACGAAGGAGAAGCCACATTCATGTTCTGTGTGTGGAAAGAGTTTTTCACTGCTGGAATATTTACATAAACATGAGAAAATTCACACTGGTGTAAGAGAGTACATGTGCTTTGAGTGTGAGAAGACTTTTACTACAGCGGACAGTTTAAAACTGCACCAGAGAATTCACACTGGAGAAAAACCTTACAAGTGTTCACACTGTGACAAGAGATTCAGTCAGTCATCATATCTGAAAACACATGAGATGATCCACACTGGAGAAAAACCTTACAAGTGTTCACGCTGTGACAAGAGATTCAGTCAGTTATCAGATCAGAAAACGCATGAGAGGATCCACACTGGAGAAAAACCTTACAAGTGTTCACGCTGTGACAAGAGATTCAGTCAGTTATCAGATCAGAAAACGCATGAGAGGATCCACACTGGAGAAAAACCTTACAAGTGTTCACGCTTTGACAAGAGATTCAGTCGATCATCAAATCTGAAAACACATGAGAGGATCCACACTGGAGAAAAACCTTACAAGTGTTCACACTGTGACACGAGATTCAGTTTTTCATCATCTCTGAAAATACATGAGAGGATTCACAGCAGAGAGAAGCCGCACACATGTGATCAGTGCGAAATTAGTTTCTCTTTTAAAAGTCAGCTGAAGCGACACATGAAGATCCACAAAGTGGAGAAACCACTTAAACACAGTCTGAGATCATCTTTATGTGCTGAGAAACAAAGTCTCTTCTGTGTAAGTTAGACACACATCACTCTATAGCCAAATCTCTCCTCTCCCCCTATTGCCGGTTTGTGGTGAGCACAGGACACTTTGTTGATTGATTGATATCTATTAGCTCGTGTTCAACCAACAGGAATGTGTAATTTGTCAGTTCAGATTAATGCAAAAAAACACAAATTCTCTCTCTGACAGTAGGTGGCACTCATGTAAAGCAGAAATACAGCACTATACAGGGCTCTAGACTGCGACTAAATGGTTACATTTTGCGACCTTTTTTAAGAGAGAGCTGCCATTTCTGCTGCATACAAGAAACGGCAAACGAAAGCAGAATAAAACCCCGCTACTCGTCTGAGCTGCGCAGCGCAAACAGTTTATCAGCTCGGAGCAATATGATTTAGTCAACATCAAGACATCCTAGGTGTGTATGACCATCTTCTTTCAGACAAATACAATCAGAGCTATATTAAAAAAAATGTCCTTTATAATGCGCTTATAATGGTAGTGAATTGCTGTTTCTGTTTTGAAGTTGTAATAAATATTGGAAATCAAATGATTATGAACTCTTCTGATAAATTCCCAGAAAAATCTTCTTCTGAAGAAATTGTACATATTAAAGACTATCTGCATGCTTTGAATGTAACGGATGGAGATGACCCAGGAATAAGAAATGTTAAAGGGCACCTATTATGGAATTTTGAAAATTACCTTTCATGTAGTGTGTAACATAGATCTAAGTGAACGAAAACATCCTGTAAAGTTTTAAATATGAAAGTTCACCGTATACAAAGTTATTGTCTCTCAAAAGTAAGAGTCGACTCTGAGTCGCTGATATGAATCGATAGACGAACGATGCTTTTTCTCTGTCTAGTTGACGTCAACTTGACAAGTTATTTGAATAAGATACGCCCACTCATTGCGCGCGCCAGACACCAGTGAAAACATCATGTCGACGAGACGCTGTTCTGAAGTGCGAATCAAAAGCGAACTTTTTTTCTCTACCCAGGGACGAGCATGTGAAGAATCAGTGGCTAGAGTTTACATTTACAAATGTACCCGACCCTTGAGCTGTGTTCGCGTCATTTTAATGACGATTCCTTTACAAACATAAATGCTTTCAAGTGTGGATTCGCGATCCGGCTGATACTGAAGGAAGTTTACAAATAGGGCTGCACGATTCTTGCTAAATGTGAATCATGATTTTTCGCCATGGGAATTGAGATCACGATTCTCTTACATGATTCTCGGATTCAGGACATTCAGTAATAAAGTGCAGGAGTAACAAAAAAAATTCTAAATTGTTTAAGCTGGTGTTTTGGGGTTGTGCTAGCCTATGTAGCTGTCTGTGTATTACATGAACTAAAAGAAAGTGTAGGGTATATATAATATTTTCTGGCTAGTTTACTGTAGCTTTTTTTTATAATACACCATACTTTCACCCAAAACATAATAATTAATTAATTAAAAAGTTTAAATGGGTAGCCTAAATCTTTTATAAATATTTTTGAGTCTTCATATTTTCATACTTCATACTTTCATACTTTTTTGCCTACTCCAATTCTTGTTAAAACTGTCTAGACATGCTTATTTTGTGCATTTTGGGCACTTTTTGTGTGAAATCATATTTATTTTGTCCATCAAAAGTGTGCTTTCACTAATTGAGCGTGTTGTGAATTAATTAGAATAGAATTAGAATATTATTAAAATATCTTTAATAATAACAGAAACAGTGTTGTCATTTACAAGGTTGTTCAGCTTTAAGAAAAGTTTACCCAAAATGCTTAGTGGGCGAGAGCGTGAATGCAGCATGATCTGAATGCAGGGAAATACACGGAAGTGAATCGCCATCATTAAGAAATGAGATCGCATTTATGTTTGAATCGAGATCGTGATATTTTTTCGATTAATCGTGCAGCCCTAGTTACAAACATAAATGCCTTCAAGTGTGGATTCGCGAGCCGGCTGATACTGAAGGAAGATGCAGTACCAAGTTTAAGTACTGTTAATAATTGTTGCTTTTATGGGTTTTGTAGCATGCTCAATAAGTGTTGTGTGTGTGTGTGTGTGTGTGTGTGTGTGTGTGTGTGTGTGTGTGTGTGTGTGTGTGTGTGTGTGTGTGTGTGTGTGTGTGTGTGTGTGTGTGTGTGTGTGTGTGTGTGTGTGTGTGTGTGTGTGTGTGTGTGAGTGTGTGTGTGTGGTCATGTTTTTGTGATATATGAGGACACAAATGTGTATAATGACATGGGTATTACACTGGTATTACAACTTACACGTGATATATGAGGACATTACCTGAGTCCTCATATTTCAAATTGCTTAAAAAACATAAAAAACTATTTTTTTTTATTTAAAAATCCAGCATGTCTCCTGTAAGGGGTAGGTTTAGTGACAGGGGCAGTGTAGGGGGATATAATATATAGTTTGTCCAGTATAAAAGTCATTGTTTATGGAATGTCCTCATATATCACAAAAACACAGGTGTGTGTGTGTGTGTGTGTGTGTGTGTGTGTGTGTGTGTGTGTGTGTCAGTTACGCTCAGCGCAGCTTATTAGGTCTCCAATGTCATTTTTTTTTTTTTTGAAATATGTAAAATGTTTGTTGTTGTTATTGGAGTTGTCATAAAGAATAGAGCGTATTGTAGTACTGCAGTGCTTTATCAATATGTTTAAGCTTTGGGTTAACGCGAAAAATAACTGACTGGGTCGTCTGACCAATCACCGCAGATTAGCGTCACGTAAAGGAGGGGTTTGAAAAATGAGTCGTCAAACGAATCATTAGGGAATCTGTGAGCACATCAGGTAAAAATAAATGCTTATTATAAGACAACAAAAGTGTTTTTTGTCATTGCATGCATGTAAAACTGTTGTTGGGGACTCCCAGAATAGTATTAGGAAAATTTTAAATGCCATAATAGGTACCCTTTAATGTAACAGACAAGGTTGCGATGTTTATGGATGATCTTATAGTTGAACACCTCTGGAGGGACAACGCAAAGAGAACTCGCAAGACAGAGAAGAAGGAGAGAAAGGCGCTGGCGTAGATCTTCCACTAAGGCTCAACTCCAAAGTGGTCGTGGATGTCCACTCAGACTTATGGTCTCCTATACTCACATAATAACCTCTCCCTTCTAAGTATGACCTGAACCATTTTAGGACTGTCCCAGAAAGCCCCACCCAGTTTTCCAGCCTGTCTAGAAGTATGTTGTGATCGACAGTGTCAAATGCAGCACTGAGGTCGAGTAGTACCAGCACTGATAATTTGCCTGTATCAGTATTTAAGCGAATATCATTTATTATCTTTATGAGCGCTGTCTCTGTTGTTATGTGGAGATCGGATGAACCCAGGCGCAGACGGTCAGAAACAATGAACACAGGATTTATTGATACAAAACGGGAAAACAAAGCCCACGAGGGGGCAAAACAAGAGGACTAAGGTGACTAACTAGACAACGACGCTGACAAATAACTAGAAAACAAACAACACTTGGAGACACTAACAATGACAAGATACTCAAAGACTTTCTATGACAGGACTTCACAGGAAACTCACGGGTAACATTCGGCAATGAACCGACACAAGACAGAGAGAACACGGGGATTAAATAGGAGACTAAACAAGACATAACAGGTGAAACTAACAAGACACTAATGACGAGACGAGGATAACAAGGGGCGGGGTTACGAGACAAGACAACACAAGCACATGGCCCAAACAGGCCATGCGCTTGTACACAAAACATGGATCTGTCATGGTCCTGCCAAAACACTCAGAAAATACTCAGACAAAAAGGCAGAACCATGACATCTGTGCTGTGATGCGATCGGAAACCAGATTGAAAATTGTCGAAGTAACCATTCAAGCTTAAGAATTTGTTCAGCTGATTGAAGACAACTTTTTCAATGATCTTGTCTATGAAAGGAAGATTTGAGATCAGTCTATAGTTGCTTAATATAGTCTTATCCAAATTGCTCTTTTTCAGGAGGGGCTTGACAACTGCAGTTTTCAGGGAGTTTGGAAAACTCCCAGAGAGAAGTGAGGCATTTACCACTTCTAGGAGATCTGCTTCTAAGCTGTTTAACACACTTTTGAAAAAAGATGTGGGAAGTGTGTCAAGAGTGCAGGTTGATGTTTTAAGGTGCTGTACGGTTTCTTCCAAAATTTTGCCATCAATTTCTTCGAAAACAGACATGTGTGAGTAACTACTTTCTCAGGTAGTGGTCTGATCTGTTTGACCCCAGCACAATTCAAGGATCACCTTTCTAATATTATTGATTTTCTCAGAGAAGAAAGAAGCAAACTCACTGCACTTGCTGTCTGAGAGCATTTCACTGGGAATCTGGCTTGGTGGGTTTGTCAGTCTCTCTACAGTAGCAAAAAGAGTGCGTGTGTTATTTAAGTTGCTGTTTATAATATTTGAGAAGAAAGTGTGTCTAGCTTTGCCTAGTTCCATATTAAAAGCATGGATGCTGTCTTTGTAGATGTTATAATGGACTACAAGTTTTGTCTTCCGCCACATGCGCTCTGCTCTTCTGCATTGTCTTTTCATGTTTTGCACTGCTGTTGAGTTTCTCCAAGGTGCTTTTTGTCTACCACTATTCTTCCGCAGATGGGAATTTTACTTACTCAAACATGTTCTGAGGGCAGAAAGGAAAATGATTGGTTTACAGATTCAACCAATGAAACTGAAGCAAGGGCGGGGTCAATACATTTCAATGTGCGGGCGGAAGGATTGCAGTATATTCGGAATACAAGACAGATGTTCGTGAGTGAACACATTTATTGCAAGGTAAGTGAATTTACTATTATATTTTGTTAAAATTAGACATCCTCTAACGTTTCCTAAGATAATAAGTGAACATTAAAAATGCACAGAACTAATCATCGTCTAAACATTGTAGGCATGTGCATTTTGATTGGCGTTACATCAGTCAACCACAACAAAGCTGCTTATGGGCTAACTGGTGTAACATGCTTTTCTAATGCTACATCGCTGTTTGTGAACTTGATATCCATGAACAGAACTCGTTCAAATCTCCGCTATATTTCAACAGTCAAAAAGATACATCTCCCGCCCTAGCGCTGCTCTCAGTAACGTTACTCGATAGATTCAAATCACTGTTATTTTTAGTGTATTACGCGCTGCTCTCAAGGCAGGAGTATTCAATAGATTCAAATCGCTGTTATTTTGAGTGTATTACGTGCTGCTCTCGGGGCAGGAGTACTCAATAGATTCAAATCACTGTTATTTTTAGTGTATTACGTGCTGCTCTCGGGGCAGGAGTACTCAATAGATTCAAATCACTGTTATTTTAGTGTATTATGCGCTGCTCTCAGGGCAGGAGTACTCAATAGATTCAAATAACTATTTTGAGTGTATTATGAGCTGCTCTCAAGGCAGGAGTACTCAATAGATTCAAATCGCTGTTATTTTTAGTGTATTACGCGCTGCTCTCAGGGCAGGAGTACTCAATAGATTCAAATCACTGTTATTTTAGTGTATTATGCGCTGCTCTCAGGGCAGGAGTACTCAATATATTCAAATAACTGTTATTTTTAGTGTATTACGCGCTGCTCTCGGGGCAGGAGTGCTCAATAGATTCAAATCACTGTTATTTTTAGTGTATTACGCGCTGCTCTCAAGGCAGGAGTACTCAATAGATTCAAATCACTGTTATTTTTAGTGTATTACGCGCTGCTCTCGGGGCAGGAGTATTCAATAGATTCAAATCACTGTTATTTTGAGTGTATTACGCGCTGCTCTCAAGGCAGGAGTACTCAATAGATTCAAATCGCTGTTATTTTCAGTGTATTACGCGCTGCTCTCAAGGCAGGAGTACTCAATATATTCAAATAACTGTTATTTTTAGTGTATTATGCGCTGCTCTCAAGGCAGGAGTACTCAATAGATTCAAATCGCTGTTATTTTCAGTGTATTACGCGCTGCTCTCAAGGCAGGAGTACTCAATATATTCAAATAACTGTTATTTTTAGTGTATTATGCGCTGCTCTCAGGGCAGGAGTACTCAATAGATTCAAATCACTGTTATTTTGAGTGTATTATGCGCTGCTCTCAGGGCAGGAGTACTCAATATATTCAAATAACTGTTATTTTTAGTGTATTATGCGCTGCTCTCAGGGCAGGAGTACTCAATAGATTCAAATCACTGTTATTTTGAGTGTATTATGCGCTGCTCTCAGGGCAGGAGTACTCAATATATTCAAATAACTGTTATTTTTAGTGTATTATGCGCTGCTCTCAGGGCAGGAGTACTCAATAGATTCAAATCACTGTTATTTTGAGTGTATTACGCGCTGCTCTCGGGGCAGGAGTACTGCAATATTTTCAAATCACTGTTATTTTTGTGTATTACACACTGCTCTCAGGGCAGGAGTACTCAATAGATTCAAATAACTGTTATTTTTAGTGTATTATGCGCTGCTCTCAGGGCAGGAGTACTCAATAGATTCAAATCACTGTTATTTTGAGTGTATTACGCGCTGCTCTCAGGGCAGGAGTACTGCAATATTTTCAAATCACTGTTATTTTTGTGTATTACACACTGCTCTCAGGGCAGGAGTACTCAATAGATTCAAATAACTGTTATTTTTTAGTGTATTATGCGCTGCTCTCAGGGCAGGAGTACTCAATAGATTCAAATAACTGTTATTTTGAGTGTATTACGCGCTGCTCTCGGGGCAGGAGTACTGCAATATTTTCAAATCACTGTTATTTTTGTGTATTACACACTGCTCTCAGGGCAGGAGTACTCAATAGATTCAAATAACTGTTATTTTTTAGTGTATTATGCGCTGCTCTCAGGGCAGGAGTACTCAATAGATTCAAATAACTGTTATTTTTAGTGTATTACGCGCTGCTCTCGGGGCAGGAGTACTGCAATATTTTCAAATCACTGTTATTTTTGTGTATTACACACTGCTCTCAAGGCAGGAGTATCTCAATAGATTCAAATCACTGTTATTTTGAGTGTATTACGCGCTGCTCTCGGGGCAGGAGTACTCAATAGATTCAAATAACTGTTATTTTTAGTGTATTACACACTGCTCTCAAGGCAGGAGTACTCAATAGATTCAAATCACTGTTATTTTGAGTGTATTACGCGCTGCTCTCGGGGCAGGAGTACTCAATAGATTCAAATAACTGTTATTTTTAGTGTATTATGCGCTGCTCTCAGGGCAGGAGTACTCAATAGATTCAAATCACTGTTATTTTGAGTGTATTATGCGCTGCTCTCAGGGCAGGAGTACTCAATAGATTCAAATCACTGTTATTTTTAGTGTATTATGCGCTGCTCTCAGGGCAGGAGTACTCAATAGATTCAAATCACTGTTATTTTGAGTGTATTATGCGCTGCTCTCAGGGCAGGAGTATTCAATAGATTCAAATCACTGTTATTTTTAGTGTATTATGCGCTGCTCTCAGGGCAGGAGTACTCAATAGATTCAAATCACTGTTATTTTCAGTGTATTATGCGCTGCTCTCAGGGCAGGAGTACTCAATAGATTCAAATCACTGTTATTTTGAGTGTATTATGCGCTGCTCTCAGGGCAGGAGTACTCAATATATTCAAATAACTGTTATTTTTAGTGTATTATGCGCTGCTCTCAGGGCAGGAGTACTCAATAGATTCAAATCACTGTTATTTTCAGTGTATTATGCGCTGCTCTCAGGGCAGGAGTACTCAATAGATTCAAATCACTGTTATTTTGAGTGTATTACGCGCTGCTCTCAGGGCAGGAGTACTGCAATATTTTCAAATCACTGTTATTTTTGTGTATTACACACTGCTCTCAGGGCAGGAGTACTCAATAGATTCAAATAACTGTTATTTTTTAGTGTATTATGCGCTGCTCTCAGGGCAGGAGTACTCAATAGATTCAAATAACTGTTGTTTTTAGTGTATTACGCGCTGCTCTCGGGGCAGGAGTACTGCAATATTTTCAAATCACTGTTATTTTTGTGTATTACACACTGCTCTCAAGGCAGGAGTACTCAATAGATTCAAATCACTGTTATTTTGAGTGTATTACGCGCTGCTCTCGGGGCAGGAGTACTCAATAGATTCAAATAACTGTTATTTTTAGTGTATTACGCGCTGCTCTCGGGCAGGAGTACTGCAATATTTTCAAATCACTGTTATTTTTGTGTATTACACACTGCTCTCAAGGCAGGAGTACTCAATAGATTCAAATCACTGTTATTTTAGTGTATTATGCGCTGCTCTCGGGGCAGGAGTACTCAATAGATTCAAATAACTTATTTTTAGTGTATTACGCGCTGCTCTCAGGGCAGGAGTACTCAATAGATTCAAATAACTGTTATTTTTTAGTGTATTACGCGCTGCTCTCAGGGCAGGAGTACTAAATAGATTCAAATAACTGTTATTTTAGTGTATTATGCGCTGCTCTCGGGCAGGAGTACTCAATAGATTCAAATAACTGTTATTTTTTAGTGTATTACGCGCTGCTCTCAGGGCAGGAGTACTCAATAGATTCAAATAACTGTTATTTTTTAGTGTATTATGCACTGCTCTCAGGGCAGAATGCTGGGAGTATGGGCGCCCATCATGCAGTTTTGGATGGCATGGGAATAGAAAGGCAAAGGATTTGGAAATTGACAGTATTGCGTGTTGCAAAACTGTTAGCACATCAACAATCCCACCATGGATGTTTTGTTCTCCCAGGGTAGATCTGGAAGCTAAGAACATAATTAAATCAGGGATGTATCAAAACGTTCAGCAATATATTGATATAAATTATGATGACGCAGTTCAGATTTTTACAGATGCATCAAAAGATCAGAATGGGAAAACAGGGGTTTCAGTCCACATTTTAAAATATAATGTTAATATTAAAAAAAGGACAACAGACCATCTGTCCATTTTCACAGCAGAAATGGTAGCAATAATTCTGGCGTTACAATGGGTGGAAGAAGTTAAACCCAATAAGGTGATCATCTGTTCAGACTCAATGTCCTCGCTAGTATGCATTCAGAGTGGAAAGTCTACATGTAGACCGGATCTACTAGATGAAATTAATCAACTTATTTTTCAAATAAACCAACAAAGCATAAGCGTAGGATTTATATGGGTTCCTGCACATAGGGGAATGGAGGGGAATGAGAAGGCAGACATGATGGCAAAGGAAGCTGTTACATCAGAACAGGTTGAACTGGATATCAAATTAAGTAGGACAGAAATTAAAAGTATTATTAAGGCTAAAATTAACAGAATGTGGCAGGAGAGATGGGATAAGGAGGGAAAAGGCAGACATTTATATAACATACACAAAGACTTTTTGTTTACTAGACTTGTTTACTAGACTGAGGATGGGACATACAAGTTTAAATAGTGGATTACATATTATAGGGAAACATCAGACTGGAGTATGCACAAATTGTGGTGTAATAGAAAATGTAAAACACATACTTTTAGATTGTATACAATGCACCAGAGAAAGGGAAAATATGAAAAGAGCGGTAAAGAAAGACTTAACAATGGAAAATTTATTGAGTATAACCAGCACACAGTCCACAGTTAAGGCGGTTATAACTTTCCTTAAAGAGACCCAACTAGCAAGTAGTATTTAGTGTTTTTTTTTGTCTGTTTGTTTTTCTTCCTGGAGGTTGAGGAGCTCGGGGTGGAAACTGGAGGAGCTGAACACGCAGCGCCAGCTGAAACTTGGGCTTTGATCCTATAGGATGGTAAAGGTATTTTTATGACATCCCAATGTGATCACACCTCAGTCCAGTAGATGGCGGTAATGCACAATGATTGCAAGCTGCCAAATAAAATCTACCGAAGAAGAAGAAGAAACTTGTGGATATTTGAGCGTCGAGTCTTCTGAGGTGATGAGAGCAGTTCACGGTATGTCTCATCTTTACACAACCATCACACACACTTTATACAGTTTGATTAAGCGACAGACTCATTTCTGTATTGTTTTCATCGATCACAGCGATACTAGTGCGTCTTTTCTGGCGTCTTCCTCCTGAAATACACATTTAGTGCAGCAGCAGCGAGCATGAGGAGAATATGTGGAGTTCATTCAGACCTGAGAGATTTTGAGTTCTTTTGTGTTCTTTTTGTGTTTTTTTTTTGTGTTTTGGGAACTTTTTTTGCCCCAGACCGGTAGCTTTCTGCGTTTACAGCGCGGTCTAAAGTACCGGGTAAACTGCGCGCGACTGCTCATTGCTTGCTTGTGACAGACAGTAGACTGTAAAAAGACAGTAATGAGTTTTGAGCGCCACATTTATAATAAATATGGAAGAGATTCACACTGTGCTGCAGTTGTTTGAGATTTATTGGTTTACTAACGAGGCCATTAACAAAACAGCAGAAAAGAGACGATCACTGATATTAAAGCGTGTTCAGAAAGCTCGTAATGCTAACGTTAGATCTAAAATTAGACCGCGTATGTTATCAGCTATTGCGGACATGACCATGAGACGACTGGGACGAACGCGCAGAACATTTGTCTCTAGGGGTGTAACGAGACGCTTATTTTAGAAACGAGACGAGACACGAGATTGGGTTCACGAGAACGAGACGAGACGAGATTTTTGCACAATTTTTCAGAAATCCTCAATGAAAAAATTCATGACTGGAAAAATAGTATGCAGGTGCATTTTGCAATGTTTAACTAATAATCTTATAAAGTAGAC
Organism: Chrosomus eos; assembly: GCA_036326025.1. Lineage (NCBI taxonomy): Eukaryota > Metazoa > Chordata > Actinopteri > Cypriniformes > Leuciscidae > Chrosomus > Chrosomus eos. The sequence continues at coordinate 2,716,702 of CM070821.1, forward strand.
CTGAAATGACATGCATTATGAGTATGAATTATCAAATGCATTGAAAGAAAACAATATACAAGCACTGTAAAAGGTTTTTATTGACTGGCTTTTCTCCTGTATGATTTCACATTAGTCTCTTCAGACCTTACTGTACATTTAAGAGTTTTCAGAACTTCTGATTGAGGCTGTGTGTGACCTCCTACCTGAACTCTAGAAGTCTTATTAAGTGCAAACAATAAGTGCAAGTGCAACCATAATCAAAGTTAGCACACAGACTCTTTATAATTGTTTTGAAATTGCTGTTTTATTTTGCACCGGCAGTTATAGGGTTAATGCGGTGAGTTCGGGAAAGGCCGGTAGAGAGAAACGAGCCTGGTGTGTTTGTCTCCACAGTTGTTCTTGCGTTCCGATTATAAGTTCAGAAACAGAGCCTCCCTTGTCTGTTGTCTTTAAGACATTACAGTACTCTCTCAATATTCGAAGTGCAAACTGACACCATAGCCGCAAATAAACAGTCCAGAGATGGGTATCGGGAGACGGACTATTGTATGTATACGGCCTAATTTGTGCGCAATCCACATCAGCGAGCTTGTGTTTTACTTTCACTATCGTGATCACGCGTACTCTGTGTATAGCAGCGGTGCTGAGCGTGCATTATACAAGTGCCTCACGCGATCAGTGAATTCGTGCTGCACTGATTGCAACGGCAACTCGAGCTGGATGAGCAGAGCAGACTTTTACATTATTTTAAAATGATTTTTTAAAATAAAAACCGCAAAACGACAGTTTAGGAGAATGTGAGTGTAGCAGTGGAATATTCTATGATAATCTCACCCTCACGCTCAGTCATGGCGATATCGCGATCGCGAGACAGCTTTTTACTCGACGAGAAATCTCGTCATGTTTTAGTCTCGCGAGATCTCGTGGCACGAGATCTCGTTACACCCCTATTTGTCTCTCTTCCGCAAATACGCTTAATAAAGCATGAATCTCGTCGTCGGTCCAGCGGCCTTTTTTATTTTTGTTAAATTCCATATTTGCAGACAGACAACTCTTACTGCATGGAACTTCATTACTGCATGAAGCCACGAACTGCAATAGATTCTAAAAATCGCGGAGTTATCCAATCATAATGCGGCAGCGCACAAGCCCCACCCGCGAAAGTTCCTGAACTTTGAAAAAGTACTACCTCGCAAGCAGGGACTTTCGGAGGGGGAAATATCTACCCGGAACTTCATTTAGACCCTGGTTCCTACGGTGTAAACACACCGAGTACCAGCCCAAAGTTCCTAGTTCCTGGGTAAAGTTCCTGCGGTGGAAACGCGGCTTAAGTCAAGCCCGTTTCTGAAAGAGAGGTAACTTATACTCAGAGTCAGTTACCATGGTAACTTACTCTGTGAACCTAACCTTTGTCGGGAGCAGGTTTTCTTCAGTAAACCCAGAGTTTCTTGCGGTCTCCTCCCCTTTTTTAAAGAGGAAGTGGTGTTTAAACACCAACAATAATACTAAAATGTATTTAAACATTCTTTAAGGAATATATATTGTTTGTCCATGGTTTAATTGACTAAATCTGTTTTGCAGCACTTTGCCAAAAAATAAAAGGATTAAAACGTTTGCTAAACTTTTATTTGATTACCACCGTTTTTGATAATATATTTGTATTAAATCATTAAAAAAAATCGGAATAAAAAACATTTAATAGAACTCAATATTTTTTTAACATAATTTAATAAGTTATTAATGATAAAAAATAAGATGTTAATCTAACTCATAATCAATTATTGAAATTAGTTGATTAGATATGTTTTATTGAATAAATGTTTCATTTATTTAACTGTCATTTTAACTGATGATAATAATAACCATAGTTTAATAATGCAGTTTGTATATTTAATAATTGTTTAATACCATAAACCGTGATATTTTCTGAGACGGTTATCATACTGTGAAACTCTCATACGTTACAACCAGAGTATGTGAGCGGAGTGGAGCTGCAACAATGTTCCCTCCACGCTCCAAGCATTTAATAGTCACTCCGCTCCGGGTTCACGATTTACCGCTCCCCGCTCCACTTCTCGCTCACTGATCAGAAACACCGCTCCGTCTTCGCTCCCGAGGACATTGCGAATAATTATTTAAGTATGCTTTGAAATCTCACAACATTTCTCCTCATAATATATAGGCATAGTATATATATTTTTTAAAAACATCATTAGGAGATTCAATGTGGTTTAGCCTATTGGATAGTGTGCAAACTTTTCCTATGACATGCTATGCTTACATTATCAGCATTATAAGTTAAATATCATTGCTGCTTTTTGCAGAGCATATTTGGTTTGGAAAGAGGAAAATAACATTTACATCAGTTATTTTATCTACGGGTCACTACATTTCTTACAGATTTCTGCTCGTTCGAAATCAAACCAACAGCACTGTAATATTACATTTGTTTGAATTCAGTGCATTGAGAGACGCAATCGTGAGAAAGCGATTGCGTGTGTGAATAAGTGTTACTGGTTTAAAATGTGCTTCACCCGATCCAGCTCGATCTCATGAAAGTGCGTATCTGGCACACATTTTATTTCTCGTACCATTTATAGCCTGCCAAAAACTTGTTTTTGCTCGCATAGCCTATGATAAGCAGTTTTCGCGTGCATCATCACTTTGGCGTGCACGCACTTCACACACCTAATCATAATAACCAGGGGTTTAGTGAATTTCATTTGCACGCAAAAACAATTTTTTTGGTGTATAAATGACACAAGAAATGCTATAGATACGCACTTTCATGAGACAGTGTTGCCCGGTCATATTCAGTGAGAACTATAACCTCCCGCAGCCACTCATGTCCATCGGCGTCATCATAACCGTCACATTTTTTTTCCGATTTGAGTGATCCATCTGTATCATGCTAGAGTAATGTTTTTAACGTGTGAGTCCACTTCTCGCTCCGCTCCCACTCCGCTCCGCTCACATACTCTGGTTACAACCCTACATGGGAGAGCCCCCCCCCCCCCCACACTCTACATGGGAGAGTCCCCCACCCCACCCCCGCTGTTAAACAAGTTACTCAGCAACTTTTACTCACATTTTAAATGAGTTTTTACTTGAGTCGATTTTTAGACTGGTATTTTTACTTGTATAATGTATCAAAGTAATAGTAGCCTACTTTAGGTTGAATAACATTCTTCCAGTTTCACCTCTGATATTATAACAGTAAGTTACTCTAAAATAGTTATGAATTACTAACTACAAATGACATCTTCAACAGTGTAATTAGATTAATGTGATAATTACTATCTCCAGAAAGTATTGGTCTACATATTACCAATTACTAAATCCTATATCAACCTCAACCACTTGAACAATACAAGGAGAGACAAGAAACTGCACTTTTAATGCTTTCAAATTAACAATAAACAATTGCATGAATTATTCTTGAATTGAGCAAAGTGTGTAGAGGGAGAAGGTTACATAAATATACCTTTTAAAAATGTATGTTAAATCCACTATTGTTTTATACTGAATTGGTCTATAGTTTATAGTCATATTTAATGTAATTGTAATTATAGTCATATTTTATTTTAAATTACAGAAGAATTAAGAGTAATCCCTTTAATTAAATTACAATATTTAGATTACTTGGTAATTAATTACACCCAACACCTCTTTTTGTCTGGCGCTGTTGCCATGGTGACTCATAATATCTGCGCTCCATTGATAATGTCTTTTTATAGTTGTGGTGCACGCGCTTAACTCAGAGTCAGTCAACTCAGAGTAGATTGAACCAACTAATTTCAGCTGTTCTGTAACCGAAAACTCAGAGTTTCCGATCTCAGGGTAAGTCAACTCAGAGTTCAAGTTTTAACTCAGAGTTGGTTGAACCTCCTTATTGGAACAGGCCCCTGGAGTCAAGTTGACCTTATTTGAAGCATACTGTTCGCCTTTGTACACTGCACATCTGTGGCTGAACTATAAAAAAGCTAGCCTTCAGAAATTGCAAGTAGCATTCAATGACGCTTTGAGGATGTTACTAAAAAAGCCCAGATCAACTTGTGCAAGTGAGTTGTTTGTGAGCACTAGAGTGGACACACTGCAGTCTGTCCTGCGAAAAGCGATGTTCAGGTTCATTTGTCGATTGAATGATTCTGTAAATCAAGTTGTTGTGGAGCTAGTGAATGTTAGGTACAGTGCCACATGCTGCATTTCTCAGTTTTTGGAACACTGGTATAAGTGTCTTTTAAAACCGAGTCATTTGTAACTTGTGTTGTGTATTTGTATTATTGTGTTTTATTTAATTTTTAATTTTCTTATTTGTATGGATGGACTATGAGTCTGAATAAAAGGATACTACTATCATTTTAAATTCTTAAATTAGATAGATAAATAAATAAATGGTTCAGTGAATCTTTGACTCAAAATAATTAGTTCAAAACGCTGAATCATTCAGATGAAGTTATGTTTCTGTGAGATGCGTTACGGTTCTTCTATTATCTTTGTTTGGAACTATTTTCGCTGCTGAAATGGAACAAAAACAGTCAGTATCGTGTCTAAAATGTAAGTGACTTAGGACAATATTCATTACTGGTTGTTACGTTCCACATACGTTTTTGTATTTTTCTTTTTTCCTATTGTGCCTTTGTTTCTATATGTTATTCTTAGGTTGTGATCATTGGCTGTCCATCAGTTACTGTGCAATAAATAGATAGACAGACATAAATGCTTAGTGTCATTTATTATAAAAACAACTCAGTAATTGATATATTTTTTGATTTTGGCAGATCAGCTCATCCCACTGCAATCACATCATCAGTGAAGCTCCTCCCACTGGAATCACATCATCAGTGAAGCTCCTCCCACTGCAATCACATCATCAGTGAAGCTCCTCCCACTGTAATTCTCCAATAAATGCTGTAAATTCCCATCATCTACAAGTGAAGACGAGCATCAGAGCATCAGGAAGACTGAGTTTATTAAAGAGGACAGTGAGAACACGAGTGATCCAGAACCTGCAGAATGAAACACACTGAAGATCCTGAAGAACAAAGAGGTTGGTGTTTATTCTTCATTCATTCATGATGCTGAAGAACATTCATGTTAGAAACATTCAAGCACTTCATCACTTATAGATAAACAGTTCAACTATGAAATGGTACAGAATGTTCTGGGTTTTTCTTCAACAAATGGTCAGTAAAGGCAGGTTTGTGACATTTTCATATTGATTGTCAACAATTGGGATTTGATCTGGCGTTTTACGGCTGCATAATGGGTGCGATGTAGATCTTAATTTTCACAGTGCTTAAAGTATTCCGGCACCGTGCCGGATCTCCGGCGTGCGGCCGTGAGGAAAAAATAAAATAAAAATAAAATTGGGAACTTGAACGGGGTAATATTTTCGATTCAATAGGGGTTATGCGGAGCGCCCAGCGTTCGAACCGGAAAACGGGTCTAAGCATTTCCGGTTTTCACTTCTGTATACATCTGCAGCGATATCTGTTAGGTGATCTCTGAGGTAACTGTTCATTTTGTGTTAATTTTTCGCGTATTGAAATAAAATTCTTATTTCTGATCAAAATGTTGTGAATTTGTTTTAATTAAAATGTCACGAATGCTGAAATACCAGAAACGGGAACATCCGAACAAGTAGCCTACTCTGGGCTCTGGACGTCCGTTCGGCAATACGGCGTACATCTGAGATTGACAGTAAGAGTAGCTCCTGTAAACACCGGCTATAAAAGGTCGCCATTACTACACTGTAGGGTTGTGCCGATAGAGCAGTGGTTCCCAAACCTGTCCTCAAGGCACCCCAACACTGCACGTTTTCTTTATCTCCCTAAATCAACTCATCAGCACACTAACCATGTGATAATGAGCTGATGAGTTGAATCAGGTGTGTTTGATTAGGGAGATAAAGAAAACGTGCAGTGTTGGGGTGCCTTGAGGACAGGTTTGGGAACCACTGCGATAGAGGATAGTATCAAAGCTCAGTCCGTTTTTACTTTGTCTTTCAGAAAATGAGCGCGTTTACATGCACGTTCTTAACCCAATGATGCTGAATAAACTGAAAATTAGTGCTGGGCCGTTATCGGCGTTAACGTGCTGCGTTAACGTGAGACTCTTATCGCGCGATAAAAAAAATATCGCCGTTAATCTAAGTTGGGTTGGGATCATGGGATTGCGTTTTTGTTTTGTTTTTTTTAACGATATTCGACTTTTGCTCCTCGATTGTCGAATGGCATTTTTGGCAGAAATGCACATCCCTATGCGAGGCGAACTATTCTCAAATACTTACTTTTAGTCATTATTTGGGTAGCACACATATTCTGAATGCCTTCGGGAGAATTCAAATGAGCCATTTTAATCTAGATTAATCTAGATTAATTTTAAAATTAATCTAGATTAAAAAAATTAATCTATGCCCACCTCTACTGAAAATACATGTGGTCATGTAAACGCATTAACCAATTTACCTTTATCGGAGTCAAGTCATAAGTTTCAGTATAAACCGAGTGACTCGGCTAGATTTTTGCTCTGATTTCCCCCGGCATTTAAGTAAGGGTTAATGCCCGACGAGGTGTCCGTTGTCAGGTTTTAATGGACGACGGCGAGGTGTGAACCGGCCGACGCGCAGTGGAGGATGGTTGCCTCCGCCGAAGTCCATTAAAACCTGACAATGGACACCTCGGAGGGCATTATTAACCCGCTTATACCATGGTCACTTGCCAAATAAAACATTTTTAAAACATTAGTTTATATTTTAATTAGGCTAAATCTTATTTTTTTTTTTAAATAACTTGCCTGACGATTTATTTAGAAACTTGAGATATTTATAGTCCGCTCAGCTTGAACCCTTCAGGTTCAAAAAAAGCATTTTTTTTTTTTTCATGAAACACAAAGGTAGGCATAGTTATTTTTTTATTACACATAAAACACTGTGTTACACTAGTCTACACTAACCACAGCCTCCGAAGCACCGCTGTAGGTCGACCCTCCCATGCTGGACTCGAGAGCCGTCAAATAATGTCGGTGACAGGCCATCGATGCGACAGCAGTCTGCGGGCTTACTGGGGCTCCGTCAGTCCGTTGTTGACGTCAGTAAATTGTTGACGGATACTTTGACTGCCTGTTGCTGCTGGAACGCATTATCATCCCAAGGCGTCATTCAACTGACAATTTTGACCATGCTTCAGAGAGAGCACTGGTAGGACCAGGAGGACATATAGCTATCGCAAACTCAGACTCTTTCTTGACCAAGAAATGATTAAAACGTGTTCTCATCTAGTGCAGAAGTAAAATAAAAATGCTGCATCTGCAACGGCATCAGAGGATAATGTGTGCCAGTAAATTTCCCGCTGACATTGAAATACTCACTCAGGCAGATACAAAATTGATTAGGATCTTTTTTTACCTCACTATACCTGTAAATAACCTGATTTAGCCTATTAATAATCACTCCACCTTTGCTAGCAAAATAGAAAAAAGATTATCATATGCCTATATAAAACAAAATAATAAAAAAAAGCAAATTAATGAGTAAATAAGCAAGTTAATAATCAAATAAGTAAGTCCCGTCCCCCTCACGATAATATTGTGTATTGCCGATCTCACAGGCTGACGATAGGATATGAAAATGGAGCATATTTCCCAACACTACTACACTGTTTACCTCAGCAGCTGACGGCCGGAAGTAGTTATACCCGTTTTGTAGAACCCAGAAGAATGTTGCGCATAACCCCTATTGATTTCACCTACCAATCATATGAGAGGAGCGCAGCTCTAACTAACGTTACAAGCCTATCAGAAGCAGAGCAGGGCGGGTCCTGGCAACACATTGTGATTGAGATCCATATGTCATGTTAGCATCGTCGGTGAAAGCATGGAGCGCTGAACAAATCTTTTTTCGAGTCATTTCGTTCGTTGAATGAATAAAATGACTCGAAAAAAGATTTGTTCATTTTGATGAACGAGTTCGAACAGGAGAATCACAAACGTGCATCTCAGGACAGAGCAAGGCGAGCATTTGTGCTAATAATACATAAACTGTTTTATTTATTTTCGGAATGGCGCATCGTTTCGCTAGATAAGACCCTTATTCATCGTCTGGTATGGTTTAAAGTCATTTGAAGCTGCACTGAAACTCATTTGGACCTTGAACCGTTTTGGCTACCGTTGAAGTCCATTATATGGAGAAAAATCCTGGAATGTTTTCATCAAAATCATTAATTTCTTTTCTACTGAAGAAAGAAAGACATGGACATCTTGGATGACATGGGGGTGAGTAAATTATCAGCAAAAGTTTTTTAAAAAGTGAACTAATCCTTTAACTCTCGCATACTGGACTCTATTTGACAGATACGATCTCATCCAGTCAATAACACTGGTTGAGAAATTAAAATAAGACATTTTGTGGATGAGTATTTCATGGTTGACTGTGTCAAAGGCTTTTTTCAGATCTAAAAAAATTGCTCCAACTACACACCTCCTTTGTCCAATTATGACTTGATGTTTTCCAAAAAGAAACAATTTGCTGTCTCAGTGGAGTGATTGGATCTAAAGCCAAATTGCATGGAGTGCAATTTAAAATGGCTACTGTTAAGATGTTCAGTCAATTGCTCAGCCACGCATTTTTCAGAGATCTTAGAAAAGACGGGTAAAATACTAATTGGCCTATAATTATTCATATCAGTTATATCTCCTGATTTACAGACTGGCACAACAATAGCTGACTTCCAGTCATTTGGAAATTTTTCCTCCTTAAAAGAGGTGTTTATAGTTTTAGTAATAGGCCCTGTAAGGGACAGTAGCACCTCATTGCAGTACACGAGATCCGGGGGGCGTCGCAATTTCAGCTGGTTCCTTATATAAGGTACCATTGGCATTGCTTTGTTGCCTTATTATGACCTTTCCCTGTTAGTTTATGCAGACAGTCCCAGAGTTGTTTATGATTACCCTTAGCGCCCCGTATAAGGTCAACAAAGTTAGATTTAGCTGCCCTGATTTCCTTTATTACTCTATTTCTCAAGGACACAAATTATCTCTCTCCTTCATTAATCTCCTTATGTCACTAGAGATCCAGGAGAGGGTATATATACTATTCCCTTTAGATTTGCTTTTCTTGAAGAATCGCTTTATGTTTTGGATTGTGGACATGATGACATTTGTGTCATTATTCACATCTACACCAGCTATGATTTGATCCCAGTTAATATTTTTGATTTCTCTGTCAGATTCATCAACATCACACTTGGGTATTCGTAACTGGCTAGATTTGGTGTTAGCTTTAAAAAAATAAAATAAAAAAACGGGATTTAGTGAGCTTTCTGGCTATAAGAGTGAGGTTATGGTCAGACATAACCAGTGACCATGTTAAAGGATTTTGAGACCCTTTTAGGTTTGTTGGTAAATATCAAGTCAATTTGAGTTTTTGAGGACGAGGTTACTCTAGTGGGCCCTTTAGTTAGTAGGTTAAAATCAAGTTTATTAGAGACCCATTGCAGTGCTTTACTAGTGCCTTCAATTAATATTGAAGTCACCCATTACTAGTATTTCCTGCCAGACTTAGATTCCCTTAGAACAGTTTCTAATTTGTCAAAGAAAATACCTTTTGAAGATGGAGGTCTATACACTCCAATTAGAGAGAAGGACATTTGTGGTGAAAGTCTAATATTAAGGCAAATATACTCAAGTTCATTTGAGCATTGGACCTCTTTACATGATATATGGTATTTGATGTATATCAATAACCCCCCACCTTTGCCAACTTTTCTATCTTTCCTAAAAGCATTATAGCCAGGAATATGTATGGCTGCGGATGGGGAGTTTTTATTCAACCAAGTTTCAGATAAGCATACGAAGTCCAAATTAGAGTCCACAAGAATAGGTTTTATCTCATCACTTTTAGAAATCAAACTACTGATATTCAGGTGACCGGCCAGTAGCCCACTGGGTTTTGTTTGAGGGTCCCACAGAACTTTGGCATTGTTCACTGTTTGAAAAAGGTTGAATTTACGCAGCTTTATAATTGCTGGATTTAGTCTTGTGGCTTTCCGTTAAGTGGTGCTAACTCCTATTATACCAGGATTCTTGATTGATCCACTCTTACCTGGACCATAGAGAGCGTAGACGGGAAGAGTGGAGTTCGTTGGACAGATGTTAACTGGTTGAGTGCTGCCCGAAGACTGGGCAACCACTATCCTTGACGAGGGGACCCCTCCAGCCCCTTCAGAGGAAACGGAGTCATCCGCGCGGTGGATTTACTGCCGTGCGACTACCCCGGAGCTTTGCAAGGATGCACACCATTTCAGCAATCGCGGCCCTCCCGCTTCCTCCATACCCAACATCCCCCGCGGTCCCACCCGAGCGGCGACTGCAGCCAATACACTCCTCGAACCATCCGAGTAACAAGCACGGCAATTAAGTGGGTGATCCAGACTTTTACAACGTTAACAGCAGATAGTATCTGTAAGCCAGGTGACTGACTGGTTGTAGTCGTGTCGGGTTTTGATGATTTGGTAGCAAATTCAGAGTGGAACATTGGGCCAGGGCATTAATGAACGTCACCAGCAAAGAGCAGACAGAAAGTTATTAGCATTCCCATGCCAGGGCGGATAAAGCTGGTAAACAATGCGAGGTGACCGAGTCCAAACTGCTTTTGCGATGTATAACTATTTGTCAAGATTAGGTAGTTCGGTTTATGCGGATGTTTAGCTCCCAAAAAGTTTGAGTGCGTAGAGCAGCCCCGCTGCCAGCACTCCATGTCTGCACACCATCTTGATCATGTGATCTTCCAGCACCATCAGGGACACAGAGGACCTGACGTCTTTCCGCTGCTGAAACACTGATTGATCAATTACACGAGTTATGATGTCTTTCAGTAAGTATAAGGTATCTTTCAACATACCTTCAGGTGTCCATTCATGTTTATTCTGTAACTGAGGAAGAGATGATGGCGTTTACTCGCGCGCTGCCGCTTGAATGAGGAGCTCGTACAGTGATCTGTCACGCCACATTAAAGAGCGCCAAAACGCCATTTATTGTTTGAATTTCGTGATCAAATAGTCAGAATTTGAAAGATTACACCTTGCTTTTTATCTATACTTTAGAGAAGATCCATTTAAACCATGAAAAGAACCATCAGCATTTCATCTTCAAAGCATTTAATTGAATTGATGCTTGCATTTTTAGTGCCGAGGTACACAGTTCTTGAAGTTGTTGAAAATTTAAGTTGATGATTCTGTGAGTGTCAAATGTTGAAGTTTCAATAATTTTCTTCTCCGTTGCATGAAGAAGATGATGAACTTGCATGGTTAGTTTGACTCCCTGGTCCAGGGAGGACACTCAGAGTAAATGGTGTGAGTTGCGATGGACTTCTTCTGCCTTGGAAGATGTGCCAAACTCCTGAGGTTGTCCTTTGTTCGGTTGTGTTTGAGAGAGAGTCCTCTCTCTCCTGCATGAGCACATGGCTGGTTGGTTCAAGGCCTGGGGCCCTGAGCCCTGCTGAGGCCACGCCGGCCTTTAATGATAATGAGCTTTGCTGACTCCGCCCCTCTGCGTACACAGATTTTAATAACACAATTACCATAACAGGTTGTTCATTATAAATGTGGGATTATGAATTATATTGAGAACGTCGTAATGTTACAGAATACATGCCGTAATATACCCTGAGTGTAAACATTAGCCGCATTCATTGTGAAGCGGTGCAGCAGGAACAGGAATAGTTGGTACCGATTCCTTTTTCAGGAGCAGCTTCTTGGCAAAACCAGCTTTATACTGATCCTCGTTTATAAAGCAGTCTGCTGAGAAATGATTTTCGCAAACATGAACGCATTGATGTTGCTCGTGGGGAATATTCTCATCGTAAACAAAACTCAGCCACTGCGTCTTCAGCGGTTCGGATTTAGGAACATCAAAATGACTGCTGTGTTCATTAATACACCTAAGAACGGAACACCAAAATCGCTTAGACGCCATTCTGCTCCAGTGTAAACAATGACGGACTATGAGTGGGTTGTGTTGAAACACTGCTGTCAATTAACAATCGTGGGGGGGCGTCCGACCGAGTGACGTCACACGGTCGAACGGCTTAATTTAAGACGGGAAAACATATAAGGAGATTAAACAAAAACACTGGATGGATTTTTATCATTATATGATGGTTGTGTACAGGCACTGCCAACACACATTTCAGTACAATCAACTTGCAAAAGTGCATGTACCATTATATGACTCCTTTCAGTGTGGTTATACCTCTGCCTTACCCTTTTTCTGTTCATTAATGCTCAGATAGATATAACAAATCCACACTGCATTCTAAGAGAAGGTGATGTACATCAAAGTGTGAGTCATTAAATGAGGATTAATTAGGTAGGAGACATGATACAGGTGAGGTTACATTGACCGTTAGTTGGTTGTATAATAAAATACCATAGTATATACATAGTACACAAGATTATAAATCATACACACAGTTTCTGGGATGTGTGTTCATTTATAGATCAGTTAGTCTATGATTAATGCAGTATAGTCTATATTAAAGATTGTTTCTGTCTTCCCATTGTCTCTCTCTCTTGCGCATGTGGCCACATTCCTCATGTCCTTTCACTTTATATTTCTCTCGGTTAATTATATTGATGTACTGAAAAATAAATGTAATATTTTTTTTCTTTCATGTCAGACCTGATGGAAGTGAAGGAGGAGTGTGAAGAACTGAGTGAAGTGAAGGTGGAGCATGAAGAACTGAGTGAAGTGAAGGAGCGTGAAGAACTATGTGAAGTGAAGGAGGAGAGAGAAGAAATGAGTGAAGTGAAGGAGGAGTGTGAAGAACTGAGTGAAGTGAAGGAGAGAGAAGAACCGAATGAAGTGAAGGAGGAGAGTGAAGAACTGAGTGAAGTAAAGAAGGAACATCATGTTCAGCCTGGAGGAAAACCTTTCAGTCGCTCAAAGACTAAAAATAAATTTTTAAAGAAAAGAGCCAAGAAATCTTTCACCTGCACTCAGTGTGGGAAGAGTTTCACAAGCAAACAAAATCTTGAGATGCACATGAGGATCCATACAGGAGAGAAGCCGTTCACATGTGATCAGTGTGGAAACAGTTTCACAAGAAAACAAAGTCTTGAGCATCACATTAGGATCCACACCGGAGGAAGCCGTTCACATGTGATCAATGCGGCATAACATTTTCTAGTACATCAGTCCTGAAGAGACACCTGAGAGTTCATACGAAGGAGAAGCCACATTCATGTTCTGTGTGTGGAAAGAGTTTTTCACTGCTGCCATATTTACATGCACATCAGAAAATTCATACTGGTGTGAGAGAGTACATTTGCTTTGAGTGTGAGAGAACTTTTACTACAGCAACCGGTTTAAAACTGCACCAGATGATCCACACGGGAGAAAAACATTACAAGTGTTCACACTGTGACAAGAGATTCAGTCTCTCATCAAATCTGAAAACACATGAGAGGATCCACACTGGAGAAAAACCTTATAAGTGTTCACACTGTGACAAGAGATTCAGTCAGTCATCAAATCTGAAAACACATGAGAGGATCCACACTGGAGAAAAACCTTACAAGTGTTCACACTGTGACAAGAGATTCAGCCTTTTGGAACATCTGAAAGCACATGAGAGGATCCACACTGGAGAAAAACCTTACAAGTGTTCACACTGTGACAACAGATTCAGTCAGTCATCATCTCTGAAAGCACATAAGATGATCCACACTGGAGAAAAACCTTACAAGTGTTCACACTGTGACAACAGATTCAGTCATGCATCATCTCTGAAAGCACATGAGAGGATCCACACTGGAGAAAAACCTTACAAGTGTTCACACTGTGACAAGAGGTTCAGTCAGTCATCTTCTCTGAAAACACATGAGATGATCCACACTGGAGAACAAGCTTACAAGTGTTTACACTTGTCGAGACTGACGAGATTCAGTGTGTCAGCAAATCTAAAAAACGCATGAGGATCCACACTGGGGAACAACCTTACAAGTGTTCACACTGTGACGAGATTCAATCAGTCATCATCTCTGAAATCACATGAGAGGATCCACATCAGAGAGAAGCCGCACACGTGTGATCAGTGCGGGTCGAGTTTCTCTATTAAAAGTCACCTGAAGCTACACATGAATATCCATACAGTGGAGAAACCACTTAAACACAGTCTGAGTTCACTGTAAGTAGTTTATTTTCATGTGCTGAGCAACAAAGTCTCTTCTGTGTAAGTTAGACACACATCACCCTATAGCCAAATCTCTCCTCCACCTATAGCCGTGTGTGGTGAGCACAGGACACTTTGTTGATTGATATCTATTAACTTGTGTTCAAGCAACAGCAATGCCCATTTTCAGTTCAGATCAATGCAAAAAAAAAAACACATTCACAAAAAACTGAGAAACACTCAGTTTCAGTCAATCTCATGTTAATCTTAAGTACCTATAGAGTAGTGTTGCATCATTCATATGTCCAAAAAGTCTTTAGTTTTATTATATTTATAAAAGAAAGATAGGTTGTACCGAGTCTTTTCCGGAAAAAGAAACGAGCGCGTGGAGGCGTCCTGTGTGGGCGGAGCTAAATAATCACGAGCGCGCGAAGCTTACATTGAGAGCGTCTGGAAGCTGTGACATCCCAAAACAAACCATGGCTAACAATCAGATTCAGCCATATATTTTTGATCGCTAAATTTAGGGGCTAAAATTGAAGACAAGCAGCAGCAGCAACGACTACAGCAGGACGTCTCTATGCGGTGTGTACTGGAACTGTATAACTTATATTTGCTTAGCGGTTTTTGTAAATGACTAATTTTCACTTTATCCTGTCAGATTTTTTTTTAAAGTTGTACATGTGGGAAGTGTAGTTTTACATTAACTATACGTGATCATGTTGTTTACTTGCTGTGCTTACACGCCGATAGTTAACAAATCACAGACATTTGAAGCAGTTTTACTCACCGCCTGCAGTTCCAACGCACGTCCGTGAACCTTTATCGTTGGGACTGCTCCATCCTTAAGCATTAGACGATCTGCAAATCCGGCGTCGAACTGGGCCTTGTTTATAAAACAATCACAGCCGATAACTTCCATTAAGCCGAGCACAGCGCTTTGATTTACTTCTCTCGCTCTAGGCTACAGCTGCGCGCGTGCCCTTCCGGGAGAAGTGCCCTTAGGACCCGTATAAGGAAATTCCGCCGCAGCTGACGTCACACACGCCCGTACTCGAAAAAAAACTTTCCGAAACTTGTGACAAACCGGAAGGAGTATTTGTTTCACAGAAATACTCCATCAAATATACAACCTAATTTTTGAAACTTTGTCCATGTTTATTATGGGAATCCAACTCTTTAATAGTGTAAAAAAATCACTATGCATGAAATAGCATTTCACACCCCCTTTAACTGTGAGTTCATTTCATTCAGGTGTGAGGATGGTGGACCAGGAAAGACAGGGGAAGGCAATAGGTAGGTCTAACATTAGGTGGAAGTGTAGGGGAGCCACTTGATACCAACAGATTCATCTCTTAATATTATTAATATGGAAAAAGTAATATGAAAAATCTATTACATAATGTTTGTTTGACAATATGTCTTAGTGGAGAAGAACACGGGCAAGGAGAAAAGAGACAGACATGAGGTCGGCGATGGCATCAAGTATAGAGTAGACCAGAGATGACATCAGGTAGGAGTTCTATTAGTTAGACCACACACAACTAAATGTCCAGTATGGTTTGAAGTTCTGTTGACCAACCTATTCACTGTGTCCTTTTTGGGTAAAAAATAGTGCAGACAGAGATGGAAAGCCACTCAGCACTGAGGAGGAATTGGAGAAGTGGAAAATTATGTGGAAAAGAGAGGTGAAGATGATGTTTACATTTAGTCATTTAGCAGATGCTTTTATCCAAAGCGACTTACAACTGAGGACTAAAGCAAGCGAGTCATTGTGAAGAGGCAAAAAACTATGCAAGAAGTGCTCAACATACAACGTTCAGGCATTGCTCACAGTAGGTGGGAAGCGAATGAGGTGGAAGAGAATGAGGATGAGGTGGAAGAGAATGAGGATGAGGTGGAAGAGAATGAGGAAGAGAATGAGGATGAGGTGGAAGAGAATGAGGATGAGGTGGAAGAGAATGAGGATGAGGTGGAAGAGAATGAGGAGGAAGAGAATGAGGATGAGGTGGAAGAGGATGAGGTGGAAGAGAATTAAGATGAGGTGGAAGAGAATGAGGTGGATGAGGTGGAAGAGGATGAGGTGGAAGAGGATGAGGTGGAAGAGGATGAGGTGGAAGAGAATGAGGTGGAAGAGAATGAGTGGAAGAGAAAGGTGGAAGAGAATGAGGTGGAAGAGAATGAGGTGGAAGAGAAGGTGGATGAGGTGGAAGAGAAGGTGGATGAGGTGGAAGAGAAGGTGGATGAGGTGGAAGAGAAGGTGGATGAGGTGGAAGAGAAGGAGGAGAGGTGGAAGAGAATGAGGGTGAAGAGGATGAGGTGGAAGAGGATGAGGTGGAAGAGGGATGAGGTGGAAGAGAATGAGGATGAGGTGGAAGAGGATGAGGGGAAGAGAAGGTGGATGAGGTGGAAGAGAAGGTGGATGAGGTGGAAGAGAAGGTGGATGAGGTGGAAGAGAATGAGGATGAGGTGGAAGAGAAGTGATGAGGTGAAGAGAAGGGGATGAGCTGGAAGAGAAGGTGGATGAGCTGGAAGAGAAGGTGGATGAGGTGGAAGAGAATGAGGAGGAAGAGGATGAGTGGAAGAGGATGAGGTGAAGAGAATGAGTGAAAGAATGAGGTGGAAGAGAATGAGGTGGAAGAGAAGGTGGTGGAAGAGAAGTGATGAGGTGGAAGAGAAGGTGGATGAGGTGGAAGAGAAGGTGGATGAGGTGGAAGAGAAGGTGGATGAGGTGGAAGAGAAGGAGGAAGAGTGGAAGAGAATGAGGAGGAAGAGGATGAGGTGGAAGAGGATGAGGTGGAAGAGGACTCTAAATTTCATATTCCTGTCTTACCCTTCCCCTTTTTCATCTTAGTTCCTCTCCTAGTAAAATCCTTCCATTTCTTTTATTCCCCCCTTTTACCTTGATCTTATTCCCTTCAGTTTCCCTTTCCCCCATCTTATTCCTTCCCCCATCTAAATTTAATTCCTTTCATCTTACCCCCATCTTCCTTACCTCTTCATCTTATTCTTTTTTTATTTTTTCCCCTTTTATTCATCTTATTCCCCAATCTTCTCTTATCCTCTCCTTTTAAAACTTTTCCCTTTCATCTTATCCTTTCATTTATCCCATTTATCCTTTTTTTATTCCCCCCATCTTATTCCCCTTCCATCTATTTTTTTCCCTTTATTTATTCCCCCATTTTTTTTCCTAAGAGCTTTTTTCTCCCCTACCTATTTATCTTTTCGGCTCCACTTCATCTTATCCTCTCCATCACCCCTCTCCATCATCATTAGTCCTCCCATTTTCATCTTTTTCCCCCCCATCTTATTTACCCTACTGGCTTTTTTCGTCTTCTACCTCCCATCCCATCTGATTCCTTCCACCTCTCTTAGTTCCGTCCTTCAGCTGTACCTCGCATTTAGTCCTCTAGCTTCCTCGTCCTCGTTATTCCCTTCACTTCATCTTATTCCCGGTGCACTTCAGCTATTCCTCCCACTTCATCTTATTCCGCTCCATCTTATTCCCTTTTTCATTCACTTTTTCCGCGTCAGATTCATCGATCCTCTCCATCTTCACTATGTCCCTCCCATCTTATCTATTCCTTTTCTTATCATCTTACCCTCCAATTCATCTTATCCCCCTTTATTCACTTTTCCTCTCCTTATCCATCTTTTTCCCGCTCCCATATCCACTTAGTCCTCTCCTTATCATCGTATCCTCTCCATTTTCACTTGATTTCCCCCTATTCATTTTGATCCTCTCCTAGCCACTTATTCCTCTCCAGATCCACTTTTTCCCTCCTTTATCCATTTTATTCCCTCCTACATCTTATTCCCCCAATCATCTTATTCCGCTCCAAGCATCTTAGTCCTCTTCATATCATCTTATTCCGCGTCAATTCACCCCTGCCATAGCATCGACCTCCCCATCTTCATCTTATTCCCCCCCACTTCATCAGCCTCTCCAGCGTAGTTTTACCTCCCCCTTTTCATCTTATTCCCTCCCTTTTCAGCATCCTCTTCATCTTATTCCTTTTCCATATTCTGCTATCCTCTCCTCTTCATCTTAGCCCTCCAACTTCTTATGCCTCTCCGATCCACTTAGTCCTCTCCAACCATTTTATTCCCCCTTATCATCGATTCCTCTCCTTATTCATCTTATCCTCTCCATATCTATCTATTCCTCTCCATATCCATCTTATCCTCTCCATATCCATCTTATTCCCTGCCATATCCATGCTTATGCCTCGCCATATCCATCTTATTCCTGCTCCATCTTCATCTGATGCCTCTTCATATCATCTTAGTCCTCACCTTATGCAGCTGATTCCTCACCGAGTCATCTTAGTCCTCTCCTTATGCCATCTCATTCCTCTCCATATGCTATCGTTAGTCCGTCCCATCTTCGATCTTAGTCCTCTCCATGCTCATCTTATTCCTCTCCATCTTCATCGTATTCCTCTCATCGTCATGCTGATGTCCTCTTCATCTTATTCCCTCTCCAAATTCCGCTCCTGTATGTCATGCATCTGTATTCCTCGCCAGCTGCATCATATCTTCCCATCTTCATCATATGCTTGCTTCATCTGTATGCCTCGTCATCTGTAGTCCTCGTCATCTATCCTCTTCATCTGTAGTCCCTCTTCAGCTGATTGCTCTCCAGCGTCAGCATAGTCTGCTCCATGCTGCAGCGGTGTATTCCTCTCCATCGGCATCGTATGCCTGCGTCCATCTGCATCTAGTCCGCTGCCATCTGCATGCTAGGCCCGCCAGTCTTCAGCTAGGCCGCTGCCAGCTTCACGATTCCTCTCCATATCATCTTATTCCTCGCCATCTTCATCGTCAGCTGATTCCGCGCCATCTGTCATCTTATTGCCTCGCCATGCGTCATCTTATTCCCGCCATGTGCATCTTATCCGCTCCATCTTCATCTTATGCCCGCCCTCTCATCTGAGTCCTGCCGCCCCCGTGTAGTCCGCTGTCAGCTGATGCCTCTCAGCGTGATCCCGCTGCTCGGAGTTCCGCGGCATCTGATGGTCCTGCGGCACTAGTCCCTTGCATCGTATTCCTCGGTCATCTGTATTCCTCTTCATCGTCATCGTATGCTGTCTCCATCTGCAGCATATGGCGCGCCATCTGTCAGCATAGTTCGTCTCCATGCGGCATCTGAGTCGCTGCCAGCGTGCATCGGAGGCCTCGCGCATGGGGCATCTGGATCCGCCAGATGTGCATCGGATTCGCTCCATATGCATGCTTAGCCGCGCCCGTAATCTGATGCCGCCCCGCTGCTGCGGTTATGCCGCTCCCGGGCCCGCGATGCCTGCTCCCGCTGAGACGTATGCTCGCCCTCGGGCAGCGAGGCCGCTCCATCGAAATGACCCGCCCAAGCACCCGGCCCCCCCCCCCCCAGGCCCCCCGTCCCCCCCACAACACGCTCACACCCAACATCATTAACAAACCCACCAGCAAGACACCCCAGACCACATACACCCACCAACATAAACGCGAAAATCTGATACTACCAACGCCACGCATCCATAGTAGTCACGCAGGGCTGGTTGAAATGTAAATGCCAATGTTGAAGTAGAAATGCAACAGCCCCAACAACTACAACGCCAGCAAACACCGCAAAGTCCAAAGCAAAGTCCCAAAAGCAAGTCCAAAGCAAGTTACCTCACCCTTGGCTCAGATGGTGATCTCTAAAGGTGTCAGGTGTTTCCAGTATTGAGGCAATTAGGCAAATATGATGCAATTAGTGGGCTCAGGTACCAAACGGCAATGTTCCAGACCAACAGCAAAAGTCGTCACAGAGTTAAAATCAGGTGTTTTCATTAGTGATGTTATAGAAAAAATTAATATTTTAGTTTTCACTTTGATATTGTATGGATTTTCCTGTTAATTCAATCTCTCCTGGAATAATTTGCATATACACAGCAGAAACAAAGGGTCCACACACACAAGCATATGGAGATAGTAAAAAGCCCAGGAGCCACTGGGAGCAACTATAAAGATCATTGTATTACAAAGACTTTCGACCTCACAGGAGGGGGACAGTAAAGTTAAGAAGGGGGTTAGGAAGGCCATTGTGTGTCTAAGAAAACCTGCTTTTACTGGTTTTTCTGGGGAACGGCAATTTACAGGAAAAGGGATTCTGAAGTGGGTATAAAGACTGTATGCTTCCTGTGTGATTCAGGTCTATTCCTGCCTGGGGTAGCTGCCATGCAGGGAACTACACTGCGACCAAAATGGTTGCATATGCGACCTTTTGAAATGTCATTGCGACCCTAATTTTTAATGGGTCGCAAATGTATCACTGACTATTGTGTGTGTGAGAGGTAGGACTGGGCGATAAAACGATAACGGTTATCACGCTATAATTTTTCTCAATAAAACGATAACAAGGTCGATAAATGTTCGATAATGTTTATGCTCCAAAAGCGGAACGAAACTCATTTGAACCGCGCGGCGCGCGCCACACGGAGCAGTTATCCCCTCAGATCAAAGTCCAAACGGCAGCGCGAGTTCACTAGAGCAGACGCGTTTACTCTGATCGGCACTCACGACTCGACATCCAGTGAGATGTGCTTGAATTCAGCAAAGAACACACATGTCCAGTTTAAAGGCAGATAAAACAGCGCTGACAAACAGGAGAAACACTGTGAGCAACGATAAAGTCAGAATCTGAATTGATACTGAATCCATTTACCATGGATTTACTGTAACGTTAGCCTAGTAATATTAACTGCACCATGAAATGTGGAATATAACATATTGAATTGTATTATATTATTAATGTAGACAATGTATTAAATGTCTAATGGAATATAATTACAGTATTTAATAATGTATTTAACTGTTAGGCTACTGTTTTTCATACAAATACCATAGAAGCTATAGTTATATTTTGCCATGATAGTGAGGTGCTAAGTTATAGGCTATGCCTGGTTTTATCTGTGGATATCATGATCTAAATCAAATGCATGATACTGGATGACCAATGGTTCATTTTAATAAAACTCAAACAGTCAGAATATTACATTTTACCAAATAAAAATGTGGTCGTTACATTAAAAAAAAAACATGTTACTGTTTTTGTTAATGAACATAAATTTATCATGGTAGTATTAGCTTGAGTTAGGATGCAGATTTACTGTCAACTCACTGTCAGATGTGCATTTCGAGACAAAACATGTAATTTGAATATTGTAGCCTGCACTGCAAACTGCTGAAGAAATATTTTTCTATTCAGATATTTATTTTGTTAAGGAAAAATGACAAATGTTTCAATGCCTTCTGCATTTTTGTTTTGCTTTTCACTCCATTGTACCGAAATCGTACCGAACCGTGATGTCTGAACCAAAGTATCATTCCAACCGTGACTTCTGTGTACCGTTCCACCCCTAATGCAGTACAGTTTCATTATTGTTCATTATTATCCAGAGAGCGGCTTGCTATAAATAATTTGTGCGACCAAATCATGTTTTGCGCCAGTAACTGAAAAAGTTAGTAGCGCATGTGCCACCAGTGGAAAAGGTTAGTGTAGTTCCCTGCCATGGTTTCGTGAATAACCTCCTTTAAAAGAATAAACTTTCTTTTAAAGTACAATTGGAATCTGATGTCTCTTACTAAGATGCTGTTTGTTAATTAAATTGTTTTTGCCACAACAATTTTGGTGTCAGGAAGTGAGGATCTTACGGCAGTTTTTCTTCTGGTCCCGAGACGGATTTGACAGAGTGAATCGCCCCGGTACCAGGCTACTGGTCTCATACCTCGATGATTTGAGATAGAACTCAACAGATTACGAGAGAGAGAGCCAAATCCCGATTTTTCAGGGCCAGAAGGGACTCCGAGATCTGAAAAGAACCCGGTGGCAGTAAAACATCTTGGTAAGAGACCTAAAATTTATTTTATTTTTGTTTGTCGTATGGTGTAATTTGATATAACTATTGGGCGAACCATTGTGGTTGAATTTTCTCTTTGGTCGGTCATAGAAAGTTTGTCGAGGAGTGAATTGAGGTAGTGACGGACAGTCCGACTCTTTTCCGTGAACCGGCTCATTTGAATCGACTCACTGGGGAGGAGTCGTCACGTGCAACCCGTCACTAGCCAATTCTATGCCGGAAACTAGTTTGTAAAGCAGACGAAGGAGCCGCGGTGAACGAAAGAATCAAGACTGAATAATTGGTTAACGAAATTGTTTTTTTAATCGGCACCTAAAGAAGTCGGACCAATTTTATGCCTTGGAGTTAACCATTATTACAGAGCATATTTGCTATCCTTGCCAGATTGAGGTGACAGAACCGTGTCTTTTGAAGACGTTCAGACAGATTGTTGACGCGCGGAAAGAAAAAATCCAAGAGAGGAAGTACAGCCAAAAATGGGGTCGTCTAATAAAATCCTAGGTAATATTTTAACATCAGTTTTTGAAAATGAAACCGAGATTAGCCTAAAGCTAAACCAAGGAGAAGACAGAAATGGTGGTGCTTTGTGTGTGCTTCAAACAATCATTCGTTCAGAGACTGTACCATATGCAGAATTTGCAAGAGAGAGGGACATTGGAGTGACACGTGTCCAAATTTGAAGTCCAGATCGGAACGGAGAGCATGAGAGGATCTGTGTCGGAGCGGGAGGCGATTGTGTCCGCCAGACAGGGAAGTAAATTTTTTAACAAACACACAAACACTGTAAATCCTTGTGTGTTTTTGAAATGTTGTAAATGAAGGAAAATTGAGCGCTACGAGATTAAAGGTAATGCGGGAATCAGTTGAAAAGGGCAGTGAGAAATAAAACAGGTTGTTATGGCTGGCTGCGTTCAACATGTGTAAAGGGGCAGATAAAATGTCGAACTGCCAGGAGAAATAAACTTTTTACTCCTTCATCCAGTAAATGGTGAAGAAATTTGGTTTGAAGTGTGTAAATGGGCAGATAAAATGTCGAACTGCCAGGAGAAATAAAGTTTTTACTTCTTCATCCAGTAAATGGATGCATGACATTAGATGTCTATAGAACTTAAGTTCATATGATAGTGATTGAAGTTGCAAGCAGCAATAAGGCTGTCGGGGTGAAATAGAGGGAACTGTGAGAAATGTGTTTGGGGATTGTATGCAAACAATCATGTACAGGTAGGAGCAAATGCAGAAAGAATTAGCATTTAGGGAAAGATAGTAGGAACATTTGGGTTTTTTTCCGTGATAGTCAACAGTGAATGCATGAACAGTAGGGATGTAACGATTCACTCAACTCACGATGCGATACGATTCACGATACTGGTTTCACGATACGATTTTCTCACGATTTTTTTTTAACAAGTGATTAATTTAAGAAATTATAAATGAAAAAGTGTCCCTTTTATTATTTCTCAGACAAAATGCTGCACATTTCTTTTTAATTTTAAAATATATTTGTCAAATAAAAAAACTACACTGAAATTAAAAAAAATCCCTTCAAGGTTGTTTCAACTCAGTGTTTGTGTCTGTCTGGTCAAGAGGGTGGACACTGGTACCTTCACACACTCAGTAAAAGACTATGTAAAATTAGTACCACATTTAGAGGGGTTTTAATTTTGTTATAATTTGTATCATTACACTAGCAAGAGTAAAAAAAAAAAAACACATTTAGAAAAATATGCCAAAACCATCAACAAATTATACATATAAAAAATATATATCCATGTACACATTTAGAGAAAGAGATAGTAAAATAAATACAACACCTGGTTGCCACGGAAACACTGATGCACCTTGTGATCTCCGTGGCTCTCGCACTTGTCTTATTAATGCCTTTTACATGAAAACGGAGGTGACTTGTGCTTCTCACGGTGGTGATTATTATTAGTCTACGGAAAGTCAAAATGCCGCCACACCTCCGATTTGAATGAGTCAACGTCAACATCTACGCTTGCCGTCGCCGTGTGTTTGACGGCGCGTGCACAAGAGTCTATTATGGCGCACACTGGCGCGGCGCGAGCGGAGCAAACCGAGCGTTTTCAGTTCATTCCTATGGAAGTTGAGCTTGGCTCACACAAGCTCAAGTTCCATGAATGAAGTGAAAACACTCGCTAGTTTCGCGCAAGCGAGGTTCACAACTTCACAATAGGCTACAGTAAACGCCCCTGTTGTTTAAAATGTGTATCGCGATTCGTTTAACTTTGCAACCGATTTGAATCGTCACACATTTGTATCGATTTTCAACCGGTTGCGAGTGAATCGTTACATACCTAATGAACAGCTGGAAGCTGCAGGCTCAGATGGCTCCTAAATGGGGCAGTGAAACAAGACTGATCTATACAGTTTTATACAGTATAATTTATACTATGACCAGATTGTGATAGATATATATATATATATATATATATATATATATATATATATATATATATATATATATATATATATATATATATATATATATATGGGTAGTTGACAAATGGCCAAGAAAAAGTACTTCTTTTGGAAAACATAACTTTTTAAGAAAAAATACATCTATTTATGGAGTATGAAAATCGCAGTTTCAGAAAATGGTAGTGGTCACTCATTTTATCAATGACTTCACATCTTTTTTTCACATTTTCACTCAACAGTACTGTAAGTGTGTCCTATGGTGTGACATTTAAAAAGTATTAACTAGGATGCACCGATACCGATACCAGTATCGGTATCGGTATCGGGCCCGATACCAAGCTCATGTACTTGTACTCGTACTCGTAAAAATGCCCCGATACCAAAGACCGATACCTCACGTGACGCAACTGACAGAACGTTCCAGTGCACACAGAGACACCAGCCGCAGCAGACACAATGTCAGCCTCAGCAGTGTGGAAATATTTCAAAATCAATGATGACGACCCACGCATGGCAATCTGCACGCTTTGTTCGGCATTCATATCGAGAGGAGGTACAAAAGCCAGTACATATAATACAAGTAACTTGATAAAACATCTGAAATTGAAACACAAAAGTGAGCACGGCGAATTTGCCACTAGCAGTAACGTTAGCACTCGGCAACCAACTTTGCAGCAAACCTTAGCAAGACGAGAGAAAATGTCAAAAGATACCCCAAGAGCAATAAAAATAACAGAGATGCTTACCCAATTCATTGTTCTTGATGATCAACCACTCTCAGTTGTTGATAATGTGGGTTTTCGTCGCCTTGTTAATGTCCTGGAGCCGAAATATGAGATTCCCAGTCGCCGCTATGTCACAGAGGTCGTATTACCACAGATACACGATGACGTGAAAAAGCACATCACCAGCTTGTTGCATGACATAAAAGCGATTAGCTTTACCACTGACATATGGAGTTGTAGTGTAAATCCAGTGTCTCTCATCAGCTTAACAGCACAATGGATAGATGGCGATTTCAATCTACAACAAATCATGCTCCATGCAAAACAATTCCGAGGCTCGCACACCGGTCAAGCGATCGCGAGCATATTTGAGGAAATGCTTGCGACTTGGAAAATTTCCAAAAGTTCTGTACATGTTGTGGTCCGTGACAATGCCAGAAACATGATAAAGGGCATGGAGGAGGCCGGAGTTTCTAGTCTTCCGTGTGTGGCACATACGCTGCAGCTGGCTGTCACAGAGGGTCTGCTATCACAGCGCAGCATTGCTGATGCCGTGGGAGTCGGGCGCAAAATAGTCGGCCACTTTAAACATTCCAACCTGGCATACTCTCGGCTTCAGGACATCCAGATACAGCTCGGTCAGCCCATTAAAAGACTCCAACAAGACGTGCAGACTCGGTGGAATAGCACCTTCTATATGGTGCAGTCTTTGATTGAGCAGAAACGGGCCATTGGTGTGTATGTGTCTGAAAACGAGCTCCCTGCAACACTAACAGCAAACCAGTGGAATATTATGGAGAAGATGCTAAATGTCTTGGCTCCCTTTGAAGAAATGACTCGTCAAGTGAGTTCTTCAGATGCTTTAGCCTCAGATGTAATTCCTGCTGTTACTGTGCTACAGAGACTGTTATTGAAACATATGGATGAGGACCAAGGTATCAAAACGATGAAGAGCACTTTGCTTGCTGCTTTGCAGAAGCGCTTCTCCAACATTGAACAAAACCCGCTTTACTGCATCGCAACGTTACTCGATCCAAGGTAAAACATTTTTTTTAAATAATTTAAATTATAATAAATAAGTTTACATTTTTTTTATTAAATGTATATATCATTCATTATTATATACTATATTAAGTTTTTATATTAAATAATTTCATCATAATGATAGAATTAAAAAATAAATAAATGTTGGGGTAATCTATTCAATTTAAATTCTAAAATGCAAGAGTTCTTTTTCTCTTATACTGCATAAAATGAATGCTTATATTCATTGTCATTGTTTTTTTAGGTATAAAGATCGATTCTTCTCCAACACAGACACTGCAAGGCAGGTCAACGAAATGGTGGTACTGGAGCTGCAAAAAACATCTGTTGGAGACACAGCCACAGCTGAGGAGCACAGAGAACCAGCTGTCAAAAGGCCTCACAGTGACCAGCCAGGTAGCAGTCTGGACTGTGTTTTTGAAGAAATTGCAGATGCATCTACATCTACAAGCAGATCTCCAACAGCTGTTACCATACAGCTGGAAGCATACCTTGGAGAGACCACTGTGCATCGGTCAGACAAACCCTTCAAGTACTGGGCAGTTAATAATCTGCGATTTCCGGCTCTGGCTCAAATGGCACAAAAATATCTTTCAGCCCCTTGCAGTAGCGTGGAAAGTGAGAGATTGTTTAGCTCTGTGTCACACATTCTGAATGAAAGCAGAAGCAGGCTTGTTGCTGAACATACAGAGATGCTTCTGTTCCTTAAAAAGAACCTGCCACTTACTTTTGAAAAATAATCCTAATGGATTTGTTTTTTCTTCAAAAACAGAGTGTACAAATGCTGTGAGGAACATCCTTAGCTTATATTTCTTAATTCTTATGAACACTCTTCCTGCAGTTATAGTGTTGCTAGATTTAATAATACACTCTAATATTTCACTTTACACTTTCGGCTGTGATTACATTGTTACTCAGTGTTATGTTATAAACATTTGTTCTGTGATTTCTTTGGCACTTTATGACAAATTTGATTGTCTTGTTGTCTGTGATTTCTTTAGCACTTTGACAACTTTGTGACAGGCAGGTAAAAATTACATTCATTATGTCCTTGGTTTTGCCCTTTGGAGGTTATTGGACACTGTGAAATTTGTGCTTTGAAAATTTGTGATAAGCACATAAGAATGATTTATTTTTTTAAGTTTATTTAAGTTGTTGAAAATAAAGATGCTGATGTTCATTAGTCTCATTGTGTTGTTGTTCATAGAAAATTGCCACATAAAACGAGAAACCCCCCCCAGTACAACAGGCATCGGTATCGGTATCGGCGAGTACCAGGAAAAAAATATCGGTACTCGTACTCGATCCTTAAAAAGTGGTATCGGTGCATCCCTAGTATTAACAAATTATATTAAATAACATAAAAAAATACTTGAGAGAAATGTTCACATTATTAAAACAATTTTTTTATGAAATTGATATTTATTTTACATGAAAGTACAAATTAAAATCATTTTCACCATGAATAGATGAACTTGTTAAACTTTTCCCTATGAATGTCAATAAAACTTTATTGCCAACCTTACAAAACTGTTTGAAATTGTACCCATCTAAGAGGAGATATTATTGAATCTCCCCTAATGCTAAACTTGACTCTTTTTTTTAAAAACATTTTCAAATAAGTATATTTTTCTGTTGTTGTATGTTTGTCACACCATAGGACAAAACGTCACACCAAAGGACAAAGATAGTCATTGCATAAAAAGAGTCAGAATATATAGTTTTTATTGTAATAATTATAAGGGAGGACATTTGTTTTTATTTTTCAGCAATATAAATTGTGCAAAACATATCACACCAAAAGTAACTTTGATACTTATAGATCCATCAATAAAGAAGCTAAGGAAACACTATCTATGTTTCCATCCACACGTTTTTATCCGCAGTAAGTGATATCGAATGAAAAATGCCTTATGGAAACCTTTCCAAAATTCAAGCAGAGTGATCAGGCATACGGAAATCAGACATAGGGGATTGATGTGGATTAATTTTAATGTGTTATTCTGATAATATTATTACTTAATTTGCTGTATTGATTTTTTATTATTATTTTGACTTAATGATCTGAATTATAAAAAAGGGGGAATTGTTATAGAAATTTTAATATTGGCTGATTAATGAATATTGCTGAATACAGGAATACATTAAGGAAAACAGAACATGAGTTAGGAATACAAAACGGAGAGCCTTTTGTGTTCCTGGTGTTATATTTGTGGTGATAACCTGTTCTGTAAGGGCTTAGCAGCTGAGGGTGGGGGACAGGACACAGAAGAATACAGGGGGTCGTTAAAATGACCTTTTGTCTCTTCAGAAAACAAGAAACAATTTGGTTTGTCCTGGGGGTAGAAACCAGTCCGATCCAGAACATCAGGAAAGATACAGAAACTGGGAGGGAGGGGTTCTTACAATGTCAAAGAAGTGTATAAAATGATTTGTGTATTGTAAGATTGTTGGGTTTCTCCTTCCGTGGCTCTGGAAAGGGTCCTCAAATAAATAAACCTTTTCACTTTAAAACAATTTTGCCTATTGAAAGTTTTCTTATACCCTTTGATGCTGTTTTCATTAATCCAAAAAAATTGCTCAAACATAATTTTACACAGGACTCAACACTTCAGACCCCAAATCAACCATCCTGAGGGTTGTTCCATAAAACAAGATTAGAATACAAGCCAGGCTTATTTTGGTTAGTCAGACTTATTTTCAGTGGATTCGGTTTCATAAATCAAACTTAAAATAGTTCAAACTCAGTTACTCAGGCAACTTATGCTGGGAAACGAACCTGGTCCGTGCCAGGCTAACTGTCAGGCTAAGCCTGAGCTGATGCTTAACTAAAATACTGTTAACACTGACTGGCTGGGAATGTGATAGCTATTGTTATATGTGATTGGCATGGTAATATCGCTAGTGACTCTCTAGCATACTGCCATTTTATTTAATGTAACCACTATCAGTCCAAAAATTAAATTAAATTCACTTTATTAATAAATGTAATAAATTCTAAAATACAAAAAAAGTAAAGTAAACCTACTTAACAAATGTAAAGAAGTAAAGTTCCCTTTTGTAGTCACTTCCAGGTACGTTGAATGACTACGAAATTGGGTTTCGCTTAGAAGCCTATCAACTTCGAGTATTACAAAACGAGCCAATTGCAAGAAATGCCATGGGACTGCGGAATTTGCATACTGTAACTCCGCCCCACCTCGTGGGTATATAAAATCAGTAAAACTAGCAGAAGTGGGAGAGGTAACTCGATTTGCGCATCTGTCACCCTCCTGTCGTCATGTGCATATTACGTTACGTTGCTTCCTGATATCACGTGAGCAAACACCTATATTTATATATATAAAACAGTTATGTCGAACAATGTAGTAATTAACTTAAGATTGGATTGTGTTGGTAGTAGGCACTTACCTAACGCTTAAAGATGTTTTGTGCCTCTAACAAGTGCTTTCAATCTTATTTCTGATCTGAATGGTGTGTGAAAAACACAGTTTTGCCCAGTTTTCCAAGAGTCTAATACGCAACTGAATCCTTTTTCAAGCGTCTTCATACTTGAAAAACCGTGGAAAACTGCTTTTAAACAGGAAATGGCGAAATATTTACGTACATATTTACAGTATTAGTATTACCCGAGGTTATTTTTTTTCCGGACATTTTTTCTGAAGGCAAAAGTCGCTGTAATCTTTACTGGCATTGTCCGTAATGATTACTGAGATGGCACATTCGGACGGGACTAAAATCACTGTGAAGCTCTGGTAATTATTACTTTACCCCACCTCTCCATGTTAAACTAGTCCCGTCCGAATTTTATAGCAGTTGTCTATATCAGAGCTCACCTTTATGTCCTTTCACTTCATTTTTCTCCATTTTTATTATTTTTATGTACTGAAAATGAAATTAATATTTTTTTCTCTTTCCTTTCAGACTTAATGGAAGAGAATGAGGAGAGTGAAGAACTGAGTGAAGTGGAGGAGGAACATCATGTCAAACCTGGAGAAAAACCATTGAGTCGCTCAAAGACTAAAAATACATTTTTAAACCTGCACTCAGTGTGGAAAGAGTATCACAACCAATCTTGATGCGCACATGAGAGTTCACACCGGAGAGAAGCCGTTCTCATGTGATCAGTGTAGAAAGTTCTTCACACAAAAAACAAATCTTAATAAACACATGAGGATCCACACTGGAGAGAAGCCGCATGAATGTGATCAATGTGGGACAAGCTTCACACTAAAATTACATCTTAAGGAACACATTAGGATCCACACCGGAGATAAGCCGTTCCAATGTGATCAGTGTGGAAAGAGTTTTCCATACAAACAAAGTCTTGATGTTCACATGGGAGTTTACGCTGAAGTGAAGCCGTTCACCTGCGATCCGTGCGAGAAGTGTTTCACACAAAAAAATACACCTTAAGAGTCACATGAGGATCCACAATGGAGAGAAGCCGTACGCATGCGATAAATGTGAGAAGAGTTTCACGAATTCATCACACCTTACGAGTCACATGAGCATCCACACTAGAGAAAAGCCGTTTATGTGTGATCAGTGTGAAAAAAGATTCTCAAACAAACACAGTCTTGATCTTCACCTGAGAGTTCACACTGGAGTGAGACCGTTCACATGTGATCAGTGTGAGAAGAGCTTCATGGATTCCAATAAACTTAAAAGACACATGAAAATCCACACTGGAGAGAAGCCACATGAATGTGATCAATGTGGGAAGAGTTTCAGGGAATCAACAAACCTTAAGAGTCACATGATGATCCACACCGGAGAGAAGTCGTTCACATGTGATCAATGTGGGAAGAGTTTCAGGGATTCAGGATGGCTTAAGAAACACATGAGATCCCACACTGGAGAAAAGGCTTTCATGTGTGATCAGTGTGAAAAGAGATTCTCAAACAAACAAAATCTTAAGCTTCACATGAAAATTCACACTGGAGAGAAGCCGTTCACATGTGATCAGTGTGGGAAGAGTTTCGCACAAAAATCATGGCTTGAGCTTCACATGAGAGTTCACACCGGAGAGAAGCCGTTCGTGTGTGATCAGTGTGAAAAGAGATTCACTCACAGACAGAATCTTAATGCTCACATGAAGATCCACACTGGAGAGAAGCCATTCACATGTGATCATTGCGGCAAAACATTTCTTGGATCATCAAACCTGAAGAAACACCTGACGGTTCATACGAAGGAGAAGCCACATTCATGTTCTGTGTGTGGAAAGAGTCTTTCAGTGCAGCAAAGTTTACAAAGACATGAGAAAAGCCATACTGGTGTGAGAGAGTACATGTGCTTTGAGTGTAAGAAGACTTTTATTTCAGGGAGACGTTTAAAACAACACCAGATAATTCACTCTGGAGAAAAACCTTACAATTGTTCACTCTGTGACAAGAGATTCAGTCAGTCATCAACTCTGAAACGAGATGAGAGGATCCACACTAGAGAAAAACATTAAAAGTGTTCAAACTGTGACCAGAGATTCATTATGTCAGTGTGGAAAGAGTTTTTCTATTAAACACTATCTGGAGAAACGCATGAAGATCCATGCAGTGAAGAAACTAGATTTTGTGTTATAAGATCGTGATATGATTTATTGGGAAGATCGCCCACCCCTAGTTCAGTATTTACTAACTCATGTTCACACCAAAATGAATGACCTGAATTAAAATTCAATCTGATTTTCACATAGATTTCACATAAGATTTGTCTGTTCAGACCAATGCAAAAAAAAAAAAAAAAAAAAAAAAAACTGCAGTAAATTCACTCTTGACAGTAGGTGGTGCTCACGGAAAAGCAGAAATATAGAGGAACTTTGTTTCTGACACCCACTTCACAGAGAAGAACATCAAAAAGTATTTTTTCCTATTTTTGTATTTGCTATAGTGCTTATCAAGAATACAGAGACGATGTCACGGATGCAACACCATCATCAACACCAGACCATTCAGCCATAGACATCAAATAGAGCTAGACGCCCTATTGGCCGCTGGGCGCAAGAAATGCAGCCGCCATCTTTAACCGGTCATACTCCTATTTGCGTTCTATAACAGCAGTTACGATGCCAGAGCCTGTACAGCATATTCCTGCTCAAATTGGCGGACAATCGCAAATAGGGCTCGGGGATTACTTTTCACAAGTAAGATTTTAGATTTAACATTACTGTACTATTGGTTGTATTTTGTAAATAGAATATTCCATGTGTCCTGTATCATAGCTATGACCTTTGCAGCAAAAAAAACATATTCGGTGAGATATGATTAATTAAATGTGCTGACAGCTCATTGCACCTGCCAAACAGATTACACTGAGTGGAGCGGGTGACCGTTTTTTAGATAGCGGCCCCACGGCTCTCCCGTGACAGTAGGCAGTAGCGATCGATAGGGCATCTAGCACTATATGATGTCTATGGCTTCAGCTCCACACACTCGATCAGCTTCACCTGGACACTAACCCAGCGTACCTGCACCAGTTCATCAGCACACAGTTCATAAGCAGTATCCTCACTTCACAATCATCTGGTCTTGTTGTTCAATACTGGTCAACTTAACCAGCTCCTTACCTGTTCATCTCACGTTTGAGACTACTCACCTTCATCCTCCGTCCTTCTCTTCAGGTCATCCGATCATCTTCAGCCATCGCGATCTCAGCACCTGCAATACAGAGAGACAATTACTAGCCAGCTAAGTTCATTCAACTGATCTTCATTCAGAACACTCACCTGTTGTTTCTACTCGATCTCTGCAACCTGTCAATAAACTAGGGGTGTCGAAATTAATCGTTTCTACGATGCACCGCGATGCAGACGAGGACGATTCGGTATCGGTTCAGTAATAGACCATAACCGGTTATAATGTACTGACGCTTTTCTGACGTCATTTATCGCGTATGTGCTTTGTCGCGGTAGCATACACTGGCAGAGGGGGGGCGAGACGTGAGTGCGAGTAATTAAACATTCTTACATGCGCTTCTTATATGCGCATGCAAGTTACATGCGCTTCTTGAGGGACACACGCACACACACGCAAGGTCTCGCTCTCTCTGTGCACGCGCTACACGGTTTGAACATACATTCACGTAGCCTTTCGAAAACCGGGACGTTCAGTGTCCCGGTAATCGGGACAAACCGGAACAGATGGCAACCCTTCCGTACCCGATGGTCAAATTACAATTATTCTGTGTTGTTACATGTGATTTATAAATGGATGATCGTCTGCAACAGCGGACTCGGTGACAGTTGATGCGCGCGTCTCCAGGGTAACATTATACACTGATGAATGAGCACTGCTTTTAAATGAACATTTCTTTAAAACAAAATAGATTTTTAAAGAATTTCATTTTCTTAATGGCATAAACAGGCTTTAGTCCCATGAAACTTAAACTGGAAAGTCTTTGTTTTTGTCACTGCGACTTCCTGAACAGGCGAACACTCATGCACGCGCACAAGCACGCATGCACCACTTTTGAAGTAAAATAAACCGAATCGATGACATGATAATCGTAATCGAACCAAACCGTGAGACCAGTGTTGGTTCACACCTCTACAATAAACCTTTCTGTGAGTTGTATTATCGGTGTTGTCTCCTTCTGTCCACTGACAGATGACAGAGATGCTTCCAGATTATTCCTACTTACAAGGTACAGTGTGTACATGACACAATTTTCATCAGTGCACGATAAGTCCAGTTCTCCTGTATAGTCTTTCTAGGCGGCGACCCTCAGTTTTTATCGTTCGTAATTCAGGAGTGAACCAGGGTGAAGCACGAGTAGATGGAACCAATCTAGTTTTAACAGGAGCATGCATATCAAGTATTTGAGACAAAGCATTGTTGTATATACAGCAGATCTCTGATGGACAGTGAACTGTGAACTGTTGTCACTTCCGGTGTGAGAACGCTAGGCGCGCTTGTGCTGCCGCTTCACGCTGGTATCTGTTTGTCTGCTGTTCTACGTTTGTTTGTTTTTTGGGATATGTTTTTTCTTGGAATCGATCTTCTTGGATTATTCACTGAACCTTCTTACACAATCAACACTTGGATTATTCACCGGACTATTTACACGCTCAGAAGTTTCACGATCCTGTCACACTGATCGGCTACGAGCCCTCTCCACTTCGCATCCCTATCCCTCGCGACATCTGATACTGTGAGTCTCCCCTCTCTTTATCATTTTGTGGTGTCAATCCTTGGTATGGTAGGGTAGCCTTCCCTTCTGTGGATTGTGTGGATTGTGGGTCTGATACGGTTCTGGCTAACGTAGTTAAACCGATAAATTATTGTGCAGGTCGCGTTGGACATTACTGGTCATGTCATCACGTATCCGATTGCAGGTTTTGTTTTTTGCTCTTTTTTGGTTAGTGCTACTTTTTAATGACGGCAATCAAACTTGTTACCCCGAGATGGCGTTACAATTTTCTGCAGCCCATCTCAGATCATACAAAGGATCGCTACGGTTGGCTTCGGACACCTATAAATGGTGTGAACAACTTGGAGTGTTACGCCGACCGCGCTACATACACCGGTCGCGGAAGAAACTTCGGAGCTATCACTGCTCGTCTTTTAATAACATTCCGGTTGTCTGTACACACACCCGTGCGTCGGATACAACACAGCTGGAAAAACGATCCATCAACTTGGGAAATCTGAGATCATTGCGTTTCGAACCTGAACTCGGAACCTGCAGACGCGCATCTTCAGACCTGCGATGTGCGCTGTTGAACACACGCTCTCTAACTGGTAAAGCATCAGTATTAAATGACATAATCACTGACACAAACCTGGACATGCTATTGTTGACCGAAACCTGGCAGGTTCCCAATGACCTTTTCAACCTGAACCTCCTAGCTCCACCTGGGTACATCTACTTCTCTCAGCCACGTCTTCATCGTAGAGGTGGAGGGCTGGCTGTAGTTTGCCGTGAGACTATTAAAACTTCCAGGATCGAGTTTCACGATGTTTCAGCATTTGAATATCTAGCGCTGAAAATGACTGGCCAAACACCACTGGCTGTAATCTTAATTTACCGACCTCCTAAATCCCACTCTGACTTTTTCTCTGAGATTAGTGCATTACTTACTCTTGTCTGTGGTAGCTATCAATCTGTTATTCTGCTTTAATATACATGAAAACACTGCACAGTGCAATGAATTGATGTCTCTACTGGACTGCTTCAACCTAACCCAACATGTAACTTTTGCTACTCACTCCAGAGGTCATATACTGGATCTCATATGCACATCTGGCTTAAATAATATCTGTGTTAATGGTTCGGACTTTGCTTTCTCTGATCATAAACTCATAAGCTTCAGTTGTAGTTTTCCAGTAGCTATGTCACCACTGAAGAAAACACTGACTTATCGCAAAATCAACTCTGTGAATCCATCTTCTTTTTCTGCATCAATAAGGGATTCTACCTTGTCTGAAAGTCTACTATCTAACTGTCCATCAGAGATCTGCTGTATATACAACAATGCTTTGTCTCAAATACTTGATATGCATGCTCCTGTTAAAACTAGATTGGTTCCATCTACTCGTGCTTCACCCTGGTTCACTCCTGAATTACGAACGATAAAAACTGAGGGTCGCCGCCTAGAAAGACTATACAGGAGAACTGGACTTATCGTGCACTCTTTGGCTTTCAAAGAACACTTGCTTAAGTACCGTACAGCCCTTAATAATGCAAGATCTTCTTATTTCACCTCTACCATTAGAAATTCCAAATGCAGGCCCAGATCACTATTTGCAATGATTAACAAACTCACAAATCCACCACAACATGTTATTTCGGGCTCTGTGAGGCTTGTAAATAGCTTTTCTCAATTTTTCTCTGATAAATTGAGGTCAATCACTGCATCCATTACAAAAAACACTCCTCATAAAAGTGACTCAAATGTTCATTAAAGGTTAGCTGGTTCCGCTCACTTGACAAACTCCCTTTCTGCTTTCACTCTGACTACTCCTGCTGCCATAAGTGATCTAATTGTGAAATCAAATTCCACATCCTGCCGGCTTGATCCTATACCTACTGTTTTGCTGAAGTTGTGTGTGCCCGAGGTTGCTCCCTTCATAACACATATGGTAAACTGTAGTTTAGCGTCTGGCGTTGTTCCACCTGAATTAAAAATGGCTGCGGTGACCCCGATTCTTAAAAAACCAGGCCTTGACCACCTAAATATGGATAACTACAGACCTATATCCAATTTAACATTCATGAGCAAAGTCCTTGAAAGGGTTGTTGCTTCACATTTACGAACACATTTGGATGCTAATGGTCTTTTTGAACCTTTTCAATCTGGATTTCGCCCATCACACAGCACTGAAACTGCCCTTCTTCGGGTGGTCGACAATATTCTTTTGTCCATGGGTTCAGGGCTGATAAACTTTTTGATGCTCCTTGATTTATGCGCTGCTTTTGATACAGTTTGCCATGAAATATTGATCTCTAGGCTTTCTGATATTGGCATCACTGGCTCTGCCCTTTCCTGGCTCATTTCATACATCAGTGACAGAAAGTATTATATCACTATACAAGGGTTTAGATCTGCCACTGCCTCACTTACACAGGGTGTTCCTCAGGGTTCGGTCCTTGGTCCACTACTATTCATCATATACATCTATCCACTCGGTGACATCATACGCAGGCATGGACTTCAATTCCATTGCTATGCTGACGATATTCAAATATATCTCACCACCAGCTCTGATAGGCCATCTCTACCTGACTCACTCACTGCATATATCAGGGACATCAAGCATTGGATGTCACTGAATTTCCTCAAGCTAAATGATAAGAAAACCGAGATATTAGTCATTGGCTCTGCTGCCTCAGTCAAAAGGATGGGCCAGTCCTTTGATATTGATGGAATTCACATTAAGCCCTCGTCATCGATTCGTAACCTTGGTGTCTTATTTGATCAAACTCTATCCTTTGGCTCTCATATTTCTTCTCTTGTTAAAAACTCTTTTTTTCATCTTCGCAATATTGCTCGCTTACGATCTTCTCTTACCTTAGCAGATGCTGAAACCTTAATTCATGCATTAATCACATCACGCCTGGACTATTGCAATGCCCTATTTCTGGGTCTTCCCAAAAAATGTATTGCAAGATTACAGTATGTTCAAAACTCTGCAGCAAGAGTCCTCACCGCTACTAGGCGTTCTGCGCACATTACTCCTCTGCTTCACGAACTTCACTGGCTACCTGTGGCATCACGTATCCACTTTAAGGTATTGCTTCTTACGTTCAAGGCACTAAATGGTCTTGCTCCACAATATTTGTCTGACCTACTCCACCCTTACCGTCCTACACGGTCTCTCAGATCAGCTGAACTTGGTTTACTGTCCGTCCCTCGTTTCCGGTTGTCTACTGTAGGAGGAAGGTCTTTCAGTGCTAATGCTCCTCAATTGTGGAATTCGCTACCTCTTACACTACGCAATACCTCTTCTGTGGTTACTTTCAAGACCCAGTTAAAAACATATCTTTTTAACATGCATTTTGGATAATGTGATTATATGTATCCTATTTGACTGTAATATATGGGTGTTTAAATGTATTGCATGTACAATGTAAAGCGACCTTGCGCATTTGGAAAGGCGCTATATAAATAAAACTTCTTCTTCTTCTTCTTCTTCTTCTTCACCAGAATAGTGCGTTTGCCGTCCGATTTAACCTTGCCACGCAGCTCGCACATGTAGGGCTATAACAAAATAATTAGCTATGATGGCAAAGTAAGTGTAACGTTATAAACGTTTACCTTATTTCAACCAAACCTGACTTTTTTATTGTAAAATCGCAAAAATTGTACGTCTGTTGTATATAAAAGTTATCACATTTCTGG
Source organism: Chrosomus eos (assembly GCA_036326025.1). Lineage (NCBI taxonomy): Eukaryota > Metazoa > Chordata > Actinopteri > Cypriniformes > Leuciscidae > Chrosomus > Chrosomus eos. The sequence continues at coordinate 2,754,784 of CM070821.1, forward strand.
CAAAATATGTTCTTGTGCAATTTTACAGGGTAATTTTGACATCTGTGGGTTGAAAATGAAACGTGTATGGCTGTATGTAAGCACAGTATGATAAAAAATTAATTTATTGGCTTTTCTTACTAGATTAATTCATGTTAAATCATCCCACAGATGACAAAATTAAATGTAAAATTGTACAAGAACATATTTTGCCAGAAATGTGATGATAACTTTTATATACAACAGACGTACAATTTTTGCCTGGAATATATTAACATAATAACACACTGTCCGAAACCCCCTGTCTCCGTCTCCACATGAACATAACATTTAACATTATCAATGATGTTCGTATGCGTTTTATTTTTTTAATGTCAATATTTACTTTCTAGCCATAGGAAGTGTGCCTGATTCTTGAAATTGTCATCCCCAACTATGTCCCTAAACCTTGAGCAAGCCAATGACGGGGGCATGTAGGCAGCCATCTCCTTCTTGAAGAACAACTTCACGAAGTATGTTCTTCAGCAATGCTCCTGATAACTGAAAAGATAGCAACAGTTAGCACAGGCCGTTACATTTTTTTTTTAAAGCACATTATATAACATTATTCAACTACCTTGAAGATTAAGCATGATGGAGGGTCATCGTCTTTCAACAGGTCATCCTTAAAGACAAAAATATAAGTGGATTAAAATTGCATTTATAGATTTTGAAACCTGAAATAAGTATTATTAAAAAAATTAACACATTTCAACTTTTGTCAAAAATGATTGGATACGATCCCCTATTCATAGTGAATATAACAATAATGTTTTGGTCAACTTACACCCATGTACTACCACCCAAGATAAATGGGACTGAAGGTGGCCTGTTGCCTGGAAGTTCTCATCAAATTTTATATTGTCCTTAGGACAAAGCGGACAGTGAAATTGTGTGCACTTGAGGCACTATGCCTCAAGAGCGTCCTGCACATCTTTCACTGATAAGTGAACCTAAAACACAATAACATGTGTTTCACTGATTGTTATGAGTAATACATTTTATAAAATTATTATGATATTAAAACAAATGTTTAAATTACATTACATTGTGGATTACGCAGAAAAAAGCATAATTACAATGAAAACAAGTTTTAAAATAATTGCATGCATTATACAATTAAGTTCGGTGTTGTATTCTAATATCACATCCATTTACAAAATGTTTAAGACATTTACAATTTGAAAATCAATGCAGTCCTAAAACGTACAAAAATTAAACTGCCACAACCTTATTATGGTCTTCAGAATCCATAATCTGGAGAGCAAATTTTAGAAATGGAATGCAGAAACGATCTTGTCATGCACGTTACAGATTTTGTAATTTGTGTGCTACTAAAAAAAAACTAGCCTACAGAAATTTATTTGGATACACTTGAACCTTTTTTAATACATCAAGACTAAAAACAGTGTACACACGCCATTATGAAATTATCTTTTTCAGAACTTATAATGCTTTTTTACAAAACTAAAAACTGTACAACAAGCTTACCCCTTCATCTAAACAGCATGTCTTAGTTTTTTCTAAGTTGGATGAACTTAAAAAGTTGGATGAACTTTTTCTCTTCTTTGTTTTCTGATGGATCGCAACAAAACGTACACATTACCGCTACCAACTGTGGAGCATAAACCAATAGCTAATACAACACAGGTGATACTAAATAAACCAATCAAAATCCTCTGGAAGTTTGTACAGCTCACTTGCGGCTAAAGCTCCACCCACTTGCTGCTAACCCACCCATTTGCAGCTGGCTCCGACCTCCGTTTATACCCTACTCAAACGCGTCGCCCAATTCGCGTCATTCGCAACGCCCGGCGAGAATGATGCGTCTATTCGCGTCTTTGCATTGATTTTGTATGTAATCTACTCGCACAAACGATTAAATTCGCGTTCGGTGTGAACACACCATAACAGAGATCGCTGTAACATGCAGATAAAGATGTTTTGAAGACAATAAACATGATTGCAATGATATTTGATTTACCTGTGTCCCTCGAGCAATGTCAGGTATTTTCATAATAATTTATAATGTAATCCTAATCGATATAGATCGTGCAGAACACTATACATAATATATTTTCTGTCCGATTTTTGTATCTGAAGCCAAATAAGAGCACAGAAGGTTATTAAAACATTCGACTTGTGCTATAAAGTAAGTTTTAGAGCACAAACATGGTTTTAATCTCATAAATTGTCGTGTATTGATGGTGTGCTAAGCTAACATGCTAGCTAGCCCTTGGTGCACCTGCTAGCTGTTATTTTTATGAATATTTCTAAATAGGACTGCTTGCTGAAATGTTTCTTTTTTTCAAGAAGGTCATTTTATATAGTTTAAAATGTAAGGTGAGAACTTTGAGAATTCTCCCTAAAAGAGATTAGGGGTTGAAACAGTGTAAATAGCCAGTCGTTAGTAATTATAATGCATACAAAAGAACAGCATATTTACAGCCATAACCAGGCCGGAGAGTGTGAATGTGTGCAGGGGAGACTGACACTGAATAGAGATCGGTTACACCACATGAACAATAGAGAAAATAGACTGAATAGATGCTTAGAAGATGACAATGAACATCAGTTCACATTTTAGAGTCTAATCAAAATAAAATCTTACGACATGATCTTGAAAAACATTTAACTAAATAAAGAGTTTGACATATCATCTTCAGATTTTAAATTTAACATGGTCAGACATGTGGCTTTAGCTGCACTGCATTTCTAGATTGATACAATGCCAACTTAAATTTTATTTTCATGAAAATATTTCATAAAAATAAATGTCTAATAACTTGACAAAACTTTGAAGCTATGAAAGCTAAACTTTCATTATGACAATAATTAATTCTACATTTGCAATAAACTGCCAGGTGTCAGCTTTCAAATGAGATCATACTTGTGCTTTTAGATCAAATGGTTCATGAACTGTATCTGTTTCAGTTTGGGTATGCCATTTCTGGGGATTTTTCAAAAGTGGGGTTGAAGCTTAAAGTAGCACTATGCAGGATTTCTGTTTTTGTCAAACAGTGACCCCTAGAGCCGCTGTGGGACACTTGTACTGTCGTAAATATCACGCACGCAGAGATGTCTCTGCACTCACGGCCGGATCCCCTCCTCCTACACCAGTACCGGTTCAGTAGGATGAAAGCTGTAACGAGTGGAAATAAGGTGTGGCCCCTTTAACCCTTTAATGGCGCTTGGTACGCTCGGTTCGGTACGGTTCGGTACGGTTCGATTCGGCGCGGAACGGTTCGGTTCGGCTTCGCTTTTCCACTGCGTGGTACGACTCGGCTCGGCACGGTTCGGTTCGCTAGCTCGGTTGCTTTTCCACTGCAGTTAGTACCCATTCAAAGTGGGTGGGACTGATCGTTACACTGTTTGTAGGTCCGGTGATAGCCGTGTGCGGCTAAGAGCTGAGCTAGCTGCTACTTCTTGGAACACTTTTTCATTCTGTTTTGCCCCATCCAGCTCTCGCTGGACCCGCTCCTCGACAACCAACGAGAGGAACGTCTGCACCTCGACCACGATTCAGCCATTTCCTTTTTAAAGTGTTGATCTCTTCTTTTTTTTCAAGTAAGTAAAACACAGGTGCTACCGTGTTGGCTGTTGTCTACTGGTTATATGACTCTGTATAGCGGGTTTAGTGTCTCGTGTCGCAAATCCAATGACGCTGGTAGTGACGATTCTGTCTGTCTGACCAATCAGTGATCTGCAGTGTTTCACGTCACATTTTAGTACCGGTACGGTACGCTTGGAACCTCAACAGACCAGGTACCATTTAAAGCGCGCCGTACCGTACCGTACCATGCAGTGGAAAAGCACCACAAGTGAGCCGTACCGAACCGAACCGTACCGTACCATGCAGTGGAAAAGCGCCAAAGCGTGCCGTACCGAACCGAACTGTACCGTACCATGCTGTGGAAAAGCGCCATAAGACCGACGCTCCCGTTTCCCTGTGTCTGTTTAAAAGCCTATAGAAACTGAAACCAAATGGCTAGCTCAATCAATGTTTTTGCATACAAAACCAGAGATGTAACATGTTCAGATCAAGCCTCCAACATGCCGCTGTTGCGTTGTTTTCACCCTCTAATCAATCTGTACAAACTGCGTAATATGCGTTTACAAAAAAACACAAAAATGAATTGCACGTCTTTGCACACATGTTCTGTAGATCTGCGATTGATATTTACGTCTTCCGATGACTCATTGACGTATCACGTTCTGTGCACTATGACCCCCGGGTGTGTCACGTGTTGTGACTCACACGCTGCGTCATTTGACCATGCGTTTGACTCCCGTTTGACTCCCATTTGCTATATGTTCCTTATATCGTTATTGTCTTTTTACCATCGCTTTATTTTATTATTTCTTTCTCCTTTAGACGTTCACAAATACAAGGACATTCTCACACACACACACACGCGCGCGAGCGCACGCACGCAGCGTTATGTCTAAACGAAAGTACACGCCTTTTTTTTTAGAGTGTAAAAATGAGTATCTTAAAAACTAATTTATGTAAACAGTTCAAATCCATTCTGTATAGTTTTAAATTGTTTTGTGCATGTTTTTCTCATTGACAAGTTTGAGGTTGACATTTATTCATTTTTTGTATTGAAGAAAATATGTAAAAAAAATAATAATATTTTTTTTTGTTTGTTTATTGCACTTTTGAGATATTTATATAGTTACTATTGATTTATTACAAACATAGCCTTCAAACTGGGAGAGTAAGGATTATTTTGATGTATGGCATATGAAAATGCTCAAAAAAATGACAGCACAGCATGTAAAAATACAAAGATATGCTCTGGTGGAATTGTTCTATGGCAGGTCATAAAGGGTTAAGAGCTGTGCGCGCCCTGATGAACTGTCGGCAGTCTGTATTGTATGTGCGCCTCGAACACGGCGCCGGGTTATTTCTGTTTGATGCTCATTTTAGCAGATCTTTCTTGCCGTAAAGCAATTCGTTACATCGCGAGACCTGATATCACGCGACACTTCCTGGTGCTGCCGCCGGCTCAAAGTTGCAAGTGCGTTTTTTCCACTCACAGCCAACAGGGGGGGCGAGACGACCACCATTCGACACGAAATCAGTAATATAAACATTACACGGACTCCAAAGCTGTTCGGTTAAGGTAGAAAAAAGTTACTTAGTTCACCTTTAACAGGTTATAGTGCCAAGATACCTAATCTTTTCTTTTACCTTAATTCCACATATCTCTGGGATAGCAGAATGATGAATTGTCATAATCTCTGATTTACTCTGATTAACAGAAAGGCCAGAGGCATTTGAAAAATGTTTTAATATCTCTAATATAATAGGGACTTGTCTTTTATCCTTCAGGAAAATACATGTATCGTCTGCCAGTTAAAATAGTGCGGTCTGCTATTTGGATGCCTTCGATATCCAAACAATTCACTATATAAAGGTTAAGAAGCACTGCAACCAACAGAAACAAAAAAGGAGAAATAGGGCAGCCTTGCCTGATGCCTCTCTCAATGACAAAACGTGGTGAAGTCCCACTAGACAAGGATACATTACTATTGATGTCTTTATACAGGGTCTGAACAGTTTTGATACATTTTGGACCGAAGCCAAATCTACATAAAGGTATGCTCCACTGTATCAAATGCCTTGTAGAAATCTAAGAACAAGATAAGTGCATCATCCTTAACTAACTCAGAGTAATTTAAAAGATCTAAAACAAGACGAATATTATTTGAAATGTTAATGACTATTTATATAGTAGCCTAATGCTTTTTGGGGTTTTGCACTTTGCAGACTTTCCCTTAAGACGTGTCTCTCCGCCGCTCATAGAGATCATTTGGAAATAGCTGGCATTTGTGTTTGAACAAAGTTTAGCTCAAGAGTTATTGATCTGGGAAGTTCAGATCTATGAATATGCCAACTTTACTGAACTCCATGAACCGCACATTTTTAACTTATGGATCTCTGAAACACTGCCAGCGGGACATTAAACAGGACATGTTTGTCCGAGCTCACAACAGGTTTTGCAAGGGAATGCCAATATCTTTGCGAAGAAACAAATGTTTCGAAAGGGAATGCAAAAGATTAGACTTTTTTCCCCTCCCGTCCCTTTAAGGGCTCTATAGAAATGAGCTTTAATTGGCCATTTACAGGAGATCTGAAGACATCAGCATAATAAATTAGGAGAAAACAGGAACTATTGTCATGAAATAAAGAGGGTTTTCAGCAGATCTGTTAATATTGATGATCCTCAGACTATCAACACTCATTCAACAAGACATTCAGGATCATCAGCAGATCATCTCACTTTATTCTGAGTGTTTGCTGTTAGAAACACATTATCTGAGTCGGGATATATGATTAAAGCCTGTAAAACTGCTCTAGTGAAAGACAATACTGTTATTGCTCACAACATGACATGGCTAAAACACCAATAATACAAAAAAAGAATGACACCGAGGTAGCCTAAATAACTACACCATTATATATCCATATGAAACATTGTTTTATGTGTTTTATGTGTTTATGTGTAACATGTTTTGTCTTATCTGAAAGCTTATAACCTGAACAGAATTGTGCTGAACTTAATAAAGATATTAAAGTATACTAATGTACAATCTAGATACTGAAACATATGTTAAAGAACATACATTTAAATGGGTCATATTACTTTTATTAGAGTCTAAATAAATAAATGCTCATTCTCCTTCCACTGCTTGTTCCTATTATTGGTTCAAATTAGCACTGTCAGCATTCAAGACTTACACAATATAGAGTGTTAAAGGGATAGTTCACTTTGAAATTAATTTTTGATATGTTTTAGCTTACCTCAAGGGCATCAAAGATGTAGGTGTCTTTGTTTCCGCAGTATTTTCAATTTTGATATTTTTAGGTCAAACCGTTCTTGTCTGTCAGTCATATAATGCAGGTCTACGGGGTCCACCTCAAAGAGCATACACAGAGAAGTCCAAATTAAACATGATTTAATGACTCGTAAATTTAAGTACACATTTATGACCTAAGACACGAAACGAGTGGTTTTTGTGAGAAAATGAACAGTATTTATATAGTTTTTACCTCTTGACAGCCACGTCAAAGTCATCTATCTGAGGTCGTGAGCGCTTCGTTCTTTTCCGGAAAGCACCGGAAGTGAAACCTCGCGCGTGTACGTCACTCATTGTTTACACAGAACAGAGATTGTAGGTAAGACGGCTAATTAAAAGGGTACTAATTTGCGCTTATCCGGGATGTTTAAACCGTCGTAAAAGAAAACAATTACAAAAAAAAAAAAAAAATTGTATGAGTGACGTACACGCGGATTCACTTCCGGTGCTTTCCGGAAAAGTCCGAACGCTCGCGACCTCAGATCACTTGGACGTGGCTGTGTTTACAAGAGGTAAAAACTATATAAATACTGTTCGTTTTCTCACAAAAACCGCTTGTTTCGTGTCTTAGGTCATCAATGTGTACTTACATTTACGAGTCATTAAATCATGTTTAATTTGGACTTCTCTGTGTATGCTTTTTAAGGTGGACCCCTATTGCCTGCATTATATGACTGAGAGACAAGAACGGTTTGACCTAAAAATATCAAAATTGAAAATACTGTGGCCACAAAGACACCTACATCTTGGATGCCCTTGAGGTAAGCTAAAACATATCAAAAATTAATTTCAAAGTGAACTATCTCTTTAAAGGGTTGATCAGCTTTTTTCGAAGGCTTGATTGTTTTTATAGGGTGCAGTTTAATATGCTCATGCTTCATTCAAAAAACAACTCTGATGAGTTCCTGGTTATAAGAAGAAAGAAGCCTCTCCCTCAGAAACACACGACGGGCTCTGATTGGTCAGCTTGGCCCAGAGTGTTGTGATTCGCTAAGCGCCAGGTTCACGCTGTCTGGGAACGTCACGCCCGGGCCGTTACCATAACAGCTGCATGTGCTCCGGTGTATATAAACACAGGCGTCAATATTGCTTTATTAATATCAGCCCGAATCAGACTTAGAGAATATTAGTGGATAGGAATCGAGCAGAACTTGTGCACGAGCGGCTGTTGCAGGACGCTGTTAAAGGTATGTTTTTTGTAGATGTCTCATTCTTTTTATACGCTGTTATTTGTAAATGCCACTGCTAATGCTACTGTTTTATGTTACGTAACAACACGCAAGAATATTCTTGCAATCGTTTTAACTCATAATATTACAATCCTCGAAGTGATTATTTGATCAGCCTCTCTCTCTCTCTCTCCTCTCTCTCTCTCTCTCTCTCTTCTCTCTCTCTCTCTCTCTCTCTCTCTCTCTCTCTCTCTCTCTCTCTCTCTCATCTGAACTATGAGCACATTGCAAGACTAACCACCATGGTTTAACCACAAAAAAATCTTTACACAGAACCATGTTTTATGTAATGTTACCTGTAGTTATGATGTAATTTTTTATGCCGCGTGTTTGACTTATCCCTTGATAAAACAATACAATGAACTAGAGCAGGGGTCTCCAACCTTTTTGTGAGTGAGGGCTCCCTGAAGGAATAAAATAGTCTGGAGGGCTACTTCCCAGACAACAAATTAGGTCTTGCCGACGTCGGGGCGCGTGTGTCTGTCCGACATAAAGTGCCTCGGTAAGATGTCTTATGGAGATCGGTAGCTAATCGGCAAGATATTGGGAAGACGTTGGCATTAGAATGATCGCCGACCGTGAGCCAACGTAAACACGACATGATCGCCGACCGTGAGCCAACGTAAACCCGAGATAATTATTATGACCTATGCAGCGCGATCCCACTGGAGCGAGGAAAGCATTCGGTCGCCTCGCTCCCAGTGACTTAACAGCACTGGAACAGCTGATTTTCGGCTGCATTGCTGGAAACGCCGCAGCATGCTTGAAAATCAGCTGTTTCAGTGTTAAGTCAAAGGGAGCGAGGCGTCTGAATGCCTTTCGCCGCTCTAGTGGGATCCCACCGTTATCTCTTATTGATTTGTTTAGGCTAACTGCTGTCAGATCGTGTTCCAAGGACACACGTTTCCTATTGTGTATAAACAACACTCAATAACAATTTATGTGATGTTAATCATCAAATTTCTTCCCTAACAATAAGACAATTAAAAGTAAATTGAATTGAAAGTTAAATTTAAAGCAAGTGATTGTTTATGTGTTATTACCTGGGAAATGTCAGTCTAACAGAAAAAAGAATGAATCAGTGATTTTAAAATTAAGTTGGATGGTCATGCAAATTAGGCTACAGGAGTTTTCCGGGAGAAATAACAAAACAGGAGAGCACTGGGAGATTACCTTGAAAATTTATTTTTTACTTTGTTTTTGTAAAAGCAGTATCATTTTTTTAACACTCCACAAATCACACATAGAAAACTACAACAAAAATAAGAAATTCCCTCCAAATAGTAAGTCAGTTTAAAAGAAAAATCAGTCCAATCAATTATTTCACTTAAGATGCTTGCTGATGCTTAAGATCCTTTGCCGCCCCCCATTCCTGTCCCTGCTCAGCCGCAGCCAGATCCTCACGGTCATCTCTACGTCAGCCTCAGTGGAATTTTGTTGGGCAGGATTTCTTAAAACAGCACCTAAACAAAAAAATAATAAAAATAAAGCAACAGGGGGAAAAAATAAGACAATAGCACAAAAGTCTATATATTCGTTTGATTGTTTCTATAAAGACAATTCAGAAAAGTCAGAGCATTTTACAAAAAACAACAACAACTTAAAAGACATTTGGTTGAGAATAGTGTGAGGACAGTATATAAATATTGAGAACAACTGATATAAATACAGACACCACATGGGTTGAATAGTGACAGAATGTTGCTTCAACACATTAGGACTTACAAGCTGCGTTCTCCGACCTGCTCCAAAGGGACCCTTTCAACAGCTGGGGAGAGTACAGGAAGAAAATACACAAAATTATACAAAAAACAATTAACAAGCAATGCTCATAATACAGTATTTACTGACAACAGCAGAGAGAACCTGCCCAAAATACCTGTGCATCCAGCAGGAGCTGATCTGGCAAATCTTTGACCTGTGGAAAACAGAAAAATATAGATGTTAATAAAAATACAAAGTATGAAATGTGTCTTGTTTTTTAATAAAACTGTAAGAGAGAGAGAGAGAGAGAGAGGGCAGCCAGCTATTCTAGTGACTACTCTGTCTCAGCCTCTAGCCTACCGTAACACAGAGTAAGGCTGGTGACACACTGGCTGCGTGGCGTAAGCGTCTCAGCTGCGTGGAGTGTCCGATTTTAAACAATTGAGTCCTGGTGTCCACTACAGAGGTCATAGCATAACATGAATAAAATATCTTTTTTTTCTCATTTGTTTCTTATGCTCTTAACAATGTGATTACATGGAAAAAAAAAATCTAAAAACTTACTTGAAAAAAACTTTCTGGGCCTCAGGAGGATATAAAGACAGGATAGGTTACGTAGGTCCCACATCAGGTTATATAGGCTCTTTAAAGCTACACAAAATTTGTTCATGTTATTGAAATAAACAGACAGCCCACTTTATTTTTCAGACTTTGAAATATGTGTGATAACATTTGAAATTGTTGTAGTAAAGGCAAGAGCAACACACCGCTGATCCAAATGTAGACTGGTCTGTCGGCGCTCCCTCTACATGCCACTCAGCTGACACGCAACAGAAACGCCACGCTCACGCCACGCAGTCAGTGTGTCACCGGCCTAAGAGGTACAGACACATAGAACACATCATACACTAAAATATGTCTTACTTTGAGGGGTCCTGTGTGAAAGGCCTGGACGGGATAGAGGGGTTTCACGACACTGCAGCATGTTTGTGTTCACAGACACTTAAAACACAAAGATTAAAAAGGTTAAAACAAAGATTAATGATTATTTCAGGTAATCAGTGTCAGATCATATCGGATTCAGTCAGAATGACCGTATGAATGAGGGCAGCCTTTTTGCACTCTGCACAGCCTAGCCTGCACCAAAGAACCAGCCTCAACTGTACTAGAGAGAGAGAGACAGACAGACAGACAGAGACTTCCTACCCAAATTACAAACATGCTGTTATTTAAGCAATATCCCTCGAGTAGGAGAGTGATAGAGCTCTATATCATCACGGCTGTGATTAGACCAGAGGCACAGGCCTAAATGACTAACCTTAAAACAAGAGATGCTAGGAAACCACTCTGGAGGCAGTGGAGGACGAAGTAAAATTGAATAAATTAAAGAAAGAACATTAATATGTTACTCGCAATTGTTGACACAATATTACAGTACAGTCATAACCAAATGTTGAGAATTATGTTATTATATGAATATCTAAGACAAATCAAAAGTCAAACTCCAAGAATGTGCCAGGCAGTTTAATCAGGGGAAAGTTATTACATACGTGTGTATCGATATATTATATGTGCAAAATAACTTTAACTAGATTAATGAAAGATAGTGATTGCCATTTAGGGCTGGGCGATATAACAATATCTATCAATGATACATCTTTATCAATAACGATTGAAAAATGTCCGATATAGTGCTCAAAAGTCGACAATTGGGAATTTACATCATTAAAAGAAGTCTTTGAGAAGTCTTTAGTTGTCTTTAAGGTTAATTAAAACAAATACTTACTGTACAAAGGCAAAGACGCAGTGTAAAATGGCTCTGAAAAGCCTTTGGGGTGTATGTAGCTCCTGTTGAGAAAAAGAAACATGAAAAGGAGTCAAATATATTGCAAATGCCTTTAATTAATATGCACGCAGTTTTAATTTATCTTTATTGACTAAAACATTATGTTAAGAACATGGCAAATCAGAACTGTATAGGATGACTTCTAGATTGATCACTTACAAAAATCAGATGAAAATCGATCACTGAAAAAAACAAACAGAAAAGACAATTTTGTTTAAAGGGTTAGTTCACCCAAAAATGAAAATTCTATCATAGTTTACTTACCCTCAAGTTGTTCCAAACCTCTATGTGTTTATTTGTTCTGCTGAACACAAAGGAAGATATTTGGAAGAAAACAGATCTCAATTCCCATTGACTACCATAGTAGGAAAAAATACATACTATGGTAGTCAATGGGGAATGAGATCTGTTTTCTTCCAAATATCTTCCTTTGTGTTCAGCAGAACAAATAAACACATAGAGGTTTGGAACAACTTGAGGGTAAGTAAACTATGATAGAATTTTCATTTTTGGGTGAACTAACCCTTTAAATTACAAAGGTTAATAAAGGCTTTATTTTATGAATAGGTGTGTGTCAAAAAAACCCACTTACTTCACTTACTACACTTTACTACATAAACCACTTTGCCCACTGTCTAGTGGCTGCGCGCTTGTACTAAACTGAGCTTTTTGATTGACAGCTGGACTACTTTTAACGTTACCATAGAAACGCAAGACAAAAGAGCTGCCTTTCATTTTAAGCATGTCACTTAGACAAAATCATTAAAAATGCCTTCAGAGTGTAATATTATAAAAGGACAGATGTCATTTTTGTGTGGAAAAAAAAACACAGTCCATCATTTTATGACCGTGTATTAGTTTAACCTGGCTGTTTAACGTTAGCTAACGTTAACGTTAGCTGCTACCTCTCCTCAGACTCAGAAAAACAGAAAAACGAGTTCCCCTCGTGTCTAAAAATACTGCATAATAACGTTAACTCACTGAAAATATTTAATACGCAAACATATTAACAGTCAGTTAATAATAACTAAAGTCAACAGTTAATAACAAACCAAGTCTAAAAACACTTAGCTGCTAACGGTTAAGTTAATCCTCCGGCGCCTATTTCTGTCATGTTTATCGAAAACATTTCTCAGAAAACTCGACGGTTTTCTAACAAAATAATATTTTTCAATAAAAAAACAAGTACACAAAACAAAATAAACACATACTGGCCAGAAAATTGTGTGTTTGAAATGGATAAACATACTCACAAGAGAGTCAGTTGGCCGATGCTTCTGTGTAGACTTGATCAAGTGCATAAAAACGTGCAGCACGCGCGACGCGCCACCTAAACGCTTAACGGCCGGCTTGATGTTGCGTCATATCTAGTAGGCAGCAGAATTTGTGAAAAAAAAAAGAAGCGGGATCGGCAAAATGGTTTCTCACGGTTCTTCCGCCGATCTCCGGAGTGTGCATGAATTTATCGGCTGTAGATTCATCCCGCCGATGGTTTACCCACCTAAGTTTTTTTGGTGTGCAGGGGACAAACCCCTTCCGATCCTTTGCCGCTGGTGCCCTCCAATTGCCGACGTCGGTAAGACTGAACGTGCTGTCTGGGTTGTTTGATATAGGCACACACGCACACACGTTTCAAGCTTTAAAAAAATACAACAACAAACAGTAATATTGTTACTAGAATTGGATTTATAATTATATATTAGGGGTGTAACGGTTCACAAAATTCACGGTTAGGTTCAATATGATGCAGTGCTGACTAGGTTCGGTACCTTTTTCGATAGCCCAAAAAGAAAGAAATGCAAATTTCTATATAAAAATAAACAATTTCTCATTTTTAAAATAAACAAACACTGTGGCACTTTTTTCACTTTACTTTTAATCACCAAAATATGTCTAAGTAATGAAATAAATATTGACATCATGGCTTAATAAATGTAAATCATTTCTCACATGAATTTTAAATTATTATGAATTATTAGATTATTTTTAATTCATCAATCAATCCTATTTATAGAAATTTATATAAAAAAATTACAATTATAATTGTATTTATAATTTTCTCTCTGTAGATCCCATTACATTGAACACATTTAAACACAATTTTAATACAAAATGTCAAGAGTTATTTGTCACACTAAAACAATAAATAGGCCAAATCAGCCTGCTTTTGAAGGCAAAAAAAACACAACTATTTTAATGGGAAGCTTGGCATTGCATAACGTCCACAAGTGCCCTATAATCGGGAGTATAACCCGAAACTGTAACTCTAATTGAGTCCTCCAAATGTCCATCGGTAAGGCGTGTTCTGTGTTTGTTCTTAATAAAATTCATATCTGAAAATGCAGATTCACACAGGTAAGTTGAGCCAAAAAGACAGGCAACTTTCATCGCTGCTGTGGAAATGTTAAAGGGGTGGTTTACTGCTTTTTTTCTTTGCATGATTGTTGTTTATGGGGTGCAATATAACATGTATTTGTGGTTTTTCTTTTTTAAAAAGTCTTATTTTTCATAAATTTCACCTTTATTGTAAGCCTCTTTCTCCTCTGTCTTTTGAACGACCGGTTTACTTCCTGAGTCTATGAAACCACTCCCTCAGAAACAGGCAGTGGGCTCAGATTGGTTAGTTTGGGCCGGTGTGTTGTAATTGGCTAAACTGCGTAGCGCACGTTGTCCGGAACTGTCACGCCCCTTACCTTTACGGGCGTGAGTTTCATGTGCTCCGGTTAATGTAAATAATGGTGTGGCGATACTGCCGTATCAGTTTGAGCCCGAATCAGACCCAGAAAGCGGCGATGAAGAGAGTCAAGCAGAACCTCCCCAAACACGGCTGTTACAAAACGTTTCTGAATGGTAAATTTTTGAATTATTATTATTCTATTCTTCTATTATTACATAAGAAGTTTGATAGCCTGTTATAATTGAAAATGCTACTGCTGCTTGTTAGCTTTTTGAGATACGTTTTTATCTTGATTAAACATTAATACAAATGATTACATGAGTAATACAGTTTTTTAAAGTTATTGTTTTATCGATATAATGAACAACCGTTTAGCTATTAACAAAACTTGGTTTACTCTGTGTATCGTTTTCTTAGCATCGATATAACTATAAACAAACACTGTTGACATTGATCACGTTTATGATCAAATCGAAAAATTACATCATAAAGTAGCTATACATGGCAAATACATTTACAAAATCTATATGATTACAAATTCAGGTCCAAAATGTTTGAACGCGTTTGTCATAGAAACACGAAATGGCATAACCAAGTGACTATAAAGCCAGCGCTGGCATTTGTTTACGTCCTTGATAAAACGAAACCATTACGTCTAAAATTATGCAAATACGTTTACAATTATTAAGTCTTACTTACAGGTTGTGGCCCAACAACTGCTGCATCTGGTTTTAACGTTGGAACAGCTTCAGGTTTTAGCAACAGAATTCTTGTTGAATCCGGCATTGTATTGTTGGAGATTCAGGAAGCTGTCTTCAGTGAAATGTGCCGCACAAAGAGCTAAATTACGATTGTAATTGTCAGAAACATTATCAAACATAAATTGTAGCCATTTTGACGAACTAGAGCGTCCGTAGTAAGCCCGAACACAGAAGAGCTAACAGCTGGATGAAAATAACACACTTTCAACGGCACGGCTAGCTCTCCCCTGTAACTCTTCCTCTTCGGCAAAGTCGCAGAAATATGGCCATGCCCTTTTTTGCGTATTCCGGAGGGAGGGTTGATGGAAATGTATGGGTTAGTGACGTCTAAAACCCAGCTGTAGTCCCAATCGAGTCGTTTTTGTAGGCATTTACACTTCCTGATTTTTAAAAGATGATATCTCTGCTTACATTGAACTTTCAGCGCTGCAACTTTGCAGATAATGTTCATGCACCAACAGCAACATCACACACTATTTAAAATGAAAAAAGTGAAATAGCAATCAACCACCCCTTTAATGTATTTCTCTGGGTCAACAAGTTTCCAAAAGTCTGCTGCCCCCTGATGGGCTTTGAGGTTAATGTCACTTTGCAGAGTGAGAATCTCCATCTCAACCTCACTAGAAACCAGGTTAAACGCATCACTTAGTTTTTCAGAAATGTGCAAAATGTAATGTTAAAAATTCCTCTTTCACTGAAAAATCACTGAATACCATTCTGATGAAAACCATGAGCTGCGCTGTACTACTAGTATCCACAGATTCATCACACTGGATGGAGAACCATTTGCACAAACCCAAGTCTTTCTCCAGCTGCTCCGTTACGTTCGCTGACATAGCCGAGACTCGTCTCGCAATAGTGTTAGCCCCAAGTTGAACATCGGAGACTGAGGACATTATTTCATTTCCATTCTTGTGATATTTAAACAGAGTGTTGGTTATCACAGTCATTGCTCCCTTGACAATTTCACCATCGGAGAAAGGTTTTTTGTGTTTTGTTAAAAAAATTAGCAACTCTAAATGAAGCTTCGGTTGCAGCCTGTGACTTTTTAGCGGGTTTTGTAAAAAAATGATTGCTGCCTGCTTAATGTTGTTTCATCTCACTAACTTTTTCTTTTCTAAGTGATGTACATGGTGGATAACGAACATTGAAGGTCTTGTGGGTTGTGGTGAAATGTCTCTCCGCATTGTGTCTCTTGGCAACCGCAATGCTAGCTCCACAGATGAGGCATACAGCTTTATCTTTAACGTTAGTGAAGAGGAATTCTGTCTCCCACTCTTCGTTAAAATAATAAGTCTTCTTCTTTTTTGCATAACCTGCATCATCAGCCATAATTAATCTTTTTTTCTTTTTTATAGTTCAATTTATCTTATGTACCGGTATGTAGCTACCGTCTCGCCTCAACTCACAGAAGTTACGTTACGTTTTTTTTTTTGAAACGTGCTCGACGTTTATTCGAAATTATTTTATTATGTTTTAATGGTATATGAAATGTTACCATTAGTTATTTTCTCATTTTATGCCATCATCATAAAAAAAAAAAAAAAAAAAATGAAAGATTACAATTTAGGCTATTTATAGAACGTGCTCGGCGGGCGACTCAGAGACTCCATGAGGGCTACCAGGTGCCCGCGGGCACCGTGTTAGAGACCACTGAACTAGAGTATTATCTAACATACATTTGACAGTAATATATTATTTAGCCACAGCCACAAATCTAACACTAAACTGAAAAGGGTATTTTAGTTTGGCAATATAGGCTAACTGTATAAGAACCAGTGCAACGAATACATAGGAATAAAAAATCATAATATAAAAAATACGGTTATAATCATTTCTGAACATTGATTTTCAGTCTTGATTCACTTTTTTCTCATGTTTTCTCAATAGAAAACAAACCTATAGGATTACATTACATACATTATTAAACAATAGTATCTCAATACTAATGTATTGCATTATATCTCAAGCTTAAAGGTGCAGTGTGTAAAGATTTTGAGTATCTATTAACAGAAATGCAATATGACATCCATAACTATGTGTTCAGTGGTGTATAAAGAACTTACTTAATAAACCGTAATGTTTTTATTACCTTAGAATGAGGCATTTATATGTACATAGGCGTGGGAATCCCCTTCTATGAAGGTCGACATATTGTGACGTCATGTTTCTACCGTAGCCGACAGAGAACAAACAGCGTTACAGAGCGCGTTTCGTCACTACCTTGAAAGAGAAGCCGCAGAAAGCTAGAAAAAGCTAGTCATAAACACCGTGAGTAGTGACTTTTCCCTTGTCAGTGGTGTAAATATGTAGGCTAGTTGGATTGTTTCATGTAACTTAATTCTTCTCCCTCGCTGTGTTATGGCTTTGCTATGTGGGGATAAATGTGCTGGTTACATTCGTGAGACAGCTGATTAGTAGGCTAATTACTCTTGTCATTGACCGGAAAACAGTTACAGGAATCACCAACCCGTCGATCTTGGAAGCATTTTAAGTCGATAGAGTTTTCCAAAATCAGACAAAAAAAGCCTATTGTGTGTAGTAAGTGGTGTCTAGGGGATGCGGACTCGCTCGCGCTGTTATAATCACGTTATTTTTGCTGCACGCACCTTTGGGTTCATGCGGACGCGTCGAGTATAAACAAGGCTTAACGCTTTAACCAGCTCAGCCACAGTAACAGCTCATATTAGCCAGCTAAACTTTTACTACCCTGTTAGAAAAAATATATAGTTGCATAGTTTCATGTGGTTATTCTCCCTCGCTGTATTATGGGTTTGCTATGTGGGGAGAATGTGCTGGTTACGTTTGAAGGGGGTGGATTGGAATCCACTGCTGCTTCAATGTATATGTAATGATGAGTAATTATTATCAAGATATTTGTCAATATTTTTCTTTCTAAATATTCAATGAGTTAAATGATTTCTCTAGGCTTGTGAGATTTTACTTTGCTATAGAAGTTACCAGTATAATTACTGAAATGTTCTTTTCATGTATTCTTTAATGTATGTATTTGATATCTGAATGCAGTACCAGTGTTGCTTATTTATCCCGGCTTCCAGAAATAAAATAGGGAATTGTTTTGTGTTTGAGAAAGGTCTTCAACTTGTTAAAACATATAGGGGTCATTGTAGCCAATAGTTTAAGGGACCATTTCTTTGTTAAAGCCTTAGTTTCCTCTAGGCTAAAGTTAAGAGAAAGAATGCATTATCTTGATGTTTTGAGAGGAATCTCATGTTTATAGTTAGAGCCTGGCGCCCAGCAACCCAAATCTGCGACCTGGAAGGTCATGACGTGCCTAACTTCAGTGTCCGAATGTGTCAGCTGCATAATCGATGGAGATATGCTTCCATCTGTATATGTGTGGAAAATTACTGTTTATCTATTTCTTAGCCAATGAGAACCATTCAACCTGTAAGCAATGACGTAGCTTAGACCTTGGAAATGGTATAACTGCTGTGATCTTTGTAACTGTAAGCGGGGCAGCCTACATACTCCTGTGTTAGTATTGAAGCTGACTTCTGCTGATGAAACTGCAAACTATCTTTAGTAAAACTTTTCTTTAATTTTTTATAATTCTGACTCCGGGTCTTCATTCTTCATATCTGGTTCTGGGTCTCTAACTGTACACCCCTTACACGTTCGTGAGACAATCAGCTGATTACTATTATTATATTATGTATTAAGACCCTTGATCCTCACCTGACTATGGCTTTGTAAACTTTATCCATGATGTGGTTTATAATGGACTGTAGTACAGAAACTTGGTTTACTCTGGCTATTCTCTGCTGTCTCAGACAACGATGTTTGTCCCGTTTTAGCCACCGTAGCTTCTTCGAAAGGGAGGGGTGAGCGGTGGGCTGAGCCCTTAGTGCAAACTCGCAACCGAACCGCTAGATGTCGCCAAAAGCTACACACTAGCTAGGGCTGGGTATTGGCAAGGGCCTCACGATACATGGGTCACGATACGATATATCACGATACGATACAATACAATACATATTGCGATATATATCAATAATTTTTTTTTTAAATCCAAAATGTACATGAATATACAACTTTCTATGTTCCACCTGGGGTATTCAGGTATGTGACAGTAGACAAAAAACATGACACACGACCGTGTCTGTGCGCGAGAGAGACCGGTGTCTGCGCGTGAGAGAGATCTATCGGCTAAAAGCCATTAGCGCACACACACACACACACAGCACTGATGACCGGTGTCTGCGCACGAGTGAGACCGGTGTCTGCGTGCGACATCTACAGGAACGGAGGTTGTAGTTCACCAGGTCACACCCCGTTTAAAACGTGATTTAAATTTTTTTTTTTTTTACATCCATTTTTTGAGCTGGAAATCGATGTTGTATATCATGAATATAAAAATCGCGATATATTGCTGTATCGATTTTTTAGCACACCCCTACTGCTAGCCGGGTTCTACCAGACTCTCGTACATTTCATTTGTACAGAGAGTCTTGCACCGCTCCATTGACAAGCGTTAACTTCCTTGTAGGCAGGTATTCTATTGAAGTCTAAAACTATTGGATCTGCCCAGAGTAACTCTATCTGCCATAACCAATCGCTAATTTTTGGTCGTGACATATCCCGTGTCTTTTCCCAAACCCCGTGGGAGGATGGCCATAAACCCAAAACTAAGCAAAGATTGTTCTTGGCTTTAACTTCTAGATATTCGGCAGCGTTGCCACAACGGACCAAATGGCTTCGCTCGCATCTTTCTTATTTTGAACTACAACTCAAAATAACGCATGAGTCGACATCAACGTCATCATTCTCAGCCACTCCCTCTGTTCGCTGATTGGTCCTACAAAAATTTGATTTCTGGAAACCAAAGTCTACAGCACAATCCCAGACGTAGTACTGAAGGAAAATGAAATTGAGCGGAAGTGCGTAGGAGGGCGGAGCCAGACTAACACACTGCACCTTTAATTAGAAAGCAGGACACTTATCATGATCATCGTGTTATTTTAGATAGTCTTAGTGTATGTCGGTTATCAACTAGCCCAGGCTACCTGCCATCATCATCCATAGCTTGCTGTTGTGGAAGTATCATGAATTATGGATGATGCCATCGGACAACATGACATCATGACTTTTGCGTAAACATACACGCCACTTTCAAGTCAAGTGGCGTGTTATTTATACGCATTTTGAGCTATCCGCGTGTATGCGTGTATGCCTACGCCGTTAAATGCGCGTGTATGTACACGCCGTTAAATGTCCGAGCGAAACGAAGCAAAATGTAGATCTACATCTGGGGAGTGATGTTTTTCTTCCTAGGATGGTAGGGAAAGACTCATAAATGGTATTAACCAGTGACGGGTAGGTTTAGGGACGGGGTTGGGGTAGGTCATATATTTATATATACAGTAATGTAACGTTAAGTCAACGGCGTTCATAAACACGCTGAAAAGCGATTATGCGTGTTGATAGCACGCCAAAAATGGAAATACGAATTGGCGTGTCATACATACGCCATTTCATGAGATCAGTCTGCATCGGAAGTCTAGTTTATTTTCCACTAAAAAGGGCCGGTGACGAAATTGACAGTTAAAGTGTAAATTGCAGGTTAAATTTTTCACGAAGATAATGCAATGTGCTTACTAAATATAAAGATAAGAACCGCCCACCATTGTTTTTTATGTTTTTTATACCAAAATGCTGAATATAATATGAAAAGTTGGTACGTTTTACAGTGGTTTTAAGCACGCCCCCTCCCTTCCACTAGCTGGACTCCAAGCTTTGACTATCTATGCTCAAAGCCTAGAGTTACGTTATATTGGAGACCTAGCTAGCAAACATGGTTAACTATTGTGTTTGTGTACTTTTTTTCTGTAACTTACCTCCATATACTTTCAAGTTAGCCTACGTGTCGCCACCATACACATCAGCGTATGCTCCTGATCAATTATTTGTTATAAAGTATTAACACACAAATCACTGTTAGCTATAACATAAAAGCAAGCAGCTGCGTGTATGGTTTGGCTTGACTGCGCGCAAAGTGCGATCCCATAATAATTTCTAAAAAGCTGATATCAGTTCATCGTGATCTCACACATCTCTGTTATTATCAATGAAGCTTTCATAATACACTTTGTTTGTTATAATAAGAGGATTTGCCAGCAAACAGAGTTCAGCACTGAACAAAAAGTCAGCTTTGAGCGGAGAGGGGAGTCTATCGTAAATGCTTCTGATTGGCCATTATTGCGTTCAAGAAATCAACACATATGCTGTGATTGGCTACATCGCTCATCGCTGCTAGAAATATAAACTCTGCCTGTAAATCGTTTCTATTTTGTTTTAAGTTGTTCTTATTGCTTTGCTGCAACAGATGAATAAAAATGTATTAGTTTTTATGTTTTATTCAGATATTTCTAGTTTGCGGGAGTCCCACGAATCGTTTTATTCTCCCTCAACCCGCACACACAGAGTGAGTGCATTACCGCTCACGCTCCCTTTTATGACGTCATCACCCAGTTACGGTAAAAAACACGCTACCTTTGAAGAAACCACAATAAATGTTATTTTAATGCATTTTAAGACAGACATTTTTTAATATATATATTGAGCACTTTAATTTACACATTAATTGGTTGTGGTTGTTAACCTGCAATTTACACTTTAAATTCCCGGATTTGTCGGTAGTACGTATGGGTTAAATAAATGTTTAGTGATATCTTCCAAAAATTACTGAATTTAGGTGCATTTTTTTTCTCTATATAGTGTTGATATGGCAACTAGTAAATACAAGTTTTATCATGTTAGCATGTGTGGAAATATTTAAATCAAGGGTGTTACTACAGCTAGCCTCGTGTTAGGTTGTGCTCTGTTCTCCGCTACATATATTTCTGTAAATGTATAATATTCTGTAAAAAAAATGTTTTAACATTATTTATAATTTGCATTTATTTATACTCTGTTATCAATTGGTATAAAACCAAACTCAGTAACGGATACATTTTATATTTAGGCAGATCAGCCCCTCCCACTACAGTTACATCATCAGTGAAGCTCCTCCCACATCAATTCTCCAATAAATGCTGTAAATTCCCATCAGCTACAAGTGAATTGGGAAGAGCTGAAATCTGCAAAGACTGAGTTTATTAAAGAGGACAGTGAGAACAAGAGTGATCCAGAACCTGCAGAATGAAACACACTGAAGATCCTGAAGAACAAAGAGGTTGGTGTTTATTCCTCATTCATTCATGATGCTGAAGAACATTCATGTTAGCAAGCACTTCATCACATCTAGATATGTAGTTAAACTATCAAATGCATTTTCAACAAAGGTCAGTAAAGGGATGTAGTCAAGTCAAACCAAGTATAATTTTAGCTCTGGTTTATGGTTCACATTTTTTTGCAACCATGCTGGAATATACCAAATGTTTTACAAATTATGAATTCCAAAAAAAACAAATTACCCAAATATTAGAAATATTATCCCAAATATTGGATGTTTCTCAGTGTAGCGTATTTATGATGAATTTACTGCGTAACTTTCTGTAATTATAGTGTACCTATAAAGTCCTTGCGTGTAAGTATAAGGGAACAATATACGGTTTTGGGAATAAAGGGGGAACAACCAGGAGTAGTTAAGTGGATTTAACTACTATATACTTACATTGAAAAATATGTAAAATGTACTTATTGTGTTCATGTTGTATTGTAAACCACTTTTGCTGCTATTGAGGTGTGATACGGGTAAGGTGTGTGTGATACGGGTAAGGTTAGGATCAGGTGTGTGTGTGATACGGTAAGGTTAGGGTCAGGTGTGTGTGTGTGATACGGGTACGGTTAAGTCAAGTCATCCTCATTTATATAGCGCTTTTAACAATGTAGATTGTTTCAAAGCAGCTTTACAGAGACAAACATATAATTTAAGGTAACAAAGAATGGTTTGGTTTTATTGCGGTTCTTGAATATGTTGTTTCCAGCTAAAGTTAGTTTCGATTGATTCACTTCCGTCGGAATGATCATTTGTTATTAAATTAGGGGCCGCTAAGACGACGCCGTTCTTTCTAAATAGACTTTAAATGCGAACCTGTGATAAACGCTGATGGCTTTTACAAGCGCGTTAAGAATTCATTCTATAGTTATGTGCGTTTGAATATATGTGTGCGCAGGTTCGTAATTCGCTACAAACCATGTCTAAACAAACTACTTGTCTTGCCTATAAATTTTGACGCAGAATTTTATTTTATCAATTCGGCGTAGGGACGCGAAGCCGGAATTTCATAGCGCTTTATCTGTAGAGTGGAATAGGGATCCTCCATAGGGAGAGGCTAGTTGACACTTCAGCACATCGGGTCCATGGCGAAGGTCCTTCGTCAAATCTGGTAACGGCCTGGATCCGGCAGGCTGCACGAAAACCTCGGGGTAAACAAAGACACTAAATTAGCGTAGATGCCATTCTTCTTATGATGTAACAAGTACATCAGGATTTGAGGGAAGTGTTCCCGGTTCCGGCTGGCCTAATCTATGCAGCCTAACAATTAATTATCGAAGTCTATAATGTATTATGTGAATGCTAGGTTAAAGAGATGTGTTTTTAGTCTAGATTTAAACTGACAGACTGTATCTGCTTCCCGGACCGTGTTAGGAAGATTGTTCCAAAGTTTTGGTGCTAAATAGGAAAAGGATCTACCGCCAGCAGTCGATTTAGATATTCTAGGTATTATCAACTGGCCAGAATTTTGAGATCGCAGTATATTGGAGGGATTATTGGGTCAGATTGAAAACTAAAAGTCTAAAACTAAAAGTCTTAAACGAAAACCAAAAGTCTAAGTTTGAAACTAAAAGTCTAAGTCGAAAACTAAAAGTCTAAGTCGAAAACGAATTTGGTATTTAGGATAGGGCATTTGGTATTTAGGATTGGGCATTTGGTATTTAGGATAGGGCATTTGGTCATTTAGCCATTTAGGATTTAGGATTGGGCATTTAGGGATTTAGGATTGGGCATTTAATCATTTAGCCATTTAGTATTGAGCATTTGAGGATTGAGGATTGAGGAGTGTATGCAAATAAGGAGGCGTGGCCCAAATGGCTGGTGCGCAGATGCACCTTATGGACAGCAGAGGGAGCTCCAGTGCTAAGGAGCACACTGTAAACTAAACACAGCGAGTGAGCAGGTCTGCAGCGAGGACTGTACTTTATAATGTGATAACTTCAACTTAATGACAGCGTTGTATATGGGTACTGGAACGGTACATGTATTCCTATTGAACCGAAATGGTAGCCTACGGTCGTCACGGTTCGGTGCACGAATTTACACGGAGAATACATGGTATAAAAATAAATAAAACTCTAAATAGCGATACAGCTCTATTCGCGTCTGGTGTGAACGCAGCATAATAAACAGCGCAAAGTTCAAACTGCAAAGTGTGTATAACGTTATTTGTGTACACTCGCAATAAAATACATGTGCTTTTGTCACACTCTAAAATCTTGTCAAACTGTAACCTACAACTGTCACCCAACCAAAATCTCTCTCTCACACACACACACACACACACACACACCTAGTTCATCGCGCCCGCGCCTCCCCCCTGTGTGTGTGTGTGTGTGTGTGTGTGTGTGTGTGTTTGGTTGGGTGACAGTTGTAGGTTACAGTTTGACAAGATTTTAGAGTGTGACAAAAGCACAATGTTGTATTTTATTGCGAGTGTACACAAATAACGTTATACACACTTTGCAGTTTGAACTTTGCGCAGTTTATTATGCTGCGTTCACACCAGACGCGAATAGAGCTGTATCACTATTTAGAGTTTTATTTATTTTTATACCATGTATTCTCTGTGTAAATTCGTGCACCGAACCGTGACGACCGTAGGCTACCATTTCGGTTCAATAGGAATACATGTACCGTTCCAGTACCCCTATACAACGCTGTCATTAAGTTGAAGTTATCACATTATAAAGTACAGTCCTTGCTGCAGACCTGCTCACTCGCTGTGTTTAGTTTACAGTGTGCTCCTTAGCACTGGAGCTCCCTCTGCTGTCC
The DNA here is from genome assembly GCA_036326025.1 of Chrosomus eos. Lineage (NCBI taxonomy): Eukaryota > Metazoa > Chordata > Actinopteri > Cypriniformes > Leuciscidae > Chrosomus > Chrosomus eos. The sequence goes on from CM070821.1 coordinate 2,779,901, forward strand.
ATAAGGTGCATCTGCGCACCAGCCATTTGGGCAACGCCTCCTTATTTGCATACACTCCTCAATCCTCAATCCTCAAATGCTCAATACTAAATGGCTAAATGATTAAATGCCCAATCCTAAATCCCTAAATGCCCAATCCTAAATCCTAAATGGCTAAATGACCAAATGCCCTATCCTAAATACCAAATGCCCAATCCTAAATACCAAATGCCCTATCCTAAATACCAAATTCGTTTTCGACTTAAGACTTTTAGTTTTCGACTTAGACTTTTAGTTTCACACTTAGACTTTTGGTTTTCGATTAAGACTTTTAGTTTTAGACTTTTAGTTTTCAATCTGACCCAATAATCCCTCCATAGCAGTAGACGTGAAGGACTATAATGCGTTAAGAGCTCGCTCAAGTACTGGGGAGCTAAACCATTTAGTGCTTTGTAAGTAATCAGCAATATTTTAAAATTTATACGATGTTTGAGGGCTAATATGGTCATACTTCCTGGTTCTGGTAAGAACTCTAGCGGCTGCGTTTTGGACCAGCTGTAGTTTGTTTAATAAGCGTGCAGGGCAACCACCCAGTAGAGCATTACAATAATCTAGCCTTGAGGTCATGAACGCATGAACTAATTGTTCCGCATTTGTCCGTGAGAGCATATGACGTAATTTAGATATATTTTTAAGATGGAAAAATGCTGTTTTACAGATACTAGACACATGACTTTCAAATGAAAGATTGGTATCAAAGAGCACACCCAGGTTCCTAACCGACGACGAAGACTTAACAGAGCAGCCATCAAGTGTTAGACAGTATTCTAGGTTATTAGGTGAGAAAGTTTTTTGTCCAATAATTAGAATCTCTGTTTTTTCAGAATTTAGTAGTAGGAAATTACTAGTCATCCAATTTTTTATATCAGCTATGCATTCCGTTAATTTTGTGAAATGGTACGTTTCATCAGGTTTTGAAGAAATATACAGCTGAGTATCATCAGCATAACAGTGAAAGCTAATTCCATGTTTCCTAATGATATCTCCTAATGGTAGCATGTACAGAGTGAACAGCAGCGGTCCTAGTACTGAGCCTTGTGGTACGCCATACTGAACTTGTGATCGATAAGACATCTCTTCATTTGCTGCTACAAACTGAAAACGGTCAGATAAATATGATTTAAACCATGCTAGTGCAATTCCACTAATGCCAACATAGTTTTCTAGTCTATTTAAAAGAATGTTCAATTCAATTCAATTCAAGTTTATTTGTATAGCGCTTTTCACAATACACATTGTCTCAAAGCAGCTTTACAGAAAGTGCATTTCAGAAATGTACAAAGAAAAATACAGTTAGTTAATCATGTATAAATTTAGGCATAACATATCGCCGGTGTTTAGTCGTCTCTTCACAGGCGTCGAGTCGTCTCTCCACAGGCGTTTAGTCGTCTCATCACAGGTGTTGGGGCATCTGAAGTCTCCGTGAGAGGCTGGATACAAACTGGAGCTGACGAACGCTATTTACCTCGGGACTAGCGTCCCGAGATAACAGCAGAAAGACAGATGGGAAATAATTAGCATAGCTGATGTTCATAATATTAATGCATTCGAACTGATTCAGAAGTAGTATAAAAGGTAAGCATTAAGTGAATGCTTGGTTAAAGAGATGCGTGTTTAATCTAGTTTTAAACTGGGACAGCAAGTCTGAGTCTCGAACAATATCAGGAAGGCTATTCCAGAGTTTAGGAGATAAATGTGAGAACGCCCTCCCTCCTTTAGTAGACTTAGATATCCTAGGAATGACCAGAAGCCTCGAATTTTGTGATCTTAAAGAGCGCGATGGATTGTAGGGCGATAGAAGGTCTGTTAAATACACAGGAGCTAAACCATTTAGAGCTTTATAAGTCAGTAGTAATACTTTGTAATTGATACGGAACTTAATAGGTAACCAGTGTAGAGATGATAAAATTGGTGTTATATGATCATATTTTCTTGATCTAGTAAGAACTCTAGCGGCTGCATTTTGCACTAACGGTAGCTTGTTTATTGAGGATGCAGGACAACCAGCTAATAAAGCATTACTGTAATCTAGTCTCGAGGTCATGAATGCATGATCTAACTTTTCTGCATCTGAAACAGATAGCATGTTACGTAGCTTAGCAATGTTTCTAAGGTGGAAAAAGGCTGTTCTTGTAACATATGAAATATGATTTTCGAAAGTCAAGTTGCGGTCTAGTATAACACCCAGGTCTTTTACTGTAGTGGATAAAGTAACAGGACATCCTTCTAAATTAAAGTTGTATTGTAAGGGATTTTGTGGGTAGATTTTTGGACCAATAAGTAATACCTCCGTTTTAACTGAATTTAATAGCAGGAAATTACACGTCATCCAGCATTTTATATCTTTTAGACACTCTGTCAAGTTAGATAAGTTAGTGTTTTCATCTGGTCGTGATGAGATATATAATTGAGTGTCATCAGCATAACAGTGAAAATTAATTCCATGTTTTCTTATAATATTACCAAGTGTTGTGGTCGATAGTATCAAATGCCGCACTAAGATCGAGTAACACTAATAGAGAGATACAACCACGATCGGATGATAGGAGCAAATCATTTGTAACTCTAATGAGAGCAGTCTCAGTACTATGGTACGGTCTAAATCCGGACTGAAAATCCTCGCAGATATTATTTCTTTCTAAAAAGGAACACAGTTGTGAGGATACTGCTTTTTCTAATATCTTTGACAGAAAAGGTAGATTCGAGATCGGCCTGTAATTGACTAATTCTGTATGATCAAGTTGCGGTTTAACAAGTGGTTTAATCATAGCCAGCTTAAAGGTTTTTGTTACGTATCCTAGAGACAAAGATGAATTAATGATATTGAGAAGAGGATCTATGACCTCTGGAAGCATCTCTTTCAATAGGTTAGTCGGTATAGGGTCTAACATACATGTTGTTGATTTAGATGATTTAACGAGTTTGCAAAATTCTTCCTCTCCTATAGCAACAAATGAATCAAGTTTTTCATCATGGAGACTACACTGCACTGTCTGATGTGATACTGTAGTAGACGTTTCCATAGTTATAATTTTTTTCCTGATATTATCGATCTTATAAGTGAAAAAATTCATAAAGTCATTACTGCTGTGTTTCATGGAAACATCTGAGCTTGAAGCTTTCTTTTTTGTTAGTTTAGCCACTGTTTCAAATAAATACCTAGGATTATGTTTATTTTCTTCTAATAGGTTTGAAAAATAATCAGATCTAACATCTTTTAAAGCCTCTCTGTAAGCAATCGAGCTCTCCTTCCACGCAATCCGAAAAACCTCTAGTTTTGTTTTCTTCCAGTTGCGCTCCATTTTTCTGGCTGCTCTCTTAAGGTTAGGGTCAGGTGTGTGTGATATGGGTAAGGTTAGGGTCAGGTGTGTGTGATACGGGTAAGGTTAGGGTCAGGTGTGTGTGATACGGGTAAGGTTAGGGTCAGGTGTGTGTGATACGGGTAAGGTTAGGGTCAGGTGTGTGTGTGATACGGGTGAGGTTAGGGTCAGGTGTGGGGTGATACGGGTAAGGTTAGGGTCAGGTGTGTGTGATACGGGTAGACATGTGCCGGTATTCGGTAATGCGATAAATCGCGGTAATGAATATGCACGATATTGTTATCGCGGGCACTTCAAAATACCGTGAAAAATAATAGATCCGAATTTAGATTTTTAGAATGCGCATTAGCTTATTTTCCATCAACCGTTAATAAAACCCAACTGCGTATATGCTGCGCAAAACACGTGCGCACTCGGATGTAAACAATCCCCACATAAGCACTGTGTGCATGCGGCGCAGTGCGCGCTTTAGTCTAATGTAAACAATCGCCGTATGGAGAAGCATGGCGGAAAGAGGAACACTGCCGACGATTTAACTCCTTTCTAAAAGCAGGGCTGCCAACTATGAAGGTAAAAGAGTAGCTAAACTCGAGAACACGTAGATGTGAATTTGAGAACTTCATAGCATTCAGCTTGAGACTCACGCAATCAACACTTTTCACATGCTCTCACGCCACACATCCATTTTCTCACGCAGACTAGAGAGAGCAGGTTACTTTTTATATGAAACAAATTCTCAGCTCTCAGGTTCTGTCCATTTTATTACGAAATGCAGACAATAAATACCGTTTTGGCACTTGTAAATGTGACGTGACAGATCACTGTAGCACCTTAGTTCAAGTGAACCGATCATCTGTTACTTTTTATTTAAAGATATAGTACAACTTCCCGAAAGGTATGCCTCATACATAAAAGATCAATCAGTGTTTTTCAATCGCGGAAAGAGGTCAATAAAACTGTAGGAGAACATTTATGTCACAGAACGTTACATTTACCTCAGGAAAGCCATTTAATTACCAGCACGTTAGTTGACTAGAAAAAATAGAGAGGAGAATTTTTCGCTAAATATGTGCACTATATTACATATTTATTATATTTTTACTTATGTCATTAGGCTACATAATTGTTATTATAATGAAAACCACATTATATTTAATTTGTTACAATTATGTTAGATATATTTTTTCTTGAGAAAAATGTACATGTAGGCTATCTACTGTAGCCTACCTAATATTTATCCAAATGAGTTAAGATTGAATCAAGATTGAAATCAAATCAAGAATTGAACTGAAATCGTGAAAATTGTGTTAAGCAATAATACAAACAGTAGCCTACCAGTCACTGTACCATGTAAACATTGTAACATGTTGTCACTAAACTTAATAAAATTCTGCTTAGTTATCAAATGTTTTGACAATCACAATTACACCTATTGTGATGCAAGTTGTTTTTTTAGATCCCCCCCCAATCCATCTGTTTCTCTTGTGTAAATAAAATACCGTGATAATACCGTATACCGTGATAAAAGCTCAATCAATTAATCGCAGCATGAAAATTTGATACCGGCACATGCCTAGATACGGGTAAGGTTAGGGTCAGGTGTGTGTGTGATACGGGTAAGGTTAGGGTCAGGTGTGTGTGATACGGGTAAGGTTAGGGTCAGGTGTGTATTTACATTTTACATTTACATTTATTCATTTAGCTGACGCTTTTATCCAAAGCAACTTACAATTGCTATATTTCAGAGGTCGCACGCCTCTGGAGCAATTAGGGGTTAAGTGTCTTGCTCAGGGACACATTGGTGTCTCACAGTGGATTCGAACCTGGGTCTCTCACACCAAAGGTATGTGTCTTATCCACTGCGCCATCATCACCCTACCAGCCAGGTGTGTGTGATAAGGGTGAGGGTAGAGTCAGGTGTGTGTGATACGGGTAAAGTTAGGGTCTGGTGTGTGTGATACGGGTAAGGTTAGGGTCAGGTGTGTGTGATACGGGTGAGGTTAGGGTCAGGTGTGTGTGATACGGGTGAGGTTAGGGACAGGTGTGTGTGATACAGGTGATGTGAGGGTCAGGTGTGTGTGATACGGGTAAGGTTAGGGTCAGGTGTGTGTGGTATGAGTAGGTTTAAGGGTGGGTTAAGGTGTAAGGAATGGGTCAACAGTGTAATTACATACATTAATTAGAGCTGTAATTACATGCAGTTCAGTGATTTAAGTGGCCCAAAAGAGGTGCCGGTACTCTATTATTATTATTATTATTATTATTTTAATTTTTTTTTTTTTTTTGCTGACTCCCCTCCTCCCCTGAGGTAACAACAACTCTATTAAAGGGGTTTTATATACAGCAGTCAACAGACGACAACGGAAATTTTGATTTTCTCTGACCTACATATGTGCAATTTAAGACTTTTTAAGGCTCAAAAATGGATAATAAATAGCTTTAAAACCATGTCAGTGTGCATTAGTGTTGCACGGTGTACCGATACTTCAAAAGTATCGCGATACTCGGAAATTAAAAACGTCACGATACCTAAATTTATTAGTATCGATACTTTTTTCTCCTCACGCACGCAGCAAAAGAAGCTGCAGCTCTCATGTGACAAACACTACAGCGAATTTTTGTCCCGCCAAAGTCTTATTTGATCGGTGAGTAATGTAACTTAGATGCACGTGTGACAGGGCGCATGTTTAACTGAACGAGCAGAGAGAGAGAGAGAGAGACCTGGTCGCGCGCGCACGCACTCTATCTACGGAGCCAGGCGAAAGTATAAACAAGGCTTCCGTCTCAAAACTAAGCGCTGTCTTGCTCTCTCTCCCTCCCACATATTAATCACAATAAATCGACACGATGGTATGGTCTGAAAACTAAAGTTTCATGTGGAGCATTCGGAGATTTGTTTCCCCTGAAGACGCTGGGTGTGAATTGTGCTAAAATATGTTGCCTTATCTTCTCTGAAAAGCGTTCCGCACATTCAGCTGATATAAACCACACTTTAAATAAACGAAAAAAACCTATCCAGTGATGATGTTTTCTGTTAAGACACAAATCTTGTGGGATGTCCTAAACTGCGGGGATAATCACACAACGCGCACACGTCCGATAATGACACGTCCAATTCGCGAACTAATGACTCATTTGAACCGATTCGTTTTAATGAATGGTTTAAACAACTGATATGTCCAACACTGAACTCACGAGACATCTGAATCGGTTTATAACTAATTGGTAACACTTTACAATAAGGATTACATAAATTACATAAAAATACAGTTTGCTAAACAAATAAAAACCACTTGTTAGCATGAGACTACTTTTTTTCCACACACTGCTATCAGGAATCGATAAGAGAATCGTTAAAGAATCGGATCAATAAGCAGAATCTTCAGTGGCATGGATATTGATAAAATCTTATCAGTTGTAATGTATGTAATGTATATGGGTAATGTAGTCTCTGCTCTCGGTGGGACGAATTAGGAAGCGTGCATTGTGAAGGGCGCTCTGAAAAGTATGGAAGTAAAATAATGACAAATGTTTTTGAAACAAAAAGCCTGTTGAAATGTACTTATTGAAAAAAAATATGCATTGCATTAACCCTGCTTGTATTTTACTGCATTGTATTTTTAGGGCTTGTATTTTTATGGGCTGAAATTTAGCATGGTTGAATATTTAGGCTGTGAATATTTCAATTCAAAACATTTCAAACACATTTTCATTAGTACATTTTCAATAATCTATATTCACCTTTCATATTTCACTTCCAAAATATTCAAACTGATTAAAAATACAACCTATAATATTCAACAGGCGGTTTTCGGTCCATTTTATTTCGCTTTCAAATTCGCTTCCTCAAATTCAGTGGTTTAAATTCGACAGTAAATTCAACGTTGACATCCAGGAACTGCAGGAAAAGCAGTAGATTACCGAGCAAAATCTCCATCTGCTGTTAGTCGACCTCACCAGCTGGGGGTGCAAACGCGTGTTGTTGACGAAGATAGAGCAGTTAGAGCAAGCCATTCATTCATAAAAAATAATTTACAACAATGTAAGTGTTTCTGTGATTATGACGTCTGTTTTATGTGAAATTCAGTGTCTTCACGATAACTTTTCCTGTGTAGCCTACATGCATCTTTCTCTACCGTGAACGAGATTATAATGTTATTCCCCCGACGCGGATGTACAGGTCCAATGTTACATTTGAGTTTGACATAATCTATTGGTTGTTTAGTTGCGGCGATTGTGCTGCATGCATTACTAGGGTTTCCCTCAATACCTCAGGATTCCCCTGCTGGACATATAAAACGCTTAACGTAGCTTAATGGACTAATACAGTGATATAAAAGACCAAACTCGCAGGCAAGCAGAAGGACTCAGAATATGAACTTAACGCGCTAAGTTTAATGCTCAGCGTTTTCCAGTGATACTGGCATAGTTGGCTTGACATTCGCACATTTAGGGACCGTCTCTAAAGTTACATACGACATTGGTATACACGTTTCTAACTTCAATAGCATTTGAAGAGAACGACTTACAGTCATAAAACTAACTGTAAAGTGTTCATGTAGGTGTCAGGCATAATGTGCAATTTATTCAAATAAATTGAAGTTTGCTATTGAAGTTAGAAAGGTTTAGGCCTAATAGGACTACCAGTGTTACTTTAGAGACGGTCCCTAAATATGCGAATGTCAAGACAATTTTACGTTTAGTCATTTCGCAGACGCTTTCATCCAAAGCGATTTACAGTTAAACTAACAATATCGAACAACAATATGAAAGTGCTATGAACCTTCCCAGTATAATCTAATGCAGTACATGTATGTTGGCATACTTCCTCAATAAAGGTGCGAGTTTTGTCTTTTATATCACTGTATTATTCCATTACAGGAATTGCCAGTTTTGTCCCGACAGAAAGGGAATCTTTGAGTATGATGAGGTATTGAGGGAAACCGATAATCCCGTTCATGGTAGAAAAAGCTGATAACATGTAAGGCTACACAGGGAAAGTAACAATGAAGTTAATGAATGAAACATAAAAACAGCTTTTGTGCCTTAATCGTCTTTTCCGCATATATACTGACCCAGATAATCATCACAAAAAACGTAATGCATGCTCAATTGTTGTACAGTTTTCATAAATGAATGGCTTGCTAACTCTATCTTCATTAACAACACGCGTTTGCACCCCCTGCTGGCGAGGTCGACTAACAGCAGATGGAGATTATGCTCGGTGATCTCCTGCTTTTCCTGGATGTCAACGTTGAATTTACTGTCGAATTTAAACCACTGAATTTGAGGAAGCGAATTTGAAAGCGAAATAAAATGGACCGAAAACCGCCTGTTTAATATTATAGGTTGTATTTTTAATCAGTTTGAATATTTTGGAAGTGAAATATGAAAGGTGAAAATGGATTATTGAAATTTTACTAATGAAAATGTGTTTGAAATGTTTTGAATTGAAATATTCACAGCTTAAATATTCAACCATGCTAAATTTCAGCCCATAAAAATACAAGCCCTAAAAATACAATGCATTAAAATACAAGCAGGGTTAATGTAATGCATATTTATTTCAAGTAGTAAAATTCAACAGGCTTTTTGTTTCAAAAACATTTGTCATTATTTTACTTCCATAGAAAAGCGTCAGCGCAGCCAAAGGATTAAAACAGATGTGCAAATGAGCGTACCGGTACGCTAAAAGTACGTTCTGGGCGCACGGAGAGGTGGCGGTACGCTCAAGAGCTATATTTGGAAGTGGCGGTACTGAGTACCGGCGCGTACCGGCCCACTTAAAGCACTGATGCAGGTATATTCAAAATATAAGTACAACGTAAAACATGTATGTACACAATAAGTCCATTGTATCAAATTATTAGTTTAAATGTAAGTACATAGTACTTAAAGCCACTTAATATAAAGTCGGACCAAAAATTCAATTCAAAACTAGTTAAACAATAACTCACGGAAAATCACTTGATCTTGTGTTTGAATGGAAGTCAGTGGAACAAAAACAGTCTAGTGTGACCGGCCCTCAGGTATTAAAGTCTTTAGTAAAATAAATACAGAAGCATGGAATTCATTTATTATGTTTTAGGTTTCAGGGATAATTTATCAAAATGATATTTATATTTAATAGCAGTTGTCTATTACATTACTTATGTCCTCACTTCATATTCCTCTCCTAGAATTATTTTGATGTACTGAAAATTAAACCTTTTTTTCTTTCATTTCAGACCTGATGGAAGTGAAGGAGGAGAGAGAAGAACTAAGTAAAGTGAAGGAGGAGAGAGAAGAACTGAGTGAAGTGAAGGTGGAGAGTGAAGAACTGAGTGAAGTGAAGGAGGAGAGAGAAGAACTGAGTGAATCGAAGGAGGAACATCATGTCAAACCTGGAGAAAAACCTTTGAGTCGCTCAAAGACTAAAAAGACATTTTTAAAGAAAAGAAGAACCAAGAAATCTTTCACCTGCACTCAGTGTGGAAACAGTTTCACAACCAAAAAAAGTCTTAATCTTCACATGAGGATCCACACCAGAGTGAAGCCATTCACATGTGATCAATGCGGCAAAACATTTCCTAGGCTATCAAACCTGAAGTCACACCTGGCAGTTCATATGAAGGAGAAGCCACATTCATGTTCTGTGTGTGGAAAGAGTTTTTCACTGCTGTCATATTTACATAAACATCAGAAAACTCATACTGGTGTGAGAGAGTACATGTGCTTTGAGTGTGAGAAGACTTTTATTACAGCTTATCATTTAAAACAGCACCAGAGAATTCACACTGGGGAAAATCCTTACAAGTGTTCACACTGCGATAAGAGATTCAGTGGGTCATCATCTCTGAAAACACATGAGATGATCCACACTGGAGAAAAACCTTACAAGTGTTCACACTGTGATAAGAGATTCATTCAGTCAGCAAATCTGAAAACACACGAGATGATTCACACTGGAGAAAAACCTTACAAGTGTTCACACTGTGACAAGAGATTCAGTCGATCAGCAGATCTGAAAACACATGAGAGGATCCACACTGGAGAAAAACCTTACAAGTGTTCACACTGTGACAAGAGATTCAGTCGATCAGCAGACCTGAAAAAACATGAGAGGATCCACACTGGAGAGAAGCCATTCTCATGTGTTCAGTGCGGGAAAAGGTACTCAAGGAAAAATAGTCTAGAGATTCACATGAGGATCCACACTGGAGAGAAGCCGCTCCCCTGCACTCAAAGTGGGAAGAGTTTCATTGACAAAACATTCACTTGTGATCAGTGCGGGAAGAGTTTCACACAAAAACCAAATCTATGTCGACATATGATGATACACACTGGAAAGAAACCTCACACATGTGATCAATGTGGGAAGAGTTTTGCACAATCACCACAGCTTAAGAGTCACATGAGGATCCACACCGGAGAGAAGCCGTTCACATGTGATCAATGCGACAAAACATTTCCTATGCTATCAAACCTGAAGGCACACCTGGCAGTTCATATGAAGGAGAAGCCGCATTCATGTTCTGTGTGTGGAAAGAGTTTTTCACTACTGTCATATTTACATGCACATCAGAAAATACATACTGGTGTGAGAGAGTACATGTGCTTTGAGTGTGAGAAGACTTTCACTTTTGCGAGCAGTTTAAAACAACACCAGAGAATTCACACTGGAGAAAAACCTTACAAGTGTTCACACTGTGACAAGAGATTCAGTCAGTCAGCAAATCTGAAAACACACGAGATGATTCACACTGGAGAAAAACCTTACAAGTGTTCACACTGTGACAAGAGATTCAGTCAGTCAGCACATCTGAAAACACACGAGATGATTCACACTGAAGAAAAACCTTACAAGTGTTCACATTGTGACAAGAGATTCAGTCACTCATCTCTGAAAACACATGAGAGGATCCACACTGGAGAAAAACCTTACAAGTGTTCACACTGTGACAAGAGATTCAGTCAGTCATCATCTCTGAAAAAGCATGAGAGGATCCACACCGGAGAGAAGCCGCACACATATAGTTTTACTGTCCTCTAGCGGAAAACACCAGAAAAAAAACACACACTTCATTCATTCTTTTTTGACTCTTGTGGGAAATAGCAAAGTTAATAAAGTGTATTGAACGAACACTCTTATTATTGTAGCCATGTTTCTCTAAGCTTCTCTGTTTTTTTTTTTTTTTTTTTTTGCAGTGTTCAGCTTGAGCTCATACGATTCATGTGATAATGTCTTGTTTTTCGGTGGGAAATTTGACACCCATACAATTTTTTTTATTCTTACACTAAAAAACTTAACTCATTATTTTGAGTTATCTTTTTGCATGTTTTTTTTTAGTTTAACTAACTTATTTCGATAAGTTGAGGACAAGAAAAACGTCTCGGGTTATGACTATAACCCTTGTTCCCTGAGAAGGGAACGAGACAATGCATCGAGAAATCGATACTTTGGGGACGCTCCCTTAGCGTGCGCCTCTGAAGTAAAAATGAAACTAATCCAATCCTGATTGGTGTTGCGTCGTGACGTAACATGTGACGGCATAACCGGAAGCATAAAGGTGACGCTGACGCATAGAATGCCAGCCTCGCGATGAAGCAAGACGCTCTAAGGCCTCGAGGGGCGTGGCAGAGCGATGCATTGTCTCGTTCCCTTCTCAGGGAACAAGGGTTATAGTCATAACCCGAGACGTTCCCTATCGAGGGAACTCCACAATGCATCGAGAAATCGATACTTTGGGGAACAAATGCCCACTAGGCCACGCATCGAATAGGCCTGTCCCGGAGTGAAACTGATTCAGGCACTCAGCTAGGACGAGAGCACATGTGCGCCAGGCGTACTAGGGAGGTGCAGAATATAGAACCTAACAAAAGTGTGTGGGGTAGCCCAACCGGCTGCCTCACAGATCTCCTGGATGGGAACTCCCGAAAGGAGGGCCCTAGAGGACACCATGCCTCTAGTAAAAAGAGCCCTAACGGCCCAAGGTGAGGGCAAATTGCGCACCTTGTAGGCCTACTTATGGTTTGTAAAGCCGGGAGCCCCTAATAGGTGATCCAAAACACACTACAGTAGGTCCGACCTCCTCCAAGAAGAGGACCTCTCAAGGTAAATACTCGGAACTCTGACTGGCAGAGCAAGGAACCTCTCCTTTTCTGCCGACACATGAGGTGGAGGATGAAATACTTGCAGGACCATGGACCTAGCCATGATAAATTGCACTTAAGGCACATTGTGATAAAGTCACATTAGCTGCCACCGCTGGGGAAGCAGCACTGGCACACACACATACATATATATATATATACGCACATACATACTGACCTCGTTCAAGTCGATCCTCCCTGCCTTTGCCGCTGTCATCAGAGCGGGTGCACACGCGATGCTGATAGCACATGGACATTCTTCCATTTCTCCACTCTCCCTTCCATATTCTTTCCCGGTCATTTCATACACTTACACTGCACCGTCTTGTTGTTTCGCCTCTGTGTTGTTTGTCTGTGTGGGCGTAGTTGTCTTCCGGCGGGGAGGTTTCGCCGGCCGAACCGAACGATTGAGCGGCGACCATTTATGACGTCATGGCCGGGTCGCGCCGGTGAGTTGAAACCGAAAGCTGACGAAACCATTGTCTAGTGTGAATAGGTGTTCCTGTGGGTATTTGTATGGAAAAATTATGTGTTAAGTGTATTATGTGTGAATGGATTACGTGTTTATTATTATATATAGAGATATTTTATGGGAATGGACTATCAAATAGGTGAAGTATTTGTATGTGTATTAACTGTTTGTTATATGTTCCCTGAAATTGGTGTGGCCCAAAAGGGGCGGGGTTTGGCCTATTTAAGCCAAGGCCAAACCTAAAGTCAGGACTTGTTAACCAAGTCGGAAGCGAGAGTGCAACTGTGGTGCCTCAAGCAAGGAAAAACCTTTGTGTGCTGTAGATACGTTTTTTTATAAAGTTTTTCGTCTTTGTTTTTCTGTGGTTATACCTATTAGGTTTTATTTTTTTTGTTTTCTTTTGAGTGCACCTGTAAATATACTTCACTGTGGACGGCCTCCTTATTGGCACTGTAAATAAATTCCACCTTGCACGAAGTGCTTCTGCGAGTGCGCCATCCTTTACATCCGTTCACGGACTCACATCTCTCCACGAAGGCGAGCTGGTGGGCTCGTCTTCATCACACACATAGATGGGTCTCGGATGCAGGATGGCCTTAACTCCGCCGGGGGCACATCCCAAGCAAGATGGCGATAATGCCAGGGCTTGGAGATCTCCCAGTCTGCTTAAAGAAAAAGCTAAGAGAAAGGTTATCTTGAACGTGAGGTCCTAGGCGAAGCCGACTGGAGGTATTCGAAGGGAGCCAGGAATAGCCCTTCGAGAACCACCGCCAGGTCCCAGGAAGGAACCCTGGACCTAACTGTCGGTCTCATCCTCCAATACCATGGAGAAATAGTATGACCAGTTGGTGCCTCCCCAAAGGCCCAACATTTAGTGGTGCATGGAATGCCGCAATGGCAGCCACGTACACTCTACGTGTGGATGGGGAGAGATTCGCAGAGAAACGATCTTGAAGAAAGTCCAGAACTGAAGCCATTGGGCAGTTAACTGGGCCTAACTCAAGTTCTCTACACCAAGTGGAAAAACATTCCACTTGAGGCCATATAATCTCCTAGTAGACGGAGCCCTAGAGATAAGTATGGTTTCGACCACCCCAGATGATAGACCAGCATCTAGGTACTGAGCCCCCTCAGAGGCTAGACCCACAATTTCCACAGCTCTGGATGAGGATGGAAAATAGTGCCCTCCGCCTGAGACAACAGATCCCTCCTCAGAGGAATCTGCCATGGCGGAGCTATTAGGAGTGAAATTAAGTCTGAAAACCATACTCGGGCTTGCCAACACAGGGCTACCAGAAGAAGACTGATGCCCTCCTGACTGACCCTCTCCAGGACTCCCGGGAGCAGAGCGATCGGGGAAAAAGCGTACAGGCGAAGCCTCGGCCAGGCCTGTACCATGGCATCCAAGCCCCAGCGGGGCTGGATGAGTGAGGGAGAACCAAAGTGGATAGTTGGACGGACGTCCCTCGAGACGCAAACAGATCCACTTCCACTCGTCCAAACCTCTGCCATATCAACTCCACCACCTCTGGATGGAGTCTCAATTCCCGGGCCTCAGCCCCTGCCTCGACAGGATGTCTGCTCCCTAATTCAGAACCCCCGGGACATATATTGTTCTTATAGATAATATTTCCCTTGGGACCATAAAATGATCAGATGCGCCAATCTGGATAGAGGGCACAATCTGAGTGTCCTTTGTCGGTTCAGATAAGATACCACTGAGACGTGGTAACCTTTGATGTCTGTGAGGAAGCTCCTCAGAGCCCTGAACACAGCCAACATCTCTAGGCAATTTACATGCCAAGAATGATGATGGTCCTGCCACAGACCCCTGGCAAAGCGGCCGTCCGAGACCGCGCCCCAGCCAGCGAGGGAAGCGTCTGTCGAAACAGTTTCCCGGCGACATGACACCCCTAACACTGGACCTTGGGACAAGAACCAAGGTTTCTTCCATATTAATAGGGAACGAAGGCATCTGCGCGTAACCTTTATTATACGGAACAAATTCCCCTTGGGGAAAAAACCCTTGGCTTTTGAGCCATCATTGAAGGGGCCTCATGTGAAGCAGGCCCAAAGGAATTACGTTGGATGCCGCTGTTATGAGGACCAGCAGTCTTTGAAATTGCTTTACAATGATGGCCTGGCCTAGCTTTATCCTGGACACCATGGCCAGGATGGATTCGATACGAGCGGGAGACATGCGTGCCAGCATCGTAACCGAATTCCGTACCACGCCCAGAAGAGTAGTCTTCGAAGCTGGGTCCAACACCTTTTCTTAGTGTTGAGCCTCAACCCCCGGTTCTGAATATGGCCAAGGACGACATCTCGATGCCGAACTGCCATTTCCTGAGACTGGGTCAATATGAGCCAGTCGTCGATATAATTCAGTATACGGATGCCCTGAAGCCTCAGTAGAGCCAGAGCCGCATCCATACACTTTGTGAACGTGCGGGGAGAGAGTGCTAGGCCGAACGGAAGAACCCGATATTGGTATGCTTCGCCCCCGAAAGCAACCTCAGGAACCTCCTGTGACATGGAAGGATGGAGACATGAAATAAGCGTCTTTTAGATCCATCGTGACAAACCAGTCCTCGGATCTGATTTGGTTCACGATAATGGTAACAGTAAGCATTTTGAACCTGAATCTCCTCAAAGAACGATTCAAAAAGCCCTAGATCTAAAATAGGCCTCAGTCCGCCATCCTTCTTTGGAACTATAAAGTACCGGCTGTAAAACCTTGACTCCCTGTCTGGTAGGGGAACACATTCTATGGCCCCTTAATTCCAGTAGAGTCTGTACCTCTTGTTCCATAACCCGAGCCTGTTCTGGAACCACTGCAGTCGGTACCACCCCAGCAAACTAGGGAGGTCGGTGACCAACTGCAATCTGTACCCATATTTTATAATATACAGGACCCATATAGATATATGTTTGGAAGCATGGCAGCCCTCTTTATTATTTATTTATTTATTTATTTATTTTTTCGCTTCCTGAAACCTGTCAACGAATGTAGTGACAGCGTTGGAAAACAGGCCAGAAGGAGATAGCCGAGCGGCCAACGGGAAATATTCCCTTATTTAGATCTTTAAGAAGATCGGCCTGGTACGCGTGCTAAATCGTCATAGAGTGCAGGCACGCACCAGCCTGACCCCTTTTTATTTTTATTTTTTGAAATATTTTACCAAATGAACCAGGCTCTCGAGCCTGGCTTCGGGTATTAATCGGGATTCGTTCCTGACCCCCTGAAGCGGGTTTCCGGCAGGGCTGGACCGAAAAACGATTCTCGATGGGCGAACGCGAAAGCTGCCTGGCCGCAAAGCCTGTGGGGCGGACAGTGCAGCCTGCGTTCGCTGGAAACCGATGTGTCCCGAAACGTTTTTAACGGGGGAAAAGCAACATCGATTTCCTGCACCATATAAGCCCAGCCAACCAGTGCAGAGGTGTCCCTGCATGGTTTGTTGGGCAGCACCGGGGCTTAAAGCGAAGATGCCAGATCAGGAGAAAGATAACTCACTAAAGCTTTCTCCATCTGCGGCATCTTGCCATAACCCGACTCTCTCGCACCCACCACATTCGAATAAACATATAATGAATGTGGTGAGATACGTAAAGTGTGGGGTTTCTCCCAGGATCTACACACACATACACATAATATATATATATATATATATTTATAAAGATCTGGAAAAAAACAGTAAGCCCCGGCTCTGAGTTTGTGAACGGTGCTGCAGGAATCTCTCGTCTAGTTCATTTTGACAGGGATCATCCTGCTTATTTTGTGGCCAGCTGATATATTTAAATATATTTATTTATTTAATACTGGCCACAGCACTCATCACAACAACACGAGCTCTACATAAGCAGAAACATAAGCCGGCGAGTGTGACTCATGTTGCTCGTTCCCGGCAGAGCCATGGAGAGAAAGAGTTCCGACACGTGCATAGACTGCCATAGTAACTCAGGAATGCGGAAGTACGCGTGTCGTGGAGCAGCGATTAGTTCCAAAACACTGATAGTTCCAGCATTGAACCCCATTCATTTTCAGTGCCTCCGAAGTACGCTCGCTCTGTAAATTAATGAAATTAGTATTTTTTTACTTTTACACACATTAGCCAACCTCTCGTGAATCTAGTCTGTAGTTATATGTTATGTAGCCAGGTTTAGTAAATGTTTATTGGAAGATAATAGGTTATATGCAGCGATAGCTTACGTGACTAACACTTCACTAACGTAGCTAACTTATGGCGGCAAATCAATGACAATAATAAACGAGCGCACAGCTGATGCTGGCGCGCGCGGTAAATGACTTTCGCGAGCGAATAACAGATCTACACGCGAGGAAACGGGAACTCGCGAGCTCATTCAAGCCCTGCGCGCGCTCATGACATCTCCTCTGCACGCAATACAAGCCCTCGCGCGCGCGATTGATCATACCACACGCCCTCGCGCGCGCAATTGATCATTCCACACGCTCTCGCGCTTGATCTGCTCTCGCCTGCTCCTTTTGCTCGCTCGAACAATTTTATTTTTGACAGTTGAGGGGCGGGACTCCCCTTTTCCGGAAGTCAGTTGTGATTGGACTGTCCAATGACTTGTAATTCACTTGACTTGAGACATCACTTAATTTGTTTTATTTATTGTGGTTAATTATTGTGTAATGTGATTCAATGCATTGTTAATTTAGAATATATTCTTACCAGATATTTTTTTTAACAGAAAGTATTACTAGTGATTGCATTGTGTTGTTAAGAGATAATTTACAGACTGTAATGACACATTTCCATGGTTATTAGCATTGTAAATCTACCAAATTTTGTATGAATTTTTACATAATATAAATGGTTCATTATATTTTCTATTAAATGTAAAAGGGGTTCTGGCTTCTCAAGTTAAGATACAGTACACAGCATTAATTATAGCTTTAAAAGCCTTTCCAGGATTTGCTACCGAATAAAGAGAAACAATATTAAATCCAGCTAATTATTAAACCCAGCAAAGCTATTACATCATTATATAGTGATCTTAATCATCTAACTTTTTGTAAGCTAATAACTTAAGAGAAAGTATGAGGCAAGTAGTGTACACAGCATAAATGATTAAACCCCATCTGCACATAACATATCTTATTATGTTACATAGAAAATTAAATACATTCATGCTGCCAGAACACCTTTTACATTTAATAGAAAATATAATGAACCACTCAAAATTGACATAATAGTAATACACAGGATGAAAACAAAAAGCTTACACAACAACTCTTGCTTATTGATATAAACAAGTAATTTATCTTTGATCCAAAGCCCTTGTTATATTTACAACTATTTAATGGACACTTTTTACATTCTGAGGCTCTCAGATCCACTTTAATTTTAATAATAATAATAATAATTCATTACATTTATATAGCGCTTTTCTGGACACTCAAAGCGCTTTACATAGAAGGAGGGAATCTCCTCAACCACCACCAATGTGCAGCATCCACCTGGATGATGCGACGGCAGCCATATTGCGCCAGAACTAGTGGCGCAATTACTAGTAATAATTTTAGTATTACTAAAATTACTAGTAGTACTAGTACTACTAGGCAATTACTAGTAATAATTACTAGTCTTAATTTTGGTCGGATAAACGTAAATATATGGTAAATTGGGGTCTGGGGAACTATAGCAAATATGACTTTTTCTCCAATTTATTTTAGATATTTTAAGCCAACACAAATCACATAGTCTTTTAAATATAAAATGTAAAAATGTATAAGAATTTTCATGATTTACAATGCTAATAACCATGGAAATGTGTCATTACAGTCTGTAAATATCTCTTAACAACACAATGCAATCACTAGTAATACTTTGTTAAAAGAATATATTCTATATTAACAATGCATTAAATCACATTACACATTAATTAACCACAATAAATAAATAAAAATTAGTGATGTCTCAAGTCAAGTGAATTACAAGTCATTGGACAGGCGTCCAATCACAACTGACTTCCGGAAAAGGGGAGTCCCGCCCCTCAACTGTCAAAAATAAAATTGTTCGAGCGAGCAAAAGGAGCAGGCGAGAGCAGATCAAGCGCGAGAGCGTGTGGAATGATCAATTGCGCGCGCGAGGGCGTGTGGTATGATCAATCGCGCGCGCGAGGGCTTGTAATGCGTGCAGAGGAGATGTCATGAGCGCGCGCAGGGCTTGAATGAGCTCGCGAGTTCCCGTTTCCTCGCGTGTAGATCTGTTATTCGCTCGCGAAAGTCATTTACCGTGCGCGCCAGCATCAGCTGTGCGCTCGTTTATTATTGTCATTGATTTGCCGCCATACTAACTTACGGTAACCTGATGTAAATAATATATAATATTTTTAATAATATTTTATATATGTATATATATATATATATATACATACATATATATATATATATATATATATATATATATATATATATATATATAATATATAATATATATATATATATATTTATTATATTATATATATATATATATATATACATATATATGTTATATATATATATAACCCCGGGGGGGGGGGGGGTTAGGGTTAGTTATGTGTGATTGAAACATGTGTACTGTACACAGTACGTACATGTATTTGTGTGTTTTCTGATGAATGGTAGTCTAAGATTAGGGTAGGATGAAGGGGTACATTAGCCATACTGAATTAGGTAATTCACTCATTAACTATCTCTCCGGTTTAATTTTATGAAGTTAATATTTACCGAACATTGCTGTAAATATAGTCGTTGCTTTCTACGTTATGGGAGCAGTCTATTTCCCTCCTAAATCATTCATTTGTACATACACAGCGTAATTATTTATATTTTATGCTGGTTGGAATTCTGAACAGACTGCAGACCTCTTTGCGTGATCACGAAGGTAGGCTAATGGCTGAATCGGAATTTATACGCAATATCACGGGAATCAATAGCCTAATACAGCCCAGTTGTGCTAAAATTAATATCATGAGACGTCCATCATCAGATGAATGACATGGAAAAGTTAAGTTAGAGCCGCTAAAGCCAGTGCTACTACCCATGCGAACACGAACACTAAGCTTTTCCTTCCAAAAACATAGCCTAAAACGTAACTAAGTTGTCACCCTGCCTCTACAAATGCAAAACTGACTAACAAAATGCACTAACAGCTTAAAAAGTACTTGGGTGTGTGTTTTATGTTATATTTACCGTTTGATAATGCAATCGCTGCTGTCTGTCCATAGAAGAACATGACAGCACGCGTATGTTTTGGAACTATTGGGGCTTACATGAACCACGTGACAGCCGTCGCGGCGACATCAAAGCGTGTCGCAACTCTCTCTATATACGACTCTGGTTCACGGTGCTGAGCACATTTATTTTTATTTTTATTTTTTTATAAACAGATAGCTCGAGAACTGGGCATTCGTCACGGGCAGAAGAAGCCGCATCGCGGGCTTCTGCGCCGTGAACGAGTGTCATAGAATCTGCGGATGATGAGAGAAAAGGTGCCTCAGCAGTCTCGTTCTCATCCGCGAGATCCTTTTGCGATCTCCGCGATCTAAGCCG
Organism: Chrosomus eos; assembly: GCA_036326025.1. NCBI lineage: Eukaryota > Metazoa > Chordata > Actinopteri > Cypriniformes > Leuciscidae > Chrosomus > Chrosomus eos. Next base: position 2,800,425 of record CM070821.1, read on the forward strand.
TCGCGCCGCCTCAACGGACGCGGGACCCGAATCGCGGGGATCGCGAGCCTGGCCATCATCAGTGAAATAATATAGCCAAGCGACTCTAATAGGAAGTGCTTCACAGTATCACAGGCAGCCCTCTCGAGGTGCTGACTGTGCGTGCTGCACCCCTAAACAATACACACACACACACAGCAGATGCGTGTCCCCACCCGTGGCATATAATCTTGGGCAGGGGTGCACACACTTAGTGAATTGTTTACTCGCCAATATAGAGCTTAACACAGACAAACAACATCAAATAAGACAGACAGTTTCACAGAGAGCGCTTGCTAAAGAGCGATAGCTGGCATTCTATGCGTCAGCGTCACCTTTATGCTTCCGGTTATGCCGTCACATGTTACGTCACGACGCAACACCAATCAGGATTGGATTAGTTTCATTTTTACTTCAGAGGCGCACGCTAAGGGAGCGTCCCCAAAGTATCGATTTCTCGATGCATTGTGGAGTTCCATCGATAGGGAACTTAAAATTTCTTCTTGTCTGGACAATCTAGTTATCTCTACACAAAAAAATAAGTTGAAATAACTAAATTGCTAAAATATTTTTTACAGTGTAGGTTAGGTAAGTGAATTGAATCTGACCTAAATTATAAGCAATTTAACATACTGTATAATTGGACAGAATATTTCTCTGTGGTCTGTTCTGGCTGAACGATATCAGATATCTTTCCTACAATTTTGATTAATCGTAATTGGAATTAAGAAATCTACAATGTTATTTGGTGTAACGAATCTTCTCTATGGAATATTAATAATCAATCATAACTTCTTCCTAGCGTGTGTCCCCCGTAGGTGCAGGGTCCGCTTGTCGACAAGCCTTTCTCCACTTTCTCCGGTCCAAAGCATCCTCGGGGGCGGCATCGATGTATTTCATGTCTTCCTTGATTCGGCCCATCCACCTCTTTTTCGGTCTTCCGCGTGGCCTTTTCCCCTCAGGGCTGAGCCGCAGTGCTCTTCTCACCACTGACTCTTCGTCACTGCGGATCACATGGCCGTACCATTGGAGGCGGGCTTCTCGCATCTTCTCCGTGATTGGTGCTACTCCCATGATCTTCCTGACATCCTCATTCATAGCGTGGTCCAGCCGGGTTAATCCCAATGTCCATCGGAGCATACGCATCTCCATCGTGCAGGCCAGCATTCTGCTCCATAGAGGGCGACTGGGCGAACTACCGTCTTGTAAACCTTTGCCCTGAGGTGGGTGGGTATGCGTCGATCCCAGAGGACACCAGTGACCTGGCGCCACTTCATCCAGGCAGCGTTGACTCTTGCTCTGGTGTCTGGAAGGCTGTCACCATTTGCAGAGAGGGTGGAGCCGAGGTACTTGAACTGTTCCACTTTCTTCAGGTCCTTCCCATTGATGGTGATTGTGCTGTCGGTTTGGGTGCTACCTTCCATGTATTCCGTTTTATCCAGGTTGACCTTGAGGCCGCTTTTGCCAAGGTGGTCGTTGCACTTGGACTTGGACGTTGAGTTCCTGACGGGTCTCTTTGGCGAGGAAGACATCGTCGGCGTACAGCAGTGTCCATGGGTGGTTTGTTTGGATGTCAGCTGTTGCTGTGTCCATGCAAAGGACAAAAAGCAGCGGCGATAGGGCTGATCCCTGGTGTACGCCAACCCGGATGTCAAATGGTGGCGAGGTTCCCACAGGGCACCGGACACAGCTTGTGGTACCTTGGTAGAGGAGTTGGGTCCAGCGCACGTACTCTTCCGGGACTTGGTGCGATCGAAGTGATCGCCATATAAGGTCGTGGGGAACTCTGTCGAAAGCTTTCTCAAAATCGAGGAAGGCCATATGGACCGGTATATTCTTCTCCCTGTGCCTCTCCATTAGCAGGCGGGCGGCATGGATGGCATCTGTGGTGCCAGAGCCCTTGACAAAGCCGCATTGGTTTGGTGTGATACTGGTAATAGAGTGTAGGCGGGAGTCCAGGATGCGCTCAAATATCTTCATCGTGTGACATAGGAGTCGGATTGGCCGGTAGTTTGTGCACTCGCTGACATCCCCCTTGCCTTTCCAGATCGGCACCGTGGTGCTAGTTGTCCAGGCTTGGGGAGGCTTGTTATCGGCGATGATTTGGTTTGAAGAGTAGCGTGAGGATTTCTGTGCCTCCGCATCCCATGAGTTTCCAGGCTTCAGCAGGAGTTTCATCGAGTCCAGTTGTCTTCCCGTTTTTCATCTTCTTGACAGCCTGTGACACTTCAGTGGTGGTGATTGGTGGGACTGGACCAGCGACAGGGTCCATTATTGGTATTGGGGGGTGTAGGAACTCTTTATTGGAGATCCCGGAAAAGTAGTCACGCCATCGCTGGGAAATGGCTGGTGGGTCCTGCAGCAGACGGTGGTTGACGTCCTTGATGGTGGCTACTTGGGCGATGGCTTGTGTGGACTGGTGACGGGAGCTGACTAGGCGGTAGATCTTATTTGCACCCTCTGATTTGTCCAGCTCATGGTACAACTTGTCGATGTGCTTCACCTTGGCGATGGCCACTGCCTTTTTCGTCGCAGACTTGTGGGTCTTGTATCGGTCAAGGTCAGCGGGCTTTTGTGTTCACTCCACTTCCACCATTTTATTCGTTCAGGCCCCGTCTTACGCACCTGGGGTTGCCGCTGTAGGTTAAGGCGTACGTCAAGGATGAGTGGTCGATGTTGGGGACCGATGTTGTCCGATGGGATCACCTTGGTGTCGAGGGCGAGCTTGAGGTCGCGGCGGCGGAGCATCCAGTAGTTGATCTGTGTCGCAAATGCACTGCTGTTGTAAGTGGGTGGGCCTGGACGTGGGCTTCGGCACAATCCAGGATGTGGCGACCATCGTTGTTGCGGGTACCATGTCCCCATCCACCTTCTACTTGTTCGTAGTCATGTCTCGCTGAGCCTACGTGCCCATTTAGGTCTCCACCGATGAACAAGTACTCCTCTGGTTCCACAGTCCGTAGATGTGCATCCAGGTTTCCCCAGAATTCATCCTTGTCCTCGTCAGTGCAGCCAGTTTGGGGGGCGTAGCAGCAGACAACACGGATGGTGATCTAGCCGGAGACGATCTTGATGGAGATAATGCGGTCTGAGATGTTCGAGACATCGGTGATCTGGTTCCGGAATTGCTGGTTGACGGCCAATGCGACTCCATTTCGCTTCGGGTTGATACCGTAGTAGAGGAGTTTGTATCCTTCACCGATGTCCTTGGCTTTTGCATCCTTCCATTTTGTCTCTTGTATGCACGCGATGTCGATGCGGCGTTTGTTGACGACGTCAGCCAGTTCGCGGCTACGTGCTGTCAGTGTGCCGATGTTGATGGTGGCCAATCGGATCCTTTGGACTCTCTTCTTTAGCCTGCCCCGTCCATGGGCAGGGAGCCCTAGCACACTTCCCACGCCATCCGGGTGAAGACGGCGCGCGTCGCCTACGGGAAACGCCCTAGCTTGATCGGGTACTCAGGATTGTGCTGCCATTTTGATGCGACCAAAAATCACCCACCCGATGTGTCGCTACATCTGTCGCTGAGACCAGAACCATCGTTAGCCAAGTGCCAAGGCCCTCGTTTTCAGCCACCGTCACATGGAGGAGATGGTTGGATTTTGATGGCCTAGATGGTTGGATTATTTGATGGATAATCAATAATTAACTAGTTATGATTAATTATGAATATTTGGGTCAGTTAATTGGATTAACTTGATGTGGCTGAATTAATATTACAATCAATTAATCATTTCGTCCAACAAACTCTTTTGATTATTAATTTATTCTAAGAAACAGGTATACCAAGATGCTACACACCATCTGACTAGTAAGTCAAAGTTCAAATCACAGTCTTTACTGTCCCAACTTAATTGATATAAGTACCAATGTAGAACATTATATAGAAACGTTGTCTATTCCTCATTTAGTAAGGCCAAACAATAAATCTACTGTAGGATCTAGGAAAAATCTTATTGTAATTAAACCAGAAAATCCAAATATCAGTGAACAAAAACAATTTCTAAAGATAGGTCTTCTAAACATTAGATCGCTCACACCTAAGGCGGTTATTGTAAATGAAATCACAGATAATAGTTTCGATGTACTTTGCCTTACTGAAACCTGGCTTAAACCAAATGATTATTTCGGTCTAAATGAGTCTACTCCGCCAGGATATTGTTATAAGCATGAGCCCCGTCTGATCGGTCGTGGCGGCGGTGTTGCAACAATCTATAGAGATATTCTCAATGTTACTCAGAAAACTCGTCATAGGTTTAATTCGTTTGAAGTACTTGTGCTAAATGTTACGCTCTTAGATGTAAGAAAGAAATCCCCATTATCTCTAGCCTTGGCTACTGTATATAGACCTCCAGGGCCTTACGCTGATTTCCTAAAAGAGTTTGCAGACTTTCTCTCAGATCTATTGGTCAATGTCGATAAAGCAATAATTGTTAGAGATTTTAACATACACGTAGATAACACAAATGATGCGTTAGGGGCTGTGTTTACAGATTTATTAAACTCCTTTGGGGTCAAGCAAAACGTCAGTGGTCCCACTCATCGTCTAAATCATACACTAGATTTAATTATATCATATTGAACCAATCCAACTGATATAAATATTATACCGCAAAGTGATGATCTCACTGATCATTACATGGTAACTTGCATAATATGTACTGCTGAAATTTGTCATGTCGCGCCACGTTATCGACCAGGCAGAACAATCCTTCCAACCACTATAGATAGATTCTCAAATAGCTTACCTGATCTATCTCAGCTGCTCAGTGAACCCAAACAAACAAATGAACTAGAGGAAATGACTAGCAGTTTGAGCACCATTTTCTCTAGTACACATAGATATTGTTGCACCAATTAGATTAAAAAAGGTTAGAGAGAAAACTAAAGCACAGTGGTACAACAGTGCTACGCATGCTATCAAGAGAGAAACTCGTAACTTAGAGCGTAAATGGAAACAAACTAATTTAGAGGTCTTTAGAATCGCGTGGAAAGACAGTATGTCACGTTATAAAAAGGCTCTAAAAACAGCCAGAGCTGAGCATATCCACAAACTAATAGAAAATAACCAAAATAATCCAAGGTTCTTATTTAACACAGTGGTTAGACTAACAAATAAACAGACATCACCAGAGCAAAATATTCCGTTACAATATAGTAGTAATGATTTTATGAATTACTTCAATGAGAAAATAGAAAGCATCCGAAACACAATTATAAATGTACAATCCTCTATGGTGTCTTATGATTCAGCCTCAATTATGGCCCCTCTAGAACAACTAAACCACTTTACAACTATAGGACAGGAAGAGCTAAATAAACTTATCATTGCATCTAAACCAGCAAAATGTTTATTAGATCCTATACCAACTAAACTACTGAAAGAAGTGTTACCTGTAGTGGAAGAGCCTCTTCTCAATATTATTAACTCGTCTTTATTTTTAGGTCATGTTCCAAAAATATTCAAGCTGGCAGCACTAAAACCTCTCATTAAGAAACCGCAATTAGATCCAAATAACCTAGCAAATTACAGACCCATCTCAAATCTTCCATTTATGTCTAAAATGCTAGAAAAAGTTGTGTCCGCTCAATTGTGCTCTTTCTTGCAAGAAAATGATCTGATCTGCCGCAAGGATCTGTCCTAGGCCCTCTGTTATTCTCAATATATATGCTGCCACTTGGTAATATTATAAGAAAACATGGAATTAATTTCCACTGTTATGCTGATGACACTCAATTATATATCTCATCACGACCAGATGAAAACACTAACTTATCTATCTGAGGTATTACTTATTGGTCCAAAAATCTACCCACAAAATCCCTTACAATACAACTTTAATTTAGAAGGATGTCCTGTTACTTTATCCACTACAGTAAAAGACCTGGGTGTTATACTAGACCGCAACTTGACTTTTGAAAATCATATTTCATATGTCACAAGAACAGCCTTTTTCCACCTTAGAAACATTGCTAAGCTACGTAACATGCTATCTGTTTCTGATGCAGAAAAGTTAGTTCATGCATTCATGACCTCGAGACTAGATTACTGTAATGCTTTATTAGCTGGTTGTCCTGCATCCTCAATAAACAAGCTACAGTTAGTCCAAAATGCAGCCGCTAGAGTTCTTACTAGGTCAAGAAAATAAAGAAATATAACACCAATTTTATCATCTCTACACTGGTTACCTATTAAGTTCCGTATCAACTACAAAGTATTACTACTGACTTATAAAGCCCTAAATGCTTTAGCTCCTGTGTATTTAACAGACCTTCTATCGCCATACAATCCATCGCGCTCTTCAAGATCACTAAATTCGAGGCTTCTGGTCATTCCTAGGATATCTAAGTCTACTAAAGGAGGGAGGGCGTTCTCACATTTAGCTCCTAAACTCTGGAATAGCCTTCCTGATATTGTTCGAGACTCAGACTCGCTGTCCCAGTTTAAAACTAGATTAAACACGCATCTCTTTAACCAAGCATTCACTTAATGCTTACCTTTTATACTACTGCTGAATCAGTTCGAATGCATTAACATTATGAACATCAGCTATGCTAATTATTTCCCATCTGCCTTTCTGCTGTTATCTCGGTAGTCCCGAGGTAAATAGCGTTCGTCAGCTCCAGTTTGTATCCAGCCTCTCACGGAGACTTCAGATGCCCCAACACCTGTGATGAGACGACTAAACGCCTGTGATGAGACGACTCGACGCCTGTGAAGCGACGACTCAACGCCGGCGATATGTTATGCCCTAAATTAAAACATGATTATCTAACTGTATTTTTCTATGAACATTTCCAAAATGCACTTTCTGTAAAGCTGCTTTGAGACAATGTGTATTGTGAAAAGCCCTATACAAATAAATTTGAATTGAATTGAATTTGTAAACTTGTTTGCGTTCTATGTTGTATTATGTTGTGCTTGCTTATGTCATTTTTTTACGATGCTGTTCATTCATCCATTGTTGCGATTATCATGAAGACAGTTGTCAATATCTCACAAAATTATCAGGACATATATAAGCCTAGAGGTCGTAAATAGTGTAAACGAGCACAATTTGCAAACTATTATGATAAATTGCAATAATCGTGTCTAATGACATCATAACTGCCAATGTTATGAAATAATGCGACGTACATTTAGCTTTATTGATGTCATCTGGCATTTTGTAATGTTTACATTACAATCAAAAAACAAATGAAATTATACAGTAGGCCTAGACTATAGGCTATTTACTTGTGATTTAGCAGCAATCGTGTAAAACGTTATAAGCCAGCAAACACGGTACAGTACTTTATTATTATAAAGTAGTCTAACACTTGACATATAGTTGTTATTATCCTATTACCATCAACAGTAGTTCAGTAAACTATGCAGTAGCCTAATATTTGTATGAAATCGTGAAACATTACCTGGTCAATATCTTCGAAGTCTATCTGTGTCTGTTGCATGGCCGACTCTTCTATAGCATGTTCTATAGCCACGGGTATACGGCTATTTACGATAGTGCAAGTATTCCACAGCGACTCAAGGGGTCGCTGTTTGACAAAAACACAAATGCTGCATAGTGTGGCTTTAAAGGTGCCCTAGAATGTTTTTTTTTTATTATTTTATAATGTTTCCTGGGTTGCCCTTATAATGTTAGTATGTTTTTTAGATCAAAAATAGTCATAATTTAGAAATAAAAGGCATTTTTCCTAGCCTGATTTTAGTCTCTGATTTGAACACTCTGTTTGAAGGGGCGTGTCTGCTGTGAGAACCGGCCACTGCTGTGATTGGCTGACATGCTTGCATATGAAATATGCCATGTGAAACTCTCTCGAATACTTTCACTACAGCTGTTAAATACGTTTTAACTATTACAGCTATCAAGATTAACGAATCATGAGATGTTTTTAAAGTATTTAGATCTATTTCCATCACATAAAATGTTGCTGTGATGAGCATTGAGCAAGCAGATGACAGTTCGTTGATCGCGAGACAACGCAGTTTCTCTCTCTCATGCTTTTACCAATGCAAACGATGTACATACAGTAAGTGCTTCGTTGTGCAGTGTAACAGCGTCATTGATTTCATAACGAGTTTGGTAAGAGAGATAAACTCGCGCTGTGTGGATTGTTGTTTGACCGCTTTCTGTATAGTTTATTCACTGAGAATTATTTAACGTTAGTTATGTATGCTCGTTACTTGGAGTTTGCTATTACTGTACTAGGATCTTGCGCTGGATCTAACACAGTGTAAATTATCGTTAATAAAATCACTACTTACCAGTTAAGGATAAGGATAAACTTTATTTGTCCCCGAAGGGAAATTTGTCTTGGGCAAAGTGCTACCGTATTACTCAACACACAACACATACACAACACAACAATATATAAAAATAAATAAAATACAAGATATGTAAAGTACTTAACACAGTAAAATGCTACTGCTAATGTGCTATAGGTGCGTTGTTCCGGGTCGTATTCAACAGTTTTATTGAGACTGGAACAAATGAAAGCTTCAGTCTATTATTTTTACAAATTGGGATTCTCAGTCTCTTTCCCGATGGCAGCAGCTGGTATTCGCTAAAAAGAGGATGTTCAGAGTCAGTACTAATACTCGTCGCTCTTCTCATCATTGCCTCTTCGTATAGAGACTGTATAGGTTTATATTGTTTTATTCCTATGATTTTCATAGCTGTTTTGTGGATATAAGTCAATTTGTTTTTCAATTGAACAGACAAATTTCCAAACCAGACTACGATTCCATAGCGAATCAGACTTTCAAGCGTGGCTTGATAAAAGACAAATAAAATGTTGCTGCCCACTCCATACAGTCTCAATCTTCTTAAAAAATAAAGCCTCTGTTGTAGTCGTGTGCACAGATTGTCAATGTGTGTCTTCCAACAAAGAACATTGTCCATATAAAAACCCAGGTATCTGTAAGATGTAACTTGCTGTATCACTGTGTCTTTAATGATCACAGGCTTATGTTCAGATACATGTCTTGGGTCAAGGACAATTTCTTGTGTTTTTTTTGTTGCGGGAATATAGTTGGAATAAAGTTGCGGGAATATAGTTGGAATTACTCCCTTCTTCAGTTTGAGGCGCTGAGTCGCTATTGTCCCAGGTTCGAAAATAAGTCCGTGGTGAAATGGGCAGAGCAAACTAACAACTTCAAATTAAACTGTTGCGGTATCCGATTATATATAAACATCAACCACGCCTGTTGACATTTCTTTTCTGTGGGAAGGGTATGAAAAGTACTCACATCCCCTGCACAGCCTGGAACATAACATTTATTTCCATGATCTGCCATTTTCTCTCTGATCCTCGCTTGTTCCGATGGTTCGGCTGTGCAGTGCCTGTCATTGAGGGGTGGGATATGCAAATCTTTGGAGGCGTGATCCCCGACTGTTGCGTCACAGTCGGTATAATGTGGAGATTCGCCTGTTTTTCAGGGGTGTTTTTTAAAAACGAGATTTAAATAAGGAGAAAACAATGGTGTTTGAAACTCACTGTATGTCATAAATTCAATTTCACATTCGATGGCACCTTTAAGTTGTACTGCATAATTTTTAATTTTTTTAAATATTTTTTTATATCTGAATGTATTCTGCTAGGTGCCGCCCCATCTACCTAATTTCTCATTTTCAGTACTTACACTCTCATCTACCTACTGTTGTTTTGTCTGCTGTCTTTGTCCATAGCCTTTATTGTTGCTTGTTTATTGTCAAGCATCCTTGAGCCCTGGAAAGGTGCTATATAAATAAAACGTATTATTATTATTATTAATAAAAACCAATGTTTTTGTTCATTTTCAAATATCTTGGATTATTTTCAACCCTACACTGGGAAATAAATAAGTAAGGGAAACTGCCACCACAGCAGGCACGTGCACAGGTAGGGCTCAACCTATGCAGAGCACATGCCCTTTTTGCTCTGACACTGGAAGTGCCCCTTTTTTTAGTGGTGGTATTTTTTTTTTCTTCTTCAATAAATCAATGCTATTGGTCACCCTTTACGTCTGTCTGTCTGTTTTAAAAATATTTACCCAATGAAAGTTCTTAAAAAGAGCTTGTGTAAATCTTGTTCGATCCTCAAACTGTCAGTAAACCTGATAACTCCGCCTCCTCTATTGTGACTGAATGAACTGAAGCTCCGCCGCAGCCGCACAGCAGACAGCAACTGAACGAAGATTTGCAAGGATAAATAAAGATCTTGTTGTTTAAATAAGTACTAAACACGTTGTTTATAAAAGCTCATATTTTGTTTATTTGATGTGTGACTGAGACATGTGGGACCTGAGAGAGTCTAGGCTAGAATTTCCCATCTAGTCATAGCCAATAAGTAGCCTATACTAAATAGCCTGTGCATAGAGTAGCATTTCATCTTTTATTAAATGCGATTTTGGCCAAATGTATTTTACAACATGAAAAACTGAGCGCCTATATAGCTACAACAAACTAGTAACCCGTTGATGAAAATGTAATGTGATGCCGCCGGCGCCGTTTTAATGACGGAAAAAATGCACATTTGCACACATATGGTCAAAAACACCGTAACTGTCTTTGAGTTTGACTTCTGTAAAATGTTAACAAGATATTCAAGTAAATAATACAACAACATATAATTTGTTTTTACCATCGGAAAATCATAAGCACAGGCGCGCCCCCGCGCTGTTTCGTTCTGAAACTACACAAAGTGACTGAGTGATCCTCGTCACCTAGGTAACATTCTAAGAAATTTACTTCTTTGATTTATGATTGCTGATACACTTAATTTATTAACATTTCATCTTGTTATGGTAATAATATTAAATTATAGGTAATTCAAGGCTGTTGATATGCCCGTATTCGCTATATAGTTTTTTTATCATAGTATTCTATACTCTCCGCTCGTCCTCACATGTATAAATGTAGTAGGCTAAAACATGGTTTTACTACAGTAATGTTGTAGTAGTAACTAAAAAAAACATTATATAAGATCACTTTGAAATCTTTATATTTTATCATGCAGAATGTAATTCATCATTTAATTCATTCCAATGCTTAATTTATTTGATCCAAAATAATGCAAAAACTTTTATTGAACTTTATGTGTGCAAAGCAGAGAAAAAAATTATATATATATATATATATATATATATATATATATATATATATATATATATATATATATATATATATATATATATATATATATACATACATACACACACACACACACACACACACACACACACACACATTTTTTATAACTATAACATTTATAATAAAAAAATCATAACTGATATAACTATTTTTTTTGTACTTATATGAATTTTGATTACTTGGTGGGGAAAAAAGGGGAGGGGGGTGCCCTTTTTTAGTTTCAGCACATGCCCCTCAAAAGGTCTGTGCACGGCCCTGCACCACAGCCAGAAGTTTGTATAGATAGTATGCTTACCTCAGGAGATTTAATACGCAAGGTTTATGATATGCTGTAGCTTTCCTGACGCTTGTTAGTATAAAAGTTATCTTAAGTGTTAGCAAAAAAAAAAAAAAAAAATTGTGAGTAATGTGTAGTTAAAGGTGCCCTAGAATGTGAAATTGAATATATGTTGGCATAACAGGAGTTCAGTACATGGACATGACATACAGTGAGTTTCAAACCCCATTGTTTTCTCCTTCTTATTTAAATCTCATTTTTAAAAAACACCCCTGAAAAACAGGCAAATCTCCACATTATACCGACTGTGACACAATAGTCGGGATCATTAATATGTACGCCTCCAAAGATTTGCATATGCCAGCCCTCAATGCCAGGCGGAACTGCGCAGCCAAAGCATGGCAGTAGCTCAGTGTTTGGATGTACACATGAACACAAAAGTATTTTTTAGTTCCTTCATCCGTTCCGCTGAAGAAACAATGGGTTAATTTTATTTTCTCTGAAAATTTCCAAACATTTCGAGAAGGGGATATTATTGAACATTTCACCGACGACTATTTCCTCAACTTGGGCCAATACAGAGCTGGCCTCGGATCGAGCTACCAAGCAACACTTTCTGATGTGTAATTGTTCAAGTTCAAACAGGTAATCTTTCTCTCAAAATCGTTCAATACTGTTTATGCATCAGTAAGTCAAGCCAGTGACTAAAATATCAACTTCACATCGTTTCTTTTAGTAGGATGAAAAAAACGTATTTAAATTGTGAATGAATTATATACAGAAGGCGATCAAAGAACAATCTTTCCACAGCACGAGTTTATCTGGACACTTGCCAAACTCGTTATGAAATCAATGACGCACGGGTTACTGCACAACGAAGCTCTTACTGTATGTACATCACCGTGTTTGCATTAGTGAAAGCATTAGAGAGAGTGCAGAAACTGCTTTGCAATGATAAGATCTTCAGTCTCGCGATCCACAGACTGTCATCTGCTCAATGCTCATCACTGCAACATTTTATGTGATGGGAATAGATCTAAATACTTTATAAACATCTCACAATTCGTTAAACTCGAGACGTATTATAAACACGAGTTATAATACGTAGCTCTTTCATATGCAAGCATGTCAGACACGCCCCTTCAAACAGAGTGTTCAAATCAGAGGCTAAAAACAGGCTAGGAAAAATGCCTTTTATTTCTAAATTATGACTATTTTTGATCTAAAAAACATACTGACATTAAAAGGGCAACCCAGGAAATATTATAAAATAATTAAAATAAAAAAAAACATTCTAGGGCACCTTTAAGTCAAATTGTTGCTTTTAATTTAGTCTAGGGTGTTCGTTATTTACTTTAAGGAAAACTGAACAAAACAGGTTTAAACCTGAAACCATGATTTTCACTTAGTCCAATATAAAAATGCACTTTAAATAAACGACACAGTAGTTTCACTTTTTTCAGTGTGGGTTATTTTAGGCGGTCAGATTCATTTTCAAAAACATTGATTCATCATAAAATACCCAACCCCAAAAATAACGTTGAATAAACTAAAAAATAGCTTATACTGAGCTGCCAGGGTTCTGGCCTGGCATTATCTCTTGTATCTTTGTTTAATGTTTCCATGTTTGTTTTGTGCTTGAGCACATGGATTTGTCTTTGTTTCTGTTGGCCATGTGCTCCCCTTGTCTTGCCTCCTAGTTTCCCCTTACCAAGCCCCCTCGTTTAGTCCTTTGCTGCGTTCCAAACCGCATACTTCCCTACTATTTAGTATGGGAAAAAGAGTAGGCGAGCGAAAAAGTATGTATGAATCCAAAAGAGTAGGCGAGAATTACCTGGCTGACGTACTAATTATCGCGAGATTCGGACTTAAGTGCGTTCGAATATGCCTACTTTCCTACTATATAGTAGGCGAAAACAGTACGTGAAAGAAGCAGTACGTTCGAAACATCAGTATTCATAAAAGAGTAGGCGAGAAGTTCCCGGATGGCTTACTGCTTCCGGCCCGATTTTTGAGTGCAGTCCGATGGGTACTCTTCTATCCCAGGAGGCCACGCGAGAGGATACGTCATATAAAATAAGAAGGAGATAGGTCATACTCGAACATGACGCCGGACGAAATGATGAAGGACGAGTGTTTTCAAATTTGAGTAGCCTATTAAATATTACAAATCAAATGATCGCATGTGTAGAAGTACTGTACAGTAAACTGTTGAATTGTTGAAGGTGTAAAGACGCTATATAGTATGGTAAATTTGTGATTTTGCTGTAAATCACATTTTATTGTATAGCTAACAGAGGAGCTCCAGTAAGGACACATACGTCTCCAAACTGGATTTGCATACATTTTAAACCGTAGGCATCTTAAATAATTTCTAAATGTCTATTTAATATCTGGTAAGAAAAACTAATATAAGAATTGCATATTTCTACGTCTAATAGATATGAAATAGACGTCTGAGTTACGTGTACTATTGTTTAAGATAATTCACTGTTGTCAACACTGTTTTCATTAGACAAATGTGCTGTAAATAATTTTATATAATATTTGTGCATTTTTGTAGGATCTGAAATGTCTACAGACTGGTGTGGGTGTGATATAGCCGTGGATTTTATCTTTATTGTCTTTTTTTTTTTTTAAATGCATTGTAGAATTTGTAAATGTTATTTATCTTATATATTGTTGATATTGCTTAAATGCTTATTTAAAAAGAAGAGTGTTATGTCCATTTATTAAATTATTTTCGCTTAGCATAGTAGTAGCGCGCGCCCGTGATGTGCTTCGTTCAAGAGTAAAAACGACGACCAGGAAGCCGTCAATGACTGAAGCGCTCGTTTTATTTATTCTTTTATCTTTTTAGACTGGAGCCCAAAGCTGAATCCTGGAAACGGTCCCATGGATGAGTCCCTCCATCACTCCATCTGCCCTTATGAGACCCTCCATCACTCTATCTGCCCTTACTGCAGATTGTGAAGTGCAGCAGCAAGCAGGCACGACTCAGCTCTGATAAATTTGTCAGGATAAAGCCCAGAATGCGAACCGCTGTTGAGATGGCAGTATGTGGGGTTCACCGCCTGTAAATACATGCTTGTAGTCTGAAAAAAGTTTTGTTTCATGCGTTGTTGTCTTGTATATGCATTTGTTTATTGTGATGGTTACTTTTATTTGTTCGTTTACTCATTTATTCATGTTTATTATTGTTGTCAGTAAATAAAATATAATTATTTAGCCTAATGTATGCATTAATTCATTGCTTGACTGGAAATTGAGATGTTTCACTGCATTTATAGCTAGTGTGTAGCTATTCATGTATAACTATCATATGAAAAACAAATTACATTGGGCTTGTTTTATTAAATTATATCATTTTTAGTAGGCTATAAAAAAGTAATATAATTAAGTATTGGTCAGCATTTGCAATGCAATTCATTCTAAGGTAGGCTAATATTAATTTTTAAGGAGCGATACTTATATAAAGTATAAATCAACAGTTTCCTCCAACGGAGAGATCTTCGAGCTGCTCGTCTCATTTGTGCAGACATTACAAACGCTGAGGAAAACTGTTCTAGGTTGTGCTGTCGAGTTACTGATGTGAAGTGTTAGTGCACCTGTCGCTCATATCATTTAAACTTATAAACTTATTACATACAAGATCATGGAAAGATTGATCTAACAATGAACAATAATGACAAAGCAGAAAACATAAAGATCATTGGTTTGTGTACATCATAATATGATATTTATACACAGGAAAAAAAGAACAATAACAAGGCGAGATACTATTACTATTTATATCTACTTATTTATTTATACTATTCATATCTTTAAATAGTTCTGAGGAAAATAAATAAATAAACAACATATTCAAGAGATGACGTTTTTTGAGGTTTCTTAATAATAAATAATAAATATATCGTTATAAGGATAAAACTGCTTAAATCAACCCTAAATGTATTCACAAAAAAATCGGCAGCTGTTTCTTCAACAATACAACAAAATGAGCAACTTTCATCAATATCAAGATATTTACAGATAGATGAATTAAACGTGTCGTTCATCTTTTAAGTTGTTGCGCTTGTGATAACGCGTCGTAGGTCACATGATAACGTAAACATGGCGATGATGTCCGGATCGCATTCATACTCAACGAGATTTGGCTATAAAGTACCTACTCTTTTAGCGCTCGTTAAGTAGGTACTCATTGAAATTAAGTACCTACTCATTAAGTATGCGGTTTGGAACGCAGCCTTAGTCTAGTCCTCGTTCACTAATTGTGTTTACTTGGTCCTCGTTTGCTCCACTCCCTCTATATTGTGCTTCCTTGCTGCTTGTCTTTGCTGGATCGTTGTTTTGTGTTCATGTCCAAGACCTTTCTCAAGTATCATGTCATATCCAGGTGTGATTGTCTAAAGCTCTCTTTGTAGCTTGTATCCTTGCAGTTTTTGCTTTGGGTTTATCTTAGACTAACTTCCCTTTATTTAGCTTTCTTTAGTTTTCTTGTTTTACTTGAGCTATTCTAGTTTTTGTTTGGTTCAGTCTCTCAGATTTATAGAGTTAGTTTCTGTTACTGTTACTTTGCTTTTCTCTTTGATTTATTATTTAGCCTGGGTTTTCACTTATCTAATACCCAGTTTTCTCCTGTTGTATTTCTGGGCAAATGTAAAGACTCTTTCACACCAAAAGTGAAATAATAAGCTTCAGGCGGAAGGAAATGCAAATTTACGAGCAAACCTTTCAGATGCTGCCATACTGGATAACAGAACAATAGGATGCAGGAGAAATAAGTTGAACATTTACTTTACCAATAAAAACAAAATATCTATAATAATTTTTGCTGATGGTTTAATTGAATCATCGAAGGTCAGAAGCAAGTACATTGGTCAATAAAGTTTTATTTAACATATTTAGTTATTTGAGGTTTGCATAGTATTCTGTTTCTGCTTTTCACTGATTTTATTAATTTTGAGGAATATTGAATCTTTTTTTTTTACAAGTGAGATGAGTGAATGCTCATATTTAATCTAGAACTGCAATAACCATCATGTTTACACGGTTCGATTTGTCTCAACATAGGGACAGGAGAGCTGTCAGTCAATAAATGGGAAAACAAATGAACTTGCATTACTTATTTGAAAAAGTAACTCACATATTTTGTTGTTAATTTTAAAAGTAAAGCGTTAAAACATAATCTGATTATGCAACTCATGTTACTGGTAATGAGTCACCCCGTGTAACTCATATATATGTATGCATGGGTATAGGGTAAAGCATTTTACATGTATACTGTTGCTTCAGAGAAATGAAGCTTACAAAACTGCAGTTAGCTGTTAGTGCATGTAGGTCAAGGGTCATGCAGAGCAACCGAGACATGTATTACTTCTGCTTTGCTGTGACATATTGAAGTAAGTGTGAAGGTAAAAACCGTTGCTATGAGACTTGCAGAAGGAAGAGGTCAGCAGAAAAAGTTCAGTTATGGGGAAGCGAGAATTGCAAAAGATCTGTGAAGGGCTCCAGGAAGCCGAGGGGCATAAACTGACTGTTTGCTGTATAACTGTCTTGTTAAATGTGCTCAGGGGAAAACCCTGTGATCTCTGAGGGTATAAATTGTGAGACTTTCAACAGTCGAGTCCGAACCTTGTGGTGAAAAGTACTCGTATATTTTTTTATGTTGATTTTTATTCTGTACTTTGTTATTAAAACGAAACAATTGAATGTGGCGATTCATAAACTTCTCTATAACAAGTCTGAGAGTGATTTACTTCAACAATGAAATAAAAATAATATCAGTTTGAACCTGGACAATAATCTCATCGAGCCTCAAGAGCACTCGGATCCAGACTGAGTTTGGCACAGACTCCCCCTGACATTTCTAGCCAGCAAACATCGCTCAAAACCTGAAGGTAATGCCAAATCTTTTGAATTTGTACAGGTTATGGAGATGTGTGATGGAAAACTTAGTCATTTAGGGGGGATATAAATACAACACTATGAATAAATGTAATATTTTAAAAACCATAGATGGTTTCAAAGTTATTTGGTGCTGAAGAAATGTAAAATCTGGGTACCCCATAAAATCTAGTAAATCTTACATATTCCCCCGGTTTCAGAGACAAGGGTTAAGATACAACTGGAACAACATACACTTAAGTCAAACTTTCAAGGCAATAATTATGATTCATCATTCACATATTGAAAGAAATGTATTTCTCTTAAAAAATATTTTAGAAGAAAGCGGAAAAGGAGCTTTGATTAGAGCCAGATATACTCATCTAAATTAAATGTATGCCCCTAAAGCTTTTTTCTGTATATATATATATATATATATATATATATATATATATATATATATATATATATATATATATATATATTATATATATATATATATATGGGAAAAAAAAGTTCAGTACTTTTTATTATTTAAAACTTTCCAATGGTCAAGAAATAACTGGATGAATGCTGTTGTGTTGTCATTTTATGAAATGTGAAGAAATACCCACTAGTTGAGGCTTATCTTTTTACTGAAATTCCTAAAAGAACAAACAAAAAGTTGTATTACATAGTAAGGCATAAATAGGAAATATTTGTAAGTTAATTAATGTATATGGGCATGAGAGCCCACACTGGGCCATTTTAACGTTTTTATTAATAAACGGGGTGATGGCTCTCTGCACACGCAGTTTGGAGCAAAGTCTCTCTCGCATTCACGCTCGCTCTAGATTCAGGGAGATTTTAACTAATTTGCGGTATAACTAGTCGATCATGAGAGGCTCAACAGGAAGATCTATAGATAAACTCTTCTTTCAGGCATTTGAACGACCGGGTTGACACTTCAGCGTGAGAAATTGGTGGGGGGCGTGTGAAGAGTTGGCAGCTCTGATGACAAAAGAGGTTACATGTGTTAGCTTAATGCTAATTCACTGGTTTCTGAAGCACCTCCGCTATCGTTTTTGCATTCAGTCGTTGTCGCCCCTCGAGGAAACATTATAAAGGCTGGGTTATTTGCCACAGCTCCACTAACCTTTCCTGCATACTTCCACCTAGAAGCACCAATAGCATTGTCTCTCTTTTGTTTTTGCATGTTTGAAAAGCTATTTGCGGAAGAGCTTCTGCTATTGGTCAATCGGGCTGAAGCCGACATTCGTCATCTCGCCTGGCCCTGTATTGCTGTTGCCTTTCTGCTGCTACAGCTTCAATATCCTTAACCTGGAATGGTATACAACAAATGTATCATTTACAGTAAAATGTCCTAGAATCCTTAATAAATGTTAAATAATGCAAAATGTTTAAATGGGATTGGGAATATAGAGTTGACATTTGCTTTAGTTTAAAATGCTAACCTCAAGCCAGATATAATTTTTTCCCTTCTTTTAAATGGAGTGGGAGATGCAATATCCTAACCCTAGCATGCAGATAAAGATGTTTTGAAGACAATAAACATGATTGCAACAATATTTTATTTATCTGTGTTCTTCGAGCCATGTCAGGTATTTTTATAATAATAGATTATATTTATAATGTGATGCTAATCGATATAGACTTTATCATTATGCAGAATACTGTAAAATGATATATTTTCTGTATGTTTTTTTTTATCCAAAGCCAAATCAGATCACAGAAGGTTATTTAACCCTCTGGGGTCTGAGCTGTTTTGGGGCTCTTTAGGTGTTTTGACATGCCCTGATATTTGAGCTTATTTCAGCTACTTAAAACATACCATTTGCCAACATATAAATTTGCTGTATTCAGCACAAACTCTGCTACAATAATATGTGAGCAAAATGGATGTACATGTTTGCATTTTATAGAAAAAAAATAATATGCGTGGTTAGTAAGTTTTGGGAAAAATAATGTCACCGCAATAAGGCCATTTAACACATACTGAATAGTTGTAAACAATACTTTTGAGTTACTATTCTTGTAGGCTAGAATTTTTACTTCAAAATGAAATGAAAATCATTCTGACCTCTCTTCCACAAACAACAATATAACGATTTAAATTTCTTACATCAGTTTTTGGGTCATCACTGCTGTATGCGGAGTGGTGTGAATGGCCATGAATATTAATGTGATTTACACCTGGGAAGACTAAAGACACTCCCCTAATGGCTAATAATAGCCCATCAAGGTGCTGTGAGGCAGCCTGAACTAAGAATGATTCACTGATGAATAAAAAGTTAAAAAAGAACAGCATTTATTCAAAATAGAAATCTAAAGACTTAAAGTCATTCATATCACTTAACACATCCTTTAAAAAAAAAAAAAAAAAAAAACATAAAAAGAGCAAACTTGTTTTTTTTATATATAAAAAAAGTGCATTCAAAGAATCCTAAAATGATGGGTAGACCGCATCACCGCGAGTATCTGTTTATGGCCCATATAGACTGCACGCATTTACTGATACACTCAATGAACGGCTGTACCTAATACAAATAAAACATCTCTAGTTAACTAGCAGAGCATTCATTTAGTCCGCTCTTAAATAAGAGATCTAGAGCTAAAATGTTTTGTTTTTGAACTCAAGCTGAGCGCTCCTGTCCGCTGCTATCCTCCTGTCCGCGCGCGCAGTCTTCACTCGCTCTTAGGACGCGCTCTTCAATCTATCTATAGAATAGCTGCGGACACTATTCATTCCGGTGAAATCACAAAATAAAATGCACACAAACGTGTGTCCTATATACGTGTGTATTTGATATAGACTGTAACAACTGATGAACATATTCGGTTTTGATGAGAGAAAAAAAACTATACCGAGGCGGATTCGAACCCATAACCTCTGACACTCTAGGCAAAAGATCTGCCACTACACCACAGCTGCTACTCACACAAAAATTGCGGATCGATATATTTCACTAAATCATTATAACCTAAGCAGTTATTCAAAAAGTTTACACAAGCGTATAGGCCTACACGAATGTTGTGAGGTAATATTTACTATGGCAAAAGCTAGGCAAAATATAGTCTGAAAATGCATTTGAGCTCTATGATCAGAAAAGGAATTATAACACTAAACAACTTACTCCGAACTTGTATCCTCGGCGGGGTCAGTTCGTTCATCAAAATGCAGCCGTTCGTCGTCCGAGTTTCAAATTCCTCTGAGGAAAAGGTGAATTATTCCCCGCTGTCCATAATCCTCTGAAGGAGTAGCGTGTTTCCATCCCTAAAATGCTATGAACTATCAGTATTCTGATGAAGAATCTTCGTGTTGTTTGGCATTGATCGCGGGGTGTGCCGCGTGTGCTATGCATAGATCACCTATTTACCATGTGAAAAGCTCTGGGGGCGTGGCGGCCTCAGCTCATTAAAGATAATGAAGGGAGAGCGAAAAAACTGTACCTCTCCTTGGTTTCAAACGGATTACATAAACTGGAAATATATATATTTTAAATAAATTACTTCATTTAAAAGAAGAGAATTTCAGCTTCATAAAGAGAAATCTCTCGCATCTCTGTGACAAGTATTGACAGAGTTGCAGTTATTTTTTCGGACGCGTTTCAGAACGGACCTCACTGACAGAGAGAAGGCAAAACACGCATCATGTTTATTTTTCTTTATTTAACGAAAAGCACAACACTTTGTTTTTATTGTGAGTATCCACAGAAAAAATACACACTTAACAGGATCTAATGATGTACAACACTTATATTTAAGATCAAAATCAACAGAGTAATTTGATTATCTTTTACACTGATAAGGAAAAAATCCAGCAAAACGCGGGGGCACGTTTTCCGACCCCAAAGGATTAAAACACACACTTATAAAGTTTGGAGCAAAAACATTGTTTTAAAGTAACACCAGGTAGCTTTTCCTCTTAGGTCGCCCTACTGGTTGGAAACGAAATTGTCCTTTGCCGCTGTCGTAAATAATTTAGATTACCGTTGCTCGCTGTTTATCCAGCACCGGCTTTAGAATGAACGATGTCCACAGACAAGGTAAAGTATGTTACATGATTTCATGAAAGGATGATGTATTGTGACATCAGAAACGAAGAAAAACGAAATAATGACTATTGTAGCGCTTGATGTAAAGCAGTCGGATTTTGTAGTTCTTTTTGTGCACGGGTTCCTACCCGAAACCCGAAGTTACATAGTGCCAGTAAAAGCGATACAGACCACGTCACGCTATGGCAGATGTGTCATTTAACTTATTTTAAGTCGATGTACCATCAAAAGGGTCTTGGAAATATATTATGAAGGTTGAAAAACTACTTGGTGTTACTTTAATCTCACAAATGATGTATTTATGGTGTGCTAAGCTAACATGCTAGCGAGCCCTAAAATGCATCTGCCACCTAGCTGTTATTTTTAGGAATTTTTTTTTAATAGGAATGCTTACTGAAATGTTTCTTTTTTTCAAGAAGGGGATTTGATACAAAGTGAGACCTTTGATCAAATAAATTAGGGATTGAAAGTGTGAATAGCCAGTCGTTAGTAATTATAATGATGACAAAAGAAAAGCATATTTAAAGCCATAACCAGGCCGGAGAGGTGTGAATGTGTGCAGGGGAGACTGACACTAAATGAGGCTCATTTGCACTACAAAACAATAGAGAAAATGGACTTAATAGATGCTTAGAAGATGACAATAAACATCAGTTTGCATTTTAGAGTCTAATCTAATCAAAATAAAGTCATATGACACAATCTTTAAAAACATTTATTTAAATACAGAGTTTTAGACATATCATAAACATAACATGGTCAGACATGTGGCTTAGCTGCAGTGCATTTCTAGATTGAAACGTACCAATCTTGATACAAAGGACTGTACAATGCCAACTTCAATATTATTTTGTTGTAGGCCTAGATATTTCATAAATATATACATTTCTAATAACTTTACAAAAAGCTTATTTATAACAATTTTTTATTACATTTACATGAATCTGCCAAGTGTCAGCTTTCAAATGAGACCGTACTTGTGCTTTTAGTGAAATGGGTTCATGACTATCTGTTTAAAGTTGGTTTATGCCATTCCTGGGGATTTTTCAAAAGTGGGGGTGCTGGCTAACAGGTTTAAAACAACAACACAGTTCAGCATAAGACAAGTTATATTTTATTTGTGTGTGATTATGTTAATGTTTACTGTGCAAAAGGCTCAAGTGATGCAAAGCTGGACTGAGCAGTGAGCATGTACAGCGAGTGTTCGCTCAGGCCACGCCCCCTTTCCGACATGTTGCGACATGCCCTGCCTTGCAGAGAACGGCTGTCAGTTTGTTTAGTTTTAGTTTATAAGTTAAGCTTCAGGTTGTGTTCGTGTGCGTCATTGACCACAAGTAAGTTACAAGTATATCTATGCCCAATATCGGAAAACATTTGGAATGGGTCAGATATGATTTTGACCGCTTATTACGTTTTGTTTTGTAGAAAGCCTTTCTTTAAAGTGAATTTCGTTTTGTATAAATTGTATCTTCATTTTAATCAATGTTTCATCAACGAATTGCTGGATTAATAAATAAAAAGCAAATATAGTAGACAATCTAATCAGGACAGGAGGCGCCGGCGCGTGAACTGGAGTGCGTCTCATAAATGAAGCGAAACTCAGCATATAAGATACTTGCCTTAAAGAACTGAGAAGTATACAGTATATAAAAAGCTTGAAATTTTTACTTTTAAACAAAACAATTAAAAACGACAAGAAATGGGCTGCTCTCTGCTTATAGGCTAATTCATATGAAGTGTGTATTTCTCTAGGCGCGTTCACTGCGAAGATGCAAGTCTGCATCGTCAGCTTTATCTTTGCAGCCACTGACATAGAAAACACTAGTTTATTAATAAACAATTCAAATGTTTCATGCATAATAATTACTTTTGGCGGTTCTTTGTTGCAAGCTTTATGCGTGCTTTGAGATGCAGAATAGGCAATATATTACGAAAACAGTCATTATGGTTTAGCATTCTCTCCCATATATATTTAAGTAATTTAATTAATATAAATATGTGATTAGACTAATGGCTTAAACTAACCAGCATGCACTGGGGCGTTCTGAGCGAGCGGCGTGTGATCTTCAGAAATGCGCTCTCAGCTCTGGAGGAAATATTACCACTCCGCTCACATGCTCTGGTGTGAGACAATGTGCTTCTTCTCCTGTTGTCTGAGAGTTGATTGACAGCTTTTATATGCATTATTGGCATCGCCACCCTTTGGTTGAACGTGTCACCACCGCATCAGAACGGAAAACATGGGGATTTTTTTATCGACAATAATCCCACAACCTATTCCATATTATATAATAAAATCAAATAAGTGAATATTCGAAAATAGTGACTCATCCCTGCACAAACCAACAGTTTGGTGATGCCGTCTGAGCCTTATGTCATAATTTTTAATTAGTCACGCGGTAATACCGCATACCGCGGTAAAATAGGGAGGAGGTTTGACGGTATAAAAAATTTGGATACCGCCCAACTCTAGCCTGCGCTATTGTCAGCTGACTGGAAGTATGAGCGGCTGTGGATGACTTCAAAACTTCAGCGAACTCTGTGGGGTGAGGGATAGATTAGGGGTAGATTGAAGTGCGCGAGTGAAGACTGTGCATGAGCCACATGAGACACTGTATCCACAGCACTGATCGCAGTGGCAACGAGCACTCAGCAGCTTGATAAAAAAAATATATGATAATAATAATAATTTAAAAATATACAATCCACTCCACTTGAATGCTAAACGCTTGTGTTATTTCTAACATGGTTATTCACTTGAGCTTGTGTTTCTGGTGTCGCTTTCACATGCGTATGAATGGAAGTCAGTGAAGGAAAAGTCTAGTGTGTACGGCCATTAATAATTCAAACGTTTTTAGTAAAATAAATAAATGTCAATCTCAAAGTTGGTGTCAGAATATGGCAGTATTGTATATTTTAATGTTATTATCATGTTAGATAATTATGTTATTGATCAAATGTATTTAATAGTTCTTGCTAAAGAAACATGGGATTCGTGCATATAATGTTTTTAAAATAATTCCAAGATAAATTTACCTCATTCATGGACATATAATCAATTTATAAAAAGGCATCAAATTATGATTAAACAGTTGTCTACATTCTACTATTACATCAGGGCTTACTTAGTTGCACTTTTTGAATTTTGAAATGAGGAACATTTCTCTCTTTGAATTATTTTGATCAACTGAAAATTTGATTTAATTTTTTTTTCATGTCAGACCTGATGGAAGAGAGCGAAGAGAGAGAAGAACTGAGTGAAGTGGAGGAGGAACATCATGTCAAACCTGGAGAACAGTCTTTGAGTCGCTCAAAGACTAAACAGACATTTTTAAAGAAAAGACGAGCCAAGAAATCTTTCACCTGCACTCAGTGTGGAAACATTTTTACAAACAAATGTAAACTTGATGTACACATGATGATCCACACTGGAGAGAAGCCGCATGTATGCCATCAATGTGGGAAGAGGTTCGTCAAATCAGAAACTATTAAATTGCACATGAGAATCCACACTGGAGAGAAGCCTTTCACATGTGATCAATGCGGCAAAACTTTTAGTTGGGAA
Organism: Chrosomus eos; assembly: GCA_036326025.1. Lineage (NCBI taxonomy): Eukaryota > Metazoa > Chordata > Actinopteri > Cypriniformes > Leuciscidae > Chrosomus > Chrosomus eos. Next base: position 2,825,361 of record CM070821.1, read on the forward strand.
TCAGCCATGAAGAGACACCTGAGAGTTCATACGAAGGAGAAGCCGCATTCATGTTCTGTGTGTGGAAAGAGTTTTTCACTGCGGCAACATTTACATAGACATGAGAAAATGCACACTGGTGTGAGAGAGTACCTGTGCTTTGAGTGTGAGAAGACTTTTATTACAGCACACAAGTTAAAACTGCACCAGAGAATTCACACTGGAGAAAAACCTTACAAGTGTTCACACTGTGACAAGAGATTCAGTCAGTCTGAACATATGAAAACACATGAGAGGATCCACACAGGAGAAAAACCTTACAAGTGTTCACACTGTGACAAGAGATTCAGTCGTTCAGAAGATAAAAAAACACACGAGAGGATCCACACTGGAGAAAAACCATTCACGTGTGATCAGTGTGGAAAGAGTTTATCTGTTAAAAGGCAACTGAAGCTACACATGAAGATCCATGCAGTGGATAAACTAAATAACCGCAGTCTGAGATCACGGTAGGGGTGCACGATATTGACAAAATGTGATATTGCGAGATCGATAATGAATATTGCGATATCAATATTAATTTCAATATTTTTAAACATATGTAAAATTACAAAAGTTATGGGAAAACACATAAAAATAGATTCATAACAAATAAGACAAGTTTTCTTAAAACACAAGGTTTATTTAAACTGACAGTCATATTGGACTGGTACAACATGAATAAATACATAATAACCATGTCTACAGAACAGGACATGTCAGAAAAAAAAGTAAAAATTAAAGCTGCAAGCAGCCTTTAAGGCCTTTAAGCACATAATCATTAATTTATTTATTTTATTTATTGATTTTATTTATTTATTTATTTATTTGACAGGGACAATGCAAACAACATAGTGTCAAAACCAAGCATGTCACTGAAGTGTTGCATATAAAGTTTATAGCTATTGCTAATTTTCCACTCCTGTCCCTGGAAGGGCTTTTATACAATACAATTTACATGATTAACTACTTCAATAAAAAGTAAATAATAATAAAATAAAACATACATACATATCATATACAACTCTTATAATAATTAAAAATGAGTACACTTTTGGTTTACTTTTAACCAGTTTTTAAGCCTGGAAGTGAACATCTTAAAGTCAGGCACAGTCTTGATTTCAAAAGGTAATGAGTTCGAGAGTTTAGAACTCTTCACAGAGAAGGTCGACTGTCCAAAGCTGGTCCTGCAGTATGGTATTTTACAGTCATGATTTGTGGAGCTCCTAGTGACTCGGATGCTGTCCTGTCTCTCAATAAATGTACTTAGTGGCCCAGGTGCTAAATGATTAATGCACTTGTAAATTAGTTTAAGAAAGGAAAAATTGCTAAAGCTATCAAAATTCATTAAATTATATTTCTTAAAAATACTGCAATGATGATAACGTAATGGTTTTTTATCCAAAAGTTTTATTGCTCGATTATATAAAGAACCTATGCGTTTGATTGCTGTGGGAGCGGCTTGTGCCCATGTTGTCATGCAATATGATATATGAGAAAATATCATAGCATGCATGTAAAGCAGGGCTGCCTGACTTGGTATGTAGCTTCTAATTAATTTAAAACAATTGAGATTAAGGACATTAAGTTTTATTTAGCAAGCATTTAACCACTGATATAATAGATGGAAAAGACCATTTACAGCCAATACAAGGAATTTACCATAGGAAATATGTTTATTAAAGGTTTTACAGTTAAAGTGCTACCTACGGTCTGATCTCCATTTTCAAAAATTATTTTAAATAAATGATAAGTAACCAAATGTAAGCAAATATCCATAGCATGGTTTAGCACTTATTTACCATGATTCTAGCATGATTTACCATTGTTTACCATGATTAAGCATGTTCCAAAGTGATTTACCATGATTCTAGCATGATTTACCATAGTTTACCATGATTTACCACATTCTAGTAGGATTTACCATGCATCTAGCATAATTTACCATGTTCTAGTAGGATTTACCATGAATCTAGCATGATTTACCATAGTTTACCATGCTATTCCATGTTCTAGTATGCTTTACCATGATTTACCACGTTCTAGTATGATTTACCATAGAGCACTGTGATTCTAGCATTATTTATTTATTTACATATTATTTACTATGATTTACCATAGTTTACCTTGATTTAGCATGTTCTAGCATGATTTACCATAATTGATCCTCCAGTAAAACAAATCAGTTTTTCCATTTTCTCCCCATTAAGCATGCTTACACACACACACACACACACACACACACACACACACACACACACACACACACACACACACACACACACACACACACACACACACACACACACACACACACACACACACACACACACAAAGACAAATATGTAATAATTTCAATGTTTTTGGGATATGTTATTGTGAAAAGATCTTGTAATGGTCTATTCACATATTTCTTTGTGATCTAATAATATAAAACTATATTACCATTTACATTTTCTATGTCTCTCACACCAAAGTCTCTCACACCAAAGGCATGTGTCTTATCCACTGCGCCATCACCACCCCCATTACCAGTTCATCATAATAAAAAAATATTATGATGGCCCGCGCTCCCGAGGCCCAAGACGATAGATTTCGCTCAAGGCCCATAGAGGTCCTTACCATCCAAATTTAAGCCCGCGGGGAGATGTTGTTTTCAAGTTATGGGCGAATTTGTACAAGGGGGAGTCCGGTGGTTTTTCGCTAATAACTTGGTGAAAGCTCAACAAAAATATCTGAAATTGATAGTGTTGATAAGAGTTCATCCCGACGGTTCGAACAAGTTAAAGTTATAGAAAAATATCCTTAGAATTCGCACTTTAAATGCAATAGAAGCCGACAAAAGAAGAGATTGAGACGAACAGGAAAAGTTAGAAGCGCACATTAAAATAGAAGACAAACCATCCACGGCCAAACCAAAAGACATTTTTATTTTATATTTATCTTTCACTTACTTTTCCCCTGGCCATTTTTTTTTCCGTTTTGTTTTGTTTCTCTTGTTTTCTTCTATTTCTGATTTCATCTAAATCATTGCCTATTGAATCCCGATCTGTCCCTGCCGTAGATGCTCTGTCTGTGGTTTGGACATGGCGACCCAATCATCTGCTTAATCATACCTGGAAATTAAAACAACTATCATTTTGCTGAACTGGTAGGACAAAATATACTCAACTGTGATATTTTGATTTTCTTTCTTCTGGATTTCCCCTGGATCAATCCTTGGATTTTTCCTATTGAACAGGAACTGAACTAAAGATATTCCGTGACATCTAAACATTGAAGTTTTTTTTAACTCTGGATGCTGATTTTGAATTGTGAAATCTGGTTTTAAATCTTGAATTTGAAATCTAAATTTCCAAATTGAATTGGCGTAAATTGTGAACTAAACTGCTGTTTATTATTGCTGTTTATTCATATTATTTTATTTGTCAAAAGATTCCATTCATTTATTTTTTTCTTAATAACAATACATTTAATTTCCCTTTTTTAATTTTAACATTTACCTTTGAGTCTGAGTTGTTTTCTTTAGTTTCTGTTATAAATTCCCTATACTCCAGTGAGTCCAACCCACCTTCTGTAATCTGGTCTTAGAAATAAATATATCACCTATACCCAAGTTATTACGCCATAAAACGGGTAGCTAAGGGTTACAACTGCAACACCAACACTGCAGATGAGCAGCTGAGCATCTTTTTATCAAGCCAATGCGCAAACTATCGCAAATCAAAGTGAAAGTCGCAGACGCTTAACGCACAATCATCTTTATTAAAAGTAAAGAAACTAAATGATCTTACCAGGGCTGTTGCCTTTATTTGGCTGTTCATTTAGCTGATGATCAATAAAATGCAACTCATAACTGTTGGTTTCGGTGATGTGAACTTCATTAAATCTGCATATAGCATATTGAATATAACATTGAAGATCGGATTTAAATCCATTTTGAAAAAACACATTTATGTGGCCAGGTGTAAATGGAATCGCTTTGATAAATCAGATAGCTATCCGATCTGAGAAACCACATGAAGTGGCCTGATGTTTATACGTGTGCGCTGGTGTGTGAATCGAGCCGTCAAGTGTGTGTGTGTGTGGGGGGGACTGTGTGGTAGAGCGAGGAAGAAGTGAGAGAGTGACGGCGATTAGCTTTGGAGTGAAAAGCGACTCAAGAGTCATATGGAGAGAAACAACGCATATTATCGGGAGACTTTCGATATAATATCGGGCAACGCAGACTGATCTCATGAAATAGCGTATGTATGACACGCCAATTCGTATTTCCATTTTTGGCGTGCTATCAACACGCATAATCGCTTTTCAGCGTGTTTATGAACGCCGTTGACTTAACGTTACATTAGCCTACTGTATATATAAATATATGACCTACCCCATCCCCGTCCCTAAACCTACCCGTCACTGGGGTTAATACCATTAATAAGTGTTCCCCTACCATCCTAGGACAAAAAATATCGCTCGCCAGATGTAGATCTAGGTTTTTCTTCGTTTCGCTCAGATATTTAACGGCGTGTACATACATGCGGAATCACTCGGACATTTAACGGCGTAGACATACACGCATACACGCGGATAGCTCAAAATGCGTATAGATAACACGCCACTTGACTTGAAAGTGGCGTGTATGTTTACGTAAAAGTCATGATGTCATGTTGGGCAACGTGATATTGCGATTACGATATTGTGTCAATATATCTTGCACCCCTAGATCAGTACTTTATTTTAATGTGCTGAGCTACAAAGTCTCTTCTGTGTAAGTTAGCCACACATCACCCTAGAGCCAAATCTATTAACTCGTGTTCAATCAACAGGAATATCTCATTAGTCAGCAAAAAAACAAATTCTCTCTCTGACAGTAGGTGGCGCTCATGTAAAGCAGAAATACAGCACTATACAGGGCTCTAGATTGCGACTAAATGGTCACATTTTGCGCCCTTTTTTAAGAGAGAGCTGCCATATCTGCTGCATACAAGAAACTTCTCACGCCAAACGAAAGCAGAATGAAACCACACTACTCGTCTGAGCTGCGCAGCGCAACAGTTTATCAGCTCGGAGCAATACTAGACAGTAGAGGTGTAATGATACATGTATTCGTATTGAACCGTTTCGGTATGAGGCTTCCGGTTCGGTGCGCATACAAACCGAACGATTCCTTGGACCATTTTCCCTGCTGACAAAATCCGCACTCAGAGCCGGCGGCAGAAACAAATCAATGGACGGGCATTTAATATTCTTGGGGGGGCCTAATTATGACATCCAATAAATTATTGAGGGGGGGGGGGGGGTGCTTGACTGTAAAAAATAGGTGCTTACATGCGCTTCATGAGACACACTAGCAAACGCACGCAAGGTCTCTCTGCCGTGCGCGCTGTTTGAACATACAACCGACAACCGGGACAGGTTTCAAGACCAGCTACAACAGTTTCACAGCGATTTCAATATCCTAACTAGCCTATTGCCCAATCTTATTTCGGCTACTGAAAATATCATGTTACAGTTATAGCCTTGGTCTGCATTGTTCCGTGAACACAGCATGCTAAGCCAACTTCCTATAATAACAGCCTAATAGTCACAAATCTCAAGTTAAGTACTGTATTAAATCAACCATGCATAATCAACTATGACACATTAACACAGCATATCAGTGTCAAATGCATAATTTACACCACGGCTGGTGCAACTTAAGAGTAATAAAAACAACTGGCCTACTCACGTTCTTAACACAGCTGAAGTCGACGTTTTTGGGAGTGGATTCTCCTCATGAGTTTCTCTTTCCATTAGTTTCTGAATAGGCAAAACCGAGCGCGTCGCGTCGCTATAACTTTACCGTGTGCTGCGGTCAGAGCGGCTCAGCGGGAAACCCCTTTTTTGTAAACAATCAGTCAAACTTCCGGGTGTTTTTTTTTTAAATAAGATTATGAGTCAAACATTACACTTAAATACACATCTATAAATACTGTACGTAAATTATTATTATTTTAAAAATAATTTATTAAATGCAAATTGGATGGAGGGGGGGCACAGGAGCTCTGTAGGCGGGCCCGGCCCCCTAAGGCCCGCCCATAGCGCCGGCCCTGTCCGCACTGGCGCGACCACTACAACGTTGCGCAACATCAAATGCCAAATGTAATGTTCACGGTCCGTTTATCAGTTCGGATCAGCAATATCTGTGCAGCGCGAGCCAATCTTGATCAAGCGACACTGTTACTACACAGCGCTAAGAGATCCAGCGAAGAAAACATTTGAATTCGCCACTGAAGTAATAACATCGCTGCGTAGGAAAACTCAAACTTATTTAAAAAAAAAAAAAAAAATTTTGTAAATAGGATATTTCGCTGGCATTTCTTTTTGCTGTATCGAAAACGTACCGAACCGTGACACCACTGTATTGCTTCGAACCGAACCGTGAATATTGTGAACCGTTACACCCCTCCAAGACAGTGGTTCCCTAGTGAAAAAAAAGTATGCTAAGTATACTTGCAGCCAGACCAATTGTCAGTATACTTCAAGTGTGTTAATGATTAGTTAACTTGAAGTGTGCTATTTTGGATAAAAAATTTTGTACTAAGTGTATTTTAGTTATGATTAAATTATACTAAAGTATAACTTTAAGTGTATTTAGTGTACTTTTTGATGCTAAATTGAGACAATTTCAAGTATACTTAGTACACTTTATGTATATGTGTATTTAGCATCAAAAAGTACACTAAATACACTTAAAGTTATACTTTAGTATAATTTAATTATAACTAAAATACACTTAAGTATAACTTTAAGTGTATTTAGTGTACTTTTTGATGCTAAATTGAGACAATTTCAAGTATACTTAGTACACTTTAAGTACATGTGTATTTAGCATCAAAAAGTACTCTAAATACACTTAAAGTTATACTTTAGTATAATTTAATTATAACTAAAATACACTTAAGTATAACTTTAAGTGTATTTAGTGTACTTTTTGATGCTAAATACACATGTACTTAAAGTGTACTAAGTATACTTGAAATTGTCTCAATTTAGCATCAAAAAGTACACTAAATACACTTAAAGTTATACTTTAGTATAATTTAATCATAACTAAAATACACTTAGTACAAAAAAAATTTATCCAAAATAGCACACTTCAAGTTAACTAATCATTAACACACTTGAAGTATACTGACAATTAGTCTGGCTGCAAGTATACTTAGCATACTTTTTTTTTTACTAGGATCCGATGTATGAACTGAGTAAATGCAAGTAAAAAAAAAAAAAAGTAGATCTGAGTAACTGCATTTGGTACATTAACAAATAAAATTGAGTAGAAATAAAACATTTAAAAAAAACAATATTTATGAGTAATATCAACTGTTTTTATTTATGAGTAATACTAACTTTTGCATTTCCTTTAAACCTTTGTAAAAAAAAAAAAAAAAATTCCATACAACCACCGGTACATGACATTGGCCTTTATTGTCGATGAGTACAGCAATACAGTGAATTGTATACGGTTTTAAAATAAACAATATCGCATACATAACTCATGTAACAAACATTTTAGAAGTAAAAATTAAACATTTAAACATTCAAGTAATTCAAGTTTAATCAACCAGTCTGTTATTCAATATCTACCGGATCAGCGCTGGTTCTCGTGCCGGAGATGGACTCGCGCTCTGCGGGTAAACTTCTAACTTTAGACCGCCGTCCTGAGTTTCACTCAGAGCCGAAAGATGCGACGCGACTCCAAACCCTGCTAATAAACAGTGCACAGTAGCCTGACTTCGTCATACTCATATTCTAGTCAGAACATGAGTCTGATACTGGTCCATAGGGCTTTGATTATGAGGCGTGTCTTAACCGAACCAGGAAAAACAACAACTCTGCACTCAATTGGATAGACCGACAACCAATCAGAGCAACGCAGTAAGTGACGTATGTTGAGCAACGCATAGTTATCAACAGAACTCAACTGCACACACTCTGGAAAAAGTATGAAAAAAATAATGAGTGTTAACGATCTTTGCCGGTGTTGCAAAAATAACTTAAGGATTCGCGGAGTAGCCCTACTTGCATGCAAACACGAAAAGCATTTTTGAAAGAAATACGTTTGATGACGTGATGATTACGTATTGGATGGATTATCTGTCCATCATCGTATAAAGCCCGCCCTGGCAATTTGATTGGTCCGACCATTTTTTGGCTGATCATAATTACTCCTCAATGGATCGAGTCCAGACCGAACTTCCCGACCAAAAAATGTTGTGGGCGGGGTTCGGGCTGGCATCCAGGTTAAGTGCACAGTTCTGAGAACATTTTATCATCCAAATTAGTTATATTCATTATCTTTAGGAATATAGTCTTGTTATAGTTACAATAACGTGAAAAGACAGTCGCGATCACTCGTTTAACTTAGGTGAGTCACATATGTATGTTCTTTTGCTTTAAATAAAATGATTTAAACCACAGTATTGATTCTATAGATAAAATAAAACATACACAAACCTGAATTTCACAGAGGAAATACACCAATTCTGCAACCCCGAGAAGAGAAAACTGTTGTTGCTCCGAGAAGACCGGAGACTGAGAGAATTCAAACACAAACAGCCCACCCGCGCTTACTCAACCGTTGAGTCGTCGTCACACACAATTTTAAAGTGTGTTAAAAATTGTATTTTGAAAATAGTCAAAAGTATGCTAATATACTTTTTGTATATTTAAAAAAAGTACATTTTTTATTAGTATATTTGAAATGTACTATTAAAACAAGGAATATATTACAAATACAATAAAGTATACTTTTTTTTCACTAGGGTTTACTTGTGGGCCGATCTCGATCACACAACAACATTGCTACAATGCGCTGGGAGATCCAGTTGAGAAAGCGTTTTAAAGGGATAGTTCACCCAAAAAGGAAAATTAGTCCATGATTTACTCATCCTCAAGACATCCTAGGTGTGTATGACATTCTTCTTTTAGACGAATACAATCAAGAGTTATATTAAAGGGGTGGTTGATTGCGATTTCACTTTTTTCATTTTAAATAGTGTGTAATGTTGCTGTTGGTGCATGAACATTATCTGCAAAGTTGCAGCGCTGAAAGTTCAATGTAAGCAGAGATATCGTCTTTTAAAAATCAGGAAGTGTAAATGCCTACAAAAACGACTCGATTGGGACTACAGCTGGGTTTTAGACGTCACTAACCCATACATTTGCATCAAGCCTCCCGCCGGAATACGCAAAAAAGGGCATGGCCATATTTCTGCGAAGAGGAAGAGTTACAGGGGAGAGCTAAACATGCCGTCGAAAGTGTGTTATTTTCATCCAGCTGTAGGTCTTCTGTGTTCGGGCTTCCTACGGACGCTCTAGTTCGTCAAAATGGCTACAATTTATGTTTGATAATGTTTCTGACAATTACAATCGTAATTTAGCTCTTTGTGCGGCACATTTCACTGAAGACAGCTTCCTGAATCTCCAACAATTCAATGCCGGATTCCACAAGAAACTATTGCTAAAACATGAAGCTGTTCCAACGTTAAAACCAGATTCAGCAGTTGTTGGGCCACAACCTGTAAGTAAGACTTAATAATTTTAAATGTATTTGTATAATTTTAGACGTAATGGTTTCATTTTATCAAGGACGTAAACAAATGCCAGCGCTGGCTTTATAGTCACTTGGTTATGCTATTTCGTGTTTCTATGGCAAACGCGTACAAACATTTTGGACCTGAATTTGTAATCATATAGATTTTGTAAATGTATTTGCCATGTATAGCTACTTTATGATGTAATTTTTTCGATTTGATCATGAACGTGATCAATGTCAACAGTGTTTATTTATAGTAGCCAGTTATATCGATCGTTTAGCTATTTTGTTAATAGCTAAACGGTTGTTCATTATATCGATAAAACAATAACTTTAAAAAACTGTATTACTCATGTAATCATTTGTATTTAATGTTTAATCAAGATAAAAACGTATCTAAAAAAGCTAACAAGCAGCAGTAGCATTTTCAAATATAACAGGGTATCAAACTTCTTATGTAATAATAGAAGAATAGAATAATAATAATAATTCAAAAACGTACCATTCAGAAACGTTTTGTAACAGCCGTGTTTGGGGAGGTTCTGCTTGGCTCTCTTCATCGCCGCTTTCTGGGTCTGATTCGGGCTCAAACTGATACGGCAGTATCGACACCATTATTTACATTAACCGGAGCACATGAAACTCACGCCCGTAAAGGTAAGGGGCGTGACGGTTCCGGACAACGTGCGCTACGCAGTTTAGCCAATTACAACACACACCGGCCCAAACTAACCAATCTGAGCCCATTGCCTGTTTCTGAGGGAGTGGTTTCATAGAATCAGGAAGTCAACCGGTCGTTCAAATGACAGAGGAGAAAGAGGCTTACAATAAAGGTGAAATTTATGAAAAATAAGACTTTTTAAAAAAGAAAAACCACGAATACATGTTATATTGCACCCCATAAACACAATCATGCAAAGAAAAAAAGCAGTAAACCACCCCTTTAAAACATGTCCTGGCTCTTCCAAGCTTTAAAATGGCAGTCAATTGAAGTTTTGAAGTCCATAAAAGTGCTCCAGTTATTACTACTGAATTAAAGGGATATTTCACCCAAAAATGAAAATTAGCCCATGATTTACTCACCCAACACAGAATTATCTGTTATTAACCATATACTGTATATCAGATCAAACAGCACTGACTTGGAAGCCAGGATAAACATTGTGCCATGAACGAACAAGTTCATGAAGTTATAAGTAATATGCTTTTAAGTATATATATTCCCTATGGATTTAATGTAGTAATGCTAACTGTAACCATGGTATTGTGGCAGAAATAGACAAATGTTTTTACATTATTCATTTCAGGGTTCGTACATCCTTTTGAGAGTAAAATTCAAGCACTAATCAAGGACTTTCAAGTCCATCACACTTTTTCCAGCACTTAATTTAATTCATTTTTAAAGGATTAGTTCACTTTTAAAAAAACTTTTGCTGATAATTTACCCACCCCCATGTCATCCAAGATGTCCATGTCCTTCTTTCTTCAGTCGAAAAGAAATTAAGGTTTTTGATGAAAACATTCTAGGATTTTTCTCCATGTAATGTAATACACTGGTAGCCAAGGGTTCAAAGTCCAAATGACAGTTTCAGTGCAGCTTCAAATGACTAAAAATGACACCAGATGATGCATTAGGGTCTTATCTTGCGAAACGATCGTCATTTCTAAAATAAATAAATAAAATAGTAAGTTTATGCCTTGCTCTGTTCCGTGATGCGTGGTCGTGACTCTCTCCTGTTCGAACTCGTTCGTCAAAATGAACGAGTCTTTTTTCGAGTCATTTCGTTCATTCTGTTTGTTGAATGAACAAAACGATTCGAAAAAAGATTTGTTCATTTTGATGAACGAGTTCGAACAGGAGAGAGTCACGACCACGCATCACGGAACAGAGCAAGGCATAAACTTACTTTTTCATTTATTTATTTTAGAAATGACGATCGTTTCGCAAGATAAGACCCTTATGCATCATCTGGTGTTGTTTAAAGTCATTTGAAGCTGCACTGAAACTGTCATTTGGACTTTGAACCCTTGGCTAACAGTGTATTACATTACATGGAGAAAAATCCTAGAATGTTTTCATCAAAAACCTTAATTTCTTTTCGACTTAAGAAAGAAAGACATGGACATCTTGGATGACATGGGGGTGAGTAAATTATCAGCAATAGTTTTTTTAAAAGTGAACTAATCCTTTAATGTTATTTTTATTGTGATAAACAAAACCATGATTTGTTCATGCTTCAAATATTGTCCGAATTTGTAAAACTAAAACGCTAACACACTTATACTTGGCAAACCAACATATTTATTTAAAAATGTACTATAACCAGTAGATGCCAGCAGAGGAGCGCTTATTGATTTATAAGCCATTTCCGCTCCATAATGGTTTTTTTTCTAGGGCTGCCATAATAAGCCTGAGAAAGTCAGCATGTTCTGAATGTCAATATATCCACATGTTCTGGGCTTCTGTTCAGTACAGCTAGATGAAAAAAGTAAACAGAGGACTTGTGTGAAACTCCAAAATGAAATCAAAATTTCTATGAAATCCTTTTTTAAAGAAAACGTAAAGTAGGGCTGCAGCTATCGATTATTTTAGAAATTGAGTATTTTACCAATTATTCCACCGATAAATCGAGTAATCGACAGAAAAATGTGGTAATAAAGATAGATCCAAGTGAAACAACAGCCATTAAAATACAAATATATAATAACAAGCAATAATTGGTTCAAATAAAGTATCAAAGTAAGTAATAATTTGGGTTTTATTGAACAACACTGTTAGGTTACATGATCATGGTCACTATTTTTGTGATTAGCCTTGGTACTTGAAATATTGTTATTATTCCTCTCGCATCATGTCTGTTAGAAATGAAACTTGTTTGTTTTTAGCAGAACTGCCAGAAAGCTTCTGGAAGGAGAGGACAGAGATCCAGAACTTGCAGAAGCATCACGATACTGAAGAACAGAGGTTAGTGTTTATTATTGATTCCTCATTCATTCATCATGACGTAGAACATGCTGTTGCTCACTGTCACGTTTTGATGTGTTCTGTTCTGTTTTGTATCTTGTCTTCCCCTGTCTTTTGTGATTTTTGGTTTAGTCCTGTTAGTTTTCCCGCTCCTCGTTTGTGTCAATTTTCTGCACCTGTTTTCAGTTAATTATCTTGTTTGGTTCAGTTCTTTTAAGCCCTGTGTTTTCCCTCAGTGTTGGTCGATTGTCGTCCATGTGTGGTTGTGTGTAAATCCTGATTTCCTGGAGTTTTGTTCTTGTTTCATTTTTGGAAGTTTCATTTTGTTTATTAAACCTATTATATGGAAATTCCGTGTCCTCGTCTTCAGCACCTGCACAAACCCTGACAGAACGATCGACCTGAACAAAAAATGGAGAGCTGGAAGCAGGCCTTCGTAGGAACCCGGAGGGCCATATTTCGTGGGACCCGTGGAGGTCGTAGTAGGGGATGTGACCGAGTTCTGGTGGTCCCGAGTCCAGTATGGCCTGAGCCCATTGCATGCACGCCAGAGCCTGACCCGTTTGCCGACCTTCCTGAGCTTCTTCCCCCAGAGCCTTCACCGCTGGTCCCGTCCAGCCCAGTCAAGCCTTCGCCGCTGGTCCCGTCCAGCCCAGTTGAGCCTTTGACCGTCACCTGCCCACCAGAGCCTGAGCCCGTCGCCTGCCCGCCAGAGCCTGAGCCTGTCGCCTGCCCGCCAGAACCTGAGCCCAGCCCCAAGCTCCCCGAAATGCTGGTTCCGTCCAGTTCCGAGTCCCCTGATGTGCTGGTCCCGTCCAGTTCCGAGTCCCCCGATGTGCTGGCCCCGTCCAGTTCCGAGTCCCATGAAGTGGCAGAGCCAGAGCCCGTTGACCCAGAGCCAGAGCCAGAGCCCGTTGACCCAGAGCCAGAGCCAGAGCCCGTTGACCCAGCGCCAGAGCCCGTTGACCCAGCGCCAGAGCCCGTTGACCCAGCGCCAGAGCCAGAGCCCGTTGACCCAGCGCCAGAGCCAGAGCCCGTTGACCCAGCGCCAGAGCCCGTTGACCCAGCGCCAGAGCCAGAGCCCGTTGACCCAGAGCCAGAGCCCGTTGACCCAGACCCAGAACCCGTTGACCCAGAACCCGTTGACCCAGACCCCGTTGACCCAGAACCCGTTGACCCAGCGCCCGTTGATGTCAAGTCAGTTCCCGATCATGAGCCTGTCCTCCCCAAGAAAATTTTGGGGGGGCGCCATACGCCTTCGCCGTGGCCGGCCAAAGATCCACGGAGGCCCGAAAAGATAACACCGCCATGGCCACCTGAAGGGTCTGCACCGCCATGGCCACCTGAAGGGTCTGCACCGCCATGGCCACCTGAAGGGTCTGCACCGCCATGGCCACCTGAAGGGTCTGCACCGCCATGGCCACCTGAAGGGTCTGCACCGCCATGGCCACCTGAAGGGTCTGCACCGCCATGGCCACCTGAAGGGTCTTCACCACCACGGCCACCTGAAGGGTCTTCACCGCCGTGGCCACCTGAAGAGCCTGCACCGCCTTGGACGCCCGAGGGTCTCACAGTTCCGCCCTGGACGCCCGAGAGTCTCACAGCACTGTCATGGCCACGCCCACAGCCTGCTCCGCCTTGGCCACGCCCACAGCCTGCACCGTCGTGGCCACGCCCACAGCCTGCACCGTCGTGGCCACGCCCACAGCCTGCTCCGCCTTGGCCACGCCCACAGCCTGCTCCGCCTTGGCCACGCCCACAGCCTGCACCGTCGTGGCCACGCCCACAGCCTGCACCGTTGTGGCCACGCCCACAGCCTGCTCCGCCCTGGAGGCTTCCTGGACCTGCACCATGCCCTCGTCAGCCTCCAGGGCGCCCACCCTCCCACCCCTTTGGATGTTATACGGCGCGAGGACGCGCCTTCGGGGAGGGGGGAGGTACTGTCACGTTTTGATGTGTTCTGTTCTGTTTTGTATCTTGTCTTCCCCTGTCTTTTGTGATTTTTGGTTTAGTCCTGTTAGTTTTCCCGCTCCTCGTTTGTGTCAATTTTCTGCACCTGTTTTCAGTTAATTATCTTGTTTGGTTCAGTTCTTTTAAGCCCTGTGTTTTCCCTCAGTGTTGGTCGATCGTCGTCCATGTGTGGTTGTGTGTAAATCCTGATTTCCTGGAGTTTTGTTCTTGTTTCATTTTTGGAAGTTTCATTTTGTTTATTAAACCTATTATATGGAAATTCCGTGTCCTCGTCTTCAGCACCTGCACAAACCCTGACACTCACCACATTTACATTGTTTCATGACCAAACGCTGGATTCTTTTTGAAGAACTTTTCATTGGAGCATACTTTTTCTACCCAGAGATGAAGGAGGACAAGGACTTGCTCAGCAGGGAGGCAGCCTTTCGACTTCTGTTTATTCAGAAGTACCTCACAGGACCCAAGGATCTAGTCTGGAGAAAAGTGGCTGATGCTATTTTTAATCAAGCTGGCGGACTGGGATTGAACTCTGTTTTGTTTTTAATGGACTCGAGTAAAGCTGCAGAGCAACGGACTGACTCCTTTTTATAAGGGACTTTTAAAATTTTGGGACTTATTTGAAAAACGGAGGTTGGAGGCGACTTCTTCATTGTACTGGCTTTTGGAGGAACCTCTTGTGCATGGAGTTCGGTTTGATGTTACTTCTGAAGTTACACCTGGACTGCTTCATTGTTTAATTACCACTAAGAAATTAAAACGGCATCATTTGTTGGGTATTGCTGGTTCTGGGTTAAATAATGCTCAGTCCATGGCCTCATATCTAGGTGTGCCGTCGGTACGGTATGTAGAAAAAATTCTGGACATTTTTAAACAGAAACTCACAGAGGAAGAAAATAATCTGTTAATTGAATTTAATAATGGGAAACTGGTTCCCAAGAATACAGATCCCTTTCCAAGTATTTCTTTTAGTCCCAATCTCAAAGGACTGTCTGGGCCTTTTCTGAACCTGAGGGGGCTTGAAGGGTTAAGTTTGCAGGATGTTCAGAGTAAAGTTTTGTATAAATGTCTTGTAAAAGTTTTAAATAAAGCACATTTAAAAGAACGCAGTGATACAGTGTGGAGAGAGAAATTGGGAATTGATGATGAAAATAAACCTGTTTGGAGAGTTTTATACAAACCACCAATTGAAAAACGCACAGGTGATATTCAAAGGAGAGTTTTACACAGCGCAGTTGCTGTAAATGCTTTTGCGAGCTTAAAGGGATAGTTCACTTGAAATGAATTTTTGGTATGTTTTAGCTTACCTCAAGGGCATCCAAGATGTAGGTGTCTTTGTTCCCGCAGTAGTTTCATTTTGATATTTTTAGGTCAAACCGTTCTTGTCTGTCAGTAATATAATGCAGGTCTATGGGGTCCACCTCAAAGAGCATGCACAGAGAAGTCCAAATTAAACATGATTTAATGACTCGTAAATGTAAGTACACATTGATGGCCTATAAGACACGAAACGAGCGGTTTGTTTGAGAAAATGAACAGTATTTATATAGTTTTTACCTCTTGTAAACACAGCCACGTCCAAGTGATCTGAGGGCGCGGGCGTTTCGGTCTTTTCCGGAAAGCACCGGAAGTGATCTCTCGCGCGTGTACGCGTGCCAATAGCAGGATAGAACACCAAAAACAAGGACCTGATGCACGTGTTTCTCTGCATGTTCTTCATGGTAAGTTAATGATCATGTGGACAATATAAAAGCAGAATCTTCATTTAAACTCAGATGATGATTGAAGAGTCTGTGATTTGTGTCTTGTGTTCAGTTTCAGTGTCTCCATCATCATCATCATCATCATCATCATCATCATCATCTTCATCATCATCCTCACAGACTGAGATCAGTCCAGGCCGTTCTGTGACTCTCTCCTGTCAGTTGTATTCAGATACTAGATTCTCCTGTGATGATTGGATCAAAAAATGCTTAACAAATCCTAATTCTATGTTTTTTTATCCCGAATCATATCTTTACCAAAATTGGTGGCCTCCCCTTTAAATTGAAATGTAACTACTTGCCGAATAGATTGCCAGTTGCACTTTCTAAATTTCATCAGCAGGCACTTCTTGCTTGGAAGTTATGCTACACCCACAATTTTTCTCCTCATAAAACCTTTCTATGGAACAACTCTAATATAAGGATTAGGAATAAATCTGTTTTTCTCTCTACATGGTTTAACAGAAATCTAATTGTATTCTCTCAATTTTTGATAAATCTGGTAATTTCTTATCTGATGAAGAATTTATGTCTGTTCATAATTTCCCTTTACCATTTAAAGAATATAATGCAGTGCTTAAAGGGATACTCCACTTTTTTTGGAAATAGGCTCATTTTACAACTCCCTCAGAGTTAAACAGTTGAGTTTTACCATTTTTGAATCCATTCAGCCGATTTTCTGACATTTAGAAGAATATCAGTAAGCAGACAGTTTCTGGTCTCATTGACTCCCATAGTATATTTTTTTCCTACTATGGAATTCAATGAGACCAGAAACTGTCTGCTTACTGATATTCTTCTAAATATCAGAAAATTGGCTGAATGGATTCAAAAACGGTAAAACTCAACTGTTTAACTCTGGGGGAGTTGTAAAATGAGCCTATTTCCAAAAAAAGTGGAGTATCCCTTTAAAGCAATTCCTTCTGGTCTAAGTCATCTTGTTAAATGTCATCTAACCTTTAGTAAGAGTGTCACCAAAGAACCTGATTTGATCTTAGATGGTATAAATATACTTAGTAAGAAAAATATAGAAAATATAGAGTTAAAAATATAATGTTGCTAAAGGCACATTTTATTGCGCCTCTTTTATTGAACGTATAGACTGGAAGGAAGCCTGGTTGTTACCTCATAAGTATTGTATTTCAAATAAGATTAAGGAAGTTCATTTCAAGATCTTACATAAAATATACCCAGTGAATGATACTGTTGCAAAATATATGGATGTTGACAGTTCTTGCTCATTTTGTGGGAATAATGATGAAACGCTGATCCATTTATTTTTCCAATGTGAAAAAACCCGAAACTTCTGGAATAGGTTATATCTTCTTCATATTGGCAAGCACCTTGATTCTCCCAAATACTTTCAATTAAAGGATATAATTTGTTACTATAAAGAAGATAAAGCTAGTACTTCAATTAGTTACATTGTTAACTTTTTTATTTTGTTTGGAAAAATTTTTATTCACAAGCAAAAATTCTCTAAATCGCAGCCTACTTTTCCACATTTCTTAATCGAAATTGATACATTTCTGAAGTATCTAAGGTTGATTAAAAACAAGAAAAGTGGCAGATTCTTGAAATATTATGATGATATTTTTAATAATACAACTGATGCATATAATGTTTCCTCTGTGTATGTCTTTTATTTTATTTATTATTTTTTTTTTATATGTGAAGCTTTATTATACTCGATATAATTTGATTCATGTAGAAGTTCTATGTGTTCTGTGCTTTATACCTGCTTGTTATTTGATATTCAATAAAAAAAAAAAAATAAAAAAAAAAACAGCACGGGTCTATTCAATCTAAATAAATAAGTGAAAATAATAATCAAATCGCTAAAAAGCTAATTTCCAAATGGGCACATCAATTCTATTAGGAAAGACTAAGATTAAATGCGTTCTTACCGGACTTACCGGTGCATCTTGAATTTATATTTTTTGTCTTTTGGCAGCTTCGAGTAGGGCTTCTAATTCATTATGTGTCTGTACATCTCCTTTTTTAAGGTCACCTGTAACTGGTTTTTATTTATATTTTTTCTCACATTCCTTATACGAACAAGACGCTATTTCTTCTCGGGAGCTCCGGATAGATCCATTTTTCTGTTGCAGTTTCTTTTTTCTCACTTTTCCCGCTCTGACTAGAACCAATAATAACGGCTGCGTATGTTCAGTGTTTTATTATTGTGACACTGTCACACATGACACATGTTTTAACCACTCTATATATTATGTATTTTATGTATATTAGAGGTTTTATAGGTTTACATGTTGTCTTAGTCATTTTAGTCCATTTTATTCCTCTTATCTATTTGTGTGTATGTCTTTAATTCATACTGGGTCTGCCTGTCATGTGACTGATCACATGACAGGAAACAGGAAATAGCCAGTATAAAAGAAGCAGCATGGCAAACAATCGAGGTCTCTGTCAAGACGACCAAAGCGGGATTGAGGAGTTTCTTTTAAGGACTTACCATTCCAGCAAACCTCATCACTTTCATTGGATTATCACTACAGTTGGATTGTATATACACCGGTGGACACTCACACATTGGGACTTACAGCACGCACGGACTCTTAAGGACTGTTTTAGGGTATGGAATTAATGGACTCTATGCTTTTAACAGCCTAAGTTTTCTTGTTTTATAGTGTTGTTTTAAGTTCCTTGTGGAGTTTGTAAATACACTTAATTTATTCACTTTATTTCTGTTGTCGTCTCATCTTTTAAAACACTTCTTAAAAAACTCACACAGTTTAATCTGACCCCAATTTTACTTTGTAACCCAGCTGATTGGGCTGAGTGTTACATATGGTGGCCCGTACGGGGAACGTTTAAAGATTTTTAACACTGTGTTGAGAAGAGTGTTTTAAGATGACGACTAATCAAGATAATTCTGCTGCTTTTAATACATCCGCTGGTTTTAATGATGAACAGTTTTTACATCATTGTGAGTGTGTACAGCTTCGTGCTGAGGTGATTGCTCTTAAAAACATTGTTTTAAAATTGGAGAAGGATTTTAAAGACTCTGTTGAAAGTAATCTTAATCGTGAAGTGTATTTTAGAGAGGCTGTGGAGTTAAAATTGGGCAAAATGGAGGAAAATATAAAGGATGCCGTGGGAACACTTGAGAGAGAGGTCATTGAGTGTTTCAAGAGGAGAGACAAGAAATGGTTGAAACAACTGGAGCAAAGGAAGGATCCAGAAGTCATCTTCTCTCCCACTGCGACGACCAGCCCGGTTTCTCCTACGTCAACCCTGGCTTTCCTCTGATCAACAATCCCACCGCCTCAACCACTTCACGACCTATCAACAGAGCAACAGATGGAGAATTCTGTGCCACAATACCAGCTGGGCCAGACTTAGACTCCATAATCTCCATCCTTCCCTTCTCCAGAGAGCAACTCGCCAGCGCACAGGGCGATGACAACACTCTCCAGGGACTTTCCATCTCTTCCTCCACTCCACCGACCGACCGGATCGAAGTGCAGAAACACCAGGGCTTGCTGTATCGGAGGATCCAGAAGGGGGATGAAAATGGCAAGATCCAAGTCATCGTCCCTAACAACCTGGTCCAGCAGACGATACAGCACTTCCATCTAAAGACCGAGGAGAAACATCATGGACGGCTAAAGACCCTCCTGCAGATCTTGGAAGTTGCCTGGTGGCCCACGATCCGCAGTGACACCTGGAGTTTTGTCGGCGACTGCGAGTCGTGTGGTGAGAAGACCAAAGAGTGTGCAGTTATCAGCCTTAACCAGAAACCACCTCACTATCAACATTCATCGACATCCAAAGAAACCCTCAAGCCGGATAGGAGGAAATGCCGGGGTGAGTGGCGTGCCAGGAAAGCTGGGTACTTCAGGACCCTGGGAGGAATGGCGTCACCGACCCAAGGCAAGGCAAGGCAAGGCAAGTTTATTTATATAGCACATTTCATACACAATGGTAATTCAAAGTGCTTTACATAGGAGAAAACAAAAGAATCAAAACAAATAAGAATAATTAAAACAGTTTAGAATAAAAAATAAAATAAAGTACAGTAAAAACGGTCGGGCGAACAGTGGCACAGTGCTCATTCAGTAAATGCATGGCTAAACAGAAGTGTTTTGAGTCTGGATTTGAATGTGACTACTGTAGGAGCACATCTGATCTCTTCTGAAAGCTGGTTCCAGCTGCGGCTGGCATAATAGCTAAAAGCAGACTCTCCTTGCTTAGAGTGAACCCTTGGTATTTCTAGCTGATGTGATCCTAATGATCTGAGTGATCTGTTGGGTTTATATTCAGTGAGCATATCTGCAATGTATTTAGGTCCTAGCCCATTGAGTGATTTATAAACCAGTAATAATACTTTAAAATCAATCCTAAATGTAACTGGGAGCCAGTGTAAAGACCTGAGTACTGGTGTGATATGTTCATATTTTCTGGTTCTGCTCAGAATCCTGGCAGCAGCGTTCTGTATGAGCTGCAACTGTCTTATGGTCTTTTTAGGAAGGCCAGTGAGGAGTCCATTACAATAATCCACCCTGCTGGTGATGAAAGCATGCACAAGTTTCTCTAAGTCTTGACTGGAAACAAAGCATCTAATTCTTGCAATATTTTTCAGATGATAGTATGCTGATTTAGTAATTGCTTTGACATGACTACTGAAACTAAGGTCTGACTCTAGAGACACACCAAGATTCCTGACTTGATTTTTAGTTGTTAGACCCCTAGAGTGAAGGTATTCATTCACCTTGAGAACTTCATCTTTGTTTCCAAACGCAATGACTTCAGTTTTGTCTTTGTTTAACTGAAGAAAGTTTTGGCACATCCAACCATTTACTTCATCAATGCATTGGCACAGGGAGTCAATGGGGCTGTAATCATTAGGCGATAGGGCTAAGTAGAGCTGTGTGTCGTCTGCATAGCTGTGGTAAGAGATTCTGTTCTTTCTCATTATTTGGCTCATTGGGAGCATATACAGGTTGAATAGGAGTGGCGCAAGAATTGAACCTTGGGGGACTCCGCATGTCATGGATGTCCACTCAGACTTATGGTCTCCTATACTCACATAATAACCTCTCCCTTCTAAGTAAGACCTGAACCATTTTAGGACTATCCCAGAAAGCCCCACCCAGTTTTCTAGCCTGTCAATAAGTATGTTGTGATCGACAGTGTCAAATGCAGCACTGAGGTCGAGTAGTACCAGCACTGATAATTTGCCTGTATCAGTATTTAAGCGAATATCATTTATTATCTTTATGAGAGCTGTCTCTGTGCTGTGATGCGATCGGAAACCAGATTGAAAATTGTCAAAGTATCCATTCAAGCTTAAGAATTTGTTCAGCTGATTGAAGATAACTTTTTCAATGATCTTGCCTATGAAAGGAAGATTTGAGATCGGTCTATAATTGCTTAAGATGGTCTTATCCAGATTGCTCTTTTTTAGGAGAGGTTTGACAACTGCAGTTTTCAGGGAGTTTGGAAAACTCCCAGAGAGAAGTGAGGCATTTACCACTTCTAGGAGATCTGCTTCTAAGCTGTTTAACACACTTTTGAAGAAAGATGTGGGAAGTGCGTCAAGGGCGCAGGTTGATGTTTTAAGGTGCTGTACGGTTTCTTCCAAAATTTTGCCATCAATTTCTTCGAAATCAGACATAGTAACTACTTTCTCAGGTAGTGGTCTGATCTGTTGGACCCCAGCGCAACTCAAGGATGAGCTGATCACCTTTCTGATATTATTGATTTTCTCAGAGAAGAAAGAAGCAAACTCACTGCACTTGCTGTCTGAGAGCATTTCACTGGGAATCTGGTTTGGGGGGTTTGTCAGTCTCTCTACAGTAGCAAAAAGAGTGCGTGTGTTGTTTAAGTTGCTGTTTATAATATTCGAAAAGAAAGTCTGTCTAGCTTTGCCTAGTTCCATATTAAAAGCATGGATGCTATCTTTGTAGATGTTATAATGGACTACAAGTTTTGTCTTCCGCCACATGCGCTCTGCTCTTCTGCTTTGTCTTTTCATGTTTTGCACTGCTGTTGAGTTTCTCCAAGGTGGTTTTTGTCTACCACTATTCTTCCTGACTTTCACAGGAGCAATATGATCAATTACACTTTTAATTTTTGAGTTAAAAGATTCAAGGAGAAAATCAACAGAGCCAGCAGATATGCTTGGTTTTAAAGATATAGCCTTCATAAATAGCACACTAGTGTTCTCATTTAAGCATCTCTTCTTGACAGACACAGATCTAGCTTCAATGGCAGGGGAGATCAATATATCAAAGAAAATACAGAAATGATCAGAAAATGCTACATCCTTAATAACAATCGATGAGATGTTTAGACCCTTACTGATAAGTAAATCTAGAGTGTGTCCACGATTATGTGTGGGTCCATGTACATGCTGAGTCAGATCAAAAGTTTTTAAAACAGTTTTGATTTCTTTTGCCATATTGTTTTCTGCATTATCTATGTGAATGTTAAAATCTCCAGCAATGGCAAAACAGTCAAACTCTGAGGAAATTGTTGATAACAGTTCTGTAAAGTCCTCAGCAAAGGCTGGAGAGTATTTTGGAGGCCTGTAAATAATGATAAGTAAAATACGTGGAGCACCTTTTAACACAATACCCAGATATTCGAAACACGGGTAATTCCCAAATGATATTTGCTTACATTGATAGACATCTTTAAAAAGAGCAGCTAAGCCCCCGCCTCTCTTACCTGCTCTGCAAACACTTATAAAAGTAAAGTTAGGAGGGGATGTTTCATTGAGGACTGTTGCACTGCAGCTGTCTTCTAGCCAAGTTTCATTTAGAAGCATAAAGTCCAGGTTGTTTGTGGTTATTAAGTCGTTGACCAGAAGTGATTTATTATTAAGTGAGCGGATGTTTAAAAGTGCTAACTTAACAGTCGTACTTTTTGTCCCCAAAGCGATCTTAGTTTGGCGTGTAATAGGCACCAGATTAGATGGGTTTGCTGTACGGCTTTTGAAGGCCTTAGACTTTCTATCATGTAATTGAACAGCAATAGAGAAAGATTCAGGCACACTGGGTTCCCGCTTGTTTTGTAAACATTTAAGAAAGTTACTGTTATCATAGCGGGGACCCGACACATATCACTGAGAGCTGGTATCAGTTGTTTTTGGTACACAGCGAGCCGCTGGAGGAGGGTGCGGGCCCTGGCGCTGTGGCAGAGGCCGAAGAGCTCTCACAGGAGGAGGGGGAGGGCGAGCTGGGCCCGCAGGCTTTGGTGGTTGTGGGGCCTGCCGTTTTTTGGGTGACATCTGGGGGCTTGCAGCAAAAGAATGGGATAGTCTAGTTCCAGCATACACCAGTTGTTCCATTTTCTCCGAGAAGCACAGAAGTGGAGATGCTGGAGAGAGGGATAACGTGTCTTGCTCTGGTGTTATCGGAGGCTGTAATATGCTGTCCTGGATTTCCTGGCTGTTTTCCAGAAAGTCTTCCTTGGGAGCTGAATCTTCTAACAGTTCTAGTATGTCACAGTCTGTCTGTGGTGAGCTCTGTGGGCAGGGCTCAGCTGAGATTGTGTCCGTCAGCAGAGGTTGTTGTGGCTGAGTGGTGTTATCATTGTCCTTGTGTGATGTGTCAGCCGCATGTCCATTCAGGTGCTGAAGTGAAGTCCTGTGGTCATTCATACCATGTCCAGGTGTGTGTGTGCCATTCAGGTTGAGTGGATTGGCACACACTGCAGAAGGATGATGGAGGGAGAAGTAGATATTGTCCTTTAGCACTCTTGAACCAAGTTTGTTTGGGTGGAGCCCATCCTGTTGAAACAGTTGCCTCTGACTCCAGAAAAGATTGAAGTTGTCAATGAAGTTCACTCCTTTTATATTGCAGGTTTTTTGCAGCCATGTGTTAAGCCCAAGCAACCGTGAAAAACCTGTTTGTTCCTCTTGCTGGGAGTGGTCCACTGATGAATGTCTGAACTTTCAGTCTTTCAAGTGTTTCAAAAAGTTCATTGAAATCCTTCTTAAGGAGTTCTGACTGCCCTTTATGAATATCATTCTTCCCCACATGAATGATGAGTCGATTTGCAGTCTTATGTTTCATCAGAATGTTCTGAAGTTCCCTGTTTACATCAGAAGTTGTTGCTTGTGGAAGGCAGCATGTAGTTGTGTCCCTGCTACTAATGTTTCTGATTATAGAGTCCCCCACTATCAGAGTCCTGTGCTCGGCTGCGCTCTGAGCTGAGTGCCGCTGTCTGCTCGACCTTGAGCGCCCGTTAGCAGGGTTAGCTACTGGCTGATTCAGTCTGTGTTCGATCACATTCATCACATTCAGGGATTCCTCATTCATTAATACTTCAAATCTGTTCTCAAGATGTATAGGCGGTGGTAGGAGATCAGTGTTTGCAATCCTTGTCAGAGCCGTATCTGGGGTAGAGGATGCTATTGCAGCAATATGTGATGCTCGGGACAATCTGATGTTTCGAGTGCCTTTGGGTCTCGCTCCCTGTTTGTGCCATCGATTTGTAAGTCGATCGGTTTGTTTCTCTACACTCAGTATGGCCTGTCGAGGAGGACTAGATTCATGGGACTCACCGGCTGTATGCTGAGGGCGTCCATGATGAAGTTCTGTTGTATGTTCCGTCTGGTTTGGTGGTCCCACAAGTAACTTTGTTTCAAGAACTGCAATCCTTTGTAAAAGTCTCTGGCAGTTTGTGCAGCAAGTAGATTCCAGAGGAGGCATTTTCTCTTATCCTTATGAATGTAGGCAGTTGTGTTTTCTCTTCCCCGGAATGTAAGCTTTCAGTGGGAAAGCTGGTCGGAGACAAGAATTCTGCTTTTTTCTAGTAATCAAGCGTTTGAGCACTGTGCTGATTTGCTGAAGTTAAAATTAGGTGATAAAAGGAAATAAAATATAAAACTATAAACGATAGAGCAATAAAAAAAAATAAAAGCGATAGAGCAAAGCACGGAGCAGTAAGCAGGAGCGTCCGAACAGTAGCTGAGCAGGAAGTACTCAGGGACACCCAGGCTGGTATTGGATTCCACCTCTCTCTGGTGTTCCCATAGATTCCTCCGGCAGACTAGTGCCTACGTGGGAGGGCCTAGTTTTATCTCATTTATTACCAAGACATTTTAAGCCACACATTCAAGAGGATACCCACTACATGGACAATGGCTGACAGTACCTTCAGGGACTAGTACCTACCCCGGCGGCCGTAGGCTGGGGGGGGGGGACTATGTGACACTGTCACACATGACACATGTTTTAACCACTCTATATATTATGTATTTTATGTATATTAGAGGTTTTATAGGTTTACATGTTGTCTTAGTCATTTTAGTCCATTTTATTCCTCTTATCTATTTGTGTGTATGTCTTTAATTCATACTGGGTCTGCCTGTCATGTGACTGATCACATGACAGGAAACAGGAAATAGCCAGTATAAAAGAAGCAGCATGGCAAACAATCGAGGTCTCTGTCAAGACGACCAAAGCGGGATTGAGGAGTTTCTTTTAAGGACTTACCATTCCAGCAAACCTCATCACTTTCATTGGATTATCACTACAGTTGGATTGTATATACACCGGTGGACACTCACACATTGGGACTTACAGCACGCACGGACTCTTAAGGACTGTTTTAGGGTATGGAATAATGGACTCTATGCTTTTAACAGCCTAAGTTTTCTTGTTTTATAGTGTTGTTTTAAGTTCCTTGTGGAGTTTGTAAATACACTTAATTTATTCACTTTATTTCTGTTGTCGTCTCATCTTTTAAAACACTTCTTAAAAAACTCACACAGTTTAATCTGACCCCAATTTTACTTTGTAACCCAGCTGATTGGGCTGAGTGTTACATTATTTTAAAAAAAAAAGTATTGTAGAATTGTAATTTAAAGGACGATAAAATAAAATCATGCAGACAAAATTAAAATGCGGGACACTGCTTATGACTTGCGGGACAAAGCTTCAAATTTCGGGACTGGTCACCCTAGTCAACGGGTAATGCATGAAAGCTGACTTCTTTAACGTGATGAAACGGTTCATAACGACAAACAGTGAAGTGCTGAGGCTGTCACCCTCTGAAAGGCAAGTCGCTTCCCTTGAATTTTAAAAACACTCATTGTGCATCAACAGCAGCTGTCATCAGAGGGTGACAAAAACACCCGGTCTGTTGTCGTCATTGCTTTATTTGATAACATTATTGCCAACTGTTTGTATTTTAGTCATTTAAATGCATATAAGTATTTCACCTGTGCGTTTCTATGCTTTCTATTACTGCATTTATTTGTGCAAGTGAGATGAGTAAAGAGCATCTTAATTCATAAATATTTCATAAATCATTATCTGTCTGTTTTTATAAACAGCAAATACAGTATTTAGCCCACTGTAAAATATACACAATTAGCTATATTAAATTGTTTGTTAAATAACGTTACAGTTAAAAGTGTAAATTACAATTATTAGCCTAGTCTATGATTTTTTTTCCGCCGTCGTTTTTATCTATAAAGTTAATTGATGTGTTGATAATATTGATCGAGCAACTGATGTAGCCTAAGTATGTGTTATATGCGCAGAATTGAGAAAATAGTAGGCCTATTTATGGAGATTTAAACAAGACAGGGCAAACATGTGAATGTTCAGTCGGTATTGTATGCAAACAAATAAAATAGTAGTTCTGTCAGGTCCATTAAGTCAAGAACACACAGACAAAATAATTTAGAATTTAATTGAATATATTGCAAACAGGTTAATGTTCCTGAATTGAAATTTGGCGGTATGGCTCTATTCAGGGAGTCCTCTGACCTTTCATGAGCACCATGAAATAGCATAGAGTCAGAGGACAGCAGCATTAGGGAACGCTCACACAGTTTTAGGACTGTGAGAGCTAAAATTTCCCCCGTGAACAGAGCAGGCAACATGACATAAGCAAATGCCACATTATGCATAAGGAGGAGCTGGGGAGGTGGCGGGCAGCAGAAGCGAGCAGCGAGCCAGCAGAAGCGAGCAGCAAGCATGTATGAGCAAGGTGAATGAGCTTTAACTGAATGAATCTCTTGTCACAGTGTGAACACTTGTAAGGTTTTTCTCCAGTGTGAATCCTCTTGTGTGTTTTCAGATGTGATAACTGACTGAATCTCTTGTCACAGTGTGCACACTTGTAAGGCTTTTCTCCAGTGTGGATCCTCTCATGTGTTGTCAGAGATTCTGATAGACTGAATCTCTTGTCACAGTGTGAACACTTGTACGGTTTTTCTCCAGTGTGAATTCTCTTGTGCAGTTTTAAACGTCTCCCTGAAGTAAAAGTCTTCTCACACTCAAAGCACATGTACTCTCTCACACCAATATGAATTTTCTGATGTATATGTAAATGATGCCGCCGTGAAAAACTCTTTCCACACACAGAACATGAATGTGGCTTCTCCTTCGTATGAACTCTCCGGTGTTTCTTCAGGTCTGATGCGCCAATAAATGTTTTCCCGCATTGATCACATGTGAATGGTTTCTCTCCGGTGTGCATTCTCATGTGAACATTAAGGTTTGATGATTCTGCAAAACCTTTTCCACACTGATCACATACATACGGCTTTTCTCCAGTGTGGATCCTCATGTGTCTCTTAAGGTGAGGTTTTTGTGTAAAGCTCGTCCCGCACTGATCACACGCGAACGGCTTCTCTCCAGTGTGGATCCTCATGTGAAGGTCAAGATTTCGTTTATTTGAGAATCTCTTTTCGCACTGATCACAAATGAATGGTTTCTCTCCGGTGTGGATCCTCATGTGAAGGTCAAGACTTGTCTTTTCTGAGTAACTCTTTTCGCACTGATCACATACATACGGCTTTTCTCCAGTGTGGATCCTCATGTGTTTCTTAAGGTGAGGTTTCTGTGTAAAGCTCGTCCCGCACTGATCACACGCGAACGGCTTCTCTCCAGTGTGGATCCTCATGTGAAGGTCAAGATTTCGTTTATTTGAGAATCTCTTTTCGCACTGATCACACGTGAATGGTTTCTCTCCGGTGTGGATCCTCATGTGAAGGTCAAGATTTCTCTTTTGTGAGTAACTCTTTCCGCACTGATCACATGCATACGGCTTTTCTCCAGTGTGGATCCTCATGTGTCCTTGAAGGTGTTGTTTTCGTGTAAAACTCTTTCCACACTGATCACACGTGTGCGGCTTCTCTTCAGTATGAACTCTCATGTGACGCTCAAGACTTTGTTTAGTTGTGAAACTGTTTCCACACTGAGTGCAGGTGAAAGATTTCTTAGCTCTTCTTTTCTTTAAAAATGTCTGTTTAGTCTTTGAGCGACTCAAAGGTTTTTCTCCAGGTTTGACATGATGTTCCTCCTCCACTTCACTCGGTTCTTCACTCTCCTCGCTCGCTTCCATCAGGTCTGACATGAAAGAAAAAAAAATATTTCATTATTAGTGCAACAAAAATAATTCAAAGAGAGAAATGTGAAGTGAAATGATATAAAAAGAGCTCTGATGTAATAACAAAAAGTACTATCCATAAATGAGGTACACTGATCATCTAATAATTATTTTTATAGACACAAATCCCATGTTTCTGTAGCAAGAACTATTAAATATATTTGATCAATGACACAATTATCTAATGTAATATTAGCATTACAATTATACAATAGTGTCATAATGTTTATACTGTTGTGAACTTTTTCTTCTAAAGTG
The DNA here is from genome assembly GCA_036326025.1 of Chrosomus eos. Lineage (NCBI taxonomy): Eukaryota > Metazoa > Chordata > Actinopteri > Cypriniformes > Leuciscidae > Chrosomus > Chrosomus eos. The sequence continues at coordinate 2,854,279 of CM070821.1, forward strand.
TAGGAAACTCAGAAGCGAAAACGGAGACTCGGTTGTATCTTCAGCAGGATTCTTTAAAGGACAAGTTTGGTATTTTACACTTAAAGGGGTCATATAATGGTACATGCACTTTTACAAGTTGATTGTACTGAAATGTGTGTTGGCAGTGCCTGTACACAACCATCATATAATGATAAAAATCCATCCAGTGGTTTGTGTTTAATCTCCTTATATGTTTTCCCCTGTCTTAAATCGAGCCGTTCGAGCCTGTGACGTCACAAGCTCGCATGCCCCTCCCACGATGGTTGATTGACAGCAGCGTTTCAACACAGACCCGCCCTCGCTTGTGAGTGAGATGTCAATCATAGTTCGTCATTGTTGATATACTGGAGCAGAATGGCGCCTAAGCGATTATGGTGTTCTGTTCTTGGGTGTAATAAGGAACACAGCAGTCATTTTAATGTTCCTAAATCCGAACCGCTGAAGAGGCAGTGGCTGAGTTTTGTTTATGAAGGGAATATTCTCGACGAGCAACGTCAATGCACTCATGTTTGCGCAAATCATTTCTCACCAGACTGCTTTTTAAACGAGGCGATGGTCAATATAAATCAGGTTTTGCTAAGAAGCTGCTACTGAAAAAGGAATCAGTACCAACTATTCGTGTTCCTGCACATCCAGAAGAACTGAAGTGAGTGTAACGTTTTATTAACCTTTATATATTAATCTTTGCAAATCCCTTGCACGCTTCATGGTGATTGTGGCTAATGTTTACACTCAGGGTGCATTAAGGCATGTATTCTATGTAACATACGACGTTCTCAATATAATTCATAATCCCACGTTTATAATGAAAAACGCGTTATAGTTATTGTGTTATTAAAAACTGTGTACGCAGGTGTTACAGTTAACGTAACAGGAATATTACCCGGAATATCAATGCAGTTACAATACTATAGATGTACTTAAAAGTTTTATTAAAACATAAAACATTTTCGTACTGCACTAAACATAAACATACAACAAATTCTTAGGTATCCTTCAACTACTGCTAGAATCATTACTGACATGACCTCAAGTCAGTTTCAGTCACGATAGTTGTACTGACACTGAGATAACGTCACGCATCACTGACAAGCACATTTACAACAACAAAAAGTTTTTCAACATAAATCTGTCAACGAACTAACCTATAACTTACATTAGTAACGTTAAACACATAGCGTTTGTATCTCACAACTCTAACGTTACCCTGCCATTACATACAAAAATAGATCAAAGTAACATTGTTAACCAACCATTCAGAAACGTCCTGTTCGAGCCTTAATTGTCGAACTTCTTCGGGGCCGTCATCTTGTTTCGGGTCCAACTCCGGTTCAAACTGATACGGTTGCACAGATGTGTCCTCAGAGAGAATCCCGCTGCTATAATAAACCCTCATAATAACTCCACGTGCGTTGTGTCAATGCGCCCACAGAACAGAGGGGCGGAGTCAGCGAAGCTCATTATCATTTAAAGGCACATCACTTAAACGGCGTGCTGAAAACAGAGCTGTTTTTGAGCAGGTAAAATTAGTGTTTTCTTAAAATACTAATGAGAATTTTTAATAAAAGTATATTACAAAGTTTTCATTTAGACCCTAAAGATTCATATTAACTTGTACAAAAATGGCATTATATGACCCTTTAAAGCCCTGTTTTAAGATTGTTTCTGATGAAATAGAACGGTTAAGATTGAAATTTGGACACATGCTGCTGGTCCGAGAAATTTCGGTTTTTGTGGTAACAGAATTTTCGGTTCACAATGGTTGCATAGGTGCACTGGAAAAATCCTTCCTAAAACGCATTAAACTTTAGTTTACAAAGACGTGAAACTCACCGAGTGGTCTGGGGTGTTCACTGATATGCTCACACAAAAATCTCTGCAAAGGATGCATTCCCCAACAGGTTTTATCATAGTTTTTGTCCGTTCCAAGTAAAAAAAAAACAAAAAAAAACCTACTCTAAAACCTGTTGGAAAGCATCGTTTGCAGCGACCATTCTATTTCATCAGAAACTATCTTAAAACAGGGCTTTAAGTGTAAAATACCGAACTTGTCCTTTAAGACTCACAGCTCTGTAGTCATCAAATCTGAACTAAGGGAACTTTACATTGCAATTTATATACATTTAGGAGGAGGGATTTACAAAGAGGTGGAGACCTTCCCTTTACAAAGTTTGCAAATACAGTATAGGCGTCAGCTCGTTACCAGAATTACCGCAGCCCTGATCTCATCAGCATAACAGTGATCCAATCAGCCTGACTAGATCGCCCACACATTAACATATCATACAGACAAAAGCACAGCTGTACATTGAGCTTAATGGTCAAGAAATGCATAAAGACACAGGGGTGAGGGTCTCAGTAATTGACTCAGGGCGCTTTCACACTTGGTTCGATTGCCTGTTCCGAACCCGAGTTCGATTGCTCCCCCCTCCCCCTGGCCCCGATGGACTGTGTTCACATTATATTATTTCTATCCGAACCGCGGTATGCTTGCGTCATCAGGCTGCAGCTGGCGTAATGTGTGGCTTGGTAACCGCGAATGAAAGGCGCCCAAATGGATAGACTTGCTCGATTGACATTTGTTCCTCTTTTTTTTAACCTTTGGTTTTGTTGTCAACATAGACATACAGAAACACACTTGCGTCTGTCTGCTGCAAAACTTCTGAAAACGTTTCAAAGACAGTGGGCTGTCCGCCGAAGACACATTATACGTCATCAATAGCGGTTCACTTCCGCGGTTTGTTTCGATTGCGTTCATATCAGCAGCGAACCGTACCCGAGTTCACATGAACCGTACAGACCACCTTTTTAATCGGACTCGAGTGCGGTTCGCGGGTGCGCACCCGAGTTTGGAAGACAGCGTTCACACCATCCAAACGAAACGAACTCTGACGTCATTCGAACCCGAGTGCGCACCAAAAGATCTAGTGTGAAAGCGCCCTCATTTAGAGAAAACAGGACTGGAATCTCTTGCTGGACACTGTTTAACAGCTGATATAACCATCCTCAAATGCTAAATTCATTCTACTAAACTTTAATCTAAATTAAACATTTAATAACTTTGTAATACAACAATACCAATGTTTAGATTGATGTTTAATTTATTTTACTGAAAACTTTAATTATCACATTCTGGTCGCACTAGACTTTTCATTCCAATGACTCACATTCATACGCATGTGAACGTGGGAAACCATAAACACAAGTTTTGCTGCATTCCAGTTCAAGTTGGAAAGCCAATTAATTATTGGTCATTTATATCATAATTTACATTTTATTATTCTATTTAACTCTTTACATTTTATTTTACTGGTTCATTTGGATTCCAGTGTTACTTGTGAGATCAGCATTATTGGCCGGGGTGAAACTAAGTCTGATTATTAGTCAGAGGTTATGACTTGTCTGACTCCGGTTTAAACAAAAAAGGCAGAACAGTTTATGACATTTTAGTGTGTGTCTGTGTGAGGTAATCGGAGCTTCTAACACATACCAGCTCTTGAAACTCCGCCCTCTGTGTCAGGAGCAGCAGCTCATTTGCATTTAAAGGGCCAGGCACAAAACGGTGTGTTTTTGCTAACTCTCAAAAAGTGACAACTTTAACATGCTATATAAAAATATTTGTGGGGTATTTTGAGCTAAAACTTAAGGCAAGACAAGGCAAGTTTATTTATATAGCACATTTCATACACAATGGTAATTCAAAGTGCTTTACATAGAATAAATTAAAATAATCAAAAGAAATAAGAATAATTAAAACAGTTTTGAATAAAAAAAAATATATATACAGTACAAACAGTCAGATGCACAGTGCTCATTCAGTAAATGCACAGCTAAACAGAAGTGTTTTGAGTCTGGATTTGAATGTGACTACTGTAGGAGCACATCTGATCTCTTCTGGAAGCTGGTTCCAGCTGCGGCTGGCATAGTAGCTAAAAGCAGACTCTCCTTGCTTAGAGTGAACCCTTGGTATTTCAAACTGATGTGATCCTGATGATCTGAGTGATCTGTTGGGTTTATATTCAGTGAGGATATCTGCAATGTATTGAGGTCCTATGCCACTGAATGATTTATATACCAGTAATAATTGGTTCCAGCTGCGGCTGGCACAGTAACTACTGTAAAAGCAGACTCCCCTTGCTTAGAGTGAACCCTTGGTATTTCTAGCTGATGTGATCCTAATGATCTGAGTGATCTGTTGGGTTTATTCAGTGAGCATATCTGCAATGTATTGATGTCCTATAACATTTAATGATTTATATACCAGTAATAATACTTTAAAATCAACCCTAAAAGTAACTGGGAGCCAGTGTAAAGACCTGAGGACTGGTGTGATGTGGTTAGGGTGACCAGACGTCCCGAAAAATTCGGGACAGTCCTGAAATCTGACCTGTTGTCCCGAATCCCGAATCCGACCCTAATTGTCCCGAAAATTATACTAAAGCAAAATCTTGAGTAGCCTAGTTATTGTCTGATAAAATATTAAAAACTGTCTGTGGAGGTTGAGTCGGCGCCTGCCGGCGGCTCATTTTCTTTTTCTTTTTTGAAGTTCTAGAAAGATGTAGGCGCGAATTTAGATACATTGATAAGCAAAATGTCATTCATTCGTTACGTTGACATGACTGGTGTACCGTGTACCGGAACAACAACACGCTGTTTTTTAGTAGCAGACTAAAGACTAATGACAGACTGTTGAACTTTGAAAAAAAAAAAGGTTTGAAATTCATTATATCTTTTATTATAGGCTTTGTAGCAGGGCTGCCAACTCTCACGCATTGACCGTGAGACTCACGCAATTGACTAGGGTGGCCATTTCCATAACACCAAAAAGGAGGACACATATATTTTGGTGATCGGTGGTTTTGTTGATTGGGATGTCTATGTGTTGGGTTGGCGCTGAGGGCACGCAACTAGCTCTCTGCCGCGCGCTGCACGGTTTGGAGCACTAGAGTATGTTCTGTCTCGCATGCGCGGCTCTAGATTCCAAGAGATTTGAACTAATTTACGGGCATCAGAGAGCCGCTATCATTATGCGGGATTTTAAGTTAATTAAAAAAAAAAAAAAAAAAGTTAATGGATTCAAAATGTTCAAGCGTCGAACTAGGCCCGATAGAGGCAAATTTAACGACTTTTGACTTTTATATATAGTGTGTGGTGTGTGTGTGTGTGTGTGTGTGTGTGTGTGTGTGTGTGTGGTGTGTGTGTGTGTGTGTGTGTGTGTGTGTGTGTGTGTGTGTGTGAGAAACTATATATATATATATTAGGGCTGTCAAACGATTAATCGCGATTAATGCATCCAAAATAAAAGTTTGTGTTTACATAATATATGTGTGTGTACTGTGTATAATTATTTTGTATATATAAATACACACACATGCATGTATATATTGAAGAAATATTTGCATGTATATATTTTATATATATTTATACATAATTAATATTATATATAAATACAAATATTTTATATATTAATAACACATTTTTCTTAAATGTATATATATATATATATATATAATAGAAACAGAAATATATATATAATATATATATATATATATATATATATATGCAATCTGAATATGAACAACAAACACAAATAGAGAAGCAAGAAGTGTAAACAATTATGAAAATTGTCAAGATAATGGTGACTAAGCATTTACCGGGTGTGTTTCTTTGAGGAATCAATGCTGTTCAGAACTTGATGACAATCACATTAACTACGGAGCATCTGAATGTTCAAATGCAAATAGAAAAGCAGCGAATCTCCTCTTTATTGGACTTTTTTAAAAAAAAACAGATTGGATTAGCAGTTCCATAGTTATTAAACTTTTAAGAACAACAGTTACTTTTAGCCGCCGGCGGCTGTATAGGTCTTTAAGGGATAAAATAGCTAAGATTGTATTTAGTTTGACCTGACAATCAATATGAACATTTCTTAAACCTCCCTCCACTGACCATTTTTTTGAAAACCAAAAATGAAACTATGAAACAGCTATTTCATAGTTTAACTGTTTATCTAAAAGTGATGAAGTGCTTGAAAGTTTCTAACATGAATGTTCTCCAGCATCATGAATGAATAAAGAATAAACACCAACCTCTTTGTTCAGGATCTTCAGTGTGTTTCATTCTGCAGGTTCTGGATCACTCGTGTTCTCACTGTCCTCTTTAATAAACTCAGTCTTGGAGGATTTCAGCTCTTCCTGATGCTCTGATGCTCGTCTTCACTTGTAGCTGATGGGAATTTACAGCATTTATTGGGGAATTACGGTGGGAGGAGCTTCACTGACCATGTGACTGCTGTGGGAGGAGCTTCACTGGTGATGTGAGAGGGGCTTCAATTATGGTACATTTTTTAGTGGGAGGAGCTGATCTACCAAAATCTAAAATAAATAATTTACTTTATTTGTTTTAATGGGGTCAAAGACCGAATGACAAGTTATTGCGTCTGTATCTAATTTACATTTTTTTAATTAAATTTACAATACATTTTACATAGAAAACCCATTAAATGCAAGTGTTTATTTTACAGTTTTTCACAATTGCTAAGACACTAAACCTCATTCCCTATAAACTAAATTCTCAATAGCCTAAACCAATTTGTTGAATAAATCACTCTTTCTGCAAAACCTTAAACAAGTTCAGGCAGTTAGATGCGGTTTGCAAACCTCTAAACACATTCTCACTCGATAAAACACATTTCACACTGTGATGCATCTGTGAAATGTGTCACAGCAATTATGAAAAACTGTAATGTTTCACAATGACTTTTGTGAAAACAAAATGTCAAAATATGGGTGAAAAAATGTCCCATTGTCATTTAACGTAGAGATATATTTATGTAAAAATGAAAATATATAGATATTCTGACCTGTACTTATCGAAATATATAAAAGAATAAATGATCGTATTAAATTGTATTATATTTTAAATGATTATAAACTTGTGTGTAAATTGTGTGAAAGTGTAAATACTTAAATTTACAATGAATTTGCATTTTTGGGATGCGCTATAGTCCTTAAATACAGTATTTGAAGTATGTCATCAAATTATTATTATTCTAAATATGCCTGAAAAGATTTTTTTTTTTAACCATATACTAATTGACACATTTAAGCATTTATAGAAATCTGTCTGTCTATTGTAAGCAACTGATGCTAATTCACAATTCTTCAATTTCTAATTCTAACATTATTCTTCATTAAAATAATGGTAGATATCCAGAAAAGTGGTAAAAAAAAACTGTTAGGAAAACATGAAAACATAAAGACAATAAATATATATACATATAGCAGCCAACAAATCCCCTCAGTCTGTTGACACCAATGAAATGAGCTTTAAGTGTCAATTTACAGGAGATCGGAAGACATCAGCATAATAAATGAAGTGAAAACAGGAACTACTGTCAGAAATAAAGAGTGTTTTCAGCAGATCTGTTAATATTGATGATCCTCAGACTATCAACACTCATTCAACAAGACATTCAGGATCATCAGCAGATCATCTCACTTTATTCTGAGTGTTTGCTGTTAGAAACACATTATCTGAGTCAGACAATACTGATACTTCTCACAATATGAGACAGATAAAACATCAATAAAAAATAAATAAGAGACTAATGTCACTTATCTTCATCAACCACTGCAGATAAGTATAACTAATTTAAACATGGTTTGGTTTTATGATAACTCGTTGTAATAAAGTAATCAGATCTTTACCATGTAACATTTTTTGATAATAAACTGATAATGATCAGTGGCAATTATGTTTCCAGTGCCAAACTGTATTAATATTTCTCTGTATTAATATTTATCTATAGATTTATGTAGCAAAATAGGGAACATTACATCACAATATGACATGTGTAGCGGGGGACCGCTAAAGCTGAGGCGCTCGATGACTACCTCTACATTTGCACGACTACGCCACCCTGTTTAACAGGGAAATATCAATACTTATGAGTTTAATGACCCACAAAAAGGACACCCAGGAACGTTGTTATCGAGGAAGGGCCAGAGACGTGGATGCAAAAATACAAAAAGGTTTTATTGTAATCAGCAACAATTTTAAGACAACATTAAAAACTGGGTCATCATGCAACACTCACACTCAAGAAGTCAAGGAGGAGGCCGAGGCTTAACCATGGCAGGTACACTACTACAGTGAACGCAAGGCCCCTGTAAATCACTCTTACCACCCGGTGCACAGGTATCACACACACTCCAATACAGTCAAGCATGAACGCACAGCACTCAGTGACAAAACCTCCACCAAGCACGTGAGGGCCTACTAGCGGCCTGCCTTGAAGCCTCGGCTCCTGTAATGAGAGCAGAAATTACTGCACTGGTCTCAACATACTAGGACACTTAACTACAAACGAAAACAAATAATACAAAACTGTTCTTCTAACAATACTTTCAGAAGAAACAGACATAAACCAAAACATTCATAAATAAATACACAGAAAATATATATATACTGTAAACAGCAAATCACACAATTTGGTAAACTAGTTGGAGAAACAACACAGCGATCACAAGGATGAGTACTGAGCAGGCGTCACACAAGACGCAAAAATCGAGCGCACGTGTTGATGCGAAATGTTATTGACGGGAAGAGTCCGGAGTACACAGCAGATTGTATAGCAGCAGGAATCCCCGTGCACAAAGCAGCAGCGTCAAACAGCTTGCCCCGCAGGAGTCACTGACCAGTCTATCCCTCCTAAAATATAAATATAACACATATACTTGCAATCTAAAAAAGGGAGCGCCACTCAATAGTTAGTTTTACGTACCTTCATTTCATAAGTTGCGCGTCCGCGTCACGCGCACACAAAACCACGCCATGAGGAACGCCAAAGGAGAGTAGCAGCTGCCAACAGCCCACAGCTGCGATTTATCCTCAAGGCTAAAACGGAATCGTTGTTTACATAAAAATCACGCATCTCTGTTTAACTAGTCAGCCAAACACATACCTCCAAGTGAGAACGGATGAGGAACCAGCAGGGGCGGTGCCCGGGCAATGACGCACCGTGCAGACGACATTCACCCGTAAACAGTGACTCTAAATCCTTTTTTTTTTATATGGTCCCGCATCGTTATGATTGAACTCACGCCCGAACGCATTAGGCTAATTGGACGCAGCAGTGCGTCCCACTACACATGGATAAAACATCAATAATAATAAATAAATAAAAACTACTGACATTCATCTTCATCAACCATGAAATATTCATCATTAATTAAAGATATTTAAATCAGTTTTCAGAATCAACTGTAGCAGAATAAATAGTTATTTAGTCTGTTTGTCAAGTCAAGTCACCTTTATTTATATAGCGCTTTTTACAATACATATGGTTTCAAAGCAGCTTTACAGATATATCTGTCATGAGATGTTGTAGAGGAATCACGAGGAGGCGGGCGCCCTGGAGGCTGAGGAGGGCGTGGTCTGGAGCAGAAGCCTCCAGGGCGGTGCAGGCAGCGTAGGAGGCCAGGGCGGAGCAGGCTGTACAGGTGGCCAAGGCGGAGAGACCCCTTCGGGTGGCCATGGCGGAGACCTATAGCCCCCCCGCAAAAAATTATTGGGGAGAGGGACAGGCTCAGGGACAGGCTCTGGCTGGGCAGACTGGATATGGACAGTCTCTGGCTGGGCAAACGGGACGTGGACAGTCTCTGGCACGGCGTGGCTGACGTGGACAGTCTCTGGCACGGCATGGCTGACGTGGACAGTCTCTGGCACGGCATGGCTGACGTGGACAGTCTCTGGCACAGCGTAGCTGACGTGGACAGTCTCTGGCACGGCATGGCTGACATGGACAGTCTCTGGCACAGCATGGCTGACGTGGACAGTCTCTGCCACGGCGTGGCTGACATAGACAGTCTCTGGCACGGTGTGGTTTACGTGGAGCGCAAGCTCGGCGTGACTGACGTGAAGCGTCAGGAGTTGCTACACATGTCAAAATATGAACGAGAACAGACAAGGAATAGGGAGAAACAGAGGGCTTCAATAACACAGGGAGACAAAGGAACATAAATGGGGCACAGATGAAGATATTTAATTAGACACAGGTGAATTTAGTGAGGGATGATGAGGAGTGGGAAAACTGAACAGGACTAAACCAAAATACTAAGAAAAGGGGGAAACAAAGAGTCAAACTCTTACAATAACAGGTAAATAATGTTGTAATAGTATTGTTAAATTCAAAATTAAATGTTAAATGTCCCCAACTAAGCAAGCCAAAAGCCAATGGCCACAAAGGTGAAGAGAGGCGAAAAAGGCAACAGTGGCAAGGAACCAAAACCCCATCAGTTGACAGAATGGAGAAAAAACCTTGGGAGAACCCAGGCTCAGTCAGGGGGCCAGTCCTCCTTTGGCCAACGAACGAACCGTGTATGATTATATTTTTGGCAGCATTATAGGTCAGAAGTCAGATGGGATCAGAAATTTCACGATATTTATCCAGTTTATCTGGTTGGAGGTTGGGTCATCCCGCCGGTGAGGAGATGAGTGTGTGGAGGTGTCCATGAGGCCTTCACAGTGTTGATGAGGCTGGCACTTCAGGGATGCGTTGTCGTCGTGTCCATGTGATGGTCCTTCCTCAGATCTGGATATGGCCTGGATCCGGCAGTTTGCGGTAAACCTCGGGATAAACAGAGAAACTAATATTAGCGTAGGAATAAGAAGGAAAACTTCTTACGCCATCCTTCTTATGATGTACAAAGTACATCAGGATTTATGGGAAATGTTCCCGGTTCCGGCTGATCTAAACTATGCAGCCTAACATTGAATTATAGAAATCTATAATGTGTTATGTGTATGATAGGCCAAAAACATGTGTTTTTAGTCTAGATTTAAACTGACAGACTGTATCTGCTTCCCGGACTGTGTTAGGAAGATTGTTCCAAAGTTTTGGTGCGAAATAGGAAAAGGATCTACCGCCAGCAGTCGATTTTGATATTCTAGGTATTATCAACTGGCCAGAATTTTGAGATCGCAATAGACGTGAAGGACTATAATGCGTTAAGAGCTCGCTCAAGTACTGGGGAGCTAAACCATTTAGTGCTTTTTAAGTAATCAGCAATATTTTAAAATGTATACGATGTTTAATAGGCAGCTAATGCAGTGTTGACAGAACCGGGCTAATTTAGTGAATTGGTAAGTTTCGTTAGGTTTTGAAGAAATATACAGCTGAGTATCATCAGCATAACAGTGAAAGCTAATTCCATGTTTCCTAATCATATCTCCTAATGGTAGCATGTACAGAGTGAACAGCAGTGGTCCTAGTACTGAGCCTTGAGGTACACCATACTGAACTTGTGATCGATAAGACATCTCTTCATTTACTGCTACAAACTGATAACGTCTATTGATAGTCTATTTAAAAGATTGTTGTGGTCGATAGTATCAAATGCAGCACTAAGATCGAGTAACACTAATACAACCACGATTGGATGATAAGAGTAAATCATTTGTGACTCTAATGAGAGCAGTCTCGGTACTATGGTACGGTCTAAATCCGGACTGAAAATCCTCACAGATATTATTTCTTTCTAAAAAAGAACACAGTTGTGAGGATACTGCTTTTTTCTAGTATCTTTGACAACAAAGGCAGATTTGAGATTGGCCTGTAATTGACTCATTCTGTAGGATCAAGTTGCGTTTTTTTAACAAGCGGTTTAATCATAACCAGCTTAAAAGTTTTTGGTACGTATCCTAGAGACAAAGATGAATTAATGATATTTAGAAGAGGATTTATGACCTCTGGAAGCATCTCTTTCAGTAGCTTAGTCGGTATAGGGTCTAACATACAAGTTGTCGATTTAGATGAATTAACAAGTTTGCAAAATTCTTCCTCTCCTATAGCAAAAAATGAATCAAAATGTTCCTCATGGAGACTACAATGCACTCCCTGATGCGATACTGTAGTAGATGGTTGCATAGTTATAATTTTGTCCCTGATATTATCGATCTTATAAGGGACTGTTCGTTATTTATTTAAGGGGCCACCGGAGGAGATTTGAGATCTGTAGTCAAAAAAGACTTGACCCTCCCTTCGCCAGCAATTATTTTTTCTATGACCCTCCAAAATGATTGTGAAAAAAGGCATGACCCTCCTCGATAATTTATTGATTACTTCTGTACTGCTTTGCTCTTGACAAAGATGTTCAGATAGCCATTGTTTTTTTTACAACCATGACAAACGACTAAACTCCTGCTTTCTCATCTTACTAGGGCTGTAACGATAGACCAAAATTCGGTTCGTATCACGATTTTTGATTTGAAAAAAGAAATCATGTTTTCGGTGCTGATGCAGTGATGTAACATGTAAGGGTGGCGAATGCGATGCCAATAAAGTATCTTAAAGCTGTGTGATGGATTTTTTATCCTCAAACCCAACTATTTTAGATTTGTCTCCCTAAGACTGACTACTCTAGTATAACTTATACGCTAGCACGTCTATGTATTTTTGACGTCAGCTACGTTAACCCTTCGGCGTGTCTCCAGACGACTACAGCCTTTTTTGGTCCCTAACTATACTCCGTGTCTCTAGACGACTACTGCCGAGTCTAAATCCTATACTCCGGTGTGTCTCCAGACGACTACTCCTGAGTTGATAATTCTAACTTACTTGTTCTATTGCTGTGCAGCTTAAATAACAGACAGACTTCCAGCAATTGTCCTTTAAATGTTTTTAATTACGGCCAGGAGTCTTGAGCAATACTCAGAGAATCTCCCAAGTAAAACCATGGCCGGTGGATCTCAGACAAATTCCATTGAGAATCCCACCGAAAACACGGAAACAACAGTTTTTTATACAATAGGGGGTATAGCATAATGACATTCATTTGATTATTTGGTTATTCATTTACAGTCTTCTTCTGTTACTGGGTAGAGAAGAATTTGTTTTAACCATTACTTCATTGATCACAAGTTCTAACTTGGTCATCTCTGTCTAGTCTCATTTCCCATATTATGTTATTTATACACACAGTCATGGGTTCGACACACACACATTCACCTAAAATACAGAATGTCTTAGAACATTGTTTCAGAGATTTAGTACGTTAAATAAGGTCAAATGTTAAAACATGTTTAGCTTAATATTCAGTTTAAATTTTCCACCACAGCTGCCAGAACGAACCGGCAAAAGTAATGATTATGAATATGTCAAATATAGCAAGGAGACATTTTAATTGTTTATTAATAAACAAGTCTTTGTCAGTGTCGGCTGCAAATATAAAGGCGATGCTGCCTCGCGATCTTCGCAGTAGGTTAGTGAACGCGCCAGAGAGAAATGCACATTTCATACGGATTACATTAGTAGAGAGCAGTCTGTAGTCTGTTTTCTTTCGTTTTGAATTGTTCTGTTAAAAAGTAGACATTTCAAGCTTTCTCACCTTAGGCTATACGCTGAGTTTCGGTTCATGAGAGTCCAGTTCACACGCCGGTGCTTCCATGTCATGATGATCTATTTTCTACTATTTACTTCTTATTTGTTAAATACAGGCAATTGGTTGATGAAACATTGATTAAAATTAAGATACAATTAATAAAAAACGAAATTCACTTTAAAGAAAGGCTTTGTGCTTCCTGTTTGAGGTCTCTGTGAAAGTTTAAAGTCGCTTTTAGAGCGGTCATGTCCGTAACGGAGAACTGTCACGTCCCTGGCTGCACAGGCAATAACTCAGCCGGAACCGAATCATGTAAATGGTTCACTATCCTAGGCGCATCCAAAGTGTCATCTAAGGCTCAAGCACTTACTATCCCCAATTAAAGTTTGGATGCGTGTCTCTAATTCTGAAATCTTCTCCGTCAGCCTGACTGTCTCCTTGCATTTATCACATATAAACCCTATGCCGACGGGGAAGGCTATTGTAAACATGTGGCATGAGGTGCAGGTGACAATAACAGGACAAGACATTACTCACCGTGTTTGTTGACTGATTCTTACTCACCTGGGCTTTGTATGAACTCAGAGGCGCGGGTGCGCACGAGAAAAATAAATAAATAACTGAGCCACGGGCGGTGGCGTTAACCGTCTAACGAGATACAAGCGTGTTGTGCTAATAATAACGGAAGCTAGCGATGTTAGGTTAGTCTGAGATGTTAGGTAAACTGTATTAGTAGTATAAACAACTAGAAATGATTGTAAATTATGGTTCAAAACAGAAAGAAATAAGAGGCTTTAGACGGAGCTTACAGCCTCGGAGCAAACACACTCACACACAGCAGGCAGCGAGGCAGCTCACACTGTACAACTTCTCTCTGTGTGAATAACTTTTGTATGTTAGCAGGTAATAGGTTGTGAAATGCTTCAAATAAAAATTGTGCTGTATTCAATTTAACTAGGTCCTGTAATTTTAATAACTTTGTTTTGAGAAAAAAAATTGAATTTGGATTTGATTTTTGCATTGATTGCAATTTAAATTTTAATGACAAAACATTGAATTTGATTGATTGTGTGTTCATATATTGCCTTGTATGGTACGTATAGCCCTATTTGTAAGATAAATAATGACTTATTATAATCCCAATACTTCAACACAGTAAGTTAAGTACGGTAGAATCAGGGAACAATACAAGGTACGGAGTGTATTGTCATCAAGGACATGTTTGTTTTTTGCAAGACTTTTGGAGACTTTGTTTTTTTTATGTCTGATGTGAGTTTTCTAAGTTAGTTTATTATCTATTGTAACTTCTAAATGTTTTATTTCAGAGACATTTTCAATTTGTATCCCATTTGTCTCAATCGTCATATTAGTTTTTTTTCTCATTGTGACCCCTATGGGACAACACAAGAAGTTACATGACAATCAGATGAGGACTCATCAATCTGGTGATTTGAACACGAGTGATGAGAGACAAAGCTCTCCGAAGTGTCCAATTGCGTCACAAATGATTCATTGTTTTGAAGCGCCCCCGTTGGTGACACTGGGTAAACATCACATAATATTTAATAAACAGTATGTCTACATAAACATAATTAACATTAACACTTAACTTGTTTGTATTTGAGAGATGTTTGGAATTCCGTACACCAGACCCTTTATTAAGGATTTACACTGCTTAGCAGTAAAGGGCGCTGTGTTCCCTCTCAACCGCAGTCTTTTTTCTTTTCTTTCTTTTACATTTTTAACTGTTTTTTTTTTCTTTGTAATTCAGTAAAAATATCAAGCTCTTTGAAGTTTTGTATCAAAATAAAGCTCATTGTGGTAATTTTATAAAGTATTCACACAGAAATCTTTGTGTCAGCCATTGGAACCAAGTTGCTAATGGGCCATCATCATTAGGGCTGGCTGAAAACTGGCCTGTTCTTATAGCTACCATAAAAGCCCTGACCACGATGGCCCATTGTCACATGCGCAGGGGCTTGTGTAATGCTGCGACCTCATTGGCTATGTGAATACAGACTCAGGTTATATCTGATACCTTAGTCTGCTGGAGGCTCCAGCCTGGAGCCACAATTTTTTTTAAACAATCCAGGAGGAGGACAACTCTGCTTTGACTTCTTTGCTTTTTTTTGTTGCTTTGAATTATTTGAATTTTTTCAAATAACTCAATTGAGCCTTTGCACGAGTTATCTAACAGAATCATCAGGAGCTCACCAATTGCTTGAGACCATATCACTGTTTTTTTCTAAAAGAACTTGAAATGGCTTCTGAAGGGTAAAAGATTCCTATCTATTATTACATTAGCTGTGTAAAGCCGCCTTGTCTGTCTTTGCTGTCTTTGTTTGTTAAAAGACCTGCTGAATTTTCCACATATCTACCTTTAACAGTAATGCTTTATTGGGGATACTGGTGTCTGTTAATGTTGTTGCCCGTCAAGATATCTAAAAAGTCTTACAAAGTATTTTGTTGTTTTCTGAAGAGTTAAATCAAATTTTAATCTTCCTTTGCCAATTGTGGATAGTGGTGTCTGTTGCACAAAGCTTTAAGGCCAGACAGGGGCTCTAAAAATATATATTATATTTTACATTTTGTAAAATATTTTGTAACACTTTATTTTGATGGTCCCTTTTGAACGTGCTATTGACTATAAGTAACTTTGCAACTATATGTCAACTAACTCTCATTGGACTATTAGTAGACTGTCTGTTTAATAACTGCATATACTTTATTGTGATGCTCCTCCAACAGACACTCTACTGACTATAAGTCATTTTACAACTAGATGTCAACTTAATCTAACCCTACCAGTCTATAAATACTCAACTAACACTCTAGCTAGAGTTAGTAGACATGTAGCAGCAATGTTACTTATAGTCAACAGAATGTGTTAAAGGGACCATCAAAATAAAGTGAAAATAAATTAATAAATAAATTAATAAAGAAATAAATTTTTGTGGTTGTTTTTGCAAAGTGGTGCTTCTTTACTATGCTGCAGACTAAGTCATATGACACATTGACTACATTTCATTTAACTTGTATGTGGTAAAATACTTTTTTTTTTGTTCATACAGATCGTTCCACAGCAGGATTTACTTCCTCTGCCCGATCTGCAAGAAGGCGCCGCGCACTCTTCCGGGACATCTGAGGATGGTTTGCATGAGTGGAAGCTCTGAGGAGAACATCAGGGCCACTGTGATCCAGTCAAAGAAGGAAATGGCAGAATTTACACACACCGGACGGTTCTGGGAATACCAGAGGATTCGGGACATTTTAGGAGGTGCTGATCCTCTTGCCAGGTGTGTACCGTAACTTTATGCCTCACTGCTTTGTCCTGTTCCAGTACACTACTCAATATTCCATCAAATGTGTGTGTATTCACTGTTTTTTTTTTCTTAGTTTGTTAGAGGAAATGGACAAGAAGGGCTTGGTGGTGAGGAAATCCCTCCACTCCTTCCAGCGCCATCTTCTGTTCCTCACAGCTCCTCAAGGGATGCTGAGAGCCCATCCTCTGTTCTTCACAGATCCTCGAAGGGATGCTGAGAGCCCATCCTCCGTTCCTCACAGTTCCTCGAGGGATGCTGAGAGCCCCATCCTCGGGTTGCCCTCACAGATCCTCGAGGGATGCTGAGAGCCTCATCTCTCAGGTTCCCTCACAGCTCCTCGAGGGATGCTGAGAGCCCATCCTCGAGGATGCTGCACAGCCCATCCTCGAGGGATGCTAGAGAGCCCATCTTCGGTCCTCACAGCCTCCTCGAGGGATGCTGAGACCTCTGTTCCTCACAGATCCTCGAGGGATCTGAGACCACGAACTGGAGCCGAAGAACCGGAGCCAGAATCTGATGACGAGAGCTCTGGCGAGTCCTATCATAGGTAAAATTTCACATCATCCTTCACAGAGAGCATATGCAAAGATTTGACATGATTACTCTTGAACATATACACAATCATTTCACCACCTGGTTTATTTTATTTTGCAGCACTGGGGGACCGAGGTGGACCTCTGAAGTCCGGGTGGAGATGACCAAAAAGGGCCTCTATAAGAAGCACTGCATTAAACACCCACTTCTTCAGGGATTTTTCCACGATTTGCATGTGGTCTTGGGCAACAGGGGAAGCAAACAAGAGGTAATTGAAAAGAAAAGATACATTTAAATGTCACACACACACAGAAAAATAAATAAATAAATAAATAAATTTGAAGAAAAATTAGGTTACACTTTATTTTAAGGTGTCATTGTTACAGTGTTATTATATATTTAAGTACTGTGTAATATTAAGTAATACATCTACTTACTATAGTATTAGGGTAGGATTTGGTCGAGGTTTATTTGCATTTAATTATGCATAATTTACTGTCATTACTATGGTACTAACTGTTAAATAAAGTGATACCAAAGTGTAGTTTGGTTCTTATCCGTACTAACTGTTAAATAAAGTGTTACCAAAGTGTAGTTTGGTTCTTATCCGTACTAACTGTTAAATAAAGTGTTACCAAAGTGTAGTTTGGTTCTTATCCATAAACTGTTTGTTGTGGTCAGGGTTAGGTCACATGTTAACCTGTGTTAAATTCAGCCCTGCAGATTTTAATGTGTAATGTGTAATTACAGGTGGAATCAGTCTCCAGGTTCATGTACTTCATGGACCCCAATGAGCCGAGCCTGTCTTTTGTTCGGGAGGTGGAGAAGGTGCGAGAGTATTTTAATGTACTCACGCAGACCCAACTCTCCAAGCAGACAGTCTTCAATTACTGGAAAAGTCTCAAGAGGTCAGTACTGTGTAACGTAATAAACACATCATGTAACTGTCAACTGATGATTGTCTTCTGGCTGTAACAACCATTTCTTTCTCTTTCTTTAAGGTTCATGAAGTACATTATCACTTGTACCAGCATCCACACCAAGGACAAAAGTCTCTTCAGTGACTGCAGACACTTCATCAATCCTCTGGACGGCATACGGGCTGGTTTGTTGAAAAAGGTCAACAAGGAATTGACCCAAAAAAGGTATATTTTTTAATATTTTTTTTCACTCATTTTGTATCTATTAAACGGAAATCGTAGGTGAGTTCAACCTTACAATTTTTTTTCCTCAGGTACCATGATTACGCCAAAGAGAAGCTGCCGGGAGACTGTGTGGTTATCCTGGATGATGCCTTCATGGATTTCCAGGCGGTGATGGGGAAACTCCAGGGTCCAGAAGCCGTTTCCGGGGAGGCGCTTGAGAAGAACGACTGTCTGCTCGTCCTCTATTATTTGGAGGCGATCATCATGCTCAAGTTCCTCCAGCGGCCTGGTGTCGTTACCAACATGACCGTAAGTGTATTTAGTCACCTTTTATTTCATCAATGCCTCGTGATGGTTCACAGATGTGTGTGTGTAGCTTTTGATTATTAGTGAGACCTGTCATCGAATGTGCACCACTGTGTGTTTGCAGGTTGAGGAATGGCAGGGGAGAACCCGCACACGGGAAGGCTCTTGTGTGGTGGTGAAGGAGCACAAAACGGCCGCATCACAAGTCGCAGTAGTACCTCTGACCGCTGACCAGGAACAGGTACGTTTGTATTTAAAATTACATTATAACTGTGTGCGTGTGTGTGTTTTTAAATGTATTTATTTCTTTTTCCCAGTGGTTCGGCCTGTACTTTGAACAAATTCGGCCGGTGATGCTCCAGGGTCTCAGGTCAGGGGACGACACAACGGCAGAGGGACATTTTTTTGTTTCAAGCACGGGCAGGCCGATTCACAATCCCTGCAATGACCTGAAAAGACTCCATGCCAAGTAAGTGCCATTTATGCATATCTGTATAATTTTTTTTTACACAATCTAAAGTACACAAATGTGCACATGGTTCGCTTGTTATTTTGCATTCTAATGTTGCCCTGTGTTCTAGATACAACCTTCCTCCAGTGACCAGCAGTGAAGCACGGATGGCCTTCTGGACGGCTGCTCAGAGCCTGCCGGAGGTGGAGCGTAATGCGGTGGCTCGGCTGTTGGGACTCACTCCGGAGACGGCCGGGAAGCACTACTACCCCATGAGGACTCGGGCAGATGCATTTCCGACGCAGCGTCTGGATGAGCGCGTTGCTGGAAAAACACGGTAAGCAATATGAAATCTAATGAGTGAGATGATTATTATTTGTAATGTTGCTACTCAAAGCAGTCATTAGGCACTTTCTTTATTGTTTATTCATTGATCTTGTAGACATGGGTCCGGTGCATCCACGAGCCGAGAGCACATGATGAATGAACAGACAGCGTTTGAGTTGCTGGTCCAGACTTGCCCTGTGACTCTGGACGGGCCTCCTCCTAAAAGGGCCCGCAGACACCAGCTGTGCGGCGGGCACGAGAGGCACTGCTACGACCGCTGGCGGAGCGAGCAGCTCAAGCTGCGGGAACAGCGTGTCCTTGGTGAGCATCGATATACACGTTTTGTAACAATAATGTGTGTCAGGGATGGACAATTAGTGAAATCTCACAGAACATGTCACCACAATGGCTAATGCTCCTCATGATTTGTCTTTATAGAACATTTCGGTCGCCATCAGCCGTCTGAGCCAGGGATCAACGCCTGGATGGACAAGCAGGGCTGGACGACAAACCGTCCACAGGCCACCCTAATACTGAGGCAGTGGGAGGCATGTGAGCACTGAGAAATTCACCCTCAGAATTTCTCCAAATCACTTTTTTGGGAGGCTTTTTTAAAGAACATTTTTTAAGAGGATCAACCAAAAAAGATTCTTGTTTTATGTCACAATACTGGGAGCTTGTGTATGGACTATCGATGTTTTATGTCACAATACTGGGAGCTTGCGTATGGACTATCGATGTTTTATGTCACAATACTGGGAGCTTGCGTATGGACTATCAAGGTTTTATGACAGTTGTGTCATAACATTGGTAGTTCATGTAAATGGAGGGTCAGTTGTGTCATAAAATTGGTAGTTCATGTAAATGGAGTGTCAGTTGTGTCATAACATTGGTAGTTCATGTAAATGGAGCATCAGTGTGAACATTGAAATGATTGACTACATCTATGTCCTGGAGCTGGAGTGGCTGGATGTCTGACAACCCTAACAGACTCTATAGTAAGATTCTCTATACTATTGTAAATATATTTATGCTTACTGTACTTTCTATAACGGTGCTATACATATTTCTTTACTGTTTTAAAAATAAAAATTCCCTTAATCTATTGATTCATTTCATTCATTCTTTTATCAGTGCCAGTGCAATTACAGGCAGTTTGATTATTTATTGTATACCCTTTATTTATCAGTCCCTCCAGGATTTCGCGATGTCGCGATCGCAACTATTAACGCAACTTCAACAAATCCACGTGAATTCAGTGCGCCTTGCAATTTTGACCAATCACCGCAACTTTTCTGCAACTTTGACCAATCATCGCACCGCAGTCTCCTGCAAAGCGGCGTCGTCATACGTCAGCAAACTCCCTTGTTTTGTTCAGAAGACGCAGCAGATGTGGGCTGCCAACTTCTCACATTTAGGCTACCTACAAAAATAACAGAAAAGGCCAGTGTTGTCAACTTAACCGCCTTTATGTCACGGTCGGTTGAAGCAGACAAAGGCGCTGGATCCATTTGCAACATCTTTTATTAATACAAACTCAAACTACACAAACATAAACTCAGGAACAAGGCTCAGGCTCAAAGACTGAACCAAACACACAGGCTTAAATACAAGGACAGACAAGCTAAACAAGATAACGAGGTAACAAGAGGGTGTGGCTAAATGGAGACACCAGGGGCCTGTACCATGAAGGTAGCTGAACAAACTCAGAGTTACAGGATTAGTTTTGAGTTGACAAAACCAAACCGATGCAATCAGGCTTTATTGGTACCATGAAGCAGCTCATCAACTTTCTCTGTCAACTCAGGCTTTGATCTTAAGCTATGATTACTCCACGAGCGCGTGCACATACCAAAGTGACGTTGGCACCGAACAACCAATCGCGTTCGATATGGATAGAGCGAGAGCGATACTTTCTTTCCGCGGAGCAAGAGATAATCATTCAGAATTACGATGAATTTAAATATGTATTACAAGCTCGAAACAATACGGTCTCTGCTGCCAAAGCAAGAGAAGACTGTTGGAGAAATATTGCTGATTGCGTTAATGTGTAAGCTAAATAAATACGTTCTTTATTCATGTGAAATGATGTATATATAGGCTATGAATGTATGTGTGTGTAAAATATAGCCTATATTTTTATAATATATAAAAAAAAATTGCATGTATATACCTGTAAGGATTAATATTCATTGATTTTAGATGCAACTCCAAACGTTTTTGGCAGCTGATAAAGACAAAATATAAAAATATAATTAAAAGTAGCCTAGTAAGTATTTATTTACACACAACCTTTTATAATTTTTTTATTTGTTTGAGGCAAACCGAAAAAAGAGTGAAATTCAGAAAACCAGTGGAGGGCCACTCCTCCAGAATACACTGAGTTGGCTCTGATAGGAGTAAGGGACGGCCGATTATGGATGGGATTACAGGTGCTGTACAATCTGCCCCCGGTGCTGGCTCCTCTAAGCAAGTAACACTGGGTACGTGTGCGAAACATTACTATTTTAAGTTTTAAATATGGCTGACTGTATGTTCTGCAGTAGAGGGAAATGCAGTGTCCCTGTTGAAGCCAGCACACACACAGAGGTCAGTATGCAGCAGACAGAACACCAGAAACATATGGGCCTACTTTTATTTATCAGGGAGGAGGAAATGATGAAGAGACACTCTGTCTGTGTTCTGGGACAGTTGCTGAGGTGAATGCACTGGGCTTTTTATTAAGGCAAACATTTGAATGTGTGGCATAAAACAGGGACTGGCCCAAGTTACACATCTCTTTTATTGTAGGATTTTTCACAACCTGTCCCAGAAACTAAAGCCTCTACCTCAACAGGCTTCAAAAGAAATGTGAACAAAGGATTTAAAACCCTTGACATACATTACAGGTGTTTGTCAAGGACCTTTTTGTGAGTTGATTAGCCTCCCAAAAACTTGTAATGATCATGTTTGTGGTGGAATTATGTTTCAGGTGGAAACAGACTCAGTCAGTGCCCTTTACAAAAGGAGCCTATGGAGCTAGACTGTACACTAAAGGAGCCTATAGAGCTAGACTGCACACTAAAGGAGCCTATAGAGCTAGACTGCACACTAAATGAGCCTATGGAGCTAGACTGCACACTATAGGAGCCTATAGAGCTAGACTGCACACTATAGGAGCCTATAGAGCTAGACTGCACACTAAATGAGCCTATAGAGCTAGACTGCACACTAAATGAGCCTATAGAGCTAGACTGCACACTAAATGAGCCTATAGAGCTAGACTGCACACTAAATGAGCCTATAGAGCTAGACTGCACACTAAATGAGCCTATAGAGCTAGACTGCACACTAAATGAGCCTATAGAGCTAGACTGCACACTAAATGAGCCTATGGAGCTAGACTGCACACTAAAGGAGCCTATAGAGCTAGACTGCACACTAAATGAGCCTATAGAGCTAGACTGCACACTAAATGAGCCTATAGAGCTAGACTGCACACTAAAGGAGCCTATAGAGCTAGACTGCACACTAAAGGAGCCTGACTGTGAGCTGAGGAGGCTCCACATTTAAAAAATAAATGCAACAGCTAGATTAAACTGATCTCAGTGAACTTATTAAACCAAGTAACACTTTAGCATGAATATTTATTAATGCAACTTTCTATTGCTTTCTTTCCCTCTCCCCCATCCCACAAAACCAATAAAACAGTTTGAGACCTATCTGCAGTTCCAATGTGCTTTTATTAAGTGTAATATTATATGGTGATTGCAACTACATTTGCACCAGCTGGGTGGTCAAGTGTGTTCGGGTCAGTTTCATCGGGGAGAAGCTTTCTGTGGTGGTTCTGGCTCCTTTCTATGGTGGCTATATTGTGCAGAATGGCACATGACACTATCTGTGATGCCCACTCTGGTGACTCTTAAGCGCCGAAGACAGTTGAAACGTGCCTTTAGGATGCCAAAGATCATCTCTAATTTTGACTATGGTTTTACTGACACATGAGGGTCATGATAGGGGGTTATTGTGTAGGTTTTGCTGTCCCAATTCAAATTAACAGTGTTTTGTACTGTACCAAATTTAACTAGCTTTCCTCAAAGCGCTGACACAACATACTCACGGAAAGTAGATTGTTATCTGTTAATTTTACTATTAATTTAAAGATTCATCTCACAGAAAATAATAATTTCACATGTTCACATAATCTCTACCTGAACATTAAGGCTGTGAAAGGACTTTCTATTAATATAATCTGCCTCATGTTCTCCTAGAGAAGTGGACATTGCAACATGTGTGCAGGATATTCCTTCAATGACTCTATAGGGAATCCTATCATAAGATTAACCGAATAAAAAAAATTAAAATAATGCTTAACAAGTACTGTATTGTATAGTACATTTGTGAAATTTGCTTTTTGGAAGAAAAAAAAAAAAGTGATGTCATCCTATCAATATTACCGACAATTTTATAAAAAGCCTCTCTTATGGACATGGTCAATAAATGAACACTATTAAACTATTAATGTACTCTGCAGAGCGAGGACCACCTTGCGAATGGTTCGACAAACCGTGTTTTCTCCTAGATTCTGTGCATCACCGCAAGTATGTTTGCGTGTTGCGATTGCGTGCAAGTAGCCTATGCAAGCACTTGAAAAAAAAACGCAACGCAATCCCATTTATGGTAAAGTAAGTGCATGAATTCGACGTGTTAAATTATTTATGAGCGGCTCAATAAGTTCGCAAAGATAAGATATTCCTTCCGCAGAAAATCTGTATCTTTGATACAAGTAGCCTAACTATCAGGAAAGGCAAGGGGATTTTGTCCGGCTAAATACTCTCTCTACGATGTGCTCGTCTTACAGTTTGCGCTGAGATGTCCACAGGATTTGAAAGAAAATGTAAAGCAATTGCAACCAACACTGGGAATTAGTTACGTCACCTATATGTTTCTTTGCTCACAGCTGATTGGTCAAACTTCAGTCTGAGATCTCGAATCCAGAACTTAACCTGCCCCGGAGCAGGTTAGCTGTGCGGCGTAAGATACCATGGCAACGAACACCGATTAAAGCCGAGCTACTTTTATAGTACCTAAAACCCAGGGTTGGCGGAAACTAAGCTGAAACATAGCTGGCTAGCCACCTAAACCGGCTTCATGGTACAGGCCCCTGGTTAACTAATAAACATAACGAGGAGAAGCAAAACATGAACCAAGACAGAAACACAAAACAGACTCATGACACTTTAGTGACAAAAAAAGCGACTAGAACAAATCTAGTGACTTTTTGGACAAACCTCAGTAACCAAATGTTGCCAGCACAATATCCTGCGAGCGCGAGGTTTGCTTTCGCCCTGCCGTCGCCTCTCTCTGCGTCCGTTCAATGAACGGCTGAGAGGAGCAGCGGCATGGCCGCTGACAGCCATGAATGAGCAGTGTTGTTTCCACGGTGACGTACTTATCACTTATCTGCTTCTCTTTTGTTTTATATTTAAAGAATTTACCATTTTATTTTACTTCCTTTTGTGTTTATCACTTACTCACTCACTATCACAGTGCATTAGTTCACCCAGTTCCCGAACTCTCTCAATTCAGAATTTTACACAAAAAAATAGCTACTCGTTCTATTGTCTGACAAAAAAAAAAAAAAAAAGGAAACGAGAACGGCTTTATTGGATATTCGGCTATATTATATTAAAATATAGTATTAAACTTTAGATTTTTCCACCATTTACCTTTTGTGGCTATTCCTAAGAAAACTGTATTTTGCACTTTATTAGTATTGGCTTTCAACATAAATGCTGCGTAATGTTTGTGAGGTTCTGCACATTTACATTTTTGCAGGTGCAGATCTTGTTTTAAAAAAAAGCTTAGTTTGTTAGATTTTGCTGTCTTTAAATCGTTTGTTTTGCCCTTTTATAAGGTTAGGCCTACTAAAGGTTAGTTAGTGGGTTTGTTCTCATTAACGTGTGTTGCAAAGTGTTTGTCTCTGAAGTAAATTCTGGACTACAATGGAGCAGATGGTGAACAGTGTTTTCTGTGGGACATAAGTCTCTATGGTGGACTTTGGGCGTTTTCACTTAGTAAACCTATAACATGCACAAAAAAGATATAACACAATAGAGGAAAGGGGAAAAGCATAATATGAGTACTTTAAGTAAAAATCTATCTACATTTGCTGTTTTAACCTAAAACCAAATGCAGAAGAACGTCGCAACTTTTTAGAAAAGCGGCCGCAACATCAGGCATTTTAGACCGCAACAATCACAAAAAAGGCCCGCGAAATCCTGGAGGGACTGATTTATACTAGCCTTGCCTACATAAAAATTAAATACTTTCTGATTCTCCAGATATCCATACAAAAAAAAAAATATTCTGGGCCCATTAAAGTTGTGTGAAAATTATTGGAAACAAATGCTGTTTTGAAACAATCTGTATTGTAAAATTAAAATAGCACATTTCATACACAAGGTAATTCAAAGTACTTCACATATAGTATTTATTTTAATTTCATCTATAACAGTTTAATTTAAAAAAAAAAAAATAGAATAAAGTACAGACAAAATGAGTTTTGGAAAAAGGAATATATAAAACAGTGTACAATTGAGCAACATATTTTAAGACTATCTGTACTTACCCTAACCTAAAGCCTGTTTTATACTTCTGCGTCGAAACGACGGCGTACCCTCGCAGACCCCTCTGCGTCACCGCGAACCCCTCTCCAACCCCTACGCCGTAGCTTGACGTGCACCTCCAAAAAATTGTAACTACGCATCGAGGCGACGCAGACCGCAAGGGCTGTCATTGGTCAGATGCACCGCGATGCAACGCAACCTGACGCAGAACCATAAAACGGCAACGACGCCGTAGTAGGAGTGACGACGAAGCTACGCCGTGGAGTTGACGCAGAAGCATAATGTGGCCTTAAGACCAAACTTATGGGTTGTGTTGTCTCAGACATGGGCCAATCTCATTTAAAAAAAAATAAATAATAATAATTCCCTTAGGGCTTTAATGAACCTCATCTCTTAAAAATAGTTCAGGCTTTTGTGAACCATGTTGTTCACAATTTTTCTCGAATTCTTTGAGAAGCAGCACACTTTTCTAGTAGCACCCATTGCATACTTTGAGATCCAGGGCGAGTTGGATAGATCTAAGGGGTGGGATGGTAGGATTGGGTGGGTTTAGGATCAGGTGAGATGGGTAGGATTAGGGGTGGTTAGGATCAGGGTGGGGATGGGTAGATTAGGTGAGTTAGGATCAGGGGGTGGAGATGGGTAGGATTAGGGGTGAGTTTAGGGATCAGTGGGGTGGGATGGGTAGGATTAGGGGTGAGTTTAGGGATCGGGGGTGGGGATGGGTAGGATTAGGGGTGAGTTTAGGGATCAGGGGGTGGAGATGGGTAGGATTAGGTATTTGTAAAGTGGCAGGAGTTGGATCTGGATCCATCTCCTCCCCCTGGAGTTCGTGTTCTGAGGACCATCTCCACTTTTCACATGTCCTAGGTCGTTGCCTCCACAGTGAATCACTAGCATATTCAGAGCTGTTCTTCCTTTAAGTCACTTTGGAAGGGAAGGAGGGCTCCCCAACACATGCCTCCCCTACCAAAAGCCTCTGGACCCGGAAAGCCACTCTAAGATTGGTGCCTATGGGATCTCTTGCTCGCTGTTGGCCACATCTAAATGTAACGGTCACCAATAATCCAGACTCTGTGCACACCTGATAAAAAGATTACAATACAAATGATTAACTCATTCAGTAGCTGCATCACAATAAACTTTATACATTTCAAGGCCTTTCTTTAACATGGACAGCCAACGGACAATTTTCCAACGAACATATTTAAACACTTGTATATTTTGAAATGAGATGCCACTACATGCATTATTTGTGTTTTAAAATATATTTAAATTAAATATTTCAAAATCGGTTGAGCAGAAACATACCTTTCTTTTGAGTAGTGGATTTTCTGCTAGGTTGAATGTGAACGGTTGACTTGCCTTTGATTAAAAATAATAATAATAATTAACAGTTGCAACATCTGTAGAATAACTTGTAAAACATTGTTTCTCATGCATGTTAAATTGATCATTAGGAGTTTAAATATAATTGGTCTTTGAAGCTTCGAGTAATGAACTATTTGACACAATTGTATCAGAAAGCAATGCTTCGAAATGCTTCATTTGGCCATCACTACTTGTTTGATGAATAAAGCTCTTGCAATTGGATTCACACTCCGCATTGCTGCCTCAACGTTACAGAACGACCGACCTCTAACGTTGAGGCAGGAATGCATAGTGAATCCATTTGCAAGCATTTATAAATCAAACAAACAGGTAATCCAAGGCACACGATATTACAAAGAACTTGGGACAGGAACACGGAACAGCTACAGGAAACAACGACCGACAAACCACAACTGAAACACAGAGGTATAAATGCACAAGCAGACAAGCAAAACAAGATAAAAGCGGGGCGTGGTAAATCGAGACACCTGGGGAGACTAATAAACAAGACAAGGAACCCCTGTGGACACTGAGCAACCAATAAACAAATGACAAGACACATGCAGGATCACATGACAAACAGGGAATCACATAACAAGAACAAGGAACAAGGAACAAGACACAAAACCCACATCGTGACACTCTAGCTGCGTCCCAATGTGCATACTATCCATCCTAAATAGTATGTGATATTAGTAATTTTCAATACTATTTAGGGCATAGTATGCACATTGGGACGCAGCTTCTGTCTCTGCATAGAAGATATTTTAACGGTCAGTTAAATGGAGTATCAAAAAGAAAAAAATATATTTAAGATACTTAAAATTACTAGAGTAGCCAATTTAAAATTCTGAATTGTAACAGTGTAATTATTTAATTTCTTTATAAATAGACCAATTAAAATGCTGAACTTACCTCATGTTTAATCCAAATGTGGTTTTATTTAGAAGGGAAATCCAAACACGTAATCCAATTCACAGGCAAAAATCAAAAACAGGAAGGCAGTCGAAACTATCAGGCAAACAAAACAGGCAAGGGTCAGAGGCAAAAAGGGTAATCCAGTGAACAGAGCAAAATCCAAAAACCGAGAGACAAGAAAACAGAACGCTCAGAAATGCAGTACGAATAAGCTAGACTTTCACAGTGAGTGAGTGTGAAAACCAGGCTATTATAGTGTGAGTTAAACATGATAATGATACACAGGTGAATGCGCTGATGAGTCCGGGCAGTGAGTTATGGGAAATGTAGTTTGTGAGGGTCAAAAAATCACTTGTAATGAGAGATGTTTTACATAGTTTAGTTTATTTTAAAGTTAAAGGTTGTATCAGTGATTTCAGGCCAAACATAAATTATCATATTTATCTAATCTTCCAGTCTCTGTAGGCAGCCAGGCTCTGAGATCTGGGGCCCGTTTCAATAAGGAGGTTCAACCAACTCTGAGTTAAAACTTGAACTCTTTAATATACATGTAGATAATGAACAAGATGCATTGGGATTGGCATTTAAAGACATTGTAAACTCAATTGGAGTTAGACAACACGTGTCAGGACCTACTCATTGTCGTAATCATACTCTAGATCTAATATCTAGTCTCCTGTAAATTAAATTTAGCCAAGGCTGCAAAGCCGACTCCTTGTTATAAATATGTTAGACCTATAACTTCTGCCACTAAAGACTGCTTTATTAATAATCTTCCTAATCAGTTTCATCATCTCAACATCCCGGATAGCTTAGAAGAACTTGATATTGTAACAGAAACTTTTAACTCTCTCTTTTAACTCTCACTTTAGACACAGTTGCTCCACTGCGCTTAAAGAAGATTAAAGAAAATAGTCCAACGCCGTGGTACAACGAGCACACCCAGGCCCTTAAGAGAGCAGCCAGAAAAATGGAGCGCAACTGTAAGAAAACAAAGCTAGCCCTCTGGGCTTCTTCGGACGAAAACTTTTACATTTTGAATTGTTACATTTTTTTTGCTTCATCGGATGAGGGTGAAACTTGGTGAGTTTTGTTGTATTACCTATATGAACACACAAAAAAATCAAGAGATGATTCTGATATGTTAAAGGGTCGTAAAAAAAATAGTCACACTTAGCTTCCTCCCGGTCAAAAACGGACAACATAGGAAATGAATGGGAAATACGAAAAAATAGGAAAACACAGAGAAACTTTTTGGTGGTACAAGCTACAGATCAGCCACTGTGCAGAAAAAAAACAGCAATGAAGGGGTGACACTCTAAAACATCAAGAGTGCAAATAAGACCCCCCCCCCCACACACACACACCACACACACACCACACAACACACACACACAACACACACACACACACACACACACACATACACAGATAAACTGGCAAGACTGCAACAGCAAATTTGTAGAATATGCTAAATAAAATCAATAGATGAAAAAAAAATCTCACTTAAATACACACAACACACACACACAGAGAGAGAGAGAGAAGAGAGAGAGAGAGAGAGAGAGAGAGAGAGAGAGAGAGAGAGAGAGAGAGAGAGAGAGAGAGAGAGAGAGAGAGAGAGAGGAGAGAGAGAGAGAGAGAGAGAGAGAGAGAGAGAGAGAAGGCAAGACTGCAACAGCAAATTTATAGAATATGCAAAATAAAATCAATAAATGAAAAAAAATCTTGCACACACACACAGAAAAATAACTGGTTATACTGCAACAGAACAAATTTTGAGAATGTAAATAAATACAATAAATGAAACAATCGCACATATACAGTCAGAAATGAGGCAAGACTGCATTTATTGAATTAAAGGGTTAGTTCACCCAAAAATGAAAATTCTATCATCGTTTACTTACCCTCAAGTTGTTCCAAACCTCTATGTGTTTTATTTTTTCTGCTGAACACAAAGGAAGATATTTGGAAGAAAACAGATCTCATTCCCCATTGACTACCATAGTAGGAAAAAATACCTACTATGGTAGTCAATGGGGAATGAGATCTGTTTTCTTCCAAATATCTTCCTTTGCTACAGTTAGATTAGTGCCAGACCAGTAGGCTGGTTTCATACGTGTGCATGCATTTTTTATTTAACATAACTAGATATAATTTTACAGGAGAAAGTGCCAGCCACGAAGAGGAAGCTAGCCCAAACACTGCAACGCCTTACCGTAGAAGAAAGAGGAGGTCCAATGATGCTGGAAGAATTCAGGAGTACAAGAGGCTGCAGGATGAGTGTAACAACGCAGAAGACAGGAGACAGGAGAGGGAGAATGCCGCTCTGGTAAAGTGGATAAAAATGCAGCAGGAGTCTGAGGAGAGGCGCTTCAGGAAGAGCATGCAGCCACAAATACTGTGTTCAGGAATTTGATGCAAAGCATGTCTCACCAAAACCAAGCTCTACACCATTCAGCATCCTGTGCTCCCCAAAATCCTCAATACCATCCACCACTTCCAGCTCCCGGTGACTGGGTTGCACAGTGGCCTTCACACCTACCAACTATGCAGGCCCGACCCACAAACCCCTTTGATCTGACCCCAAGCGCCCTGTATCAAAATGATAGCGGTGAACCAAGTGAGGAGAAGCAGATTTTTTTTAATTTGTAAGTTTTTGCAGTTTCAGTTATGCAGTTCTAATTCATAATCTAATAAACAGCACCCATAACTTTTAATTTTTATGCTTTATTTATGTTTGGGTTTTACTTTTATTTGACCTATATTGTAAAGCTGTATTGAGTTATATTTTATATGGCCATGCCTGTTTGGAGTTGAAAAAGAAAAAAAGTTATGCAGAAAGTGTGTTGCAAAAGAGCCATATTCTCCTAGTTAATGTCTATTCAGCTCTGTTGTTTGAGTCTGCAATATGTCTTTGGTGCTAAAGTTTAATCCTTAAAGTGTTCAACATTGTGAAAGTTATTTTATTTTTCTATAATAAATGTTGACCAAATTTAACAGTGTGTCATCTCTCTCTTACATACTGAATTGTGATGTAATTCTAAACAGAACAAGATCAACAAAACTATTTTCAGCAATTAGCTAATACATTTATTGTTGTTGGTTGCAGAACATAACAGGGAATAAAAATTGTGTTTCTTTACAGAACAAGCAATAATGCAATGCGAAGGCTTCAAGTGCCAAAACAATGTCCATACCTACGGATTTGACCAATGAGCACATAATGCATTCCTAATATTTTCCCCACTGTCACCACCAATGACACAGTCTGCAGGGTCTGGTCTTGCATCATAATTTTCATCTTCATTGCCAATGTATTCTTCATTGTGACTCTCACAAAAATTGCGAAGGACACAGCAGGCGGAGATGCCGTCACTGATTAAGGTGACATGACAATCACATCGCTTTAGTAGGCACCTCCATCATTCTAGTCTTGTGTTTATGTTGTTGTATGAGTGCACGTGCGTGTGGGCGTGAATGATTGGCATTCCGGATCCGCTCCAGCTGACATCATCACCTCACCAGCTGCACGCAATTCATCACTCTATAATACTTACCGCTGTTCCTCATCTTTGTCAGATCGTTGTCTTGATGTCTACGGTGTTGGTGTTCCTGTGTTCTGTTCCGCCTGGTGTTCCCGTTCGTCGTTGTCGTCGTCGTCATCGCTGTCACGTGGATTGGGATTATCGTCATCACATCTTCACTGCACTTCACGGATACTGACCATCGAAGTCCCTGCGTCACTCCACCATCGGCTGCACTGTGTCATCGTTCTGTGTACATCTTTATTATAATCATTAAAAGAGTAACTTGCATTTGCTTCCTGTCATTCATCCCACAGACATGACAGAACGATCTGACCAGCAAATGGAATCAGCAAGTGCGCCCCAGGCATCCCTGGAAGACTTCATTCATCATAGTATCCGCAGAATGGATGCTCAAGAGAAGGAGATCGGCGACACGGGTCGCGCAGTGCAAGCCCTAGTGACGCAGGTGTCCGAGCTCACCCAGCAGATCCAACGCCTACGAGCTCCCACTGCGCCGCCCACACCGGCCGTTCCCCCACACCACCGGTGAACGCATCTCAGCCGGAGCCACAGCCTCCCAGTTCCGGAGGCTTATGGGGGAGACCCTCCACTGCAGCTTTCATCACCCGCTGCTCGATGCACTTTGCACTACAACCTCGCACTTTTAGCTCCGAAGAAGCGAAGGTAGCATTCACATTGACTTTACTGACCGGGAAGGCGGCGTTATGGGGAACGGCGGTGTGGGAGAACCAACACCCATGCTGCGCCTCGTTCCAGACCCTCACCGCCGAGATGAGAAATGTGTTTGACTGGGCTGTCTCTGGGCGAGAGGCAGCCAGAAATCTGGCAGAGCTGCGACAGGAGGTAAGATCAGTCTCGGATTTTTCTATTGAATTTTCGGACCCTGGCGGCTGAGTGCGGATGGAACGAGGAGGCGCAGTGGGACATGTTCCTGCATGGGCTGGCTGACCACGTCCAAAAGGAGATCTACGCCCTGGACCTACCCACCACCTTGAACGGACTGATCGACCTGGCCCTGCGGGTGGACGCTCGGCTGTCCCGAGACGAACGACGAGCCCAGTCCACTCGTTCCGTCGAGGCGTCGACGGTCCTCGGTCCAGTGGCAGGGACGTGGTCAGCCCCAGCTATGATCCTGAGCCCATGCAGGTGGGTCGAGCTCGGCTTTTCCGGGAGGAGAGGGAGAGGCGGAGGTCCCAGGGCCTTTGTCTTTATTGTGGAGGATCGGGACATTTTGCTCACAGCTGTCCGGTAAAAGGCCCAGCCCGGTAGTAAACTTGAGGCTACTATCGGGTGGGATCTCCGCCAGGAAGTCCTCATCAGCTGTTACATCTACCTCCACGCTCCTCCCGGTAAGACTAAGATGGTCAGTCCACCAGCACGACTGTCAGGCACTATTGGATTCCGGGGCTGAAGGTAATTTTATGGACCACAAGTTTGCTCAAAGATTTCAGATTCCCCTCAAACCACTCAGTCACAGGATTTCAGTTCACGCACTTAACGGACAGGAGTTACCCACCATTTCCCTTTCCACGGAGAACGTCACCCTCATCACTTCTGGCAATCACTCTGAGACAATTTCATTTTACATTCTGGACTCACCCCTGGCACCTGTCGTTCTTGGACACCCATGGCTTATTCAACACAACCCTCGAGTGGACTGGCATCACCGATCTGTGCTGGAGTGGAGCAAGGAATGCCATAAGTCTTGTCTTGTGTCTGCTTGTTCGTCTGTTCCTGTTTCTGTGTTTCAGGAGGAAGCAGGGGATTTGTCTAACGTGCCCGCGGAGTATCTAGACCTGAAGGAGGTGTTCAGTAAGTCTCGTGCTGCTTCTCTACCTCCGCATTGTCCCTATGACTGTGCTATAGATTTACTGCCAGGTAAGTCTCCGGCTAAAGGGAAGTTGTATTCGCTCTCGATTCCGGAGAGAGAGGCTATGGAGAAATATATTTCTGATTCTCTAGCAACCAAGTTCATTCGCCCTTCCTCTTCTCCAGCGGGGGCGGGGTTCTTTTTTGTGGGGAAGAAGGACGGTTCTCTGCGACCTTGTATTGATTACCGAGGGTTGAATAACATCACGGTAAAGAATACTTATCCTTTGCCGCTGATGTCTTCAGCTTTCGAGAGGTTGCAGGGAGCGTCCGTCTTCACAAAATTGGATTTGCGTAACGCTTATCATTTGGTTCGCATTAGGGAGGGGGATGAGTGAAAAACAGCCTTTAACACCCCCAGGGGACACTTTGAATACTTGGTCATGCCTTTCGGGCTGTCCAACTCCCCGGCTGTTTTCCAGGCACTGGTCAATGACGTGTTGCGAGATATGATCGATCAGTTCATATATGTCTACCTGGATGACATATTGATTTTTTCTTCTTCTCTCCAGGAACATGTGCAACACGTTCGACGAGTGCTTCAGAGGTTGCTAGAGAATGGGCTTTTTGTCAAGGCGGAGAAATGCGATTTTCATGCACAGTCTGTCCCTTTCTTAGGTTACATTGTGTCGTCTGAGGGAGTGCGAATGGACCCTGAGAAAATTAAGGCAGTGGTGGAGTGGCCAAGTCCAGATTCCCGCAAGGCCCTGCAGAGGTTTCTGGGGTTTGCCAACTTCTACCGGCGTTTTATTCGCAACTTTAGCCAACTAGTCGCACCTCTGACAGCCTTGACCTCCCCCAGAACTACGTTCAGGTGGTCAGACACAGCTGAAGCTGTGTTCGTCAAACTGAAAGGCCGCTTTGTTTCAGCCCCCATCCTTGTCGCCCCTGATTCCTCACGTCAGTTCGTGGTGGTGGTCGACGCGTCGGAGGTGGGAGTAGGTGCAGTGCTGTCCCAACGCTCTCTTGCAGACGACAAAATGCACCCTTGCGCGTTTTTCTCTCATCGACTGTCACCCACCGAACGTAATTACGACATTGGTAACAGAGAGTTGTTGGCAGTTAAGTTAGCGTTGGAGGAATGGCGCCACTGGTTAGAAGGGTCGGGGGTACCTTTTATCGTCTGGACCGATCATAAGAATCTCGAATACATTAGGACCGCTAAAAGATTGAACTCCAGGCAGGCACGGTGGGCTCTGTTTTTCGGTCGTTTTGATTTTTCCCTGTCATATCGTCCGGGTTCCAAGAACATCAAACCCGACACCCTATCTCGTATATTTGATTTTTCCGAGCGCCCGTCCACTCCCGAGTGTATTTTGCCCGAAACTCTATTCGTTTCGACACTCACATGGGAGATCGAGTCAAGGGTTGTTAAGGCCTTGGATGGGGTAACGCCTCCGCCCGGTTGCCCACCGAATCGATTATTTGTGCCGGAGGGATTACGGTCGGACGTCATTCAGTGGGGTCATGGCTCCAACGTGGCTTGCCATCCAGGGGTTAATCGAACTAGGTTTTTAGTCAAGCAACGATTCTGGTGGCCACTTATGGCTCGTGACATTCACAATTTTGTTTTGGCTTGCTCGGTTTGTGCCACTGGTAAGACTTCCAATCGACCTCCAGACGGGTTACTTCAGCCACTGCTGGTGCCTTCGAGACCCTGGTCCCATATCGCTCTAGATTTTATCACCGCCCTCCCACCCTCTCAGGGGAACACAGTAGTTTTGACTGTGGTGGACCGGTTCTCGAAGGCAGCCCACTTTGTTCCCTTACCCAAATTACCTTCAGCTAAGGAGACAGCGGTGGCAGTCGTAGATCACGTCTTTCGGTTACATGGCCTCCCGACAGACGTGGTCTCCGACAGAGGACCCCAGTTCGTGTCCAAATTTTGGCAAGAGTTTTGCAGATTACTGGGGGCGACGGTGAGTTTGTCCTCTGGGTTTCATCCCCAGAGCAATGGTCAAACCGAGGGAGCCAACCAGGATTTGGAGAGAGTGTTGCGATGTTTGGTCTCCAAGAAGCCTTCCTCTTGGAGCCAACAACTGTCTATGGTAGAGTACGCGCACAGCACGTTACCAGTGTCGGCTACGGGCCTATCTCCGTTTGAGTGTAGCGTAGGTTACCAGCCACCTATTTTTCCCAGTCTGGAATCCGAGGTTGCGGTCCCCTCCGCCCACGCCTTTGTCCAGAGGTGTCACCGCACTTGGACTAGAGCCCGGGAGACACTACTCCAGGTGGGTGCGCGCACCAAGGCCAAGGCCGATCGCCACCGGTCAAGGCCTCCCGTATACGTTGTTGGTCAAAAAGTGTGGCTTTCTACTATGAACATTCCTCTTCGCACCGTTACTATTAAACTTGCACCCAAATTTATCGGCCCGTTCGCTGTCACCAAGATTCTTAGTCCGGTGGCAGTCCGCCTCAAATTACCTCCCGCGTACAGGAGGGTTCATTCCGTGTTCCATGTATCCAAGATTAAACCCGTGTTTCATTCACATATTAATCCGCCGGTCCCGGTTCCTCCCCCACCGCGGCTCGTAGATGGGGAAACCACATATTCGGTTAATCGGATTCTGGACTCTAGGCGGAGGGGACGCAGATTTCAGTACTTGGTGGACTAGGAAGGTTAC
This sequence comes from Chrosomus eos, assembly GCA_036326025.1. NCBI lineage: Eukaryota > Metazoa > Chordata > Actinopteri > Cypriniformes > Leuciscidae > Chrosomus > Chrosomus eos. The sequence continues at coordinate 2,890,709 of CM070821.1, forward strand.
GGTCCGGAGGAGAGAAGTTGGGTGCCTGCTAGAGACATCCTGGATCACTCCCTTATCGATGATTACAATCGACAGGTAAGGGGGTCTGGGAACGCCAGGAGGCGTTCTTAGAGGGAGGGGTACTGTCACGGTAGACATATTCTCTGGTCTCTTCTAGTCTTGTGTTTATGTTGTTGTATGAGTGCACGTGCGTGTGGGCGTGAATGATTGGCATTCCGGATCCGCTCCAGCTGATCATCATCACCTCACCAGCTGCACGCAATCTCATCACTCTATATATACTTACCGCTGTTTCCTCATCTTTGTCAGATCGTTGTCTTGATGTCTACGGTGTTGGTGTTCCTGTGTTCTGTTCCGCCTGGTGTTCCTGTTCGTCGTTGTCGTCGTCGTCATCGCTGTCACGTGGATTGGGATTATCGTCATCACATCTTCACTGCACTTCACGGATACTTACCATCGAAGTCCCTGCGTCACTCCACCACCGGCTGCACTGTGTCATCGTTCTGTGTACATCTTTATTATAATCATTAAAAGAGTAACTTGCATTTGCTTCCTGTCATTCATCCCGCAGACATGACAGCAATAGCGTTCCATTCTGCCCTCGTTCATAAAGAGACGAGTTTGAGAACACGCAGGCGTCATGAACCCTCCCAGGCCAGCCGATGTTGACATCCCAAAACTTCATATTTTGGTCCACAACACCTTGCAGGATAACTGAATAGAAGCCTTTGCGGTTGTAGTAGTAAGCTGAGTTGTGAGGTGATCCCATGATGCAAATATGAGTGCCATCCACAGCTCCTGCACACTGTGGAAACCCCCACCTGTCACTGAATCCTCTGACTATTTCTCTGACTTCTGCAGCTGATGGTATGTGTAGGTATTGTGGCTTTATGATGTCATTGATGGCAGTGACAACTCGTTGGGTGAAGACACAAGCACTTGACATTCCCACACCAAAGAGGTGAGAAATAGACCGGAGCTCAAGATTGGTGGCCAGCCTCCACAAGCATATTGCCACACGCAACTCCACCGGCACTGCCAGGCGGTATCTTGTATCCTGCCGAGTCAGCCTTTGACGAAAACTCTCACAGAGATGATTGAAGGTGGTTCTTCTCATTCTGAAGTTGAGCAGCCAATCTCTCTCTGTCCAGTTGTCACATACATGCTGCCACCAAGCAATACATCGTGTCTGGACCCAGATGTTCCTGTTAAAGATAAAAAAAATAAAAACTAAGTACAAATGCCATAATATTCACCAATATTAACCCTTTAACCCTGCTAATCACATGCAATAAGGTTGTGTAAAATAAGCAGGTAAATGTCTTATTTATTTAACCTGCAACTGTTGACATATGTTGACATTCTGCAGACCTAGAGCTGTCAGTAGGCTTAAATGAATATTTTATTTTAAATCTTAAATGTTGTTGTTCTATTTCTATGCACGGAGAAATGCATTGAAATAAGGACACAATTAAATCACCCGTGACAACTCGTCTTTTGAAACAGACGGCCAGTATGGAAACATATTTCCAATCACCTTGGTCTCTCCCCAAATGGAGGTGCCAGAGCTCGCATGATTGGTTGCAGTCTTCTTCTCCTTTCCTGCCGGCGACGATAAAATGTCCGCACGACGAGGACGTTCATTTGGCGAATTTTAACTAGCCTTGCGTTTCGTTGGTGCTGCAGGTAATTATGCCATAACAATAACAATAAGGTTGCAACGATATGCGTCTGTTCATTCATTTCATTCATGTTGTCAAAGTTACCCGCTGAATTTACAAACAACAGTTTATTGATTACTTTGATTTGCCATCTCTCGTGCTCGCCTTCCCACCTTGTGTGTTTGCTTGTGTGTAGTGTCGTTATTGATCTTATTCATTTTGTACATATTGTAAATATTATTTTCTTCTTTGGCACTGAGGATTAATAAATCCTTTCGAGCTGAGTTCTAAGAGTACGGTTTTCTTTTCTTGTTCTGTCCTGCATTGAGGTACACACACACCATTTTTATAAGTTTTATTTCCTTATTCCCTAGTCAACTAAAAGAGGGACATAACACTGACGTCAGACGCACGTCAATTTACAAATGCAAGTATGTGCGTAAAGTTCTTTGTATCAAAGTACAAAATGTATCAAAAAGTACAAAATGTATCAAAAACTGTTTGGCCTTGGTGCGGACTTTCAGGTGTGAAACGCCCTAAGAGTTTTTAATGGCTTTAGTGATAATCTATTAGTTTGACCCCAACTTGTCAGACAATATGTTAGATTTGACACAATCATGGTATCCATAACTGATGTTGAATATACTCGATTTATTCTCGCCCTACATAAGCGAATCTAGAGCATGCATTTAAGAAAACAACGTTAATCTTAAACAAAGAAAACAAGTTTAGAAGAGAAACACGATTTTGTTATGTAGACTGAAATTAATATTTTTTAGTAAATCAGACATACAGCATTTTCCCGTTTTTTCAGTGCTAAATGACCTTAACTAGAACATCATTATCTAAATACACAAAAATGTAAATAAACTAAGTTTCCTAGAACAATTAATATGCAACATACTAAGCCTAGTCAAAGTTTATAGGTAATATTAAATAGTCATTAAAATACAATAAAATACAGGATATGCTATATCAGCATAAGTTGCTAATCAGTGTTGGGTGTAATGCAATATAACTAATTAGTTAATTAATTATTCAAATAGTAAAATAAGGAATTACTCTTAAAAAAAATTTTTCAGTAATCTTATTACACTGGTGAAGAAGTAATTAGTAGCTTTTAGTAGAATAAAGTCAAAAATAGGAGAATACAGTCTTCCGTGTTGTTCTGAGTGTGTTTTTTTTTTTTAATTTTTAAAGAAATGTTGTAATCAAACTGCCTCGGACATGGATCTAAACATAATAGTAGATTTTTACTTTTATCCAACTAAAGGAAATTCTACAGGTTCTAATCTACCAACATGGCGTTACCATTTGTCTTAGGACGTTACAGAATATGAGCCGGACTTTACAGGCGAAAGCACTTTTCAGACTGGATGGAGGTGATCCTCCTCTGCTTCTGCCTATTTTGTGCTTCACTTGAAAAAGTTCCTTTCACATTTAGTAACTGGAGTCACTTCAGTTCTAAAATAATAATCATCGAAGGCTACTAGTAAATTATGTGAATCTGCTGGCCCTCATTGGCTGCGGGGGTGTCCTGTACGCGCGTGCGTTGGAGGCCGATGACGTCACCGCTCACTCGCGCCGTCTCTTCCTTCATTCAACTTCAGCGTCTAGTCTTCTGAGGCGAGGAGAGCAGTTCACGGTACTTCTCATATTTACACAACCATCACACACACTTTATACATGTTGATTAAGCGACAGACTCGTTTCTGTATTGTTTTCATCGATCACAGCGATACTTGTGCGTGTTTTGTGGCGTCCTCCTCCTGAAATACACATTTAGTGCAGCAGCAGCGAGCATGAGGAGAAGTTCAGGCCTGAGCGAGTGTGTGTTCGTTTGTGTGATTGTCTCGATGTTTGTTGGGAGAACTGTTACTGAATGTCAAGTTAAAGTTTGTTGTTGTTGCCATTTTCACGTTTAGTCTTTTAGTCATGTTTCATGTTCATGTCAGTTTCTATACAAATCTCTAACATGTTAATGATGGAATTATTGCAATTAATATTTATTATAAAGTCGACCAATATTTAGATTCAAATATTATTTTGTTGTAGTTATTTGCCTGTAGAGGTTCATAAAGATATTTCACTTAAGATGTAAAGTAAGTCTCTGATGTCCCCAGAGTAGGCTATGTAAAGTTTTAGATTGAGGTTGGTAAAGATAAGTGTCAATTTATTTTGCTCTATTATTTATGATTTATAGATGTTATATTTGTGAGAAATAATTGTATTGTCTTTCAATATAATTTTATTATATATCCTGACTCAAATAATCTGTTTCTCGGTATAAAATACTCAAACACTCAGAAATTTTATTTTTAAGTTTTATTTATAAACATATCTTTATTACGAGGATTAACCCCTTGAGATGAGGCATCTCGTTTTTGAGGGGGTCCTCCAATACAACAAAGCAAAGAAAAAAGAACCAAAACAGCAGAGCAAATATCACGGTCAAAGAGAGCACAACAAAACAACACACACACACACACACACCGGCTCACAATGCTCAACCCCATCCCACCCAACACGAACCCTGTAGATACCATGACAGAAAAACAACCACATGAATGTCATTGCACAATGTCAGGGACTAAGAGTAACACACACAAAAAAAAAATGAGGATGAAAACAACAACAATAATAAATAATTGAATAAAAATGAGGACATGAAAATAGAAATAGTAAACACATAACCAATGAAGCCCATGGTCAAACATACAAACTAGAAGCAAAGACAAATATTCCGAAGATATTTCCCGAGAGCCCTTCGAAACGCTGTAAGTGAGGTTAGAGAACGAATAAAAAGAGGAAGATTATTCCAATCATATGGAGTCTTAAAACAAAATGCATATTTCCCTACTTGTCTTTTAACTCTAGGAACAACACATAAGATCTGATCATTGTATCTCAGGCTGTATAGCGAATTATAAAGCACCAAGTGTTGCTTGAGATAAACTGAATAATTCAAATGAAAACTTTTAAAAATAAACTGTAACCAGTGAGACTGTCTCCTGGCAGATGGAGCCAACCAGGACAACTGTCTGTACAATAGTGTTGTCACGATACCAAAATTATTGTTTCGATACCGATACCAAGTCAAGTATTGCGATTTCGATACTTTTTCGATACTTTTCCTGAAAAGGGAGAAACACTCTCAAATATCATTGCTGTGCTTTATTTTAAAACCGGGACAACATTTTAATCATACACACCACACTAATAAATGAACATATGAACAGCAGATATGTTAAACATTGGAACAAAATATAAAAAATAAATTAGAGCAATGACATTCAAGGTAAAAAAATAATAAATTTAGCACCATTATCTCAGTTATCATAAGCAAGATAAGATTTTATCAATATCCATGCCACTGAAGATTCTGCTAATCGATCCGATTCTTTAACGATTCTCTTATCGATTCCTGATAGCAGTGTGTGGAAAAAAGTAGTCTCATGCTAACAAGTGGTTTTATTTGTTTTAAAGCTTACACTTGAGTAAGCAAACTGTATTTTTATGTAATTTATGTAATAAATGAAACCTTATTGTAAAGTGTTACCAATTAGTTATAAACCGATTCAGATGTCTCGTGAGTTCAGTGTTGGACAGATCAGTTGTTTAAACCATTCATTAAAACGAATCGGTTCAAATGAGTCATTAGTTCGCGAATTGGACGTGTCATTATCGGACGTGTGCGCGTTGTGTGATTATCCCCGCAGTTTAAGACATCCCACAAGATTTGTGTCATCACAGAAAACATCATCACTGGATAGGTTTGTTTTCGTTTATTTAAAGTGTGGTTTATATCAGCTGAATGTGCGGAATGCTTTTCAGAGAAGATAATTAAGGCAACATATTTTAGCACAATTCACACCCAGCGGTAATTCAGGAAAACAAATCTCCGAATGCTCCACATGAAAATTTAGTTTTCAGACCATACCATCGTGTCGATTTGTTTTGATTAATATGTGGGAGAGAGCAAGACAGCGCTTAGTTTTGAGACGGAAGCCTTGTTTACTTTCGCCTGGCTCCGCAGATAGAGTGCGTGCGCGCGCGACCATGCAGGTCTCCTCTCTCTCTCTCTCTCTCTCTCTCTCTCTCTCTCTCTCTCTCTCTCTCTCTCTCTCTCTCTCTCTCTCTCTCTCTCTCTCTCTCTCTGTTAGACATGCGCCCTGTCACACGCGCATCTAAGTTACATTACTCGCCCTGTCACACGCGCAAGTAAGTTACATTACTCACCGATCAAATAAGACTTTGGCAGGACAAAAATTCGCTGTAGTGTTTGTCACATGAGAGCTGCAGCTTCTTCTGCTGCGTGCGTAGGAGAAAAAAGTATCGATACTAATAAATTTAGGTATCGTGACGTTTTTAATTTCCGAGTATCGCGATACTTTTGAAGTATCGGTACACCGTGCAACACTATTGTACAACACACAGCGGTGAGTCCTGAAGGGACAACGGAGAACAAAACGGCAAAGACTGTTGTAGACCACATCAATGGAATGCAAACAAGAAGCAGTAGTGTTCTGATAAATAATGTCAGCATAGTCCAAAATAGGCAGAAGCAGCTGTAAGACTATTCTTTTCCTGACCGGAAAATTAAAACATTAACAGATTGATATAGTGTTTTAAGACGAGAGTAAAGTTTGTTTGTCAATGCTTGTACATGAGTATGAAAGATAAATCAGTTTCCAACCAAACACCAAGATATTTAAAGGTCTCAGTTGACTTTAAAGGAGAGGAATCAAGAAAACAAAGATTAAGGTTGTTTTCACCTATATCCCAGGCTTTTCTATGGAACAATAAAGAGTAGGACTTTGATTTATTAAGGAGAAGTTTATTAGCCAATAGCCACTGCTGTATAGAATTGAAGTCATGCTGTAAAGCGAGGTTTATCCAGGAGATAGTGGGTTTACTACAGTAAATGACTGTATCATCGGCATAAAGATGAATATTACAGTCTGTACAGCAGAAGGGCATGTCATTAACAAAAATAGAGAATAATAATGGTCCCAAAGAAGAACCTTGAGGGATGCCTTTTACTATGCCTGTATAATCTGACTGACAACCCCTGTAGGACACACCCTGACGACGATGATGAAAATAACTATTAAACCATAGTAAAGATGATCTCGAGAGACCTACAGCATGCAATTTATCCAGAGAATATAGTGATCAACTAAATCAAAGGCTTTGGAGAGATCTAAGAAAATGGCACCGGTACACAGATTGTCATCAAAACTAGAAAATATATCATTAGAGAGTTTTAAAAGAGCAGTGGTAGTGGAAAAGTGTTTTCTGAAACCTGATTGGCATTGAGTAAGTAAATTATTATCAGATAAATAACCAGATAATTGATTAAAAATTATTTTCTCAAAAACTTTAACCACACTATTGATTATTGATATCGGCCTATAATTGTTCAGAATTTGTGAGTCTCCACCTTTGTGCAAAGGAATAACTTTAGTATATTTCCAAGCAAGAGGCACTTCACATGTATCAAATGACATATTAAAAAGCACAGCCAATGGTGGTGCTAATACATGTGAGGCAAGTTTAATAAACTTGCCCTCAAGGCCATCAGGGCCAGGACTACTGCTATTGGAAAGCTTATTAATAGCCTGTTGAACATCCGTTGATCTAACCTGTCTAAATTTGAAAGAGCTTCTGCAAGGTTGGCTGTTAAGACATGGGTCTGCGAGAAAAACAGGAGGTTGGACAAGCGGTATTTGAGAAAAGAGCAAGCTAAAGGCATTAGAAATCACTGCTGGATCATTAGTTATTTCATTATTAATTATCATATTATTTGAAGTATTATTGAATTGACCAGCTAAAGTGTTAACTCGCTTCGCTTCCAGAATTGCTTTGGGTTACTTAGTTCATTTGACAGGTTATCTCGATAATAATAGGCTTTAGCGTTTCTTGTTTGAGTTGTACATAAATTTCGTAATCGTTTGTATTTCTCCCAGTCTTCAGGCAGGTGTGTATGTTTATGTTTAACCCAGGCCCTATCCCTCTTTTTAAAAAGATTAATAAGATCACCATTAACCCAGGGCAGATGATGGCCTTTAACCTTGATGGATTTCCATGGAGCATGTCTGTCAATAACTAATCCAACTTCGGTATAAAAAAAAATCCCATGCAGCTTCGACATCAGGAATTAGGTAGAACCTATCCCAATTTATCCTTCGAAGGTCATTAACAAATAGATTATTATTAAATAATTTAGTTTCCCGTACCTTGATATATTTAGGAGGAAGATGAGGAGTTGCAATTTTCCAGATACAATGGATAATGGAATGATCGCTAAAGCAGTCAGAGAGAACTCCAGAAGTCATTATTCTGTTTGGATGAGAAACAAGTATCCAGTCAATGAGGGATTTAGAATTAGAGCAGACTCTAGTGGGCTCAGTGATGATTTGAGTCAAATTAGCACCATTAACCATGTTACGTTCTTTGAATGTAGAGGAATCATTCCAATTTAAATTAAAATCCCCCAGCAGAATAATTTCTCTTGAGTCTCCCAATAATTATACTGTAGCTAAAATGTTCTTAACAGACTCTAGTTTAGGAGATGTAGGTGGTCGATAAATGTTGCCTATTATCAAATGTTTGTTTGCATGAAGAGTTATCTTAACAAAGATACCTTCGAAAAGCTCAGGTTTCACCTCCGGAATAATTAGCTGTGAACTCAAATTAGATGAAATATAAGTAACGACTCCACCTCCCTGGAACCTCTGTCAGCCCTATACATTTCGTAATTTTCAAGGTGAATAATAGCGTCAGTAGTACCATTAGTGAGCCATGTTTCAGACAAAGTAATTATATTGGGATTATTATAGGACAGCCAAGCTCTAAGCTGATCAATTTTAGGAAGTAAACTACGGATGTTAAGATGAATAGCATGGAAACCTTTAAAAATATATATTTGTAAGCTAACTAACCATGTGAGGAGAAAATCGTGAAAGTGAAGAAGAGGTGAACATGAGAGCCAACACCATATACACACGCACTCAACCATACCTACTTTTCAAAAACAAAACAATAATACAAAAATCCGCACACAAAAACAAGATAACAAATTAAACTAAACTGTCTTCATTCACTCCCCTGATAATAGAGCCACGTAGTTACTTCCGCAACGTAATTAAGCGCTTCAATATTTATAATAAATCCCTTAAAATTAATAGGTAAAATTAATAAGCAAAAAGAAAACACACTCAATAAGTTTTTGTTTGCTTTATACCAGAGACCCAGTGGTGGAATAAAATAAAACAGCATTGAACAACCAAAAACAGCAATCTTCAGGGTCAGAGAAAATCAAACACTCAAATACACAGATTTCATTCATTCCCCGTTCCCTTAAAGAAAGTGAACAACAAACAATCATTTCTCTCTTTGAAAACAAGTCTATCTGTCACCACGAAGTGACGTCAGACGTTAATCAACGCTTCATGCTCAGGGCTCGAATTTCGGTGCGGTATTGCAGGTATTGCGCATCATTTTAATCATTCCCGCAGGTCTTGCGTTTATAATGCGGGAAATTCCCGCAAACATTCAATCTAGCATGTAGGCTGTGTGAGTAAATTTAACGTAACAGATTATAAAATCAAATCAGTCATTTTAAAACTTTCTGCGAGACGCAATTTCACAATTTCACCGAGACGCGGCATTGGCGGCAACGCTGAATCACACACGCTGTTTCTCAAATGGGTTGCACAAGCCAATCGCGCTGCAGCAAGAGGCAGTGATTAGACTCTCGCATTTCAGGAGTCGGGACATTTGATGGAAATGCCACTTGCACAATCGGGCCATTGCATAGTCACTAAGGTTTATAATTTGTACTTTTTAAATCTTACCCATTTAAACATCCAAGCGATTTTAAAACGCACAACAAACAGCTCGTGAGTAACAAAACTGAGTTCTTTTTCGTGAATTATAGTGCTTTAACGGTCAAAAGCACACAACATTGTCTAATTCCGGTCTTGGGGAGGAGTATCCTTTCAAACACAATCGGTTATGTCTTAAATAAAAATAATACAAAAAGAAAATGCTTAGCAACGAGGAGCCCTTTTAAAAAGAGGAGAAATTGGCGTGGACTGCGTTTTCCCCGCAACATGTGAACAACATGAATGCAACATTCTTAATGGATCCGTGCCCACTAGCTCTTAAAGTGAGAGTAGTCTAAAATGTGTCTGTCATTATTGTATATAAAACAACAAAAGATAGCATTAATTGTGTAAGGAATCAGGATTAATTGTCTATGTATTCAAATAATACACTACAGGACTAAAAGACTATTCCGTGTTATTTTACATTTGATAATTTTTTTCCGTTTCTGTAGTATTTCTGAATACTAGTGTTAGACCTAAACTTTTCTCTATTTATTTCATGTATTTATTTGTGCTGCTTTAAAAAAAAAATCAAAGATTGAAATCAAGCTTCCTTTTTGTTCTGCAAAATTTAAAAAAATGACCCCATAGTAAAAACACAAATACAATGAGTGGGCCAAACATTTTGGTAAATGAAATTTTTAAAAATTGTCTTTAAAAAAAACTCCCCCCTCAAAATAAAAAAATCCCTCCCATAAGAATCACCTAAAGGGGGATTTCCCCCCTATTTTCCAAAACGAAATTCAGGCCCTGATCCTATACGGGAATAAACAAACAAGCATGACAGCAAACGTAAATGATATCTTTCATAATGAATGAGGATCAGAAGAGTCAAAATAATCTAAGAACTTGACAGCCTCACTTAAATCACCAAACTGGATTTGGTCCGACCCTCGGCTGAATTTGATGACAGCAGGATACAGCAAAAAAGCCTCAAACCCCAAGGTGCATGCCCGGTTCATTACTGGAAAGCAGGGACGTCTGAGTTGAGCGGTGAAATCACTGTAGTCAGCAGTAAAGCGGATAGTTTGGCCATCAACTACCACAGGTGTTTTCCTTGCGAGGCCCAAGATCCTGTCTCTGTCAGTGAGGCGAAGACAATTAAAGATCATGTACCGTGGGGAAGCACCCGCAGAACGCGGGCAGTCAACGCGATGTGCTCGCGTATAAGCTCCGTAAGATTGGTGGCCAACTCAGGAAACCATGTAGGAAAGATGCGCAAAAGGTAGGACAGAGCATTACTATGTTCTACTCCTTCTTTCAGGTTGATTATACGTAGGTTGTACCTTCTGCCCTGGTCCTCCATCGTGATTAATTTCTCCTGAAGTTTCTTTAAAGCCTCAGACTGCTCAGTTATGGCGTCCTCAGCGCGTTTCACTTAAGCACGAAGAGAAGTAGTGAGCTTACGTTGGGAGTCTAACTCTTTCGAGTGTTCGTCCAGTGTTGTTTTAATGGAAACAAGCTGATTTTCCAGACGATCAAAGCGATCTTTAGATTGTTTATCAGCTTCAGCAAAATACTTATGAAGGATAGTTTCCATAGACGCAGTTGTCAACTCACACACGCCCGAGTCGGCGTCTGCAACTTGTGAGTGCACTTCTTTCAATTGGGGTGCCTTCTTCGGAGGCATTATCAATTCCAAATTCAAAAGTACTCACAAAAGTTTCAGATTTGCTGTTTAGCTGTTCTAAATCTGCTGTTTTAGCACATTGAGCAGGGAGAGCTGTGAGAAGTTTAACTCCTACTCCGCCATCTTGAATATGATATGAATAAAGTGAGATGATCTGCTGATGATCCTGAATGTCTTGTTGAATGAGTGTTGATAGTCTGAGGATCACCAATATTAACAGATCTGCTGAAAACACTCTTTATTTCATGACAATAGTTCCTGTTTTCACCTCATTTATTATGCTGATGTCTTCAGATCTCCTGTAAATTGACACTTAAAGCTAATTTCACTGGTGTCAGCAGACTGAGAGGATTTGTTGGCTATTATGTACGTTTATTTCTGTCTTTTGATTTTAACTGTTTTTCTTACCATTAAATTTGGAAGAATATTCTTTTCTTTATTTCTAGATACCTGTATTTTAATGAAGAAGCAGAATAATGTTAGGATTAGCAAAAATAATTTATGAATAGCATCAGTTACTGTATGATGGATAGATAGACAGACATAAATGCTTAGAAGTGTAATTTATTATAAAAAGTGTATAAAAACAAACTCAGTAATTTATATTTTTGATTTTGGGCAGATCAGCTCCTCCCACATCAGTCACTTCATCAGTGAAGCTCCTCCCACTGTAAGTCTCCAATAAATGCTGTATATTCGCATCAGCTACAAGTGAAGACGAGCATCAGAGCATCAGGAAGAGCTGAAATCTGCCAAGACTGAGTGTATTAAAGAGGACAGTGAGAACACGAGTGATCCAGAACCTGCAGAATGAAACACACTGAAGAACAAAGAGGTTGGTGTTTATTCTTCATTCATTCATGATGCTGAAGAACATTCATGCTGGAAACTTTCAAGCACTTCATCACATTCAGATAAACAGTTAAACTATGAAATGGTACATAATGTTCTGTTTTTTTTCTTCCAACAAATAGTCAGTAAAGGGAGGTTTGAGACATTTTTTATATTGATTGTCAACATCAGACCAAGCTAAATACTATTTTATTCATTATACTATTTAACTGTTTTATTTTATGTCTGGTTCCCAATTTGCAACAATGTTACCAGAATTTTAGTCATTTTCAACATTGTTTACAATTTTTTTTAAGAATAATCAGTAATCACCAAGTTGCTGATAACATGATATTTGTCAAATATCATTCAAGTTATTCATAGTTATAGAGATTCTTCATACAGTAACTTTGGTAACAGGGATTAAAACTGAGAGAATGGATTGAGATTATTTTCTTGTCTTCCCATCATGCAGTAGAAAGAGCCCAGATGTCACAATTTTAGAAATGCTCTGTTTTAAAAGAAAGTCTATGAAGGAAAAGTGTAGTGTGAACGAACATTAATAATTAAAACGTTTTAGTAAAATAAATATCAATCTAAATATCATCAAAATTAAATATCATCAAAAAGTTGGTGTCGTATATTTCAATCTTAATATCATTTTAGATAATTGTGTCATTGATATATTTAATAGTCCTTGCTAAAGAAACCTGGGATTTGTGCCTATAATTGTTTTAAAAATAATAATTGGAAGATAAATTTACCTCATTCATGGAAAGTTTCAAGGGCTTATAATCAATTTATAAAAGGCATCAAATTATCATATTATTTTTAACATTTGTCTACTTTCTACGATTACATCAGAGCTTATTTTAATTATTTAAATGTACTGAAAATTTATTTTTTCTTTCATGTCAGACCTGATGGACGAGAACGAGGAGAGTGAAGAACTGAGTGAAGTGGAGGAGAGAGAAGAACTGAGTGAAGTGAAGGAGGAGAGTAAAGAACTGAGTGAAGTGGAGGAGAGAGAAGAACTGAGTGAGTAAGGGGAAGGAGTGGGGAGTAAAGAAGTGTGGAGGAGAAGTTAAAGAAAGACTGAGTGAAGTGGAGGAGAGAGAAGAACTGAGTAAGTGAAGGAGTGAAGAACGGAGTAAAGAGGAACGAACTGAGTGAAGTGAAGGAGGAGAGTAAAGAACTGAGTGAAGTGCAGGGGAGTAAAGAACTGAGTGAAGTGAGGGAGGAGAGAGAAGAACTGAGAGAAGTGAAGGAGGAGAGAGAAGAACTGTGTGAAGTGAGGGAGGAGAGAGAAGAACTGAGTGAAGTGAAGGAGGAGAGAGAAGAACTGAGTGAAGTGAAGGAGGAGAGTAAAGAACTGAGTGAAGTGGAGGAGAGTAAAGAACTGAGTGAAGTGGAGGAGAGTGAGAAGAACTGAGTGAAGTGAAGGAGGAGAGAGAAAAACTGAGTGAAGTGAAGGAGGAGAGAGAAAAACTGAGTGAAGTGAAGGAGGAGAGTAAAGAACTGAGTGAAGTGAAGGAGAGAGTAAAGAACTGAGTGAAGTGAGGAGGAGAGAGAAGAACTGAGTGAAGTGAAGGAGGAGAGAGAAGAACTGAGAGAAGTGAAGGAGGAGAGAGAAGAACTGAGTGAAGTGAAGGAGGAGGGTGAAGAACTGAGTGAAGTGAAGGAGAGTGAAGAACTGATGGAAGTGAAGGAGGAGAGAGAAGAACTGAGTGAAGTGAAGGAGAGTGAAGAACTGATGGAAGTGAAGGAGGAGAGTGAAGAACTGAGTGAAGTGAAGGGGGAGAGTGAAGAACTGAGAGAAGTGAAGGAGGAGAGAGAAGAACTGAGAGAAGTGAAGGAGGAGAGAGAAGAACTGAGAGAAGTGGAAGAGGAACATCATGTCCAACCTGGAGAAAAACCCTTGAGTCGCTCAAAGACTAAAAATAATGTTTTAAAGAAAAGAAGAGCCAAGAAATCTTTCACCTGCACTCAGTGTGGAAAGAGTTTCACAACCAAACAACGTCTTGAGATTCACAAGAGAGTTCATACAGGCGAGAAGCCGTTCTCCTGCACTCAGTGTGGAAAGAGTTTCACAAGCAAACCAAATCTTGTTGTTCACATGAGAGTTCACACTGGAGAGAAGCCGTTCTCCTGTGATCAGTGCGGGAAGAGTTTCACACAATCATCACACCTTAATGTTCACATGATGATCCACACCGGAGAGAAGCTGTTCACATGTGATCAATGTGGCAAATCATTTCTTAGGGCATCAGAGCTGAAGATACACCTGGCAGTTCATACGAAGGAGAAGCCACATTCATGTTCTGTGTGTGGAAATAGTTTTTCACTGCTGCCATATTTACATAGACATGAGAAAACTCACACTGATGTGAGAGAGTACATGTGCTTTGAGTGTGAGAAGACTTTTAGAACAGCGGAGAAATTAAAAGTGCACCAGAGAATTCACACTGGAGAAAAACCTTACAAGTGTTCACACTGTGACAAGAGATTCAGTCGTTCATCACATCTGAAACCACATGAGATGATCCACACTGGAGAAAAACCTTACAAGTGTTCACACTGCAACAAGAAATTCAACCAGTCTGCCAATCTGAAAACACATGAGAGGATCCACACTGAAGAAAAACCTTACAAGTGTTCACACTGTGACAAGAGATTCAGTCATTCGGGAAATCTGAAAACACATGAGAGGATCCACACTGGAGAGAAGCTGCACACGTGTGAACAGTGTGGAACAAATTTCACTTTTAAAACTCAACTGAAGATACACATGAAGATCCATGTGTAACCCCTTCACTGATTCGTTCTTTCGACCCTCCCAGACAGGACCACACAGAGACGAAGGCAACACGAACGAACACCCATCACGTGATTACTGGGAATATGTGAAATGACCCCTTCCTGTTCGCCGGAGTGATGAGATAGTACATTGTGTTCACTCGATTTGCTCTAAGTGGTGTCCGCTTAATAATGTAGAATGCATAGACAATTAGAAAAGTTTTGGGGCAAATCTGACCTGCTGACCCCTCCTGGGCTGGTGCTGCTCTTCTTTCTAGTAATTTGGCTCATAGTCTTAGAGATAAAACATGACAATCTGGGGCTCAGGTCAGGAAGCAGACAGACTGGCTAAACCGACCGTCTGCTAGCGTCCTCGCGTCACCAAGGTCAGATGAATCAAATCACACAGAGCTCTTTCTCCTAGATATTATCATATAAAGACTGTGTCTGTTCCCCGAATTTGGAAATCCAAAAAACGTCTAGTTAAAAATGTCCTTGATGTTCAACAAATAAAAAACAGATATAATACAGATGAGCAGATGATAAAGCTTGGGTTGTTGAATATTCAATCCCTTATTCAAAATCGCTCATAGTTAATGATATGATTTCAGATTATAATCTAAATGTGCTGTGTTTGACAGAAACCTGGCTAAAACCAAACGATTACATTACTTTAAATGAGTCAACACTACAAGATTACAGTTATAAACATGAGCCTCGTCCGAAAGGCAAAGGGGGAGGTGTTGCTGTAATTTGTAGTAATATTTTCAAAACCACTAAGAAATCTAGTTTGAAATATACTTCTTTTGAAGTGTTGGTGCTTAATGTAAAAATATATAATGCAAACGATAAATCACATTTGAGAATTCTGCTGGCTACTGTATACAGGCCACCAGGGCACCATAAAGATTTTATCAAAGAATGTGCTGACTTTCTATCAGAATTAGTATTGGCTGCAGATAAAGTCCTAATTGTTGGTGATTTTAATATTCATGTAGATAATGAAAAAGATGCATTGGGATTGGCATTTAAAGGCATTGTAAACTCAATTGGAGTTAGACAACATGTGTCAGGACCTACTCATTGTCGTAATCATTCTCTAGATCTAATACTAGATCTAATACTATCACATGGAAAAGATGCAAAACAAAACTAGAGGTATTTTGGATTTCATGGAAAGAGACTCGATGCTTACAGAGAGACCTTACGAAAGATGCAACAAATAGAGTATTTGATTCATGAAGAACTCATTGCTACAGAGAGACCTTAAAGGCTGCTAGATCTGCTTACGTATTTTTCAACCCTATTAGAATAAAATAAACATAATCCTAGGTATTTATTTGAAACAGTGGCTAAACTAACGAAAAAGAAAGCTTCAAGCCCAGAAGTGTCCAAGCAACACATCAGTAATGACTTTATGAACTTCACTCATAAGATTGATAATATCAGGGACAAAATTATAACTATGCAACTGTCTACTACAGATCACATCAGGGAGTACATTGTAGTCTCCCTGAGGAAAAATTTGATTAATTTGTTGCTATAGGAGAGGAAGAATTTTACACCTATACCGACTAAGCTACTGAATGAGATGCTTCCAGATGTCATAGATCCTCTTTTTAATATCATTAATTTGTCTTTGTTTCTAGGATACGTACCAAAAATCTTTAAGCTGGCTCTGGATTAAACGCTTGTTAAAAAAACCAACTTGATCACACAAAATTAGTCAATTACAGGCCGATCTTGAATCGGCCTTTTCTATCAAAGATATTAGAAAAAGCAGTATCCTCACAACTGTGTTCCGTTGCAGTAAATGAAGAGATGTTGTATCGATCACAAGTTCATTATGTCGTACCACAAGGCTCAGTACTAGGACTGCTGCTGTTCACTCTGTACATGCTATGCTACCATTAGGAGATATCATTAGGAACATGGAATTAGTTTTCACTGTTATGCCGATGATACTCAGCTGTATGTTTCTTCAAAACCAAACTTACCAATTCACAAAATTAACTGAATGCATAGCTGATATAAAAAAAATTGGATGACTAGTAATTTCCTACTACTAAATTTTGAAAGAATATTTACATTGTATACAATTTTTAAATATTGTTGATTACTTACAAAACCCTAAATGGTTTAGCTCCGCAGTACTTGAGCGAGCTCTTAATGCATTATAGACCTTCACGTCTATTGCGATCTCAAAATTCCTGCCAGTCAGTAAACCTTGTGATAAACAGAGAGACTAATATTAGTGTAGATACCATTCTTCTTACGATGTAACGAGTACATCAGGATTGATGGGAAGTGTTCCCAGTTCCGGCTCACCTAATCTATGCAGCCTAACATTGAGCTATAGAGTTATAGTGTGTCTGCTTCCTGGACAATGGTAGGAAGATTATTCCAAAGTTTTGGTGCTAAATAGGAAAAGGATCTACCGCCAGCAGTCGATTTTATTCTAGGTATTATTAAAGGTGCTCTAAGCCAGCGGTCCCCAACCTTTTTTGCGCCACGGACCAGTTTAATATCAGACATAATTTTCACGGACCGGCATTTAAGGCAGTGGTTTTCAAACTTTTTCAAGAGGGACCCTTTTTTTTTTTTTTTTTTTTTTTTTTGACGCGACCCATAGGCTTGTGCGCAGAAAAAAATCTTAGCACTTTTTTTAACCAATGATGATACACATGCACTTGCTGATCCTTGACGCGATTGCAACGCAAAGTCGATTCTGAAATAATTTGATCAAGCTATAGGCCTACATACAGGAATTTTAACCAAGTAATAACCGTTTGCTGCATGCTTAAAAAATACACAACATATTCCACAACAAACTCTTTAAATGTAATATTCATTATATACAGAACAGAACAAGAATTATAAAAAATAATAACTATAAACAAGCCAAAACAAAATAACTTAAAGCGAAAGTAAAAGGGGCATTATGCTCACGTAACTCTACATTCGCAATGTATTTGATATAGGCTTTGTAGCAACTTCACTCACGTTTGCAATATCGACAGGAAAAAAATCATCTTTTTCACATGCGCAAAAATGTGCTTGGAAACATCACAGTAGAGCGGTGCTTATGCTGAATGGTACGAATTGTACTACTATTCTAAATTCGAATAATTATTTGAATAGTTTAAAAAAAAACAATTTCGAAGGTGAAAATTAATATTCGAATGTGGAAAACATGCCCGCGGTATCAGAGGCACGCTGCCTGAGGGATCAGGGACAGGGTCACAGCCTAGGAGTCGCACTGGCACAGCACTGCTGAAAGTTTACAGCAGTTTCACGCACTGCAGGCTTCCACTGGTTTGATTATTTACCGTTTCATGTCAAGGAAAAGTTCCATGTTCACCACAGCACAGCTCGCTCGGAGCGTTCAATGTCGGTTCTATACTGTAAAACTTCAATTAATGTTAATATTATTTGTTTCAATCACTGAATGAAGCCTGCTATATTTGGGACAAGAGTCGCGCGACCTTAAATTGCTTGCGCAAAACTCTTGATCATCACTCAACATGTTTATTGTATTGTTCATTAAACCGCAGAGAGCGTGAGGTGAGGGCGAGAGAGAAAGAGCCTGCGAGTGCGAGTAGTCATGTCTCTTTGTATTAATTTGTCCTGCTATTGACGTAATGCGCGTCATTGACAAAATGCACAACCAGATGTTTGAATAGTTCGAATATGTGCATTTTATTTAGAGGGAATATTCGAACGTCATTTAAGTAATTTTGACAGCCATATAGGAAGGATCGACGAGTGTTTGTGTGTTGCTGCCGATTGAGCGAACGTGTGTGTGTGTGTGTGTTGCGGATGGAGCGAACGAGTGCGTGTTTTGTGTATATTAATGAGAAGGGTAATGCATAATCTGGTCCCAAGCCGGTTCGCAGGACGAGAGGGCAACACGCATGTCAGGAGAAGCATTCCGTTTGTTTCGTTGTTTCATTTTTATTAATATTAATTTTATTAGAAAATGGATTTTTTTTTTAAATCACTGGCGACCCATTTTGACCCAGGGTTTGAAAACCACTGCTTTAAGGTGTGGTGGATAAATACAACTGTTACGGTCTTTTTAAAGTCTAGGAGATGTTAGCAACACTTATTTTATTATTACTGCTGATGACGGAGTAAGGTGGAAAAGAAACCATGACAGACTCAACTTAGAGAAACAAACTAGATTTTTATTGTCACAAAGCCGAAGCCACTAGTTCCAGTTCTGGTAATAAGGGGTGCGCTATGTACAATGTTTAAGATGTAAATAAATCAACACATAAAAGGGAAGAGAACCAAACAGTGGCGCCAAAGAAAAGAACAGAATATAACAAAACAATACTTACGCTAAACCTAAACCTACTCAAAGAAAAAGGTGAAAAGAAAACCGAAATCTTCGGTGCATTCGGCACCTAAATAAACTAACTACTAAAACAAAACATACACAGAGTGGCGCTCACTCCTAACCTAGTGTATAATCTAACAAATAAACACTACGGGCATCATGTATACCGCGGCATACTGACCTGTCGTTCTCTTTCCCAGAGAGCCGTATTACAGGAACCCACAGCATTGAACTTGGACACACATTCAAACTATGATCTCTAGGATTGAAATATAATAAATACTAATGGTACATAAACACCCAATGGTACAATGAGACCCAACTCATTCCACTAAATAGTCAGTCTTCACTATATGAATCTCAATTCACATAGTAACCTCAGAACGCTACACAAGCTCATTTTGCTAGCTTGTGGGTTTATTTTTTAGCGGTAACGTATCGCGTGACCGAGACAAGCGTTGCTATGCGCCAAGAGTGAGTCATAGACGGATGTAACGGAGATATTTTATTATTTTAAAACTTATTATTTTTATTTTATTATTATTATAAATAAATAAATAATAAAATAAAACAGAAATAATGTTAGTTATAAATAATTTATAATTAATAAATAAATAAATTTATTTTTTTCTGTGCGGCCCGGTATCAAATGACGCACGGTCCGGTACCGGTCCGCGGCCCGGGGTTGGGGACCGTTGCTCTAAGCGATGTCACGTTTTTAAGGCCAAAACATTTTTTGTCACATACAGCAAACATCTCCTCACTATCCGCTGGCTGCCTGTCCCCTGAACACACTGTAAAAAAATGTGGTCTCTGCGGACACCCCAGGCTCCACAAACGGCTACAAAAACAAACTCTAGCGACCCGCTCTACGAAACATAACAAACTGTTCCAGCCAATAACCGACAAGAAGTGTTTGGGGGTGGGTTTGAGGGGTTAGTGCGCGGATGAGGAGGAGGGAGGGTCTAGCTAGCCTCCGTTTTGTTTGACAATAGTTCGAACGTCAACAAGAAATGATGTCACCCAGGATCGCTTAGAGAACCTTTAACTGGCCGGAATTTTGAGATCGCAATAGACGTGAAGGACTATAATGCATTAAAGGAGTAGTTCACTTTTAAAAAAACTTTTGCTGATAATTTACTCACCCCCATGTCATCCAAGATGTCCACGTCTTTCTTTCTTCAGTCGAAAAGAAATTAAGGTTTTTGATGAGAACATTCAAGGATTTTCTCTATATAATGGACTTCATTGGGAGCCAAACGGTTCAAGGTCCAAAAGAGAGTTTCACTGCAGCTTCAAATGACTTTAAACGACTCCAGACGATGAACAAGGGTCTTATCTAGGACCCTTCGAGTCATGACTCGAAAAAAGATTTGTTAATTTTGATGAACGAGTTCGAACAGGACAGTCACGAATGCTCATCACAGAACAGAGCAAGGCGAGCATTTGTGCTTAAAAAACTTAAACTTTGTTATTTATTTCTTAAATGAGCGATGGTTTCGCTAGATAAGACCCTTATTTATCGTCTGATATCATTTAAAGTCATTTGAAGCTGCACTGAAACTGTCTTTTGGACCTTGAACCGTTTGGCTCCCAATGAAGTCCATTATATGGAGAAAATCCTGGAATGTTTTCATCAAAAACCTTAATTTCTTTTCGACTGAAGAAAGAAAGACGTGGACATCTTGGATGACATGGGGGTGAGTAAATTATCAGCAAAAGTTTTTTTAAAAGTGAACTACTCCTTTAAGAGCTCACTCAAGTACTGCAGAGTTAAACCATTTACTGCTTTGTAAGTAATCAGCAATATTTAAAAATGTATACAATGTTTAATAGGCAGCCAATGCAGTGTTGACAGAACCAGGCTAATATGGTCATATTTCCTGGTTCTGGTAAGAACTTGAGCTGCTGCGTTTTGAACTAGCTGTGGTTTGTTTATTAAGCGTGCAGGGCAACCACCCAGTAAAGCATTACAATAATCTAGTCTTGATGTCATGAACTAATTGTTCTGCATTTGTCAATGAGAGCATGTGGCGTAATTTAGATATATTATTAAGATGGAAAAATGCGGCTTTACAGATACTAGACACGTGACAAATGAAAGATTGGTATCAAAGAGCACACAAAGGTTCCTAACCGACAACAAAGACTTAACAGAGCAGCCATCAAGTGTTAGACAGTATTCTAGGTTATTACATGTGGACGTTTTTTGTCCAATAATTTGAATATCTGTTTTTTCAGAATTCAGTAGTAGGAAATTACTAGTCGATTTTTTTAACAATTCGGTTTAACAACTTTATGTTAACCGTTTATGCAATTACATCTGTGGTGTTATATTACGTCTGTGGTGTTACTTTAAAACGTATCTTAAAAATTTCTTTCCTTCAGAGCCATTTAATCTTATAATTGAATGATTTTAGACTGTAAAGTGGTTTTAATTGTTGTATGTTGAACAATTAAACATTTCTTTTTTTTTAAAAATGCATTTAAATGATCAATGAAACTGAGGGTGTACTCACACTAGCAGTTTGAACCGTGCCCGAGTGCGTTTGACCATCAAAGCGCGGTTCGTTTGACTAGTGAGTGCTGCGAACCGTGCCCGGGCGCGGCTCGATTAGACGGCCCTGGCCCGCTTGGAAGAGGTGGGCCAGAGCACGGTTCAGTTGGACTCGGGCGCGGTTCGCATGCAGTGTGAGCGCTAACCGTGCTGGAGCACGGAACAGCGATGGACTCCATTGTGTTTTGAGAGTGCCGCTCTTCTTGTTTATCCCGAAACCGTCGCACCATAATGACGTAAGCGTGCTCCGGCACGAATGCTGAAACCCTCTGTGTGAGTACAGGCCAGAGGGGGAGTGGGGAGGGGGGACAATCGTACTTGGGCCCGGTTCATGGCAACCGTGCCTAGTGTGAGTACACCCTTAGTCCTAAATTTTTTGGTGAACTAACCCTTTAAATCTTTACATAAATAATATTGTATATGTACATAAGTTGTACAAGTACAAAACTCTATATTTTTTATGTCCGTTTTCTGCAAATTTTAATGATCTAATTACTTTATTGTAATGAATGTAGTTATCATAAAATCAAACTCTATCAAGTCTTTCACTAGAGCAGTTTTACAGGCTTTTATCATGTATCCTGACTCAGATAATGTGTTTCTAACAGCAAACACTCAGAATAAAGTGAGATGATCTGATGATGATCCTGAATGTCTTGTTGAATGAGTGTTGATAGTCTGAGGATCATCAATATTAACAGATCTGCTGAAAACACTCTTTATTTCATGACAATAGTTCCTGTTTTCACCTCATTTATTATGCTGATGTCTTCAGATCTCCTGTACATTGACACTTAAAGCTCATTTCATTGGTGTCAGCAGACTGGGGGTAATTGTTGCTTACTTTATGTTTATTTCTGTGTTTATGATTTAACTGTTTTTCTTACCATTATTTATATTTGGAAGAATTTAAATTATTTATATTCTCTTCTATATTTCTAGATACCTATATTTTAATGAAGCAGCAGAATAATGTTAGGATTAACAAAAAAAAATCATTAAAAATAATCAGTTACTGTGCGATGAATAGATGGACAGACATACAATTGAAGAGTTTGGTTCCAAAACGCAATAAATCCATTTTGATTGTTTTGAGTAAAAATGTGTTTTCTTAACCAAGAAAGTGGAAAGATGAAAACCACTATTTTCTGTTTCAAACTTTCACATAGCATTTGTAGGTTATAATAAACAAAAAAAAAAAATCCAGGTTTTGATTTTCAAAGATTTATATAAAAACGGGTTATTTTTCCCCCCAAAATGCAATAAATCCATTAAAACATTTTTTTCAAAATGCAATTAATCCATTGAATCAATATAAAAGTTATTTTTCATATTGAAACTGTTGAAAATACACAACAAAGTAAGTTTATTAGTATAATAATATTAGTATAATATCTTTAGTAAGTTTTCACAGACAAAAACACGTATTTTCACAAATATTCACAAATTTTTTGACGGCGATCAGCTGTAAAATGGCTTGGTCCTGCTCGGTTTTCGTTGACTTTGAATAAAACAATTGAAAGTTTTTCAAAAGATCCCCTGGGGTCAACGTGTCAGCGTGACAGAAGTTTGATGCTGTCCTGTGAGAACAAGCAACAGCCGGTATTTTTCCTCCTCCCGAGTGCCTTATCTTCTTCATCTCCTAAATAACGTAAATGATTCGATTTCGATGCCTTACGTTTCTTACCCACCGCAGAAACAACCACAGGTTCATCAATGCCATCAAAATTATTCATTTTTTTGTTTGTTTGTTGATCGAAAGGTACAAAATAGATAAGAAAAACTAGGATGCCGGGTGTATTTAAAGCGCTTCCATTACTGTTTACATTGCGTGGAATGGTGCGTTGTGATTGGTTGAGCGGATGTATCGCATTCTGCAGAGAAGGGAGACTGGCATTTGTCGCGGTTTGGAAAGAAAGGGAGAAAACATGACAGAATAACACGGCAGATATTGCATTTTATTTAAAATTAAACATTGAATTTTCAATACCGACCAGATAAAATACTGATTTGTGCAGTAACTCATTTTTTTCAAAATGGCGTTTATCGTGTTTTGGAACCAAACTTCAATTTTAGAGTCATTTATTATAAAAACAAACTCTAAAATAGTTATGAATAATTAACTACAAATGACATCTTCAACGGTGTAATTAGATTAATGTAATAATTACTATCTCTAGAAAGTATTGGTCTACATATTACTAATTACTAAATCCTATATCAACCTCAACTACTTGAACAATACAAGGAGAGACAAGAAACTGCACTTTTAATGCTTTCAAATTAACAATATACAATTGCATGAATTATTCTTGAATTGATCAAAGTGTGTAGAAGGAGAAAGTTACATAAAAAATATACCTTTTAAAAATGTATGTTAAATCCACTATTGTTTTATACTGAATTGGTCTATAGTCTATGCAGTAGCCTTTTTAATGTAATTGCATCATATTTTATTTTAAATTACAGAAGAATTAAGAGTAATCCCTTTAATTAAATTACAATATAATGCCCGACGACTTTTCATCCTCATCTGCCCCTCTGTCATCCGGTGTGCTTCAAGGATCCATTCTCGGTCCTGTTCTGTTCTCTCTCTACATGCTGCCACTTGGACAACTCATCTCCAATCATAACGTTCACTTTCATTTCTATGCAGACGACCTCCAGATCTACCCCAGCAAACATTGGTCCGACGGCAACGTCGTGTCCCTGGCCAAAAATAGTCGCGGTATGACGGCATAAATCGGTAAAAATATGTAACACAGAACATTTCCTAAAAATGCATTCAGATACACTTGAACATGTCTACAGTTGCATGTATAATTGTTATTTTAACTTTTAGCTACGTAGTTCAATATATAGTGTATCGGGTGAGAGGACGTCACCTGGCGACGTCTGTTCCACGTGCATTTATAGTCCAGAATGACCCTCTATGAAATCCTTGTGAAATATGCAAAAGCTGTGCTTAATCCTTGCATGGTTAATACTGCAATAATTAATTTAATTGCCCGAGTAGTTTTAAAGAGGTTGTGAAGACGTCCACTGACGTCCTTTACACGTCTAGTCAGGCTGTGTGAATATACGTCCACTGACGTCTTTTGCACGTACAGTCTAGCAAGACAGAAAAAAATATCAGGAATTATCTTTATGAAATACACGATTTGTATACAAAGTAAATATATTTTCTATACCTTGTTTAAAAAAATTATAATCACAAAGTGCCCAGTGTGGTTACGTGATTGCAAAGCTGCCTTGTAGCCTACCTGATGTATTCGTTGTTATTTTTTATGGAATGTATGCATATACATCATGTAAAACAGAAATATACCCGGTCACAATTTATGTCTGAGTTGGCCAAAACCATAAACTGTGCTGCCAAAATGTAATAACAAAACATCTCGCGATATTACAAAATCCTGCGATGGGATAGATTATCTCGCGAGATGTTAAGGCGTTCTCATAGATTCTGGAACTTTGAACAACCACGAGGAGAGAGGAGGGAGTTGTGTCGATATTATTAAAAATCTAATGTTGGGTAAGTACATTTTGTATTATTAGAAAACGTGCTTGAGTTTTACTTGTTTGACATGAATGAACCGAAAGAAATGATGCCCACATACATTGTCAACTGAAGTTTACTGAGTTTGGCTAAAATTAGCCAGTAGGCTAAAAGTTACTTTGAACGTATACAACGGTACCATAGTATAAAGTATTGTTTAATGATACAGTCAAAGTCATTACTGTAACTTATTAATGTAGCCTTTTGAGAGTTTCTTTCAGAAAGTAAATTATCTGAATTGGAATGAAATGTTTAGTTGGATTTCAACATGTATGTTTTCAGTAACTGCTTTAAAAATAAAAGCAGAACATCTATTATACAATAAAATAAAATGTAATGCATGTTGATTACCTTTTTCTAATGTTTCAATCATGATTCATTAATCCTGTTCCATGTTATTATTTTTAGCTGTAGACCATACAAATATTTTGAAAATAAATGCAGATCATTTACCTCAAATTTATAATTGTATTTATTTAAAATATATATAATTCTCTTCCCTTAGATGCTGTGAAGAGGTGGAGCCCAAATGCTACAGACTCTGAAATTGATGCAGCAATGACTGAAACACACTCCAGGAAGAGCTGGTGGATACAAAAAATGAGCCAAACAATGTGTTTATAGTTCACCCAAAAATGAAAATTGTCATTATTTACTCAACCTCATGTCATGTTTCAAACCTGTATGTTTGGAAGAATGTTTGTAACCAAGCAGATGTCACTTCCTATTACAGTTTTTCTCAGTCGCTTTGGTGTGTTTTTCACATCATCTCTAACATGTGCTAAATAATAAGTTCATTTCTCAGAACAATTTGTACAAACTGCAATATACAATAGATATGTTTCTAAAGCTAGTCAGTCACTAAAAATCCTTAGTACATCTCTTAAAAGTAAATATTCATGCCAATGATCATGTCAGTGTCATCAGAATGATAAGTCATTGAGTCATTGTTCACGAACAAGGTCGTCAAAATGTTTAGGCATGATGTCAATGTTACTGTGTACTTTGACAGTAGCTATTACCTGATGTAAACTTACAGTAGGCTTCAGTTTGCATGACAGTTACTGTATTGAATTTGCACAAGGCTGCACTTCTATGGCATATATCAATTTCAACACTACTATTTACATATTACTGTATGTGGGTTATTGATTGAAAGAGAATGGACAAGATTTTGTTTTTCACAGCTTTTACAGTACCAGTGCTAGTTTATGAAAGAAAAAACAAAATAATTTACAGTAAGAAACAGACAAGGGGCACAAAGGAAGAAAAAAAACTAGAAAGAAACACAGGAAACACCCCTAAGGTCTGTCTATATGCTTGCCAATTGATTACTGTATTCAGGACAACTGGTTGAATTGGTTGAACTAACACTTTACATTCCTTCATAAGTGAGGGTCAATTTCACCTGCACGATTCATCAATTCACGTTTTTGTACAAAAGGTCTAATAGAATTGTGTAAAACTATGCTTGACAGTTATGACAAATAGTTCAACAATTTTGCATGTAATGGCTTATTCAAGGAACTAATGCTTAGATGTTTTGAGGGGTAAGACTATTCAACAGAGAACCATTTACTATATTTTGATCAACATGACATGAGCAATTGGAAATGTGGAAAAAAGCTGACACTTGTACATTATCAATTGCAATATGTACAAAAGCAATTGCAATTTGTTCAAAGGAATAAGAAATTGCTTTAATGATGTGCACAAGTGACTAGATGATTTGGAATGTGTACAAGTAGTATCAAGAATTGCACTTTTGATCTAAGAAATGCACCAAAGCGACTGAGAAAAACTGTAACTACCATAATAATCTTTCTCCAATAATGGTAGTCAATGGATGCTCTATTTGCTTGGTTACAAACATTCTTCAAAATATCATCTTTTGTGTTCAGCAGAAGAAAGAAACTCATACAGGTTTGGAACATGAGGTTGAGTAAATGAAAGAATTTAAATTAAATTTTTGGGTGAACTATCCCTTTATATAATAATTCAGTATTTTGTAATTTGTATTTTAGTTTGGTTAACAAATGTTAAACATTGAAAAAAATTAAGAGAAATATAGGCTGTTCAAGATCAATAAAATGCTGGCTAAATCAGAACATGCTGCTTTTTTCTTATATCCACAAATAATGTGTTCTTGTTTGTGATGTGTACACGTGATTAAAACGTTTTATTGACGGTCAGGTCCGACGGGACAAATTTTGGAGCATTTTAGAACCTTTGTCAAGATGTGTAAACCTCAAGACTTGATTGTCTTTCACGATGTTACACAATATGTGTGTGGTTATTTTAAATGCAGGCTTATATATACACTTAAATTATGCAGCAACACATTTAAACACCCAAATGACGACGCATTTAGACGTCCTGGGACGCGCTGAAGAGACGTGGAATTCACGGCCAGAAAAGACGTTGAAATCACGGCCAGAAAAGACGTTGAAATCACGGCCAGATGACGTCAAAGACGTCGGTTCAACTTTCATTTTGGAACTATTTTTCAACCATGACGGGACGTGTCGGACGGACGTCTTTTCAACGGTCATTACACGTCCAAATGTTTGCTGGGACCTTCCTGTGATTCTGAACAATCGTTCTGCGCTGGACCCCGTCTATAACTGCCTTAGGGACATAAGCAGTGGCTTTCCCAAAATTTCCTTCATTTGAATGAAGGAAAGACAGAGTACATCCTGTTCAGCCCTGACTCACCCAATAGTTCTTTCAGTTTTGGTCCTCTAACACCTCAGTTTGCACCCACTGTACGTAACTTGGGTGTTATTTTTGACAAAAATTTGCAGTACGACAAACAGATTAGTGCTGTTGTTAAGGCAAGCTTTTACCAGCTAAGGCTTCTCAGTAAGGTCAAACCATTCTTGTCCCGAGCTGACCTTGAAAAAGTTATTCATGCCTTTATCAGCTCGAGGATAGACTACTGTAATGCGAGTTCTATAAAACTCATTTGAAGATATCTGGAAATATTTTCAAATGAAGTCAATGGGAGGATATGACTAGTCAAAATAACATTGTAGATTTCTTAATTCCAATTATGACTAGTCAAAACTGTAGAATAGATACTGTATCTGGAAGTGAAATTTTGACTAGTCTAAATTCTGACTAGTACAGCCAGGGGTATTTAATGCTAAAACGGCTTGCCATGGGATAGTGACGACACAGTTGGCTGACGACACTACGTTGTTCTTAAAAGATGAAAAGCATTTGTCAAAGGCTTTATAATCAATAAACTGACTTCTACAAAGTCTGCCTCCCGGGCATTGATTTTAAGTTGTTCAGCCAGAACAGACCACAGAGAAATCTTCTGTCCAACAGTATGTTAAAGTCCTTATGATTTAGGTAAGATTCGACTCAACCTGAGAATACTAAAAAATAAGGTAAGGGTGTCAAATTTCCCACCGTAAAACAAGACATTATCACATGAATCGCATGAGCTCAGCTGAACACATCTACTGCCAAAAACAAAACAAAAAACACAGAGAAGCTTAGAGAAACATGGCTACAATCATAAGAGTGTTTGTTCAATAAACTTTATTCACTTTGATATTTCCCACAAGAGTCATAAAAAATAATTAAGTGTGTGTTTGTGCTGGTGTTTTCCGCTAGAGGACAGTAAAACTCCATTAAAAAATACTGATGATACGTGAAAAACTGTGTATTAAACAATGAACAAAACTGTATTTGTATTAACTAACTTTACCAAAGATAAAATTATGTAAGAAATATATTGTCCATTGTGAGTTCATATTTCAACTAATGTTAACAAATGAAACCTTATTGCAAATTTTGTGAATTACAAATATAGTGAATGTAAAAAAAAAAAGAAAAAAAGTTCTGATCTGTGCACTTGCAGTGTAAACACAGCCTAAGTGGTTTTCTCCACTGCATGGATCTTCATGTGTCGCTTTAGGTGACTTTTAATAGAGAAACTCTTTCCACACTGATCACACGTGTGCGGCTTCTCTCC
The DNA here is from genome assembly GCA_036326025.1 of Chrosomus eos. Taxonomy (NCBI): domain Eukaryota; kingdom Metazoa; phylum Chordata; class Actinopteri; order Cypriniformes; family Leuciscidae; genus Chrosomus; species Chrosomus eos. The sequence goes on from CM070821.1 coordinate 2,919,962, forward strand.
GCCGTGAATCCTCTCATGTGTTTTCAGAGTGGATGACTGACTGAATGTCTTGTCGCAGTGTGAACACTTGTAAGGTTTTTCTCCAGTGTGGATCCTCTGGTGTTTTTTTAAACAGCTCGCTGTAGTAAAAGTCTTCTCACACTCAAAGCACATGTACTCTCTCACACCAGTGTGAGTTTTCTCATGTCTATGTAAATATGGCAGCTGTGAAAAACTCTTTCCACACACAGAACATGAATGCGGCTTCTCCTTCGTGTGAACTGTCAGGTGTGACTTCAGCACTGATGCCCTAAGAAATGTTTTGCCACATTTATCACATGTGAACGGCTTCTCTCCGGTGTGGATCCTCATGTGAACATTAAGGTGTGATGATTGTGTGTAACTCTTCCCGCACTGATAGCATGCATGCGGCTTCTTTCCTGTATGAACTCTCATGTGAATCTTAAGGTGTGATGAATCTCTGAAACTCTTCCCGCACTGATCGCATGCGTGCGGCTTTTCTCCAGTGTGGATCCTCATGTGAACAGTAAATTGTTGTTTTTGTTTGAAGCTCATCCCGCATTTATCACACGTGAACGGCTTCTCTCCGGTGTGGATCATCATGTGAACATTAAGACATTGTTTTTGTGTGAAGCTCATCCCACATTGATCACATGTGAACGGCTTCTCTCCGGTGTGGATCCTCATGTGAACATCAAGATTATGTTTGTATGTGAAACTCGTCCCGCATTGATCACACGTGAACGGCTTCACTCCTGTGTGTATCTTCATGTGAAGCTTAAGACTTTCTCTGTATGGAAACCTCTTCCCGCATTGATCACATGAGAACGGCTTCTCTCCAGTGTGAACTATCATGTGACGCTCAAGACTGTGTTTGATTGTGTAGCTCTTTCCACACTGAGTGCAGGTGAAATATTTCTTGGCTCTTCTTTTCTTTAAAAATGTCTTTTTAGTCTTTGAGCGACTCAAGGGTTTTTCTCCAGGTTGGACATGATGTTCCTCCTCCACTTCACTCAGTTCTTCACTCTCCTCGCTCTCTTCCATCAGATCTGACATGAAAGAAACTAATTTTTATTTTCAGTACATCAAAATAATTCTAAGACAGGAATATGAAGTGAGGACATGTAATAGACAACTGCTATTAAATATTATAATCCTTTTGATGCATTTTTATAAATTATCCCTTAAACCTTCCATGAATGAGGTACATTGATCTACCAATTTCCAAAATGTTTAAAACATAATAAATTAATTCCATGCTTTTAAATTTATTTTACTAAAGACTTTAATACCTGCGGGCCGCGGTCACACTAGACAGCTTTTGTTCTACTGACTTCCATTCATACACAAGATCAAGTGATTCTCCGTGTGTTGTAGTTCAAGTTTAAAGTAGACTGACTTAAGTGTTGAATTGAATTTTTTTTTAAATTAGAATTATCGGTAGCGCTTTAGATTATAAGAGATGCTAAAATACTTAGAGTAATTTGTCAATTCTCCTGGTTGTTCCCCCTTTATTCCCACAAATGTACATATTGTTCGCTTATACTTACACTTAAGGACTTTATATGTATACTATAATTACAGAAAGTTACACTGTAAATTCATCGTAAATACGCTTTACTGAGAAATATCCAGCATTTGGGTAATTCATTTGCTTTTTGGAATTCATAATTTGTAACACATTTGGTATATTCCAACATGGTTGCAAAAAATGTGAACCATAAACCAGAGCTAAAATTAAAATAAGTTAAAAAAAAAACTACTTAGTTTGACTTGACTACATCCCTTTACTGACCATTTGTTGAAAATGCAGTACATATTTGAATGTTTCTAACATGAATGTTCTCCAGTATCATGAATGAATGAAGAATAAACACCAACCTCTTTGTTCTTCAGGATCTTCAGTGTGTTTCATTCTGCAGGTTCTGGATCACTCGTGTTCTCACTGTCCTCTTTAATAAACTCAGACTTTACAGATTTCAGCTCTTCCTGATGCTCTGATGCTCGTCTTCACTTGCAGCTGATGGGAATATTCCAACATTTATGGCTGAATTGCAGTGGGAGGAGCATCACTGATGATGTAATTACAGTGGGAGGAGCTTCAATGATGATGTGATTGCAGTGGGAGGAGCTTCACTGATGATGTAATTGATGTGGGAGGGGCTTCAATTATGGTACATTTTAGTGGGAGGAGCTGATCTGCCCAAAATAAAAATATCAGTTACTAAGTTTGTTTTTATACTTATTGATAACAGAATATAAATAATGTAATGAAATTATTCTAAATATAAATAGTGGTAAGAAAAACAGTTCAACCCAGTAAGACTGCGTGCTGATCTGCACAAATCTCAAATAAATCAGTTACTGAGTTTGTTTTAATATGGTCAAAGACCGGATGTCAAGTTATAGTGTCTGTAACCCTAACCCTTACAATTTATTTTATAAACTAAAAAATCCATTAAATGTAAAGTGTCTATTTTACAGTTTTTCACAATTGCTAAGACACTAAACCCCATTCCCTAAACTAAATTCTCAATAGCCTAAACCAATTTGTTGAATAAATCACTCTTTCTGCAAAACCTTAAACAAGTCAACAATGTCAAAATATGGGTGAATTAATGTCCCATCTTCATTCAACGGAGATATATGTAAAAATGAAATTACAAAGTTATTCTGACTTGACTTCTTGAAATATATAAAAGAATAAGTGATCATATTAAATTTTATTATATTTTAAATTATTAAAAACTTCTTGCTGACAAATGGGTAAAACCTAGTGGTTTGAAGGAAAGTATAAAAACTTAAATTTACAATAAAGGAGTATTTTGGGGCTGCATGATCCTTAGATACTTTGAACATGTCATCAAATAATTATTCTTCTTAATATGCCTGAAAAGATTTTTAGCAATATTTGTCTTTGACCCTTATACTAATTGACACATATAAACATTTATATCAATCTGTCTGTATATTGTAAAGCAACTGATTATAATTCACAATTTTTTATTTTAATAAAATTTATTTCAATTCTAATATTATTCTCTTTCTTTATTAAAATAGCGGCAGATATCTAGAAAAGTGGTAAAGAACTGCACGAAAAACATATGAAAACAGAAAAACAGAAATAAATGTACATACAGTAGCACACAAATCCCGTCAGTCTGCTGACAGCAGTGAAATGAGCTTTAAGTGACAATTTACAGGAGATCTGAAGACATCAGCATAATAAATGAGGTGAAAACAGGAACTATTGTCATAAAGAGTGTTTTCAGCAGAATATTGATGAGCCTCAGACATGGATAAAAGTGACATGGATAAAACATCAATAATAATATTAAAAAAAACTTGATTCATTGATTTATGCATGCTGCTGTTATTTAGCTGTCATATGTTTCAGAGTTCATATTTTTACTGAATTACAATTGTTGATCATCACCATGTTTGAGATTTGTGTGTTGAGATTTATGTTCTACTCATTGCAACTTTTGCTATTTATTTGCCCGGGTGAAACTGTGTGTCTCTAGTTTTAAGTGACTGATGTTAGTAGTGTTGGCGCTTGCAACTCCCAGGTCATGGGTTCGATTCCCAGGAAGAACAAGAACTGATAAGAATGTAAAAATGTGTATCTTGAAATGCAATGTCGCTTTGGTTAAAAGCATCAGTCTAATTATTATTATTAACTTTGAAAATCAAACATTTGTTGTTGCTTGCATCGCTACACATTCTTTGGTTTTAAGAAGTTTTAAGTTCAAACTAACACAACTAGAGGCACATCTGAGCTAATGTGGCACAGGGACATTATCCCACACAGAGACACTAGAGTCTGGGACAGTGTGACTGTGTGTTAATGGAGCCGGTGTGAAAGAGTCTGAAGCTGGTGTAGGGCTGAGCAAATGGGCAGAACTCTTTACTGCCCTTATACTTCAAAAATCCTTTTAAAGGTAGATGTGAATTCTCCTCACAGTATGCTAATGCCTAATGCAAGGGATTTCATCAATATGCTGATCGAGGACTGCTGAGACACTCCAGTCACAGGATGGTTCTGTCGGGAGTCATTTACACCTCAATGACACATCTCTACCATTCTCTTCACAGGACATATGCTTTCAACTACTGTTTATTTACTCGTGTGTTCTAGTAATGTAACTATGTTCTATGTTCTAATATGTAACTATGTCATGTTTGGTCTCATCTGAAAGCTTATACACTGAAATGAATGGTAGTGAACTTGATAGAGATATAAAAGTATCCTATACAATCTAGGTACGATTGGTTAAACATGCATTTCCCGTCGGTTGGTTTCGGTGTTGGTATTACACTCATGTTTAATAATGTTTTGCTCAGGGTATAAGAAGGAAAGGTAACTGTTGAACTTGGAGAAAGGCTTTAACCCCGCCACTCCCACACACCGGTGCGTAACCTCAAACTATGAGAAAGACTTTGACGGCCTTGTTTGCACAACAGTCCATTATTTGTTACAACTAAGTTTTCTATACAGTATGTTGTTCCATTCTACTGTCTGTATATTTAAACATGTAACTTCATAAATAACTTTGCCTGCTTTAAAGGTTTTGAGAATCTTTCCTTTTATCACCTATTTTGTTGAAAGCTAAAGTTTTAAGACAGACTTTTACCTTTAAAGAATAAGAGGTTAAAGAATAACAACAACTTTAATGGAGTCAGATTAATATTTGAATTATAAACGTCATCCTTTAACTGCCTTTTGTTTCAAATTATTGGTTCAAAATAGCAGCGTAAACTTCCAGCCTCACACTGGAGAAGAGATTGCAGCCGCTGGGGTGTGTGTGTGTGTGTGTGTGTGTGTGTGTGTGTGTGTGTGTGTGTGTGTGTGTGTGTGTGTGTGTGTGTGTGTGTGTGTGTGTGTGTGTGTGTGTGTGTGTGTGTGTGCCAGCCAACACCATCTGTAGACTTACAGAAACCAGGCCTGTGATTTGAAGTGATTTACAGTGAAATATGGGAAAGGGGGAAGCTCACAGTGTCCTTGACAACATCCAAATACTCCAACCTCATTACTGTCCGTCTTTTACTCAGAAACACAAATAATGATATATAATTCTGTTTAATATGAAATGCATTTTCTTTAGACTTGTTTGCCGCATTTTAGTTCCAAGTTTCATCAGACCTGTTTGATCAACAGGACGAGGGTCATAATTCATAATAATCTGTGTTGGGTTCACTCTTGATGATTATATGAACATCAGGATAAAAGCATCTGTTGGTTGAGTCTCATCAGCTCCTGTGATTCGAGTTTAGCATCGGCACACTGCTCATATATGTGTTTGGCCATTATTTTATTTGTGATATATATATTTATCTGCCTCTGCTTTCTCAGATTGGCTTGGACTCGATCTTGCTGGTGCCGTTTAGCCTGTTAACTTTCACGATTAATAATCAAGTAGGCCTATAAGCATGTTTACATAATAATTTCTTGCTGTGAGCGTTTTACCAGCTTCTTTCTAAGTGCATTCTGATGTCTGTGACTGATGCACAATATAATGAGTAGCGCAGTTTCGTTCTTTCATTACGTTTGCCATTTGATGTTGCGCAACGTTGTGGTGGTCGTGCCAGCGCGGATTTTGTCGGCAGGGAAAAAGGCCAAAGGAATCGTTCGGTTTGCGTACTGAAGCGGAAGCCTCGTACCGAAACGGTTCTGGCAACTGGTCAACATTAGACAAACATATTGGTGCGATTATTCATAAAGTAGTTTGGGCCATGCAAATTACGGGAGTTTCCCGGGAGAAATAACAAACCGGGAGGGGTCCGGGAGACAGGGCTAAAAAACGGGAGAAACCCGGGGAAAACGGGAGTGTTGACAGGTATGCTTACCCTCCTATCTATCCACATGTGTAGAATTGTTTAGACTTTATGTTCTCTTAGCAGGAACCATAAAACTGACTAATTAATACTTATAAATCAGTGTATGATGGATTATGAGCATGCGCATTAAAAGAGCAAATGAGTGACTTATAAGGAATTATATAAATGTATCACTAAAAGAAAAAATTATAAGTAATACAGTGGATAGCGTCATCACGTGATTAATTCTAACCAATGAGACTGCTGGAACTTTGCATCGCTTAAAGGGTAACTAAACCCCTGGTCAGAGCCTGACTCCCCCCACTGGCAATATTTGAAAAATGCTGGAAAAGTGGGCAGACCCCAACTATTTAAATGCTATGCTAAATAGATGCTAAAACGGTCTCTGCGGAACAAAAGTGGGCGTTTCTAAATTTGTGGGTGTTTTCAAACTGGTGGGTGTATATAAATCATGCAATGAAAATTATGCCCTTCACCCAACCCCACGCCTAAACCTTACCCACACTGTGACGTGGGCAAATCAGGTAACAGGGTTGAAAACGCCCCTCTGTTTATGGCCTTGCCCACTGATCTGGTAACTCCCTCTTACTGTCCTGCAGAGATCTATATTTGCTTTAACGAGCTTCCATTCTGGATTTGACTGGTACCGCTCAGGGGCCCGTTCTTCGTACGTCGCTAACTCACTTGTTGGCGATTTGGCATGATCTTGGATTGTTTGGTTCTTCGACGCTCATCCAGAGGGTTGTTCCATAAAACAAGATTTGAAAATAAGCCAGGCTTATTTTGGTTAGTCACACTTATTGTCGGTGAATTCTGTTTCATAAAGCAAACTTAAAATAGTTCAAACTCAGTTACCCTGGAAACTTATACTGGGAAACTAGCCTGGTCCGGGGCAGGCTAACTGTCAGTTAGCCTCTTCTCTTTCCCACCAACTGGCACATATGTATGCTAGTCACTTAACATATAGCAAAAACTACAGCTTTAAAATACCTTCACCAAATTCAATGCTTACATTTTTTTTATTCAGGTCAATTCTCAGGAGTTTTGCTGGGAGACAAGGGATATGCATGCCTGCCTTATCTCTTGACTCCCTATCAGGAGACGCAGACTGAGGCACAGCTCAACTACAATATTGCCCATGCACGCACAAGAGCTCGTATAGAGATGTCATTTGGGCTCATCAAGTCAAGGTTCCAGTGCCTGAATTACCTCAGAGTGAGTCCACAAAGGGCAGGTGACATTGTAGTTGCATCTGTTGTGCTACGTAACATTGCCTGTCTGAGGAGAGAGAGGCAACCAAGGATGGTTGTAGAGCAAGACTGGGACATTGAAGGCATTTTTGATGACAATCAAATAGGCAGGGTTATAAGAGACAGTTATGCCAATAATTATTTTGGTTAATACAGTCCAAACCATGTTAAAGTAACATTAAGAAGTTTTTCAACCTTCATAATATATTTCCAAGACCCTTGTGATGGTAAAGCGACTTAAAATAAGTTAAATAACTCGTCTGCCATAGCCTGACGGGGTCTGTATCGCTTTTACTGGCACTATGTAACTTCGGGTTTCAGGTAGGAACCCGTGCACAAAAAGAACTACAAAATTTGACTGCTTTACGCCAAGCGCTACAATAGTCAATATTTCGTTTTTCTTCGTTTCTGATGTCGCAATACATCATCCTTTCATGAAATCATGTAACATACTCTACCTTGTCTGTGGACATCGTTCATTTTAAAGCCGGTGCTGGATAAACAGCGAGCGTGCATGCGACGGTAAAAGTTTTCACTTTCCCCTTAATTTACCAGACACACAAGTCATATTTAATTTCTTTTATTTAGGTTGAAGCTGCCTGTTGGGGGTGAAAACATACAATTAAATGTGGTCAAAAAACAAAAAGTTCATGTGTCATTGTTTTAAATATGGCAGTTCTACTTACATTTTTCTCAAGCTATTGGATTTCCAGCTCCAACTTTCTCATCTTATTTTTTTTATATTGGATGTCAGTATCTATAGCCTCCATTTGTTTCAGGAGATACCTTTTGTAGACTCCCTTTATGTTCTGGGTTTTGTAGGAACAGCAATTAAATTTTTTTCAATTTGATCTAGTACTCTTGGCACTTTTTTGGTAATTTCTTAATACTCACTTGGTCACATGTGGTCCCAGACTGAGAAGGCTCTAGAAGAGTGTCAGCATCCTGTTGCCAATAATGGAAATCCACACAATTTAGCACCTCACAGGTAGGCTTTTAAATATATAATGTGGAAATCTACCTCAGGCCTCCTTGAACATACTGACACAGTCGCCTCATCCTCCTCAACTGTAGATTGGCCTTCAACCTAAAACCATTAATTAAACTCAGTTTATTACAAACCAGTCGAGTGTTTGGTAGGCTATAAATTACAACTACTGTTGTGCAGCTAACGTGTGCTTAGCTAGTAACTTAATAAGAGCTGTTCTACTATAGTTGAGTGGACAGTAGGCGTGTGACAAGACATTTATCTCACGAGACGAGACATGATATTGGGTCCACGAGACTGAGACGAGACAACAACAATATTTTTGAACAATATTTTATAGAAATCAGGGCTCAAATTGTGGTTAGTCAGACTTATTGTCGGTGGATTCTGTTTCACAAATCAAACTTAAAATAGTTCAAACTCAGTTACCCTGGCAACTTCTGCTGGGAAAACCAACCTGGTCCGGGCCAGGCTAACTGTCAGGCTAAGCCTGAGTAGTAAAGAAGTAAAGTTATATTTGTTTAGTTGGTGTGATTTTTAAATAAAGCGCTCACAGTTCCGCAGATTATGTGCATCGCACTTTGCTTTTTTTGCCAGCAAAATAGTTTTGTACACAGTTGGATATGCAGAGAATATCAGCAAAGCATCTCTGTACGAATTGTGTACCTGTCTTTAAAAAAAAATACTTACTGTGTTCATCCCCTTCCCTGACCACAGAGCAAATTGGTACCATTAAACAGGCCCTTTATGGAATCGCTGGTAAGTTCAAATAATAACTACACAGCAAAATCAGCAGTGCTAATTCAACACCTACAGAGTTAAATTCAACACTTTAAAAGTGTCTATATTGGTCCACACTAGATCGAGTTAAAACTACACTTTTCAAAGTGTTAAATATTCAACACTATGACAGAGTTGCAGCAACTCTCTAAATAGTTAACATTTAACACTAGTCAACACTGGTTAGTGTTGAATTTACCCAACACCAGTGCGTAGTGTCAAAATGTAACACCAAATGCGTGTTTTTCTTTTAACACTACGGAGTTGTTGCCATATTAACACTACATAGGATGTAAAGTTTAACACAAAATGCAACTCTTGTAGAATTGATCTGTATTGATTTGTAATACTATTGGGAATCAATTTAAGGCAAACAGGTGATTTAACAAACTAGTTTTTTTTATTAATGAACAAGTCCCTTTACATCGGGTTAACTTTTAAAATAAATGATGAAGGCAAAATATAGGCATTTCTGTCATCAGAATTATGTGAAAGCTGCTCATCAAATGGTCTGTATCTCTGTATTACATCAAGTCCTGGACATGTGAGTGAATATAAGTCCTGTGTCAGTGAAGTTGACTCAATACCTTCGACTTCAACAGTACAGAAGTGCTTGAGTCAACAACATTCAGCAGATGAAAAACAGTTGCAGGATATGAGTGGATCAGTTGTGTCCAGTTGCTAACAGTAAAGTTCAGTGCATAGTTGTTTCACAGAGCTGGTAAGGCCATGCAGATCCAACTTTCTCGAAAAATCCTGGAGTGCTGGTTCCCTAGACAACACAAAACCAGACCAATTACAATTAATACTATTTGTGTTTTATAAATACAGCAAGTTTTTGGTGCAAAGTTCAATCATCTTAGACTTTCGTGACTCAAACAAGAACTATTTGTTAGATTAAGACTTTAATTTACTGATTTTAAATTAAAGACTTAATTCATCCAAAAATGTAAATTCTGTCATTAATTATTCCCCCTTATGTTGTTCCAAACCAGTAAGAGTTTTGCTCATCTTCAGAACACTTAATGAAGATATTTTTAAGGAAATCTAAAACATTTATGTGAATATACATGTGAATCTAGTGGTTTAACCTAAAAAAATTACGAAGCCGCAAGAGTGCTTTGTTTGCACGAAAAAAAAAAAAAAAAAAACTTTATTTACAAATTATTAATCTTCAATGCACGCTCACTTAACAACATCTGCTCTCGCATCAAAAACATGCACTAGTTGTAATGTTCTCATGAACTTATGTTGGAAATTAATATTTTATAAATTAAGTGGTAAATGTTTTAGCACTTGGGTAGTTTCAATAAAATTGATGTTAAACCACTGGAGTCGCATAAAGTACTTAGTTTAATGATGTAACTTTACATCTTTCTGGGGCTTGAACGTGGTAGTTGCGTGCACTGTCAATGGAGGGACAGAAAGCTATCAGATTTCATAAAAAATATCTTCATTTGAGTTGTGAAGATGAAAGAAACTTTTCCATGTTTGGAACGAGATGAGGGTAAGTAATTAATGACAACCATTTTTGGGTGAACTAACCCTTTAGGAATAAATTAAGACACGCACCTTAAGAAATCTCACTAAATAGTCAGCTGCGGGAAGAATCTTTGTTCCCTTCTTGAGGCCTTGTGAAGTTGGAGGCAGGTGATGGGCAGAGATTTGGGCAGAAAACAAGAAAACACCTGTCAAATCATGAAAACAAGTGGTTTGAAAACTCATTTTATTTAAGTAAAAAAATTTGGATAAATTCAAAATGAGTGTTATGAAACACACAAAAATCTAGTTATACCAAATAGCAACAAATATATGATTATTTTTTATGTTTATGCACATGATTATCTCAAATGTTATCTGTAAAATCTTACCAGCATCACCAGGTTCTAGTCTGTACAGTCTTTAAACACCAAGCCTGGTTAGCCTTAGCCACTTGGTGCATCATAGAAATGCTCCTAGCAAACACAAATAGCAAGATCAATACATTTAAACATGAAAGCATATCCAAACATAAACCAAAATTGAATCTGATTAATACATTTTGCATAAATATTTAATCTGAAAGAATAACTTACACATTCTAAGAAAATTGGTCCTCCAAATAAGGAAATAAAGTGGCAATTTCACGTGCATTGTTGGTCTGCAGTTTGTGGAGTTGTTCTGTTTTTCAGTTAGATTTCAGTTAAGATGTGCTGGCAAACGAGAGTGAAAGATAGTTTGAGGATAAATACATACTTTATGATATTTGAAGATCACAAATATTGTCATAAAATAATACAACATTTATAAAACACGTATTGTAAATGAGTTAAAACACTTACTCCGTGTTGTCACTGTTAAAAGCAAACTCCGTGTCTGCACCGCGTCACGAGTCAAAGATGTAACGTTAGGGCCTAGTCTGTGAGAAAGATTTAGGCACGCACATCACATAAATATAGTTAAAAATATATATAATGCCATGAAATACATGTTGTAAATTAGGTTTGTAAAAACACTTACTTTCGGTGTTTTTCCTGTTAACGTTACAAGCCTCCTCGTCGTCGTCAGTTCCGTTTTGAGTCAAAGATGTCGCCTTTGAGAAAAGTTTTGGCTCGTTTAAGCGCCCAGAGTAAATATCGCTACAAATCAATATTTTATAAAAATACATATTGTAAATGAGATAAAACACATACTTTCGTCGTTTCCCTGTTTAAAAGCAACCTCAACCTGGTCTGCTGCGCATCGCGCGTCAACGGAAATGCCCTTCTGTGAAAAAAGTTTCAGCTCGTTTCGTCCCACCAAGCGCGTAAATGTCCCGGATGTGACTGGTTACACTCTCTCGGTGTTATTTAGATTTAACTGATTTAACTCTACATATTTTCACCAGCCAGAGGGTGCGGTTTACACTAGCCGTGTTAATCACTTGAAATTCAACACCAGAAAATTAACTCTTTACTCTAGGAGTCCTTAACACCAGGATTTCAACACTGGAGATTTTGCTGTGTATATAGAAAATGGAAAGATTTATTTACTGTTAATGTTAGACATGGCAATTGAAAGACAAACACTTAACTTTTAGCTTTCCCAGATGTTATTAGTGCTGGACTGCACCCACGCCAAAAGACTCAAGGACAGGGTTAGGAGTTCTCAGGAGTTTTGCTGGGAGATAAGGGATATGCATGCCTGCCTTATCTCTAGACTCCCTATCAGGAGAAGCCCACGGCTGAGGCACATGAGGCCGTTTTTGAGGACAATGAAACAGGCAGGGTTATAAGAGACGGTTATGCCAATAATTAATTAGGTTAATACAGTCCAAACCATGTTAAGTTTTCACTTTCCCCTTAATTTACCAGACACACAAGTCACAATTAGTTTTTTTATTTAGGTTGAAGCTGCCAGTTGGGAGTGAAAACATACAATTAAATGTTGTCAAAAAACAAAAAGGTCATGTGTCATTGTTTTATATATGGCAGTTTTACATGCATTTTTCTCTAGCTGTTGGATTTCCAGCTTCATCTTTCTTATCTTCAGTTTTTTATGTCAGTATCTATAGCCCTTGTAGATTCCCTTTATGTTCTCTGGGTTCTGTAGGAATATAAATGTAAGTTATTTGATTGAGTGCTCTTGGCACTGTTTTGTAATTTCTTAATAGCCTACTCACTTGGTCACATGTGGTCCCAGACTGAGAGGGCTCTAGAAGGGTGTCAGCATCCTGCAGCCAATAATAATAATAATAGGGGAAATACACACTATTAGCACCTCACAGGTAGGCTTTTAAATATATAATGTGCAATTCTGTGCCTACCTCAGGCCTCCTTGAACATACTGACACAGTCTCCTCATCCTCCTCAACTGTAGATGGGCCTTCAACCTAAAACCATTAATTAAACTCAGTTTATTACACTGAAAAAAGGTTTTCAAGCAGTACTTCATTCAATTAATAATTTTTCTTTCAATTCAGTTTACTATTATTTGTTTTATTTTTTAAGTTATATTTTATTAGTTCAAAACATTGTTAAATATAAATATTTTTCATTAAGATCTTAAATAAAAAAAATTTGTTTCGACGAAGTTACAATTTCAAGGTTATACACAGGCCAGCGCATGCGCATTAAACACAAATCTCAACAGTCACCACCAGACCGCTCTTCAAGTCAGCGCCTCAGCGGTCGCTCCGTGGCTGGATCACAATACAGACTCAAGTTACATCGCAGAAAAACTCTGGTAAGTGAAACAAACAACCATTTAAATGTGCTGTTGTATTTAGTAGCCTGTTAATTTTATGCCAGACATGGCGCACTGACTTTATCTGGTAACGTTAGATAAGTAAGTTAGGCCTATGTACGTTCATTTGAAAATGTTAACTTGGTGTTAGCTAACTTAGCTGAGTTTACACAATATGTCGACGTTAATTAATTCCTGACCGATTTCAAAAGGGAACATATGTTAAAAGAAAACCTGTGCCTTTTTGGTAACGTTAATTAACTTGAACGTTTAGCTAAGCATCGAACCGAACGTTATCTCGAGTCAGCCATAAGAATGACGTTAAAACCGTTAAAACAGTTAACCTGATCAACTAACACAGTTAACTTAACGTTAAGTGAATAAGCTAACGTTACATGTTAAGGGACTGGCTTAATGTATGGCTAACGCAGTTATGACTGACGAAATACAACATTTATTTGTGTCTAATATTGCTCCATTGGCAAACTTTTTTTATATTTTAAATTCGGGCGGGCGATGTCGGTTGGTTTAAAAAAAAAGTCAGAGGACACAGGGGGCAGTAAAGCCACGACGCAACAGTCAGTCATTAATACGTTTTTCAAGGTTAGTAAAATACTTCCGAATTCAGTTGATAATTAATATAAATGCTTAATATTTTAACTTTGTCTGTTAATGTAGATTACTTGTACTTAAGTGTCAAAACCCTACGTTAGGCTGAGATTTTAAAAAATGTACCGTTATGGCCCTAATGGCGCTTGGAGACACGTCTAATGGCGGACAATTTACCCATAGTTTAGAATAAGAATAAGCCGTCACCCAACATCACTTAGAGCACATTTAACAAACCTTGATCGACTTAACCAATTTCATTTGATATTTTTTACTATCTTGATGCAGGATACCGACATTGCTGTAAAGAGGGAGATTGCACTAAAAAGTCTTATTTTCTACATGGGAGAAGCAGTGGAGGACCTCATCAAGGATTTCCTGGTAAGACAAGATTAATTTAGCGATGCGAAAATTCTAACTAAAGGCCATTGCACACTGAAGTCCGAAATTTTCGTATGCGTTTTTTCGTGCTCGTCAGCCTATAATTTCGTCACGCACAGAAACCTTGCACACTGAGTCCGATGCGTATTTATTAAACCTTTGCGGAAAAAAACGCAAAAAAATACAAAATGGATTCGTCAAGCAGTGAGGATGATTTTGTTGCCCTCTCTCTTCTTTAAAAGAGAAAAAGAAGAAAAAGAGGGTCCATCCAAATGTGCCGAGAGGAGAGTTTCAGCTCGTCAAGGAGTTGCGCAATTATCCCGAGCGATTCAAAATTTACCTCAGAATGTCAATGGAACAGTTTGATGCTTTGCTAGCGATACTGGAGCCACATATTAAAAAGAAGACCACCAAAAAAGACACACACACACACACACACACACACACACACACACACATCACGGCCGGCAGAAACGCTGGGCATACAGAACAGCTGTATCATGGTTTGTTTATCATACAGTAGGCTACTTCGTGCTGCGAGACGAAGTGTATCAACTTGTCAGATGCCATTCTGGATTGTGTCGTTCGCTTGTACGGTGGGTCTGAATAGTCAAAAGACCTCTCAAAAAGCTGGCGGTGAATGCGAAAAACGCAGAAAATCGAACCTGATCCGAATTTTTTTTATGACGGACGAAAGTTTCGGAGGCAGTGTGCAAGCGTGATTGACATAACGTGAGGTCGATTTTTTTTTTTAACGTGCGAAAATTTCGGATGCGAATTTCGGACTCAGTGTGCAATGGCCTTATGGCTGTCAACTTCAAAATTAGCCATCAGACTATGTTCATATATATGTCACTCTGAAAACAGTCTGTAAGCAAAGTTCAAATAGAGATACAATACCTTTCCACTAGAACCAGAGTCCCATGCGTTGGTAAGTTTATGATTGTAATGACTGTTATATTTCTATTTCAAAAACGAATTGGAGCAAAACATAATTTTATAATTAGTTAGAAGTAGATGCTAATTATACAATGTTGTGCATTTGTGTTTGCATTCAATTTGGTTTAAGTTATTTTTTGTTATCCAAATAAAAAGTACCATCTGGATGTCGTCTAATAGTTTGGGCTCTGTTGTTATCCTTTAATCTGCGGGAAACCCAACCTGTATCGATTCCTTATTCTTTCTTTCTTCCTAAATTCTTTTCCAGGTATCAGAAAAGAAAGAGGATGAACAATTTCTTCAGCAAGAAGCCATGGCAATCTTTATCATCAGATATGCACAAGGTGTACCTACAAACATTGGCATCATTCTAATCTAGAGGGACAAGAGGTTCTGAGCGGCTTGCCCTCTGTCGCAAATGCTGGTACCATTCTCCTGAGCCTTCTTTATGCCTTCAATCTGGAATATCCCAAGACATTGAAACTGACATTTGAATATATCCAGAAATTCACGGTGTATAGCAACAACTCTGTACTTCCATTCCAATGTCTGACTTTTCAACAATGTGTTGTTGTTTTTTTTTTGTTGGATATCATTTGTAGCAGAGATAGTGAAATACTTATCACAGCTGCATTTACCTGCATTTGGTAGTGTTGAGAAATTCTTGCATTTCCCTAATTCACTGCATAGTTCTCTGTTAAGTTTGCCAGCCCTTGAAGTTAGAATATGACACTTGAGCACTGAAATTGTGAATGTGTGGAAATAAGTTAATAAATCTTTATGCAATGTAAATTATTTGTCTTTTTTTATTTATTAGATTTTGGATCAGATCAAATATTAAGCAATGTACCTGGATGGGAAACATGTTTTATTAAATCCATATCTTTTTGTTTGTTTAAAATTAATAATTTCTATTAATCTTTATTTTTAAAAATGATACATAATTGTTTAATTAAATCTATATATATTTGATTGGAGAAAACAAATAATTTCTAATACATATTTCTTAAATGAGAAGTTTTGTTTTGATTAAATCTATATATTTTTGTTTAGATCAAATAAAAGAATTTAAATTAATTGACTTTCTTCAACATGAAAAATTTACTTTGTACCAAGTTATATAAAATAGTTTTCATAGACATAGAAAATATTGGTTAGGGTAAGTTATTTATTTTTCATTGGATCAAGTAATAAAATATAGATGTGAACCATTACCCTAAAATTTTTTAATTGGATGAATGAAAATATTTTTTCAGTGTAATCACCACTTCACAAATCAGTGCTTTAAACTCATACTGTCATACTCACAGGGTTCAGCATGATATCTGGTGGATCCAGAAAGCACACAGAATTTGGCATCACTATAAAACAAAAAGATTTAGTTAGGAATGCAAGAATAAAAATAAATAAAATAAACAAAATACCTTTTAAGTAGTGATCTCTTATACTGGATGGAATGGATCCAGATGCTGTACCCCCCTCTATTCCCTCAATGACAGGCCTCCCTTTATTCGGGTCTAATGCCAGCTCCTCTGCAGGAGTAAAGTTGGCTGTTGGTGTATGGAGTTTCCTTTGTGTCTTTTTTATTCAATCAAACATACTGTGTGTTGATAATAAAGCTAATTATTTTGTAAAAAAAAAAAAAAAAAAAGAGTGCAAAAAAGTCTTCTAAAGGCCCAAAAATAAAGAAGTTGTTAACATAATTATTTGCAGTGCGTGCACTCTTTTGAAAACTTTTTTTTTCTTTTTGTGCACTTCAAAAAATTTTCATCACAAACCCACACATTTTGCTCTCCTTTCTGCTGTCTTTTTTGCGGGTGTAAATATTTTGCTTTCGAGTTGAAAAGTTTTGCTTGCTCGTGAAGCTGTACCTCAGTGGGCGGTCTCTAACAACCAGATGAAAGGCCTTTTTCTATTGGTCACCCTTGATTGAAGTGACAGGTTGGCCACGCCCACTACAGTTTCCCGCCGCTGCCATCATCGTCGCCAGTCTGTCTGAGAGAAAAGCGAGCGAACTTCTAGAATGGCGAGCAACAGGTCGTTTACTGGGTAAGTAAGACAATTTAATATCATAAACAGTGACAAGTGAACTGAATGATTCTCTCCTCTTATGCTGTCCCATTTAAATACATTGCATCGGATAGACCAGTCTGTAGTTAACTTAGTGTTACCGCTGACTAGATTGTATTAACGTTAGCCAACACCACATAGTACCGTTTGCCGTGTGATTGATGTCCAATGTTGCTATCTGAGCAGACATACATAATCACATTGGATTTTCTCAGCGTTAACGTTAAAGGCCACTATTTTCGATGTTCGTATAGTTAGTTTCTGGAGTGAATGTATCTATATATTCTGTATTTACACGACTTTGGCCAATCAGCGTGCACTAAAGTCACTGGTAACGTTAGTTCCTTCCTATAACGTTAGTCCTGGTTTAGACCCGCCATTAGTTCGAGGAACTAACGTTATAATAAGATTCCTTCGGTGCACCAGCCCCTTAAAGTCATAGTCACATTAGTATTTTCACCCAAAAAATAGTTTAAAGTTATTCATCGGTTATTTTGCTGTAGTGTGTCAGAATTGCGTCACCTTGGAGACGTTGCAACAATTAATATTAATAATACTTACAGGTTGTGATTCGGAAAAGGAAGCTGATCCAAATAAACTCGGTACTGAACCTTCCTTCAGTATCAGCCGGCTCGCAAATCCATACTTTAAAGTTTATAGCATTTAGGTTTGTGAAGCAATCATCTTCAAAATGACGCGAACACAGAACAAGGTTCAGGATATAGCCTACTTCTGTGGTATAGTTGTATATATGAACTGTAGCCACTTAGTCTTCAAATGCTCCTCACTGGGCAGATGAAAAAAGTTTGCTTTTGCGTCGCACTTCAAAACACAGCGAGCGTCTCGTCTCGTCTCGTGTTAGTTTTTCCCTGGCGTCTCCGAACGCAATAAGTGGGCGTATTTTATTCAAATAACTTGTACAGGTGACGTCATAAAGTTAGAGAAAAAGCATCGTTCGTCTATCGATTCATATCAGCGACTCAGAGTCGACTCTTACTTTTGAGAGACAATAACTTTGTATACGGTGAACTTTCATGTTTAAAACTTTGCAGGATGTTTTCGTTCACTTAGATCTATGTTACACACTACATGAAGGGCAATTTTCAAAAATCCATAATAGGTGCCCTTTAATGCAGCAGAATTCACTGGGAATAATTCGCTCTTGGAAATAATTCTATTTATATCCTGAAAAGGTACTAAATGAGCCCAATAATAAAATAACTCGAGAAATTGAGACTAGAAGATTGGATAAAAATAAAATAAGATCGTCATCATATTAAGAAACTGTTACAGAGCGGGCCATCACCGGAGTACTAGTTTACTCTGGAACTCTAATCCCCATAATGCTTCATACCTGGGACTGATTGCACACACACCTGCACCTCATTCAGACTCTCTATTTAAGCCACACTCAAACAGAAGTTCAGTGCAAAGTATTGCATTGCCCTGGCCTGTAATCACTGAGCGTTTTCCCTATCTTGCTGATCTGTTTGCTGACCTTGGATTGTTATCTCACTATTGCCTGTTTGTAGTGATGGCAAGATGAGGCTTCCTGAACCACTGAGACCTCGCAGCCCATTGCTTCAACCAAAGGTTCATTACTCGAAGCTTCATTCAGCATTGCTCACTAGTGACACCTAGCTACTGTGCAAATAAATAGCAGCCAAATTAATTCATTCTGAACCAATGACCCGCCCCCCTCCCGCTCTGTTTTATTTATTTATCTTCTCACTGTTAATGTCTCTGTAACCTTTCATTTGCAATAATAAAGAGATCTGTGCAGACATTTGTCCATTGCCTGTGTATGAAATAAAACGTGTATCTTTCTGCATTTACTTGTACAGAGACAACTGCCAAACCCAGTTAATTTATTAAAAAAGAAAATTGGATAGGGACAGTATGAACAACAAAAGTGACTGTGTTGAGTGCAGTGCTTATGGTGGAGGTACTCGAGGGAGTGTAATAAAGTAAACTGCAGTAAACACTGCAGTTTGGGGTGAATGAAGGAAGGATTGCAATAGATTTTTATTGAGAAAATTAATTTTTTGAAGTGTGTTGGGGCTTAGACAACTCCTCTTCTTGGACAAAATCTCTCCAGCCTTGGAAAAATATCCTTTCACAAGGAACAGAGGATGCAGGGGAACATAAAATGTCAGTGCCAGCGGGTATAAATGAAGATACTGATGCTTCTGTGAGAGCCCAGACAGGGGAGGATCTCCTCTGTCTTGCTGGCTCCATTACCAGGAAAAAGGAAGATGTCATAAAAAGCAAACAAATCCAAAAGGGCAATCCAAATTAAAAAGCAGTCCAGTCCAGATCCAAAAATCTAAGCAACCAAAAATCCAAAGCAATCAAAATAATCTTATTTAATTAATATAACAAGACTATAATATAGCTACTATAATTAATAATAACAATTATTAATTATTATTAATAACTATTCTAACCTGATCTAATGTAATAATGTACAGCCCTAACATATGACTCAATAACGACAATGAGAGTTCTCTAACTCTCTGACTCTGACACTACAACTGCTTCTACTACTCCTGCAACACCCACAAGGTGGCGCGAGTTTCGAACCCCTTTAACCAGAAGCGACACTCAGACCGAACCGATGACGTTTTCACACAAACCGAGGCCTCGTTTGTCATCAGTCACGTGATTTTCACGTTAACAACACAAGCCTCGAATCGCGGCTTCATCTGGCACGCCCATTTTTTCTCGACACAAGCTCCGATGCCTCGGTTCAAATGTCACATCACTACCTGTTTGCTGCCTGTCTTGACTTGGATTGCCCTGGATTGCCCTGGATTACTGTTTCTTGCTGCCTGCCCTGATCTTCTGCCTGGTACCTGACTACTCTCTGTGCTTGCCCTCTGTATCTCCTGTTTTGCTGTTATCTGACCCCTGCCTGTTTGACGTTTCTTCAATAAAGCTGCAAATGGATTCTAATCAATCTCCAGATTCATTACAGAATACTTCGCCATCAACTGATCCAGCAGCTGTTCTGCAGATATCCACCGAACTCACCTCTCAAGCATCTCGTCTGGATCTACATCACCATCAACTTAGTCATCTGACTTCACTCACCATGACACTGGTTCAAGGTCTGCAAGATCTACAAACTGCAATCACTAATCCTCCCGTTGCACCTGCAAGTTCTCCCTCAGAAAATCCTCCACCGGCCGCCTCTTCCTCAGTAAACCCCACGAAATGCAAAGGATTTCTGCTTCAATGTACTCTCTTTGTGGAGCAGCAACCGTCATTATACACCACCAACGCAAGCCGGATTGCATTCGTTTGTTCCCTGCTCACGGGGCGAGTGCTAGAATGGGCTACGGCTGTTTGGAGAATGGATGGTTCTTCCTTCACTTCTTTTAGTGAATTTATGCAACAATTCCGTCATGTTTTTGATCATTCTACTGAGAGAGGAGACGCTGGGGAACCACTACTATCTCTCACTCAAGGGAACAAAACTGCAGCCGAATATGCTCTAACTTTCCGCACGCTCGCAGCACAGACTGACTGGGTCGAAAGCACTTTGAAAACTCTCTTTCGCAAAGGTCTCACTATGGAACTCCAGTCTGAATTAGCCTGCCGTGATGAAGGGAGAACTATGACGGAATACATCGACCTAGCCATTCAAGTGGATAATCTCATTCGCTCACGACGAGCAGTTCGACCCTTGCAGCTGTATCATCACGAAACACCCATCGACCATGAACCTATGCAAATTGGTTTTTCTCACATCACTCCAGAGGAGAGAGAGCGCCGTAGACAACACAGATTGTGCATGTATTGTGGTCAATCAGGACACATGAAATCCACATGCCCAACCCGTCCATCTGTCAGTTCCCGTTCGGTGAGTCCACGCATTCAAATTCCTATGCAACCATATAGTTTCAAATTGCCAGTAATTATCATGATAAGAGAAAAGAAGTTCAGAACCACAGCTCTCATTGACTCCGGAGCTGCTGGAAACTTTATATCCCGTACATTTGCTGAACAATGCAGACTCAATCTAAAACCTTGTCTTTCCTCCTTGGCAGTGGAGGCGTTAGACGGCCGACCCCTCGGAGAGGGAAGGATTCAGGACACCACAGAGGAGATTAAACTTCATGTTGGCCCATTGCACACAGAGATCATCAGTTTTTATGTCATTCAATCACCCCATCATCCCATTATATTGGGGCATCCCTGGTTACACGCTCATAATCCACATATTTCCTGGAAGGAGGGTCAAATCACACATTGGGATTCTTTATGCCAGAACCGCTGCCTGACTGCTGTGACTCGCATCCCGCCTCAGGAGACGAAAAGTGAGCCCTCGAATCCAATCAGTCCTACTCACAAACCACAGAGGGTGAATCACATTCCTTTGCAAAATACAGAGCCTGAATCCTCATCTAATGAAGAGACTAACATACCCACGGTATACACAGACCTCCTCGAAGCCTTTAGCAAGAAGAAAGCATCCCAGCTCCCCGAACATCGCCCCACTGACTGTGCCATAAATCTCCTTTCGGATACTTCTCCGTCTCGTGGACGGATATTTCCTCTATCCCAACCTGAATCCGAAGCCATGAAAAACTACATCCAGGAAGAGCTAGCCAAAGGTTTCATCAGACCCTCAACTTCCCCTGCGGCCGCTGGATTTTTCTTTGTCAAGAAAAAGGACGGTGGTCTACGACCCTGCATTGACTACCGGGCATTAAATTATATCACCGCTACCCTCTACCACTTGTGCCTGCGGCACTCGAACAGCTCCACAAGGCCCAGTATTTCACTAAACTGGACTTGCGCAACGCCTATAATCTGATCTGTATTCGTGAGGGGGACGAGTGGAAGACGGCGTTTTCCACCACTAGTGGGCACTACAAATATTTGATGAATCGCAATGAAATTAGCACTGGAAGAATGGCGACACTGGCTGGAGGGAGCAAGCCAACCTTTTGTCATCCTCACCGATCATAAAAACCTGGAATATCTACGGTCAGCTAAACGTCTAAATCCACGACAAGCCAGATGGGCATTATTCTTTACGAGATTTCAATTCACCGTCACATATCAACCAGGAACCAAGAATATCAAAGCAGATGCTCTATCACGTCAAACAGAGTGCACAATTCAGAATCACACTCCAGAGAGCATAATTCAGACAAGGCTACTAGTAGCTCCAGTACAGTCGGATATGGTCACGGAAATTCAACAGGCTAACAGTCAGGTGAAACCCCCTTCTGAATGTCCGGATAACTTATTGTTTGTTCCAGAACCTCTCGGGCCCCGGCGTCGTCTGCCTTCTCGCCTCAGGAGCTGCTCGCAGGAGGGGGGCTCTGTTACAGAGCGGGCTCCCGCACCGCCTCTTCACCACCAGAGGGAGCCATCACCGGAGTACTAGTTTACTCTGGAACTCTAATCCCCATAATGCTTCATACCTGGGACTGATTGCACACACACCTGCACCTCATTCAGACTCTCTATTTAAGCCAAACTCAAACAGAAGTTCAGTGCGAAGTATTGCATTGCCCTGGCCTGTAATCACTGAGCGTTTTTCCTATCTTGCTGATCTGTTTGCTGACCTTGGATTGTTATCTCACTATTGCCTGTTTGCTGCCTGTCTTGACTTGGATTGCCCTGGATTACTGTTTCTTGCTGCCTGCCCTGATCTTCTGCCTGGTACCTGACTACTCTCTGTGCTTGCCCTCTGTATCTCCTGTTTTGCTGTTATCTGACCCCTGCCTGTTTGACGTTTCTTCAATAAAGCTGCAAATGGATTCTACTCAATCTCCAGATTCATTACAGAAACCTTCTATTCTAGACCACCACGAAAAATGCCCTGCACCTCTGAGTCAGCACGTAATGCAATTGCAAGGGGTTCAATAGCAATAGCAAATAGAAGAGGGGAAAGGGGATAACCCTGCCTTGTGCCCCGACCTAGTGGAAAAGGATCTTAAATAATATTGTTTGAGCATATACAGATGCTTTGGGGGTGGCATAAAGGAGCTTTATCCAAGAAATTAATTTTGAATCAAATCCAAACCTCTCCAAAACATTTATAAGATAGCCCCACTCGATGCGGTCAAATGCTTTTTCAGCATCCAGTGAGACCACCACTTCAGCATTGTTGGAATGGGGTGAATACAAAACATAAAGACGCATAATATTAAGAAAAGAGTATCTGTCTCGAACAAAACCAGTTTGTTCAGGTGAAATGACTCCATGTAAAGTTTTTTCAAGCTGAAAAGATAATACTTTAGCTAGTATCTTGTAATCACAATTTAAAAGCGATATGGGGCGATAAGAACCACAGTCTAGGGGGGGCTTATCTTTCTTAAGAATTAATGAAATAGTAGCCTGATAGAAGGTTGGGGGTAAGTTAGAATTTTGAAGACTCTCTAAAAAAAACAAAAGCAACACAGGGCATAATAATTTAGAAAAAGCTTTATAAAAATCAGACGGGAAACCGTCAGGACCCGGGGCCTTGCCTGTTTTCAAGGAAGCAATCGCTAAAAACAATATTTCTTCCAGTGTTTTCAGCCCGAGTCCAAACTCTTCTCAAAGCAATCAAACGAGGCTTTGAATGTCCCTTCACTAAAACAACACAAGCCTGAATACAGAGATCCGACTGGAAGAACCAGACGTTCTCGACACAAGCTTCAAAGCCTCGGTATCAGGCGTAACATCACTAGCTAAAGGAATATACAAAATAAATCAACATAATCCATGAGACCTTTAATTGTGACACACTGAGCATATTTTAGAAATCATTTGCTATAGTTATACAGCAAAATCCCCAGTGTTAAATTAACACTCCTAAGTGTACATTTGTGTCCACACTACAGAGTGTTAAAAGTAACACTGAAGCAGTGTTGAAGTTATTGAGATAATTAACTATTAACTTTTATTTTTTAAAATGATACATAATTGTTTCATTAAATCTATATATATATATATATATAATATATATATATATATATATATATATATATATATATATATATATATATATATATATATATATTTGACTGGAGAAAACAAATCATTTCTAATACATATTTCTTAAATGAGAAGTTTTGTTTTGATTAAATCTATATATTTTTGTTTAGATCAAAAAAGGAATTTAAATTAATTGACTTTCTTCAACATGAAAATTTTACTTTGTACCAAGTTATATAAAATAGTTTTTATAGACATAGAAAATAATGGTTAGGGTAAGTTATTTATTTTCCATTGGATCAAGTAATAAAATATAGATGTGAACCATTACCCTAACATTTTTAATTGGATGATTTTTTCAGTGTGTTTATGTCATCGTACAGAAATAAATCTCATGTACTCAGAGCTGTCGGAAGCTGGTATTTAAAATTATTTATTAATCATCACTTTGTATTAAGGACTATGAGACAACAAAACTCGTTCTCAACTTTTTTGCACAGTACTGGATTATAAGGATATAATCTGTCTATTAATTCTTCAAATGAACTGAAGAGGGCAGCAATACGCCATTGTAGCGTCTAGTCTCAGTCTGCCGCAAATATCAAGAAGAAGAAGAAGCTGAGGAGAGGAGAGCAGAGCAGAGCAGTTCACGGTATTTCTCATATTTACACAACCATCAAACACACTTTATACAGTTTGATTAAGCGACAGACTCATTTCTGTATTGTTTTCATCGATCACAGCGATACTTGTGCGTCTTTTCTGGCGTCTTCCTCCTGAAATACACATTTAGTGCAGCAGCAGCGAGCATGAGGAGAATATGTGGAGTTCATTCAGACCTGAGAGATTTTGTGTTCGTTTGTGCGATTGTCTCGATGTTTGGAGTGAGAACTGTTACTGAATGTCGAGACAAAAGTCAAAGTTTGAGATCTGTGAGGGGAATTGATGGGAAACGATCTCATGGTTTGCTGTTGCCATTTTTTTTTTTTTTCATTTTTAGGTCAGTGACAAACAAGATTTGTCAAGATGAGGAATTCGAAAATCTTGAAAAAACTTGTTTTAAAGTAACACCAAGTAAATTTTCCTCTTCGGTCGCCCTACTGGTTGGAAACGAAATTGTCCATTGCCGCTGAATAATTCAGCCTACCGTCGCACGCACACTCGCTGTTTATCCAGCACCGGCTTTAGAATGAACGATGTCCACAGACAAGGTAGAGTATGTTACATGATTTCATGAAAGGATGATGTATTGCGACATCAGAAATTAAGAAAAACGAAATAATGACTATTGTAGCGCTTGACGTAAAGCAGTCGAATTTTGTAGTTCTTTTTGTGCACGGGTTCCTACCCGAAACCCGAAGTTACATAGTGCCAGTAAAAGCGATACAGACCACGTCAGGCTATGCAGACGAGTCATTTAACTTATTTTAAGTCGATTTACCATCACAGGGGTCTTGGAAATATATTATGAAGGTTGAAAAACTACTTAGTGTTACTTTAAAAGCATGCATCAGGTATGTTAAAATTTACGTATTTGTTGATTTTATGTAATTAAAAATGACATTTGCTCAGTTTTCTACGAAAGTTAAGACTGAATGTGTCAAATGGTGTAACTGCCAAATATTAAATATTTTATCCACCTGAATGGCATACAGTGTACATCTAGAAATAAATACTTCATTTTAATATATCACACGAAAATAGATTTTATTAGTGTTGTTGTAATTTTGAATGCATTTTTGCAATATTTCTGCCAGGACATATGCTGAAAACACCTCTGTTTTTTAAAATAATCTTTGACAAATTATGTAAAAATTGTTAAAAACCATATTATTACACTAAACTATATAATTACATTTTATTCCACATTAATTCTCCTGTATATTATATTTTTATGAAAAATACTGGTTATGCCAATTGACAAAAAACAGTCACAGCACCTGACTATTTTGCTTCTAGAGTCAAAGGCCATTGTTTCCCAAATAAACAGTAATTCTGAGGCACTCAAAAGGAAAATAAATTTAAAAAGCCTTTATTTAAACTTGGCTATCCATTAAAAAACATACGCCAACATGTTTCGGCCTCTTTGTCCTTCTTCAGGGCAAATGGGTGGTTGACGTGAACTCAAATCCAAAGTGGAAAAAATATATTTCTAAAATTTATGTCAAATGACATATAATTATATTGCTTAATATGTGAAAAACTCAAAACTGAATGTGTCCCGTTCTAATTCCTTATTTATTTAGCATTTTATTAACTTTTTTTGTGTGATAACCCCACATATTGTCCACCGGTGTGACAACATTTTTAATGTTAATATTTAATTCAGAGACTGTGTGACAGATAAGACAAATATGCACAATCCTTATCAGTTTGTCCTAACTATATTCCCACATCAAAAGTAACCAATAAAAATTCACAATCATGTTATTATCCTACTATAAGATGTACACATGGGGACTTTACCCAAACGTCTGGATTATATTCATTATAATTAGTATAAAACCTAATGAAGCTTCATTTCATCCTTATATTTGCATAGTGGTGATATCATTATTATACTATTCAACACTTTTTACATGAATTTCTGCATTAAAATGCCTTTTCCCCGTATAATTCAGTTTGTCACACCACAGGACATTCCGTCACACCATTGGACAACAAGAATTGTTTCTTTTTTTTTTTAAATGTATATACATAATAATGCAGGAAAAATGGTCTGTGCTACTTTTATAGTTTTTATTCTAAAATATTAAAACCACTTTACAGTCTAAAAACATTAAATTATAAGATTATATGGCTCTGAAGGAAAGTAAGGTTGGATAAGTTTTGAAGTAACACCACAGACGTTATATAACACCACAGATGCAATATTGCATAAAAGGTTTAATAATTAAAAGTTTGAGCAAAATAATGAAATTCATCATGAGTAGGATTACAAGAAGTAATTGCTCTGATAAAAGAACAAAAACTGCATTAGGGCAGATGACATGGCGCATGTTTTTTTCTGTAATTAAGTGTAAATGTTTACTGAACTGCATTTCTCAACTAAAACAACACATGTCAGTGGGTCAGAGAACAATTTTATTTCAATATTATGATTTTGGGACGTACACTGTATTTGGTGTTGTTCATATTTCAAGGTGAATGGCAAAATGTCCTGCGGTGTGACTAACATTGATGACAAATCAAATGTAAATATTAGTAAAATAAAGCAGATATGTTTGGAGCAGCTAATAAATGCCTTGGCATTATTTTATATGTATTTACTTAATTAACTTAAGTTTTCATAATGCTAAAAAGTACTAAAATAATATTTACAGTACATTTAGTTTTGAAACACAAACGATGTCCTGCAGTGTGACATAGGATATTAGATTTTTGTACTGGCAGTTACATGGACAGCCATAGGGGTTCTTTAGTCAAGTCCTCTACCAGGAAGTCCCCAAGATGTTTGGATGTGCTAAAGAGGTTAAAAGGTGAGTGTTAATCTCTTATTAATTTGATAAATTTCATAATTTCTGTCAGACCATGAACGTGTCCATTTTTGATAGTCCTGTGGTGTGACTGATCTAGTTTGAGAAAAAAGGAAAATACTTTAAGAAAAGAATCATATTCAGGTTTAAAACAATGAACTTATTCAGTTACTGTAATGCCCAAGGGTCAGTCTTATATAGCAATGACTCAAAATGGCTGCAAAGGTGAAAAGTCCTGTGGTGTGACAGCCCGTCCTGTAGTGTGACATGATTAAGTCAGATGTCTAGCTAGATTCTCGTCTGTTATATTTGCAATATTTAAACATAAATATAAATATATATCTGTCTCTCTATATATTAAACACATATTGTAAATATTATATATAATGTACCTATATTATATATATATTAAACATAATTATATCTGTCTTCATTATACATAATATACCTATATTATACATATATTAAACTTAAATATATATCGGTCTTCATTTGTTTGTTGTATGTGTATGTTAACAGTCACTTATCAAGTGATTTTTGTCAGTTTTTAGGCATGAGCAAAGAAAGAGGGCAAAACTGGGACGGTTTGCAGCCGAGTGTGAGGCAGCTGGGATGAGTATCAGCACCTCCATATCCGAGGCCATGGTCCTCAGTCGGAAAAGGGTGGCTTGCCCACTTCAGGTTGGTGGATAGTTCCTGCCTCAAGTGGAGGAGTTCAAGTATCTTGGGGTCTTGTTCACAAGTGAGGGAAGGATGGAACGGGAGATTGACAGACGGATTGGTGCAGCTCCTGCATTAATGCAGTCGATGTACCGGTCTGTCGTGGTGAAGAAGGTTTACCGCTCGATTTACCGCTCAATCTTCGTTCCTACTCTCACCTATGGTCATCACCGAAAGGAAAAGATCCCGGATACAGGCGGCCGAAATGAGCTTTCTCCGTAGGGTGGCTGGGCGATCCCTTAGAGAGGGGGTGAGGAGCCCGGTCACTCAGGAGGAGCTCAGAGTAGAGCTGCTTCTCCTCCACATTGAGAGGGGTCAGCTGAGGTGGCTTGGGCATCTGTTCCGAATGCCTCCTGGACGCCTTCCCGGGGAGGTATTCCGGGTGCGTCCCACCTGGAGGAGAACCCAGGAAAGACCTAGGACATGCTGGAGGGACTATGTCTCCCGGCTGGCCTGGGAACGCCCCGGTGTCCCCCTGGAAGAGCTGGAGGAAGTGTCTAGGGAGAGGGAAGTCTGGGCATCTCTGCTTAGACTGCTGACCCCAGCCCGGATTAGTAGAAGAAGATGGATGGATGGGCTCTAACAGCTTGTCATGTTTATGGTCTGATCTTTTGTTAGTGATGACACCAGAATGTCAAATTTCTCTTGTTCACTGGGATCTTTGTTCAAAGAGCTGAATTGATGATTTTAACATGCTTTTAATTATTTTAGCATGATTTTAATGACTTTCTCTTGAGAAACAAGATATTTGTTTAGTCTTTTAAGGTAAAAATAGAAATGAATGGGCTTTATGACTGGGTCTGATTTGACGACTCAAATGTTAATTATTCAGTAGGGCCTATGTCTTGTTCAAGTTCATAGTTGTTTTTAGTTCAAATTCATACACTAAGTAATAAGATTGTACTTATATGTTGCATTTTCATTAATGTTCAAATAGAGATGCAAATGAATTTTTGTTACAAAAGTATTCAATAAATTTCACCATAAATGTTCATACAGTGTCTCATTTAGTCCTGTGGTGTGACGGGATGTCCTGTGGTGTGATCACTTCAAACACAATTAAACGACTTTTTACTATGTTAACTAGCTTAAATAATTATATGCATTTGAAAAAATTGCATAATATAACTATATAAAAAAATAATAAACATTTTCAAATATTTTTTCTCATTTTACACAATATTTCCACTGGAGTGAGTGGTAAAAGATGGCACAAGCAACGAATATAATCAAAAAACAGCTGTGAAAAAAAGGATTTTAATGATTATTCTTTAAGAATACTTTTTAAACTTAAAACATACCTGATTTGTATTTGAAATTAAAGGTCCAATATGTAGGAATTTTGTAATAAAATATCCAAAAATCACTTGCACAGTGTGATATATTTCCTGCAGTTGTGTACTTGCAATATCCTAAAAGTCTCCAAAGATTTTTTATTTCAGAGAAATTCCAATTATAAATAAGTGGCCGTCCCGGCCAACAAATGTCGCCTGTCAATGACGCAATATCCGCGCTATCCTCGGTTTCCACTCGAACTTCCATAGCCATGATGTAACCATGGCGACAGACATGGACAACTGCGTAATGCGTGACGTTTAGCGGCACAAAGTTCTTGTTTCGTTCAAACATAAACCATGGCAAGCAGACTTTAGGACAAACAAGGAGAACTAAAATGAGGATCAATATCAGCGGGGCGTTTTTGAGATGCCGAGAGTTCCACGTCCGTGACTAACTTGGACTCGACAGAGCTTCACGAGTCACGACTTGACAGCTTTATTAGACAGGTGAGCAAATGTACATAAAACAAATCAATGTTAACATTAGCTCAACATGATGACATGTTAGAATATGGTGAGTACGTTTTTCTAATCTTGATATAGCTGCTATGTTCCGTATAGAAAACGAACTAACACGTAGAATAACATTATAACTTTCAACACACATTTAAATGCGTTTAGTGTGATAGTGTAACGTTAGACCAAGTGAAACAGCACTGCGTTAAACTGACCTGTGTGAGTAATCCAGCACTTGCGTGTAGTTCTGTAGAGTTAAATGTCCTTATTCCTTTATATCCGCGGGACTCGCGTGTGATATCTGTCTCTTTGGCAATCACGACCTGCTTCACACCACTGTAATGTTAAAAAACATGAGTGTTTTCACTCATCCATAAACATTATTAGATCCATCAGCTTGACAGCAACTCCCGTTATTTAGCTTGTCACTACGTCATAAACATACGCCTTTGTTATTGTTAGAAACTGCGCCCTCTTGTGGCCAAAAATATTACATATTGTATCTTTAATAATATTTTAATATTTGAATTTTATAGTAATGTCATGTCACACCGCAGGACATATTTTGCCTGGAGCTGTGAGAAAAGCTTAATAAATTACATAATGAGAAAAAAAATCTGCTAACCTCTAACAGTTTCAAAAACAACAGTATTTGAACTTTACAAATTCATACAATCTCAAGCAATTTAGGACTTTGTTTTAAAAAAATGCTTTCTCACCCTTATTTGTCATCTACCCATTAACAAATACACTCACCTAATGGATTATTAGGAACACCTTAATTCTACGTGGCATTGATTCAACAAGGTGCTGAAAACATTCTTTAGAAATGTTGGCCCATATTGATAGGATAGCATCTTGCAGTTGATGGAGATTTGTGGGATGCACATCCAGGGCACGAAGCTCCCGTTCCACCACTTCCCAAAGATGCTCTATTGGTTTGAGATCTGGCGACTGTGGGGGCCATTTTAGTACAGTGAACTCATTGTCATGTTCAAGAAACCAATTTGAAATGATTCGAGCTTTGTGACGTGGTGCATTATCCTGCTGGAAGTAGCCATCAGAGGATGGGTACATGGTGGCCATAAAGGGATGGACATGGTCAGAAACAATGCTCAGGTAGGCCGTGGCATTTAAACGATGCCCAATTGGCACTAAGGGGCCTAAAGTGTGCCAAGAAAACATCCCCCACACCATTACACCACTACCACCAGCCTGCACAGTGGTAACAAGGCATGATGGATCCATGTTCTCATTCTGTTTACGCCAAATTCTGACTATACCCTCTGAATTTCTCAACAGAAATCGAGACTCATCAGTGAGTATATTCTCCCGTTCTTCCTTGCTGCTCTCTTTCCCTCTCTGGAAGATCTCCTATTCTCAGTCTTGTTTCGCACTGAATGTTTTTTAGGTCTGCTGTTTCTTTTGAAGGAACTCTGCTCTTCGAACTGTGTCTGCATCTCTACGCTGTCTATAAAGACGCTGCTGAAAAGCAGCAGTTAATCTGGCCATACCTGACAAGAGAGATACAATTATATGATTGATTACTGATGTCCTATGTGTTTTATTAAAAATACAACATTACTGGTATATTGTCTGTGGAGTTACTATAGAGTCTGTGGTGTTACCATGAAAGACACCACAGAAAGTAACACCACAGACAGTAACACCACAGACAAATTAGCCTAAATCCAGACTTTTCTAAAATGGAGGCTGCCATCATGACGATTTCAAGATCAGGGGATATTCTGGAAATATTAATAATTATGTTGTAAAGTAGAGGGACACCACTTGCCATCACAAATGCAGAATGACCAACCCCTTGACAGAGCCTACATCCACTGGTGTGACAGCCATTTCCACCAGTGTGACGCTGATTTCATGTCACACTATAGGACAGTGCTGTCACACCAGTGGACGTTTTCAAGATCAAGGCCAGTTTGCGGCCTAGCTATATGAGAGACAGTCTTCAGTCCTGACTAACAGTGTTAAGGTTTACATTATGTTCAATAGTCAATCAATATAAATTGATGAAAATTTTCAGATCAATACTTAAATTACGTCACACCAAAGGACTGCATAATGGATCCCATTTCCAGTAGTGCACAGAAATAGCAATATTATCAAAATATTTGAGACAGAACTCACCTTGTGTGCAGTCCATGTGCTCCAGTGAGGTCTACTGTACTTCCTGGATGAAGAATGGCCCCTCTCAGTAATAGCGTGCCCAAATTAATGCCCGTTTTATATCTACAGAATGGCGTCACACCAGGTGGACACTAGTTTTGCGGACAAAATGTAATGTCATAATTATTCTAAATGGGGACATTAAGACTTATAACCTTTAGTTTCATTAAGTTAACACTACTATAATATATATTCAAGTTTTTTAATGTATTTAGACTTAATTTTCATTTAATTAAAGTAGTTTTAAGATAAGGAATGCTACCCCGGACAGTCACGCCAGAGGACAAATGTCATGTTTAAAACAAAATATTTACATATTTGAATTATAATGCTCAGTAATTGCAGATGTATTAGTTCTGGAAGATTAAACTGTATATAAAAACAGATATTTTAATGAAATATTATACATTTTTATTTATATTTGTCACTATGAACACAAAAATGGAGCGTCACGTCAACCACCCAAATTCAAAATGGCAGTCCGTAGACTGCGTGCTATATATCTGAATGTGGTCACATGACCTAGAAGCACAGGTGCTCATCTGCACATATCACCTGACAGAGAACAATTACAAGAAGTTACTTTAGATAAGACAAGTCACATCCTCACATCAGGACAGTTTAAAACATCAATATAAATGGATACATATAGCAAGAGGTTACTTTTTATGACAAATTACAGAAAAATGTTACATTGTAAAACATATTTAAGTTCATTTCATGCTCTAATAAATATATGTAGTCTCAGATGTTGAATACTTTTACAATTTTTTATATTTTACCACTTTTCACATCAAGATACAATTTTAAATATTCATATAGACAGATACATATAGCAAAACATTGACATGTGCATATAGTAGGGCTGCAGCTATCGATTCTTATTGTAATCGATTAATCTAGCACTTAATCGATCGATTAATCGAGTAAGCGGATCATTTTTGTGTGTGTTTTTAAACAACCAAAACAAGTAATGCATAACGAAAATGATGTGGCTGTAAAATGATCACGCATTTGGCTTTTATTTCTCAAAAAAAAAAAAACAAACTGGTATTTATTCCAATTCCAACATTTGGTTCCAAAACTAAGCCTATTTATTGCAATTTTTACCCATTTAGTATAAGTGCCAACAATGTTCTATGCTCAATTACTTTGGTAGCCGATTAAAATGTCTTACCCAAAAGTACGAGTGGATTTGGAGAAGCAGGCTGGGGAATTTCATGTTTTGTTGTTTTCTGTAACTATTTGGAAGACGTGACATACAAACAAGGTCTCGCAAAGACTCCAATACAATATTTGTTCCTCCATCACGTCCCGGTGTATACAGTGAATGCATACTGAAATTATTGTTGCGTGGCTACATAAAAGTTTAAGCATATGTGATGCATTGCCGCAATTGATCTGGGGTGCGTTTCCCGAAAGCATCGTTAGCCAACTATGGTCGCAAGTTCCGTTGTTACCAATAGAATTCAATGGAAATTGCGACCAACTTGCGACCATAGTTGGCTAACGATGCTTTCGGGAAACGCACCCCTGACTGGCGCGTGAGAGAGATGAGGGTGCATGTGTGTGTGTGTATGTATGCGTGTGTGTGTGTCTGTCTGTGTGTGTGTATGAGTGAAGGGGTTCACACACCGAACGCAAATTTAATTATTTACGCGAGTAGATTACATACAAAATCAATGCAAAGACGCGAATAGACGCATCATTCGTGCCGGGCGTCGCGGATGACCCGAACGTCTTCCACGCATGTTGAAAATTTTTAATTTGAGCGAATGTTTAAGCGTCTAACTAGACGCAATAGATGCGTATTTGACGCTCTATTCGCGTGCGGTGTGAACACACCATTAGGTTACCTTGTTTCAGCAACACTTGGTGTGGTGAGAGCATGGAGTGGATGTTTTCGGTTCAGATTCTGAATCATTGGAAGTCGAACTGTTGTGGTATGCCAGGTCTACTTTGCAGTAGACACATTGCACCTTGTTCTCTTCCTTTTTAAGTATGTAATGATCCCAAACTTTAGACATTCTCTGCCGTTTATGGACATCTTTACTAGGGCTGGGTAAAAATATCGATTCATCAATGCATTGCAATTATTTGTTTCTCAATTCAATATCGATTCATCAAATCCTATGAATCGATTCAGCCCACCGCCCGGTGGCGGCGCTGTGGGCAACACTCATCAGAGCGCGCGCTGACACGGAGTAAAGACTTGTTTATACTCGACGCGTCCGTTTCTTTTACTGTCTATAATCCGCACGTTAGCGAAGGTGCGCGCGGCAAAAATGACGCGTTTGGTGTGCAAGACCTCATTTCGCTTGGCTGTGTGCAAGGCTTTTTTTTGTAACAGCGACGCGCGGCACCGCATCCGAGGATGAACGACTTCACAAGCCGAATCTGTCCGAGTATGTATGTCACCGCACCGGCACGCAGTTTGCGAGTCTAAATTGCAATTCATTGCAAAGATTTTTTTGTTTTAGGATTTGTTTACTGTGTGTGATTCATTTAATGGAAAGCACATTCACTTCTAGTCGTCTTGTTGTTCATTTTAAATAAACGTAGAGCAAGTAGCTAACCAGTGTCTGCTCGTTTATTCAAACTAAGTTGTCCTATATAAGTTAACAGACGAAGGTCGCAACGTCCCCAAAAACTGCATGTGCACTAGTTTGATAACAAATGCTTCAGAGTTAACATGTTATATATATATATTGTACTAAAATGTTATGAGTTATATGATGGAAATGTCGGTAATGTATCCTACATAGGCACAGTAAATAAGCCAAAGGTTCTCTGATCAGCTGTTCAGTGTTATTTATTGTGTTGACAAAGTAAGTTAGCACTTTGTAATGTTATAATATCTATGGTTGCACTTTGTTTTATGAGTATGCACATTTTGTGCTTCTGTTTACATTTATTTTATAACTTGAATGTTTAGGAAGAAAAATATACTTTCTACTAACAGTTACATGCACTTTAGATTAGAGATGTTAATAAAGCACCTGTTTGTTACAGTTGTGCTTTGTATTCAACACATGTACAATATTGTACAGTTTGTTCTGCTAAATAAACCATGACAGGAAACATGCTTGGGTCAATTTGTTCTTAAACATTGGTAATACTGCACACATTATTTAAAAATATACCCAGGAACTTAATTACTTGTGTATTTACTTATTATTGAATCGATATCGAAGCTAATAAGTCAATATCGAATCGAATCGAAATCGAATCGAAGCCTCAAGAATCGAAATCGAATCGAATTGTGAAATTCCTAACAATACCCAGCCCTAATCTTTACTCTCCGCCATCGCGCCAAATAAATTCAAAATGTATCACGCGCTATAGTATAGATCCACGTATAGTGCGCGTCATAGGAATTTAACGAGGCTTCGAGGCAGAGTTTTTGCCTCGAGGAATTTTTGTAATCGAGTAACTCGAGGAATCGTTTCAGCCCTAGCGTATATTCAGTTACAAGAAAGGAGAAAAATCCAATTCCAAGTTTAGACCAGGGTATTGATTGAGAATCTTTTTGGATTTATACTTTAAAAGCTAATCAATACCCTGGTCTAAACTTGGAATTGGATTTTTCTTCTTTCTTGTAACTTGTAATTTGTGGACATAACTCATTTGAGGCCATTGTTTGTTGAAGAAATTGTGACTGAAAATCAAGCATGAAAGTCAACAAGTTCAGAAGAAGTGGTTACATTTTTGTCAATTCTTAAAAAAAAAAATACTGAAAAGAACTAATGAGGTTAATTCTCGTGTTACGCAGCTCAATTAAACTTTAGCAAGAACTAATGAAGTTTATTCTTGCGTTACACAACACTTTTGAGCTTCAGCAAGAACCAATGAGGTTCATTCTTGTTACGCAACAAGTTACACCATTTGACATTTCAGTTTAAAATCTAATTTGACAGGAATTATCATGGACCTTTTGGCCTTGGTGGTAATATTTAAAATGTATTTTTTAAAGTTAATAATCATTTTTACAATAATGATGAATTATCAATGTATCCCCGGGGTCATACCAATTAACATATACTTAAAGGTGCCCTAGAATTAGGGATGGCCCGATACCATTTTTTTTCAAACCGATACGAGTACGAGTATTTACATTTGTGTACTTGCCGATACCGAGTACCGATACGATATTTCTACAGCAAATATCGTGCACTCCCAATACCGATATTTGTAAATACTCGTACTCGATACCGATATTTCTACAGCAAAAGGAACTATAGGCTCCCAGAAAAGAAGACAGAAGACTATTTCAGAACACAGGTTAGAAGACTGTTTTTATTTTCTTCTCCTACTTGTTTTAACAAGTCTAAAAATAAATAATAATGAGTAAAAATAATAAATGTATTAGCACATAAACCACTGTTAATTTAACATAAAAGCAAGCAGGCTACTGCGTGCATGATCTGGCATGACTAAATGCGCACAAAGTGCGCTCCATTAATAATTCCTAAAAAGCTGACAGATCATCGCGATCACACATCTCTATAATTATCAATGAAGCGGAGTGCACAATGAATCTTTCATAATATCCACAATTTGTTTGTTATAACTCTATAATTATAACATTATTATAATTATAATTTGCCAGCATACAGAATTCAGCACTGAACAAAAGTCCGTTTTGAGCGGTGAGGGGAGTCTATCTTAAATGCTTCTGATTGGCCATTGCGTTCAAGAAATCAACACATATGTCTGTGATTGGCTACATCGCTCACCGCTGCAGACATTTTAGAAATAGAAACTCTGGCCTGTAAATCGTTTCTATTTTGTTTTAGTTGTTCTTTTTGCTTTTCTGCAACGGATGAATACAAATCTATTCGTTTTTATATGTTTTATTCATAGATGTTTTAGTTTCATCCCGCGAATCGTTTTTCTCTCCCAGACTCCCACAACCCGCACACACAGAGTGAGTGCATACCGCCCGCCCTGGCGCGCTCGCGCTCGGCCATCCGGTGCCGCACCGCACTCTATTGCGTTGGGAGTGCACGCTCTCAAGGGCCCGGCCCGAGGATAGTAGTCGGGAAATAACGGGCTCGGGCAGAGAATCTAAGCTCTAGGTTAAGAATCTAAGCCTCCTACGCTAAGGAATCCGAGAGTTGTCATCCAGGCTCTCTAGAGAACGAGGAAAACAAACAAGCATGCAACTGGAAATGATCGCGGCTGGAAAAAATATCGAGCTCTTTTTTTTTATCGTGCGATTCATTTATTTATTCACTATCGATTTGACTATTTGACTATTGATTTACAGGCCTAGCAATTCCTTCTGTTATTGTTATGTGCCCGTGGATTATCTCTGGACATCTTCTCGCACTGCTGTAAAACCTGTTGGCTGGTGAGTTGCTTTAGCTTTGCTAAACTGTGTGTATTCAGATGTATTCAGATGTTTAATTAGATTGCTTCCCTCCTGTCTCGACACCTTAGCTGAACATAACTTACAGTCTGCCTTGCTGTTGTCATCGTCATCCTTATCTTGAAATGAGCCCAAACTGCCAACATTATAGGCTACTCTTATGCCTAGTTCACCTCGACAAAGCACTCGCGGCGGCCAGTTTCGTTTCGCAAAATGTACGTGTTATCGGTGCGTGGAATCGGCAATTTTTTATGAGTACGAGTATATGAGGACAGTATCGGCCCCCGGATTCCCTAACTAGAATGTTTTTTTTTTATTATTTTATAATGTTTCCTGGGTTGCCCTTATATATTAGTATGTTTTTTAGATCAAAAATAGTCATAATTTAGAAATAAAAGGCATTTTTCCTAGCCTGATTTTAGTCTCTGATTTGAACACTCTGTTTGAAGGGGCGTGTCTGCTGTGAGAACCGGCCACTGCTGTGATTGGCTGACATGCTTGCTTATGAAATATGACATGTGAAACTCTCTCGAATACTTTTAGTACAGCTGTTATATACGTTTTAACTATTACAGCTATCGAGATTAACAGAATCGTGAGATGTTTTTTAAAGTATTTAAATCTATTTCCATCACATAAAATGTTGCTGTGATGAGCATTGAGCAAGCAGATGACAGTCTGTTGCTCGCGAGACAACGCAGTTTCTCTCTCTAATGCTTTCACCAATGCAAACGATACAGTAAGAGCTTCGTTGTGCAGTGTAACAGCGTCATTGATTTCATAACGAGTTTGGCAAGAGAGATAAACTCGCGCTGTGTGGATTGTTCTTTGACCGCTTTCTGTATAGTTTATTCACTGAGAATTAGCCTATTTAACGTTAGTTATGTAGGAGCTATGCTCGTTACTTGGAGTTTGCTATTACTGTACTAGGATCTTGCGCTGGATCTAACACAGTGTAAATTATCTTTAATAAAATCACTACTTACCGGTTGCGGGAATATAGTTGGAATTACCCCCTTCTTCAGTTTGAGACGCTGAGAGAAGCTTGATATTGTCCCAGGTTCGAAAATAAGTCCGTGGTGAAATGGACAGAGCAAACTAACAACTTCGAATTAAACTGTTGCGGTATCCGATAATATATAAACATCAACCACGCATGTTGACATTTCTTTTCTCTGGGAAGGTTATGAAAAGTCCTCACATTCCCTGCACAGCCTGGAACATAACATTTATTTCCATGATCTGCCTTTTTCTCTTTGATCCTCGCTTGCTCTGATGGTTCGGCTGTGCAGTTCCTGGCATTGAGGGCTGGCCTATGCAAATCTTTGGAGGCGTGATCCCCGACTGTTGCGTCACAGTCGGTATTATGTGGAGATTCGCCTGTTTTTCAGGGGTGTTTTTTAAAAACGAGATTTAAATAAGAAGTAGAAAACAATGGTGTTTGAAACTCACTGTATGTCATGTCCATGTACTGAACTCTTGTTATTTAACTATGCCAATATAAATTCAATTTCACATTCTAGGGCACCTTTAAGAATACCTGACCATACCCTAAAATTGTCAAATTATCTCACATTTTAAAATGAGTAAATAACATTTGCATGCAGCAGTTAGTTTCACTGGGGGTCCGTCTCTGTGATATAATTTCCTGTCACATGAACTTCTTTCACAATATTACCAAAATTACTCCTTGAATGGTGGTTACACCACCTTGTCACTTCAGGAATTTTACTTGACTCACATGATTCCCCAAATTAATTATAATATTCACAAAAATGGTGTTTAATTTATTTTTATTTACTGATAAATAGTTATAATGTAAGATTATGCCAAACTAGCTGATATGGTGTTTTATTGAGAATTTCACCTTTTTTAAACAAGATCAATTATTTGGTACAATGGTTTGACGGTTACACCACTTAGAACATTTTTGCAATCATCCCCCAAATATTCTCTCAAAATGTATTAAAACCAGAAATTTTAGGCTTGGTCCTCAAAAAAGAGCATGTATGCAAGTAATTTGCCATTTTACTTTGAAATTGTAACCCTTTTAAATTTCCCTAAACGGTAACACTTTATAATAACTGCACACTATTAATCATTAGTTAAGCATTAGTAAACAGTTAATTCATCATTTATAAAGCATCAATAGACATGAATAAGCAGTTTATAAATACAGCTATAAATGCTTTATTCTTGATTTAAAAGCATATATATAATGTGTTTAATAATTGTATTTTCATACTTTATTCATGATCAATTTATCATTTCTAAATGATGTATTGCATTATTTATAAAACATTTATTTAAGAGGTGTCAGTGGTTCATAAGATTACTTAGAAAGTGTAAGTAAATGATTAATAAACTATTTAAATGTACATTCATACATCTTATTATTCAGACATATAGTAATAGTTACTTAATGTGTTAATAAATGCTTTATTACCATGTATTTATACTGTAATTCAGGGTTAATTAGGGTAGTAAATTCAGGTAGTTATAAAGCATTCAGCAGTGGTCAGTTAACTATATTTGTGAGCTCATCTAAAGTGAGGACTATTCATGCTTTGTAAAGCATTTACAAAGGAGATTTGT
Organism: Chrosomus eos; assembly: GCA_036326025.1. Taxonomy (NCBI): domain Eukaryota; kingdom Metazoa; phylum Chordata; class Actinopteri; order Cypriniformes; family Leuciscidae; genus Chrosomus; species Chrosomus eos. Next base: position 2,960,101 of record CM070821.1, read on the forward strand.
GTTGTTTCACTGTGTTTTGTTTGTTTCAGTTTTCTGTTTTGAAGATAAATGAGCCTTTAAATCTCATTTATAAATGCTTTACAAGGCATGAATAGTCCTCACTTTAGATGAGCTCACAAATATAGTTAACTGACCGTTACTAAATGCTTTATAACTACCTGATTTTACTCCATTTACTTACACTTTCTAAGTGATCTTATGAATCACTGACAACTCTTAAATAACTGGTTTGTAAATAATGCAATACTTCATTTAGAAATTATTAATTCATCATTAACAAAGTATGAAAATACAATTATTAAACGCATTATAGATATGCTTATAAATCAGGAAAAAAAACATTTATAACTGTATTTATAAACTGCTTATTAATGTCTATTAATGCTTTATAAATTTTGAATTAACCGTTTACTCATGCTTAACTAATGATTAATTGCGTGCAGTTATTATAAAGTGTTACCAATTAGGCATTATGGACACAATAAAAACATTACGAGATTTCCCATCGACTGAAAAGCTGTCTCGCGATTTCTATTACCATAGAATATTCCACCGCTACACTCACATTCGCCTAAACTATCGTTTTGCTGTTTTTATAAAAATAATTAAAAACCATTATAAACTAATGTAAAAGTCTGCTCTGCCAACATGACATCATGACTTTTGCGTAAACATACATGCCACTTTCAAGTCAAGTGGCGTGTTATTTATACGCATTTTGAGCTATCCGCGTGTATGCGTGTATATCTACGCCGTTATGTCCGAGTGATTCCGCGTGTATGTACACGCTGTTAAAAATCCGAGCGAAATAAAGCCAAATTTTGATATACATCTGGGGGAGCGATATTTTTCTTACTAGGATGGTAGGGAAAGACTCATAAATGGTAACCAGTGACGGGTAGGTTTAGGTACGGGGTTGGGGTAGGTCATATATTTATATATACAGTAATGTAACGTTAAGTCAACGGCGTTCATAAACACGCTGAAAAGCGATTATGCGTGTTGATAGCACGCCAAAAATGGAAATACGAATTGGCGTGTCATACATACGCAGTTTCATGAGATCAGTCTGCATATGGAGAGTGTGGGATAGCCAGCCTGATGAGCAGGCAAAGACAAATATATTTTAAGGATACATCTCTAGATGTGTCCCCATATTTTATTAAATTATAAATATTGTAGTTTATTTATTGTAGCCTATTTAAAGTTTTTCACACACAAATTTAAATTGAAGTGTTCAATCCAGTTGTTTCAACTGGTTTTGTTGAGTTTAATGGCTCGTTTCCACTGAGCAGTACGGTACGGTACAGTACGGTTCGGGTCGGGTCGGGTCAGTAAACCATGATCCGGCTAGCGTTTCCACTGCCAACAGTACCCTACTTGATAGGCGTGGCATTTGCTGGAAATAAGCGATCAACGTCATTTTCGCGCGAAGAAGAAAGCGACACCAAGAAAGTAAACACAAATGGATGGCATACAGCAGAACTTGTCCCTGCTTCTCGGCATGTTTATCATAAGAAGTTGCCGACATTAGGCATTTCTCAATACCAAGTACGCAAAGTTCTCAGCAGAAGGAGTCCCGAGGACGCGAGTCCGGTAATTCTCTAAATTGAACAGCGCGTTCTGAAAGCGTCACTCGGCTCGCTCTGCATGTTATTTTAGGCAACAATAAAACGAAATATGTTATAAAACACCACTCTGCCTCTTTTCGTTTTCATTTAAATACATTTTAAACATTATAGGCACACAAGTGTGGTTCGGCAATGTATAGACCTGATTATATTATTCACTGCATGTATAACGTTAGCCTATTTATAACAAAACGAAATATAAAACACAACCCTGCATCTTTTCGTTTAAATTTAAAAAAATATTAAACATATTCCAGACAATATGCATTCGTACAAATGCTGCAATAAACAACATTACAGTGATAATCTTGTAATAAAATAAATAATGACAAAATTCAAACCTATCTCTTTGTGTTAAATTTCAGTTTTATTAATAATAGCCATTATAAAAGTATAAGTAGAAGGTAACGTTACAAGAAGCTGTACAATAAGATATAAAGCAAACAATTCAGTCAAAATACAAATTCAGCGCTAGTCTAACGTTAACGTTACAACGGAAAAGTTAAATAGCCTAAATTATATGAAACTTAACTTAGTCCTCAGCCAAAACGATTGGCCAGGGAACGAATTATCGATTCACGAGACCAAAGATCACCCTTAGATATACACAAGACGAATTACCACTAGCTGCTACAGAGCCAGCGGCATACCTCAGAACGACCAGCCGAGGAAAGGCTGTTCCGGGCGGGGAACATGATCGCCGAGCGTCCGGTGATCGCCGGGAATGGATCAAATTATCATAAATCATTATAAATAAACCACAGATTTGAGCTTTAAACAACTACATTCTCGCCTGAAAAACTCTTAAAACTAGATTTCGTGAAAGAATAACCGTAGTATTTTATTCCAACTGTATATTAAAAAATGGCGCTTCTTATGTTGTCATTCCCCTTGTAGCACGCGCAAGTGACGATACTCTGTCAACCAATCAACGTTCTGCAGTGAGTCTAGCTCCACCCTTTAGTACCGTACCACTGTGCTAGGTACCCCAACGGAAGGGTACCCAAAAAGTGGTACGGTACGGTTCGGCTTTTTGGTACCATTCACAACTTTTGACAGTGGAAACGCAAATAATTGCGTACCGTACCGAACTGTACCGTACTGTACCGCTCAGTGGAAACGGGGCATTAGAATGTTTGAGCAAGGGAGACTAAATAAACTTAGGGGCGGCGTTTGCGTATGGCAGAGTATGGCCATTGCCATACCCTAGCAGTCAGAGTTCAGATAGAACATCAGCTGATGATGATGCTCGTTAAAGATCTTAGAAGGGCTTTTTAAACCCCCTAAATTTCCACCCCAGCCCCCCCCAAAAAATGTGCGTTTTGTGATCGCTCAGTCAGTCGTCACCTTTAAAAGTCATATGAAACCGGCTCCTCCCAACCGGCTTCTCCGCAGCGTCAGCGTCAGAACAAAAGCAGATGAAAACGTGCATGCATTTATTGATATACCGTGTAGGCCTATAGTATATACATCTGTGTAGTTCTTTGTTTATCATAAATGCAGTTTACATTAAATGATGCTGGAGTAATTAAACACAGTTTCCCACTGTAAAATCTGGGCTTATTTATAAAATATTTTATGAAATATTCCTTCCATATAAACGAGTCTTAATTTCTACACCTGCAAAAAATAAAGGTTTTATTTTGGGGAAAACACCAGATCACCATGCTGATTGCGTGAGCAAAGTGTGCACTTTAAATCACGCAGCACAAACAGAATGGCTATATAGGCTACTTAATTGCAGTCTTGTGCTGTTTTATAAAGGCACAAAGCCATATCACGGTTTCGGTGTTGGGAAAAGGGAGAAGAGAGAGTTCGACAAAAGGCGGATTCGAACTCGGGTCGAACACGTCCAAAGCTGCTTTCAAGCACCTCACGACACCCTCGCCCTACGCCACTGTAGATATTCAATTAAATGAATCTATTTTCTAAAAAGACAGGCACGTAGTGCAAATGTACGCTCTCAACTCACGTTCATTTTATTGTATCTGGTTTTGTTTGTTTGATAACGATGTGGACGGAGCGTGGTACACATAGTTGCCCGGAATTTGATTGGTGAATAAAACTCACGTTGTTGTCGCCTCTGCGATTCTGTCTGGCCTAATAAGCTGTGAGCTATCCCTATTTTCTTTCCCTCCTGACACCTTCCTGACACAACGCGTTACAAGTTAACAGTGCTTTGTGCATTTTGTTAATGTGAGGTATATAGTTCGGTAATGTCGTTGTTCTATGTAATTTAACGTTATGCCAGAGGGAATGCCATACTCTAGGTTTTTGTGAAACGCCGGCACTTGTTTTTAATTTATGTTGCTTTGGACTATTTTCGATGTGTAGCCCACCGTTTCGTTTAATTTAGCTGCAATTTCTTTGGCAAAACAAATTTAAAATGTAGCAAGAATAAGATTCTGTGTTTCTTTTTTGCATGGAAATAAAGTCTAAATGCAACCCTGTTTTGCATTTTTTTAAACTGTTCCACGACTTTATTTTTAGTGTTTTTTACATTACACAATAATTTAGCAGACTAAAGACGAGCTTCTTCATTTTAATTTTCTGACGCAATCGGCTAACAATCTTCCTTCAACAGTTTTGTCCTCTGTGAAGCGGCTCTACAGGAATGTAGCAATGTTGTAATGTGCCATTGATAATTAAACAAAAAGCTTGACTTTAAATAAATAAACAGTTCACTGATTCTTGAGAGTCGGGACAAAACATGTCCCACATAGAAAAGTCTTATTTATAGCAAAAATTAAGAAATTCATCATGTATGACATACTTACAAAGTTAAATCTAAAGAAATTGTATATACCTATCTGATTTTTAGAATCAACTTTTTTATCTTTTTGGGGAAATGTTGTTTAAATGTATGGTCTGTGGTTAGATGGTCCATGTTATTGCACTTGTCCTCAGCAAGAGGTTACAATATTAACCATCCCAATTTTTTTTAAAAAAGCTCTACAATTGTGAAGACATATATATCAAATAAAAAATAAGGGGTATACATATAAAAAACAATGCATGAAGTAAACATCAAACAATATTTTCCATAAATATCTGCCTATTAAAGTTGTGTCCTCAGTTTCTGTCAACTCCGTCAGATTTTTTCATAAACCTCTTTAAATCAGGAAATACCATGGTTAGCTATATCCTTGAGGACCCCTTTTCATCTCCATTTTTGTGGTGAATGCAGCACTACCACACATGCTCTGGTACGGTTTACATTTTTTTATATTTTAGACAAACAATGTCAATATTCCTATGGTCACAGCTGCACCATCATTCTGTTAAGATACTTTTTTTAAACCATAGTGGATAGAATTTAAGCATTTTAGTGAGGTTATTGGGACAGATAGCAACTGAGGAAAAACTACCTAGCTGCAGTGTACAATACATGTTTTGGCGGGAAAATACATGCCCTTACATCAACTCCGTCAGACGTCAACTCCGTCAGGTTCTATGTCTGACGGAGTTGACCTGTGAGCTGACGGAGTTGACAAATCCACCAATAACCTCTTAATGTGCGAATATAATATTATTTGTGTATATAGTGAAGGGTTAAACTGTTATTTCAGGGTTTTATTTACACATAAATGCACATACTTAGCATGCATTACATTATTTAACCATACACATCTGACTTGTAGAGAATGGAGAGGCAGTGGTCTGCTTATTATTGTGTAACATGTAACTTTGCCAGCACTTTAATATATATATATATATAATGTAGAGACAGAGATCGAGAAATGAGAAGCCAGTGTAGGCCTGGGCGATATGGCCAAAAAAAATTATCAGGATAATAAAAATCTTATTCTATAGTCTTATTCAAGTACATTTTTCTTTATTTCAATTTGTATTGTAGGAAAGCATGGCTGGACAGAAATTGTCAGTTGAGTAGCAAAGGAGAAGTAATAGAGAGTACCAACGAAAGAGAAGAGAAAAATTAAACAGTGACCAAGAGAGCAAGCTATGCAGGAGAAGAAAAGACAAAGGTGGAAGAAGAGAGTTAAAAGACAAAAAAAGTAATACAAATAGAGCATGTGCATATCCGACGCCTGATGCTCAAGGCATAAGCGCAGGTTAGACAAAAATGAGATCTTAAGTAAGCTAATTGAACCTGATTCTAAGCTACAGATTACAGATTAAGAGAAGAAAAGACAAAGGTGGAAGAAGAGAGTTAAAAGACAAAAAAGTAATACAAATAGTTGGAAACGTTGTCATTTATAATAGTTGGAAACGGCGTATGTGCAATATGTTTATTATAGTTTGCTTTACAGTAAGTTCAATACTCTAATAACAAGGAGTAGTTTTAGTAGTAGTTTAAAGAGCACATCTGTTCAATAATCACAATGCACACATATTTTTGTCAACACCGTCAGTTTTTCATCAACACCGTCAGATCTTCAACAGCGTTGGATGTATGTTTTTGTTAAATTTTTTGGGAAAAAAATGTTCTTCCTTCAGTTTATGTTGTTTTTGTAATAAAGGACCATCTGATCTACATCGTCTTATGTTTTATTTATTTAAGGAATTTGTTTTTACACTATTGAAATTAAAATCAAAGTTTGAAAATGCAAATATTTAGAAATCTGAGTTTTCAGTATAGTGTGAATCACAACTTTAGTTTATATATTGTATTTTTTTTTACATATCAGAGTAACTAAACACTATTACAATATACTTCAGAACTTTAGATTATTGTTAGATTGGAAGAATTAAAATTGTATACTTTTTAGTGTGTCTGACGGAGTTGACACAAATCCAGTTCTGAAGGGAAACATGTTTATTTGTTAAAAATGTGTTTTTATTTAGAACCTGTTCCTTTACATGTTTAAATAGCTAAGACCTTTCTCTGCAGAAACATACAACTCTAATTGATATAGTGTGTATTTTTTTTAAAAGTTTTTTAAAACGTGTTTTGTCCCGACTCTCAAGAATCAGTGAGTTAATAAACTCGCAAATAAACAGTCAGTCACCTATTTAAGCATCAAGAACGGTTAAAGATTAATGCTGTCGGCCAACAAAATATTATATTGAGATTCGATCTCGGGTGTCTTGGATCTCCGTGTCGTTGCGTTAACCACAGAGCCACCGCCTGAACGCTGTTACGTCAATGTCTTATACTCTTGAAAAGCCTCGATGTAACCTAATATGTTTCTATTGCAATGTTTTCATTATTTATTCAATTTAATTTAAGTATTGTGATGAATTATTTTAACTACATTTCATTTAAATTCATCTGCTACCAGCTATCAATCGCTCTAAATGAGCCGCGGCGCAGCAGCAGATTACGCAATAGAGAGAATAAACGGACACTTTTCAAAGTCTGTGATTGTATCGCCTCTTAGCGGTTTAAGGCAGCAAATACACTCCGAATTTCACCGCCGCGGCAGAGCGACGGCGGTGAAAGTATTATTCTGGTTGGTAACCTACTGTATTGCATGATATCTCAAGCTTAATTTGAAAGCAGGACACTTATCATGATCATTGTGTTATTTTAGATAGTCTTAGTGTATGTCGGTTATCAACTAGCCCATCATCATCCATAGCTTGCTGTTGTGGAAGTCTCATGATTTACAGATGATGCTATCGGAAGTCTATGGGAAGTCTAGTTTATTTTCCACTAAAAAGGGCCGTTGACGAAATTGACAGTTAAAGGGTTAGTTCACCCAAAAATGAAAATTCTATCATTGTTTACTTACCCTCAAGTTGTTCCAAACCTCTATGTGTTTATTTGTTCTGCTGAACACAAAGGAAGATATTTGGAAGAAAACAGATCTCATTCCCCATTGACTACCATAGTAGGAAAAAATACATACTATGGTAGTCAATGGGGATTGAGATCTGTTTTCTTCCAAATATCTTCCTTTGTGTTCAGCAGAACAAATAAACACATAGAGGTTTGGAACAACTTGAGGGTAAGTAAACGATGATAGAATTTTCTTTTTTGGGTGAACTAACCCTTTAAGTTCCCGGATTTACCGGAAGTACGTATGGGTTAAATAAATGTGTAGCGTATTTAGGGTGAATCTGAATAATTAAATATATTCTGGATAACTAAAATCCTAAGAGCCTTCAAAGGCCGGGAAGCTCCACACCAGCGTCCTTCCCCCAGGACTCAAAATTAACACACACACACACACACACACACACATTCCACCAAACACACATCCCCCCAGGAATGTGGAATGTGGGCACAGGAAGTGAATGTTACAGAGAAAAGAAACTTCTCTTTTTAAAAGACATTTTAAACAGAAATATTCAATGTGTTTTATGTGTTTGTTTGTTCATGTTACATTGAAATAACTGAGTTTACCATTATGTATTTTTACATGTAACTGCGTATTCCCTAGAATTCTAACGAAGGAGAAATGAATTCTGCATTCATATATATTCTATTATACTTCCCCTTTTGAATTATACGAACAATGTATCTAATCTCATCTTACGATTTGTCTTTTAGGGGTTTGATCTATGTGTTGGGAAACTAATGGTATAAGGTCTTAAACTTTGCAAACTGTTTAACCAAATCCGTTTTGGCAAGTTTGGTCTTGATAAACTCCAATCTTCGTTCCCCATTTGTTAATTGACATTACATTTTGCTAAACTTGGTGACACACTAGTATTATAAAAATTGTGAAGATTCTTCCCTTAAACACCCGATGAAATTAGGGTTTCAAATGCCTTGCTTAAGAGAACAAAGGGGTCATACAACCAGAAGTCCCGCCTGCGAGTTTCGACCTCTTGATTGGCCGAGTCAATGGGAAGAGGCTGGACTTCGCCGATGTGATAAATGTAGGAGCGCAGCTCTGCCCACTCTCTTGCTTCGCCCGTCGTTACTGCTGCATCATGTAACCCGATCCCGTGGGCTCCTTCGGAGACCCGATCCGATCTTTATATCTTTCCTTTGTAAGGCAAAGTTTTGTTTTCCATAGTCGAATCTGTTCACTTCCACGGAGTGAAACAAACGTAGCCGAGCTACTTTCATTGGTAATGCTACTCAAAGACTTTAAACCGCCGCGCAACACGAGCGCCCAGAGACAACACGTGACGCTTACCACACACAAGGACTCCGCTCACGCACGCGGCCGGGACAGGCCTTCAGGAATGCGACAACACAGCGAGACCCATAACTTGTGCAAGTATCTCTTTATAACGCTTCTAAGGAGCATTAAGATGATGTTTCGTGTTGTAATCAGAAAGGTGAATGTCTTAGGAGGAAGTATGCCAATGTTCTCTCTCTCTCACTCTCTCTCTCCCTCTCTCTCTCTCTCTTACTCGCTAACGCGTGTAAGTCATCCATTGCCCAAACTTTACGCATTTCTCGTTCATCAATGTCTTAATGTGTTTCGTTCGTGTTAATGTTTGTAAATACATGTATTCCTGTAACGTAGTAAATATATATAAGTAGACATGCCTTTATTAAATCATTATATTCACTTGACTGATGGACTTTCTCTTTGCTCAATTTCGAGTCTCTTAAGTGCCAAAGATCTTGCTACGAACTTTATAACTTAAAGATAGCTTTACATATTTGTTTATAGGGCAGAAAACCCAATTCTTCTGGCCAGAGAATTGCGTTTCCTGCAATCCTATAAAGTAAGATGATATTGGGGAAAACCCCTCAATATTATTCGGACAATTGAGCTAAATTAATTTTGCCTGCTTTGTAAGACGTGATCTGTGTAATTAACTGCAATCAACTTGTTAAAATGAAAGGATTGCATGTATACATCCAGGTAAAATGACATTCTCCTTTAGGGGAGATTTATTAACATGTAAGACTGATCTAATCCAAACATGTATGAATAATTATTAATTACTAATTATTAATTATGATATGCAAATTCCCCAGGGATTAGATCCCCAGAATCTTTACAAATGTTTAGTGATATCTACCAAAAATTACTGAATTTAGGTGCACATTTTTTTCTCTATATAGTGTTGATATGTAGCCTGACTTCGTCATACTCATATTCTAGTCAGAATTTGAGTCTGATACTGCTCCATTGGGCAGTGATTATGGGGCGTGTGTCAACCGAACCAGGAAAAAAAAACTGCACTCAATTGGATAGACCTACAACCAATCAGAGCAACGGAGTAAGTGACGTATGTTGAGAAAAAGATTAAAGTTGATAGTTGAAACTTTTTCCGAATCCCGTAGGAAGGACGGCATAAACATCTTTTCCATCGACAAATGCTTTGATCGCGGTTCTCTGTTCCTCTTCTAAAATTAATGCGCTGTCTATATCTTCTATAACACACGCGATAGCGCAATATACACAACTCAATTCTCCAGCGGCAGCCATGAATTCAACCCAAGCGCTCTGATGACGTGGATGGTTACGTTACCGTTGCTCACATATGCCCCGTTTCCACTGAGCGGTACGGTACGGTACAGTTCGGTACGGTACGCAATTATTTGCGTTTCCACTGCAGAACACTGATTGGTTGACAGAGTATCGTCACTTGCGCGTGCTGCTACAAGGGGAATGACAACATAAGACGCGCCATTTTTTAATATACAGTTGGAATAAAATACTACGGTTATTCTTTCACGAAATGTAGTTTTAAGAGTTTTTCAGGCGAGAATGTAGTTGTTTAAAGCTCAAATCTGTGGAATTTGTATATTTTGACTGAATTGTTTGCTTTATATCTTATTGTATAGCTTCTTGTAACGTTACCTTTTACTTATACTTTTATAATGGCTATTATTAATAAAACTGAAATTTAACAAAAAGAAATAGGGTTGAGTTTTGTCATTATTTTATTACAAGATTATCACTGTAATGTTGTTTATTGCAGCATTTGTACAAATGCATATTGCCTGGAATGTTTAATATTTTTAAAATTTAAACGAAAAGATGCAGGGTTGTGTTTTATATTTCGTTTTGTTATAAATAGGCTAACGTACACATGCAGTGAATAATATGATCAGGTCTATACATTGCCTGAACCACACTTGTGTGCCTATAATGTTTAAAATGTATTTAAATGAAAACGAAAAGAGGCAGAGTGGTGTTTTATAACATATTTCGTTTTATTGTTGCCTAAAACATACATGCAGAGCGAGCTGAGTGACGCTTTCAGAACGCGCTGTTCAATTTAGAGAATTACTGGACTCGCGTCCTCGGGAGTGCTCCTGCTGAGAACTTTGCGTACTTGGTATTGAGAAATGACTAATGTCGGCGCTTGTCTTCTTGTGACAAACATGCCGAGAAGCAAGGACAAGATCTGCTGGCCATCCATTGGTGTTTACTTTCTCTCATTCTTCTTCTTTCCTGGCAAACGCCACGCCTATCAAGTAGGGTACTGTTGGCGGAGGAAACGCTAGCCGGATCATGGTTTACTGACCCGAACCGTACTGTACCGTACCGAACCGTACTGCTCAGTGGAAACGAGGCAATAGGAGGATCTTTGTTGACATATTTGTACGCATGCGCGAGTGGTTGTGTGGCAACAAAACAAACAGTATAGCGGGCGACGAGCACTTTCAAGAGAGTTAGCGGGCGAAATCCACAATATATAAACACTTTAACATCTGAAGACCGGAGGAGGTTTGGAGAGAAGCTCAAAATTTGTATTGGTGACAAAATCGAAGTTATTCAAAGTCCAAATGAGATCTAGGATGACAAAAAACGTTGGTCCGACTCGCCCGTGTCTTGGCCACCAATCTGCTGGGGAGACATTTATTCTTATTAGATAGAAACCCCTGGACCCTTCACTCATGAAAAATTAAAGGTTTCCAGGGCCGTGTACAGACCTTTTGAGGGGCATGTGCTGAAACAAAAAAAAAGGTTTGTTTCATGTGCTGAAACAAAAAAATATATAAAAATTATATAAATTTTATATTTTATATATATATAAAATATTTGAGAAGTCAATGCACCAGAGAAAAAAATAATATATATATATATAAAAAAAATGTCTCTGCTTTGCACACACAAAGTTCAAGATTTTTTTTTTTTTTTTAGCTATTCTGTTTGGTTTTATAAGCTAATTTGTATTATTTGGTTAACATTGCTCTACCTTCCCCTCGTCTCAATGTCACACATAAACACGAGTCAAGTATTTTTGACAAACTATTTAGAAATATAATTTAAATAATTATGTCCAACTCAATTCCAGATTATAAGAAACTATAGCCATATACCATTACTATAGCATATCCAACATGTATCCGCCTACCTGGCAAAAACTGGCCTGTTTTTTTTTAGTTACTACTACAACATTACTGTAGTAAAACCATGTTTTACTCCATTTATACATGTGAGGACGAGTGGAGAGTATTGAATACTATAGATTAAAAAAACGATATAGCAAATATGTGCATATTAACAGCCTTGAATTAACCATCATTTTATATTATTACCACAACAAGATGAAATGTTAATAAATTAAGTGTATCAGCAATCATAAATCAAAGAAGAAAATATCTTAAAATTATACGTTACTAGGTGACGAGAATCACTCAGTCGCTTTGTGTAGTTTCAGTACAAAACAGCGCGGGGCGCGCCTGTGATTATGATTTTTTTGATGGTAAAAACAAATTATATGTTGTTGTATTACTTATCACTATATTGTTTACATTTTACAAAAGTCAAACTCAAATACAGTTACGGGGTTTTTGACCAGCGAATGTGTGCAAATGTGCATTTTGTCCGTCATTAAAACGGTTCATCATTACATTTTCATCTACTAGTGAAGGTTACTAGTTTGTTGTAGCTACATAGGCGCTCAGTTTTCCCTGTTGTAAAATACATTTGGCCAAAATCGCATTTTATAAAAGATGAAATGCTACCGTGTATGCACAGGCTATTTAAGTGTATGCTATGTATTGGCTATGACTAGATGGAAAATTCTAGCCTAGACCTCTCTCTCAGGTTCCTCATGTCTCAGTCAGACATCAAATAAATAAAATATGAGCTTTTATAGACAAAGTGTTTAGTACTTATTCAAACAACAAGATGTTTACCCTTGCAAAACTTCGTTCAGCTGCTGTCTGCTGTGCGGCTGCGGCGGAGCTTCATTTCATTCAGTCACGATAGCGGGGGCGTATCAGTTTTTCTGACAGTTTGAGGATCGAACAAGATTTACACAAGCTCTTTTCAAGAACTGTCATTGGCTAAATATTTTAAAACAGACAGACAGACGTAAAGGGTGACCAATAGCATTGATTTATATATATATTAAAAAAAATTAAAAAAAACACCACCAAAGAAAGGGCACTTCGAGTGTAAGAGCAAAAAGGGCATGTGCTCTGCACAGGTTGAGCCCTACCTGTGCACGTGCCTGAAGGTTTCCAAAAGTCTGGAGGCCTATGATTATTTTGTTTCTCGAAAAGTTGGGCCGATCTTTTCTGCCAAACAGAAAGCAGTGATCGTGTTAAAAGCAGAGCTTAGACCTGGCCAAGCAGAGTCACAGCGTGATTCGCATCTCCCGTGGGTGATCGCTAACCTGACTCCGCCAGATGGATTTGCTCCGCATATCCATCTGGAAACCTTCCGTTGAAGTAGTTTTGGTAAGGGGCGAAAATACTGGTTAGCTGATTGGCCTATGTTGGTGATAGACGGGCCAAATCAACCAATCAGATCAACGAAGCATATGAGAGCGACGACGAAAACACAACCACAAGCCAGGCTACTCTTGCTGCTGCAGGTAAAGGCTCGTTAGCTCTGTAATTCCGTAATAACTCTGTAATTCCGATAAAACTTGCTCGATAGCCACACTGATGCTAGTTTCATCCGCTGAAGCCGCCATGTTCTTAAGACTGAACTGTTGCGCTTCCCGTTGCGTCACACCTCAACCCGCCTCAAAGCCAACGCTGATTGGACGTTCGTTTGGTGAACTGCTCCCAAATTTTCTTTAACGGAAAGTATCCAGACTGATCTGCGAGTGAAACCTTGAAAGCTCGCGAGATCAGGATGGTCTCACGAGGCTAGGTGATCGCCAAAGAGAACGGCAAAATAATCACTGCTCACTGCGACTGCAAAGCCGGGCAAGTCTTTATTGATCAGTGTTCTTATTTATTGAAAATGTAGTGACTGTTGTACCAATTCAATTATGTTCAGAGTGAGACTGGGACTCCTGAATCAGAACGCGAAAACATATGACTCGGTTGATTTGACTCAGTTTTTTTATTTTTTTTTTTATTTTTTTTTTTATCTTCTATAAATACATAGTCTCTAAGACTTACCATGAACAAAATGAGCCTCACAAACTCGATCAGAAGCTACAGGAATCCAGCGTCCAGGTTCAATCGCCTATTGCACGCAACCATTTCTTTCGTTTTTCGCGATCCTTTTCGGAGGGAACTTGAAAACTTTTTATCAGGCCCCAAACGAGCCGTACAATCGACCACACAGCAAGAGTGGACCATCCTCTTCTCTAAATCCTCCTCCAAACGTGCAAAACAATCAAATTACAGGTATCTAGCGGTGTTTCCTGCCACACGATTCCCATGATGCAACGCGAAAAACATAAACAATGACGTCACAAAAGATCCTCCTATAGATATGATGTCTATGGTTGCTCATCTGTCCATCATCGTATAAAGCCCGCCCTGACAATTTGATTGGTTCGAACAATTTTTGATCGGGCATAATAGCTCCTCAACGGATCGAGTCCAGACCGAACTTCCCGACCAAAAATTGTTGTGGGCGGGGTTCGGGCTGGCAGCCAGGCTAGTTGATATGGCAACTAGTAAATACAAGTTTCGTCATGTTAGCATGTGTGGAAATATTTAAAACAAGTGTGTTACAACTAGCCCTGTGTTAGGTTGTGCTCTGTTCTCCCTTACGTAGACATATATTTCTGTAAATGTATAATATTCTGTACATTTTTTTTATTTAACATTATTTATAATTTGTATTTATTTATACTCTGTTATCAATTGATATAAAACCAAACTCTGTAACTGATATATTTTATATTTGGGCAGATCAGCTCCTCCCACTGCAGTCACATCATCAGTGAAGCTCCTCCCACTGCAGTCACATCATCAGTGAAGCTCCTCGCACTGCAGTCACATCATCAGTGAAGCTCCTCCCACTGCAGTCACATCATCAGTGAAGCTCCTCCCACTGTAATTCATCATCAGTGAAGCTCCTCCCACATCAATTCCCTAATAAATGCTGTAAATTCCCATCAGCTACAAGTGAAGACGAGCATCAGAGCATCAGGAAGAGCTGAAATCCTCCAAGACTGAGTTTATTAAAGAGGACAGTGAGAACACGAGTGATCCAGAACCTGCAGAACGAAACACACTGAAGATCCTGAAGAACAAAGAGGTTGGTGTTTATTCTTCATTAATTCATGATGCTTGAGAACATTCATGTTAGAAACATTCAAGCACCTCATCACTTTTAGGTAAACAGTTAATCTATGAAATGGTGCATAATGTTCTGTTTTTTTTTTTTTTATACAAATGGTTAGTAAAGGGGAGTTTCATATTGTCAACATCAGGTCAAACTAAATCTAAATATTTATTAAATGTTTTATTTTAAATTTATTTGAGATATGGTTTACAATTTTTGTGTGTATTTTTACAAACATGTAAAACAAATAATAATAATTGTCAAGATCAGGCCAAACTAAATCTAAATATTTTAACTTTTTTTTTATTTTACAACATATGGTTTACAATTTGTAACAATGTTACCAGAATTTTGACCTGGATTTTGTGAGTATTTTTAATAATTGTCCAAAATGTACACATTTTCAATCAACTCAGCTTTACTGAAAACATTTGTGTTCTTTCTTGCAGTGAAATTCACTTGATCTTGTGTTTCTTGTGTCCCACTTTCACATGCATGTGAAGTCAATGGAAGAAGTTGTTCAGTGTGAACGGCCCTTAACTAAAATGTTTTAGTAGTTTATAACATAATTAAATATTAATCTAAAAGTTGGTGTCAAAATATGGCAGTATTGTGATAAGTGTGTCATTGATCAAACATAATTAATAGTTCTCACTACAGAAACATGGGATTTGTGGAAAAAATAACTGGAAGATCAGTGTACCTCATTCATGGAAAGTTTCAGGAACGTATAATTAATTTATAAAAATACATAAATTATTGTATTATTTTAAAGAAGTTGTCTGTTACATCTGGGATAATTTTATTCTTCATTAACTCCATATTTCTCTCTTTGAACTATTTTGATTATTTAGACAATTTTAAAATGAGAGTTTTTCTTTCATGTCAGACCCGATGGAAGAGAGTGAGGAGAGGGAAGAACTGAGTGAAGTGAAGGAGGAGAGTGAAGAACTGAGTGAAGTGAAGGAGGAGAGAGAAGAACTGAGTGAAGTGAAGGAGGAACATCATGTCCAACCTGGAGGAAAACCCTTGAGTCGCTCAAAGACTAAAAAGACATTTTTAAAGAAACGAAGAGCCAAGAAATCTTTCACCTGCACTCAGTGTGGAAAGAGTCTCACAACCAAACAACATCTCAATGTTCACATGAGGATCCACACTGGAGAGAAGCCATTCTCATGTGATCGGTGTGGGAAGAGTTTCAATCAATCATCATCCCTTAATGTTCACATGAGGATCCACACTGGAGAGAAGCCGTTCACATGTGATCAGTGCGGAAAAACATTTATCAGTGCATCATACTTGAAGAAACACCTGAGAGTTCATACGAAGGAGAAGCCGCATTCATGTTCTGTGTGTGGAAAGAGTTTTTCACACCTGCAAACTTTACATGAACATGAGAAAATTCACACTGGTGTGAGAGAGTACATGTGCTTTGAGTGTGAAAAGACTTTTATTACAGCAAACAGTTTAAAACTGCACCAGAGAATTCATACTGGAGATAAACCTTACAAGTGTTCACACTGCGACAAGAGATTCAGTCAGTTAGGAAATCTGAAAAAACACGAGGGGAACCACACTGGAGAGAAGCCGCACACGTGTGATCAGTGCGGAAAGAGTTTCTCTTCTAAAGCTCACCTAAAGCGACACATGATGATCCACACTGGAGAAAAACCTTACAAGTGTTCACACTGTGACAAGAGATTCAATCATTCATCACATCTGAAAAGACATGAGAGGATCCACACTGGAGAGAAGCCGCACACGTGTGATCAGTGCGGAAAGAGTTTCTCTTCTAAAGCTCACCTAAAGCGACACATGATGATCCACACTGGAGAAAAACCTTACAAGTGTTCACACTGTGACAAGAGATTCAATCATTCATCACATCTGAAAAGACATGAGAGGATCCACACTGAGAGAAGCCGCACACGTGTGATCAGTGCGGAAAGAGTTTCTCTTGTAAAAGTGACCTGAAGATACACATGAGGATCCACACTGGAGAGAAGCCGTATGAATGCCATCAGTGTGGAAACAATTTCACATCCAAACATTCTCTTGACGATCTCACATGAGGATCCACACCGAGAGAAGTTGTTCACATGTCATCATTTTTGCAAAACATTTCTTATGGCATCAACCTGAAGAGACACCTGGAAGTTCATACGAAGGAGAAGCCGCATTCATGTTCTGTGTGTGGAAAGAGTTTTTCACACCTGCAAACTTACATGAACATGAGAAAATTCACACTGGTGTGAGAGAGTACATGTGCTTTGAGTGTGAGAAGACTTTTACTACAGCAAAGGATTTAAAAGTGCACCAGAGAATTCACACTGGAGAAAAACCTTACAAGTGTTCACACTGTGACAAGAGATTCAGTCGATCATCACATCTGAAAACACATGAGAGGATCCACACTGGAGAGAAGCCGCACACGTGTGATCAATGTGGAAATAGTTTTGCTTTTAAAAGTCACCTGAAGCAACACATGAGAGTTCACACCGGAGAGAAGCCGTTTAAGTGTGATCAATGCGGGAAAGATTTAAGTCATTCATCATCCCTTAAAGAACACATGATGATCCACACTGGAGAGAAGCTGCACACATGTGATCAATGCGCAAAACATTTCTTAGGGCACCAAACCTGAAGAAACACTTGAAAGTTCATACGAAGGAGAAGCCATATTCATGTTCTGTGTGTGGAAAGAGTTTTTCACAGCGGCAATATTTACATGGACATGAGAAAACTCACACTGGTGTGAGAGAGTACATGTGCTTTGAGTGTGAGAAGACTTTTATTACAGCAAAAGATTTAAAACGGCACCAGATAATTCACACTAGAGAAAAACCTTACAAGTGTTCATACTGTGACAAGAGATTCAGTCTGTCATCATCTCTGAAAAAACATGATAGGATCCACAGCAGAGTGAAGAACAAGCTTGAGATTAACATGGATGATTTGCTTGTAGCCAGTCTTCGAAAGACACAAAACAAAGAAGAGAAAAGAAGTCAAGAAAAGGAGAAGATTGAATATGGGAAGGTCCTCATCAGGAGACAACCGTCTCCAAAGCAAGATAGATGGTGTGAAAAACTAGACAACAAGAGCGATTCAATAAAAGATTGATATGAAACTTATAAAACAGTCATTTGGGCAAAAACATTTTGAGGAAAGTTGTTTTAAATATAAAGTGGACAAACTGACAGAGGACGCCTGTTAAGTACTGTATGTTTCTGCTAGCCATGAAGTAAGTTTGTAACTCGTGTATGTATGAATAGGTATAGTGCAACGTATTTAACATATATCCTGTTGCTTCAGAGAGATGAAGCTTGCAAAACTGCCGTTTGCTGTTAGTGCATGTAGGTCAAGGGTCATATGGAGCAACCGAGACACGTATAACTTCTGCTTTGCTATGATATATTGAAGTAAGTTTGAAGGTAAAACTGTTGCTATGAGACTTGCAGAAGGAAGAGGTCAGTTATGGGTAACAGGAACTATTGTCATGAAATAAAGAGTGTTTAAAGCATAACTATTCATTTTGATGAGCCTCAGACTATCAACACTCATTCAACAAGACATTCAGGATCATCAGCAGATCATCTCACTTTATTCTGAGTGCTTGCTGTTAGAAACACATTATTTGACTCAGGATAGATGATAAAAGCCTGTAAAACTGCTCTATATGTGGCAGGATAATGGAGTTTGTTTATTGGTTTAACAGAGGGTGGGTAGAAGACCAATGAGGTTGTAGCACCGGTGGTATTTAAGAACCTTTATTTTAACGTTTGTTTACACGTCTTGCTGATTCCGGGCCTTTCCCTCCCTGGCATTTCCTTTCCCGACCCTGTGGTTCTCGGTTGGATTTATAGCATTGCTGGTGACAGGCATTTTGAGGAATGGTGGCTGTATGCGATCTCAGGTATGTGTGGCATTCTTGACAAATTTCACGAGTGGTTGTTTGTGATAGTTACGATGTATTGCTTTCGCTGATAGTTAAAGTAGCTATTGTGTAAGTACTGGCTGGCGATTGGCCTGCGGCGCATTGTGAGTAACCATACTTCATCTCAAACTGTAAGTATCCAACATGACATCATGACTTTTGCGTGAACATACACGCCACTTTCAAGTCAAGTAGCGTGTTATCTATACGCATTTTGAGCTATCCGCGTATATATGTCTACGCCATTAAATGTCCGAGTGATTCCGCGTGTCTGTACACGCCGTTAAATGTCCGAGCGAAGCGAAATGTAGATCTACATCTGGCGAGCGATATTTTTTTCCTAGGATGGTAGGGGAAGACTCATAAATGGTATTAACACCAGTGACGGGTAGGTTTAGGGACGGGGTTGGGGTAGGTCATATATTTATATAGACCGTAATGTAACGTTAAGTCAACGGCATTCATAAACACGCTGAAAAGCGATTATGCGTGTTGATAGCACGCCAAAAATGGAAATACGAATTGGCTTGTCATATATATACGCCATTTCATGAGATCAGTCTGAAGTATCTTGTTCCCTTTTTCAGTTGGGATTTTATAGACTTAGTTTTAAGTGTTCAGTGTTTTGTTAAAGGGAAAGGGAACTTCCCCTGGTAGTCACATGTATTGCTCTCGCTAATAGTTTAAATAGCGGGTGTGTGAGTGCTGGCTGGCGGATTCGGCTGCGGCGCATTGAGTAACCATACATCAGGCGTTTGGGTGGTGTTCATCTTAAACCGTAAGTACTGATGCACCGAGATGAAAATTCTGGGCCGAAACCGAAAATTTAGGATGTACTTGGCCGAAAACCGAAACTGAAGCCGAAAATGGCTTCTTTTAAAAACGTATACTGATATATATATATATATATATATATATTAGTGCTGGGCAACGATTAAAAAATTTAATCGCGATTTATCGCATGAATTTCTGCGATTAATCGCATTATGCGCAAAATTGAATAATGAATTCTAAAGTAATGTATTGCACACTTTTGATTTAAATGTACTGCTATATACACAAAAGCGCAATAACATGTGGTTTGCAAAAAACTAAATAAAGCAAATAAGGTGCTTTATACCAGCAGTATTCTCTTTACACAGTAACATTGTAAATCTCAACTTAAAAATTAATGTAATCAAATCAAATATTAAAACAAAGCTATTTGGCACTGGGCATGACCTTTTATCTAGTTAAAACGAGTCCAGTTTTCTTGTTTTTTTTTTCTGAACAGGTATCAACAGGTATCTTTTATCAGGAAGCAGCAGAAACAGTCTATAGTCAGAGGTCATGACCACTACTACAGATATAAGTCGACCAACGTTACTTCTCTGATAGTAGCTTAGGTTTGGTCATGCCATGGTTACACTAAGATTAGGCTACATTAAACAGAGGTAAAGCCCAATATACTTCTACGCCGTAGGCTGTGTGTAGCGCGCGTACCCTGACGTGCACCTCTCCAAAAGCGGGTGCGTTCCTGTGAAACTGTTGCGGTCAAGCTCGCCTTACGCACGCGCCCTCGCCCGCCCGTTGCCGACGTTGAATTGTCTATAACTTGTACACGACGCGCAGCCAGCACAAGTCATTGGAAAGAGAGACTGATCCTCGGCTCGCTGTTTGTGAGTTTCCAGAATCTAAATAGTTATCAGGACATCAACAGAAGGGAATTCACATGGCAGAGCATCCCCGCTAAACTAAACGCAGGCCTATCAGGTAAAGTTATGTAACGTTATAATTTTAATTTAAGTTAAAAAGGCTACAGCTGCGTAGCGCACAGAAGCCGTTAGTTACTATCCGCGCCTGTCATTCACTCGCGGAGCACTGTCTCCCTTTCTGTTCACCTGAGAGAACCTGCCAAAGCCTCTCTCCACTGCTTGTTTGGGTGGTCATTTGCTGGCTGACCAACATCCCACCCCTCCTGTGTTTGGGTGGTTATTTGCTGGCTGACCAACATCCCACCCCTCCTGTGATCCATGGTTTGACTGTAGGCGTGTGTGTAGTATTCAGAGCCAGTGAGCAACGGACAACGAAAAAAAAAAAAAAAAACTGCGTTAACGTGCGTTAAAAAAATTGTCGGCATTAATTCATAAATGCGTTAACGCGATAACGCGTTAACTTGCCCAGCCCTAATATATATATTATATATATATTATATATATATATATATATATTATATATATATATATATATTAGTATAGTTTTTTAATGTTTTTAAATATATATATATATATATATATATACACAGTACAAAACCTAAAATATTTTTAACAATAAATATAAATAATAATACCAAATAATATTATTCTTCAAGTTTTTTAACAGTTGTGCAAAAAGATCCACAATTATCTGAATAACTGCACACAAAATCACAGAATGGCAGTGGGCCTCTATTCTGCTGCTGCATGTAAACAAATTTTTACTTACATTTTAAATTGCTGTGCAAAACAATGCAAATCAACAGTGCAAAAACAGCACTAGAACTTAATCCAAACTCAAACTGTAAACAACATGTAAGCCTATGTAGGAAACACAGTTGTGCAGTGCTACGCAAATTTTAATGTAACTGCTATACAGACAGAAAATTGGACTGGGGGTCTTACATGGGCTTCATGTGGCACACTGCACACACACACAAGGTCTCTCACTCTCTCCCTGTCTGGCGTGCGCGCTACATTTTTTGGAGCACGAGCTCTTGCTCGCTTGCTCTTCCGGGAGATTTGAACTAATTTCCGGGCATCAGGGAGCCGCTATCAATATGCGGGACTAGGGATGCGCGGTATACCGGTACTGCAAAAATACCGGTGTATATATTATATTTCAAACGGTAAAATATCATAATTTTGTTCAATAGCTTGTTTTCATGTGACGTCACGCCACTGCGTTGCCATGGCGCGAAATGCAGATGGAGGGCAGGAAGTGATTTGCTATATTAGAAAGCACTATAACAAACTCAAAATGCCTATGTTTTGCGTAGTTTATGGTTGCTCAAATCGATCAAACCAGGAGGAGTTTTTAATCGTGAGCCAAAAGTTGTTGTTCATAAGGGGGAAAAACAAGAAATTGACAGAAAAACACCGGGGAAAATGCCTTGCAAACCTGCGTCTGCGGTGTGTGTGTGCAGTGATCCTTTCGTCAAATGTGAGTTAATACATTATTTATGTGGCTTATAATTACATTATTTAGGTGTTTAAGTACACTTATGTGGCTGTTTGTGTAACATAACTTACCAGTTTCCGAACTTTGTAAAGTCAAAGTAGGTCTGTAAGACAAGCTGATATCTACCGCTTCGATGGCAGGCAAATCTCTCAATTCAGTTGAAAATCGGTCCTCTTCATAACGTAAGGATCACGTCCAACATATGTTTCGATTTTCTGTTTATATATTTCTCTTGTAATAGCGTGTAAAGTAGTACAGTACGGACTTTCCTCCATCTCGTTCATTGCGCTCTCCACTTCCTGCCCTCCATCTGAATTTCGCGCGTCAATACAATCACGTGACTGCAAACCACCTATTCGGTATTTGATGCGCTGCTGTTTCGAAGTTCACCGCTAGGCGGCAGTGCGCTACCTAAACTGACGCGGGTCATGCGAAAGCGGCAAACGGTGACAACAGAGGAACACGATGGATCAAACGAAGCTCATTCGAATTTTACACGCCCGAAATTAATAAATAGAGAGAGCAGTATGAGTGAAATAAGGCATTACTTTGCCTACTAAAGTCATGAGAAAAGTAAAGAAACAGATCTCAATGCACCACTCTGCAAACGGGGAGGCAACACACATCAAATCTGCCGAAGCACTGGACTCATCAGTTGCTCATCTTGACTTGTTCAAAGAGTTCAGAGATCGACAGGTTAGTCCATCATTCAACTGATTTAATTTAGACTTTTATTGAACACTGAACAGCGCACATACATATGAGCTTATCAATTATATGATACGGTAAACACGAAAGCTCAAATCTGCTTGCATGACGCGCTAGAACCAATTCAAATTAGGTCTCATCATGGGTATACTTTCAAACAAACATATATTAATTGAATTTAAATGAATAAAGAATAAAAGTTTTTAGTATTAGTGATAGTAAAATGAATGGCATATTAGTGCCACTGTGGCGCTCGCTCGCTCGAGAGAGAGAGAGAGAGAGAGAGAGAGAGAGAGAGAGAGAGAGAGAGAGAGAGAGAGAGAGAGAGAGAGAGAGAGAGAAATAGTAAGTAATATAAATATTACTAATGTTACAATTAAGCTACATTTGTCAACATTCATTAGGTAACCTGACCTAACAGTATTATAGCATTTATTAATCTATATCAATCAGTAATTAAATGACCTAAAACATTAAATATACTAATACATGTTTATAGCATGTTAACATTACTTTATGCAATGCATTAAACTAATATGAACCCAAACAGTAACCAAACCAAGATCAATAAATGTTGATAATTCTCTGTTGATGCAAGACAGCTAATGTCATTTCATTATTATATTATTATTATTATTAGCCTATGCGAATCTATTATTATAGATAATAACTTATTTTAATTGTATAATTTCAGTTTTTTTTTTTTTCTAAATCTAAATTTAACCTACTGTATGTTCCCTGACTGATTATTATTTTTTTTTTTATGTACATTTTAGGGCTGGGTAAAAATATCGATTCATCAATGCATTGCAATTATTTGTTTCTCAATTCAATATCGATTTATCAAATCCTATGAATCGATTCAGCCCACCGGCCAGTGGCGGCGCTGTAGGCAACACTCTAGTGAGAGCGTTCAGCGTTGTATAAGACGCTGTTTTTATCATAGAGAATGTTTAAATACCGTAGACATCATGATGTCTATGTTAAATACTAATATCAGCTTACGAGGGAAACGGAGGCGGAGTTAGTGGTGCTTCGGAGGCTGCTACAGCTGGAGATGATTCGGGGGAGAGGTCTGTGCCCCTTTACTAGAGTTGTGACGTTCGCGAACGAATCGAGTCTTTTGAACGGCTCATAAACATGAACGATGGGAGCCGAGTCGCAGCTGGAGGGGAGCCGTTCTTTCTGTCGTTTTTTTTTTCCTATGCGTGTTTCACACATATGCACACAAATTAGCTCCTCAGTAAAAGGGGAAGGGGCGCACCCAGCGCAGGGATGCTAATGGTGTGTTCACATCGAACGCGAATAGAGCATCAAATACGCGTCTAGTTAGACGCTTGAACATTCGCTCGAATTCAAATTTTTCAACTTGCGAGGAAGACATTCGCGGCAAACGCGCCGGCCCGTCACATAGTTACTCCAGTAAAAAAACACACACATGCGAGTGCCTCTCGGAACTGCTTTGTATTTATTTACATTGCATTTTGTGTTCATGTTATTGTATCTACAGTATATATTTACAACTTTAAATATTTTTAGTTTTTTTTTTCAAAATGTTCTTGTGGTATTGTATGAATAACATAAGTCAACATAGCTTTACACATACACACACTTTGTAGCCTACTAAAGGTAAATCCAAAATAGTGATGTCACTTTCTAAAGCAGAGGGATGTTGTGCAACCCTATGGAATATAGTCCACACATGACAAATGAGGTAATAATCAATATTTCAGAATAATTCAAACTCAGATATTGGTGTGTGATATCTGAGCTTTAATTATTTGACTACAAATCTCACCTCATCATTCCTCCCAGTGATTATTTCCAGGATAAACTGAGATGCCCCCAAGCTGGCTTCTTAAAACTGACTAAATATTTAAAAAGAGCCAAAAGAGCCGTTCTTTTGAACGGCTCTTTGAAAGGAACGGATCGCCAAGATCCGGATCCCCTCAAAGAGCCATAAATCCCATCACTACCCTTTACCGACCAGAGCGCGCGCTGACACGGAATACACCCTTGTTCATACGCGTCCGTTTCTTTTACTGTCTATAATCCGCACGAGCGCGAAGGTGCGCGCGGCAAAAATAACGTTTATTCAAACTAAGTTGTCCTATATAACAGACGACCGTCGCAACGTTCAAAAAACCTGCATGTGCACTAGTTTGATAACAAATGCTTCAGAGTTAACGTTATTGTACTAAAATGTTATGAGTTATATGACGGACATGTCTGTAATGTATCCTACATATAGGGACAGTAAATAAGCCAAAGGTTCTCTGATCAGCTGTTCAGTGTTATTTATTGTGTTGCAAAATAGCACTTTGTAATGTTATAATATCTATGATTGCACTTTGTTTTATGAATATGCACATTTTGTGCTTCTGTTTACATTTCTTTTATAACTTGAATGTATAGGAAGAAATATACGTTCTACTACTTACAGTTACATGCACTTTAGAGGTGTTAATAAAGCACCTGTTTGTTACAGTTGTGGTTTGTATTCAACATGTACAATATTGTACAGTTTGTTCTACTAAATAAATTATGACAGGAAACATGCTTGTGTTAATTTGTACTTAAACATTGGTAATACTGCACACATTATTTAAAAATATACCCATGTACTTAATTACTTGTGTATTTACTTATTATTGAATCGATATCGAAGCTAATAAATCAATATCGAATCGAATCGAAATCGAATCGAATCGAAGCCTCAAGAATCGAAATCGAATCGAATTGTGAAATTCCTAACAATACCCAGCCCTAGTACATTTTGATACCTTTTCTTTGCACATTTGGTAGTGGAGAGTTTCAAGCAGTGTTTTTTACGTGTCACTTAAATTGAGACTTTTTTTTTTTTTTTTACCTGTGGTATTGATTTAGTATCGATACCGAGGTATTAGATTCTGGTATCGTACCGAAGATTTACCAAAATTGTGGTATCGAGCCATCCCTATGCGGGACACATCCCTATCTTTGATAGGCAGACGCATGATAACAGCTTGACCGTGAGTAAAACCTAAGCGCTTGCGCAAGGATGGAGGGGCGGGTGACGTTCATTTTCGGTTTACGTTTTCGGCTGTTTTTTTTATATCGGCCAGAAATCGATAATGCCATTTTCGGCCGAACATTTTCGGCGGCCTAAATTTCGGTGCACCCCTAATTTGCTGTACTGAGTTGTGAATTATTTACTTTTATTTATGGCAAAATGATTTTCTATATGCAATAAAAAAAAAAAATTCTCTGTATCTACATGCCCTGGATGCTGTGTTCTCAATTTTTTTATGTAGTGTCTAATGAATGCTGATGAGTGTTTTTATATTGACTGGGTGTGTTTATGTTTTGAAAGCATTGTTTGATTTTGAGCACATATCAAATGGTTTTGAAGCAAGTGTTTGATTTTGCCAGAAGAGTCAGGGGTTTTGTGAATGTAGTTTAAAGACTGGGTTTTGTGTTTAAAGTTTTGAGAATATGGGTGAAGGTTTCAAGAAATGTGTCTTAGCAATTGTGAAAAACTATGTAATGCTCCCTGTTGATAGTGTTTTTAGGTCACTGTGTTATGAGTGACATGCATGTTTTCTGAATGAGAATTAGTTGTGATTGGTGGAACGAGCTTATTTTGAGACATGTATGAAGTGTTTTGTTGGTGTAAATGAGTTTTGGAGGTTATTTTATAGTTTTTTTGATATACTGATTTCTGATATAGGTGTGTTCAATTTTGAGTGCTTGTGTGTTACCGATGACAACAGTGTGTTGCTTGTGTTTCACTTTTGGGGGCTGTGTAGGGGTGGAAAGATACACAGAAGTCACGGTTCGGTTCATACCTCGGTTCAGACATTACGGTTCGGACGATTTCGGTAGGCTACAATGGAGTGAAAAGCAAAACAAAAATGCAGAAGGCATTTTTATAAATGTCTTAAGCCTTGTATTTTTTAAATAAGTTTTATTAATAAAGGCATAAAACTAAAATTTATTTGTAGTCCACTGACAGGAATTTTATATCATTAGTTTATTAATTAAATTATTAAAAAGATGAAAAGACCTTGAGATATGTTTGGTAATTGTACCTCAATGAGTTTAAAATTAATTTGCTATTTCAGATCAATATATTTGTTTTCCTTCATTTTAGTTAACCCTAACTTTATTCTCATCTGAATTTTTAATTGATTTCCGTATAAAATAATACTACCATTAAAAAGTTTTGTTAACAGTTGTAGGTTACAGTTTGATAAGAGTTTAGAGTGTGACAAAAGCACAATGTTGTGTTTTATTGCGAGTGTACACAACAATTTGCAGTTTTAATGATGTCCTGTATGAAAAAAATGACGGAATATGTTTTTGTTTCCACTGTTCATCGCGCACGAGAGATCTCTCTCTCGCACGCGCACACACACACAGTTATCGCGCGATTCGCGCCAGTGCCTCTCTCTCGCGCGCGCGCGCACACACACACTGTTCATCGCGCCTCTCTCTCTCTCTCTCTCTCTCTCTCTCTCTCTCTCTCTCTCTCTCTCTCTCTCTCTCTCTCTCTCCCTGTTCATTGCTACGTTCACATTCACACCAAAAGCGAATAGAGCGAAATTTATCGCTATTTAAGAGTTTTTTTTTTTGTACCGTGTATTCTCCGTGCAAATTCGTGCACCGAACCGTGACGCCCGTACCGTTTCGGTTCGCCACCCCTAGGGCTGTGTGTGCCATTCTGAGTTGAAGTGCACCACAATGCTACATGTGCTTTGTGAATGACAATGTGTTTACAGTTTTGCACAAAGAGTGATTCCGATTTGCTAGTTAAGTCTAACTACATGAGAAGTGTTTAAAGTCCTGCAAACTGTGTGATTCAATCAATAAAGTGGTTTGTACACTTGCAACTTTGGTTTTGCAAATGGATTTTAGTGTTTTACCAATTCAAAAATACTGTAAATCAAGCTGCTGAGTAGGGCCGCAACGACGCGTCGACGTAATCGATTACGTCGACTATGAAAATACGTCGACACGCATGAAATGCGTCGACGCGTCACATTAATTATTTACGTTTAAATAAATATTTTATAATATTAAATTTGGGAATACTTTAAACTACAGCTAAACAGAAAGGTGCTTTGTAGGGGTGCACCGAAATTTCGGCCGCCGAAAATGTTCGGCCGAAAATGGCATTATCGGTTTCGGGCCGAAATAAAAAAAACAGCCGAAAACGTAAACCGAAAATGAACGTCAGGCGCCCCTCCCATCCGTGCGCAAGCGCTTAGGTTTCACTCACGGTCAAGCTGTTATCACGCGTCGGCGTCTGCCTATCAAAGATAGGGATGTCTCTCCCGCATATTGATAGCGGCTCCCTGATGCCCGCAAATTAGTTCAAATCTCCCGGAAGAACGAGACGAGAGCGAGAGCTCGTGCTCCAAACCGTGCAGCGCGCACGCACGCCAGACAGGGAGAGAGCGAGAGACCTTGCGTGTGTGTGCTAGTGTGCCACATGAAGCACATGTAAGACCCCCAGTCCAATTTTCTGTGTGTACAGCAGTTACATTAAAATTTGCATAGCACTGCACAACTGTGTTTCCTAAGGCTACATAGGCTTACATGTTGTTTACAGTTTGAGTTTGGATTAAGTTCTAGTGCTGTTTTTGCACTGTTGTTTTGCACAGCAATTTAAAATGTAAGTAAAACATTGTTTACGCAGCAGCAGAATAGAGGCCCATTGCCATTCTGTGATTTTGTGTGCAGTTATTCAGATAATTGTGGATCTTTTTGCACAACTGTTAAAAAACTATTTTATTTGATGGAACATAAAACTTGAAGAATAATATTATTTGGTATCATTTATATTTATTGTTAAAAAATATTTTAGGTTTTGTGTATATATATATATATATATATATATATATATATATATATATATTATATTAGTATACGTTTTTAAAAGAAGCCATTTTCGGCTTCAGTTTCGGTTTTCGGCCAAGTGCATCCTAAAGTTTCGGTTTCGGCCCAGAATTTTCATTTCGGTGCATCACTAGTGCTTTGTTCATTATGCAAAGCTGAAATGGCATACCATGGCAGCACAACTGCTATGAACGGGCATCTTAAAAGGAAACATCCTGTGACTCGGTCTCTCCAAGTACGACGAGCCAGCTGGGAATTAGTAGGCTATTTATTACAGTGAGGTTTTTTTTGGAGGAGTTGTTGCGGTCATACCTGCTGTGTTTCGGTCAAAAACGCATCGACGTCTATATAGAGCTGTCGGCTACAGCTTGTGTGCTAGGTATACTGCGCGCAAAACATACATGTGTGAGAGACACACGCAACGCAAGTCTCTCGTGCGTGCGCGACTGCGCGCGCTATGTTATGCATAGATTCCGGGAGATTTGAACTAATTTGCGGGCATACCCGCAATAATTTTCCCTCCCTTGACTATAATAGGCCTCAAAAATATTAATAAAAAGTATTACACTACTTACCATCTTATGCAACACTGTTAAAAAGACCTGAATGTAATTTTTTTTGCACTCACTCGAGGCCCACCGAGTTTACCCTCATAACACGTCAACACAGCTAAAAGTTTTCTATATTTGACCATTTATTGAAAGTGTAAATGTCTGATAAATTGCACTAATATTCTCCTACACAGTATTATATTTATATGTTAATAAGTCTACAGTGTTGTCTGGTCTGTTCTCCATTTATTTTGAAAAGCAATGTTTTTTCTTCTTCTGATGTTTTTTGTGACGCTGAACTTCCTGCTACTCTCTCGTCACAATCTAGTGCTCAAGCGTTGTCAGTAAAAACTTGTAAACACGTTTGTTATTTATCATGTTCATCCATTTGAATCTTGTAAGGAAAGAGTTTACATTGTGATTTACTTTATTATTTTGTATTGTTTGTACATGTTATTTCTAAGAGCTCCGAATTGTGAGGCATAATATCGGTGCCAGATAATAAAAAAAGGACAATAACAATGAGATGTTGATAAAATGAGTAAAGAGTTTATTCCATAATTACATGAAGCAAATACAAACATAAAGTAAAAGTGTATGAGACAGATCTCTCTCTTTACTGACTTATAAGAGCCAAAGCATCTCAAGAGGAGAAGAGTCCAGTTTCAAAGATACTTGAAAGTATATCTTGTGTTTGCATGGAAGAGAAGTGGAAGAGAAACTATATGTTCTGATGAAAAACAATGAAGAACGAGTTAAAAATATATATCAGATTCATGTCTATTAAAAGTGTTATGGTCTTCTTTTTCAGCTCCTGAACTTTGCCTCCAAAGGTTTTTCCAGTGTGAAATTTCCTGGTGGTCTTTTTCTGTATTAAAGGACTTCCTGCATTTCACTTCCCAGTGTGAACTCTCATTTTGATCTTCAGCCTTGATTTACATGTGAAGAAGACATCCCAACCTGCAAGAAGTCATTTCAGGGAGGTATATCTTGGTGACTGGATTGTTGACCGGGGGGGTTGACTAGCTTTCGCACACTCACGCAGTATATTCTGTCTGGCATACGCGCTCCAGATTCCAGGAGATTCTAACTAATTTGCGGGCATCAGGGAGACGCTATCAATATCCGGGAGACTTGGGATGTCTGGTGAAGTGTTTTTTAGGAGACAGATTTATTGGCTTCTGTTTTTCCTTTCTTGCTCACGTCCATCAGGTCTAAAAGAAACATAAAATCTTGCTAAAATCAAACTTGCTAATCATCTCTTACTCATGTAGTTAAAGAATCTTTTAAGAATCTTTTGTTTCAAATCAGAGGTTCAGAGCGTGTATCAAACTGTGAACGTCACGTGATTTCAGTAAACTTGTCACGTGAGGTTGAAGCAGACGAGGAAGTAGGATCCATTTGCAGCATTTCTTTATTACACAAACTATACAGACTCAGGAAACAGGACAATGGAACAGAACAACCATGCAACATTAAGGACCCACAAAGACTGAACAAGACATACAGGCTTAAATACAAAGGTAAACGAGCTAACAAGGGGGGTGTGGCTAATAGGAAACACCTGTGACAGACTAATAAACATAACGGGGAGCTGCTAAACATGAAACAAGAGACAAGAGAAACACAGACTAGACTTGTGACATGCATGAAACATGACAGAAACACAACCTAGACTGTGACAAACATGAAACCAGACAGAAAAACAAAACTAGGCTTCGTTGCCTCATAATGTTTCAAAATGTTTTAAATGTCAATGATCTCTGTGAACCCATCATGCAGCGAACCATTGAACAAGTGTCTACGATACCAATCTTTCATTTGAAAGTCACGTATCTAGTATCTGTAAAACCGCATTTTTCCATCTTTAAAATATATAAGAATTACACCATATGCTCTCATTGACAATTGCAGGACAATTAGTTCATGTGTTCATGACATCAAGACTAGATTATTGTAATGCTCTACTGGGTGGTTGCCCTGCACGCTTAATAAACAAACTACAGCTGGTCCAAAACGCAGCAGCTCAAGTTCTTACCAGAACCAGGAAGTATGACCATATTAGCCCGTTTCTGTCAACAATGCATTGGCTGCCTATTAAACATCGTATGCATTTTAAAATATTGTTGATTACTTAAAAAGCACTAAATGGTTTAGCTCAGTACTTGAGCGAGCTCTTAACGCATTATAGTCACGTCTATTGCCATCTCAAAATTCCGGCCAGTTAATAATACCTAGAATATCAAAATCGACTGCTGGCGGTAGATCCTTAACGAGGATCCTTGACGAGTTAATAGATTACAATCGACAAAGTGTCCTGTGTCAACACAAAAGAGACTTTGGTGCTCAGCACATGAAAATAAACTACTTACTGTTATCTCAGACTGTGGTGATGTGGTTTCTCCACTGTGTGGATCTTCATGTGTCGCTTCAGGTTACTTCTAATAGAGAAACTATTTCCACAATGATCACACGTGTGCGGCTTCTCTCTGCTGTGGATCATCTCATGTGCATTCAGATGTGATGAGTCACTGAATCTCTTGTCACAGTGTGAACACTTGTAAGGCTTTCTCCAGTGTGAATTCTCTGGTGCCGTTTTAAACAGCTCGCTGTAGTAAAAGTCTTCCCACACTCAAAGCACATGTACTCTCTCACACCAGTATGAGTTTTCTGATGTGCATGTAAATATTGCAGCAGTAAAAAACTGTTTCCACACACAGAACATGAATGCGGCTTCTCCTTCGTATGAACTGTCAGGTGTGTCTTCAGCTGTGATGCCCTAAGAAATGTTTTGCCGCATTGATCACATGAGAACGGCTTCTCTCCAGTGTGGATCATCATGTGAACCTGGCCTGATGATTGACTGAAACTTTTCCCACACTGATTGCATACATGTGGCTTCTCTCTCTTGTGGATCCTCATGTGAACATTAAGATTTTGTTTGTATGAGAAACTCTTCCCGCACTGATCACACGTGTGCAGCTTCTCTCCAGTGTGGATCCTCTCATGTGCTTCCAGACTTATTAAATGACTGAATCTCTTGTCACAGTGTGAACACTTGTAAGGTTTTTCTCCAGTGTGGATCATCTCATGTGTTTTCAGATATGATGACTGACTGAATCTCTTGTCGCAGTGTGAACACTTGTAAGGTTTTTCTCCAGTGTGAATTCTCTGGTGCAGTTTTAAACTGTTTGCTGTAGTAAAAGTCTTCTCACACTCAAAGCACATGTACTCTCTCACACCAGTGTGTATTTTCTGATGTGTTTGTAAATTTTGCAGCAGTGAAAAACATTTCCACACACAGAACATGAATGCGGCTTCTCTTTTGTATGAACTCTCAGGTGTGTCTTCAGGTCTGATGCCCTAGGAAATTTGTTGCCACATTGATCACATGTGAACGGCTTCTCTCCGTTGTGGATCCTCATGTGAAGTTCAAAATTATATTTGCGTGTGAAACTCTTTCCACACTGAGTGCAGGTTGTAGATTTCTTGGCTGCTCTTTTTTAAAAAAATGTATTTTTAGTCTTTGAGCGACTCAAAGGTTTTTCTCCAGGTTGGACATGATGTTCCTCCTTCACTTTACTCAGTTCTTCTTTCTCCTCCTCCACTTCACTCAGTTCTTCTCTGTCCTCCTTCACTTCACTCAGTTCTTCACTCTCCTCCTCCACTTCACTCAGTTCTTCTCTCTCCTCCTTCACTTCACTCAGTTCTCTCTCCTCCTCCACTTCACTCAGTTCTTCTCTCTCCTCCTCCACTTCACTCAGTTCTTCTCTGTCCTCCTTCACTTCACTCAGTTCTTCTCTGTCCTCCTTCACTTCACTCAGTTCTTCTCTGTCCTCCTTCACTTCACTCAGTTCTTCTCTGTCCTCCTTCACTTCACTCAGTTCTTCTCTGTCCTCCTTCACTTCACTCAGTTCTTCTCTGTCCTCCTCCACTTCACTCAGTTCTTCTCTGTCCTCCTTCACTTCACTCAGTTCTTCTCTCTCCTCCTTCACTTCACTCAGTTCTTCTCTGTCCTCCTTCACTTCACTCAGTTCTTCTCTGTCCTCCTTCACTTCACTCAGTTCTTCTCTGTCCTCCTTCACTTCACTCAGTTCTTCTCTGTCCTCCTTCACTTCACTCAGTTCTTCTCTGTCCTCCTTCACTTCACTCAGTTCTTCTCTCTGCTCCTCTACTTCACTCAGTTCTTCAATCTCCTCCTTCACTTCACTCGGTTCTTCACTCTCCTCCTCCACTTCACACAGGTCTGGCACGGAAGAAAACAGTGAAAAGGGCACGGAAGAAAAAAGTGAAAGGACATACAAATGAGTGCTGATGTAATGGTAGAAAATAGAACTGCTATAAAATATGATAATTTGATGACTTTTTATAAATTGATTATATATATTTGATCAATGACAATTATTTATCATGATATTACAGTTTTTCTCGATTGTTTACACACATTTTCTGAAAGAATGCCTCAAATTCTCAGAACTCTACACACAAATCCAAAAACACACACACAATGGGCAAAACCCCTCAATTCTCCTGCAAAATGAAACTTTACATTCAAAACAATGTTATTTCTTCTCAAAATGGTATTTTGTTTTCAAATGACACACACAAACCATCATATGAATAGACATTTATAAGAACCAGTTGAACACTGATGTGCTCAATGTAAAACACTGTGATGAATGGAAAACACTTCTTCTCCATTCATCATAATGACTCAGGCCTTTTTTGTTCAGTGTTACAGTTACTACAGACAGTACATACATAAGTGTGTTGTAAAATATTTGAGAATATTGTTTTTATACCCAGAACACACAAATACACGGAAACAAATATATTTTATTTTCCCCACAAAAACAATGGGAGATAGATCGCACATTTCGTTCATCCCAACCAACACAAAGTTGCACATACAGTGGTCTACATACAAAACAACAGAAAAATGTACTATGCAGTTACAGTAAAAATAAATAAACAAATAAATAAAATAACTATGCTGCATCTTCTCTTCTGTTTCGGTCTTTTACGCTAAAGCTCTGATTGCTAATTGTAAAACTGTGTGACATGTGTTTGCCCATGTGACGAGTCAGTGTGCAGATCTGAATGGCAGTGTGTTTCTTGGGAAAACAAGAGATTTTGTGCATGAAAATTGTGCCAAATGCAGAGAATTGTGTGTAATGTTTTGAAAAACGTACGTTTTAGAACTGCAATTTGAGTGTAAAGCAGGAATTGTGCTTGTAGTTTAGCAGAACTGGTTAAGGGGGTTGGTGAATGAGTTACATGTTGTGGTCATTGTGTCTCAAGTACCAGAAATTGTGTGTAAACAATTGAGAAAAACTGTAACATTAAAATATACAATACTGCTATATTTTGACACCAACTTTGAGATTGATATTTATTTTACTAAAAACGTTTTGAATATTAATGGCTGTTCACACTAGACTTTTCCTTCTAAAGTGAAGTAATGTGAAAGTGGGGCACCAGAAACACAAGCTCAAGTGAATAACTATGAGAAATTCAAGTGGAGAGGATTTTTTTTTATGTATTGTTTAGGGCTGTCAAAATAACGCGTTAATTTCGATTAATTAATCTGAGAAAAAATAACGCGTTACAAAAAATAACGCCGATTAATCCATTCCGTATTGACCTTTGACCGAGCCGTTATAGCCCCCATTCGACTGTAAAATAAAGAAGGGAGACAAGAACGCGCTGCCTGGATCATTGATTGGAACATTTACTTATAAAAAACGGCTTGATGGAAGTATTGATAAAAAATAAAGTCGTCTGCAATGTCTGCCGCAAGGAATTTGCATTTCACTGGAGTCCGTCAAATCTAAAGTACATCAATGCAAAGCATCCAGGTCCAGGAGTAAATGTTGATCCAGAGGTACGAGCTAGCGCGTCCCGCCAACTCCAACGTCATCTTCAAACTTAAACCACACTCGAGCAAGTACACTGAAGCGCTAATCTAGCAAATCTGCGTGTGCGTGAGTGAGTGAGTGAGTGTGTGTGTGTGTGTGTGTGTGTGTGTGTGTGTGTGTGTGTGTGTGTGTGTGTGTGTGTGTGTGGTGGTTGTGTGTGTGTGTGTTGTGTGTGTGTGTGGTGGAGAGAAAGCGTGTGTGAGTGAGTGAGTGTGTGTGTGTGTGTGGTAACAGTGAGTGTGACTGGCTGAAGGAGAAGTAGGCTACTGTAGAAGTGAGGCAGATGTGTCTACAAATTTAAAATTTTTGCTTTGTTGATTTTTTTTGTGAAATGTGGTAAAAGGGGCAGATTTATGTTCAATTGCACAAAATAGCCCTGGAATTGATATTGCACTATGTTAAACTTTTGGTCGCTTGCCCGAGCTTTTTCATGGCACATACAAGATAAATAGTGTTGACATTGAGGGCAGTGTTCATTTATTCATTTTGTCCCCTAGGTTATAACTGTGGCCTGAGTTGTACAGTGAAAAAAATATTTTTTGAATTTATTTCCCATATTATTAGGTCATATTGTTGATTGTTATGGCCATTATTTGAACAGTGAAAATAATATTAAAAGAGTTTTTGAACTTTAAATGTCACTAATGCTGATTATTCATTGATTCGTTTGAATTGAAATATGTAAAATACTTTCTCTGCAAAAATTATGTATGCGATTAATTTAGATTAATTAATCACAGAGTATGTAATTAATTAGATTAAAAATTTTAATCGATTGACAGCCCTAGTATTGTTATTATTTATTATATGTTGAATTTATGTTTGTAAAAAAGCTGCTGCAGAGTTTGATGTCATTTCACGACCGTTGCGGTGTTTGTAGAAACTTCACACGCTCAAAGTGTAGAGTGGCCGCGGCTTTAATTCGTTTTAAATTAGTAATTTTTATTAGCATTACCTGTGTCCTACATGTTTCACCCAACTCTGTTACTCCTGACATGATTTTCCTTCTTTTAAAAACAGAGCAATTCTTAAAATTTTACACAAACTGTAGCATTGACTGTATTCATCAACCCTCAGGGCTCCAGACTGCGACCAAATGCGACTGAATTTTACATCCAGTCGCACATGTGCGACCAGTAAATTAGTCCCTTTTTTTGTGTGGAAAAGGCTGGAAAGGGCTTATCAATGAATCTGGAATGTGTAGCAGACCAATGAGTGTGAGAATAATAGGGAATTGCCACTGTAAGTGGCTAATGTGTGGAGGGGGAGGGTCCTAGAGACAGAGACAAATATCACAACCTTCTATGTGCGTCTGAGCAATGAGCATTGAGCAAGCAAACTATTGACTCGTTCTTCCGACCTGCGGCTAGTGTGCCAGTTAAATTCACTTGCTAGCTTCCAAAATAATACAGAGATTTAAAAAAAACACGTGAACAAAAAGATAACTCTTTGTAAACACTAGTTCAATGTGAGTGCTCGAACATGACCTGTTATTTCGAGTTGATAGCGCACGAGCGCAGCCGAGAACTGGACTGCAGACGTTACCATCGATCGGTGTTTAAACTAAACTCATTTAACCTTTGCCAATGTAAACATTCAAGAGCAAGACGCAAAAGAGAACTCACAGCTAGAATATTTGTGCGTGCTTGTGTGTGTGCGAGCTCCCGTGTGTGCGTCTGTGTAGGCTACTCATCTCAGACAGCGTGCAAATATTGAGTTATCTTACAAGTCTTGCACTTGAATGGACATATTCACACAAAAAGTATGCCAACATGTCCGTCTTGATGAGTATCCTATAGCAGATATAGTCTGTTATGCCTAAAAGGTGCAGTGTGTAGCTTTTAGCGACATCTAGCGGTTCGGTTGCGAGTTTGCACTAAGGGCTCAGCCCACCGCTCACCCCTCCCTTTCGAAGAAGCTACGGTGGCTAAGTAAGGGTTAATGCCCGACGAGGTGTCCGTTGTCAGGTTTTAATGGACGACGGCGAGGTGTAAACCGGCCGACGCGCAGCAGAGACGTTGCCTCCGCCGAAGTCCATTAAAACCTGACAACGGACACCTCGAAGGGCATTAACCCGCTTATACCATGGTCACTTGCCAAATAAAACATTTTTAAAACATTAGTTTATATTTTAATTAGGCTAAATCTATTTTTTTCAAATAACAACTTGCCTGACAGTTTATTTAGCAACCGGAGATATTTATAGTCCGCTCAGCTTGTAGAACCCTTCAGTTTCAAAAATGCATTTTTAGTTCATGAAACACAAAGGCATAGTTATTTTTTTTATTACACATAAAACACTATGTGTTACACTTGTCTACACTAACCACAGCCTCCGAAGCACCTCTGTAACGTTAGGTCGACTCTCCGATGCTGGACTGGAGAGCCGTCAAATAATGTCTGTGACAGGCCATCGATGCGAGAGCAGTCTGCGGGCTTACTGGGCTCCGTCAGTCCATGAGAACAGTGTGAGAGACTGAATCTCATAAAGAAGTATTATTAGACAGAATAATTATACTAAACATCGCCACAAGAAGGCGCTGATAGCACGTAAATGCGTTCACCTAGACATGCCAAATATTCAGGATAGAACGCTGATCACCGCGTGATAATAATCATCTCCAAAGTAATCGTACAGCCAATAATAACATAATATCTAAAACATTACATTAGTAACATATAGAAGCTCCGAAAAGATACTGAATAGAAAGTAATACAGCATATTCATGCTAATCGGCTGGTGCTCGCGCTGATGAACATAGACTACCAGTTTCTAAATATCAATGGAACAAACATAGAATTATGAACTTACTTGGTATGTACGCACACGGTGACTCAATGTACATGTATATCAGCTGAATAATCGTCGAACACTACAAATTGACTATACTCAAACTGTCGAGCACTATTGATTAACATTTGCGATGCATCTTTTCTCTCCCTCACAGTTCGCCTCAGCACGAATGTCACTATAGCAACCTCGCACGCTGTGATTGGTCTAAAACGTCCAGAACATTTAAGGACGTCCCGGCCTTTTGTACAGCCGCCCCCGAATTCAAGAACTGAATTCGATCATCTCAAAAAAGGTCTAAATTTTGTCCTGGTCGTCCTCAGGTAGAGCTGGAAGCTGGATGAGGCGAGCCGCAATCCGCGTGTAAGTCTTACCCTTGACATCTACATTGGCTGTCCGGACACGCCCATCAGAACCTGGAAACACCTGGGTGATCCTGCCTACTGGCCAGAGAGCACGAGGAAGTTGGGGATCGACGATCATGACCACGTCTCCACTTTCCAATGACTTCTTCTCGGTCCTCCACTTCTGGCGAGCTTGAAGACCAGGTAAGTAGTACTTGAGGAAATGTCTCCAAAAGTGGTCAGCCAGCAGTTGGCTGTGGCGCCAACGTCTGCGACTCAGAATCTCGGACTCTTGGTAGACTACCTGAGGTAAGGATGCATCTCGACGGCCGATTATGAAGCAGTATGGGGTTATCGGATCAGGGTCAGCCACGTCCGAGGAGGTATACCCAAGGGGCTTTGAGTTGAGTATACCTTCGACCTCAATCAGAACTGTTCTTAGGACTTCCTCCGTGACGGTTTGAGCCCCGATGGTCACTATGAGGGTTGTTTTGATCGAGCGGATCTCTCTCTCCCAGCAACCGCCGAAGTGAGGAGCGCCTGGCGGGTTGTAAACAAACTTTATCTGCTGGCTGGCGAGGTGACTCTGTAGCTCATCTTGGAGGGTGGCGAAAGAGTCCTCTAATTCCCGTTCTCCTCCCTTAAAGTTGGTGCCTTGGTCGCTCAATAACTCGTACGGCTTCCCTCGGCGTGCAATGAACCGCCGTAGAGACATCAAGAACGAATCAGAGTCCATACTGGTGAGAAGATCGAGATGGACTGCCCTGGTGGTCATACACTTGAAGATTATGCCCCACCAGTTCTCGTTACGTCTGCCAATCTTAATTATGAAAGGGCCGAAACAGTCCATGCCAGTCGAGTAAAAGGCTGGACGGAAATATCTCTTTCTGGTCAGGGGTAGGTCAGCCATGAGAGGAACTTCCGGACGACCTCCCCATTTCCTACACTCTGTACACTGACGCTGGTGTCGGCGAACAGCTTCTCGGCCTCTCAGAATCCAGTATGTCCTCCTGATCTCGGTGAACAGTCTCTCTGTTCCGAGGTGACACAGTCTCTCATCATAATCCTTAATAATTAACTCCGTAGTAGGATGTCGAGGGTCGAGAACCACTGGATGAGCAACATCCGCTTCTAGTACCTCACAGTGTCGTAGACGGCCTCCTACATGAATCAATCCATCAGTAGCATCAAGCTCAGGGGCGAGTGAAACCAATCTGCTTGAGGCTGACACTTGTTTGTCTGACTTCAAAAGTTTTAGCTCATCGGGAAAAGACTCTGACTGAGCTTGGCGAAGGACTGCTTGTTGAACGTCTCGTTGGAGATCAGCACTGGAGGTGTAGGCCGCCCCGTGAAGCTCCTGCCCATAGGCGTTCAGGCACTCCGACAGCGTGTTATAGTGCGGTGACTGAAGTGAGTGTGCAGTTGTGGTCATTAACCCAGAGAAGGCTGACTGTCTTAACTCACTGCTTGGCTCTTCAAATGATATAGAGGGCTGTCCGGGCCAACTATCAGGTGGCAGCTTGAGGAATGCCGGCCCCTGGCTCCACCGGCTCCCTATAGCGAGGTCACGAAGAGGCTTGCCTCGCGTGATGTCATCCGCTGGGTTGTCTGCGGATCTGACATAGCACCAGGTGGACGAAGCTGTTATTTCTTGGATCTCCGCCACCTGAGTTCCTACGAACACCTTGTAACGACATGAACTGGAAGTAAGCCATTGTGAGCACGGTGGTGGAGTCTGACCAGAGCGTGGTGGAGTGAATAGCAATTGTAAGCTCTGTAGTCAGGAGTTGAGAGAGTTGTGCTCCAGTAAGAGCGGCACACAGCTCTAAGCGGGGTATAGATTGCTGCTTGCGGGGCGCAACACGGGATCTGGCGGCGATAAAGATGACTTCTACTTGACCTTCTTTGTCTTCTGTCCGCAGATAGGCCACGGAACCATATGCCTGCTCAGATGCATCACAGAAGAGGTGGATGTCGTATCTGCAGGACGGGTGATCCATCTGTGAGCTGACATAGCATCGGGGTAAGGATATCTTCTCTAGTCCACTCAACTCTTTCTCCCACTCGAACCATGAAGCAAGGAGTTCCTCAGGTAACTGCGGATCATCCCAGTCGCGCTTCTTATCCCATAATCGCTGGACCAGTACCTTCGCTCGGGTGGTATAAGGGATAATATAACCGAGAGGGTCATATTGGCTGGCCAGTACGTGGTAGCTGCTACGCATTGTCACAGTAGAGCAGCGGCTACCTCTGTGTTTGTAACGTAGGGTGTCAGACTGACAGTGCCAGTGTAATCCAAGCGTAGACTCATGGACATCTTGTTGGCCTTGACTAAGCTAGAGGTCACAGGTATTTGATCTCGACTCAGAAGGGAGGTGAGTAATCACTGACGGGCAATTGCTGGCCCATTGTCGAAGCTCAAATCCTCCGGTGGTTAAGAGAGAACATAATTGATCAACTAGGTCTCTGGCTTCTCTGAGGGAGTGAAGACTATGTAGACAATTATCAACATAGAATGATTTCTCAATTACCTCACTGACTGAGTCTCCAGACTAGCTGTAAGTTATGACGTGACTCTGCAGGGCATAGGTGGCACAACAGGGACTGCATGTGGTGCCAAAGGGGAGCACTTGCCACTGGTACACGTCAGGGGGTTGTTCTGGCTTCAAGTCACGCCACAGGAATCTGAGTAAGGGCATGTCATCAGGGAGCAGCCTCACCTGGTGAAACATACCTCGAATATCACTGCTTATGGCAACCGGATGCTCTCGGAAGCGGAGCAGAACTGCTAGCAGTGATGAACCTAGCGTGGGTCCTGGAAGAAGAAACTCGTTAAGGCTGTGACCTTCATATTGGAAGGAGCAGTTATAGACGACCCGATTCTTGTTATTATGTTGCACCATATGGTGGGGAATGTACCATGACTCTGTAGAGCTCACCACTTCTTTCGGTTGCAACTTGGCTATATAACCTGCCTCCTTCAGCCTAGTAATCTCCGCCTGGTAGGCCGAAGCCTGATCTGGATTCTTAAGCAGTCTCCTCTCGACACTCCTAAGCTGAGGGAGAACGACTTCTTTGGCCATGGTCAGCTGTGGCATGCTCTGCCTCCGAAGCAGTGGCGTAGCATACCGCATCGTCCCCTCTACCTCCACTCTCACGGTCTACTCCTGCAAGAGCCTAATAGCTTCTTGGTCTAGCTTGGATCTCGTCACCACCTTGTCACTGCGGTATGGAATCACATCCATTAGCCATAATCTCTCTACGTGAGCAAACAGATCTGCGTTAGGGATGACAGAGGTAAAGAAGCACTGGTGCGTGTTAATCTCACGACGAATCTCATGG
Organism: Chrosomus eos; assembly: GCA_036326025.1. Classification (NCBI taxonomy): domain Eukaryota; kingdom Metazoa; phylum Chordata; class Actinopteri; order Cypriniformes; family Leuciscidae; genus Chrosomus; species Chrosomus eos. Next base: position 3,001,705 of record CM070821.1, read on the forward strand.
GTAGGTCCTTGAAGAGTCCATCCTAAGCAGGTCTTAACTGCAGCGGGTCCACCTGGTGGGCCTAACCGGACTGGTTCAACAGGCGTGATGAGGTGTGAGCAATCTGACCCAATCAGCAACATCGGCTGCACTTTATCCATCTGCTGCAATGGGAGGCCAGTTGGGTGTCGATACCTCTTCTTCAAGGAAGCCACCGAATAGGTGTGTTCAGCAAGACCTAGTCTCTCAGCTGTAAAGGCATGTTGGATGAGGTATTTCTTGTGGGGATGAGACACAGATGATACGGTGAAGGAAACGGCCGCCCCATGAAGCACCTGCTGATCCTGTCTCACTGTTCTCAGTATCAGGTCTTCTGGCTTTCCTCTGAGATTCAGTTGCTGTGCGGCTGCTTGAAGGAGGATAGTCCTCTCAGACCCGTCGTCGAGCACGGCATATGTCTCTAACGATATATCTCCATTCGTGATGATCACCTTACTCACTTTCAACATAACTCGACGGCTACTGACAGAACGGTCAACGAACAGGATGTCTATCGTGGTACTCACAAGACAGGAGTTCTCTGGGAGATTGGACGCTGTACTGGCAGTCGCGGCTCTCTCGTTCAGATCATGCAATATAAGGAGGTGTTTCCTGTTACAGGTCTTACACAAGGCTTTCAGTGTGCATCTGGAAGCGTGATGATTGCGGCCGCATCTCCAACAACGATTATTCTTACGAATCCAGGCCTCTTTCTGGTCCTTAGTTAACTCTTTGAAGTTCTGGCATCCATTAACCCTTAGAGGTCGAAAACCGCGTCCACGCGTTTTGCTGGATTTTTTCCTTATCAGTGCAAAAGAGAATCAAATTACTCTGTTGATTTTGATCTTAAATATAAGTGTTGTACATCATTAGATCCTGTTAAGTTTCTATTTTTTTTGTGGATACTCACAATAAAAACAAAGTGTTGTGCTTTTCGTCAAACAAAGAAAAATAAACATGATGCGCGTTTTCCCTTCTCTCTGTCTTTGAGGTCCGTTCTGAAACGCGTCCGAAACATTCACTTTAACTCTCTCAATACTTGTCACAGAGATACGAGAGATGTCTCTTTATGAAGCTGAGATTCTCTTCTTTTAAATGAAGTAATTTATTTTTAAAAAAAATATTTCCAGTTTATGTAATCCGTTTGAAACCAAGGAGAGTTACAGTTTTTTCGCTCTCCCTTCATTATAGATAATTAGGTGAGCCCGCCACACCCCCAGAGCTTTTGACATGGTAAATCTATGCATCACACGCGGCACGCCCCCCGATCAATGCATAACAACATGAAGATTTTTCATCAGAGATTCACTGATAGTTCATCGCGTTTTAGGGATGGAAGCACGCTAACGTTACTCCTTCAGAGGATTATGGACAGCTGGGAATAATTAACCTTTTCCTCAGTGGAATTTGAAACTCAGACGAACGGTTGCATTTTGAAGAACGGATTGACCCCAAGGATACAAGTTCGGAGTAAGTTTAGTGTTTTATAATTCCTTTTCTGATCATAGAGCTCAAATGCATTTTCAGACTATAGTAAATATTAACTCACAACGTTCGTGTAGGCCTATACGCTCGTGTAAACTTTTTAAATAACTGCTTAGTTTGTAATGATTTAGTGAAATATATTGATCTGCTAGTTTTGTTTGAGTTCTCCTGTGGTCTAGTGGTTAGCAGCTAGATTGATTGCCAAGCATGTCAGAGGTCTATGGGTTCGAATCCGCCACTACCATATTTTTTTTCTCTCATCAAAACCGAATATGTTCATCAGTGGTTACAGTCTATATCAAACACACACGTATATAGGACACCCGTTTGTGTGCATTTTATTTTGTGATTTCACCGGAATGAATAGTGTCCGCAATGGCAATAGATTGAAGAGCAAGTTCTGTGCGCGCGCCGCCACAAGAGACTCACTGTATCCATGACACTGATAGCAGGACACGAGCGCTCAGCTTGAGTTCAAAAACAAAACATTTTAGCTCTAGATCTCTTATTTAAGAGCGGACTAAATGAATGCTCTACTAGTTAACTAGAGATGTTTTATTTGTATTAGGTACAGCCGTTCATTGAGTGTATCAGTAAATGCGTGCGGTCTATATGGGCCATAAACAGATACTCGCGGTTACGCAGTCTACCAATCAATAGATGTTTCTCTGTCCAGATACATTGTGCATCTATAATCATAATAGTCCATCAGTTTACTTTGGATAATGTGCTAACAGTTTTTTGCTTTTGTTTTGTTGTGTTTACATCGTCACCATCAGCCTTCAGAAATCATTCTGATATAATTAAAAAAAAAAATCAATGTTGTAAACAGTTATATTGCTTAATTTTTTTTAACCTGTGATAGTGTTTTTAGGATTCTTTGAATGCACTTTTTTATTTATATAAGCACTATATAAGCAATATTTTATATATTTTTTTATATAAAAAAAAAACAAGTTTGGTTTTTTGATGTTTTTTTTTTTTTTTTAAAGGAAGTGTTAAGTGATATGAATGACTTTAAGTCTTTATGTTCTTAGGAAAGATTTCTATTTTGAAAAAATGCTGTTCTTTGTAACTTTTTATACATCGAATCATTCTTAGTGATTCAATCATGTAACTGCCTCACAGCACCTTGATGGGGCATTAGCACATTGGGGGAGTGTATTTAGTCTCCCCAGGTGTAAATCACATTAATATTCATGGGCATTAACACTCCCACGCATACAGCAGTAATGACCCAAAAACTGATGTAAGAAATTCAAATCGTTATATTGATGTTTCTGAAAGAGTGGTCAGAATGATTTTCACTTCATTTTGAAGTAAAAATTCTAGCCTACAAGAATAGTAACTCAAAAGTATTTTTTTCAACTATTCAGTATGTGTTAAATGGCCTTATTGCGGTGACATTTTTTTTCCCAAAACGTACTAACCACGCATATAATTTTTTTTCTATAAAATGCAAACATGTACATCCATTTTGCTCACATATTATTGTAGCAGAGTTTGTGCTGAATACAGCAAATTTATATGTTGGCAAATGGTATGTTTTAAGTAGCTGAAATAAGCACAAATGTCAGGGCATACCAAAACACCGAAAGAGCCCGAAAACAGCTCAGACCCCTAAGGGTAAACCATAAGGGCATTTGTCCCATTTCAATGAGTAGGGCAGGGACTGGGGAAGTTCTAAAGGCCCCACAGCAAAGCATCAAAGCCCTTGCCTGCACCACATCTAACCTAGCCAGAACAGTTTTGGAAGCAGATCCATACACAAAGCACCCATAATCTAGAGCAGATCTAATCATGGCCTGAAAAATTAGCAGCATCGTCTCCCTATTAGCTCCCCACTCACACCCAGACAGACTTCTCATTACATTCAAAACTTTTTCACACTTCAACACAATTTTACTTACATGCACAGACCAGGTCATACGCTCTTCAAACCAAACACCTAAAAATTTAAAAACCTTTACCTTCTCCAATGGAGACCCATACATATATAGTCCTATATTAGGAAATTTTCTTTTAAAACCAAATATTATATATTTAGTCTTAGACGCAGAGATTTTAAAGCCCCATGTATTCCCCCATTCCTCCCCTTCTCTCTTCAGAATGGCTTTCCTTTATACTCCATTTTGAAGCATGTGCCCCAATCACCACTCCCTCCACACCTGCCGCTCGTTTGCTGATTAGTCACCCCGTGACACACACACTCACGCACGCACAGACACACGCTACACTACACTACACTACACACACTCGGATTTGTGGTTTATGGGGACTCTCCATAGGTGTAATGGTTTTACAAATGTACAAACTGTATAATCTATCCCCCTACACTAACCCTACCCCTAAACCTACGAATCACAGAAAACTTTTGGCCTTTTTTTGAATTTCCAAAAACTGCATTTAGTATGTTTTTTTAAGCCGTTTGGTTTATGAGGACACAGATGTCCTCATAAAATGTTTATGTTGTACAGTGTGTGGTCATTGAAAATGTGTTCGTATATGTTCTTCACAGAAAATGAGCCAAGGCCATTGAGTATGAGGTTGAAAAAAATATTAATTGTATAATTTTTCTTTTGATAAAAAATGAAAACGGGTCCTACAGACCCGAAGAAATCACTTGTCTCAAGTTGAATTTTAAAATGTATGTCAGTATTTATCATTTTTACCCAAGTACAAATATTTGTATTCTCATTAATGCTTTGGAATATTTCTGAAACATATTGGGTTTATGCTCATTTGTATTTTGTCCATTTGACTTGCAAAAATGTTTTTGGACATTGATCAGTTGAATATCTGTGTTTGGTTACACTGAATATTTTGCTGATACTCTTCATGAAATGGGGTTTTAAACCAGCATTTGTTGTTTTGTTGTAATCCAATTTATTTAAATGTTTCCAGAAACAGTGTAAGAGCTTGTAAGATCTTCTTTTATTCTCCCTTGACCATATTTTTAAGTAGCTACGTCAATTTAAGGGCTTTTTGCCAGAGAAAAATTTTAATCTGACAATACCAAACCTCTAATCACTGACATTGACAAATGCCATATGTATGCTTTTTGTATGTGTTGTGCTTCATGCTCTTTGTAACCAATTACTTTAGACAAGTGCAAACTGGGTGCTTAATGCAAATGTTTTTCTGTTCACAAAATGAGATTTTATGGTCGCCCATCAATGCAAATGTCTCTATAGAATGATCATAAACATGCACTTTTTATAACATCGCGCCTGGCGCCGCATCTGAAGATGAACGACTTTGAGCCGAATCTGGCCGAACTGGTACGTTGTGCCAGCATGTTTATTATTATCCTTCTATACACAGATACATTTTCATTGATGGGCGACCATAAAATCTCATTTTGTGAACAGGAACACATTTGCATTAGTTTACCTAAAGTAGGCCTAATTGGTTACATTTACAATAAAGCCTACAATAGCAGAAGTAAGCCCTGCTGGTGAAATTAAGGTTTAAACACTCTCCAATAAGGCCTCAGTTGTTTACAGTTTTTCTCGATTGTTTACACACATTTTCTGAAAGAATGCCTCAAATTCTCAGAACTCTACACACAAATCCAAAAACACACACACAATGGGCAAAACCCCTCAATTCTCCTGCAAAATGAAACTTTACATTCAAAACAATGTTATTTCTTCTCAAAATGGTATTTTGTTTTCAAATGACACACACAAACCATCATATGAATAGACATTTATAAGAACCATTGAACACTGATGTGCTCAATGTAAAACACTGTGATGAATGTAAAACACTTCTTCTCCATTCATCATAATGACTCAGGCCTTTTTTGTTCAGTGTTACAGTTACTACAGACAGTACATACATAAGTGTGTTGTAAAATATTTGAGAATATTGTTTTTATACCCAGAACACACAAATACACGGCAACAAATATATTTTATTTTTCCCATAAAAACAATGGGAGATAGATTGCACATTTCGTTCATCCCAACCAACACAAAGTTGCACATACAGTGGTCTACATACAAAACAACAGAAAAATGTACTATGCAGTTACAGTAAAAAAAAAAAAAAAACCCGTTTTTCTCAATTGTTTACACACAATTTCTGGTACTTGAGACACAATGACCACAACATGTAACTCATTCACCAACCCCCTTAACCAGTTCTGCTAAACTACAAGCACAATTCCTGCTTTACACTCAAATTGCAGATCTAAAACACACGTTTTTCAAAACATTACACACAATTCTCTGCATTTGGCACAATTTTCATGCACAAAATCTCTTGTTTTCACAAGGAACACACTGCCATTCAGATCTGCACACTGACTCGTCACATGGGCAAACACATGTCACACAGTTTTACAATTAGCAATCAGAGCTTTAGCATAAAAGACCGAAGCAGAAGAGTAGATGCAGCATAGTATTTTTTTTTATATATTTTTTTTACTGTAACTGCATAGTAAATTTTTCTGTTGTTTTGTATGTAGACCACTGTATGTGCAACTTTGTGTTGGTTGGGATGTACGAAACTGTGCGATCTATCTCCCATTGTTTTTGTGGGAAAAATAAAATATATTTGTTGCAGTGTATTTGTGTGTTCTGGGTATAAAAACAATATTCTCAAATATTTTACAACACATTATGTATGTACTGTCTGTAGTAAGTGTAACACTGAACAAAAAAGGCCTGAGTCATTATGATGAATGGAGAAGAAGTGTTTTACATTCATCACAGTGTTTTACATTGAGCACATCAGTGTTCAACTGGTTCTTATAAATGTCTATTCATATGATGGTTTGTGTGTGTCATTTGAAAACAAAATACCATTTTGAGAAGAAATAACATTGTTTTGAATGTAAAGTTTCATTTTGCAGGAGAATTGAGGGTTTTTGCCCATTGTGTGTGTGGTTTTGGATTTGTGTGTAGAGTTCTGAGAATTTGAGGCATTCTTTCAGAAAATGTGTGTAAACAATCGAGAAAAACTGTAAAATAACTACTGTATGCTGCATCTTCTCTTCTGCTTCGGTCTTTTATGCTAAAGCTCTGATTGCTAATTGTAAAACTGTGTGACATGTGTTTGCCCATGTGACGAGTCAGTGTGCAGATCTGAATGGCAGTGTGTTCCTTGGGAAAACAAGAGATTTTGTGCATGAAAATTGTGCCAAATGCAGAGAATTGTGTGTAATGTTTTGAAAAACGTGCGTTTTAGAACTGCAATTTGAGTGTAAAGCAGGAATTGTGCTTGTAGTTTAGCAGAATTGGTTCAGGGGGTTGGTGAATGAGTTACATGTTGTGGTCATTGTGTCTCAAGTACCAGAAATTGTGTGTAAACAATTGAGAAAAACTGTAACTATTTTACATGCAGTGAAAGTAGGTTACAATAAACCTACTGCATTTACTCTTTAATGAATTAGCAATAGGGGTGTAACGATTCATTCGTTTTCTCGATGCATCGATTACAAATCCTGACGATGCATATGCATCGATCTTGAAACGTGTATTTTGAATCGTGAATCGTTTATTTCGGTAAAAAATCGATTTAAAATGCTAAGAATCGAATAATTTCGATTCAGTGCTTTGAAAACATATAAACATTAAATGACTACATGCGCGAATTAATGAGGCGTTGTGCGCTGTCATTTCGCGTCCTCACAGCTCTCCTTCACTCGCTGCACTCTTACCATCTTTCACTGGATTTCGCTCGCGCTCGGTCCCATAGCTCTCATCTACAGATTTTTGAGCAGTCCATGTTTCAGCTCTGATGCATGATGAACTAACAATACTTAAAGCCTTTTTAAATCTTGGTTTACATTTCTACAAATGCCAGTGTTGTGCCTGAACGCGTTCAATGAACGATATGAACTCGTTCATATTTTGGGCGAACGTGAACTGAACGTACTGAATATGGCTACTGCCTGATGAACCATACTGTGAACGCGTTCATTCTGGTGTCTGTGAACGCACGCTCTCTCACGTTCAATAGGGTGCCAGATTTCTATAGAGCCTTCCAGGCGAAAACCCGGCTAAAACACACCGTAAACAGGCCTTAATATGTAGCGAAAAAAACACCCAATCTGGCAACATCAGCCACCTGTGTCGCACGCACCGCCGCATGCGTCATCAAAACAAAAAGCAGCATGTAGCCTATGTAGTCGACAAAGCAGCGAGCGAGGAGGCGTCGTATGATCATTTAAACGAGTTTTATGACAAGGTCGGTGAGGATGGGAAAAATCTTACATTTCTGTGCAAACTTTGCCAGTCGATAAACTAATTGCTGTCTGTGGTTGTATATGGGCTGTGGCAATAATTAGAAAAAGAAGCAGCACGCAGCAACATAAGGGAAAAAAAGAACTACGAACTAGTTCATTTTTTGAAGTATGAACTATGACCTGAACTAGTTCATTTTAAAATTTGTGAACTGAACTTTGAACTAGTTCATGTAGAAAATGAACTTTCCCAACACTGACAAATGCTAATTTATAGGCTTTGGATTTTTTTTTTTATATAATAATAGATTAATTAAAAACTAACATTAACTAACGTTAACAATAGACAAAATGTCGTTGTTTTTTTGTTTTTGTTTTTCACTCTCTGACCCCCGAAGGCCGCTGTATAATTCACACCCTGACTAAGACCCATTGGGGGAAGCATTTAAATAATCCTATGAATGCATATAAAAAATGAACAATTGAATCGAATTAATCGAATCGCATCGAATTTTAATGTGAATCGCATCGAATCGAATCTTTCTGAATTTGCAAAAATCGTCCTTGAATCGAATCGAAAACCTATGAATCGTGAATCGAATCGATTCGCTGCCTACCCAAAGATTCACAGCCCTAATTAGCAATAAACGGCAGGAGGGCGCGGCAAGATGGCGGCCATGGTGGATGTTATTTCTTAGCTGGGAAAGCCTTGGGGTGTTTTATTCCAAATATCCGTGAAGGGAGAAATTCATTTACACAATTGTATAGATTATGCTGCATGTATTTTAAGTTGGAGTATTTTAGAGGATAGATTTTGAAATAATTCCCCCTCAATTCTTGGACATTGATTTCCTCTCACAAAATGAAGCCGAGTAAAGTTAAGAGTTCGGATGGTGCAGCTAAACGATCGGTGGAGACAAGGAAAAGTCAAGAAGACTATCTTTCACGATGGAGTACGAGGAGTGATCTGCCATCTCAATCTCACTGCTTATCCCTTATAAGCAGTGAGATTGAGATGGCAGATCACTCGTCGTACTCCATCGTGAAAGATAGTCTGCGTCTACCAATGCCAGATACGCCAGAAAAACCTAGTTCCAAAAAAAAGAAAGACGAACCGTCGCTTCTTGAGATGCAAGATAATATTGTAAATCTCTTATCCAGAAAAATTCATGAGAGTTCGGGGCACCTGGGGAATCCGATTCGGGAAAATACGCTCAGCATTGGAACCTTGAAAAAGTCAATTGACTTCGCGCTGAATGAAGTTAAAGACTTGAGAGATGAAATGAAAGTGGTGAAATAATTCACTAAATCGCACGAGCAGAAAGTTGCTGAGGTTGAACGAAAAGTTAATGAAGCAGAAAGATATCAAAGAAGATGGAATCTGAGGCTCCACGGTGTTCCCGAGAAAACGGATGAAAATCTCAAGCATCAGGTGATTGGAATTTGCGGTTCAGTTGCTCCAGAGTTAAAGCAGAGATGCCAGGTTGATGTGGACATTGTTCATAGACTGGGTCGGAAAGAACAGGGAAGAAGCCCAAGAGCGATGATAATTCAGTTCACGAACAGGTCTACTCGGGATCTACTCTGGAAAAGAGCAAAGAACTGTGAATTCCTTCAAGCACAGCGTTTACGGTTTACAGAAGATTTGACGGTGCTGGACGTGGCGAGACGAAAGCTCCTGTGGCCCATGGTGAAAGATGCCAGAGAGAAAGGTCGTAAAGCTTATTTTGTGGGGAGCAGAGCCTTTGATGATGGCGTTGAAATTTTCCCCAAATAAAGGTTTGGTTTTGTTGGTCTCTGACCTAATATTTCAATTGAGGATTTGTGAATAAGAATGATCGAGGGAGAATGAGAAAAAAAAAAAAATAATAATTTCCCAGGTAAAATTATAAACGAATAAGGAATGTGCACCCTTTTGAGTTACATATACCCAAGCTTCTAAGAATTTTTCTTTCTTTCTTCTGTAGTTGTGTTCATTAAAAGTTCATGTCTTTATCTTTTTGTTCTTTCAACGTGAGGGGTATTCGAGATTTAACTAAACGAAAGGCTGTTTTTTTTATATTGCAAGAGATTTAACGTAGATTTTTATGTTTTACAAGAGACTCATGCTTGTTCTTCAGATGTGAGTTTTTGGAAGTCTCAGTGGGGCAGCGAAATCTGGCATTCTTTTAAGAGTAATCACTCAGCAGGAGTTGCAATTTTAAAGGGTTAATTTAAAGGGAAAATAGTTCATACAAAGTCCACAATGGAGGTAGATGGATAATTCTAACGGTATCCATTGATAGTAAAATGTTTTTGTTAGGTACTGTATATGCCTCAAATATAAAAAAATATAATGTTGATTTGTTATCTGAAATTGAAAATGAGATTTACAAAATAAGGAAAAGATTTCATGATAGAAATTATTCTAGGTGGGGACTTCAATACTGTCCCAGATGTTAGAATGGATAGAATTCCTATTCCAATTAAACCACCTACAAATAATTTAGAGCTATCAATACTTTGTGAAAATGTAGGGTTAATTGATATATGGAGATGTAAATACCCACATTTGAAAGAGTACACGTGGAGTAATGGAGATAAGTCTAAACAGTCAAGAATCGATTTTTGGTTAATCTCTAATTCATTAGAACAACATACAAACAGAGTATCAATTGAACCATCAATATTGTCTGATCACAAAATTATTTATCTTCTCATTAAAATAAATAACGACAAAGAACATAAAAGTTCAAAGACTTATTGGAAGTTTAATAATAGATTATTAGAAATTGAAAGTTTACAACATGAAATTAGGAAAATAATACAAACATATTGGAATGAAGCTAAACGAACAAATTTATACTGCAAAAATTGGGAGCTCATGAAGTTTCAGATTAGAATTAGTGCAATTAATAAAGGCAAAGAAGTTGCCAAATCTAATAGATTAAAGGAAGATGAAATTATTAAAGCTATTTGTAACATTAATAATAATGACAGTGATGGGAACTCTATTTTGTTATCGAATTTGCAGGCTGAGTTAGATAAATTATATATAATCAAGGCAAAAGGTTCATTTGTTAGATCACGAAGACGTTGGTTGGAGGAAGGAGAAACTAATTCCAGATACTTTTATAATTTGGAGAAAAGGAATGGAGAATATACATCCCATAGAAAGCTTAATATTAATGGCCATGAAACACAGGACTCTACTATTAATTCAAAATATGTATCTGATTTTTATGTTAATTATATTCCAGCAGTGCATGTTCTGCAGACAAAATAGAGGATTTTTTAAAGCCCCTTAAACAAAACATAACTTGTATTGATGAAGATTTTAAAGTTCTTTGTGATAACGAAGTCCCAGCTAACAGGGAACGTTCCCATAACTTTCACTAACGTTATGTAAAAGTTAAATGTAAATGTTAGTAAAAAACCTTCCTGAAATAATGTTTTTGGAATGTTCTTATAATGTATATATATACATTTTTATATACATTATATAAAACATTTTTTAGCACCTTTGACTCTTCTGGCTAAGAAAATTGTTCAAGAACTGTGTCGAATGAATTTTGGGTGGGATGAAGAAATTCCTGAAAGTCTTGCACATCTATGGAAGAACTGGGTGGATGAGCTTGAGAAGTTATCAAACTTCAATATAGATAGGTGTCTTAAACCCACCAATTTCGAGAAGCCTACGTGTGTCCAGCTGCATCATTTTTGTGATGCCAGTGAAGTTGGTTATGGTACCGCTAGCTATCTTCGGCTCACCAACACGACAGGCCAAACTCATACAGCTCTGATAATAGGCAAGGCAAGAGTTGCCCCTCTCAAGCCCATCACCATTCCAAGGTTAGAACTTGCAGCTGCTGTTCTAGCAGCTCGTATCGACATAATGCTGAAACAGGAACTTGAGTTACCAGTACAAAATTCAGTTTTTTGGACGGACAGTACTTCTGTGCTCAAATATATTTTTAATGACAACAGAAGATTTCAGACCTATGTAGCAAATCGAGAAGCATTATTTGAGACCTCTCACAAAAATCCCAATGGAAATATGTACAGACAACTTTGAATCCCGCAGATGATGCATCACGAGGACTGGCAGTCCATTCGTTTCTCGACAGGGAGCGATGGTTTAAGGGCCCAGATTTTCTCAGACAGCCTGAAACAGACTGGCCAGATTTTTCTCATGAACCTTCTACTCTAGTAGATAACGATCCAGAACTTAAGAAAACAGCTGTCACATTTACTGCAACTGTTACACAGAACGAAAATCCACTTACCCATTTTATTGAGAGATTCTCATCCTGGGATCGCTTGAGAAAGATGGCAGCATGGATTTTAAAATTCAAGTCTATTCTTAGACTTCTGAATAAAAGAAGAAAAGAAATCATGTCATTAATCTCTTTGCAAGATCCTAATCACAAGCAGCAGACGGATTATTTAATGACGAATTTCAAAAAACAGCTTGGTTCCCAAACCCTCTCCTTACAGGATCTTAAATATGCAGAAAAAGCACTTGTGATTCATGTCCAACAGAACTCTTTCTGCGATGAGATAGCATCACTAAAAAGAGGAAGCAATGTTAAGAAAAGCAGCAAAATCTACAAGTTGGACCCAATCTTCAAGGAGGGAGTCTTAAGAGTCGGGGGAAGACTGAGCAAACTTGCAATGCCTGATGAGATAATACATCCTGCCATTCTCCCTAATGACTGTTATCTGTCAAAACTACTCTTGAATCACATTCACTCAAAGGTAGGTCATTGTGGAAGGAACCAAATTTTGTCTATGCTCAGAAAGAAATACTGGATCATTAAGGCCAATTCAGCAGCAAGGCGGATCATTCGTGAATGTGTTCTGTGCAGACGATGGAATTCGTCTGCAATGCAACAGAAGATGGGAGATCTCCCAGTAAGTCGTATTACACCTGATTTGCCTCCTTTCACTCACGTCGGCCTAGACTACTTTGGACCCATAGAAGTGAAAAGAGGACGGAGTCTAGCAAAAAGATATGGCGCTCTTTTTACCTGCCTTATATCCAGAGCCGTACATCTTGAAGTTGTTTATTCACTGGATACGGATTCTTGCATCTCGGCTCTACGTCGATTTATCTGTAGAAGAGGACAAGTCAAAGAGATTTTCTGACAATAACAAGTTTCGTAGGAGCAGAACGAGAGCTAAAAAGAGCACTTGCTCATCTTAATACCAGCCAGATTCAGAATGTGATGCTAGACAGAGGAATCAAGTGGACATTTAACCCTCCATATGGCTCTCACCATGGCGGTGCGTGGGAAAGACTCATTCGTCTCATTAAAAAGTCTCTTTATTCAATCACAAGACAACAAACTCTAGATGATGAAGGATTGCAAACAGTACTTTGTGAAATTGAGGCCATTCTCAACGACCGACCTATAACAACAGTTTCCGAAGATGCCAAAGATCCCGAGGCTTTAACTCCCAATCATCTTTTGCAAATGAAAGGTCAAGTTACTTTACCCCCTGGTACCTTTGAAAGCAATGATACCTTTTCAAGAAGGAGGTGGAGACAGATACAATATATTGCCAACCTTTTCTGGAAGCGATGGACTAGAGAATACCTTCCACTTTTGCAAGAGAGACAGAAGTGGAATGAAGTTAGAAAAAATCTTAAATCGGGGATATAGTACTCATCATTGATGACATGGCACCGAGAAATTCATGGCTTATGGGACGTATTTTGGATGTCTTTCCAGACAAGAGGGGGCATGTTCGTCAAGTTCAAGTCAAAACAAGAAATGGCATCATAATAAGACCCATCAATAAGCTGTGCCTCCTGAAGGACAACATTTGATTTTTCTTTTTGGGGGATATATATATATATATTTTTTTTTTCAATTCTGATGACTTCTAGATTTTGATTTTCCTCCCCTTTGGTTGAACTAGACTATTTAAATGAAAATGGACATTTTTGCTCCAACATGAATGGGTAATAATTGCCCTTTAATGGACAATTAGGGGCCGGGATGTAGGAGCCTATGTATAATTTTGTTGAAAATGTTGTGTAAGAATTTATTGATTTATATGTATTTATGTAAGTTTCCGTTTTTCTTTAATAATGTAATGAGGTGGGCTGTACCTATGATGTCAGAGTGTTTTAGTTAGACGGAAGTCAGGTGAAGGTGTGACCAATCGAGGAAAGGGACACAGTTTTGAGACCGTGGGAGAGATTTGATCGCTCTCTGATTTCCTTTATTTTGTTTTATTGATTTATGATTGTGACCAGAAGAAATAAAAGGAAGTTTATGGTACACGCGTCAATTGTATTTCCACGAAGAAAAGGAAAAGAAAAGAAAAAGAACATGCTTCTAATGTTATTTGTTTTTCACTGATGTTCTCATAATGTTAAATGAAAACGTTCTTAGAACAACGTTCACTGAACGTTCTTGTAATGTTCTCATAATGTTGAGTGAAAACGTTCTTATAACAATGTTCATGGAACGTCCTTGTGATGTTCTCATAATGTTGAATGAAAACGTACTTATAACAATATTCACTGAACGTTCTTGTGATGTTCTCATAATGTTGAGTGAAAACGTTCTTATAACAATGTTCACGGAACGTCCTTGTGATGTTCTCATAATGTTGAGTGAAAACGTTCTTAAACAATGTTCACGGAACGTCCTTGTGATGTTCTCATAATGTTGAGTGAAAACGTTCTTATAACAATATTCACTGAACGTTCTTGTGATGTTCTCATAATCTTGAGTGAAAACGTACTTATAACAATATTCACTGAACGTCCTTGTGATGTTCTCAAAATGTTGAATGAAAACGTACTTATAACAATATTCACTGAACGTTCTTGTGATGTTCTCATAATGTTGAGTGAAAACGTTCTTATAACAATGTTCACGGAACGTCCTTGTGATGTTCTCATAATGTTGAGTGAAAACGTTCTTATAACAATGTTCACGGAACGTCCTTGTGATGTTCTCATAATGTTGAGTGAAAACGTTCTTATAACAATGTTCACTGAACGTTCTTGTGATGTTCTCATAATCTTGAGTGAAAACGTACTTATAACAATATTCACTGAACGTTCTTGTGATGTTCTCATAATGTTGAGTGAAAACGTTCTTATAACAATGTTCACGGAACGTCCTTGTGATGTTCTCATAATGTTGAGTGAAAACGTTCTTATAACAATGTTCACTGAACGTTCTTATGCTGTTCTCATAATCTTGAGTGAAAACGTTCTTATAACAATATTCACTGAACGTTCTTGTGATGTTCTCATAATGTTACGTTCTTATAACAATGTTCACGGAACGTTCTTGTGATGTTCTCATAATGTTGAATGAAAACGTTCTTATAACAATATTCACTGAACGTTCTTGTGATGTTCTCATTATGTTGAGTGAAAACGTTCTTATAACAATGTTCACGGAATGTTCTTGTGATGTTCTCATAATGTTGAGTGAAAACATTCTTATAACAATATTCACTGAACGTTCTTGTGATGTTTCTCATAATGTTACGTTCTCATAACAATGTTCACGGAACGTTCTTGTGATGTTCTCATAATGTTGAATGAAAACGCGTTCTTATAACAATATTCACTGAACGTTCTTGTGATGTTCTCATAATGTTGAGTGAAAACGTTCTTATAACAATGTTCACGTAACGTTCTTGTGATGTTCTCATAATGTTGAGTAAAAACGTTCTTATAACAATGTTCTCATAATGTTGAGTGAAAACATTCATAGAACAACATTCTCAGATACAAAAATATGTTTTTCTAACATTACCATTAAGTTATGAAAACGTTATTTCTGAATGTTTTCTGAACGTTCCAAACATCCGGGGCTTTTTTTAAGTATTAAAGAATGTTTTTTTCTTTGTTTATGTGAACTTTAGAAGAACATTCCATTCTGTAATTTTGGAAATGTTATGAAAATGTAATTCTTTTAATTCTTTTAATGTTTTCTAAACATTCAAAACATCCAGTTTTTTAAAAATGTTTTAAGAACGTTTTGTCTAAACATTTATACATAACTTTTAAAGAACGTTAGTAAACATTATGGGAACGCTCTCTTAAGTTTAAAAAACTAGAAAGGAAAAGCTGGAAAGCTCTCTTTAAAATAAACTGTAAAATAAAACCTAAAAATAAAGGGAAAGATCTTGAAAGTTCTCTTTAGGTTATAAAAAGAACCTACAGAGAACGTTCCGAGAACGTTCTTATTTGGTTCCCAAAACAATAACCAAATGGGAACCATATGGGAGCATTATGGGGAAAGTTCTTTGTTGGGTTCTTTGTTAGCTGGGATTGAACCTAATGCATTACACTAATAAATCAGGACTTTGAATTTCCATTTTGTAACAGCAATTCTTCTGATTCTGAATTAAATTCTCTCATTGTCTTTCTATCACTCACAACTCTGCGCATGTGCTCCATTCCATGGCATCTTTACACCAAAAACCAGTGTCTCCAGGCAACCATTAACCATTAATCCAACAAAAATAAGTTGTCAGAACGTTTTGCTAACATTCCCATTAGGTTAGGAAAACATTATTTCAGAATGTTTTTTAAACTTTGAAAACGTCCAGTTTTATAAATTGAGAATGTTCCCTGCAGGTTATTTTTAGGTTTTATTTTATAACCCAAAGAAAACCTTCTCAGAACGTTCCCTGCTGGTTATTTTTAGGTTTTATTTTACAGTATATTTTAAAGAGAGCTTTCCAGAACATTCCCTGCAAGTTATAGTTTTTTTTATAACCAAAAGAGAGCGTTCCCATAACTTTCACTAAAGTTCTTTAAAAGTTGTGTAAATGTTTAGACAAAACGCTCTTAAAACATTTTTAAAAAATTGGATGTTTTGAACGTTTAGAAAAGATTAAAAAATATATGTTTTTATAAAATTTCCAAAATGAGAAAACTTTAATACTTAAAAAAAAAAAAAAAAAAAATTGTTGTTTGGAACGTTCATAAAACATTCAGAAATAACGTTTTCATAACTTTATGGGAATGTTAGAAAACATTCAAAGAACAAATTTTTGTATCTGAGAATGTTGTTCTATGAACGTGTCTCTCAATAGTATGAGAACATCAGTGAAAAAAAATAACATCCCAAGGACTTTCCATGAACATTGTTCTAAGAACGTTTTCACTCAACATCATGAGAACATCACAAGAATGTTGTTATAAGAACGTTTCCACTCAACATTATGAGAACATCACAAGAATGTTGTTATAAGACCGTTTTCACTCAACATTATGAGAACATCGCAAGAACGTTCCTTGAACATTGTTATAAGAATGTTTTCACTCAACATTATGAGAACATCGCAAGAACGTTCCTTGAACATTGTTATAAGAATGTTTTCACTCAACATTATGAGAACATCACAAGAATGTTGTTATAAGAACGTTTTCACTCAACATTATGAGAACATCACAAGAATGTTGTTATAAGAACGTTTTCACTCAACATTATGAGAACATCACAAGAATGTTGTTATAAGAACGTTTTCACTCAACATTATGAGAACATCACAAGAATGTTGTTATAAGAACGTTTCCACTCAACATTATGAGAACATCACAAGAATGTTGTTATAAGAACGTTTTCACTCAACATTATGAGAACATCGCAAGAACGTTCCTTGAACATTGTTATAAGAATGTTTTCACTCAACATTATGAGAACATCACAAGAATGTTGTTATAAGAACGTTTTCACTCAACATTATGAGAACATCGCAAGAACGTTCCGTGAACATTGTTATAAGAACGTTTTCACTCAACATTATGAGAACATCACAAGAATGTTGTTATAAGAACGTTTTCACTCAACATTATGAGAACATCACAAGAACGTTGTTATAAGAACGTTTTCACTCAACATTATGAGAACATCACAAGAATGTTGTTATAAGAACGTTTTCACTCAACATTATGAGAACATCGCAAGAACGTTCCGTGAACATTGTTATAAGAACATTTTCACTCAACATTATGAGAACATCACAAGAATGTTGTTATAAGAACGTTTTCACTCAACATTATGAGAACATCACAAGAACGTTGTTATAAGAACGTTTTCACTCAACATTATGAGAACATCACAAGAATGTTGTTATAAGAACGTTTTCACTCAACATTATGAGAACATCGCAAGAACGTTCCTTGAACATTGTTATAAGAATGTTTTCACTCAACATTATGAGAACATCACAAGAATGTTGTTATAAGAACGTTTTCACTCAACATTATGAGAACATCGCAAGAACGTTCCGTGAACATTGTTATAAGAACGTTTTCACTCAACATTATGAGAACATCACAAGAATGTTGTTATAAGAACGTTTTCACTCAACATTATGAGAACATCACAAGAACGTTGTTATAAGAACGTTTTCACTCAACATTATGAGAACATCACAAGAATGTTGTTATAAGAACGTTTTCACTCAACATTATGAGAACATCGCAAGAACGTTCCTTGAACATTGTTATAAGAATGTTTTCACTCAACATTATGAGAACATCACAAGAATGTTGTTATAAGAACGTTTTCACTCAACATTATGAGAACATCGCAAGAACGTTCCGTGAACATTGTTATAAGAACGTTTTCACTCAACATTATGAGAACATCACAAGAATGTTGTTATAAGAACGTTTTCACTCAACATTATGAGAACATCACAAGAACGTTGTTATAAGAACGTTTTCACTCAACATTATGAGAACATCACAAGAATGTTGTTATAAGAACGTTTTCACTCAACATTATGAGAACATCGCAAGAACGTTCCGTGAACATTGTTATAAGAACATTTTCACTCAACATTATAAGAACATAACAAGAACTTTCAGTGAACATTGTTATAAGAACGTTTCCACTCAACATTATGAGAACATCACAAGAATGTTGTTATAAGAACGTTTTCACTCAACATTATGAGAACATCACAAGAATGTTGTTATAAGAACGTTTTCACTCAACATTATGAGAACATCACAAGAATGTTGTTATAAGAACGTTTTCACTCAACATTATGAGAACATCGCAAGAACGTTCCGTGAACATTGTTATAAGAACATTTTCACTCAACATTATAAGAACATAACAAGAACTTTCAGTGAACATTGTTATAAGAACGTTTCCACTCAACATTATGAGAACATCACAAGAATGTTGTTATAAGAACGTTTTCACTCAACATTATGAGAACATCACAAGAATGTTGTTATAAGAACGTTTTCACTCAAAATTATGAGAACATCACAAGAATGTTGTTATAAGAACGTTTTCACTCAACATTATGAGAACATCGCAAGAACGTTCCGTGAACATTGTTATAAGAACATTTTCACTCAACATTATAAGAACATAACAAGAACTTTCAGTGAACATTGTTATAAGAACGTTTCCACTCAACATTATGAGAACATCACAAGAATGTGGCTATAAGAACGTTTTCACTCAACATGATGAGTACATTACGTTCAATATAAGAACGTTCCAGAAACATTATTTCAAAGTTTTTTACTAACATTTACATAACATTAGTTAAAATTATGGGAGCGCTCCCTGCTGGGTTTCTATTGTGTTGTTTTCCAAATGTCTTGTTAGATTTGACTTGTCTAGTTGTATGTTTGAGTTTGTGTTCTTTTTTCCCTTGTGGTGTGGTTGTGCTTTTGGTTTAGAAAATGTAATTTTTCTCTTTATGATTTCATTGTTTGGACTGTACTACCCAGAGACTCGTGTTGTGTACTACACAGTAAAATGTGAACCTTGAAGAAAAGTCTTTTCTGTTATTTTTGTAATTCAAATATTTAATTCACTTAGAAACATTATACTCTGGAAAAATTTAAACACTCTGGACAAATGTGTCAACAGGTTTTGGTACTTAAAAATCCTGTCACTTTGAAATCCAGACCTTTAGCTGTTAGAAATTTCATTGCTTACATTTTATGAACTCATAGAAATAAAAATTGAAATAGCGAAGCACAGCAGCTCTGTGGGTAGCACTATCACCTCGCAGCAAGAAGGTCCCCGGTTCGAGTCCCGGCTGAATCAGGAGTTAGCAGGTTCTCTGTCCTTTCTCAGGTAAGCTACCACAGTTCAAACCAATGCAGCATAGGTGAAATAGTGATACTCGAGTATCTGTGTGTAAGCCTGGTGATGGATGGACCAACCACATCAGGGTGATGTGAACATCCAAAAAACATTCCAAAATGAGTGAATGGAATGTTCTTTTAACGTTCACATTAACCAAGAAAAAAGTTCTTGATACATTAAAAAAACTGGACGTTTCCAACGTTAACAAAACGTTCAGAAATAACGTTTTAATAACATTTTCAAAATGAGTGAATGGAATGTTCTTTTAACGTTCACAATAACCAAGAAAAAACGTTCTTGATACATTAAAAAAAACTGGACGTTTCCAACGTTTAAAAAACGTTCAGAAATAATGTTTTAATAACATTTTCAAAATGAGTGAATGGAATGTTCCTTTAACGTTCACAATAACCAAGAAAAAACCTTCTTGATACATTAAAAAAACTGGACATTTCCAATGTTTAAAAAACGTTCAGAAATCATTTTTTAATAACATTTTCAAAATGAGTGAATGGAATGTTCCTTTAACGTTCACAATAACCAAGAAAAAACGTTCTTGATACATTAAAAAAACTGGACATTTCCAACGTTTAAAAAACGTTCAGAAATAATGTTTTAATAACATTTTCAAAATGAGTGAATGGAATATTCTTTTAATGTTCACAATTACCAAGAAAAAACGTTCTTGATACATTAAAAAAACTGGACGTTTTCAATGTTTAAAAAATGTTCAGAAATAACGTTTTAATAACATTTTCAAAATGAGTGCATGGAATATTCTTTTAATGTTCACAATTACCAAGAAAAAACGTTCTTGATACATTAAAAAAACTGGACGTTTTCAATGTTTAAAAAATGTTCAGAAATAACGTTTTAATAACATTTTCAAAATGAGTGCATGGAATGTTCCTTTAACGTTCACATTAACCAAGAAAAAACGTTCTTGATACATTAAAAAAAACTGGACGTTTTCAATGTTTAAAAAACATTTTTTTACAAACGTTTTCCTAACCTAATGGGAATGTTAGCAAAATGTTCTGAATGTTATTTTTGTTAGCTGGGGTATCCATTTAAGAGATAAAAACAGCTATAAAAAAACTTAAATTAAACAAGTCCCCGGGTAATGATGGCTTAACTGCTGAGTTTTTTAAAACATTTCAAGATGATCTAACCGAATTTCTGTTAATGGTCTTTAAAGAGTCCATTGATCAGGAAGCTTTGCCACCCTCCATGACACAAGGTCTAATATCATTAATTCCAAAGCCTGATAAAGACCTATCATCTCTAGATAATTGGCGACCTATCACATTAATAAATAATGATAGTAAAATTATTGCTTCCATATTTGCTGAAAGGCTAAAGTTAGGATTAGAACTTATTATTGATGAGGGGCAGTCAGGTTTTATAAAAGGTAGACATATTGGTAATAATATTAGACTTGTATTAAATCTTATAGATTATAACGAAATTATAAATGAAAATAGTTTTATTTTGTTTGTCGATTTTTACAAGGCCTTTGATACAATTGAACATGACTTTATTTTTAAAACTCTTAAATTTTTCGGTTTTGGGAACAAATTTCAAAAAGTAATTAGAACCCTATATAATAAGATTTAATAGTTCTGTAAAATTGGCATATGGAAAAAAAGGGGAATTCGACAGGGCTGTCCGATTAGTCCATTGCTTTTTTTGTTGGTTTCACAAATTATGGCCATTCATATTAAGAAGGACAATTTTCGTGGTATCAAAAATTTCGTGGTATACAGAAATTAAATGCACACAATTAGCGGATGACACTACTCTTTTCTTAAGAGATTATACTGAAGTTGAAAAAGCAATAAAGTGTTTGCAGTTATTTTCATCTGTATCTGGTCTTTCCCTGAATATGAATAAATGTGAACTTATGGCTCTAGGTGCATGTGACTTTACCACAATATGCAATATTCCCGTAAAAGAAGTTGTCAAATATTTAGGTATTAAGATATCAAAAAATCAGGAAGTTAGGAATGAGCTAAATTTTACTCCTATAATTCAATCATTTGAAAAGAAACTGCATTCTTGGCTGATGAGAGATATCTCTATAACTGGTCGTGTGTTATTGGTTGCTGAAGGTTTATCCAGGTTGGTTTATAATGCTCAAGTACCCCCCTCACTAATTAAAAGTATAGACACTAAACTCTTTAAATTTATTTGGAAGAACAAATCGCATTTTATTAAAAAAGAAAATATTTGTAGATCAAAAGTTAATGGAGGGTTAAATGTTTTGGATTTTAAGACCTCTAATATGATATTTATAATAATAAAATGGCTTCAAATTTATTTAAAAAATAAACAAAATATATGGTATATGGTACCTAATTATATCTTCAAAAAGTAGGTGGTATAGAATGTATACTAAAATGTGATTATGAGGTTAACAAAATACCCATTAGTTTCCACAAAAAAGCTTTACTTTCATGGACTCTAATGTATAGTCATAATTTTTCCCCTCATAAATGTACCATTTGGAACAACAGATGTATAAGGATTAGAAACAAATCATTTTTTTTTTTTTTGAAAATTGGTTCGTAAAGGGAATTATTTGGGTTAGACAGTTGATAAAAAATGATGGTGTCTTATACAATTATAATGAGTTTGTTTATATATATATATATATATATATATATATATATATATATATATATATATATATATATATATATATATATATATATATATATATATATATATATATTAGGGCCGGGACTTTAACGCGTTAATTAAGATTAATTAATTACAGACTTTAACGCGTTAATTAAGATTAATTAATTACAGACTTTAGACGTTGCACCGCGGAACGTTTCTCACTGGATGAGTTTCGGCGGAACGATTTCACTGGAGCACCAACTAGCGTCAGAAGAGCTGACGGGATCGCGCTTCATAGATCGCCTCAGTCGAACTAAATTAAGTTCTTTTGTATTTAGCCCTACAATGTGACTCACACCTTCACTCTCAAAGAGGTTATTTTTTATTATGAAAATCCAAAGTTGCTTTCCCTTGCGTATGTTGTTAACTTCTTTATCTTGTATGCAAAATTATTCATCCACAAGCAAAAATGGCTTAAATCTCCTTTGAGCTTTCCTCTTTTTCTGGCTGATTTTGACTCTTTTATTTCGTCCCTTAGACTTATAACTAAATAACAAAAAAGTGAAAATTTTTGATGCATTATGATGATTTATTCAAAGACATTACTTGACATTATTATGCTTTTCTTTCTTTTTTATGTATTACATAATTTGATGTATGCAAACCCAGGATATTTATTTTCTGTTAGGTACCTTTGTTTGTTTGTACACCTTGCTTAACTTCCCTGAGTTGGTAGTTATGTATAAGTTCTGCAATAAAAAAAATAGATCGCCTCGATCGCTTTGGTTGGCCCCGTGGATGGGAAATTTTGTTATAAAAAACGAACGGATGGAAGCGTCGATAAGAGCATGGTTGTGTGCAAGCTATGCAACAAGGAATTCGCTATTGCTATTAGTGTAGTGTATGCTATTGCTACACTTAATGGCAAAAATTGCACTGGTCTGTTGGACTTGGTTGAACAAAAATAAACAATATGTTGTTGCTTAAGCTTATGTATTCAGTCATTATTCAATGGTATACTAAAAATCCATGTGAAAAAAATGACTTCTCACTGTTCTCAGGTCAAATATTTATGCGATTAAAATGCGATTAATTTCGATTAATTAATTACAAAGCCTCTAATTAATTAGATTAATTTTTTTAATCGAGTCCCGGCCCTAATATATATATATATATATAACTTTTCAGTTGATCCTGTCCAATATTCTTTGGTTTTACATGCAATACCCAAGGACATTTTGAAATTATTGTAAGGTCATAATAATTGTTCTATACAAACAACAGTAGATGAACTTACTTCTTGTATTAAATTGCAGGGTAAGGATTTCACAAGTTCTGGATGTAATAATATTTTTTTGCGGTCCCTTCTTCATCTAAATGTATACTTGCTGTTACTATTCACTGGAATTCTTTATTTAAGAAACATATTGAATGGAGTAAAGTTTGGATGACACCTCACAAGTATTGCATTACAAACAAAGTAAAAGAGGTTTCATATAAAATTTTCCATCGAATTTACCCAGTTAAATAACTTGTGGTACAACGTTTTAAAGTGAACATTGAAGATATTTGTGCTTTTTGTAAAACTACCCCTGAGACTATCAAGCATTTATTTTGGGAATGTCCCAAGACCCAGATGTTTTGGAAAGAACTTAGTAATTACTTGCAAAGTAAAGTTATGACTCCTGTTAACTTTGAAGAAATTGATGTAATGTTAAAATGTTTCTCATTTGAGGGTGAAAAAAAACATTTAGTTTATTTTTGATTTAATTGTTATAATTTCACGTTACTATATTCATAAGGTCAAATGGAATGGAAAAATACAAAATTTTGAACATTTTAAAAGTGATGTTAAAATATATTCAGAAACTATTTCCAAAAGTAAAAATCTGAAAGCTATGTAAACTAAACAGTTATTTGACAAGTACAAGCTTTTTTTGTAAAAAGTATCAGTAGCCTATTTATTATTATTTTTTATTTATTTACTTTTTTTTCTTTTTCATTTCTTCTCTACCCCTGACATGTATGGTTATATGTTCTCTTGTATGTAAATTGTTTTGTTATTATTAACCCTTTAAGGTACATCTCAACCATTTGGTAGACCACACTTTAAGTCACTATATTTTATTGAAAAATGCATCAAGCTTAACTCAACCTGAATGAGCCATCTCTACCGTTTGGTGTAGTTGTGCAATGCTAAAAAAATCCACTAGATGGCACTGTGTCTGTGAGCAGCCATTTCAGTGTTCCTTCAAACAGCACATGACACAGCGAAAATTTGCTCCTCCTTTGATGACGCATATCTGCGGGACTTTTAAAGGTAAGCCTATTTGGTTGACATATTATCGTTTCAGAGGAGTTGTTAAACAGAATTATGTAACTTAATTAAACAAAAATAAGTCTTATAAGGGTCAAATAATTTTTTAAAAACATGCTCTACCAAACGGTTGAGTTGTCCTTTTATGGTAGTGTTGGTAAAATTAGCTAATGTTGGTAAAATTAGGTATTTACAATGAACAAAAGGGTTAGTGTTGTTAAAATGATTAATTTAATATTATTCAATTACATATTTGATGAAAAATATTTGATCAATATCATTTTTTCACAATTTCTGTACTGTACTATGGTAAATATCAAGGATTCATTTGAAGAATTAATACCAATTCTGGTGTTACTATTAATTTCATATTTTAAAATTGACTATGTTTGTGTATTACTATATAACTAGCATTGTAAGAATACATGGTTTGTAATAAAAAAAAAAACATCATGAACAGACGTCTCAACCGTTTGGTAGAGGATTGTATCTAAAATACTGTAGGGTCTAATTAAAATTTTTTTTTTGATTGTTGTTATTGTTATCATAATTGAATAAAAAATGCAAAGAAAAAAAATTCCTTTGCTTTTTTCATGGTGCGTACCTTAAAGGGTTAAAATTCAATCAAAATAAATAAAATAAAAAAAGTAAAAAATAAATAAAATAAAAAGCAATAAACGGCAAACTACTTCTTTACTGCTGATTCCTGGGGATTTAGAGGAGAATTACTCCGAGTCGCCCCCTGCCGTTTCACAGAATAGCACACTGGCGACTGCGTCAAGTGGTATAAACGCCTCGTCCGTTTAGAGGAGACATATCCAGCTGCAGACCCGCAGCACCATAGACATCATATAGGTAGACGCCCTATTGAGTGCTACTGCCTATTGGCACGGACGAGAATTGGAGCCGCCATCTTAAACCGGTCATCCGCTCCGCTCATTGTAATCTGAATGGCAGGTGAAATGAGCTGTCAGCGCATTAAATTAATCATATCTCACTGAATACTGAACTGATTTTCACGCGGTTTTTTTTCCTGCAAAGGTCATTCATGTAGCTATAACACAGGACACATGGTTCGGCGTATTTTAATATCCATATTAGGCTTAACAGTAATATAATATTCTGATATAAGTTATAAAGTGACCAGACACAATATGTGTGATGAAGGATATAATGTATTTGATAAATCACACACTATAAATATAATAAAGAAGCAGAAACAGATAGTTGCAGTAAAGTAAGATATTTTAATAAGTTGAAGAAACAATTTATGGTATGTGACACGCACATACACACGAACAGACACACAAACACGAACAGTCTCTCTCTCTCTCTCTCTCTCTCTCTCTCTCTCTCTCCTCTCTCTCTCTCTCTCTCTCTCTCTCTCCTCTCTTCTCTCTCTCTCTCTCTCTCTCTCTCTCTCTCTCTCTCTCTCTCTCTCTCTCCTCTCTCTCTCTCTCTCTCTCTCTCTCTCTCTCTCTCTCTCTCTCTCTCTCTCTCTCTCCTCTCTTCTCTCTCTCTCTCTCTCACACACACACACACACACACACACAGCAGCCGCGAATCCACCGAATGCA
Organism: Chrosomus eos; assembly: GCA_036326025.1. Taxonomy (NCBI): domain Eukaryota; kingdom Metazoa; phylum Chordata; class Actinopteri; order Cypriniformes; family Leuciscidae; genus Chrosomus; species Chrosomus eos. The sequence goes on from CM070821.1 coordinate 3,028,009, forward strand.
GCCACCTGTAATACAAATTGAGAAGATCGCTTTTCAACGTGTTTGCATCAGTAATTTCTATTAAGTTTGGACAACATTAAGCCTATACTTTTTTATTGTATGTGGATGTGGGAGGGGAAAATGTAAATACACTATAAATATAATAAAGAAGCAGAAACAGATAGTTGCAGTAAAGTAAGATATTTTAATAAGTTGAAGAAACAATTTATGGTATGTGACACGCACATACACACGAACAGACACACAAACACGAACAGTCCTCTCTCTCTCTCTCTCTCTCTCTCTCTCTCTCTCTCTCTCTCTCTCTCTCTCTCTCTCTCTCTCTCTCTCTCTCTCTCTCTCTCTCTCTCTCTCTCTCTCTCTCTCTCTCTCTCTCTCTCTCTCTCTCTCTCTCTCTCTCTCTCTCCTCTCTCTCTCTCTCTCTCTCTCCTCTCTCTCTCTCTCTCTCTCTCTCTCTCTCACACACACACACACACACACACAGCAGCCGCGAATCCACCGAATGCAGCCACCTGTAATACAAATTGAGAAGATCGCTTTTCAACGTGTTTGCATCAGTAATTTCTATTAAGTTTGGACAACATTAAGCCTATACTTTTTTATTGTATGTGGATGTGGGAGGGGAAAATGTAAATACACTATAAATATAATAAAGAAGCAGAAACAGATAGTTGCAGTAAAGTAAGATATTTTAATAAGTTGAAGAAACAATTTATGGTATGTGACACGCACATACACACGAACAGACACACAAACACGAACAGTCTCTCTCTCTCTCTCTCTCTCTCTCTCTCTCTCTCTCTCTCTCTCTCTCTCTCTCTCTCTCTCTCTCTCTCTCTCTCTCCTCTCTCTCTCTCTCTCTCTCTCTCTCTCTCTCTCTCTCTCTCTCTCTCTCTCTCTCTCTCTCTCTCTCTCTCTCACAACACACACACACACACACACACAGCAGCCGCGAATCCACCGAATGCAGCCACCTGTAATACAAATTGAGAAGATCGCTTTTCAACGTGTTTGCATCAGTAATTTCTATTAAGTTTGGACAACATTAAGCCTATACTTTTTTATTGTATGTGGATGTGGGAGGGGAAAATGTCGAGACCAAAGCCCTATTCGGATTAACTTTACAAGGGTAGATGGAGTAAGTTAATGATGTAATTTTACCACAGGACTTCTGTAATATCAATAGCCAAATCGCATGTGATAAGATATAGGTTATCAATAAAACTAGAAGTTGGAGGGGTAACTCAAATAAGCATCGCTGTCATGCGCGTATTAACGTTACATTGCTTCCTGATATCATGTGCGAAAACACAAATAACCTATACAACAGGGCAGTTGAATGCTTATCTGATAACTTAGAAGCTCTTGTAATTATTACTTTAACAGTTACTTCACCTCTCCATGCCGGGTGAACACCGGCTGATGCAGTAAACAGCATTTCACAACGATTTCAGTACAGTAATAGCAAATATCATTGCTCCTTCTCAATTATCTGGTAATATTCTATTCACAAAATACAACCAATAGTACGGTAATATTAAGACTTACTTGTGAAAAGCCCTATTTTCGATGGTCCGGCGATTAGAACAGGAAAATGCTCCACAAAGCTCTGGCATCTTATCCGCTGCCACGCAATGAAACTAGGAATACGACCGGTTCAAGATGGCGGCCGCATTTCTCGGTTTCCAGCGGCCAATAGGGCTTCTAGTCTCTATATGATTTCTATGCGCAGCACCACCAGTTTCAGAACTCCAGCGCCAGAACCCCAGCGCCAGAACCGGAAAAGAGGGAGGGGCGGAATTATTATTTTTGCATTATAGTTATTTTTGCAAGAATGTAAGGACAAAATGGGCCTGAGAGTGAGTTCCTCATTTGATACATTGTAAGTTAAATTTATACAGGATTGTTGTGATAAAATATGGGTGAATTGGTCATTTGTTGTATACATATTTATTGTTTCTTTTAAAACAATGCCGAATTTTCTCTCTTTTTTAGATTTTTGACATTATTATTTTACATGAAGAAAAACATGCTGCACATGTTCTTGTGAAATAAAGTATATTTTATATAAAATGGCCATACGTTTTTATAGATTTTTTTTATTTTTTATTAAACAATCAATATCAGGCATTACAAATTCATATTAACCATACCTTCAATATCAAAACAATTTAAGATTTGTAAACACAATAAATAAATAAATAAATAGAACATAAAATAACACAGAGGTCTAATCAGTTATCAAATTGTGTATAATTTTGAAACCTCCCAGGCTTGTCTTGTTTTTATATCTTTCAAAGCTTTCTACAGAGTTAACTCCTTCATAAAAATCAAAAACAAAGGTCTTACATTCATAAATCTACACTTATGTATAAACTGCTTAGCTAAAATAATTAAACTGTTATATTAAAATGCCCATAAGTTATATTAAAATGCCCGGAAGTAACTCTCATAATACAATGACACATATAAAGTATGAGGTTTCGTGTGTAATAAAAGCACGCCATTTCGTGTCTAAGCAAATTACGCTTCAAAACGTTAGGTGGCGTTACTTGGTTTATAACGTAAGCTCCGCCCCTCACTTCCGGTTCTGGCGCTGGTGTTAGAACGTAAGCTCCGCCCCTTACCTCTGGTTCTGGCGCTGGGGTTCTGAAACTGGTGGTGCTGCGGGTCTGCAGCTGGATACTATTGGAGACGAGAGGTGCGCGCGCAGTCAGCGGAGACTCGCGCTCGTGCGGACGGGTCGAGTATAAACACGGCTTGTCTCACTGAGAAACTAGAAGCTCAGTATCTTTCACTCTCTCATACATATGTCATATTTACGGTCTCTTTATCAGTGAACATCGTGTTGATAAATACTTCATGACGTGTATTTAGCGAACTCTCTTTGAAACTGGCGCTTTTAATCGTGATCGGTCTATCGCTTCATTCACGTGTGTTTGTCCATGAAGGAGTGAGAGAGTAGGACTTCCGTTGTGTTTTTGCTCATTTTGGCTCATACTACTCTTCTTTAAAGGTAAGTTTACTCTTAATGATTATATAATTTGTTTTCAATGTGATTGAATAGCAGAAGTTATAATATTTGTTTGACTAGCATCATCCGTTACCGTTACACATAGGCAGCAAATAAAAATAAAAATACTAAGCATACTTGCAACACACCGTCATAAACACATCAATAAAATGTTTGTATATTTTATAATATAAAGTGTTTTTGGTAATAATGCTGTGTCACTGAATAAGATTGAACCATAGTTATATCAGGGTTCTCAAGTTTTATCAAAAGCTTGTAGTGAGATCACATGCGGTTAGGAGCCCTAATGGAGCCCTGCCCCCACCCCCCAATTTTACCCATTGTTAATAATTAAGTTAACCAACACAAATTGAATTATAAAAATTGAAAAATGTGATAAACGACAGAGCAATTTATCACATCAAATATACTCTTTAATGTTATATTTTAAAATTACAAATACAAAAATTAGAATGATAAAATATCTTTTTGCTTTTTCCCTGACATCTTTGAAAAATACATGCAATGGCAATGATCAATGTATGTTTTGACAGGATTTAAAATATTACCCAGAGCACTCTGCTTTAATTCATGTAGCCTTAATGTAACTAGAAAGACTATTAATACAGTATAATATATAATTTAAAATAAAAATACATACATCTTCATTTCTTCTAGGGCTGGGTATTGACACAAATTTCACAATTCGATTCGATTTCGATTCACAAGCTTGCAATTCGATTCTATTTCGTTTCAATATTGATTATTTTGGATATCAGGTACAATACATGGCAAATTTTCTCAAGGAAAACAAATCTCTTAACTAATGCTGTAAAGTTGGGAGTCAGTTGTAGCCTACTAGGCTTCATTAGCCTACTGTAATATTGAAGGTAAAAATTAACTGATTTGTATCTATACAAACACTTAAATTCTTATTTATTTTTATAAATGGTGGCTGTCATAAATACTTGCCAGATTTATTCAAACATGAATTAAAGATCGAAGAACAAATTATAATGAATATGTAATATGGTGCATATATTTAGCAAAATGCTCCTCTTTAGAGTTAGTTTTTCTAGCTGACTAACAAGTTTATGGTCACATATGGTTTTTTCTGAGGTAAATGTGACATTACATGACATTGCTTACAAGTTGTTTTACTCACGTGAACTAGGGCTGGGCGATATATCTCACGATATTGTTATGCGCACCTCGTCAATAAAGCCGGTTCCTTGATTAGTAGTAAATCGCCTTCACCTGCTTTCAGATGGAGCGGCATTTACTACAAAGAGCCGTAGTTAACTGACAAGCTGAGCCATATCGCATCAATATCGCGGACGTATCGCCAGCGATAATTAATGCGATATGGCTCAGCTTGTCAGTTAACTACGGCTCTTTGTACACAGCAAAAACTCCAGTGTTAAATTAACACTCCTGCAAATGTATATGAGTCCACACTCAAGAGTGTTGAAGTTAATGAGATAATTAAGTGATTAATTTAGTGATGATTGAGCATTATTGAAGACACCTGAAGAATCACTGAAGGAGAAAATCTCATTGTAAGCCACCGTTATGGCGATCATTGGTTGCTTTAGTTGGGCTCTTGACCCTTAAATTATTAACTTTAGATTTTGTTGTGGCTGTTGTATCTGAGTTATAACTGCCAGATGAACAAATAAAAAAGTGATCTGATGGTGTTTGTTATATTATGACAATCATCATTTGAACTTCATGTTTTTGATTTATGTTGTTTGTTACAGCATAACTGTGATTCTGCATAAATATCCAGAATTTTAGATATAATATAAAGGATTTCTTAAAAGTTGTTTTCTGAAGAAAAAAAAAATCCTCTTTTAGGCACACGCATATTTCAAGATTCAGTCTATGCATCTCAACAATGGTGATGAACAGAATATTCAGTTAGGAAAAGTAAATTACATAGAAAATTCAGATCATAATTTATTAATATCGCAATGCATGATGGGAGCCATTAATGACTTGTGATTGGTAGTAGCCACTGCAACATGCTTTATTATTGTCACCATTGTTGAGATTCAGAGGCTGATTATTGATGTCTGTGTTTCTAATTAAATCTATTTGAAAGTGTTTTGATCAGAACAATGTTTAATAAACATTTTGGATTTTAAGAGACATAACTATACTCATGTTCTAGAACAGTGGTTCCCAAACCTGTCCTGGAGGACCACCAACACTGCACGTTTTCCATGTCTCCCTAATCAAACACACCTTATTTAACTCATCAGTTCATTATCACATGGGTTAATGAGCTGATGAGTCGAATCAGGTGTGTTTGATTAGGGAGACATGGAAAACGTGCAGTGTTGGTGGTCCTCCAGGACAGGATTGGGAACCACTGTTCTAGAATATCAAAGATTATGCCAATACGTTAAGCCAAACCATCTCAATAAAGAGTCGTTTTCAGATCACAACATGATTATGCCAGTACATAACCAAAACTGTCAGACCACACTTTTCTTTGTTCATTTGACCTTTATTATTAAATAACAGAAGACAAACAAATTTTAAGTGAATGTATAAGGGTCAAGAGCCCAACTAAAGCAAACACTTATCACCATAACGGTGGCTTACATTTTGTGATTTTCTCCTTCAGTGATTCTGCTTGTTAACATCAGGTGTCTTCAATAATGCTCAAACATCACTAGATTAATCACTTAATTATCTCATTAACTTTAACACTCTTGAGTGTTAATTTAACACTGGAGTTTGTGCTGTGTAGAAAATGCCGCTCCATCTGAAAGCAGGTGAAGGCGATTTACTACTAATTAGGGATGTAACGATTCACTCAACTCACGATGCGATACGATTCACGATACTGGTTTCACGATACGATTTTTTTAACAAGTGATTCATTTAAGTGATTAAAGTGTCCCTTTTATTATTTCTCAGACAAAATGCTGCACATTTCTTTTTAATTTTAAAATATATTTGTCAAATAAAAAAACTACATTGAAATAAATAAAAAAAATCCCTTCAAGGTTGTTTCAACTCAGTCTTTCTGTCTGTCTGGTCAAGAGGGTGGGCACTGGTACCTTCACACACTAAGTAAAAGACAATGTACAATTATGCCGCGTTCAAGGAAACCTGTAACCCGTGTATTTTCAACTCGTAACTGGGAGTACATCGATCAAGTACGAATTCCAGGGTGGGAAGTCACGGGTTTGACTGCCGTTCCAGTGCACTTTCACGGGTATAAGGTTGGAAAAACACGGGTTACAGGTTGCCTGTAACGATGTACTCCCAGTTACGAGTTGGAAAAACACGGATTACAGGTTGCCTGGAACGCGGCATTAGTACCACATTTAGAGGGGTTTTAATTTTGTTATAATGTGTATCATTATTACACTAGCAAGAGTAAAAAAAAAAACCCCACACATTTAGAAAAATATGCCATAACCATCAATAAATTATATATAAAAAATATATATATATATCCATGTACACATTTAGAGAAAGAGATAGTAAAATAAATACAACACCTAGGTTGCCACGGAAACACTGATACACCTTGTGATCTCCGTGGCTCTCGCACTTGTCGTATTGATGCCTTTTACATGAAAACAGAGGTGACTTGTGCTTCTCACGGTGGTGATTATTAATTATTAGTCTACGGAAAGTCAAAATGCCACCACACCTCCGATTTGAATGAGTCAACGTCAACATCTACGCTTGCCGTCGCCATGTGTTTGACGGCGCGTGCACACCAGTCTATGGCACTGGTGCGGCGCGAGCGGAACAAACCGAGCGTTTTCAGTTCATTCCTATGGAAGTTGAGATTGGCTCACACAAGCTCAAGTTTCATGAATGAAGTGAAAACACTCGCTAGCTTCGCGCCAGTGTGTGCTTGCTGCTATTGTGCCTGTGCACCGCAACGGCCCTGCTGTTTAAAACGTGTATCGCGATTCGTTTAACATTTCAACCGACTTGAATCGTCACACATTTGTATCGATTTTCAACCGGTTGCGAGTGAATCGTTACATACCTACTACTAATCAAGGAACCGGCTTTACTGACGAGATGCGCATAACAATATCATGCGATATATCGCCCAGCCCTAGTTGAAACACTGATTGAGCGATTCCATGTGACATGATACGGATTTCAATAAGTTGTACTCTATCTTTTAACACACTTTCAGACGTTCATTCATGTTTATTTCGCGCTGTAACTAGTATTATTAAGGCAGAAGAGGAGATCATGCGCTGCTGCTTCTCTTGAGCTGAGCTGAGCCAGAGCGATCTCACGCCACAGCGCCAAAACGGTATTTATGTTTTGAATTTCGTAAGAAAATGGACGAAATTTTAGACTTTTAGTATCAATAGTAACAAAGCACAAAGATTATTGCGATTTATTGGATGGGATGAGCGCTACAATGTTCCATTCATTCATCAAATGAAAACAGGATGACTAATCGATTCTTGAGATTTAAGAATCGATATCGGTTTGTAAAAATGAGAATCGATTAATATCAAGAAATCAATATTTTTTACCTAACTAGGGATGGGCGAAATGGCCTAAAATCCATATTGCGTTATACATAGCAGCCTCTTGCGATAACGATATATATCACGATATATAAATTATAATAGGGTCTATGTAACCTTTTCTGAAATGGTTCTAAGGAAAGCCAAACTGCTAAATGTATTTTTTTTTTAAGAAAGAAACGTTGCATGTAGTTTTGAGAACATGTATTGTGCAAAACTGTAATTATTCAAAATGTTGCAGATCAAAATTCAAGTACACTGCAGAGACATTAACAAAGAAAAAGCTTAAAGTATTGGGTTTCTTTCCTTTAGTGCACACCTGTTTCACACATACTCTGTGAGCAGTGCATATGTAGGGTCCTATAAAATCCGTTTAATTTTTTCCCAAATTCCGTTTTATTTTTTCCCAAATTCCGTTTTTTTCCGTTTTAATATTTGCAAATTCCGTTTTTTCGTGACACCCCTAGTCATGGTGTTCCTCAGGGGTCTGTCCTTGGCCCAATACTTTTAAATATTTACATGCTTCCTTTAGGGCAGATTATTAGAAAGCATGGTTCCACTTTTATGCTGATGATACTCAGATTTATATTAGCACAAAAACTAATATCACAGGTATAGGAGTAGGGCTGGGTATCGATTCAGATGTTCAAATCGATTCGATTCGCAAGCTCTCAATTCGATTCCATTTCGATTTTCGATTCTCGATTCCTGATTTGATTCTCGATTCAACGATAATGAATATACAGTAGTTGTAATACAAATCCTATAGTTGTAATACAAATCCTATAGTTGTAATACAAATCCTATATTTATTTAAAAAAAAGAACAGTGGACAACATTAGTTTACTAGTGGTTAATTAATACAAAGAAATTAAGAGCCACAAACCTGTATATAAAACTCTTTTTATTTTGGGTACACTATACACTAAATGCATACAATGAATAGACAGGATTTTGATGGAAGATGCAAAATTTATGCTGAAAATTTGACAAGTCAGAACAGTCGCACGCCTTGATCAAACAGGATCAGGTTATTTTATGTTTAAAGGTGCTGTATGTATTTTTTAGCGGCCTCTAGCGGTGATGTTTCAAATAGGGCTGCAACGACGCGTCGACGTAATCGATTACGTCGACTATGAAAATACGTCGACACGCATGAAATGCGTCGACGCGTCACATTAATTATTTACGTTTAAATAAATATATTATAATATTAAATATGGGAATACTTTAAGCTACGGCTGAACAGAAAGGTGCTTTGTTCATTATGCAAAGCTGAAATGGCATACCATGGCAGCACAACTGCTATGAACGAGCGTCTTAAAAGGAAACATCCTGTCTCTGCGAACTCAAAACGACGAGCCAGCTGGGAATTAGTAGGCTATATTACAGTGAGGTTTTTTGGAGGAGTTGTTGCGGTCATACCTGCTGTGTTTCGGTCAAAAACGCATCAACGTCTATTTAGAGCTGACGCTGTCGGCTACAGCTTGTGTGCTAGGTATACTGCGCGCAAAACATACATGTGTGAGAGACACACGCAAGTCACCCTCTCCCTTGCGTGCGTACGGTGCATAGATTCCGGGAGATTTTAACTAATTTGCGGGCATCAGGGAGACGCTGGGATGTCTGCATGCAGACTAAATACCTGCACTCCCGCGGGACCCAACGCAACGAGTCTGATGGCCGAGTGCGGGCGGTAATGCACTCGTGTGTGTGTGCTGGTTTCAGAAGAATAAAACGATTCGCGGGACTCCCGCAAAATATAGATCTATAAATTGAACATCTTAAAATGAATAAATTGTTATTCATCTGTTGCACAAAAGCAACAAGAACAACTGAAACAAAATAGAAACGATTTACAGGCGAGAGTCTCTATAACATGTGTTTGCGGCATTGACCAATCACAGACATGTGTGTTGATTTCTTGAACGCAATGGCCAATCAGATGCATTTGAGATAGAATCCCCTCACCGCTCAAAATTGACTTTTTGTTCAGTGCTGAATTCTGCATACTGGCAAATCATCTGATTATAGCAAACAAAGTGTATATATTATGAAAGATTCATTGTGCAGTCAGTTTCATTAATAATAACAGAGATTTGTGAGATCACGACGAACTGGCCCACATTACTTGAACTGAGTGTTATTCAAATTAGTAAAAACTTTTTTTTTTGCACCGTTTAGGTTATGTTAGACTTTGCTCCCTTAAATGCCTTCATATTAATGTATTTTTTTGCACAGTGTTCCGACAGTCTGCCACTTTATTTTTTTATAGTGGGAAATTTTAAAGTATTTGTCAGAAAATTAATTAATAAAAGTTTGAAATACTAATGGTAGAAGTTGTACTTATATATTGGAAAGTTTGCCAATGGATAAATCTGTTAATAATAAAAAAACAATCATTAGATTAATCGGGAAAAATAATCGTTAGATTAGTCGGCTAATCGAAGAAATAATCGATAGATTAATCGACAACAAAAATAATTGTTAGATGCAGCCCTAGTTTCAAATTGCAACAAGAGTGCTCGTGCTCGATCTCAAGAGCGAGCATTCACTACCGGCCACACGGAGACTTTCAACGCAACCAGAGTTTTGACATGATTTTGCTTGTTTTTAACTGTTAAAGCAATATAATCCAGGAAAAACGTTTTTCTTACTGGCGAGGTGTTTGCGAGGCGGATTTAGGCTTTACTGTAAGTGTACGCAGTGAAAAACATCTCTTAGAGGGCACGAGCACGGGATGGTTTAAAATTGCTTGAATGTTTAAACTGGTAAAACTTAAAAAGACGTGAAAATGATAAACGTTAGTTACGGTGCAATGCTGGCCCGATTGTGCAAGTGAATATTCCGTCATGTCCCGATAAACGCGAGTGTGTATCGACGCCTGCAGCGCTTGGCGCTTGCCTAGTGCAGAGAGAGAAGACGCAGCACCGCGAGCCCTGAATGAAAAAAAAATCGATTCATGGCCGTTGAGAATCAATTTTGAATCGAACACATTTAAATAAACGATTAATCGAAAAATAGATTTTTTTTGCCCAGCCCTATATATGAGCAACAGTTGGTATCCCTGCAGCAACCTGTAATGGTAAAATTTTGAATTTGGACATTGAAAACAATGTACTATCTGAATCACCTCAAGTTCGCAACCTCTGTGTAATTTGATTCTCACTTAACACTTAAAGCATATAGAGCTGTCGCGATAGTCAATATATCGACTTATCGCACGATATATGGAAATGAGCGCGATTATTTTTTGTGCCGTGATATATTGCAACTGATAATTTGTGATGCGATCTGGGAAAACCCACCACATGGTGAAATTTGACATATTACAGGTTTTGCGATCATATTAAAGCTTGGTTCAAGCCCTTTCTAAATCTGTTTTTATTTCTTTTATAGTTTGTCTGTAACAGAAGTTATGGTTATCTGAAGTCGGCTGATCGCTGTGATTTTCAGAAATGGAATTTTGAGAAAAACAGGTTTAAATAACTGTCACGTCCTGCTAGCGGGACGACGGGCGCTCTTTTTTTTATTGCCTTTTTTTCATATCACATATTTTAGTACTCATCATAGATTAGGTATCATTCGAAAGCTTACAAACTCAAAATTCATCCTGTGAAAACCGTTTTGAAATTGGACGATTGAGAGGCGAGCAAGGTCTTTTAAACGAGTAGCTTAAGACTCTGTTGTTCTCTTGTGCTCCGCATCACATAACGCTGGATAAAAATAAATAAATAAAAACTTGCGTGCCGTTGTAGTTTACACAGGACTGGCGGGACCTTTATTCTGTTATGTGGTTTATTTTGATAGGCGAAACTGTCTTTGTAGTGTTAAGAGAAGGAGAACTAAATAGCCGTTGTTGTTGTTTTTTTGTACCTCTGCTCCGCGCGTGTTCTTAAAGAGAAAGACACGTCTTTTTAGCTTGCCACTATAAATCGCTATTTTTCTGCACTAATCTAGTGAATTTTCACTAGATATATTCAGAGATGATAAACAAGATGTTATAGAATAATAATTTATTGAAAACCCAAATTTGACAATAAACTGACATTCAATCTATTTTTAGACTTTACTGAAAATGTACAAGCGCGACATCCGACGGGTTTTCCCAGATCGCATCACATTTGTTTTATTATTAAAAATAATCATTAGATTCATTTTGAATGTCACCAACATTTTAGTTGATCGCGCTGCCTCTGTCATCTTGTCTGCACTCTGTGTCGGAGGCGGGGCTCAGGCAGCGTGTCCACACACACACACACACTCACACAGACACAGAGAGAGAGAGAGCGGACACCGCCAGGTGAAGAGGCGTGAACCAACTGCATTTTAAAGTGTTCTGTTTCGTGACATCTACAGCACTTACTACTTACTACTACTTAAAATCGCACCTAAAACATAACCATCCCACCCAGTTTTTCAACCAGGCTGTCGAGTCGAGTATAAACCTATTTTTTACAGTCTATGGTATAAACAAGGCTTTAATCCGTGCAAGCGCGCTTTGATCGATCTCTCTCTCTCTCTCTCTCTCTCTCACACACACACACACACACACACACACGTAGTTATAAACTCTTTAGACTGTTAATGATTAGTGCTTTTTTTTTTATTTGTGGGTAAGAATCATGTAAAAAAAAATCCCTTATTTTGGGGATGGATTCCGGGAAATCTCCCTTATTTTTAGTGTTCAATGTTGACAGCTATGATTTATTTACTTGTTTTATTTATTTGGGATATATTTTTTCACATTTTACAATGTCTAAATATTGAATAGAATAAGAATAAAATGTTCTTCGTTCTTTGAAACAGTGTACTTGCATTATTATGCTATTATATTATCATTATGTAAGTGGCATAAAATGGTCTGAAAATTACAATAATATCGTTTATCGCAATTAATTTTGGTGCAATATATCACACATCAAAAAGTAGTTATCGTGACAGCTCTAAGGGGTACACTGCAGTGGAAAAGCAACAACGCTAAATCGAACCGAACCGTGCCGTACTGAGCCGAGTCGTACCACGCAGTGGAAAAGCGAAGCGAGCCGAACCGTTCCGCGCCGAGTCGAACCGTACCGAGCCGTACCATGTAGTGGAAAAGCGCCAAATGGTGAGTGCGTGAAGAGGTATTCGTCACAAAGCGTAGGGCAGCATGGTGTACACAGTCTAGTTTTTTTTTTAACGACGATGAACCTGCATGTATATAAATCAAATCACCGTAATCCAATAATGAGAGGAAACAGCTTTGAATGGCCTACAGTTAAGTCAAATCAAGTCATTTTGATTTATATAGTGCTTCTATTGTTTCAAAGCAGCTTTACAGTGATAATAGGAGGCTACCTTTTCTCCCTCACACTGGGTTTGGCATTGGTCATTAAATCTAACAGTAGCCTATGTTTATTCCTGTTTTTGCTTTCAGCTGTTGTTCTTACCATTATTTATATTTGGAAGAATTTACATTATTATATTCTGAGCATATTCCATGAGCATAAAAACAAACTCAGTAACTTGTATATTTTTTATTTTGGCAGATCAGCTCCTCCCACTACAATTCTGTGAAGCTCCTCCCACTGTAATTCATCATCAGTGAAGCTCCTCCCACTGTAATTCATCATCAGTGAAGCTCCTCCTACTGTAATTCATCATCAGTGAAGCTCCTCCTACTTTAATTATTCAATAAATGCTATAAATTCCCATCAGCTGAAATCTGTAAAGACTGAGTTTATTAAAGAGGACAGTGAGAACACGAGTGATCCAGAACCTGCAGAATGAAACACACTGAAGATCCTGAAGAACAAAGAGGTTGGTGTTTATTCTTCATTCATTCAGGATGCTGAAGAACATTCATGTTAGAAACATTCAAGCACTTCATCACATTTAGATAAACAGTTCCAACTGTGAAATGACTACAAAAGTTAGTTTTTTTTAACAAATGGTCAGTAAAGGGGAGGTTTCATATTTGTCAAGATCGGGTCAAACTAAATCTAAACATTTTAGCTTTTTTTATTTTACAACATATGGTTTACAATTACAATTTTCCCAAATGTACAAATTTTCAATTCACTCTGATTTACTGCAAACATTTGTGTTTTCTCGCATTGAAATTCACTTGATCTTCTGTTTCTAGTGTCCCACTTTCACATGCATGTGAAGTCAATGGAAGAAGTTCAGTGTGAACGGCCCCTAATTAAAACGTTTTTACATTATTAAACATCAATCTAAAAGTTGGTGTCAAAATATGGCAGTATTGTGTATTTTAATGTTCATATCAGGTTAGATAAGAGTCATTAATCAAAGATATTTAATAGTTCTCACTACAGAAACAAGGGAATTGTGCATATCATGTTTTTTTTTTTTAATAACTGGTAGATCAGTGTACCTCATTCATGAAAGTTTCAGGGATGTATAATGAATTTATAATGAAAAAATATTTAATTTATAATTAATCTTCATTCACTCCATATTTCTCTATTTGAACTTTTTTAATTATTCAGAAATTTTAAAATGAGTTTTTCTTTCATGTCAGACCCGATGGAAGAGAGCGAGGAGAGAGAAGAACTGAGTGAAGTCGAGGGAGTGAAGAACTGAGTGAAGTCGAGGAGAGTGAAGAACTGAGTGAAGTCGAGGAGAGTGAAGAAGTGACAGATGAGTGTGAAGTGAAGGAGGAGAGTGAAGAACTGAGTGAAGTGAAGGAGGAGAGTGAAGAACTGAGTGAAGTGAAGGAGGAGAGTGAAGAACTGAGTGAAGTGAAGGAGGAGAGTGAAGAACTGAGTGAAGTGAAGGAGGAAGTGAAGAACTGAGTGAAGTGAAGGAGGAGAATGAAGAACTGAGTGAAGATGAAGGAGGAGAGAGAAGAACTGAGTGAAGTAAAGGAGGAGAGTGAAGAGCTGAGTGAAGTGAAGGAGGAGAGTGAAGAACTGAGTGAAGTGAAGGAGGAGAGTGAAGAACTGAGTGAAGTGAAGGAGGAGAGTGAAGAACTGTGTGAAGTGGAGGATGAGAGTGAAGAACTGAGAGAAGTGAAGGAGGAGAGAGAAGAACTGAGTGAAGTGAAGGAGGAGGGTGAAGAACTGAGTGAAGTGAAGGAGGAGAGAGAAGAACTGAGTGAAGTCAAGGAGGAGAGAGAAGAACTGAGTGAAGTCAGGAGGAGAGTGAAGAACTGAGTGAAGTCGAGGAGAGTGAGGAACTGAGTGAAGTGAAGGAGGAGAGAGAGAACTGAGTGAAGTGAAGGAGAAGAGAGAAGAACTAAGTGAAGTGGAGGAGAGAGGAAGAAGAGTGAGTGAAGGAGATGAGTAAGTGAAGGAGGAGATGAAGAACTGAGTAAGTGAAGGAGGAGAGTGAAGAACTGAGTGAAGTGAAGGAGGAGAGAGAAGAACTGAGTGAAGTGAAGGAGGAGAGAGAAGAACTGAGTGAAGTGAAGGAGGAGAGAGAAGAACTGAGTGAAGTGAAGGAGGAGAGAGAAGAACTGAGTGAAGTGAAGGAGGAGAGTGAAGAACTGAGTAAAGTGAAGGAGGAGAGTGAAGAACTGAGTGAAGTGGAGGAGGAGAGTGAAGAACTGATGAAGTGAAGGAGGAGAGTGAAGAACTGAGTGAAGTCAAGGAGGGAGAGAGAAGAACTGAGTGAACCTTTGAGTTGCTTAAAGACTAAAAATAATTTTATTAAGAAAAGAAGAGCTAAGAAATCTACAACCTGCACTCAGTGTGGAAAGAGTCTCAAAAGCAAACAAAGTCTTGATGTTCACATGAGGATCCACACCGGAGAGAACAAGTTAAAACGGCACCAGATAATTCACATTGGAGAAAAAAAGTGTTCACACTGTGACAAGAGATTCAGTGTGTCATCATATCTGAAAACACATGAGATGATCCACACTGGAGAAAAACCTTATAAGTGTTCACACTGTGACAAGAGATTCAGTGTGTCGTCATATCTGAAAAAACATGAGAGGATCCACACTGGAGAACAACCTTACAAGTGTTCACACTGCGACAAGAGATTCAGTCATTCATCATCTCTGAAAACACATGAGAGGATCCACACTAGAGAAAAACCTTACAAGTGCTCACACTGTGACATGAGATTCAGTGTGTCATCATATCTGAAAAAACATGAGATGATCCACACTGGAGAAAAACCTTACAAGTGTTCACACTGTGACAAGAGATTCAGTGTGTCATCATATCTGAAAACACATGAGATGATCCACACTGGAGAAAAACCTTACAAGTGTTCACACTGTGACAAGAGATTCAGTGATTCATCATATCTGAAAAAACATGAGATGATCCACACTGGAGAACAACCTTACAAGTGTTCACACTGCGACAAGAGATTCAGTCAATCATCATCTCTGAAAACACATGAGAGGATCCACACTAAAGAAAAACCTTACAAGTGCTCACAATGTGACATGAGATTCAGTGTGTCATCATATCTGAAAAAACATGAGATGATCCACACTGGAGAAAAACCTTACAAGTGTTCACACTGTGACAAGAGATTCAGTCAGACATCATCTCTGAAAACACATGAGATGATCCACACTGGAGAAAAACCTTACAAGTGTTCACACTGTGACATGAGATTCAGTGTGTCATCATATCTGAAAAAACATGAGATGATCCACACTGGAGAAAAACCTTACAAGTGTTCACACTGTGACAAGAGATTCAGTGTGTCATCATATCTGAAAACACATGAGATGATCCACACTGGGGAAAAACCTTACAAGTGTTCACACTGTGACAAGAGATTCAGTCAGACATCATCTCTGAAAACACATGAGATGATCCACACTGGAGAAAAACCTTACAAGTGTTCACACTGTGACAAGAGATTCAGTCAGTCAGTAAATCTGAAAACACATGAGATGATCCACACTGGAGAAAAACCTTACAAGTGTTCACACTGTGACAATAGATTCAGTCGTCAGCAAACTCTAAAACACATGAGAGGATTCCACACTCGAGAAAAACCTACAAGTGTTCACACTGTGACAAGAGATTCAGTCTGTCATCAAATCTAAAAACGCATGAGAGGATTCACACTGCAGAAAAACCTTACAAGTGTTCACACTGTGACAATAGATTCAGTCAGTCAGCAACTCTAAAAACACATGAGAGGATTCACATCGAGAAAAACCCTACAAGTGTTCACACTGTGACAAGAGATTCAGTCAGTCATCATCTCTAAAAAAACATGAGATGTTCCACACTGGAGAAAAACCTTACAAGTGTTCACACTGTGACAAGAGATTCAGTCAGTCATCATCTCTAAAAAAACATGAGATGTTCCACACTGGAGAAAAACCTTACAAGTGTTCACACTGTGACAAGAGATTCAGTCTGTCATCACAATCTAAAAAAACATGAGATGTTCCACAGTGGAGAAAAACCTTACAAGTGTTCACACTGTGACAAAGAGATTCAGTCTGTCATCAAATCTAAAAAAACATGAGAGGATTCACATCGGAGAAAACACCCTACAAGTGTTCACACTGTGACAAGAGATTCAGTCAGTCTCATATCTAAAAAAACATGAGATAATCCACACTGGAGAAAGACCTTACAAGTGTTCACACTGTGACAAGAGATTAAATGGTCAGCACACCTGAAAAACTCATGAGATGATCCACACTGGAGAAAACCTTACAAGTGTTCACACTGTGACAAGAGATTCAATTGGTCAGCACACCTGAAAACATGAGATGATCCACACTGGAGAAAAACCTTACAAGTGTTCACACTGTGACAAGAGATTCATGGTCACAACTGAAAAACATGAGATGATCCACACTGGAGAAAAACCTTACAAGTGTTCACACTGTGACAAGAGATTCAGTAAGTCATCATCTCTGAAAACACACGAGAAGATCCACAGCAGAGAAGCCACACACGTGTGATCAGTGTGAAAAGAGTTTGTCTTTTAAACGTCACCTGAAGATACACATGAAGATCCATGCAGTGGAGAAACCACATCACCACAGTCTGAGATAACGGTAAGTAGTTCATCTTTATGTGCTGAGAAACAAAAGCTGATTTTTCACCTTCAGAAAAGGTTCCAGTTGTGTTTCCACTTGAGCCTGGTACAGCACAGCACAATTACAAACCGTTCTCCGCCCTGAACTCTCAGCACACTTGGCTAACCATCCCGAACCGTGATGGCTGAATGTGTGTAGTGACATCGCCACTCAGGATTGGTCACTTTTCAATAATCTAAGCAACGTAAAAGTAATTTGAGCTATGTAAACCCAAATTTATAATAAAATGTAAAAGAAATAATAGTTCCATGTGCTCACCAACCATGTTATTTTTCAGATGAGTTTTGTCCATAAGAATGTTTTTCCTTTGGATACAAAATTAATATATAATTAGTTTATCAAAGGTCAAAAGCTCCCAAGAGCCATTAAGAGTTTCAGTAATCTGATTAATTTAACTTACAATAGAGAGAAACAGGACTGGCAGGAATCTCGTGCTCAATACAGAGAAACAGGACTTGCAGGAATCTCATGCTCAATAGAGAGAAACAGGACTTGCAGGAATCTCATGCTCAATACAGAGAAACAGGACTTGCAGGAATATCATGCTCAATACAGAGAAACAGGACTTGCAGGAATCTCGTGCTCATACAGAGAAACAGAACTTGCAGGAATCTCATGCTCAATACAGAAGAAACAGGACTTGCAGGAATCTCGTGCTCAAAGAGAAACAGGACTTGCAGGAATCTCGTGCTCAGAGAAATAGGACTTGCAGGAATCTCGTGCTCAATAAAGAGAAACAGGACTTGAAGGAATCTCATGCTCAATACAGAGAAACAGGACTTGCAGGAATCTCGTGCTCAATAAAGAGAAACAGGACTTGCAGGAATCTCGTGCTCAATAAAGCGAAACAGGACTTGCAGGAATCTCGTGCTCAATACAGAGAAACAGGACTTGAAGGAATCTCATGCTCAATACAGAGAAACAGGACTTGCAGGAATCTCGTGCTCAATAAAGAGAAACAGGACTTGCAGGAATCTCGTGCTAATAAAGCGAAACAGGACTTGCAGGAATCTCATGCTCAATCAGAGGAACAGGACTTAAAGGAATCTCATGCTCAATACAGGGTAACAGGACTTGCAGGAATCTCATGCTCAATACAGGGGAACAGGACTTGCAGGAATCTCATGCTCTATACAGAGAACAGGACTTGCAGGAATCTCATGCTCTATACAGAGGAACAGGACTTGCAGGAATCTCATGCTCAATACAGAGAAAAAGGACTTGCAGGAATCTCATGCTCAATAGAGAGAAACAGGACTTGCAGGAATCTCATGCTCAATAGAGAGAAACAGGACTTGCAGGAATCTCATGCTCAACACAGAGGAACAGGACTTGCAGGAATCTCATGCTCAATAGAGAGAAACAGGACTTGCAGGAATCTCATGCTCAGTACAGAGTAACAGGACTTGCAGGGATCTAATGCTCAATACAGAGAAACAGGAATTGCAGGAATCTCGTGCTCAATACAGAGAAACAGGACTTGCAGGAATCTCATGCTCAATACAGAGGAACAGGACTTGCAGGAATCTCATGCTCAATACAGAGAAACAGGACTTGCAGGAATCTCATGCTCAATACAGAGAAACAGGACTTGCAGGAATCTCATGCTCAATACAGAGGAACAGGACTTGCAGGACTCTCATGCTCAATACAGAGAAACAGGACTTGCAGGAATCTCATGCACAATACAGAGAAACAGGACTTGAAGGAATCTCATGCTCAATACAGAGAAACAGGACTGGCAGGAATCTCATGCTCAATACAGAGAATCAGGACTTGCAGGAATCTCGTGCTCAATACAGAGAAACAGGACTTGCAGGAATCTCATGCTCAATACAGAGAATCAGGACTTGCAGGAATCTCGTGCTCAATACAGAGAATCAGGACTTGCAGGAATCTCGTGCTCAACAGCTGAATGCTAAATTCAATCTCTCTACCTTAATTCTTCATGTCGTATTATATAAAGAAAATAGGATCAGCAGATCTTATTTTTTTAAATTAAGAAATTTTAAATAAAGACATTTATTAATAACCAAATGATTTGAATATTTATTATCAAAACACATATTTGACACCTCAAGTAGACATACTTTGACAGTAATGTCATATGGTTGTATTACATAGTTTATCAATTATATCAGTACTATTCTTGCACAGCATAGTGTTTTCAACTTTTACAAATTAATCCAAAGAAATTTTTAAACACGTCTCATATACGAAAAAACATTTTTTATTTTTTTTTATAAAGTTTTTAGACCCAAAGACATCAAGAATCAGAATCTCAACAATTTTGACAATTATAAAGCATGTTGCAGTGCGTTCTGGGTGCCACCAATAAAAACTCATTAATGGCTCCAGTCATGCATTGCTGCATGAATAAATAATGAGCTTATGTTCAGAAGTGATCTGTTTGTCATCATTGCTGAGATTTATACGCTAATTCTTGATGTATGTGTGTGCCAACATAAATACTTTTTTTTATCATTTGGTATCATTGAAAAGGCTAAAAATATGATGCCATACAAGGACAGTGCTGCTATAATTAATAAAGTAAACCTACCTCAGAAATTGACCTATATAGGAGTTCTGTAATTGAGGTCAAATGATTGTGAAATAATGATTATGTTAAAAGAACCAACACCATCACATCACCTTTTCTATATGTTCATCTGGCTGTTATAACTCGCGTACAGCAGCCAAACAAAATCTAAAGTTTATGATTTAAAGGCCAAGAGCCCAACTAAACAAAACACTGATCACCATAATGGTGACTTAAAAATTAAATCCTTAAAACCATCAGTTGTCTTCAATAATGCTCAATCGTCACTCAATTATTCGGGTATATATTCGGGGTCCAAGGTGTTTTTGGGTTCCTTGAGATGCAGTGATGGGAATAACGCCGTTATAAATAACGCCGTTACTAACGGCACTACTTTTTCCAGTAACGAGTAATCTAATTGATTACTCTTTTCATCTTAATAACGCCGTTACCGTTACTGCCAAAAAATGCGGCGCATTACTATAACTGATGATGAAGCTGTTTTTTTTCATCAGACCAACTAGATCTCTGAGCGAGAGGCAACAACTTTTACTGTTCTTCCTTGGTTAGTGGGCAGAGCACGAGACAAGCGCATAAATGCTGACGATTGGCTGAGATAGAGTAAAATGTCATTGTAAGCCAATCAGGTAGAGTTGAGCGGGTGTTCAAACGCGCGCATGGGCATTCGGCTCTTTTGACTCAGCTCACTGAAAAGAGCCGGCTCTTTTGGCTCACAAACGGCTCTTTAAATGACTTTGACTATAATATTTCAATTTTTATTACATAATTATTTAATTTCTATAGGCTAAATTTGTAAAAATACAGTCGGCTCTTCAGATAGGCGAGCCAGCTCCCGACGTTCACAATTCGCGAATGAGCCGAATCTAAGAGCCGGCTCTTTTAGGTGAACGTCGGGAGCTGGCTCGCCTATCTGAAGAGCCGACTGTATTTTTACAAATTTAGCCTATAGAAATTAAATAATTATGTAATAAAAATTGAAATATTATAGTCAAAGTCATTTAAAGAGCCGTTTGTGAGCCAAAAGAGCCGGCTCTTTTCAGTGAGCTGAGTCAAAAGAGCCGAATGCCCATGCGCGCGTTTGAACACCCGCTCAACTCTACCTGATTGGCTTACAATGACATTTTACTCTATCTCAGCCAATCGTCAGCATTTATGCGCTTGTCTCGTGCTCTGCCCACTAACCAAGGAAGAACAGTAAAAGTTGTTGCCTCTCGCTCAGAGATCTAGTTGGTCTGATGAAAAAAACAGCTTCATCATCAGTTATAGTAATGCGCCGCATTTTTTGGCAGTAACGGTAACGGCGTTATTAAGATGAAAAGAGTAGTACTTTTTCCTTCAAGAAATTAAAGGTATTAAATTAAAGGAAATTAAAGCAATAAATATCGAAAGTTCCAAAACATCTGTGTTATTTGCATTGATCCACTATATAAACATAATAGCCTATCTACATACATGGCATTTGATTGGAGGCTAGTCTCACTTTGTCCCACAGCAACATTTTTTTTTTTAGATGTGTGTACAATGTTTCATGTTTCTGTTAATAATGTATTGTATTAAGTGTCCATTTCATTATAATATTCAGATTTATCATAAATAATTGAACATGCACATGTATTTTAAGTTCCGTTAAGAGAGGGGTAGAGGTGGTGTCACATTTGAGCATTTAAAATTTAATTTTACTTGAAAGTAACGCAATAGTTACTTTCTTAAGTAACAAGTTACTTTTAAAATTTGTAACTGAGTAACTAATTTAGTTACTTTTTGGAAGAAGTAACTAGTAACTGTAACTAATTACTTTTTAAAAGTAACTTGCCCAACACTGTTGAGATGTTCTGACATGCCCTGACATTTGTTTTTTTCAGTTGCATATTAATGGCACAGGTGAAATTACACTATTTAGCAGAAACAGGGCTACCATAATATGTGAGCAACATGTATGTACATGTTTCTATTTTTGAGAGAATATTGTTTATGCATGGTTATTGAAAAACATTCCAGGATTTTTCTCCATATAATGCACTTTACTGGGACTCAAACGGTTCAAGATCCAAAATACAGTTTCAGTGCAAACTGCAAACTGTTCAAAGGGCTTTAAATGATTCCAGACGATGAATAAGGGTCTTATCTAGCGAAACAATCGCTCATTTCAAAAATAAATAACAAAGTTTAAGTTTTATAAACTCAAAATGCTCGCCTTGCTCTGTTCTGTGATGCACGTTCGTGACTCTCCTGTTCGAACTCGTTCATCAAAATGAGTGAATCTTTTTTCAAGTCAATTCGTTCATTTCGTTCGTTGAATGAACCAAAGGACTAGAAAAAAAGATTAGTTCATTTTGATGAACGAATTCAAACAGGAGAGTCGAGCAAGGCAAGCATGTGTGCTTCTAAAACTTAAACTTTGTTATTTATGTTTGAAATGACCGATCGTTTCGCTAGATAATACCCTTATTCATCGTTTGGAATCATTTAAAGCTGATCATTTAAATTTGCAGTGAATTTGCAGTGAAACTGTCTTTTGGAAGCAAGACAGCTGAACGTATGTAAAGTCAGGTTTATTCAGCAAATGCTTATGCCCCGTTGATGCAGGCTCTAACCATATATAATATATTAATAACCTAATTTAATGTTTATGTAAGGGGTGGTGATGGCGCAGTGGATAAGACCCATGCCTTTGGTGTGAGTGACCCGGGTTTGAATCCACTGTGAGACACCAATTGGCGCTTTTCCACTGCATGGTACGGTACGGTTCGGTACGGCACACTTTGGCGCTTTTCCACTGCATGGTACGGTACGGTTCGGTTCGGTACGGCTCACTTGTGGTGCTTTTCCACTGTATGGTACGGTACGGTACGGCGCGCTTTGGCGCGCTTTAAATGGTACCTGGTCTGTTGAGGTTCCAAGCGTACCGTACCGGTGCTAAAATGTGACGTGAAACACTGCAGATCACTGATTGGTCAGACAGACAGAATCGTCACTACCAGCGTCATTGGATTTGCAACACAAGACAATAAACCCGCTATACAGAGTCATATAACCAGTAGACAACAGCCATCACGGTAGCACCTGTGTTTTACTTTCTTGAAAAAAAAGAAGAGATCAACACTTTAAAAAAGAAATGGCTGAATCGTGGTCGAGGTGCAGATGTTCCTCTCGTTGGTTGCCTAGGAGCGGATCCAGCGAGAGCTGGATGGGGCAAAACTGTTCCAAGAAGTAGCTCAACTCTTAGCCACACACGGCTATCACCGGACCTACAAACAGTGTAACGATCAGTCCCACCCACTTTGAAGGGGTACTAACTGCAGTGGAAAAGCAACCGAGCTTAAGTGAACCGAACCGTGCCGTACCGAGCCGACTCGCACCACGCAGTGGAAAAGCAAAGCGAGCCGAACCGTTCCGCGCCGAATCGAACCGTACCGAGCCGTACCTGCAGTGGAAAAGCGCCAAATGTGTCCCTGAGCAAGACACTTAACCCCTAGTTGCTCCAGAGGCGTGCGACCTCTGACATATATAGCAATTGTAAGTCGCTTTGAATAAAAGCGTCAGCTTAATGAATAAATGCAAATTAATATATTACAATAATATTAATACAACATATTACGCTATATAATTACAATATGACATGATCTTACATTAAAACATTATAGGCCTGACAAAAGAAGTGGCTAAAATCGACTTTAAAATAGCCTACTTTAGGATTGTAATCGTTTGAGTAGCCTATCTGCAGTTCTAGTAATTTTAGTTAGTTAAGCTTATTTTAACATGTTTATTATGTATATATGTATGTATGTATATACACACACATACACACACCAAAAGTGTCTCTTACGCAGTGATGATGTTTAACAGAAGTTTTGCCACAACACCTCCATATTGTGAAATAAAGATAAGTGTTTTTGTTCAAGTGTTTTTGACCATGATTTATTAATAACCCATCCAAAAAAGACTTATTAGTATAAGCTCAGGAACCATACTATAAAATACTATCCCCTCGAGTCATTTTCGTATCCATTCAATATATTACATGTGATAATATAATATTCCAATAAGAATTGTGAGCTAGATGTTAAATCATGAAGTTTTTGCTCAAGAGTCAAATTAATAAAAAGAGAAATATTTGTTCTTGCAAGAAGGCCCAGTTGCCATCACAGCCGTTACATTCTGTGAAGTTAGTGGCGCGCACCAGGAAGACATGAAACAGCTTATATACTCTTTTCAAGGTTCCTTCTCACCCACTGTACTTTTCCCTCACTCAGATAAGGTCCCCACTGCTGTTCAGTTTCTACTTAAGGACACAAACTGCTACTGGAATAAACTAGCCAAATCTGACCATTCTTAAGGTCAAAATGTCCTGTCCCATATATTCCTGAAACGTCACGCACAAGCACGTACACACATATACTTTTACACATTGAATAGATTAGGAATAAATGACTATTAAAATTTTCTACAACAGAGGCTAGGTCATTTTGTACATGGCTAGCACACAATTGTTAGCCTGTTTTTACAAAAACGGCTTCTACGGGGCCATAACGTAAGATACAAAGTAATGGAACCTTTTATACATTGTCGTGTTTCTTTAGAAATAAATAATGGACAAATGGAGTCTTTTGACGCCTCAGATGTAAAGTTATTCGCTGTCAAGTGAGAAATGCTAACAGCAGGTGATATTCTGCTACAATGGCGGCCCCCAGAGAGGCTTCAGTTCCCAGTGGATGGATTTCCCCCTTGGGTGAGAGCAGCGAACAGAAGGTGAAGTCAGGTCAACTTTATGGTAATGAGCTATGACGTGGTTTGGCAGCAACCAATCGGAATGTAGAAGTCCTCCGTTTGAGAGGATTCCAGGGAACGCAGTCCTGTAAACTTTGGTTCTGACCACATTAGTTCCCAAGCAAAATAGAAAAGAGGCTGATCATTTGAATTTGATAAGGCGGCACGCAACACTATTTATGGGCAATATTTTTGCTGTAAATGCTTTTTTTTCAGCGGGGATGCAAATTAGATTAGCACTTAACCATGAACACAAAAGCCACACCACACACATGGCTTTTAATTGGTTTATTTCATTAGCAAACGTCACTATAATTAAGTTCTTACAATCGATCAATTTTCTGAAAAAATAACACTTGACATGCTTGTTTGCTTTTATCGGCCGGATACAAGACCTACACAAACAGCTGATATTGCAGTTAATTGTTTTTCTTTTATTTGATATTGATGATTAATGTGATTATATTAAATAGTGTTTGTCATTTGCTCTTTGCTTCTAATGTACTGCTCTCCTCTTTTTGTGTGTTACAGTGCCCAGTGAGTGTACAGGGCCGGGCCTGCATCGACACTAAACCTCCTTCGCTGTGCGTTTATTTCGCATAAAACCATGGCGAGGTATGTACGAATGGGACGCACCGAGATGAAAGCGGAACTGAAAATGGCTTTTTCGTGTCATGCATATGCATTCATAGGATGGTCAAGGGGAAAGTGGGAATGTCACATAAAGAGATGGGAGGGGATGCGTTAACTGCGCCTAATTATGTATTCCGCGTTGTACAGAAAAATCAGGTGAAAGCGCGCCTCTATTTTGCGCTGAAAATTCTCCGCCTCCTAAAAGCAGGTGTAACTTAGGAAGTGGGTATATGGCAGATGCCTCCTGGTAAAATGGCTGCAGTAATCTGATCAAGACGAAGACATAGGCTAAGGAGACAAGCTGAAAATATTTTTGCCATAAGAAACACATTTTGTCAGTTGAGTGAAACTGAAATCATCAGGCAACAGATTAAGCAGCTACGCAATATTAGTTACTAGAATAAATCAAAGATGACATCGAATCTCCAACTCAGGTTCACATTCCATTCCAGCAGTTGTTAAACTCCTTGCTACATTACAATTATTGGTATCAGGATCATTTCAAACAGTCATAGCATCAGCAGTGAGACGAGGAGACCCATTCAATTGCACATTTAAATATGCACAATTTAGGGTATAGTGGGTGGGGACAGGCGCTGATTACCTGATGAACTGCAAGTTTGGTACATAACACGTGTTATGGCTTTCCAGTGCTCTTGCCGTTGATGATAAGAGTATGCAAGTTTAGAACGCAGACAAACAGAGTCCATGCAGATGGTTGTAGATGCATAAAAAATGTCTCATCACTTCATTAAACATGATCGTGAAGTTCCTGTGGCCTTTCCTTGTTCACAAATACACACAAAAACGTACCTTATAGACCGCATATAACTAAAATCCACATTACGAGCTACTCTGCCGTGCGGTCAGAAACTGTGTGCTTCCCAATCACCAACACACACACCTGTTGCTCAGGGGGATCTAATTATACACAGCACCACCCAGTGGACAAAAACGTTACTATCCCCAAGATGGCTCCTACACACCGGCCCCTTAATTGAATATGACATATTGGCATAACAATTACAAATTCATACAAAATGGAGCCATACATACTAATTAAAGTTTTGTACCAATGTATGACAAAAAACACTTGTTGAATGGCATAATTTAGTCTACTTCTAATAAAAGGCAAAGCTTGCTAATTGGATGTTCTAAGATTTCTAAGACTGTTCTAAGACTTTTGGTTTGAACTTTTGCTGAACGTACCAAGCCCCTTTTGTCAGGAAAGGTCTCCACAACCTTTCCAAGTAGCCATGAACCACGTGGTGCAGTAGAATCAGCAGTAATCACAATGTCTCCAGGTGAAAAACTTCTTCGTTCTTTGTTCCACTTTTGTCGCTTTTGCAACAAGGATAAGTATTCTTGTACCCATCGTTTCCAAAAGAGAATGGAAATATATTGCACCTGTCTCCATCTCTTTTTGGCATGCAGATCAGATCTTTCAAACAACCCAGGCGGTAACTCAGGATTTCCTCTCATAAGCAGGATGTGATTTGGCTCATTGGATCATTGGATAGTTTAGAGATCGGTCGATTGTTCAAAATAGCTTCTGCTTCACACAAGACAGTCTGCAGGGCCTTGTCATCCAATGTTTGTTGCCAAAGGACTGCACAAAGAACTTGTCTCACCATTCGAATTATGCGCTCCCATACTCCACCGAAATGAGAGCCTGTAGGAGGATTAAAGCTCCATTGAACTCCCTTCTGCAGTAAGGCCCTTTGAACCCTTTCATTGTTTAATGCAGTGAGAGCCTCCTTTAACTCCCGCTCAGAACTGATGAAATTTGTCCCATTATCAGACCTCATGTGGATGACCTGTCCACGACGACAGACAAATCTGCGTAAGGCATTGATACATGAGTCTGCATCTAGGGAGTATGCCATTTCCAAATGGACAGCTCTACTTGTGATACAAGTAAAAATCACCCCATACCGTTTCACTTTTCTTTGTCCTCTTTTCACTTCAACAGGCCTGAAAAAATCCACTCCAACGTTAGTAAAAGGTGGCAGGTAGTGTTGTTTTTGGCGGCCTGTTTTAATTTTAGTTTTAGTCTAGTCTTTGTGTCAAGCTGTCATTTTAGTTTTTATTAGTTTTAGTCACGTTCATACTCTTTTTAGTCTAGTCTAGTTATAGTCGACGAAAACTGATGACATTTTAGTCTAGTTTTAGTCGACGAAAACTGATGACATTTTAGTCTAGTTTTAGTCAATGAAAGACATAAGTCGTTTTAGTCAATGAAAATTGTATTTTTGTCTCTTTTTAGTAATGGAAATCTATTTAACCCAGTCAATATAGTATAAGTATACCTAGTAGTAGGCTATAGACGAAACCAAAATGTTATTTTAGCCAAACCCATTTTAAAAAATCTTATCTTATTATGGTTAGACTTAGCCTATTATATTATTGTTACCTTATAGCAGAGATGGGGGACTCGAGTCACATGACTTGACTCGAGTCAGACTCGAGTCGCAAATTTAAGGACTTGAGACTTGCTTGACTAAATTAAGAAAATGACTTGACTTTGACTTGAGATCCAATGACTTGAGACTTGACTTGACTTGAACTGTATGACTCGAGAATGACTCGATATACATTTTTATATAAATCATCGCAACATCAATTGATGAACAAAATGAAAGCAACGGAACCATTACGTCAGTCATCAGATTCTGCGCGATTGCGTGACACTGCACAAGCCCAGAAAAAACATACAGCACGGTGAGCGCGCTAAATACAAAAAAAATCTCCCAGCATCGTTTCTTTTTGGATATAAACACTAGAAATTGACCATATTCATACAAGAAGATTTGCTGTACGCATAATAACTGGCAAGGGATATCGGAAGACCATCACAACCTCGAACAGTCGAACTTCATTCACCACGTCTAAAAGTAAGCTATGGCTTAATTGTTTAACCTGTTTGTTATAGTTCATTATCTTTAAATCTAGAGAGAATATTGCTCAAAATAGCATGGATGGCTCTTTATACACGTTTTCAAATGTAGCTTAATGTTGTCAATATTCAAATGATAATTATTGATGGCATATGTTTTGTATAACATTTGCCACATTTCTTTTTAAATCATGCTTTAAAGCCAAATATGTCGTTCTTTCCAATGACGAAAAACAACGAATAAAACCGTTCGTTTTTTCGTTTATGTTTCTCTTAAAGCAGGGTTAGATGTTTTCAGGGGGTTGATGGCAAAAAAATGCCAGCAGAATTAATATGCACCCAAAATTCAAATGGTGGAAAAATTGTCCTAGTTATTTTCATAATTATAACATATGATATTAAAACATATTTCCAGAATATTGGCGCGATTGCAAATGTGATGATTTTATAAAACAGTTCAGTAAACAAAGAGTGAATATTGTGATGTGACATTTTAGACATAAATTTCCAATATTCTCTGTTTTTGCTCTATTTCTCCAATGGCAATAGTTCCAAACAAGCCACAGAAAGAGTTATGCGTATTTGTGATTCAGTGACCTAGTTGCTTAGTTCCAGAACGAATCTGCCGTTTTGAACATAAGTTAAATGAATGCTTCTATGACTCGTACATTAAGACGGTGATTTGGCGCCACCTATTGGCGGTTTTAACTTCATAATTAAAAATATATAACTTATATAAAGGGAATGCCAGTTTGAAGAATGCCATTTGGTGGCATATAGGAACCATTATACTTGAATTGTGAATTCTTATACCTTTTAATGGTCTTCTGCAATGTTTGAGGCATATTTATTTTTTCATCCTTTAATGTTGGCCTAATTTCAGTAACTTTTACATTTTAGGCTATGTAGTTTGAAATTGTATTTATTTTTTAGATTTTCATTGTATTAACCACTCAGCTGTATGTGGAAATGTATATTTAAAAAATATATATGTTGCAAATAAAAGCATAGTCCACAACTTCTGTAGTTTTAACTTATTATAATATATAAATTCAGTGAAATCATCAAACGTTTGTATGACTTGCCAGTGACTTGTGACCCAAGCTACGACTTGACTTGACTTGCTTGACATAAGGCAGTGACTTGACTTGACTTGCTTGCTTTTATAAAAAATGACTTGGACTTGCTTGAGACTCGAAGGTCAAGACTTGAGACTTGCTTGTGACTTGCACATGTGTGACTTACTCCCACCTCTGCCTTATAGACTCAAGAATATTCCAGACACATGAAAACGCTCTGATATGAATTTACAACATATTTATTTTAACAACCAAACATGTTAGAAGTAGGCTAGCCTACACACGTGATGAAATGAAAGTTTTTCCAAATGCCATTTCTTCTTTTTCTCCCAAAGACGAATCCCTTTTTATATGTCAGACTTAACTGTGTTTGTTGTTGTTTATGCTAACGCCTGTTTCACACATGTGTATGAATGTATGTATACTCCGTTTGCGGTGTGTATTTTTTTCCCACACCCATGTTAATAGGTTAGAGCGCTCACACCGCATGCGGAGGCAATGCGCTCCAGAGCAGTGCGTGCATAACCGCATAGCAGAGATTAGTACCTCAACAACGCGACATAATGGATGTAGACTAGAAATATTGATTTGAAAAAAAAAAAGAGAATAAATGTCGATTGTGGTACAGCCGTAGATCAATTGCGCACTGCAAACGCAGCACATGTAAACACAATAGCGCGTGCTGCTCTTGCATAAACACCGCAACACACACTACACATGGAGTATGTGTGAAACAGGCGTAACTCACGCAGCTGCATCTTTTTAAATAATGGCACGAGTGGGGCTTGAGGATGTGATCTGATGCAGCCCCAACCCACAGAAATGCTGCACGCAGGTAAACGAGACGAAATAACGTTAAATAACATTTTGTCTCGTCTCGTTTTGGTCAACGAAAATGAAAAGACATTTTAGCATAGTTTTTATTTTGTAAACCACATTTAGTCTCGTTTTTATTTGTCAACAATATTGTATTATACATTTAATTATCGTCATCGTCACATGACCAGCATTTACGTTGCGTCTCGTCTCGTTTTCGTCACGTGATAAGGTTCGTTGACGACGATATTTAGTCATAATTTTCGTTGACGAAAGCAACACTAGTGAAAGGTTAGGGGGAATCCTTTCCACTGGAAGGTCTGCCATCTTTTGTTCACCCAACCTCCCTTTATAACGTCTACAGATGACATACTTGGAAATTATCTTTCTTGCAACAGATTTGGCATTTGTAATCCAATACTTAAACCTGAGTTTGGAAAGCATCTGATTTCTGCCACTATGCCCCAATTCTTCATGAATGTCTCCAAGTATGAGATGTGACACATGCTGATCTTTAGGTAACAGGATGGGATGTTTAATTTCAATCGGCATAGCTGACTTGCCAAGTCTTCCTCCCACTAGCAACAGTCCATCACCCAACACAGGATCCAGACTATAAACATTACTGTTTCTTTTAACACCAACGTTTCTACCCTTGAGTTCAGTAATTTCCTCTTGGAATTGTTCCTGTTGACTGGAGCGAATTATGCCATGTTCAGCCATAGAAAGATCCTCCAGTGTCAAGCTGTGTCTGCCCAGAGATGCCTTAAATTCCTGTAACTTTACAACCACAGTGACATCGTCAATCTGTCCCAAAGATAATTCCTTTTTTTTTGTCTCAGCTCCATCAGAAGTTTCTGTAGTTTCAAATATCAAGCAACTGCAACTTTCAGACGTTTCCATTCTGAGAAGAAATGAATAAGCCGACTTGTGGCATTCTGTCCATTCTGTACAACCATAGCATTGACTTTCAACCTTTTAATCTCTGGGTCATCGGTCAATATCAGATCACTTGTTGGAAAGTGTGTCTCACTCAGCTTCAAGAGAAAACTGGGACCATCAATCCATCGCTTATTGCTCAGAAAATCTTTTGCCTTCAAACCCGGAGATGCATCATCTGCTGGGTTTTCTTTAGTGGGCACGTATCTCCACTGTTGAGGTTGTGTTCTGTCTCTTATGTACGACACCCTATTACCAACGAATGTGTGAAACCGTTTGTCTTCATTCTTGATGTAATTAAGGGCAACCATGCTTTCAGTCCAAAAGACCGAATCTTCCAATGAAAGTTTCAGCTCCCTCCTTAGCATGATGTCAACTTTGACAGTCAGTACAGCCGCTGTAAGTTCCAAACGAGGTATGGTCACCGATTTTAGTGGTGTAACTCTGGCTTTGCCCAGCAAGAAAGCCACATGTACCTTGTTTGCCCTATTTTGCATCTTAATATAGGAAACTGTGCCGTATCCATCTTCGCAAGCATCGGCAAAGTGATGTAAACAAGCGTGGGAGAGCAAATCAAATTCCATAGGTTTAAAACATCGGTTCACCTGGAATACTGCAACTCTGTCCAATTCGAAAATCCAATGGTTCCATTTCTTCTGGTAAATCGATGGTATCCCAGCCCAAGTTCTGCCTGCACAACTCTTGCAAAAGTACTTTAGCAGGCAGAATAAGTGGTGACAGAAAACCCAAGGGATCGAAGGCAGCTTACCACCAATAAAATGCCTCTCCTAGTGCATGGTTGACTTTTCAAGGAAGTCTTGAATTTGAAAGATGTCGGTTTCCACACTCCACTGAAGAAAAAAACAACAACAGGGAAACTCAAACAGCTTCTTCATGCCAAAGAGGATGCTTACAAAAGTGGGGATAAAATCTTGTACAACCAAGCCATCATCCATTTTCATCCGACGACCCATCATCAGTCTGGACTGGCCTGAGGAACATCACCAACTACAAGTCACCATCCCCCCGATCTGTGGACACTCAACACTTGGCTGACGACCTAAATTCCTTCTACTGCAGATTTGAAAAGCCCAGTCTCACACCACACACCCGCTCTGATCTGCAGTTCACACATCCACATCCACCATCTTCTACACCTCCTCTCTTCCCCCTCCTGCCATCCAACCTGAGCTTAAGGTCTGTGTGGAGGACGACTAGAAGACTAGGAAAGCCTCAGGCCCAGACGGCATCTCATCTGCTTGTTTAAAAGCCTGTGCTGACCAACTGGCCCCGGTCTTCACGCAGATCTTCAACAGATCATTGGAGCTGTGTGAAGTTCCCTGCTGCTTCAAACGCTTCACTATCATTCCTGTCCCCAAAAAACCCAAAATCACTGGACTTAATGACTACATACCTGTCGCTCTCACATCTGTGGTCATGAAGTCGTTTGAAAGACTGGTGTTGGCCCACCTGAAGGACATCACTGGACCCCTGCTGGATCCCTTTCAGTTTTCTTACAGAGCAAACAGGTCTGTGGATGATGCAGTCAACATGGGACTGCATTATATCCTGCAACATCCTTACAGACCTGGGACTTATGCAAGGATCCTCTTTGTGGACTTCAGTTCGGCCTTCAATACCATCATGCCTGATCTTCTCACAGCCAAACTGACCCAGCTCTCCATTCCATCCTCAATCTGTCAGTGGATCTCCAGCTTCCTGACGGACCGGCAGCAGCTCGTGAGACTGGGGAAACACACATCCAGGACTCTCACAATCAGCACTGGCGCCCCCCAAGGGTGCGTTCTCTCCCCACTGCTCTTCCCCCTGTACACTAACGACTGCACTTCTAAAGACCCCACTGTTAAGCTCCTGAAATTTGCAGACGACACCACTGTCATCGGTCTCATCCAAAACGGTGACGAGTCTGCTTACAGACTGGAGGTCGAACAGCTGGCTGTCTGGTGCAGTTACAACAACCTTGAGCTGAACACGCTCAAAACAGTGGAGATGACCGTGGACTTCAGGAGGAACAGCCCAGCACTCCCCCCACTCACCATCATGAACAGCACTGTGGAAGCAGTGGAGTCATTCAGGTTCCTTGGCACTATCATCTCTCAGGACCTGAAGTGGGACAATCACATTGACTCCATTGTGAAAAAGGCCCAGCAAAGACTGTACTTCCTTCGCCAGCTGAGGAAGTTCAACATGCCACAGGAGCTGCTGATCCAGTTCTACTCAGCCATCATTGAGTCTGTCCTATGCACATCCATCACTGTCTGGTTTGGTTCAGCTTCCAAATCAGACATCAGGGCCCGGTTTTTCAAAAGGTTTAATCTGGATAAAATTGATCCGGATTTAGTAATCCTTTTTTTTGCGATCCGTGTTCACGTAATCCAGCTTACTTTTGAGCCAGTTTTTCAAAGAATCATCGGATTGGATCAATCTGATCCGGATAGGAACTTTTCATGATCACCAAATCTGGATAACCAGTGCTCAAACAGGATAGGAAATCACAATGTAGAACTATAGATATGTAAAGAGTAACAAGTAGAATAGCCAGTGTGGGGTCAATATAAGTTTATTTTTAATTGAAATGAAAACACACACATTTAAAGGGTACCTATCATGGAATTTTGAAAATTACCTTTCATGTAGTGTGTAACATAGATCTAAGTGAACGAAAACGTCCTGCAAAGTTTTAAATATGAAAGTTCACCGTATACAAAGTTATTATCTCTCAAAAGTAAGAGTCGACTCTGAGTCGTTGATATGAATCGATAGACGAACGATGCACTTTCGTACGTCACTTGTACTAGTTATTTGAATAAGATACGCCCACTCATTGCATTAGGAGACACCAGGGAAAACATCATGTCGACGAGACGCTGCTGTGTTTTGAAGTGCGACGCAAAAGCAAACTTTTTTCATCTGCCCAGTGAGGAGCATTTGAAGACAGTGGCTACAGTTCATAACTATACCACAGAAGTATTATAGCCCGAACTTGTTCTGTGTTCGCGTCATTTTGAAGATGATTGCTTCACAAACCTAAATGCTATAAAGTATGAATTTGCGAGCCGGCTGATACTGAAGGAGGGAGGTTCAGTACCGAGTTTATTTGGATCAGCTTCCTTCTCCGAATCACAACCTGTAAGTAGGCTGTTGCTTTTATGTTTGTATCATGTTCTATAATTATTTTGTGTGTTGTGTACGCACAGGCACAGCGCAGCTTCTAGCAGCTAACTTAGGTCTTCAATGTCAATTGTATTGAAATATGTGAAGTGTTTGTCGTTGTTAATGGAGTTGTCACAGGGCTCTCGAGTGTCACGCATCACGCATTGAGCGTGACAGTCACTCATTTCGGTCTTTTGTCACGCTCTCCGGCCACACATTGTATTTCTCACGCTGATAAACTATTTGTAATATATTTAATATGCCGCAGTGCCCAAAACTCACTCACTGTGGAACCGGCAGGATTCAAGCGCGTCTCCTCCAGTGTTGCCAGGTCTGTATGCCTGCACTGTTTCCGCGGGTTGTTTGTGTAGTGCACGCTGGTTGACGCGATTGTTTTATCCACTGGAACATGATTGTTATTGAGGAAACACCCGGGAACGCTATTTGAATATTTTTGGCCGTGATTGGGTTAGTTTGATGAGCAATTGGGCTGGTTTTGTTGTGCAGACCTGGCAACCCTGGTCTCCTCTGGTGTTGTTCGTCTGGTGTTGTTAGCCTGGTTAGTTGTATCTGGGTAAGATCTAGCGCAACAACCAATGACACCCCGTCGGCTGGGTGTCTAACATATCACCACAGATTAGCGTCACGCAAAGGCGGGGTTTGGAAAAATGACTCGATAAACGATTCATATGGGAGTCGGTGAGCAAATCAGGTAAAAATAAATGCATATTATAAGACAACAAAAGTGTTTTTTGTCATTGCATGCTTGTAAAAATGTTGTTGGGGACTCCCAGAACAATATTAGGAACATTTTAAATGCCATAATAGGTACCCTTTAAAAAAAAAAACTAAAAACAAGGAAAAAACCCATCCTCTTGTATTTGTTTTGGATTTCAAAAATCAGTGATTGCCATTCTTTGCATTTTTTTTTTGGTTATTCTGTAATCATTGCATGCATCACTAATAAATATTCTAAAAACAAAATTATTTTCGATTGTGATGAATATATATATATATATATATCAATTAGTGACAGAATAAAATGTATTGTTTTTGGTCAATTTTGACAGCTGTTTTGGGGGATTATTTTATGAGGCCAAACTCTTTCTACTTTGCTGTAGGCCTATACTGAAAGGTTGAATACGTTAAAGCCTACCTAAGCACTGTAGCCTGATGGATGAACAAATAAAATTAAAACCTTATGAATAAATAGGATATCTTGTAAGATACTGCATGATCCAAATATAGTATTATTTGATACATTTTTAAAGTTTTCATTACATTTTGGGCATGAAATCCATGCTGAATCCACCCTTCTGATGGGATCATTTTAATCCAGATTTTTTGGATCAAAGTGATCCAAATCCTACAAAAAAGTTCTGAAAAACCCAAACTAAAGGTTTGATCCGGATCAAAACCAAGATTGGATTACGTGATCTAATCCAATTATGTAATCCGTTTTTTCTTTTGAAAAACCCATTTTCAAGATTTGATCCAATCCGTTATCCAAAATCCTAGTGGATTACTTTTGAAAAACCGGGCCCAGGAGACTACAGCGGACAGTCCGGACTGCAGAGAGGATCATTGGTGCCCCCCTGCCAACCCTCCAGGACCTGTACTCTTCCAGAGTGAGAAAGAGAGCAGGTAAAATCATCACAGACTCCACTCACCCTGGACACCCCCTGTTTGAACTGTTACCGTCAAGACGGAGACTCAGATCACTGGCCACAAGAACATCTCGGCACAGGAACAGTTTCTTCCCACAGGCCATTTCCCTTCTGAACAGTTAACATATCTCCCAAGGCATATGCCTTTAAGTGCAATACCCCCACTGTTTAGTGCAATATCTCCTAAACTCAGGTTATTTATATTTATATTTATTCATACTATTCAAAATACTGTATATATGTTCATAATCCGTAAATGTTTATTCTGACTAAACCCAACCGTGGCCTTATATTTTATAGTATTTTCATATTTTTTTTTATAATTTTATTTTTAGATTTTGTATTACTGTTTCTTGTTGTATTTGTATCTGTATATGTGCACTGGAAGCTTCAGTACCAAAGAAAATTCCTTGTGTGTGCAAGCACACTTGGCAATAAAGCTCTTTCTGATTCTGATTCTGATGTTCGAAATCATAACGTAGATTATATGTTGAAACTTGGTTAGAAGAATCGGACATGCACTAAAGCCCTATTATTATACGGAATGACCTGCATGTATTTTAACCTATTATTGATATGATTTTAATTCATTATAAAAATCCTATAGCCTAAGGAAACCTCACAAGTTTTTCTAAGTGGCTGTTTAGTGAACAGAGAAATCTTAGCAGTCAAGTTCACATTTTTTTTTTTTTTTTGTCAGATGCCATTAAAATTAAACGAAAAGCACATAGGCCTATCTAGATTGCTGCGCAAACGGTAACGCAGAAAAACACATGAAACGTTGGGATTATCCTTAAATATAGG
Organism: Chrosomus eos; assembly: GCA_036326025.1. NCBI lineage: Eukaryota > Metazoa > Chordata > Actinopteri > Cypriniformes > Leuciscidae > Chrosomus > Chrosomus eos. The sequence continues at coordinate 3,064,916 of CM070821.1, forward strand.
CTAATAGCCTTATTCACACATATAGCGCACAAAATGCATAGAACATAAAGCTTAAAATGCATTGTGTAGGCCCACATATGCCTACTTATGTGAAAATATATTCATGAAAATATAATAATGATATATTAATGATAATGTAGCCTATAGTTTTTAATCAAGTGAGTTTTTGCAATACTTTTATTTCAACACTGTTTACCATTTCTAAAGCTATATTATAAATATATTTGACATAATCAACAGTATAATATTATATATTATATTTGATAATCAATAGACTACTGCTTTCATATTCTATTTACAACTTGTAAAAGCACTTTTAGGACATCTTTATTATATATGTATATAGCATACATATATATATATATATATATATATATATATATATATATATATATATATATATATATATATATATATATATATATATATATATATATATATATATATATATATATATATATATATATATATATATATATATGAATGAAAGAGAATCTGAAAGCACTACCCAGATAGCATGGTGACATTGATACAATGTTGAGTTTTGATCTAAACCATCATTTTGGTTAAGATTGACATTTCAATGTTTAAAGTGTGCTGGATCAGCATTGAAATTTTGATGAAAGCCAACAACAGCACACATGGGTGGAGACAGTGACATTGAACTAACAGTGATTTGTAGTTGATGAGCACAAGATCATTCAGGCGTATCTCTGCAGAACACTAGTGGGCGTTTCTCGATCAGTGGGGCGTTTTCAAACCACAATGGACATTTTCAATCGCTTTACCCGATTTGCTGTAATCCACTGTGGGCTTGGTTTAGGGGTGGGCCTTCAGGATTTTAGCAAGTCTGTTGAAAAATGTTTGAAAAACATTTACCTGTATTGTAGTTTGAAATTGGCCACTGATTGGTAAACGCCCATTTTGTCTTTGCTCATGCACTTCAGTAGTCTAATGCTTCCTCATTAGAGAGAAAACAGGTGCATCCTATACAGAAGTCTTGTTTGTTGAATCACCTGACACTTACATGACTTCTCTAGCACTGTTTCAAACAATTGTGCATCTACCTTATTTCTCTGTTCCTTTGTTTTGCATGCTTATTTGCGTTTGATTTGTGTTGTTACTCACAAGTTATTTAAAGTTATTAAAGTGTTTGAATAAAGCATCTATTTTTCTACATTCTTAAAAATGCATCTTGCTTTAGTAAAGTTTATTAGGAATTTCCTGAATAAAGTTATGTCATTTAACAGATTTCTTAAGGTGCAAGAGACATGAACATGAGCATGAATGTTAACATAGCCCATGTCTTGTATCGGTCAGTGTTTGCATGCAGAACACATTGCTCCTTTAGTAGTAGTGAAGGCAGATGAAGGCACACCTGATTCAGATCCTCAGCTCGTTAGGATAGACTCTCGTTAGGATAGAGTCTATCCTAACGAGCTGAGGATCTGAATCAGGTGTGTTAAATAAGGGAGACATACACAATATGCAGAGCAGTGGTCCGCGAGGACTGGAGTTGAGAACCCCTGCACTGAGTTGTTGTCAACAGCATAATCACCTGACCTGGGACTTGATGATATCATGTATCTTATCACTGCTTAATCAGGTAATCATTAATATTCCTGAATCTGTATAAAATTTGAGAAATAACTGATTTCCATTCAGTTTAGCTTGTTTGCACTGAAACACAATAACAAAAAAACATTGAGTGTTTATTAAGAAAGTGACTGACATGGCTATTTTGTGATATTTAAAGAGATTAGGGTCTACATAAGGTGAATCTGCAGCTTTAAAGAAATAGTTCAGCCTGAAATTAAAATTATGTCATTTATTTACCCTCAAGTTGTTCCAAACCTGTATGAATGTCTTTCTTCTGCTGCACACAAAAGAAGATCGAGTGAAGGATGTTGGCAACCAGACAGTTGATTTTAGCCATTGACTCCCATGGTATTTATTTCCTACTATGGAAATCAATGGCCACCGTCAACTTTGGCTCGTCCTGATTTTGCCAAGTGGAAGATGTCCTGAGACCAATACCTTTATGATGACCCTGGGACAACAACTGCCTCAGCCAATGAGCGTTTATGATGTCATCACCGTGTGCCCCCCCCCCCCCCCCCCCGTAGAGCCCGCCAAAAAAAAAAAAAAAAAAAACCTGCCAGCAGCTGCACAAGTTACAAGGTAAGACCAACGGCTTTTTACATTCTTCTATTAATTAACATCAGTCTTCTACTATGGCTAAACATATTTGTTTTTAGAATAGCATTTTTCCACCATTGAAGTAACGCTAATAACCTTAACAGGGAAATTGAAAGCCAAAATTGATCAGCATCGCTGACGTTCGGCTCAAAAATAAAAACATTAAAATAAGAAAATACTGTTTAGATGTTTATATTTTTTTAGAGTGTTAGAAAATGAGCTGGGTTTACGGCTAAACCAAGCTCATTTCTGCCGATGCGACTGTTTGTTAGCGCTTGCACTGCATATGTTGCCATTTCCTAAAATCTCGTTTAATTAAGTAACGTTGCGTTAGCTGCTAGCATTTGCGCGTCGCACTGACCATTCAGCTTGGTCAGACAGTGCAGCGCGATTCGCTGCGAAATCCAGGGAGAGAACGTTTGAATTGGCTTATTTATTCTGATGTTGTCCTCAGACCATCATATGAATATGTTGACCTCAAGTCATGACCGATTTATTCTTTAACATGATGTTGTCCTCAGACCATCATATGAATATGTTGACCTCAAGTCGTCACCGATTTATTCTGTAACATGTTGTCCTCAGACCATCTTATGAATATGTTGACCTCAAGTCGTCACCGATTTATTCTATAACATGATGTTGTCCTCAGACCATCATATGAATATGTTGACCTCAAGTCGTCACCGATTTATTCTATAACATGATGTTGTCCTCAGACCATCATATGAATATGTTGACCTCAAGTCGTCACCGATTTATTCTATAACATGATGTTGTCCTCAGACCATCATATGAATATGTTAACCTCAAGTCGTCACCGATTTATTCTGTAACATGATGTTGTCCTCAGACCATCATATGAATATGTTGACCTCAAGTCGTCACCGATTTATTCTGTAACATGATGTTGTCCTCAGACCATCATATGAATATGTTGACCTCAAGTCGTCACCGATTTATTCTTTAACATGATGTTGTCCTCAGACCATCATATGAATATGTTGACCAAGTCGTCACTGATTTATTCTATAACATGATATTGTCCTCATGTATAATAAAATATAATAAAATGTGCTCCAACAATTGCTTCCCTGGTGATATAACCTCACAGTAGACCTATCTGTAAAATAATCACATTTATAATAGGCTAAGTCTTTATCATTGGTTCTGTATTTTTAGGATAAAGGACACCAAGTGGCAATAGCAGCACACAATGGAAGGTATGATTTTTTATTTTATTTTTTTACTTTATTTAATGCAATTTAACTGTTTCATTTTTAACATGTTTTCAAATCTAAAACAATGTATACCTTGCTGGCATTTGGGGGAGAGGCTGCTTCTTTGTAAGCTACAAGAGAAGCAACTTCGCACAGCATGTTGTTATAAACATACATTTGCAATGTTATCAGATGGGCATTTTAAATTGTATTGATTTGAGACTAAAACATTTTATTTGTATTGATTTATTTGATTTACTGACAGTTTTATTGTTAATGAAAGCCCAATGTGCTTGCAAAATGTGTCATCTAATAATTATTTTTCATCTTTGTAGATAAGGCATTAAGGTGTCTCCAAAATAAAAGGCCAAAGTTCACCATAGGAAGTGTAGGGCCATACAATCTACAAGTGGAAAGTTTTAAAACTTTAATGGAGGACAACGAGGTTTCTGATGAGGTAATTTAACATCCTTACAGTAAGATATGTACATTCTTGCACTTATTTCCTGTCCACTTACCCTACAAGCAAAACAAACAACCATGGCCTCTGATTAGCATTTAGCTCTGTTCTTCATGGGGTTCACAAAGACTTTTTTTTTTTTGCTAGTCAGATGCTGAAATACATAAACAAACTGGGAACTTAACCCCAGAATGCATAAAAAAATAAATAGCATGCTTGGGGGATTGGCTCTTGTCTAGCGCCAAAACATGCCTCTGACATCTAGGCATTTTCTACCTTAAAAGTCCAGGCTAGAACAGGACTGATGATAAATGACTTTGACTTACAACATTTCTATTTGACTCAAAATATAGAGCAGTTAAATTATTTTACCTCACGTTTTCCCTTTAAATTTTCAGGTCATGGATTCCATATGTAATGTCCTTAGCAAGGTAAGTGTAATTTTACCACCAATAATTTGAATTATATTATACAATATATAATTGATTTGAAACATATTTATTTCTTCAACTCTGAAGAAAGTTGGAAAATATTTTATCCCTCTACCTTAAATCAGGATCACCCAGGGGTTGTGCATGTAAATTCTCAGGCACTCACAAAAATTCTGGACGGATCAAAAAGGGCAAAGAGCCATTATTTTCTCAAGGTAAGGAAGATTAAATGATTTGTCACTGACCTGCATTTTTTTTGTTTGGTATTATGTTAATGAATAGCTGCTGCTAGGTTTCAGTAAGCTTAATTAAACAGCAATCAGATTCTATATGATTGTCATGCACTAGGTTATTTTATTCCTTTAATTTCTATTCTATTTCTCTGAATTACAGAATAACATTTTCAACGGGACAACAGAGATATTTGGCGCTTATCTTGAGGGTGGCAATCACTGGAGCTTTTTTGTGAGTCAAACGTTTTTAAGGAAAAATCATTTTCATATGTGGATTCCAATTTGTCTTTATACAAAAATCGTAGTTATCTGCCCTATCACCACTTCCAAATGTTTTATGTAACAATGTGCGTGGTTTACAAACACCACAAAACCCATGATAGTTAACAAATCTGACTAAAATGTTATGCTTGCATCTTAAGTATGTTAAGATTAACATATTACAACTTTAAAGCAAAATACAAAAAACTATTTTTATTACATGCTCAAATTATGAATAAAAAAGATTAACACTGTGATGAGCTGCATCTCACATGAGTGTTTGTCATGTCCCTGGAACGCCTAGTACTCCAAACTCACATGTATTCTGGTGCAATTTTCTGCTGGTATGAGGTGTTGGACCATGGAACTTGGCTTCAGGGCCAGAAGGCAGAGTGAATGGTATTGCAATAAGTGTCTTATGGTATTATTATAACTTCAAATATTTCTGTTTTAGCATTGCAATGTTGACAGAAAGTGCATCACCTACTTCAACTCCTTTGGAGAGACCGAGTGGCAGTGCCAAGCAGTTGCTCAACACTGGTGGTAGGTATTTATTGTTTTGTGTACTATAGTGATATCAGTCGTCTAATAGGCTAAAATCTACTACAAGGGCCAAATTATATAAAATGGCAGTACCTAACCTTTTTTAACACTGTTACCTCATTAAGTCCTTTTACGCAACAACTGAAATACAGTTTTGACTGACATGGGTATGAGTAGATGATTACAAAATATTTATGTTAAAATGAACTGTTGGAGTTGGATGTTAGTGGTGATTGATTATTTTTTGTTATTACAGTGCATTCGCAGCTTCAAGGGGAGTGAAAGGAGAGTGGAACATTAAAACCACAAAACACAATTTGCAAACCGATTCCGTGTCATGTGGTATCCACACACTTGCAGTAAGTTAATTTCTGTTACCCAGTGTAAATCACTGCAGGCATGTGTCAACCAATGTAATTTAAACCTATTATCATATATAATCTACCCTTGTACTTAAAGAGCCAATACTTGTCTGATTTTATATTTAGTGATAAATATAGGGCTGTGACGGACGGTTATTATATAACCGTGAGACCGACGGTTATAGTTGAACACCGTCATTAGAACTCTATAACCGCCAAAACCGTGTTATTAAAATATTTTTTACAAACATTTTTAATCATAAAGGATGTTTAAATACTAATATCAGCTTACGAGGGAAACGGAGGCGGAGTTAGTGGTGCTTCGGAGGCTGCACTGCTGGAGATGATTCGGGAGACCGATCAAAGCGCGCGCCTTGTTAAAGCCTTGTTTATACTCGACGCGTCCGCACAAGCGCGAAGGTGCGCGGCAAAAATGATGCGTTGGGTGCATAAGACCGGCAAGACCACGTTCGTTTGGCTGAATGCACCGTTGTTTTGTAACAGCAGCACGCGCAGCGCCGCATCCGAGGATGAACTACTTCAAGCCTAATCTGCCCGAGAATGTACGTCCACACACCAGCACCCAGTTTGCGCGTCTAAATTGCAAAGTTCATTGCAAAGGTTTTTTTTTTAAAGGTTTTGCTTAGCCTACTGTGTGTGATTTATTTAAAACAAAGCAGGTTCATTGCAAAGTTTTTTTTTTTTTTTTTAGGGATTTGTTTACTGTGTGTGGTTCATTTAATGGAAAGCACATTCACTTCTTCTAGTTGTCTTGCTGTTAATTTTAAATCAACTTAAATAAACGGTTATGTTATGAACCGTCACATTTGACTCACGTTATAACCGTCATCACCAATTCTGAAACCGGCACACCTCTAGATAAATATCCTTTTTTTCTGTCTTTTTTTCTCTCTTCCTCCAAGTTTGCCACTGAATTCATGAAGTCTGGTGGCTGCATTACCTCCTTTCAGTGCCCTGCAATACAACAAGAGAGAATGCGCCTGGCCTCACTTTTGTTTAAGTCTTTAGGTATGTGCCTTATTGATTGAAATGTTATCAATAGGTATAAATATATATTTAAAGTTCAGAATTTTAGGCCCTTGCCATATTTCTATGTTGTTGAATGATACTGGAGATAAGTATCATGTCACTTGTCTCCTTTGTTAGTCAAAAAAGTAAAGTAACAGGCCACTCTATATATATATATATATATATATATATATATATATATATATATATATATATATATATATATATACACTCACCTAAAGGATTATTAGGAACACCTGTTCAATTTCTCATTAATGCAATTATCTAATCAACCAATCACATGGCAGTTGGTTCAATGCATTTAGGGGTGTGGTTCTGGTCAAGACAATCTCCTGAACTCCAAACTGAATGTCAGAATGGGAAAGAAAGGTGATTTAAGCAATTTTGAGCGTGGCATGGTTGTTGGTGCCAGACGGACCGGTCTGAGTATTTCACAATCTGCTCAGTTACTGGCATTTTCACGCACAACCATTTCTAGGGTTTACAAAGAATGGTGTGAAAAGGGAAAAACATCCAGTATGCGGCAGTCCTGTGGGCGAAAATGCCTTGTTGATGCTAGAGGTCAGAGGAGAATGGGCCGACTGATTCAAGCTGATAGAAGAGCAACTTTGACTGAAATAACCACTCGTTACAACCGAGGTATGCAGTAAAGCATTTGTGAAGCCACAACACGCACAACCTTGAGGCGGATGGGCTACAACAGCAGAAGACCCCACCGGGTACCACACATCTCCACTACAAATAGGAAAAAGAGGCTACAATTTGCAAGAGCTCACCAAAATTGGACAGTTGAAGACTGGAAAAATGTTGCCTGGTCTGATGAGTCTCGATTTCTGTTGAGAAATTCAGATGGTAGAGTCAGAATTTGGCGTAAACAGAATGGCCCTCATTTATCAAAAGTGCGTACACCAAATTTCGAGCGTACACCTGGCGTACACCCTAAACCACGGTGACTTTGAGATTTATCAATATGGACGTTGCCGTACGGCACGCTCAAATCCCACGCCAGCTCAGGAGGTGGTGTACGCACGTTTGAGTTAGTGCGGAAACGCGCAGAAACACAATTCCTAACACCACAAATGCGCTGACAAACTAAAACATATGACAAAAAAACAACAACAACAACATAGGCTAATTATAAACTTCAGTGTAAAAATCTGTCACAAAGAACCGGCAAAAGTAATGATTATGAATATGTAAAATATAGCAAGGAGATATTTTAATTGTTTATTAATAAAGAAGTGTTTTCTTTGTGTCGGCTGCAAAGATGAAGTTGAGATGCTGAATCGCGATCTTCGCAGTAGTGAACGCGCCAGAGAGAAATGCACATTTCAGATTACATAAGCAGAGAGCAGTCTGTGTCTGTTTTCTTTCGTTTTGAATTGTTCTGTTTAAAAGTAGACATGTCTGAGGCACCTTATATGCTGAGTTTCGGTTTATTTATGAGATGAGCTCAGTTCACGCGTCCTCCGTTTCATATCATCTGCTATTTACTTTCCTATTTGTTGAATCCAGGTAGGCCTAATTGGTTGACGAAACATTGTTTAAAATTAAGATACAATTAATACAAAACGAAATTCAGTTTAAAGAAAGGTTTTGTGCTTTATGTTTGATGTCTCTGTGAAAGTTTTAAAATATATTTTAGTGCCGCTTTTAGAGCGCTCATGTCCGTATCATTGTTTTTTCCTCATAAATGCGAACACGAATAATAATAAGAATAAGAATATTACAAATGGACATGCAATTATTAATGTGAATGAATGGTAGGCTACTCCACATCACATCATCATCACTATTGTACATGATACGATATTAAATGCTAATTGTTTCAAAACACGTGCTGTAAAATAATGCATTGTGATAGGTCATTTGATCTCCAGGTCGGAGAAGTTTCTCTTCTTTGCCGTCTTCCGTGTGTCCATGGCGTAAAATGAGGGCGTGGGGGAAGCGGAGACTTGAATATTTAGAGGCGTGTTATTCTAATGACGATCGTTTTCAGCCACTGCATTTATCAAGGACAGGTATTGCGTACACCAGGATTTCAAAGGTACGCACAGCTTCATACATCAGGCGGTGAGAGGAGTGTAAGCATAATCTTACGCCAACATATACGCCCGTTTCTACGCAAGAATGATAAATGAGGGCCAATGAGAACCTGGATCCATCATGCCTTGTTACCACTGTGCAGGCTGCTGGTGGTGGTGTAATGGTGTGGGGATGTTTTCTTGGCACACTCTAGGCCCCTTAGTGCCAATTGGGCATCATTTAAATGCCACGGCCTACCTGAGCATTGTTTCTCAAATTGGTTTCTTGAACATGACGATGAGTTCACTGTACCTAAATGGCCCCCACAGTCACCAGATCTCAACCCAATAGAGCATCTTTGGGATTTGGTGGAACGGGAGCTTCGTGCCCTGGATGTGCATCCCACAAATCTCCATCAACTGCAAGATGCTATCCTATCAATATGGGCCAACATTTCTAAAGAATGCTTTCAGCACCTTGTTGAATCAATGCCACGTAGAATTAAGGCAGTTCTGAAGGCGAAAGGGGGTCAAACACAGTATTAGTATGGTGTTCCTAATAATCATTTAGGTGAGTGTATATATATATATATATATATATATATATATATATATATATATATATATATATATATAATATATATATATATATATATATATTAATTAATCCATAAACCAAAGTGTATGAGTGCACAGTGAAGTAGGTTTCAGAGCTTTTTGTACAGGCTTGAAAAGTCCAATTGTTTGTTTTGTGGTTAGGTAGTCAGAAATGTGGATGTAGAACAGCATTAATTGTTCAGAGAAAAAATATATATCATATAATTCTTTTTCATCAGTCTATGAAACTGTAAATGGGGCAAGTGGTCAAAAATTCAAATATTTGCCTTTAATAAGCAAAAAAGAATATATTTATAAATATGTATATCCTGTATATATTTACAGATCGAACAAAAAAATGTGGAATTTGTGCCAAAAATGTTTCAGGAAGAAAGACAGTAAGTGCGGTTTTCACATATGAAAGTGATATTCTGCATGTCTTATTTAAGCATAATCATTATGGAATAATGATAATCATTATGGATGGAAACTTTTCATATATAGTATTGTAGCAATGTTTAAGATTCAGGGAAGAAGGAGGTGGGAACCGGCGAACAATCAACAATCATAAAATAAAGCAAATACAAAAACAAAAATAACTGCCAGCAGCCCCTCGCAGATGACTGCTGGCTACACAGAACAGAACTAAAACACAACAAACTCAGGCCTGTTCCTCTCTCGATCTTCCCTGTCGTCGCTCCTCCTTTATGCTTCCGCTCCTCCGTGAGAAATACGAGACCGGTGTGTCTCGCAGGTGTCGCTCATTATCAATCACGCACCGGCCTCACGCCGTTCTCTCACGTCCCGCGGCCTCGTCCTGCTCGCCACAAGTATACATAATTTCTGTACCTGACATGTATAATAATTTACCGACCTGTTACGAATATGTGGTGTGATTTTTCTCTTTGTTTTGTTTTAACAGGAGGCATGTACCTGTGGGGCAGTGATGCACGTAGAGTGTGCAACCACACACGTGTGCTACATATGTCAAGGTAAAACAGAGAATCGCAGAAGTTATCTTATAAACAAAGTGGACTCTACTACCTGACCCTGTACTAATGTCTATGAAATGTCTACTTTAACAGAAAAAAGGCAATTTCTTATTAAATTTTTTTTTTCATCTACCCAGTCCCCTTGACTGGTGAGTGCGTGTATATAGATGCATAGTGCATGTATACATACATGTACATATGATCACTCAAACAAATATTCAGTCACTCATTCACTCGCTCACTCAATCACTCACTCATTCATTCATTCATTCACTCACTCACTCAATCACTCTCACTCACTCAAACAAATATTCACTCACTCATTCACTCACTCACTCACTCACTCACTCACTCACTCACTCACTCACTCACTCATTCATTCATTCATTCACTCACTCAATCACTCTCTCTCACTCAAACAAATATTCACTCACTCATTCACTCACTCAATCACTCACTCATTCATTCATTCATTCACTCACTCAATCACTCTCTCTCACTCAAACAAATATTCACTCACTCATTCACTCACTCACTCAATCACTCACTCATTCATTCATTCACTCACTCACTCAATCACTCTCACTCACTCAAACAAATATTCCCTCACTCATTCACTCACTCACACACATACAGACAGACACACACACACACACACACACACACACACACACACACACACACACACACACACACACTCAATCAATCACTCATTTCAACAAACACTCACTCACTCACTCACTCACTCACTCACTCACTCACTCACTCACTCACTCAAACAAACACTCACTCACTCACTCACTCACTCACTCACTCACTCACTCACTCACTCACTCACTCACTCACTCACTCACTCACTCACTCACTCACTCACTCACTCACTCACTCACTCACTCACTCACTCACTCACTCACTCAAACACTCACTCAAACACTCACTCAAACACTCACTCACTCACTCACTCAAACAAACAAACACTCACATACTCACTCAAACAAACAAACACTCACTCAAACAAACAAACAAACAAACAAACAAACAAACAAACAAACACTCACTCAAACAAACAAACACTCACATACTCACTCAAACACTCACTCACTCAACCTCACTCACACACACACACACACACACACACACACACACACACACACACACACACACACACACACACACACACACACACACACACACACACACGCACACATATGCACACACACACACACACTCACACTCACTCAAACTCACATTCACTCAAACAAACACTCATTCACACACACACACACACACACACACACACACACACACACACACACACAACCAACCACTCGGATCACTTACTCACTCAAACACACATTCACACACTCACTCACTCACTCAAACTCACATTCACTCAAACAAACACTCATTCATGCACTCACTCCCTCAATTACTCATTTTAACAAACACACACACACACACTCACTCAAACTCACATTCACTCAAACAAACACTCATTCACGCACTCACTCCCTCAATTACTAATTTTAACAAACACACACACACACACACACACACACACACACACACACACACACACACACTCACTCAAACTCACATTCACTCAAACATACACTCATTCACGCACTCACTCCCTCAATCAATCAATCACTCATTTCAACAAACACTCATTCAATCACTCAAACTAACTCTCACTCTCTCACTCTCTCTTACTCACTCACTCTCTCACTCTCTCACTCACTCACTCACTCAGTTAAACAAACACTCATTCAATCACTCAAACACTCACTCACTCAACACTCATTCAATCACTCAAACTAACACTCACTCAACACTCTCTCAAACACTTACTACTCACTCACTCACTCACTCACTCACTCACTCAACACTCACTCACTCACTCACTCACTCACTCACTCACTCACTCACTCACTCACTCACTCACTCACTCACTCACTCACTCACTCACTCAAACAAACACTTACTTACTCACTGAAACACTCTCTCACTATAAAAAGGTTATATTTTAGATAATCTTACACTTTTATATGTTGTTTCTTTTTACACAGCTGACCCAGACCTGTTAGACCAACCCTCTGGATCTGCAGATGGCTTTGTACTACAACAGGGTAACAAATTAAATTGTTGCATGCTTTCTGACTTAACTGAACTAATGTCTATGAAATGTCTACTTTAACAGAAAAAAAGGCAATTTCTTATTTATATATTTTTTTCATCTACCCAGTCCCCTTGACTGGTGAGTGTGTGTATATAGATGCATAGAGTACATGTATACATACATGTACATATGTGATGCGATCTGGGAAAACCCGTCGGATGTCGCGCTTGTACATTTTCAGTAAAGTCTAAAAATAGATTGAATGTCAGTTTATGGTCAAATTTGGGTTTTCAATAAATTATTATTCTATAACATCTTGTTTATCATCTCTGAGTATATCTAGTGAAAATTCACTAGATTAGTGCAGAAAAATAGCGATTTATAGTGGCAAGCTGAAAAGACGTGTCTTTCTCTTTAAGAACACGCGCGGAGCGGAGGTGCAAAAAAACAACAACAACGGCTATTTAGTTCTCCTTCTCTTAACACTACAAAGACAGTTTCTCCTATCAAAATAAACCACATAACAGAATAAAGGTCCCGCCAGTCCTGTGTAAACTACAACGGCACGCAAGTTTTTATTTATTTATTTTTATCCAGCATTATGTGATGCGGAGCACAAGAGAACAACAGAGTCTGAAGCTGCTCGTTTAAAAGACCTTGCTCGCCTCTCAATCGCCCAATTTCAAAACGGTATTTACAGGATGAAATTTGAGTTTGTAAGCTTTTGAATGATACCTAATCTATGATTATTACTAAAATATGTGATATGAATAAAAGGCAATAAAAAAAGAGCGCCCGTCGTCCCGCTAGCAGGACGTGACAGTTATTTAAACCTGTTTTTCTCAAAATTCCATTTCTGAAAATCACATCGATCAGCCGACTTCAGATAACCATAACTTTTGTTACAGACAAACTATAAAAGAAATAAAAACAGATTTGGAAAGGGCTTGAACCAAGCTTTAATATGATCGCAAAACCTGTAATATGTCAAATTTCACCATGTGGTGGGTTTTCCCAGATCGCATCACATATACTCTCACTCAAACAAATACTCACTCACTCAAACAATCACTCATTCACTCACGCAATCACTCACTTAAACACACACACACACACACACACACACACACACACACTCAATCATTCACTCATACGCACTCACTCATACGCACTCACTCGCTCACTCATTTCAACAAACACTCATTCAATCACTCAAACACTCACTCACTCACTCACTCAAACATTCACTCACTCAAACATTCAGTCACTCAATCTCTCACTCAATCACTCACTCAAACATTCACTCACTCAATCACTCACTCACTCACTCAAACATTCACTCACTCAAACATTCACTCACTCAATCACTCAATCACTCACTCAAACATTCACTCACTCATTCACTCACTCAAACATTCACTCACTCAATCAATCACTCTCACTCAAACATTCACTCACTCAATCACTCACTCATTCACTCACTCACTCACTCAATCACTCACTCAAACATTCACTCACTCAATCACTCACTCAAACATTCACTCACTCAATCACTCTCACTCAAACATTCACTCACTCAATCACTCACTCAATCACTCTCAAACATTCACTCACTCAATCACTCTCACTCAATCACTCACTCAAACATTCACTTACTCATTCACTCACTCAAACATTCACTCACTCAATCACTCACTCTCACTCAAACATTCACTCACTCAATCACTCACTCATTCACTCACTCACTCAATCACTCACTCAAACATTTACTCACTCAATCACTCACTCAAACATTCACTCACTCAATCACTCTCACTCAAACATTCACTCACTCAATCACTCACTCAATCACTCACTCAATCACTCTCAAACATTCACTCACTCAATCACTCACTCAATCCCCCCCTAAATCACTCACTTACTCACTCAATCACTCACTCAAACATTCACTCCCTCAATCACTCACTCAAACATTCACTCACTCAAACATTCACTCACTCAATCACACTCACTCAATCACTCACTCAATCACTCACTCAATCACTCACTCACTCAATCACTCACTCAAACATTCACTCACTCAATCACTCACTCAAACATTCACTCAATCACTCTCACTCAAACCCACTCACTCACTCAAACATTCACTCACTCTATCACTCACTCAATCACTCTCACTCAATCACTCTCACTCAATCACTCTCACTCAAACATTCACTCACTCAATCACTCTCACTCAAACATTCACTCAATCACTCTCACTCAAACTCACTCACTCAAACATTCACTCACTCAATCGCTCACTCACTCAATCACTCTCACTCAAACATTCACTCACTCAAACATTCACTCACTCAATCACTCACTCACTCAAACATTCACTCACTCAATCACTCACTCACTCAAAACATTCACTCACTCAATCACTCACTCAAACATTCACTCACTCAATCACTCTCACTCAAACCCACTCACTCACTCACTCACTCACTCACTCAAACATTCACTCACTCTATCACTCACTCACTCAATCACTCTCACTCAAACCCACTCACTGACTCACTCACTCAAACATTCACTCACTCCATCACTCACTCACTCACTCAATCACTCTCACTCAATCACTCTCACTCAAACATTCACTCACTCAATCACTCTCACTCAAACATTCACTCAATCACTCTCACTCCATCACTCACTCACTCACTCAATCACTCTCACTCAATCACTCTCACTCAAACATTCACTCACTCAATCACTCTCACTCAAACATTCACTCAATCACTCTCACTCAAACCCACTCACTCACTCACTCACTCACTCAAACATTCACTTACTCTATCACTCACTCACTCAATCACTCTCACTCAATCACTCTCACTCAAACATTCACTCAATCACTCTCACTCAAACCCACTCACTCACTCACTCACTCACTCACTCAAACATTCACTCACTCAATCACTCTCACTCAAACATTCACTCAATCACTCTCACTCAAACTCACTCACTCACTCTATCACTCACTCACTCAATCACTCTCACTCAAACATTCACTCACTCAAACATTCACTGACTCAATCACTCTACCTCAAACATTCACTCACTCAATCACTCTCACTCAAACATTCACTCACTCAAACATTCACTCACTCAATCACTCTCACTCAAACATTCACTCACTCAAACATTCACTCACTCAATCACTCTCACTCAAACATTCACTCACTCAATCACTCTCAAACATTCACTCACTCAAACATTCATTCACTCAAACAAACACTCATTCAATCAAACAAACACTCATTCAATCACTCAAACACTCATTCACTCACTCAACCACACACTCACTCAACTACTCACTCCACTCTCTCAAACACTTACTACTCACTCACTCAAACAAACAAACAAACAAACAAACAAACACTTACTTACTCACTGAAACACTCTCTAACTCACTATAAAAAGGTTATCTTTTAGATAATCTCACACTTTTATATCTTGTTTCTTTTTACACAGCTGACCCAGACCTGTTAGACCAACCCTCTGGATCTGCCGATGGCTTTGTACTACAACAGGGTAACAAATTAAAATTCTTGCATGCTTTCTGACTTAACTGAACTTTGGCTGTATGCCATTTACACTACTATAGTCACTTCACCTGGGACAGCCAATTTGTTTTTCAAGTATTCCATTCATAAATTATGCTGGTCAGTGCACTGTAAAGGCAAGATAAAGCAGGTCAAAGCAAAGCTCACTCTATGCATCTATATACACACACTCACCAGTCAAAGGGACTGGGTAGATGAAAAAATCTAGATGAAAGAAACAAGTAGATGAAAGAAACAAATATTGTTTACTTGCTCTGCCCTGGGACATATAAAGAACAAACATGTATGTCAATTCTTATAAAGGAGTGGCATTCCTCTTCAATTGATAGAAATGTTTGCTAGTAATTACATTTTTGTAGACTGTCCCACATTGTAAACCTGTAATGTTGACATGAGTTCTGACATATTTTTTGAACAGAAGAGACTGTTATGTCCATGTTGGAGGCCATAGGAAAACCTATGGCCGTTTGCAGTGAGGAAGAAATGGAGGACAAGGAGGAAGAGATGCATGCGCAACGCAATGAAGAAAGACATAGGGAAGATGAGGGAGTGGAGGAAAAAGAAAGGAAAGTGTACAAAGTTTTAGGAAGGCTAACAGCACAAGGAAAGAGCTACCAGGTAGATGAAGATGAGTTGAGGAGGAGGGTCAAAGGAGAAAACATGTCCACAAACATGTTCCGCATGTTGATAAGGGTTTGTATTTCTATTGTATGAATACATTTAAGTATAAAAGAAGATAGAAAGTCATATGGAGTTTGCCACTCTGCCCCTCGTGGCTATTGATAGGCATGGTACAGTACATTATTGATATTTAGAAAGCCTTGCTCTCATGCTTTGCATCTGTGACACTGTACTTGTTCATACATAGGTTGGCAAAAAAGATGTTCCACCCAATGTCCTGCAGCAGCCTAGAAAAGCGAAGACAAAGCTAACAATATTCAGCACTTTAACAGAGGGAGAGGCAGAAGACCTAGCCAATGGGTTTGGCATGGCACTGGCCAAACATGTGCCGAAGGATACACTACTTGCTGGTATACCAGAAGAGGACATCCCAGCAACACTGTAAGTGTGTAAGTCTGTGTAAGTCCCCTATCTGTATGTTGTGGCTTGTCTTAGAATATCTTGATTTCTACACTCTCATTTTATTTATACACCCCGAATCACTACGAGCCCCTTTCACACAGCGTGTTGATCCCGGGAAATTGCCAGAGTGCCTCCTGTGTGAACGCAAACACATCCCTGGATTGATGCCGGGATCTATCCCGGGTTGGGGACCTAGTAACATTGCCGGTATCAGTCCTGGAACGCGCACTCTGTGTGAACAAAAGCCGTAATCAATGCCGTAAGGTGCGTGTCATAGTGAAGACGCTGAAGCTGGGATCGTTCGCCAGCTAGTGAAACGGTACTTAATGCGCTAGTTTACGATCGATTCAGAGAAAAAAAATGCACTAGCGAGAGAGAAATCGCAGCTTATAAGCAAACTTAAGACGCTGGAGGCATTACATGTCACATCGGCATCACAGGTCTCACGGGATCTTTATGGGTTGTGTGAACGCATGCACAGATTCCGGACAAATACTGGCAGTGTGAATGAACCAAAATCAAACAATCCCGGAATAAACCCTGAGTCACATTATCCATGTATTTTCTGGAATCTCTGTGTTAAAAAGGGCTATATAGTGTATAGGATTGCAGGCCTCTGAGGTCATATTAGGAAATGATGGTAGCAGCGACAGATCTTGAAGTACAAATAGAGGGTGCATTGACGTTATAGAACTGTTCGGTTGACAGAAAATCTAATCTTTTTGGAGATGTTTTTGCCCTTTGTTAAACTTAAGTTGGCCTAATATGCATTTTATTCTAACATTACCATTGTACAAACTTTTTCAGTCTGCTGTCTAGTCCCTGTATCAAGAGGTCAATTAATCAACATGAGAATGATTATGTCATGCATATTGCAATTCCATATGATCCTCAAGTCTAGGTCACCTTCCTTCATTTATATAGTGCTTTTAACAATATGGGGCTATTGCTACAGAGTAACAATTCTTGGTAGTAACATGAACATTTTAATTTATTTACAGGAGGAGCATTGAACAAATGCGGAGGAATCTCTCTCCCCACTGCTCTTCTCCCTGTACACTAACGACTGCACTTCTAAAGACCCCACTGTCAAGCTCCTGAAATTTGCAGACGACACCACTGTCATCGGTCTCATCCGAAACGGTGACGAGTCTGCTTACAGACTGGAGGTTGAACAGCTGGCTGTCTGGTGCAGTTATAACAACCTTGAGCTGAACACGCTCAAAACAGTGGAGATGACCGTGGACTTCAGGAGGAACAGCCCAGCACTCCCCCCACTCACCATCATGAACAGCACTGTGGAAGCAGTGGAGTCATTCAGGTTCCTGGGCACTATCATCTCTCAGGACCTGAAGTGGGACAATCACATTGACTCCATTGTGAAAAAGGCCCAGCAGAGACTGTATTTCCTTCGCCAGCTGAGGAAGTTCAACCTGCCACAGGAGCTGCTGATTCAGTTCTACTCAGCCGTTATTGAGTCTGTCCTATGCACTTCCATCACTGTCTGGTTTGGTTCAGCTACCAAATCAGACATCATGAGACTACAGCGGACAGTCCGGACTGCAGAGAGGATCATTGGTGCCCCCCTGCCAACCCTCCAGGACCTGTACTCTTCCAGAGTGAGGAAGAGAGCAGGTAAAATCATCACAGACTCCACTCACCCTGGACACCACCTGTTTGAACTGTTACCGTCAAGACGGAGACTCAGATCACTGGCCACAAGAACATCTCGGCACAGGAACAGTTTCTTCCCACAGGCCATTTCCCTCCTGAACAGTTAACATATCTCCCAAGGCATATGCCTTTAAGTGCAATACCCCCACTGTTTAGTGCAATATCTCCTAAACTCAGGTTATTTATATTTATATTTATTCATACTATTCAAAATACTGTATATATGTTCATAATCCGAAAATGTTTATTCTGACTAAACCCAACCGTGGCCTTATATTTTATATTTTATAGTATTTTCATATATATATATATATATATATATATTTTTTTTTTATAATTTTATTTTTAGATTTTGTATTACTGTTTCTTGTTGTATTTGTATCTGTATATGTGCACTGGAAGCTTCAGTACCAAAGAAAATTCCTTGTGTGTGCAAGCACACTTGGCAATAAAGCTCTTTCTGATTCTGATTCTGATTCTGAGGAATGTGGAAAACCTTGGTCCTGAATCTGAGCTGGATTTGGCCACTCACCGCTTTGGGCCTACAGCAGCTGAGGTTTTCTTTTCCTTTTTAGAGGACTCTTTAAAATGAATGAATAGCACCCATATTCCTGCACACATGTACAAAAAACAAATGCTCAATAACTTTATTTGATATTTAACAAGGCTTTTATTTCGTTTTATTTTACTAATTACTGCAGGACTCATAGTGGAGAACAAGTACAACGTTTGTTAAAATGGCAAAACTGCCTTTGAATAAAAAGTACTTCTCAAACCTTATTTCTATTATCTTTTTGGACCACTGATTGCTTTGTGTTTTCTTCTTGATTTAATAGGGAAACTTGATGTAACATCTGTCCTCATCTCTGGGGCGCTGTTTCTGTCAGTCTTCCTTTTTCTGTTTGCAAATAGTGGGCGTATTTTACGTGACTTGTCCTCATCACAAAGTCGCACAAATCTTTTAAAGTTTATATTTTCTTCCTTTGTTTGCACTTCTAGTTCATTGACTTTATGGGCAATGTCCTCAGGAATTCTCTCCCATGTCTGTAGAGTCTTCAAAATGCTTTCCAGTTTCCTGATAGTTGTACTACGCCTATCTTCATCTGCATTTTCATCCTGTATAGGCTCCACTGAAATGTTAATTGCATGGTTTGATGTCGTCTCACTCATCTCATTTAAAAGTCCTTTTGCAAGTAGTAGACAAGCACATTTTTTATGATATGAGAAAGTACAGCAGTCACATACATTCGTCACTATACATGGTTTTGATACTGCTCTTCCAAATAAGCTTTCAACCTCTAGTGTTTTTGAGGCTTTGTAGAAATGCTATACTTATTCTTTTGAATCAAGTTGTTGGCATGGGTTTGCAGTTGTGTGTCCATATCTGGAAAGGTCTCACCATCACTACAAGTGAGAAGACTTAATAAAATGAGATGCTTACATGTACGTCCCCTGGTACCAGCGAGACAACTGCAAAACTGCTCTGCAGGGCATACACAGTAAACTACATGTGGATTATTTTCAGATGGAACATTGTATACATATGTTTCTGTTGAAGCTGCGGTAACTGCTGTGGCCCAACCATTGTCTAGCATCCTCTGAGCAGACTTCTTTGTTTCTTCCATTTTACATTCCAGAGGGTTATGGACCCTCCCAGCAGACTGCAAATCCTGTATTATGTTGAAGTACTTGTCAGTCTTGTTTAGTAGCACATCAATCAAATGATCCAATCTACGATTCCGGATGCCACAGAGGAATTGGTATTTTAAACGGTGGAAGAAGCTATAAAGGAAATAAAGCAGAGAGATCAGTATGTTGAATGAGGAGCAGCAACAGGTTTGAAAAATTGCAATGTACTCTTTAACGAATAAAAAAATACGCAAAACACTGCTAGCTTTCAGCTAGCCCACTAATAAATAATGAGGTGAACATGCATAAAAATGTATACCGTTCTATTAGATTGTTTGTTTCAGAGTCTCCATGATTATAACATCTTCCGAAGTTAGACCAAAGATGACCAATTGGCTCCCAGTGGTTCCTAAAGTACTTGCAGACATCTTTTAAGTTTTTAAACTTGCAGTGAAACATCTCAGCTTTTTTCTTGAATTCATGTTCCTGTAAAAATGGACAAGGAAAATCATGTTGTTTTGTGTTATTAGTGTAAGAACTGAATTTATAGGTCATAAAGGTAATCCTCGGCATAAGACCTCAACCCTAGTGTGTGCAGTTGGTGTACTGAGAATGTCATGTACTTGATTGATTGATTATACTAAAGCCATTTAGGCCTATATGAATGATAATAGAATAAACAAACATACTGATTCTATTTGCAGTAAATACAACTATAACCCACCTCATAAAGTATAGGCTGAAATAATTCATGTTTGTATATTATAACATAAAAAATGCACCTTTGAACATTATTATAAATTTAGCTATTATTTTGTGTTTAGGACTACATGTAAATATCTGTAAATATTTTATTCAGGACTGAACTAAAATAAAAAAATTATGATCCCTCTTATTATGTTATATAAGATATCTCATTCAATCTCGAAATTAAATTTCGTAGTTATAGAGCACATAACAGAGCCTCGCAGGGGTGGTATTATGGAACGGAAACTTTTTCAGAGGGAGTGCACCTTGCACGAAAACTGGCCAAAAAGCTCACAGGATTTTATGGTCCAGAGGTCACAAATAAAGTGTGGCAAATCTTTTATCCTTTTTTGGGGGTTTTCTTGGCTCTATGCTCTGCAAGACGTTGTTTATTCATCTGTTTGTGGACTACTGTTTGGCACTACGCTTTTCCATTCTTTATTTTTCCATCTTATTCTGTTAAAATAATAACATTTTATAGATACTGCAAGGTGCATGACCACATATATACATTATAGCTTGCTACCATTGAAAAACTTTTGAAAAACACTACAAGCTATATTTTCTCTGTAAAACAAATGAAAAGTAACACACCGTGGAACAGGATTTCAGCTCCGACATTAACTGCATTATGTTTGCTCTCGAATCTGCCTTTTCAGGTCCACTCACACCAGATTCAGATCTTGACAGCCAACGAGTTACTGCCTGTTTGTAATAAATGGTGGGGAAATATAAAATTATTTATTTAAACTGGTGAGACTTCAAATAGTCTAATGCATTTGGCTAGTATTATTGTGAACAATTGTCTACAGTTACAGTGAACCCAACAATACATTAAAAAAATAATATGGCAAAAAATACCAGTTTACAATATCAAGTAGCATTAACAGGCTGTTTTGTACAGCTAAAAATAACTAGAAGCGGATGACAAGAAGTCTTGCAGCTTTACGTTACAAATGACTGTTTAAAATTTACAACAAAATGACCTTCATTTTTAGGCCATTCATATTAATCTCACTAAACCTTATGTGTCATCCAGTAACCAAAAATTTTTAACTGTTGTTTTTATTTGAAATTTTAGCACAACAATAATATATTTTTATTGCAAAATGAGCAAAAATCTAAGCAGTCTCCATTCAACATTAACTTAGTACTTTACTTACTTGGGTTACATGGTACCAACAGAGGAGAACATGTGACTCGTTGAATACCTTACGGATGGCATTGATTTCAGCCTGGTCTTTATCAACCATAAAGCACCTAATGAAAATAAGGTAAAACTTTACAATAAGGTTCATTAGTTAACAAGGAGATAACACCTACTGTAGACTAATCATATAATGCAGCGGTTAAGAAATCAATACAAGTTTGTTCTGGTTAATAGAAGAAAAAAAAAGAATAATTCATTAAGTTGAATTCATAAATTGAATAATGAACCTGAAATAAAAGCATGCATAAAAAGTTTAATTTTAAGGAACTGTGTACCAAAACGTTATGTAATAATATTAATTTAATTTGTTTACTGGTATATTTGTTTGTATTACCTTGGAGATACAGGAAATGTTGGTTTCAGCTTTTCCAGTGCCAGCTGAAGCATGGCCTGCTTTTCATTTCCCAAGATGATATAGGCAACGGGTATGCCATGACCATGACTGTCCCTGACAACTAATGTAAATAAAGGAAAGCCATACTGGTTGACGCCATGTGTTGCATCCATAAAAACAATATCTCTTCCATATTCTTGAAGGTTGTCTCTCATGGATGGTGTTTGTAGAACTATGACAAGATCTGTTTGTGGACTGTAAGGCTGATAAAAAATAACACAGTCTCTGAAAGCGCCCTCAAGAAGTTGTGTTGTACTATTGGCATCATCTTTGTGTTGCTGATTTTTTCGCATCATACATGTCCGAATATTTTCAATGTCTTTTGGGGTAACAAAATATGCTCGGTTGTTGAGATCCGTATGCCCTTTTTCCTTTGACCATTCGTGTGATTTTAAGAGAATTGTACCTGGCTTAACCCCAAGAGATATTAAATCTTGAATATGCTTGACTAGCTCTTGACTAATTTTTTCTGAGTGACCCTCAGAAGAACTTGTTGGGTCATGTCCTGAATGAATGCTGTAAATCCTTTCAACTATAACAAGTTTGTTGAGCCAGTCTGTCCTCTTTTTAAAGGAAACATAGGCCTTACATCCTTTGGCCCTTCGACTTTGGGGTGTGCATGTTCCAGAGCGTTTGCATGTAAACAAGAAATATCCATTTTTCTGATTTTGCAGACTTGCAGAATTCACACTCCTGAAGTTGGCATCTTTGGATGTGTTTATGGTAGTGAGCCTTTCTTGAATAAATTCACAAGCATCCAAATCCTTTTCTAATACATGGACTGTTATATCTGTCTCTTTTTTGTTTCCTTTAAATCTCTCCTCTTTGTATACAGATGTCTTTATAAATTCCTCCATATTTGATGTATACAACCTAAAAAGCAAAGACACAAACAATTAGGCTAAAAACATAAATAATGTTAAGCCCTAAAAACCCATGATGATCTCATGAAAGTACTGTAAGCTATTTGTTTAAAAATTGGAGTAAAACCAAGATGTTACGTACAAGTTAACATATTCATATGATGGTCTGAGGACAACATCATGTTACAGAATAAATCGGTGACGACTTGAGGTCAACATATTCATAAGATGGTCTGAGGACAACATGTTACAGAATAAATCGGTGACGACTTGAGGTCAACATATTCATAAGATGGTCTGAGGACAACATCATGTTAAAGAATAAATCGGTGACGACTTGAGGTCAACATATTCATATGATGGTCTGAGGACAACATCATGTTAAAGAATAAATCGGTGACGACTTGAGGTCAACATATTCATATGATGGTCTGAGGACAACATCATGTTCCAGAATAAATCGGTGACGACTTGAGGTCAACATATTCATATGATGGTCTGAGGACAACATGTTACAGAATAAATCGGTGACGACTTGAGGTCAACATATTCATAAGATGGTCTGAGGGCAACATCATGTTAAAGAATAAATCGGTGACGACTTGAGGTTAACATATTCATATGATGGTCTGAGGACAACATCATGTTATAGAATAAATCGGTGACGACTTGAGGTTAACATATTCATATGATGGTCTGAGGACAACATCATGTTACAGAATAAATCAGTGACGACTTGAGGTCAACATATTCATATGATGGTCTGAGGACAACATCATGTTAAAGAATAAATCGGTGATGACTTGAGGTCAACATATTCATATGATGGTCTGAGGACAACATCAGAATAAATAAGCCAATTCAAACGTTTCTCCCTGGATTTCGCAGCGAATCGCGCTGCACTGTCTGACCAAGCTGAATGGTCAGTGCAACGCGCAAATGCTAGCAGCTAACGCAACGTTACTTAATTAAACGAGATTTTAGGAAATGGCAACATATGCAGTGCAAGCGCTAACAAACAGTCGCATCGGCAGAAATGAGCTTGGTTTAGCCGTAAACCCTGCTCATTTTCTAACACTCTAAAAAAATATAAACATCTAAACAGTATTTTCTTATTTTAATGTTTTTATTTTTGAGCCGAACGTCAGCGATGCTGATCAATTTTGGCTTTCAATTTTCCTGTTAAGGTAGCGTTACTTCAATGGTGGAAAAATGCTATTCTAAAAACAAATATGTTTAGCCATAGTAGAAGACTGATGTTAATTAATAGAAGAATGTAAAAAGCCGTTGGTCTTACCTTGTAACTTGTGCACTTGCTGGCAGGTTTTTTTTTTTGTTTTTTGTTTTTTTTTTGGCGGGCTCTACGGGGGGGGGGGGGGACGGGGGCACACGGTGATGACATCATAAACGTTGATTGGCTGAGGCAGTTGTTGTCCCAGGGTCATCATAAAGGTATTGGTCTCAGGACATCTTCCACTTGGCAAAATCAGGACGAGCAAGTGTTACCGACATTCTTTAAAATATCTTATTTTGTGTTCAAAAGAAGAAAGAAACTCATTCAGGTTTGGTAAACTTGAGGGTGAGTAAATTATGACATAATTTTCATTTCAACCTGAACTATCTCTTTAAAGAAATTTTCATTGAAAAAAAACTAAGATCTTTTTTTATTCTACAAGATAAAAGTGTTATTTGAATGCTGTAGTTTGACAGAAAATGAACTGAGATATTTAATGGCTATAGCTCTTCTTCTTTTTTGTGTTTAACGGCGGTTGGCAACCAGCTTTTGGTGCATTACCGCCACCTTCTGCTCCGGAGTGTGAATCAGACATTAGGCTTACAATCTAGTTTCCACATAAAAAAATAAAAAAACTAATAAAAAAAAAACTTATAAACACACACTAACATTCATTAATTTCCCTACACACTTTCCTATATCCCTATTTATCCTCATAACCTATCATACAAACCAGTTCCCCTTAAAAAAGTTAACAATATTCTAACCTGTGCTCTGTCACCTATCTTCAACAATCCCTTTAAAGTTAATTCCTGCACCCCTAATTCCCTCAGATTATTCCTCATTATTATTCTCTGTACCTCATACCTCCTACATCTTAGAATTATGTGCTCCACTGACTCCTCTTCCTGACACCACTCACACAAGCCTGTCTCGTGTTTTCCTATCATTTTCAGTGATTTGTTTAAAGCACAATGCCCCAGCCTTAACCTTGCCAATACAGTTTCCTCTCTCCTGTGCCCACCACCTAACCTAGTTATTTTTACACTCTTTTGAATTTTATATAAATGCCTTCCTTTCTCCTCTCTGTCCCACCTTTCTTGCCACATTTGGTTAGTTTTTTCCCAGATAATACTTTTGACCTCCGCTTTACTTATTTTAATTTGCATTTCTATATGTTCCTTCTTTAAAGCCCTCTTTGCCATTTCATCCACCTGCTCATTCCCTTTCACCCCTACATGTGCTGGAACCCACATAAATTGTACCTGTCCTCCTTGATTTGTTATCCTTGTAACCGACTGAAGGACTTCATACAATACATCCTGACGGCTCTTAGAATGAAAAGACCTTAAACTCATAAGGACTGAGGATGAATCGGAGCATATCAGCACCTTTTCTTGCCCTGTTTTTTCCACCCACCTTAACGCAACTGACACTGCCACCATTTCCACTGTATATATCTCTATATATCTATATATATCTCAGGTTTCTTTGACCCATCTGTAAATACATGTATGAATTCTTTATAATCTTTTATTATATGGTATTTGAATGCTCTAACCAAATCGATTTGATCTTTTCCTTTCCTTTTTAACTCTAACAAATACCAGTCAACATCTGGCCAAACAAGTACCCATGGAGCCACCATCGGATATACAACTGCAGGGCTCAACTTCATATCAAACACTCCAAACTCTATTGCTACCTCATTACCTACTCGACTAAAACTATCTTCATTAAATCTTGCATTCTCCCATGTCTCCTGCAACACTACTTTAGTGGGGTGGAAATCATTATGTCCCTGCAAATTAGCCCAATAGTTTGTCATCAGCTGCCTCCTCAATGTTAACGGCATTTCTCCCATTTCTACCTGAAGTGCAGGTACTGGTGAAGTTTTAAAAGCACCACTACACACTCTTAATGCCTGTGCCTGAATCACATCTAGTTTCTTTAATAGAGATTTAGCTGCTGACCCATAAGCTACACTGCCGTAGTCCAACACAGATCTTATCAATGCCACATGTATTGCTTTTAATGCAGAGCAACTTGCTCCCCATTCCCTACCTGTCAAACATCTCATCACATTAATAACTTTTTTGCATTTTCCTTCTATTTTCTTTATATGATCTGCCCATGTTAACCGAGAATCGAAAATGACTCCCAAAAATTTGAATGTTCCAACTCTTTCTAATTCCTTCCCATACATATTTAACTTCATCCCTTCCTTAATTTGTTTCCTGGTGAAAAAGACTGTTTGTGTTTTCTCTATTGAGAACTTAAACCCCCAATCATATCCCCACTCCACCACCTCATCAATTGCTCCTTGTACTTTCCTAATTGCATACTCCATATTCCGTCCCCTTTTCCACAAAGCCCCATCATCCGCAAACAGTGACCTCCCTATATCCATTGGCACCTTTGTGAAGACATCATTGATCATGATGATAAAAAGTAGTGGGCTTATCACACTGCCTTGAGGCGTTCCATTGTCCACAGCGTACTGACTTGATAAATCTGACCCTATTCGTACCTCAATTTTTCTTCCAAACAAAAAATTCTTTATCCAGTTAAAGACTCTGCCACCTACACCCACCAAGTGCAACTTAATTAACAATCCTTCCTTCCACATCATGAAATAAGCTTTTTCTATATCGAGAAACACTGTAATGACTGATTCTTTATTTGACTGAGCCTTTATTTCATTTTCTAGTCTTATCACAGAATCCATGGTACTCCTTCCTTTCCTAAAACCACTTTGATAGTTTGCTAGCTTTCCATTTTTTTTCCAGTATATACGATAACCTTTCTGTTATCATCCTTTCCATAATTTTGCATACGTTTGATGTTAATGCTATTGGTCTATAACTAGTGGGTTTAGAATTATCCTTGCCGGGTTTCCTTATTGGAACGACTACTGCCTCTTTCCATGCATTCGGTAATCTTCCCTCCTCCCACACTATGTTATAAAATTGCAGCAACTTTAAGAGCGCTCCTTTCCCTAGATGTTTTAGCATCACGTAGCATATCTGATCTTTTCCTGGAGATGTTGGTTTAGCTCTGTTTATTGCTCTCATCAACTCTGCCATATTAAAAGGTTCATCAATTTTATCATCAACTTTATCCCTCCTGTTTAATACACCTGGATGCTGATTCATTGTTCTTTCCTTTCTCATTTTGCATACTTCTGATAGGTTGTCTGAACTGTGAATTTTTACAAATGCTTTTGCCATCATCTCTGCCTTATCCTTATTGGAGATTGCTGTTCCTTCTCAGTACTTAAGACTGGAATATCCCATTCCCTCCTTACTCCTCCCATCCTTTGTACCATTCCCCAAACCTCTCCCACAGGTGTTGTTCTTCCTATTTTATTGCAAAATGTCTTCCAACTTGCTCTTTTAGCTTGACGCACTGTTCTTCTCACATTAGCCTGTGCCTTTTTATACTGAATCAAATGCTGCAAGTTATGGGTGTTTTTAACTAGTTTAAATGCTCTATTCCTGTTTTTAACAGCCTGACGACACTCTTCTGTCCACCATGGTACCAGTTTTTTATTCCTCCTTTGTTTACTTTTGGGAATAGATCCACCTGCTGCCATAATAATCGCTGACGTTATTTGTTTGTTTGTTTTGTCTATATTTCCAGAAATGTCTATCCTTGATATTGATTCCTCACTTAATTGCTGGAATTTTAACCAATCTGCTATCTAAAACCCCATTTTAGCATTCTTTCACCTGGTCTAATTTCCACTCGCTCTCCCACTGAGCATGAAACTGGGTAGTGATCGCTGCCCACTGTTGAATCATTCCAAACGTGCCATTTACTTATTCCAGCCAAAGCATTAGACACTAATGTAATATCTAATGTCGATTCATTTCCTGTTGTTATGTTTATTCTTGTTCCTCTTCCGTCATTCATACACACTAATTCCTTATCATCCATCAAATCTTCTATTACCCTTCCATTTACATCTGTATGTGAACCCCCCCAAATTGTACTATGAGCATTAAAATCTGCACACCATATTACTTTTTGTCTATAATTTCCTTGTATCCTTAATAACTTATCTACTTCCAACCTTTTGCATGGATTATAGTAGTTTATTATAACTACTTCCTCTCCTTTTTCCCACAATACTACCACAATGTATTCTAGATCCTTTCCCTTTTCTAGTACCCTATATGGAATGTCTTGTTTAATAAATGTAGCACATCCTCCTCCTCCTCCTCCCCGTCCCCCATTACCTCTGTCATTCCTTATCCCTATATATCCATGAATCACAAACTCTAAATTTGGCTTTAACCAAGTTTCCTGGACACACATTACATCTGGATTTACTTTACTGTCTTTGATGAAATGTTTGAATTCCTGGCCATTGGCCAGTATGCTTCTAGCATTCCATTGTTAAATAATAACCATTAATATTAACCAATACATGGTGCATCCTGGCTTGACTGATTGGTGAGATTCTCCCTCACTTCTTCCCATGTCAGTCCCACTAGTCCTAAATGATTTACTGCTTTGACAATCAGCTGTATTTTATCATTTTTTGATTTAACTTCAGCAGTACTGTTTATCACTCCTGCAATAAACGTCACCAAGTCCTTTTTTTCCACATACATCTTGTCATTTGTTCTTTGCTGTTGTTCTTCAACCCCCAATTCTGCTTGTTCTATGGTGATACTGTCATGTACTCTTGACACTCTTGCTGCTTCTGCATAAGTGATCCTTCTTTCCACTCTTATTTTCTGGATTTTATTTTCCTGCCTCATCACCTCACATCCTCCATATGCCACATTATGGTTCCCTCCACAATTACAACATCTTGGTTGCACTCCTGTTCCACACTTTCCGTAGTCATGCTCGCCCCCACATCTTGCACATCTCTTCTTCTCTTTACAGTTATTGGCTATATGTCCAAACCTCTGACAGTTAAAACACCTCAATGGTCTTGGCACATACA
The DNA here is from genome assembly GCA_036326025.1 of Chrosomus eos. Lineage (NCBI taxonomy): Eukaryota > Metazoa > Chordata > Actinopteri > Cypriniformes > Leuciscidae > Chrosomus > Chrosomus eos. Next base: position 3,094,812 of record CM070821.1, read on the forward strand.
ATCTCACTGGGTAGCTCATATAACCAAGGTATACCTTTTCTGACATATTATCCCCCTCAAATTCAATCAATAGCGTTTCACTATCCTTTTTCACTCCTTCTCTTGTTGTTTTAAATCTTTGCGCAGTCACTATTTCCCCCCCTTTAAGATGTCTTTTAAGTTCTTCCATTCCTACATTTATTGGTACCCCTGTGATCACCCCTTTACATCCTCCTCCATTTCGTGCTCCCACCCTCCTTGTGTTTATCACTTTCAGTTTTCCAATCTCTTTTACTCTGAATGCTTTCTCAAATTGATCCTCATTTGCACATTTGATCAACAAATTTCCATCATTTAGGACCTTTGCATATACTATCTCCCCTATCTTACTTGCCAGATGTTTTGTTAATACAAACGGGTTGATAGTCTTCAGGTTCTCTTGATCTTTGTCATTGAATCTTATTATGACTATAAAATTCTCATTTATTTCCTTCTTATTTTGCTCATGTCCTTCTTCCTCACTTTCCGACCCCTCATCATTTTCATTTCTTATTCTTTTATTCCCTTTCACTTGACTGTCTTTCTTTTTTGAAAACTCTCCCTTCAATTTTCCCTCATTTTCTTCATCTTTCCCTTCACTATAATCCATGTCTGCCCACCTACCTATGTCTGATCCAGTCACGAAGCAGTCGTGCTCAACCGCTCCTGAAACAATATTTCCAACATTTTTTGAATTTCCCGCTTTCTGTCGATTACTATTTCCTCGATCACGTCCTGCTGATGTCGCCGCCATTTTTTTTTTCCGGTCGGCCATGGCTATAGCTCAAAGGTGTTTGTTCCTCTTCATGAAGAGTTTAGCTCCAGCACCTGAAGTGTTCACTGATCATGATCTTGATTATCTGACTCAGGTGTGTTTAATTAGGGCTGGAGATAAATCTGACACCCCTGCTAGTGCTTTCTTTTGATATTAAAGCAGTCATAGAAATATATAAACAGAATTTTACGATACTATAATCGTAGTTAGCATATTTTGTTTTCAGTGACTTTAAAAAAAAAAAAAGTGAATCATATTGTGTTTATATTAATATTATTGAATGTGACTATGTATGACAACTGAATTGATTCGTTCTTGAGTAACATCATGCTTTCTTTTTCAGATTTCAGAGAACCCAAAGGAAAAGAGGCAGTAGCTGATGATGCAAGACAGATTTTTAAAAACCTGAACCGCTGGACCACTTGTAGTGATGACATCAGACTTCTGAAGCCAATTTTATTTTTAAAGGTTGAAATGCTTTTGTCCTATTTCTCCCCCTTTCTTTAAAAAAATGATATTTTAATATATTTGTTGTCATTGAATAAAATAAATTGACTCAACTGCTGGAAATGTGTCATTTATATTTTAAAAGGTTTTCGACAAATTTTGAAATGGTCAGGAATTTGTTGATGCACCAATGAAGTGTAGTTGAAATATTAATGTTGTTTCAACATTAACTTGGTACACATAAGATGGCAACATTGACATTCCTTTTCAGTCTTTCAACAAAATGTATTTAGTATCAACATCACATTGTAAGATTAATCAAACCATATTACCAAAGATTATTTTTTGTTAATTTCAGTGTTAATTCAACGGCAGTGATGTAGATTCAACATCATAGTAACGTTGATTCAACAATATTACCATTGATTATTTTTGTTAATTTCAATATTGATTCAGCATCAGTGATGTATAATCAATCATAGTGTAATGTTGATTCAATAACATTACCATTGGTTATTTTTGTTAATTTCAGTGTTAATTCAACGGCAGTGATGTAGATTCAACATCATACACTGTAACTGGTTTCTGTAATTTGAACAGTATTTTACTGTAATGTACTGTAAGATACTGTAAAATGGTTATACAGTATGTTACTGTAAACAGCAAAGGATTATGGGAAAATATATGGTCACTACTGTAATTCTTCTCTACTGTAAATCAATTTACAGTAGTGAACTTGCCCGCGAAAAACTGACCAATGGCAAGAGAGATTTCTTTTGAATCTTTTTGACTGTATGGTTGAAGTGGCAGTTAATGTGGACAAAAGATGTACAGGTAACTCCAAAACGGTTAGTATATTATTTCTATTTTATGTAAAAAACATTTGCAAATGTTTTCATTTATGTTAACAGCAAACTAACATGATTTGTCTTTTTGTTTTCGTCGGAATGGTTTTTGTGCCTTTTTTTTCCTGACAGTCGGCCTCTCCGTCACGGTGATAATATAGCACTAACTGGTAAGTAAGCTAAGTTCACCTATATTATCAGAAATATTCTTTAGTTAAAACGATAACAATAACGTTTGTGTATTAACTCTGCCCCTTTAACGTAAGCTCGCCAGGCGGAGTCGTCGGTTAACGTTAACCACAACGAACGTCGTGACTCGTAAAATACTGAGGTAAAGTGAGATAGACGAAACCCTTGTTTAAGTGAGGTTTTTAAACACGATTTTCAAGTAGCTGCTATATGCTTTGATTTATTTTCAGGTTTGTGATCTGTAACGTGAGGTTTTTAAACAAGATTTTCAAGTATATGCTTTGATTTATTTTCAGGTTTGTGATCTGTAACTTATAATGTCTGCAGTCTGCAACGATGGAGGTGTGTGTTGAAGCCTTTTCATAGCCGTCTGGTAGGTTAACTTCACCTAAATAAGCCGAAGTAAACTTATTAAACAGAAAAAAATAATAACATATGTGGGTGATTCTTAGACTATGGGCACTTTTATGTACTTTGGTCATATTTTAAAAAATACATATAATTTTGGACAAATTCCTCTTTCTTTGTCAAACTAACAATAAAACCACCTTAACTTTTTACTACCTTTCTATTAGGATTTTTTTTATACTTTTTAACCTCCTTATAGGTGTCAAAATCACTGTTTTCTCCTTGTCGCACACCCAGACTTTTTAACTTCAACAATGAAAATACAGTTTAAAAATATGACTTATCTGGTAACTATTAATATTCCTAAATTAAGCACTAGTAAAATTATTAAAATACATTATTGTATTTAATGTGAGACCACTATTTAAATTACTTTTTATACAAAATATAGCTGTCGCACAGTATTGGTGTCATTTCCACCACAACACTGTTATGTCCCTTTAAAAAGTTTGTGTGAATGATTGTTTAGATGGTTTCTATATAAATGTTCAGTGACATCAGAGCACATGTTGGATATGGAGGCAATTTAAATTTTCATCAAGTACAAAAGAAGAAAAATCAAGGTAAATATTGCTTGATCAGCTAATATATTTATTCTACGTCATTTCCAAACATGCTGTACCTTCAAGGGTGTTTTTAAAAAGTTTTTTTTTTAAGTTAAATAAGAGTATTTTGCATACATGAATTGCTAAGTATTAATTAAAAGCTAATCAGTGAAGCTATCTTCCATTTTTTCACAAAAAACTAAAGAAATGTCACTTCCACCACAGTCATTTCCACCACACTGCCCTCTGTGGTGGAGATAACATTTATGGTTACAAAGTGCAATTGATATGGATTGCAAGAGTAGATTTGTGTAGTATTTTATTATAATGTATTACAAGACTTTTTATATTATGATATATATATATATATATATATATATCCATCCCTCCTCCTTTAACTGCACCTTTTTGTGGTGGAGGGGTTTGAGTACCCGAATGGTCCTAGGAGCTATGTTGTCCTGGGCTATTTGTCCCTGGTAGGAGTTCGGTGAGGCCATGAAGAAGGACTACCGGTTGGCCTCGAACTGATTCTGGCAAACCGTCCGGCGCCTCAGGAGGGGGAAGCAGTGCCTTACCAACACTGTTTACAGTGGAGGTGGGCAGCTGTTGACCTCAACTGGGGATGTCGCAATCCCGCCGTCACATCTTCCATTAAGGAAGCAGAGGCTGAGGGCTCGGAGTTGGACTCAACCATCACCCAAGCTGAAGTCACCGAGGTAGTCAAGAAACTCTGAGATCTGCCCTGAGGACCTCAAGTCTCTGGATATTGTGGGCTGTCTTGGCTGACACGCCTCTGCAGCATTTCGTGGCGGTCGGGGACAGTACCTCTGGACTGGCAGACCGGGGTGGTGGTCCCTCTTTTCAAGAAGGGGAACCGGAGGGTGTGTTCCAACTACAGGGGGATGTATGGATGTTAAGTCTATGTCAGGGTACTGAAGATGAGAATGCGGCCTATTGTAGAACCTCTGATTCAGGAGGAACAGTGCGGTTTTCGTCCCGGTTGTGAAACACTGGACCAGCTCTATACCCTGTACTGGGTGCTGGAGGGTGCATGGGAGTTTACCCAACCAATCCACATGTGCTTTGTGGATTTGGAGAAGACATTTGACTGTGTCCCTCAAGGCGTCCTGTGGAGGGTGCTCCGGGAGTAAGGGGTCCGGGCCCTTTGTTAAGGGCTGTCCGGTCACTATACGAGCGATGATGTTGTCGTGTTGGGCTCTTCAGACCAAGACCTTCAACATGCACTGGGCCGGTTTGTAGCCGAGTGTGAAGCGGCTGGGATGAGAATCAGCACCTCCAAATTCGAGGCCATGGCCCTCAGTCAGAAAAGGGTGGCTTGCCCACTTCAGGTTGGTGGAGAGTTCCTGCCTCAAGTGAAGGAGTTCAAGTTTCCTGGGGTCTTGTTCACGAGTGAGGGAAGGATGGAGCGGGAGATTGACAGACGGATCGGTGCAGCTTCTGCAGTAATGCGGTCGACGTACCGGTCTGTCTTGGTGAAGAAAGAGCTGAGCCGCAAGGCAAAGCTCTCGATTTACCGGTCGATCTTAGTTCCTACTCTCACCTATGGTCATGAGCTGTGGGTCATAACCGAAAGGACAAGATCCCGGATACAGGCGGCCGAAATGAGCTTTCTCCGCAGGGTGGCTGGGCGATCCCTTAGAGATAGGGTGAGAAACTCGGTCACTCGGGAGGAGCTCAGTGTAGAGCCGCTGCTCCTCCACATCGAGAGGGGCCAGCTGAGGTGGCTCAAGCATCTGTTCCGGATGCCTCCTTGACGCCTTCCCGGGGAGGTGTTCCGGGCACGTCCCACCGGGAGGAGACCCCGGGGAAGACCTAGGACACGCTGGAGGGACTATGTCTCCCGGCTGGCCTGGGAACGCCTCAGTATTCCCCCGGAAGAGCTGGAGGAAGTGTCTAGGGAGAGGGAAGTCTGGGCGTCTCTGCTTAGACTGCTGCCTCGGCGACCAGCTGCCATCCAGCTGCCAGTAAGTTACTGTAAAATTTACAGCAATCCCTTTACAGTGTAGTAACGTTGATTCAACAATATTACCATTGATTATTTTTGTTAATTTCAATAATGATTCCGCATCAGTGATGTAGAATCAATCATAGTGTAACGTTGATTCAATAATATTACCATTGGTTATTTTTGTTAATTTCAGAGCTGATTCAACGTCAGTGATGTAGATTCAACATCATAGTGTAACGTTGATTCAACAATATTACCATTGATTATTTTTGCTAGTTTCAATATTGATTCAACAGCAGTGATGTATAATCAATCATATTGTAATGTTGATTCAATAGCATTACCATTGATTTTTTGTTCAACATTATTTCAACATTAACTGAGGGTGCAAAAGTGATGTTGATAAAATATCACTTTGTAATGTTGAATCAATACTATTACCGTTGATTTTTGGTTGAATTCCCAACATTATTTCAACATTAACTGAGGGTGCAAAAGTGATGTTGATAAAATATCACTTTGTAATGTTGAATCAATACTATTACCATTGATTTTTGGTTGAATTCCCAACATTATTTCAACATTAACTGAGGGTGCAAAAGTGATGCTAAATCAACATTACTTTGTAACGTTAATTCAATGCAATAGCGTTGACGCATCAACACTGAGTCAACATTGTTTCAATGATTACATGCTATCTGGGGTTGATTCAGTGCAGTTAAGATTGATTTAACACTGTTTCGATGGTTGCTTGCTATCTGGAAAGTTATAATGTATCAAGTTCACATAAGCAGGACAGGAAAATAAAGTCTTCACACACAGCACATACATGTAATAATAGATAATAGATATAACTGTTTGTCCACCCATCAGAATAAACCACGTTCTTCTAGACGTGTGTAACTCAGACCACAGCAGAAGCTTTCACTTTCACAGTTACTGAGTGGAGCACGATTATTTCTCTTAAAACACACTGAGAGCTTCTGTGTGTCTGTGTCTCACACATTTCCCCTGTTTCTAAAATGTAAAACAAAGATTTACATAATGTCAGAACTTTTACGGCTTTTATTTCTAGAATATTAAATAAATACAGTAAAAAAAATAAAATATTTAAAAATATATAGTTTTAAATTCAATTTTACACCATTTAAACATCTCACTTTCACTTACTGTAAACCTCTATATAACATATGCCAAACACACACAAACTCATGAGCCCCAGTTCAGATTAAATACTGAAATGACATGAAAGTAAAAAAATAAGTATATTATTATAATGATTATGCTCAAGAGTGTGTGATAATGTTGTCGGATCTGTTGACTGAGTGCAAACTAATACAAATCTGACTTTGTAAGATCTTCCTTCCACATGCAGCATCAGCCATCACTTACTGTACATTAGTATGACATGTGGTAATGATAATGAAAGTGAGAGGTGATGCTACTACTACATCACTTATATTACATTAAATTAGTCGTCTCTGAGAGAGCCAGACTGGTTTGGTGGAATAAATATTTTTTGGCTTCAGATCTTTCACAGTCCACAGACACAACCCAACCTGATTTATGCGTTTCCTTTTGTTTTCAAAGGCCTGCACTTCTCTAATATGACAAAAAGCAGAAACATGACTTGTGAATGCCAGAGTGGTTTCACAGAGGAGTGTGTTTTATGAAAAACTGCTGAAGCTCTATAAGATCAAAACTAATCTGTGTCACCGTTCCCAAAAGCACGTAAGCCTACATTTGATCAAATACTCTGAGCTACACACTCTCAATACATTCACAGCTTTGCAAAACCCCTTTCCTGCTCACATCATTTTCTGTACTAAAATGCTTCCTTCACTTTTGAAGAGTGTTTTAACTCTCGGAAAGAAAGGTACAGAAGCTGGTGCGGGGCGGTACCTTTTCAAAAGTACATATTTGTACATAAAGGGTGCATACTGGTACCTTTAATATACCTTGAAAGTGTCATGATTCTGCCATCATGTTATTGATTATTCCTAGTCTTCTGGCAGGATCATGACAGAACCATGTTTTGTGTACAAGCCCATGGCCAATTGTTTGGCCATGTGCTTGTGGTGTCTCGTAATGTAACTCTGCCCCCTTGTTATCCCTGTCTCGTCATTATTGTCTAGTCAGTTTCACCTGTCCTTGTCATTAGTGTTCCCTTTATAATCCCTGTGTGTTTGCTGTCCTGTGTCGGTTCATTGTTTGATATTGTTAGATACTGAGTTATTGTCTAACATTGCGTGTTCATCCCTGTGAGTATTTAGTCTGAAATCTGTTAAATGAGAATTGTGAGTTTGTTTCTTGTCAAATCTAAGTCTTAGTTTGTCATCTTGTCATAGTCTAGTTATATTCTCCTCTAGTTCTGTTTCGCCCCGTCGTGGGTTTTGTTTTCTGTTTTTGTCAATAATAAATTCCTGTTGAGTTACTTGCTGTCTGCTATTGGGTTCGTCCTTCTACCACATATCAGAATGAACCGACCAAAACCGAACCCAGCAGACATTACGTCCTCTTATGTTAAGCATGATCTTGATGATCTTAAGGACTGGTGGCACAGGACCGTCGCTGACTCTAAGAGGGGCAAACTCCCGATTCCCTCCCAGGGAGAGCTGTCATTGAGAGAGTATGCCCGGGTCGCCAATGAGAGAGGTTTTTCCTGCCCGATATCCTCCTAAACCGCTACCTCATTGCAGGTCTCAACTCTCCTCCACCCCTGGCTGAACGGGAGAAGCTGGTTTGCCATTCGTTCGCTGAGATGGTGGACTGTTTATCGAGGAGAGAGTCCAGAGGGCCCATCTTGTCATCACCACCAGTCAAGCTGCCAGCGATCCCGGAGGGTCATGTCCTAGGTGTTGTTTCCCAGGGAGATCAAGCTGATTCTACTTCCACACCTGAGAGTCTCCTCGGCAAGCAAGGGAGACGGACCTCATGGGAGTCGGCATCAGAATCTTCTGCGACGAAAATGGCCCCGTCTGAGACTGTCACAGCTCCTGTTGAGCTTCCCCAACCACTCACCAGTTCGCCAACGGCGTCTGCTCTGCGACATAGAAAGAGGAGGAGGAGGAGGAGGAGGAGGAGGAGGAGGAGGAGGGGAACCTCATGCCTTTTGTCAAGCTACGGCAAGCGCTGTCCCAGAGCCCGCTACTGCAAGCGCTGTCCCAGAGCCCGCTACTGCAAGCGCTGTCCCAGAGCCCGCTACTGCAAGCGCTGTCCCAGAGCCCGCTACTGCAAGCGCTGTCCCAGAGCCCGCTACTGCAAGCGCTGTCCCAGAGCCCGCTACTGCAAGCGCTGTCCCAGAGCCCGCTACTGCAAGCGCTGTCCCAGAGCCCGCTACTGCAAGCGCTGTCCCAGAGCCCGCTACTGCAAGCGCTGTCCCAGAGCCCGCTACTGCAAGCGCTGTCCCAGATCCCAGAATTAGGGTACGTTTTCACTGTAACTACTCGCTGGTTACAAAACAGTCCACGCTTCCGAAGTACTGATGTCCCTTTTTTATTGATTCAAGAGACACCGTGAAAACTAGACACAAAAGAAAAACAAACCATTATTTTACACACAACGCCACTACGAACACAAACCAAACGTAATATACAAAATATTAATACTTTTACCGTATTCGCCTGGTAACCAACAGTAGATTAAGTCAGGAGCACTAACATGGGTATCTGAGTTTCACATCTCACCATTCCATTGACGCTAACACGTCCAGGTGAAATAATCAGCACAGGTCACATGACTCTCAACTTAAACAAACTGAATAATAATAAAATACAAATGGCAACCAAATTATGAAATGATCACAATACAGAAATACACTTTTAAACTATAAACCAAAAAATAAACTATGAAGTCAAAAACATTTACCACCGAAATCACCAAGATGTCATAATCACAGCTGAGCTTCCAACGTCAGCTACAAGCTATTATGCCCGAACAAAAATTGTTCGGACCAATCAAATTGTCAGGGCGGGCTTTATACGATGATGGACAGATGAGCAACCATAGACATCATATCTATGTGAGCAACGGTAACGTAACCATCCACGTCATCAGAGCGCTTGGGTTGAATTCATGGCTGGAGAATTGAGTTGTGTATATTCCGCTATCGCGTGTGTTATAGAAGATATAAACAGCGCATTCATTTTAGAAGAGGAAAAGAGAACCGCGATCAAAGCATTTGTCGATGGAAAAGATATTTTTGCCGTTCTTCCTACGGGATTCGGAAAAAGTTTAATCTATCAACTTTAATCTATCTCTCAACATACGTCACTTACTCCGTTGCTCTGATTGGTTGTAGGTCTATCCAATTGAGTGCAGAGGCCTTTTATTTCCTGGTTCGGTTGACACACGCCCCATAATCACAGCCCAATGGAGCAGAATCTGAGTATGACGACGTCAGGCTTGGCCCTTACATTAGGTCACGTGAGATCAAACGACTACTCGACAACAAAGAAATTTGTCGACAATGTCAACTAATCGTTTCTGCCCTACTCAAATCACCAACATTTGTATATTAAAACTGGCGACGTCCTGGCAAGATCCTTGATCTGTTTACTGGGTTTCATTGCTAGAGAACGACGTTCTTGCCCGCCAGCCAGGGTGGGAATTATACCGCGGCCACGCGGCCATGGCCGCCGTTGCCCTACACTTTGGCCTTAATGCCCCGTGAAAAAAAAATCATCGTACGGCCACAGTGGCCTGTGTGCCCTGGCCCTGTCCAAGTTCCATGTATAAAGCGCCATTGCGGCATAATGGGCCACCCAAGTAGTCTCTGAACTTCAATTAGTTCGTGGATTCGCGCAGATGCAGTGTCATCATAACCGTTGCCAGTGCGCCGAGCGTATTTCCCCCCCATCGCGTTCCCATTTATAAAAAACTCCTGTGCTGTCGTCATGACAGCGATTCACAAAACAACGTCACTCACGGCTTTTAGCTCAAAAGTGTGCAGATTTGGAGAAATATTTATATATTCTCAGTTTACATCAGATTTCTATTAACAGGAATAATATTTTATTGAATTGAATCGAATGGTATACTATATGAAGCCATACTATGATGTGAGATAGAAATTTAAGTCATTAAATTCAAGTTCACGAAAACTTTTCCCTCCGCTGCGGCTGTCAGTCATTCTCCATTCAGCATCAAACAGCGCGTCGCGTTCGGTCACAACACAGTCAACAACGATGAAACTCTCTCCAAGATGATTCAACGTTAATATTATTATACTTGATCTGTAGATAAAGCTCTATGGTTTCGCATAAAATGACTATCTTGCTGGACTTTATTGCTGTGTGTTCCTTTCTATCGTGTGTCTGTTAGATCAGAACACTGGAGCACTAATTGTTCTCCACGCGCACAGTAACTGAAATTTAAAACTGTTAGAAGAAAAGGCTCGATAAACTATTGCATAGATAGATACTGTATAATTCACTACGCATCGATATGTCTTTGCTTTGTGCTTTGAACTTTTCAATGCGGATTCGAAGAGCTGTGCGCTGTGACTCGTGTTGTTTCAAGCGCATCATTCTGCGGTCGGGATGCGCATACGCATACGCGATGTCGTAGGCTACTGTATTGGATCCTTTTATAATCATATAATAGGCCTACTTTTGCGCAATGAAAGATTCTTAATAGCCTTTTATGTTCTGTCCTATCTATCACATGTTGCTGCCTCATTAAACAGCTGTGCTATACATTTAAAAAAATGTCTTAATTTTATAGTAGCCGACGATGTATAAAATAATTGATCTTTCTGATTTTTATCTTGTTTTTCATTAGTGTATTTTACAACAATACAAAGAGCAAAGTGTAACGTTTTACCAGATTTAGTACTACACTTATTGTCTCTTATTTGTTCCCCAGTAAATAATGTTTTTTTTTTCACTAAATTTTCAGATTTGATAAAATTATTGTACACTTGTGGTTTTTTTATAGACTAAATTTTACTGCTGGTTATCCACTAATCTAGTTTATAATAGACGTTTTGTCATAGGTTATGATCATATTTTTTTTATTTGTTGTTTTTCTTTATAATGAAGTTGTCTGTATTAAGTAGATTGTGTTTAACACTAAAAAGAGTGATTATCAGTTCAACACAGTTATAGAATTTCTATTTGATTTTTTTTTTTTTTTTTTACTACGCTGGTATGCAAAAAAAATGCATCTAAAAATGCATCAGATTGATGCTTTAAAATATTTTCTTACGGGCCCCCTGGACCCCCCTAGAGGGGTAATATCCTTCTCGCCTTTTTCACCCCTGAACCGTTTTCATGCCTGATTATACATAAAATATTATATTGACTGTCTGATTTTTTTTTATCTGAAGCCAAATCAGATCACAGAAGGTAAAAAATGTTTTTATTAAAAAAAAGTCATAATCCATGTCTTATTCCAAATTAGGATGTTATGGTATGAATGTGAATGGGAAAACCATCGAATTGTACTCAATGGCCTTTGTGCCCTGTCATATGGCCTTGGTGCCCCTAAAAAAAAAGAAAAGGTGGAGGCCAAATGGCCTTGCCCCTAAAATTACATAATTCCCACCCTGCCGCCAGCCAGTACTTGTGACGTCACGTGCAAAGTATGAATATAAGCGCATTAAAAGACTTGTATTCGTCTGAAAGAAGAATGTCATACACACTTAGGATGTCTTGATGGTGAGTAAATCATGGGCTAATTTTCCTTTTTGGGTGAACTATCCCTTTAAAATGCTTTCTCAATGGATCTGCCAGCGCTGTGTAGTAATGTTGTTGTGTGATCGAGGTCGGCCCACGAGTTAACCCTGTCTAGTATTGCTCCGAGCTGATAAACTGTTTGCGCTGAGCAGCTCAAACGAGTAGCGTGGGTTCATTCTGCTTTCGTTTGCAGTGTGATGTTTCTCGTATGCAGCAGAAATGGCAGCTCTCTCGCAGTCTAGAGCCCTGTATAGTCCTGTATTTCTGCTTTACATGAGCGCCACCTACTGTCAGAGGGCGAATTTGAGCAAAAAATTTGTTTTGTTTTTTGCTCGATCTGAACTGGTTGAACACGAGTTAATAGATATCAATCAATCAACAAGTGTCCTGTGCTCACCACACACGGCTATAGGTGGAGAGGAGAGATTTGGCTATAGGGTTATGTGTGTCTAACTTACACAGAAGAGACTTTAGCCCTATTCGCACGAGATTAGTATTACCTGGTGACCTCTAGTCATTTGTAATAATTGCGGAGTTTGTCTGTGATCTTAATCCCGTGCGAATCGGTCATGTCTGTAATTTGTAAAGTAAAAATTCCCCCGTAAATTACCTACCATATTCCCCCAAACACCGAGGTCCTGTGATAATATTAGTCCCGTGCGAATCGGCATCTCTGATTTGGCGGGATCGTATATAATTTTTTCAAGGTTTTTGTTTTATGTCCGCCTTTTTATCCATCTTTTGCGAAGAATGGAGGCTGTGTTGGACTGTTTTGATAGTATTTGCTGGGTCATATCACTATACACCATACAACTACATAATTTGCAGAAAGAGAAATTATGAGAAAGAAAGAGCAAAAACAAAAAGAATGATTAGATGGAGATGAATGACATGTATAGCAGCATGCGGTAAGGAACGTATTCTGTTTATGTCATGATATATCATACAGCTAGACCTTTAACAAAAATAGGGCTGTACGATGTATCATTTTAGCATTGATATCGCGATGTGCGCATCCACAATAGTCACATCGCATGGATGTGCGATGTCAAGGGGATCGTAGTTGATCCGTGATTCATGATCAGTAGGCTACGGGCCAGCAGCTCCCCGGCCCGTAACGCTTGTGATTCGCGGATTATTTGAAAAGTTTAACCATCATAGTGTGAGAGTTTATCAATTTGCAAGTCCTGTCAGTTTAAACATCAAGTGCAAGAAGACTGGAACTTGTGCGTAGTTTTGTTTCAGCGTCCCGCCAAAGTTTGACCGGCGAGTGATGTAGATTGTAGATGACTGATGTAGATGACTGACTGCTGCGCTTGTTTAACTGAGAGAACAAGCAGAGAGAGTGAAAGCCCCGGCCTCTCTCTCCCTCGCGCATATCAATGAATTGAGTTGGCTCAATATCTTTGAGAATACACAACGGTAAAAGGTCGGAGGTCCGAAGTTTTTGTTTTCTAAACTACCACTGGTTGTGAATTGGGCTAAAATAAGGTTGCCTTATCTTCTCTGAAAAGCGTTCAACACATTCAGATGACAAACCACACTTTCAATAAAAAGAAAAAAAAATTATCCAGTGATGAAATGTTTTCTGTGTTGACTAGGGATTAGAGTTCTCAATGGGCCTGAAAATTATAACCCGACCCGACCCGGCCCGTGGCTTTTAAAGCCCGGACCCGATGTAACCCGACACATCAACATGAATTATCTGCCCGAACCCGGCCCGCGGCCCGACTCGGACGCGCTTTTCAATCTATCGCCGTCGCGGTGACTCTCTTTTTATTCCGGTGAAATCACATAATAAAATGCACACAAACTTAGAAAGATTTACTTACTAGTCCATCAACAAGATCGCCAGGTCAGCATCACTGTTGCATCCAGTGCTGCTTTTTAGCTCGCACCAACGAGTGAAAAGCCCTCTTGTCCGTTAATTCTCACGCGGTCAGATTCTCTTTTCCTTTTCCTAGTCTTCCGACCGTGTTTTCTTTGCTTTTTCCACCGTCTATCACGTCTGAAACGCGCGCAAGTGCAGTGTTGCCGACTATTATCAAAGGAAAGTAGCTAACATAAAAATAAAACCTAATAAATAAAAACCTGTTAATAAAAACCTTAACACAATAAAAAATAACTCAAACAGCCAGCCAGCGGGCGGGATACGAGTTTTGAAACAAAATAAGCATAGCAAACATAATCGTATGCACTGTAAAAAATTTGGAGTAGAATTTACTTGAAAAAACCTTGCTAACAAATCTCACTCAGAAAAGGCTAGTAAATTTACAACGATTTGCCAAGTAAAAACCTAAACATATTTATCAGTAGCTTTAATTAGAAATATTTAAGTAAAATTTACTTGGAATATGGAATTAAGTAAACTTTACTTAACCTAGTCAAGTGAAAGTAACAAAGAAAATAAGAAATTTTAACTTGGCTAGTAAAAGGTTGAGTAAAATCAATTTAGTTGAAATTTCCTTTGCATTACATTTCGCTCAAACAATAATATTGAAATACCAGAATGTGCTTTACTTAGAACTTCTAAGTAATTTATACTACATCATGTCAGATGTTAAACATCATGTGAATGCAAAGACCTCAATACTTGGTAGACAATACACAATGACGGTAACATTTGTAATCGTTTTTGTGTTTGAATGTGTCATTTTGAGCAGAAAATGTACTCGAAATGTCACAAAATGGCAAGTTACTATAGTCCTAACAACAAAAGCAATGATAAAACAGTGTAAATACAGCTGGAAACCAGTGAAAAATCAACCTCATTAATTATTCAAGGTCCAGTGCATGATGGGAACCCCAGTATCAGAAAAGTTGAGTAATTTTTACTTAATTTTATTAAGTTGATATTACGCTTCCATTTCTACTCGCTTGAATTAAGTACTGATATGGAATTTACTTAGTTTTTTTAATTCTTGCCTGAACTAACTTTTTCATGTAAATTACATTGTTTTTTTTCAGTAGTATTTACTTCACCACAAAATCATTTTTTACAGTGTGCTTAAAAGGCATCGTGGAGGAACAGAAGTGCGTCGACAGTGGATGGACTGATGCATGTTCTCCTCTCTTACGGCCAGCCACCCGCACGCAGCAGCCAAAACGATGATTAATAAATGTTTTTTTTTTCACTGAGCGGAAAAGATTAAGCCCGAGGTCCGACCCGACCCGAGTCATTTGCTTATATTTTCGACCCGAACCCGGCCCGAACCCGCGGGTCCCGTCGGGTTTGTCGGGCCGACCCGGCCCGTTGAGAACTCTACTAGGGATGCTCATTTCGGTTAATTTTCCCGACCGACAACCACCACTCGTTAATCGATTATTAACCGTTAACTGATAAGATTATATAATTGCCATTAAATAAAAATGAAATTGACGCGTATCTGTGACCATTAAAAATACCAAAAAAATGTTTTTATCAAAGGGTTTATTTTAACGTGCAAAGTGCAAACAGCAGCATACAGAACAGATCAACAAAAGAACCTGGATTCAGGTCAAATTTCCACGCACCTGCCGCATTTCTGACAGTGACAACAGAATAAAATAATATAAATAAAAAACATACAATAAGCCTACAATAAATATATATATTTTTAGCTTAAATAATTAACAAATTACGATGACAAAAAGAAAACACTGAAACAGTTTGAAGTGTTGAAAAACCTGGCTTTTGTTTTTTCTCCATCAGACTACGTTTTTCCGTCAAATAAAAATAGCAGGCCTACCTCAATCCACAGCTTGCCTAGTTTTTATTTTAAAAAGTAGCATTACAGTCTACATGCTGTTGTTGTGTAAGTCTGGAGCGCAGCCTGAGGACTGTTAGACCCGCGTCAGAAAACACCGTCTCCGATGGCACAGATGTTCGGGAACACAGAGATAACGTCTCGCTGGAATGGCCAGCTTCGGGAAGCGCCTTTCATTTGCTTGTGGGTTTTTGCTAAGCAAGTGATATTGCATTGTAGGCTACTTGCACTATTCTTTTATTTTAATACCCCGTAGCATATTTTGCAAGTAATTTTGTCGCCCTTTCTGTCCACATAGTAGCTACTACTTTTCGCTCGCTTCATTTTGCTTCCTCAGGGAGGATGTCTGTTAGCCCGTGTGGTTGCGCATATCAACGTGCGCAGTGAGTTGGCCCATATAGAACGGACACTTTTATGATTCACTCAATGAACGGATCGTTCGCGAACAACAAATATTGGCTATATATAGTATGTTTTTTATTTAACCATGAAGCAAAAATATATATAAAAAAAGCTTTAATTTTTTTTTTTAAAAACGTTTAACTGATAGTATTAATCGGTCAAAAACTTTACTTTCGGTTAACGGTTAAACGGTCAATATGAGCATCCCTAGTGTTGACACAAATCTTGTGCGATGTCCTAAACTGCCTGGATAATCACACGTGTGCCCTGGTCCGTTAATGACACGTCCGATTCGCGAACTAATGACTCCTTTGAACCGATTAACTTTAATGAATGGTTAAAACAACTGATCTGTCCAACACTGAACTCAAGAGACATCAATCAGAAACACTTTACAATAAGGTTCCATTTATTAAAGTCTAGTTAACTACATTAGTTAACATTATATTAATATTAGTTTCTATGCGAATTTACTCCATGACAAAACCACCCCAGTCGTTCTAGAATGATTCATTCTTTCCAAATAGAGCTATTTAAGTCATCTGGTGAAATTGCTTTTATATCGCAATATATATCACAGAAAAATTAAATATTGTAATGTCATTTATTACCAATATCGTGCAGACCTAAACGAAAATACATTTCCAAGCAATAGCCTATTGACGTCATATCCAGGAGATAAGGTCACATATCATGAAAATCACGTCACATGAAATTCAGATGTGGCGGGGTAATTTCTAAATCACACGAGGTCCACAGATAATACTGATCCAGTGCGAATAGGGATTTTGTTTCTCAGCACTTGAAAATAAACTACTTACCGTGATCTCAGACTGCGTTTAAGTGATTTCTCCACTGTGTGGATCTTCATGTGTCGCTTCAGGACACTTATAATAGAGAAACTCTTCCCGCACTGATCACACGTGTGCGGCTTCTCTCCAGTGTGGATCATCTCATGCGTTTTCTGATTTGCTGATCGACTGAATCTCTTGTCACAGTGTGAACACTTGTAGGGTTTTTCTCCAGTGTGGATCCTCTCATGTGTTTTCAGAGCGGCTGACTGACTGAATCTCTTGTCACAATGTGAACACTTATAAGGTTTTTCTCCAGTGTGAATTCTCTGGTGCCGTTTTAAATCTCTCCCTGTAATAAAAGTCTTCTCACACTCAAAGCACATGTACTCTCTCACACCAGTGTGAGTTTTCTCATGTCCATGTAAATATAGCAGCAGTGAAAAACTTTTTCCACACACAGAACATGAATGTGGATTCTCCTTCGTATGAACTGTCAGGTGTTTCTTCAGGTGTTCTGCCCTAAGAAATGTTTTGCCGCATTGATCACATGTGAACGGCTTCTCTCCGGTGTGGATCCTCATGTGTTCTTTAAGGTGTGAAGATTGACTGAAAACTTTCCCGCATTGATCACACTTAAATGGCTTCTCTCCGGTGTGAACTCTCATGTGTTTCTTCAGGTGACTTTTAAAAGCAAAACTATTTCCACATTGATCACACGTGTGCGGCTTCTCTCCAGTGTGGATCATCTCATGTGTTTTCAGAGATGATGATCGACTGAATCTCTTGTCGCAGTGTGAACACTTGTAAGGTTTTTCTCCAGTGTGAATTCTCTGGTGCAGTTTTAAACAGTTTGCTGTAGTAAAAGTCTTCTCACACTCAAAGCACAGGTACTCTCTCACACCAGTGTGTATTTTCTCATGTCTATGTAAAGTTTGCAGGTGTGAAAAACTCTTTCCACACACAGAACATGAATGTGGCTTCTCCTTTGTTTGAACTCTCAGGTGTTTCTTCAGGTCTGATGCACTGATAAATGTTTTGCCGCACTGATCACATGTGAACGGCTTCTCTCCGCTGTGGATCCTCATGTGAACATTAAGGGATGATGATTGACTGAAACTCTTCCCGCACTGATCACATGAGAACGGCTTCTCTCCGGTGTGGATCCTCATGTGAACATCGAGATGTTGTTTGCGTGTGAAACTGTTTCCACACTGAGTGCAGGTGAAAGATTTCTTGGCTCTTCGTTTCTTTAAAAATGTCTTTTTAGTCTTTGAGCGACTCAAAGGTTTTCCTCCAGGTTGGACATGATGTTCCTCCTTGACTTCACTCAGTTCTTCTCTCTCCTCCTTCACTTCACTCAGTTCTTCTCTCTCCTCCTTCACTTCACTCAGTTCTTCACTCTCCTCCTTCACTTCACTCAGTTCTTCTCTCTCCTCGCTCTCTTCCATCGGGTCTGACATGAAAGAAAAACTCTCATTTTAAAATTTTCTAAATAATCAAAATAGTTCAAAGAGAGAAGATTAAAGTTAATGAAGATTAAAATTATCCCAGATGTAACAGACAACTTCTTTAAAATAATACAATAATTTATGTATTTTTATAAATTAATTATACGTCCCTGAAACTTTCCATGAATGAGGTACACTGATCTTCCAGTTATTTTTTCCACAAATCCCATGTTTCTGTAGTGAGAACTATTAATTATCACAACACTCCCATATTTTGACACCAACTTTTAGATTAATATTTAATTATGTTAAAACTACTAAAACGTTTTAGTTAAGGGCCGTTTACACTGAACAACTTCTTCCATTGACTTCACATGCATGTGAAAGTGGGACACAAGAAACACAAGATCAAGTGAATTTCACTGCGAGAAAGAACACAAATGTTTTCAGTAAAGCTGAGTTGATTGAACATTTGTACATTTTGGACAATTATTAAAAATACTCACAAAATTCAGGTCAAAATTCTGGTAACATTGTTACAAATTGTAAATCATATGTTGTAAAAAATTTTTTTTTTTTTAATATTTAGATTTAGTTTGGCCTGATCCTGACAATTATTATTATTTGTTATACATGTTTGTAAAAATACGCACAAAATTGAGGTAAAAAATTATGGTAAAATTGTTACAAATTGTAAACCATATATCAAATAAATGTAAAATAAAACAGTTAAAGGGGGGTGAAATGCTGTTTCATGCATAGTGAGTTTTTTACACTGTTAAAGAGTTGGATTCCCATGCTAAACATGGAAAAAGTTTCAAAAATGAAGTTGTAAGTTTGATGGAGTATTTCTGTTCCAAAAATACTTCTTCCGGTTTGTCACAAGTTTCGGAAAGTTTTTTTTCGAATACGGACCTATGTGACGCAAGAGTGGCCGGAAGTTCCTTATATGGGTCTTAAGGGCACTTTTCCCGGAAGGGCGCGCTCGCATCTGTAGCCTAGAGCGTACGAGAGTAAGCCTATGCCCGTCATCACAGCGCTGGAATCAAAAATATGGCACCAAAAAGTGTGTTTTTGGTTGCCAGGGCAAGACAACACTGCACAAATTTCCAAAGAACCCAGAGTTAAGGGACCTGTGGATGGATTTTGTTTTTCCAGAGCAGCAACGGAGTTGTGCAAGTGTTCTTGTTTGTTCCCTTCATTTCGCCGGTAGCTGCTAATAGTTTTATAAACAAGGCACAGTTCGACGATTTGCAGATCGCCTAATACTTAAAGATGGAGCAGTCCCAACGATAAAGGTCCACGGAACCGCAGGCGGTGAGTAAAACTGCTTCAAATGTCTGTGTGTTGTTAACTATCGGCGTGTAAGCTAAGCACAGCAAGTAAACAACATGATCACGACACAGTTAATGTATCGATGGAGCATGCGATGTATGGTGTGTGTTTGTGTGTTTAAATACATTTGTTTAGCTGGCCACTGTAGGTGTCAGTTTGTTTATTGTAAAACTAAATCATGTCCTCATAAACCACGAGTCTGTCTGTTTACAACACACGCAAAAGCTTTGCGCGCTCCCGCCCACACGGCACGCCTCCACCCGCTCGGCTTTTTCCGGAAAGACTCGGTACAGCCTATTTTTCTTTTATAAATATAATAAAACTAAAGACTTTTTGGAGATATGAAGGATGCAATACTACTCTATAGGTACTCAAGATTAACATGAGATTGAGTGAAACTGAGTATTTCACCCCCCCTTTAAAATATTTAGATTTAGTTTGACCTGATGTTGACAATATGAAACCTCCCGTTACTGACCATTTGTTTAATAAAAAATAAAAAGAACATTCTGTACCATTTCATAGTTTAACTGTTTATCTAAAAGTGATGAAGTGCTTGAATGTTTCTAACATGAATGTTCTCCAGCATCATGAATGAATGAAGAATAAACACCAACCTCTTTGTTCTTCAGGATCTTCAGTGTGTTTCATTCTGCAGGTTCTGGATCACTCGTGTTCTCACTGTCCTCTTTAATAAACTCAGTCTTTGCAGATTTCAGCTCTTCCTGATGCTCTGATGCTCGTCTTCACTTGTAGCTGATGGGAATTTACAGCATTTATTGAATAATTACAGCATTTATTGAATAATTACAGTGGGAGGAGCTTCAGTGATGATGAATTACAGTGGGAGGACCTGATCTGCCAAAATCAAAAATATACAAGTTACTGAGTTTGTTTTTATACTCATGGACATCACATCAGAATATAATAATGTAAATTCTTCCAAATATAAATAATGGTAAGAACAACAGCTGAAAGCGTTAACAGAAATAAACATAGGCTACTGTTAGATTTAATGAACAATGCCAAACCCAGCGCTGAGGGATAAAAGGTAGCCTCCTATTATCACAGTAAATCTGCTTTGAAACAATCTGTAACAAAATGCAAAAATAATTTTGAACCTTTTTTTTTCAATGGTCAGATTTGTCACTTCGAAATATATGTATGCAAATGTGCGTATATTTAATTAGATATTTTTTTTTCCTCCTATTCATGCAAGTAATCAACTGATAAAATTTCATGGTGGTATCTGTAAGTTAAATGTTTTACCCTATTCACCAGTAGTGTCTCGCCTTAAAGGGATAGTTCACCCAAAAATGAAAATTAAGTCATTAATTACTCACCCTCATGCTGTACCAACCCCGTAAGACCTTCGTTCATATTTGTGATTAAATCTGAGAGCTGGATCACTCCTCCATAGGCTTCTAAGGGATTGAAACCTGACAGCCCCGAAAAGTCATTAAAGACATCGTTAAAATAGTCCAAATGGCTACAGCGGCTCAATATTAAGTTTATCAAGCGACGAGAATATTTTTTGCGCGCAAAAAAAAAACTAAAATAACGACTTTATTCAACCATATCTTCTCTTTCGTGTCATTCTCCTAAGCTGTTGACGTAGTGTAACTGCGCAGCACTTCTGTGTTATACGTCACACGTAGGCTCACTATTGGCCATGTGTGTGATGCGTGTGACGTTCAACCAGAAGCGTTGCGCAATAACACTATGTGAAATCTCCAGGCCCAAAGAGAATACTTGAATAAAGTCGCTATTTTAGTTTGTTTTTTTTGCACTCAAAAAGTATTCTCGTAGATCGATAAACTTAAGATCATGCCACTGTAGGCACTAGGGATAGTAAGATTCACCGGTTCGCATCGGTGCATCGGCATAAAAGCTAACGATGCGATGCATCGATTTAAATAAGTGTGCATCGGATACAAGTTGGCATTTGTATCGCGATGCATTGTTTCTAACATATCTGCATGAGTATTATGTATTATGTAACTGCTGCGTTCACACCGAACGCGGATAGAGCGTATGTAGCGGGTGATTTCCATGTTGCCGTCAATGTAAAGATGCGTTGACACGGGTCTGGAGGTCCTGTGGCGCGATAGATGCAATTTCGCCACGTTTAAACCTTAAAGTAGGACATTTAAATTAATCTGGTTTACATAAGCCTGTGACTGCAAATAATAGTTTTTCATATATATTACATTTGAATACAGTGAAAGACCTGTTTGTGAAAGTTTTTTTATTTGTATTATTGTTTATGTTAAAACAGCTCCTGCTTTCTGGTCACTGTAACCTGCTGAAATCACATTAGCCTTCTGGCAAGTTACTGAACATTTCTTTATTGTTTATTCCTGAGCCTCCTTAGATTGTTTCACTGTTAAGTGTGTGAGCTGTTAAAAATGTAACTGGAGACAGGACAGGAAAAGAATGTCTGTTTTTATTTAGCCTAATCTTGTGGTTTTGTAAAAAAACAAATATTTTGTTTGTGAAAGAGCCATGCGTTAAAAGTCAGATGGCACTTAAGCTACTTTATGATTTGCTGTATGTCTGAATAAATAATATTGAATTGCATAGCATCATATTTTTCTCCATTGCATCGCATTCATTGCAGGGAACTACACTGCGACCATTGCATATGCGACCTTTTGAAATGCCATTGCGACCTAAATTTTTAATTGGTCGCAAATGTATCACTGACTATTTTGACGGGTCTGTTTTTTTTAGTTTCTTTCGGGTTGTATTTAATCTTCTAAAACCCGTCGGATCGTCCGCTTTTTGGCGGCCGCCAAAGCAAATTTTTGTCCCGCCAAAGCCTTTTTTTGATGAGTGTTGTAGAGTAGAATGACGTTTGACAGGGCGCAAACAAGCAGAGAGAGAGAGAGGAGAGAGAGAGAGAGAGAGAGAGAGAGAGAGAGAGAGAGAGAGAGCCCGCGCGCGCACTCACGTCTTCACACAACACAAGCGCTGTCTTGCTCTCTCTCTTTCTCTCTCCCTCGCGCATATTATTCAAAATCAATGGACATGATAGTAAGTTCGTGTCTTTATAATAGGCATGCTAATCACAATCATATAGGCTACCATCTGGACCTGCACGGCGGCAGGAAAAAGACACAGAGATGTAAGACACTGTGTCTCTACCTTACAATGATTTTGGTACACCAAAGGTAGATTTGCGCTGGAGTTTGGCTGATAAACTCTGCCATGAGCTAACGAATTATATTGCTATAGCGCTGATATATAGACTAACGTAATATATGATCACTAGCAGTTTTTTAGACTAGGTTTTTTTTTTTGTGTGCTGTGTACTATAGTATCCAGCTGCAGACCCGCAGCACCACCAGTTTCAGAACACCAGCGCCAGAACCGGAAGTAAGGGCGGAGCTTACGTTCTAACACCAGCGCCAGAACCGGAAGTGAGGGGCGGAGCTTACGTTTTAAACTGAGTAACGCCACCTAACGTTTTGGAGCATAATTTGCTTAGACACGAAACGGCATGCTTTTATTACACACGAAACATACTTTATATGTGTTATAATGTTAAGGTACAGCAATAAGCATTTTAAAACATTGATTTTGTGTAATATAATTGTAGTTATCCGTTTCATTGTATTATGAGAGTTACTTCCTGATCATAATGGTGAAAAATAATGCTTGAAACTTATGGGCATTTTAATGCATAACAGTTTAATTGTTTTAGCTAAGCAGTTTATACATAAGTATAGATTTATGAAGGTAAGACCTTTGTTTTTGGTTTTTATGAAGGAGTTAACTCTGTATAAGAAAGCTTTGAAAGATATAAAAACAAGACAAGCCTTGGATTGTTTTTTAAAATCATACAATTTGATAACTAATTAGACCTCTGTGATATTTTATGTTCTATTTATTTATTTATTGTGTTTACAAAATCTTAAATTGTTTTGATATTGAAGGTAGGCTATGTGTTGTTAATATGAATTTGTAATGCCTGATATTGATTGTTTAATATTTTTTTTTATATAAAATATACTTTATTTCACGAGAACATGTGCAGCATGCATTTTTCTTTATGTAAAAAAATAATGTCAAAAATCTTAAAGAGAGAGAAAATTCGGCATTGTTTTAAAAGAAACAATATATGTATAAAACAAATGACCAATTCACCCCTATTTTATCACAACAATCCTGTATAAATTTAACTTACAATGTATCAAATGAGGAACTCACTCTCAGGCCCATTTTGTCCTTACATTCTTGCAAAAATAACTATAATGCAAAAATAATAATTCCGCCCCTCCCTCACTTCCGGTTCTGGCGCTGGGGTTCTGAAACTGGTGGTGCTGCGGGTCTGCAGCTGGATATATCTCGCTGTGTAGGCTGAATCGTAATCGCGTGATTCGCGTCAAGACACCTGATTGGCTAATACTACACACTGAAGATAAATTAAATAATGTTTTATTAAATAATTACTAAAAATATCCCTCTCTTCATCCCACACCCCCAAACATGACATACAAAATTTTGTGGAACAGAAACAACAACCAGAGATATATTTATAAGCTATCATTTTATTGTCATCAGTTTGCCAACAGGGCAGCACCCCTACGGCCGCGTCCATGATTCTACATTGATTAAAAAAGAAAATCAAAAGTGTTTTTAATGGTAATTATTTTATACGGAAATCATTTATTAATAATTGAGATGAGAATAAAGTTAGGGTTAATTAAAATTAAGGAAAACAAATATATTGATCTGAAATATAGCAAATTAATTTTAAATTCATTCAGGTACAATTACCAAACATATATCAAGATCATTTTGTCTTTTTATAATTTAATTAAAAGTGCCCTAGAATGGTTTTTTTTATTCTTTTATAATGTTTCCTGGGTTGCCCTTATAATGTTAGTATGTTTTTTTATATCAAAAATAGTCATAATTTAGAAATAAAAGGCATTTTTCCTAGCCTGATTTTAGTCTCTGATTTGAACACTCTGTTTGAAGGGGCGTGTCTGCTGTGAGAACCGGCCACTGCTGTGATTGGCTGCATATGATTGGCTGATTTGCTTGCATATGAAATACGACATGTGAAACTCTCTCGAATACTTTCACTACAGCTGTTATATACGTTTTAACTATTACAGCTATCGAGATTAACGAATCATGAGATGTTTTTAAAGTATTTAAATCTATTTCCATCACATAAAATGTTGCTGTGAAGAGCATTGAGCAAGCAGATGACAGTCTGTTGATTGCGAGACAACGCAGTTTCTCTCATGCATTCACAAATGCAAACGTACATACAGTAAGAGCTTCGTTGTGCAGTGTAACAGCCTCATTGATTTCATAACGAGTTTGGCAAGAGAGATAAACTCGCGCTGTGTGGATTGTTCTTTGACCGCTTTCTGTAGCTATAGTTTATTCACTGAGAATTAGCCTATTTGACGTTAGTTATGTATGCTCGTTACCTGGAGTTTGCTATTATTACTATAATAGGATCTTGCGCTGGATCTAACACAGATCACATAAATTATCTTGAATAAAATACTTACCGGTTGCGGGAATATAGTTGGAATTACCCCCTTCTTCAGTTTGAGAGCTGAGAGAAGCTTGATATTGTCCCACGTTCGAAAATAAGTCCGTGGTGAAATGAGCAGAGCAAACTAACAACTTCGATTTAAAGGTGCCCTAGAATGGCTTTTTTTATTATTTTATAATGTTTCCTGGGTTGCCCTTATAATGTTAGTATGTTTTTTAGATCAAAAATAGTCATAATTTAGAAATAAAAGGCATTTTTCCTAGCCTGATTTTAGTCTCTGATTTGAACACTCTGTTTGAAGGGGCGTGTCTGCTGTGAGAACCGGCCACTGCTGTGATTGGCTGACCTGCTTGCATATAAAATATGACATGTGAAACTCTCTCGAATAACTATACTACAGCTGTTATATACGTTTTAACTATTACAGCTATCGAGATTAACGAATCATGAGATGTTTTTAAAGTATTTAAATCTATTTCCATCACCTAAAATGTTGCTGTGATGAGCATTGAGCAAGCAGATGACAGTCTGTTGATCGCGAGACAACGCAGTTTCTCTCTCTCATGCATTCACAAATGCAAACGATGTAAATACAGTAAGAGCTTCGTTGTGCAGTGTAACAGCGTCATTGATTTCATAACGAGTTTGGCGAGAGATAAACTCGCGCTGTGTGGATTGTTCTTTGATCGCTTTCTGTAGCTATAGTTTATTCACTGAGAATTAGCCTATTTGACGTTAGTTATGTATGCTCGTGTAAATTATCTAGCTAGTGTAAATTATCTTTAATAAAATCACTAAGTTACTTACCGGTTGCGGGAATATAGTTGGAATTACCCCCTTCTTCAGTTTGAGACGCTGAGAGAAGCTTGATATTGTCCCAGGTGAGAAAATAAGTCCGTGGTGAAATGGGCAGAGCAAACTAACAACTTTGAATTAAACTGTTGTGGTATCCAATTATAAACATCAACCACGCCTGTTGACATTCCTTTTCTGTGGGAAGGGTATGAAAAGTCCTCACATCCCCTGCACAGCCTGGAACATAGCATTTATTTCCATGATCTGCCTTTTTTTTCTCTGATCCTCGCTTGTTCCGATGGTTCGGCTGTGCAGTGCTTGTCATTGAGGGGTGGGATATGCAAATCTTTGGAGGCGTGACCCCCGACTGTTGCGTCACAGTCGGTATTATGTGGAGATTCGCCTGTTTTTCAGGGGTGTTTTTTAAAAACGAGATTTAAATAAGAAGGAGAAAACAATGGTGTTTGAAACTCACTGTATGTCATGTCCATGTACTGAACTCTTGTTATTTAACTATGCCAACATAAATTCAATTTCACATTCTAGGGCACCTTTAAACTGTTGCGGTATCCGATTATATATGAACCTTAACCACGCCTGTTGACATTCCTTTTCTGTGGGAAGGGTATGTAAAGTCCTCACATCCCCTGCACAGCCTGGAACATAGCATTTATTTCCATGATCTGCCATTTTCCCTCTGATCCTCGCTTCAGTCGCTTGTTTCGATGGTTCGGCTGCGCAGTTCCGCCTGGCATTGAACATGGGCCGGCATATGCAAATCTTTGGAGGCGTACATATTAATGATCCCGACAGTTGCATCACTGTCGGTATTATGTGGAGATTCGCCTGTTTTTCAGGGGTGTTTTTTAAAAACGAGATTTAAATAAGAAGGAGAAATCAATGGTGTTTGAAACTCACTGTATGTCATGTCCATGTACTGAACTCTTGTTATTTAACTATGCCAACATAAATTCAATTTCACATTCTAGGGCACCTTTAATAAACTAATTATATAAAACTATTGTCAGTGCACTACAAATAAACTGGTTCTATGCCTTTATTAATAAAACTTATACAACTTAAAAATACAAGGCTTAGGAGATTTAGCCTATAAAAATGCCTTCTG
Source organism: Chrosomus eos (assembly GCA_036326025.1). Taxonomy (NCBI): domain Eukaryota; kingdom Metazoa; phylum Chordata; class Actinopteri; order Cypriniformes; family Leuciscidae; genus Chrosomus; species Chrosomus eos. The sequence continues at coordinate 3,121,852 of CM070821.1, forward strand.
CATTTTTTTTTGCTTTTCACTCCATTGTACCGAAATCGAACCGAACCTTCTGAATGTCTGAACCAAGGTATGAACCCAACCATGACTTCTGTGTACCGTTCCACCCCTAATGCAGTACAGTTTCATTATTGTTCATTATTATCCAGAGAGCGGCTTACTATAAATAATTTGTGCGACCAAATCATGTTTTGCGCCAGCAAACTGAAAAAGTTAATAGCGCAAGTGCCACCAGTGGAAAAGGTTAGTGTAGTTCCCTGCATTGAATCAAATCGAAATCGGATCGCACCGCATCGTAATAGTAGTGAATCGTATCGCATCGGAAGCTGCTTATATATTATGTATCTTTATCGAATGTATCGAATCGTTGGCATCGAGATGTGTATCACATCGGCCTCAGCTATGGAGATGCACATCCCTAGTAGGCACATTAAATATTTAAACATTTTATTCAATGACTTTCTGGGCTGTCAAGTTTCAATCCCTTAGGAAGCCTATGGAGGAGTGATCCACATCTCAGATTGAATAAAAAATATCTTCATTTGTGTTCCGAAGATGAACGAAGGTCTTACGGGTTTGGTACAGAATGAGGGTGAGTAATTAATGACTTAATTTTCATTTTTGGGTGAACTATCCCTTTAATGAATAAATGTCATATTCCAGTTCATATTCAGTTCACATATTCATGCTACTGTATCAGATATCAAGCAGATCCTCAGGAAAGAAGCATGATCACGCACGGATGGGATGAGTGAGGGAATTTATTCTCTTTTAAAGAGGAGTACGTAGTATGAGGTACAATTTGCAAAAACACAGATAGTGTGAATGCTAAAAGGCATGAATGTAACGTACACAATTGCACATGTAGGCAACAAAATACATAACAGTGTTTCACAAAATAAACTATGGTTCAATCTTATTCAATGGCACAGCATGATTACCAAAAAGGCTTTATATTATAAAATATTTACACACATTTTTTTTATGTGTTTACATGATGGTGTTTTGCAAGTATGCTTAGTATTTTTATTTGCATTAACCGTTATATTACATAGTTATATTTTGTGAAACACTGTTATATTTGTTTGCCTAGGTGTATGGTACTGACGATGCTAGTCATATTATAACTTCTGCTATTCAATCACATTGAAACTTAAAACAAATTATATAACAATTAAGAGTACAAACATACCTTTAAAGAAGAGTAGTACGAGGCAAAATGAGCAAAAACACACCGGAAGTCCTTCTCTCTCACTCCTGCGTGGACAAACACACGCGCGGCGCGAATGAAGCGATAGAGTTCGCTAACTACACGGATACACGTCATAAAGTGTTTATCACAAAGTTTTAACACGATGTTCACTGATAAAGAGACGGTAACTATGAAATATGTATGAGTATGAGAGAGCGAAAAACACTGAGCTTCTAGTTTCACAGTGAGACTGAGCGCGAATGCTTAAAGGGAGAGAAAGCAAAGCACTTCCAAATGGGCGTTTCATATGGCGCTCCAAATGTTTTATTCGGCGACGAGACTGACAAGCACGACAGATAACACACGTGTATACGTGCGTGTACGTCTCCATTTGTTTTATATGGAGACGTACACGCAAATATCACGTCACGTAGACACGTCAATAACGTGTAGCTGTTGATCTATGCAGACGTCCCGGCGGCGTCACGTTAGAAGTGTATGGAAGTAAACGTGTATGACGAGTGAAGAGTGACATTTCTAAGACTTCCCTGACAAAGTCGAAGGAGCAGTCTACCCTTCCGTCGCCGTCAGTCCGTGTCAATTTTTGAATGGGATTGATAGAGACGGTAGACGACAGACCGGCGGCGACGTCACGGCGGTGTCACAGTCGGAACGTATACCTTACGGCGACGTGGCGACGGCGTATGTAAGAAATCCATAAAAAAATCAGACGTCTGAACCTGATACACACGTCGTCTCTCTGTACGTCGCATCATTAGACGCCTGATACACACGTCGTCTCTCTGTACGTCGCATCATAAGTCTGTCCCCATTATATTAGATCATACCTTTGATAAAGATACTGTAAAATATTTAAGAACAGCTTACTTAAGATTTCCTTTTCCTAAAGCAAAAGAGACACACTTTGAGATTCTAAATGACAGGCTATGTCCTTCCAATAGATTTTTGAATTTAAAATTAAATTTTGAAAATGTGCCTTGTCATCTTTGTAATTGTCTCTCTGAAGATACAGAACATATATTTTTTACCTTAACTTCTCTAAATCCTTTTGGAGAACATTACAGGCTGATAGGAAAATATGTGGTGGATGACAGTTTCACTTTCACCTTACAAAATATAATGTATGGGATTGCCAATGATTGCTGTTATTTGATCTGATTAATAACATTATATTAAAATACTTTATACATAAATGTTGTATTCATATACATTTTGTTGTATTCAGTTTTTTGTATTCATTAATAAAAAGACCCCATTTATGTCGCTTTTAAAATATTTCAAAGTTTGCATTAGTAGATGTAGGCTACTTGTTATAGGCTATTGCTTTTACAGTAGGCCTAATTAGTTAACTTATTTCCCAAAAAGGGCCAGTGGTGCGTAATAACTATCAATGTTTGTTAAGGGCGGCGCTATAGGGAGGGGCTAGCAGTGCTTCAGCACCCCCAAGAAAGACAAAGCACCCCGATAGAACCCCCAAAAATAATTTCTGGAAGCAATCTGAAGAAAACAAGAAAACTTATCTTGTTTTTTCGAGATATTAAGTCGTTATTTCAATCTCTTTATTTTGACATAATAATTCGTTATTTCGACATAATATCTTATTATTTCGACATAATAAATCGTTATTCGACATAATATCGGTTATTTCGGTATTATACGTCGTTATGTCGACATAATATGTCGTTATTCAACATATTTATGTTATTATTATGTTAATAGTTATTCGATGTCGTTATTCGACAATATGTTTTTCATACTATTCGACATATTCACTTATTATGCCGAAATAACAGATATTATGTCGAATAACGACTTATTACGACATAATATCTGTTATTTCGGCATAATAAGTCGATATATCGACATTATATCTGTTATTTCTACACAATATCTCGTTATTTCGACATAATAAATTGTTATTTCGACATAATAAAGAGACATTCTATGCATAAAGCATTATAATAGTTTTCCATGGGAAGAAAATGCTAAACGTTTAATTAAACACGTTACGTTCATATTCCTGGCTCATCTGATTTTTTTGTATATAGCCTATAGGCTACTATAATTATTATGATTTTAGTATCATAATGATTAATAAATGCACGCACAATTATCCGTGAACTTGATCAATGTTGCAGATATGTGTTACTATTCACAAACAAATGCTTTTCAACTCTGCTTTTGCAATTCAGAATTAAATGACTGTGCAGCCATTTAAATAGAGAGTCTGTATGCCTTTACGTGTTGTAGCCATTAAATACGCGTTTAGTTTCGTTAAAATTATAATGTTAATGTTTCCCCATCTATGTTATTATGAAAAGTGAACAGCATGAGTGAGATAAGATTTGAAATATATTGGGATACATTATTTTTAGCACTTCATTACGTTTTGTAGAAAGCCTAGTGAATTTCGTTATGTATAAATTGTATCTTAATTTTAATATTTTTTTCCATCAACCAATAGCCAGTATTTAATAAATAAGAAGAAAATATAGCAGACAATATAACGGAGGCGCGGTCACTTGCATTGCACGTAAACTGGTCCGCAACTCAATATAAATTAACTGAAACTAAGCTTATATTTCTCATGTGTGTATGAGGCATATCTGTGCTACGAAAAGTATAGGCTACTCTCTGATTATGTAATCCATTATGTGTGTTTCTCTCTATATAGGCCTAGGCGACTACGGAGATGGCGATCGTCAACTTCATCTTTGCAGCCGACACTGACTTATTAATAAAAAAAATAGGCCTAATGCACTCGTGTCACCGGATTTACAAATGCACATCTTGTATAATACGCACACATTATCTCGAAATAATGAGATATTATGTTGAAATAACATTATTTATAAAATAAATATTTAAGAATATTTGATTTAATGCTGAATGTTGTGCTTGTTCAAATTAATACAATTAAAATTTTAATTGTGATAATTATGATAATTAAAATAATTGAATATTAAATAGAGTGGCCAAGTTTTGCTAATTTATTAATATATATATATATATAGGCCTATATATATATATTAATATATATATATATATATATATATATATATATATATATATATATATATATATATATATATATATATATATATATCATCAGAACATGAACTATCACTGCATTTGCAGGAATCGTAAAGTATTTTTTTTTTATTAACTCAAGTAGCCTAAGCAATATTTGTATAGCTTATCTTTCTCAACACATATGAACTGTGATCATGCACAACGAAAAAACATGCAAGAATTAAATCCCCCTCCCAGTAAGTTTTACTGCTCCTGTTAAAGTAATAACGTTAACGTTACATCGCGATGCTGAGCTACAGTGAAATGATAGAAAAGACAGATGCATTATCTGTGTTAGTCAATTCGCGCGAATTAGGCGAATTAATGGAAAGTCAAAGTATTCATAAACGCATTGTCAAGCGTCTGATTGCCCACTGACCAAAAGAGTGCATTTCGACGACCAAACCATAATGATTGCGAAACAATAACGATAAACAAATGAGCCAAACCATAACGCACTTTTTTCCCACGGAAAACACGCGTCAGAAACGCGCTTTTTTTGCATCAAAGCGTGCGTCTTCGGCGCCTGATCTGCTATTTAAAACGCACGTTATCGACGTGCGCTTTGGGGTCACCGAAAACACACGTTTTTTCAGCACCTCAGCTCGGACAGTTCCTTAATTCCCTTCATTGAGACGCATCTTGCAAATTTTCCAGTTGTAATTTCGGTAACACTTTACAATAAGGTTTCATCATACATTATTTAACTACATTAGTTCACATGAACTAACAATGAACTGCACTTCTACAGCATTTTAGCTTGATGTCTCAATAAATGAGCTTTAGGAATGTTTTGTTTTGTGCGCAGTACCAAACTTTTCCAGTAGATGACATCCAGACTCCAATATTGTACATGTTTTTAGTGATCTGAACCTTATATTTCCATACTATTCCAAATATTTATGAAGTACACATTCTATTAAGAAATAGTTCGGGCATGTTAATATTTGATTTCAATAAATCTCTAAAACACATATAAAAATGTACAGAAAGAAGGTCTCTTTTGCGCGCAATGACACACTCGGTCTCTCTCGCGCAGTTCGCTTCGCATGGAAGTTCGATTTATGGACAACAATAATCAGTACAATAATGCACAGTATAGGCCCAGAATGCTTTGTTGTGGTGGCAATGTAGTTTTTTTTAATGAATGCAAACACTGATTACAACAAAATGGCTGTTGCATGGCAACATAATAGTTCAATGAAGTTGCATCTGTGGTGCAAGTAGCCTACTTCTCAGCAATGTTGGAGTTTCAACGTCTGTGATGCGACGACGTTGGAGTCACACGTTAGTTTCACACGTCTGTGATGCGACGACGTTGGAGTCACACGTTTGTTTCACGCGTCTGTGGTGAGACGTACCCCTTCTCTCACGTAAAAGTACACGACTGTCACCTTCGGTTGGTTATCCATATGGCGCTCCAAATGTTTTATTCGGCGACGAGACTCACAAGCACGACAGATAACACACGTGTATCCATTTGTTTTATATGGAGGCCTACACGCAAATATCACGTCACGTAGACACGTCAATACCGTGTAGCTGTTGATCTATGCAGACGTCACGGCGGCGTCACGTTAGAAGTGTATGGAAGTAAACGTGTGGATTATATGACGCTCGCTTTGTATCGTTTGATTCCTAACCAAGCTTAAATATGGCGTCCCGAACGATTCTTTAATATGACTTTGCAACATGCACTCGTCTCAATGAACGTGACGTCTGCGTCTGCAAAACGTGACGTCTGCGTCTGCCGAACGTCTCGTCTGCGTCTGCCACATCACTCGCTCGTGTGCCGAACGTCTCGTCTGCGTCTGCGGAACGTCTCGTCTGCGTCTGCTGCAGAGGGGTTTCCAGCACATTTCACACATTTTTTCATTCTTTATTATTTTCCCCCACTGATCTTCAGTTGTATTTTATTAGCAATTAAGTTATTTTTACCTTGCTTATATAGGCCTATAGGCCTAGCTTTTTATTCCAAATAGTAAATATGAATTTACACAAATTATATAACTTGGTATAATATAATTAAGACTGTTAACAGAAGTATATTACACCCAGGGCCGGCGCTAGCTATAGGCAGAGCAGGCGATTGCCTAGGGCCTCGCACTTTGAGGGGCCTCCATAACCGTAACATCCCCTATAGTTCACCAGACGGGCAGAAATACTAGCCTCATTGTTCATTGGATATTGTTGAATTGTCACTCATCTGCATTTAAACCAATTAATGTTTCCGTTTCAAAGCGGGTGCCGGCTTCTGAAAGTTTGTGTAACGGACGCATCCATCAGGTGCTGCGAAGCAAAAGCCTAAACAGGCACGCAAAGAAGCACAGCTCGTAATGCAGGTGTTTGAGTTGTCGTCATCTATTTAGGAGTGATTGCAATATATTCTAAATATAAACTTCTACTGTTGATCGGCGTCATTTCTGGAGAAATCATTCACCGCTGAGTTTAAAAGAGCGCGAGCGTCATTAGCGTGCCCAGACGCGACGCTTTGAATTTGCGCGTAGCAACAATGAATAACATCGCGTCGGGAGCTGACTAGTAAAAAAGCTATACAAGTAAAAGACAAGACGTTTGTATTCAAAGTTAAAAAGCCAACACACAACATTTCTAAATGTTTCAAATAAAGGATGTGATATTTATGGGTCTATCTTCTAAATTCTGCTGATGATTATTATAGCCTGACATCATAACCTACTTATGCCAATAATATCAGTTTAGATTTTCGTGTCTTACTCTTAACTTGATTTGTGTATAGCATATTTAAGGTAACAATGCAATGCATAATATCATATTACTTATATTAATAATATGACAATATCTGCAGTCAATATTCAATATTGATTAAATGGGAGAGAAAAATCCTGCCCAAAACGCAGCTATGAAAAAAATGATAAAAGCACTTATGTTCATCTCCTGAAGTGGTATTCTGGAACTGTGAATAAATTGAATAAAACAGCAAAATAACAATAATAACATCTTCATTAAGATAAAGTACACTTTAAGGCCTTAGATAAAGTTTGATTAATATACATACAGTAGCCTACTGGTAAAAAGTCTCGACCAATTACTATTTTTAATGTTTTTGAAAGAAGTTTCTTATTATGCTCTACAAGCATTTATTTGATCAAAAATACAGAAAAAGTTGTGAAGACTTTTTTAAATAACTTTTAAATAATCAAAAAATCCTGAAAAAAGTATCACAGGTTATAAAATAAATATGAAGCATCATTTCCAACATTTGATAATAAATCAGAATATATATAACGTCTTCTGAAGGATCACGTGACACTAAATTCAGCTTTGCATCACATAAATATATTTTAAAGTATAGTAAAATAGGAAAACCATTATTTTAAATTTTAATAATATTTTACTATATATTATTTTTCTGTATTTTTGATCAAATAAATCCAGGCTTGATGAGCATAAGAGACTTCTTTCAAAAACATTAAAAATAGTAATGTGTCCAAACTTATCTACTGTGTTACTAAAAATATAAATGTTGTATAAATTAAAAGGTTAGGAATCATATTTGTTTCAAGAGTTTATTTTATTTTATTATTTTACTTTTTTTATTGGGGGTGGGGGGCCTCCAACACGAATATTGCCTAGGGCCTCCTAATGTCTAGAACCGGCCCTGGTTACACCTCAAAAGAGAAAGGCGATCACAGTTTATTATTATTAGGCTATTATTATTATTTAGACTATGAGTTGCTGGTGCATAAAAGCATAAGATTATTTATAGATAAAGCTATTTTATTTTTTCCCCATCTGTGAATTGATCTGTTCTCAAATCTTTTAATTCTGCCTTTACACTATATTTACCTGCACTAAATAACATGCTACTATCTCGCTGATTCTACACCTTCACTAAGCCGTTGAACAGTGGCGACCTTAAGCATCTGGTAGCCCGTTTCAATAACTAATATGGGGCCCTACCCAGTACCCACATAAAACATAATAGAGCAGAAAAGGCAAGGAATCCTGTTGGTTTGCATCAATTGTATATTATTTTATTACGTGCACTTTCAGCTTCATGAACAGGCAGCTCAACATATAAATAATCCAATCTTATTTGATTAAAACTATATGTATACAGCGTTTTACGTTGGAATAAGCCTCTCCCTTAAATTACTATTATTTGAAGTTAACATTATACAATATACGTAGACCTACCTACTACACCACAAAACGAGTTAAGGATAAATTATTTAAAATTGGGGAATCCGTTACGGACGTGATCGCTCTGAAAGCGGCACTAAAAGACTGCTTTAAAACTTTCAGATACCTCGAACAGAAAGCACAAAGCCTTTCTTTAAAGTGAATTTCATTTAGTTTTAATTGTATCTTAATTTTAATCAATGTTTTATCAACCAAGAACATTTCAAAACGAAAGAAAACAGACAGCTCTCTGTTTATGTAATCCGTATGAAATGTGGATTTCTCTCTGGCGCGTTCACTGCGAAGATCACGATCAGCATCGTCAACTTCATCTTTGCAGGCGACAATGACACAGAAAACATGTTAATAAACAATTAAATTGTGTCCTTGCTATAGGCCTATTCGACATACAGTATTCATATTCATAATCATTACTTTTGCCGGTTCTTTGTGACAACATTTAGGTGCTTTATTGTCAGCGCCATCCTTACATTACATGAACGCGTCACCACAACATCAGCACCGAAAACATGGGGATTTTTTACAATAAATTACAAGCTGCTAGTGACGTTATTTAGTTAATCGCCTGTTGCAAGTGTAAATGCAAAGTTGCAAAGCTGATTATATCATGGTAAAACTGAATTAATTTACAAAATAGTTTTCATTTGTATTTCAGCACTTCGCGAATGGACAGCGACTCTTAAAATAGCACGTATAACGTCTCCGTTCTCGCGCGTTCATGTTAAGTGCATTTTTGGGAAACGCTCCTGGAATTGCAGAGAGCGTTCGTAACCTTGCACGTAGAGAGTGCTCTTAAGAGCGAATATACATCGTTATCGGGAAACCCGGCCCAGGCTATTATAGTCAAACTTGCATGTCTCAGACTATAACTTAGCCTACTTTTTTCTCATACCTGCTAATTTTATTTAGTTTCCCCAATTAATTCAGATTTGCATCATTTGGCATAATGTTTTTACAATGACAGATTGTAATTGTATTATTTTTCGGATATTAGACATGATGTTTTAATAATAATTAGTAATCATAGTTTTATATAGCCTAGGCCTATATAAAAAATATTTTTTTCAATTATTTTCTTCTATTTAAAGGATATACAGAAACAGTTTTCTAGTTTACCAAAGTGCTGTAGCCTAGGCCTTTTACATTTATAAAAAATTAAAACACAATAACAACCCCAACAATATAAAAATGCAATGGCCTATATCAATTTTGTTTCTTCATAATTCTATCTTTGTGGGGGCATTTGGCCCTCAAAATGTGTGTTAAACAAGAACACACACACATATCCTATATAAAAATCACAGACGCAGACGTCACGTTCACTGAGACGAGTGCATGCTGCAAAGTCATATTAAAGAGCCGATCAGAATGCCGCTGACACACTGCACTGAGCCGTGTTGTACTGTGAATCGCGTGTTAAATGCGTGTTAGAGAAAAAAACAATAAATAACTTCACTGCCACACGTGAATGACGCGTGACGTCTGGACTCGACACTTCACTGCCACGCGTGATTTGCGTGACGTCAGCGTGACGTCTGCGTCACGTCTGCGTCTTAAATTTAATAGAAATGAATAGGAGAATAAAAAAAAATTAAGACGTTGAGTGAGACGTTCACTGAGACGAGTGTATGTTGCAAAGTTATAATAAAGAGCCGTTCGGAACGCCATACTTAAAGACGTGTTAACGTGCGTGTGGAGAACGTCTGCACGTCTTAACGTCTGCCCGTCTGCACGTCTGGACGTCTGCACGTCTGGACGTCTGCACGTCTGCACGTCTGGACGTCTGCACGTCTGGACGTCTGGAGCTCGGGTGGTTCGAACGAAGAATCGATTCGCTCGGGTGGTTCGAACGAAGAATCGATTCCGAGGCTTTGGGAATTGAGAGTAGATTCCAAAGTTTCAAAATGCAAAGGTTGGAATCGATTCCATTAAGGGGAATGATCTCTTACTCGTTGTAGTTTAGGACAAGTAATGAATCTGATTTATGAAATCAATCGACAAAAACAATCAAATTAATTTTTTAAGTCATTAAATTCAAGTTCACGTAAACTTTTCCCTCCGCTGCGGCTGTCAGTCATTCTCCATTCAGCATCAAACAGCGCGTCGCGTTCGGGTACGACAGTCAACATGATGAAACTCTCTCCAAGATGATTCAATGTTAATATTATTATACACTTGATCTGTAGATAAAGGTCTATGGTTTCGCATAAAATGACTATATTGCTGGACTGTATTGCTGTATCTTAACCATGTTCCTTTCTACCGTGTGTCTGTTAGATCACAACACAGGAGAGCACTATCATTCTTTACGCGCACAGTAACTGAAATTTAAAACTGTTAAAAGAAAAGGCTAAAAAAACAATTGTATAGATAGATGGCAAAAAATGCATCTCAAAATGCATCAGATTGATGCTTTAAAATATGGAATATTAAAAATTTTCCCCCGGACCCCCTAGAGGGGTAATATCCATCTCACCTGGGGGAGGAGTAATATATATTATATATATTATATATATATATATATATATATATATATATATATATATATATATATATATATATATATATATATATAACTTTTTGATGCACCTAAAATATTTTAATACGTTTATATGCTTATATGCTATTATATTGTAGACTATTGATTGGATAAAATATAGAAATTAATTAAAAGGATTTCTATATTTTATCCACTCAATAGTGTACAAATATAATAGCCATATAAACGTAGCGTAATTATAATAATAAAATATTTTAGGTGCATCAAAAACGTGCTCGCTAAGCAGAGCTAATCCAGCACAAATTGGTGCATAAAAGGTCACCAAAATGAAGTATTTGAACCTCATAATTAAATACAAAAGGAGGAAAAAAACACTTTTTGAAAAAAAGAACCCCCCTTTCAATAGGCTGCTACGGACCTGGAAACAGACTTCTTACCAAAACAATAAGATCCCGTATTATTACTGAAGTGGATAGTCCATCATACAAACTAGACCACAATCCTTTTGCATATAAGCCTGCTACATATTGCCTAGGCCTACTTCATAAAAAAGAGTAACAAAAACGTTTCAATTCCTCCAACAACACAATGATAAAAACAATACATACCAAATAGCAATAAAATATGAAGCCTACATATGTAGAAAGGCTGCACAATATATCGAAATATCGCAAATGTATTTCGCAATATGCATATCGCAACGGCTTGCAATAACTGGTCATGAGCAAAAGACAAGAGAAAATCACTCACAGCTCTTGTCTGAATAACGTTTGTAGCTTTAATAAGAATCAGTAAAGGCCTATATTTAATTGATACAGTGAAAACTAATGTTTTTTTGTTTTTGTTTTTTGTTTTTGTTTAACATTTGATTCAGTTTCTGTTGTTAAATATGTCGGATAACCTGAACAAACCCCGTGGTTTATATTGATGTTAAAATAGCGCTTCTTATAAAACACTCTGATGTTCACTTTATAGAAGTTTTCTTGTCACAAAAAGATTGTGAAACACGTAGGCCTACATGGGTTATATAATTTTAAATATAGCCTATTTTAAAGATAATATAGCCTATCGCATTTTCTTCAATATCGTGCAGCCCCATGTAGCACATAGTAATTTCTAAATATGATAATGTTTCAACGTTTCGTTTTGTGTAATAAAGTAGGCTATAGCCTATTAATTTTCTGACAGGCTGAGGGGGAACCAAGACGCGCTTCCCATTTAAAAACAAGTTTCAAGTTACTTTTCACCGTGACTGTCCGCTCAATATCCGCTCTTTGCCAGTTTCACATTTGTTTAAATATTATAATAGGCTTTTGTTGTTTTATTTCATTTATGTTGATTATGAACAGTAAACAGCATAAGAGCAACATCATAGGACGCGAAATATGACGGGAGACATGAAGTGGGTCAGACATGATTTTAAGTTTTGTTTTGTACAAAGACTTTCTTTAAAGTGAATTTCGTTTTGTATCAATTATGCACGAGCTGACGAGCATGCATGGGAATAGGCAATAGTATATAATAATAATAATACAAAAAATATATAGTAGAGTGGCAGTGGATGAAATTATATTCTATATGTTATAAAAAATCGTTCTAACTTCTAGCAAGCTCATTTAAACCGAGTAAATGCCGAAATTAAAGGAACTCGGCCAAACAAATATGAAACTACTAAATATAAATATAAAACCGCCAGTAGATGGCGGCAAGGCACTGTTCTATTGACATTACTGGTTAATGTTCAACCTATTCTTTCAAAAACACAAAGAGGCTATATATTTATTATTTTTTATTATAATAATTATTTTATTATTTAATATCCACGCAACTACTCATTTTAGACAATTGCAATTGTTCTGCTGTGGTGCTGTTTGGAACTATTTTTTTTATTGTGTGAAATGTCATTAACATATTGTTTATTTACAGGCATTCTGGTTTTCTAATGATTCTTTTTTTAAAGCTAAAGACTGCTAATTACAGAAACATTAAAATAAATATTTACAAATGTGTGTTTTACTTGGTATTTTTTCTCATCTATAACAGTGAATGTATGAGAAAATCAGGAAAAATAGATATCAGGCGTGCAGACGTGCAGACGGGCAGACGTGCAGACGGGCAGACGTGCAGACGTATGCAGACCATAGATGCAGACGGGCAGACGTTAAGACGTAATCCACACGTTTACCTCCATACACTTCTAACGTGACGCCGCCGTGACGTCTGCATAGATCAACAGCTACACGTTATTGACGTGTCTACGTGACGTGATATTTGCGTGTACGTCTCCATATAAAACAAATGGAGACGTACACGCACGTATACACGTGTGTTATCTGTCGTGCTTGTCAGTCTCGTCGCCGAATAAAACATTTGGAGCGCCATAGATTATGGCGTCCCGAACGATTCTTTAATATGACTTTGCAACATGCACTCGTCTCAATGAACGTGACGTCTGCGTCTGCAAAACGTGACGTCTGCGTCTGCCGAACGTCTCGTCTGCGTCTGCCACATCACTCGCTCGTGTGCCGAACGTCTCGTCTGCGTCTGCGGAACGTCTCGTCTGCGTCTGCTGCAGAGGGGTTTCCAGCACATTTCACACATTTATTCATTCTTTGTTATTTTCCCCCACTGATCTTCAGTTGTATTTTATTAGCAATTAAGTGATTTTTACCTTGCTTATATAGGCCTACTAGGCCTAGCTTTTTATTCCAAATAGTAAATATGAATTTACACAAATTATATAACTTGGTATAATATAATTAAGACTGTTAACAGAAGTATATAAAACAGTTACACCTCAAAAGAGAAAGGCGATCACAGTTTATTATTATTAGGCTATTATTATTATTATTATTTAGACTATGTCTTTGCTGGTGCATAAAAGCATAAGATTATTTATAGATAAAGCTATTTTATTTTTTCCCCATCTGTGAATTGATCTGTTCTCAAATCTTTTAATTCTGCCTTTACACTATATTTACCTGCACTAAATAACATGCTACTATCTCGCTGATTCTACACCTTCACTAAGCCGTTGAACAGTGGCGACCTTAAGCATCTGGTAGCCCGTTTCAATAACTAATATGGGGCCCTACCCAGTACCCACATAAAACATAATAGAGCAGAAAAGGCAAGGAATCCTGTTGGTTGTATATTTGTATTGTATATTATTTTATTACGTGCACTTTCAGCTTCATGAACAGGCAGCTCAACATATAAATAATCCAACCTTATTTGATTAAAACTATATGTATACAGCGTTTTACGTTGGAATAAGCCTCTCCCTTAAATTACTATTATTTGAAGTTAACATTATACAATATACGTAGACCTACCTACTACACCACAAAACGAGTTAAGGATAAATTATTTAAAATTGGGGAATCCGTTACGGACGTGATCGCTCTGAAAGCGGCACTAAAAGACTGCTTTAAAACTTTCAGAGACCTCGATCAGAAAGCCCAAAGCCTTTCTTTAAAGTGAATTTCGTTTTGTTTTAATTGTATCTTAATTTTAATCAATGTTTCATCAACCAAGAACATTTCAAAACGAAAGAAAACAGACTGCTTTCTGTTTATGTAATCCGTATGAAATGTGCATTTCTCTCTGGCGCGTTCACTGCGAAGATCACGATCAGCATCGTCAACTTCATCTTTGCAGGCGACAATGACACAGAAAACATGTTAATAAACAATTAAATTGTGTCCTTGCTATAGGCCTATTCAACATATTCAAAATCATTACTTTTGCCGGTTCTTTGTGACAACATTTAGGTGCTTTATTGTCAGCGCCATCCTTACATTACATGAACGCGTCACCACAACATCAGCACTGAAAACATGGGGATTTTTTACAATAAATTACAAGCTGCTAGTGACGTTATTTAGTTAATCGCCTGTCGCAAGTGTAAATGCAAAGTTGCAAAGCTGATTATATCATGGTAAAACTGAATTAATTTACAAAATAGTTTTCATTTGTATTTCAGCACTTCGCGAATGGACAGCGACTCTTAAAATAGCACGTATAACGTCTCCGTTCTCGCGCGTTCATGTTAAGTGCATTTTTGGGAAACGCTCGTGGAATTGCAGAGAGCGTTCGTAACCTTGCACGTAGAGAGTGCTCTTAAGAGCGAATATACATCGTTATCGGGAAACCCGGCCCAGGCTATTATAGTCAAACTTGCATGTCTCAGACTATAACTTAGCCTACTTTTTTCTCATACCTGCTAATTTTGTTTAGTTTCCCCAATTAATTCAGATTTGCATCATTTGGCATAATGTTTTTACAATGACAGATTGTAATTGTATTATTTTTCGGATATTAGACATGATGTTTTAATAATAATTAGTAATCATAGTTTTATATAGCCTAGGCCTATATATAAAAATATATTTTTTCAATTATTTTCTTCTATTTAAAGGATATACAGAAACAGTTTTCTAGTTTACCAAAGTGCTGTAGCCTAGGCCTTTTACATTTATAAAAAATTAAAACACAATAACAACCCCAACAATATAAAAATGCAATGGCCTATATCAATTTTGTTTCTTCATAATTCTATCTTTGTGGGGGCATTTGGCCCTCAAAATGTGTGTTAAACAAGAACACACACACATATCCTATATAAAAATCACAGACGCAGACGTCACGTTCATTGAGACGAGTGCATGCTGCAAAGTCATATTAAAGAGCCGATCAGAATGCCGCTGACACACTGCACTGAGCCGTGTTGTACTGTGAATCGCGTGTTAAATGCGTGTTAGAGAAAAAAACAATAAATAACTTCACTGCCACACGTGAATGACGCGTGACGTCTGGACTCGACACTTCACTGCCACGCGTGTTTTGCGTGACGTCTGCGTGACGTCTGCGTCTTAAATTTAATAGAAATGAATAGGAGAATAAAAAAAAAATTAAGACGTTGAGTGAGACGTTCACTGAGACGAGTGTATGTTGCAAAGTTATAATAAAGAGCCGTTCGGAACGCCATAGTGGATTACGTCTTAACGTCTGCCCGTCTGCATCTATGGTCTGCATACGTCTGCACGTCTGCCCGTCTGCACGTCTGCCCGTCTGCACGCCTGATATCTATTTTTCCTGATTTTCTCATACATTCACTGTTATAGATGAGAAAAAATACCAAGTAAAACACACATTTGTAAATATTTATTTTAATGTTTCTGTAATTAGCAGTCTTTAGCTTTAAAAAAAGAATCATTAGAAAACCAGAATGCCTGTAAATAAACAATATGTTAATGACATTTCACACAATAAAAAAAATAGTTCCAAACAGCACCACAGCAGAACAATTGCAATTGTCTAAAATGAGTAGTTGCGTGGATATTAAATAATAAAATAATTATTATAATAAAAAATAATAAATATATAGCCTCTTTGTGTTTTTGAAAGAATAGGTTGAACATTAACCAGTAATGTCAATAGAACAGTGCCTTGCCGCCATCTACTGGCGGTTTTATATTTATATTTAGTAGTTTCATATTTGTTTGGCCGAGTTCCTTTAATTTCGGCATTTACTCGGTTTAAATGAGCTTGCTAGAAGTTAGAACGATTTTTTATAACATAGATATATAGAATATAATTTCATCCACTGCCACTTTTTGTATTATTATTATTATATAGACTATTGCCTATTCCCATGCATGCTCGTCAGCTCGTGCATAATTGATACAAAACGAAATTCACTTTAAAGAAAGTCTTTGTACAAAACAAAACTTAAAATCATGTCTGACCCACTTCATGTCTCCCGTCATATTTCGCGTCCTATGATGTTGCTCTTATGCTGTTTACTGTTCATAATCAACATAAATGAAATAAAACAACAAAAGCCTATTATAATATTTAAACAAATGTGAAACTGGCAAAGAGCGGATATTGAGCGGACAGTCACGGTGAAAAGTAACTTGAAACTTGTTTTTAAATGGGAAGCGCGTCTTGGTTCCCCCTCAGCCTGTCAGAAAATTAATAGGCTATAGCCTACTTTATTACACAAAACGAAACGTTGAAACATTATCATATTTAGAAATTACTATGTGCTACATGGGGCTGCACGATATTGAAGAAAATGCGATAGGCTATATTATCTTTAAAATAGGCTATATTTAAAATTATATAACCCATGTAGGCCTACGTGTTTCACAATCTTTTTGTGACAAGAAAACTTCTATAAAGTGAACATCAGAGTGTTTTATAAGAAGCGCTATTTTAACATCAATATAAACCACGGGGTTTGTTCAGGTTATCCTACATATTTAACAACAGAAACTGAATCAAATGTTAAACAAAAACAAAAAAACAAAAACAAAAAAACATTAGTTTTCACTGTATCAATTAAATATAGGCCTATACTGATTCTTATTAAAGCTACAAACGTTATTCAGCCAAGAGCAGTGAGTGATTTTCTCTTGTCTTTTGCTCATGACCAGTTATTGCAAGCCGTTGCGATATGCATATTGCGAAATACATTTGCGATATTTCGATATATTGTGCAGCCCTTCTACATATGTAGGCTTCATATTTTATTGCTATTTGGTATGTATTGTTTTTATCATTGTGTTGTCGGAGGAATTGAAACGTTTTTGTTACTCTTTTTTATGAAGTAGGCCTAGGCAATATGTAGCAGGCTTATATGCAAAAGGATTGTGGTCTAGTTTGTATGATGGACTATCCACTTCAGTAATAATACGGGATCTTATTGTTTTGGTGAGAAGTCTGTTTCCAGGTCCGTAGCAGCCTATTGAAAGGGGGGGTTCTTTTTTTCAAAAAGTGTTTTTTTCCTCCTTTTGTATTTAATTATGAGGTTCAAATACTTCATTTTGGTGACCTTTTATGCACCAATTTGTGCTGGATTAGCTTATCTGCTTAGCGAGCACGTTTTTGATGCACCTAAAATATTTTATTATTATAATTACGCTACGTTTATATGGCTATTATATTTGTACACTATTGAGTGGATAAAATATAGAAATCCTTTTAATTAATTTCTATATTTTATCCACTCAATAGTCTACAATATAATAGCATATAAGCATATAAACGTATTAAAATATTTTAGGTGCATCAAAAAGTTATATATATAGAAAATTTTTAATATTCCATATTTTAAAGCATCAATCTGATGCATTTTGAGATGCATTTTTTGCCATCTATCTATACAATTGTTTTTTGAGCCTTTTCTTTTAACAGTTTTAAATTTCAGTTACTGTGCGCGTAAAGAATGATAGTGCTCTCCTGTGTTGTGATCTAACAGACACACGGTAGAAAGGAACATGGTTAAGATACAGCAATACAGTCCAGCAATATAGTCATTTTATGCGAAACCATAGACCTTTATCTACAGATCAAGTATAATAATATTAACATTGAATCATCTTGGAGAGAGTTTCATCATTGTTAACTGTCGTACCCGAACGCGACGCGCTGTTTGATGCTGAATGGAGAATGACAGACAGCCGCAGCGGAGGGAAAAGTTTACGTGAACTTGAATTTAATGACTTAAAAATTAATTTGATTGTTTTTGTCGATTGATTTCATAAATCAGATTAATTACTTGTCCTAAACTACAAAGAGTAAGAGATCATTCCCCTTAATGGAATCGATTCCAACCTTTGCATTTTGAACCTTTGGAATCTACTCTCAATTCCCAAAGCCTCGGAATCGATTCTTCGTTCGAACCACCCGAGCGAATCGATTCTTCGTTCGAACCACCCGAGCTCCAGACGTTTAGACGTGCAGACGTGCAGACGTCCAGACGTGCAGACGTGCAGACGTTAAGACGTGCAGACGTTCTCCACACGCACGTTAACACGTCTTTAAGCTTGGTTAGGAATCAAACGATACAAAGCGAGCGCCATAATCCATATGGCGTTCCGAACGGCTCTTTATTATAACTTTGCAACATACACTCGTCTCAGTGAACGTCTCACTCAACGTCTTAATTTTTTTTTTATTCTCCTATTCATTTCTATTAAATTTAAGACGCAGACGTCACGCAGACGTCACGCAAAACACGCGTGGCAGTGAAGTGTCGAGTCCAGACGTCACGCGTCATTCACGTGTGGCAGTGAAGTTATTTATTGTTTTTTTCTCTAACACGCATTTAACACGCGATTCACAGTACAACACGGCTCAGTGCAGTGTGTCAGCGGCATTCTGATCGGCTCTTTAATATGACTTTGCAGCATGCACTCGTCTCAATGAACGTGACGTCTGCGTCTGTGATTTTTATATAGGATATGTGTGTGTGTTCTTGTTTAACACACATTTTGAGGGCCAAATGCCCCCACAAAGATAGAATTATGAAGAAACAAAATTGATATAGGCCATTGCAT
Organism: Chrosomus eos; assembly: GCA_036326025.1. NCBI lineage: Eukaryota > Metazoa > Chordata > Actinopteri > Cypriniformes > Leuciscidae > Chrosomus > Chrosomus eos. The sequence continues at coordinate 3,141,167 of CM070821.1, forward strand.
TTTTATATTGTTGGGGTTGTTATTGTGTTTTAATTTTTTATAAATGTAAAAGGCCTAGGCTACAGCACTTTGGTAAACTAGAAAACTGTTTCTGTATATCCTTTAAATAGAAGAAAATAATTGAAAAAATATATTTTTATATATAGGCCTAGGCTATATAAAACTATGATTACTAATTATTATTAAAACATCATGTCTAATATCCGAAAAATAATACAATTACAATCTGTCATTGTAAAAACATTATGCCAAATGATGCAAATCTGATTTAATTGGGGAAACTAAACAAAATTAGCAGGTATGAGAAAAAAGTAGGCTAAGTTATAGTCTGAGACATGCAAGTTTGACTATAATAGCCTGGGCCGGGTTTCCCAATAACGATGTATATTCGCTCTTAAGAGCACTCTCTACGTGCAAGGTTACGAACGCTCTCTGCAATTCCACGAGCGTTTCCCAAAAATGCACTTAACATGAACGCGCGAGAACGGAGACGTTATACGTGCTATTTTAAGAGTCGCTGTCCATTCGCGAAGTGCTGAAATACAAATGAAAACTATTTTGTAAATTAATTCAGTTTTACCATGATATAATCAGCTTTGCAACTTTGCATTTACACTTGCGACAGGCGATTAACTAAATAACGTCACTAGCAGCTTGTAATTTATTGTAAAAAATCCCCATGTTTTCAGTGCTGATGTTGTGGTGACGCGTTCATGTAATGTAAGGATGGCGCTGACAATAAAGCACCTAAATGTTGTCACAAAGAACCGGCAAAAGTAATGATTTTGAATATGTTGAATAGGCCTATAGCAAGGACACAATTTAATTGTTTATTAACATGTTTTCTGTGTCATTGTCGCCTGCAAAGATGAAGTTGACGATGCTGATCGTGATCTTCGCAGTGAACGCGCCAGAGAGAAATGCACATTTCATACGGATTACATAAACAGAAAGCAGTCTGTTTTCTTTCGTTTTGAAATGTTCTTGGTTGATGAAACATTGATTAAAATTAAGATACAATTAAAACAAAACGAAATTCACTTTAAAGAAAGGCTTTGGGCTTTCTGATCGAGGTCTCTGAAAGTTTTAAAGCAGTCTTTTAGTGCCGCTTTCAGAGCGATCACGTCCGTAACGGATTCCCCAATTTTAAATAATTTATCCTTAACTCGTTTTGTGGTGTAGTAGGTAGGTCTACGTATATTGTATAATGTTAACTTCAAATAATAGTAATTTAAGGGAGAGGCTTATTCCAACGTAAAACGCTGTATACATATAGTTTTAATCAAATAAGGTTGGATTATTTATATGTTGAGCTGCCTGTTCATGAAGCTGAAAGTGCACGTAATAAAATAATATACAATACAAATATACAACCAACAGGATTCCTTGCCTTTTCTGCTCTATTATGTTTTATGTGGGTACTGGGTAGGGCCCCATATTAGTTATTGAAACGGGCTACCAGATGCTTAAGGTCGCCACTGTTCAACGGCTTAGTGAAGGTGTAGAATCAGCGAGATAGTAGCATGTTATTTAGTGCAGGTAAATATAGTGTAAAGGCAGAATTAAAAGATTTGAGAACAGATCAATTCACAGATGGGGAAAAAATAAAATAGCTTTATCTATAAATAATCTTATGCTTTTATGCACCAGCAAAGACATAGTCTAAATAATAATAATAATAATAGCCTAATAATAATAAACTGTGATCGCCTTTCTCTTTTGAGGTGTAACTGTTTTATATACTTCTGTTAACAGTCTTAATTATATTATACCAAGTTATATAATTTGTGTAAATTCATATTTACTATTTGGAATAAAAAGCTAGGCCTAGTAGGCCTATATAAGCAAGGTAAAAATCACTTAATTGCTAATAAAATACAACTGAAGACCAGTGGGGGAAAATAACAAAGAATGAATAAATGTGTGAAATGTGCTGGAAACCCCTCTGCAGCAGACGCAGACGTCACGTTCCGCAGACGCAGACGAGACGTTCGGCACACGAGCGAGTGATGTGGCAGACGCAGACGAGACGTTCGGCAGACGCAGACGTCACGTTTTGCAGACGCAGACGTCACGTTCATTGAGACGAGTGCATGTTGCAAAGTCATATTAAAGAATCGTTCGGGACGCCATAAATCCACGGCATTATCCACTCGCCATAAACGTGTGGATTACGTCTTAACGTCTGCCCGTCTGCATCTATGGTCTGCATATGTCTGCACGTCTGCACGTCTGCCCGTCTGCACGTCTGCCCGTCTGCACGCCTGATATCTATTTTTCCTGATTTTCTCATACATTCACTGTTATAGATGAGAAAAAAATACCAAGTAAAACACACATTTGTAAATATTTATTTTAATGTTTCTGTAATTAGCAGTCTTTAGCTTTAAAAAAAGAATCATTAGAAAACCAGAATGCCTGTAAATAAACAATATGTTAATGACATTTCACACAATAAAAAAAATAGTTCCAAACAGCACCACAGCAGAACAATTGCAATTGTCTAAAATGAGTAGTTGCGTGGATATTAAATAATAAAATAATTATTATAATAAAAAATAATAAATATATAGCCTCTTTGTGTTTTTGAAAGAATAGGTTGAACATTAACCAGTAATGTCAATAGAACAGTGCCTTGCCGCCATCTACTGGCGGTTTTATATTTATATTTAGTAGTTTCATATTTGTTTGGCCGAGTTCCTTTAATTTCGGCATTTACTCGGTTTAAATGAGCTTGCTAGAAGTTAGAACGATTTTTTATAACATAGATATATAGAATATAATTTCATCCACTGCCACTCTACTATATATTTTTTGTATTATTATTATTATATAGACTATTGCCTATTCCCATGCATGCTCGTCAGCTCGTGCATAATTGATACAAAACGAAATTCACTTTAAAGAAAGTCTTTGTACAAAACAAAACTTAAAATCATGTCTGACCCACTTCATGTCTCCCGTCATATTTCGCGTCCTATGATGTTGCTCTTATGCTGTTCACTGTTCATAATCAACATAAATGAAATAAAACAACAAAAGCCTATTATAATATTTAAACAAATGTGAAACTGGCAAAGAGCGGATATTGAGCGGACAGTCACGGTGAAAAGTAACTTGAAACTTGTTTTTAAATGGGAAGCGCGTCTTGGTTCCCCCTCAGCCTGTCAGAAAATTAATAGGCTATAGCCTATGCTTTATTACACAAAACGAAACGTTGAAACATTATCATATTTAGAAATTACTATGTGCTACATGGGGCTGCACGATATTGAAGAAAATGCGATATATTATCTTTAAAATAGGCTATATTTAAAATTATATAACCCATGTAGGCCTACGTGTTTCACAATCTTTTTGTGACAAGAAAACTTCTATAAAGTGAACATCAGAGTGTTTTATAAGAAGCGCTATTTTAACATCAATATAAACCACGGGGTTTGTTCAGGTTATCCTACATATTTAACAACAGAAACTGAATCAAATGTTAAACAAAAACAAAAAACAAAAACAAAAAAACATTAGTTTTCACTGTATCAATTAAATATAGGCCTATACTGATTCTTATTAAAGCTACAAACGTTATTCAGCCAAGAGCAGTGAGTGATTTTCTCTTGTCTTTTGCTCATGACCAGTTATTGCAAGCCGTTGCGATATGCATATTGCGAAATACATTTGCGATATTTCGATATATTGTGCAGCCCTTCTACATATGTAGGCTTCATATTTTATTGCTATTTGGTATGTATTGTTTTTATCATTGTGTTGTTGGAGGAATTGAAACGTTTTTGTTACTCTTTTTTATGAAGTAGGCCCAGGCAATATGTAGCAGGCTTATATGCAAAAGGATTGTGGTCTAGTTTGTATGATGGACTATCCACTTCAGTAATAATACGGGATCTTATTGTTTTGGTAAGAAGTCTGTTTCCAGGTCCGTAGCAGCCTATTGAAAGGGGGGGTTCTTTTTTTCAAAAAGTGTTTTTTTCCTCCTTTTGTATTTAATTATGAGGTTCAAATACTTCATTTTGGTGACCTTTTATGCACCAATTTGTGCTGGATTAGCTTATCTGCTTAGCGAGCACGTTTTTGATGCACCTAAAATATTTTATTATTATAATTACGCTACGTTTATATGGCTATTATATTTGTACACTATTGAGTGGATAAAATATAGAAATCCTTTTAATTAATTTCTATATTTTATCCACTCAATAGTCTACAATATAATAGCATATAAGCATATAAACGTATTAAAATATTTTATTACATTTATTTTGCTCCCCCGTGAGAAAATTTTTAATATTCCATATTTTAAAGCATCAATCTGATGCATTTTGAGATGCATTTTTTGCCATCTATCTATACAATTGTTTTTTGAGCCTTTTCTTTTAACAGTTTTAAATTTCAGTTACTGTGCGCGTAAAGAATGATAGTGCTCTCCTGTGTTGTGATCTAACAGACACACGGTAGAAAGGAACATGGTTAAGATACAGCAATACAGTCCAGCAATATAGTCATTTTATGCGAAACCATAGACCTTTATCTACAGATCAAGTGTATAATAATATTAACATTGAATCATCTTGGAGATAGTTTCATCATGTTGACTGTCGTACCTGAACGCGACGCGCTGTTTGATGCTGAATGGAGAATGACAGACAGCCGCAGCGGAGGGAAAAGTTTACGTGAACTTGAATTTAATGACTTAAAAATTAATTTGATTGTTTTTGTCGATTGATTTCATAAATCAGATTCATTACTTGTCCTAAACTACAACGAGTAAGAGATCATTCCCCTTAATGGAATCGATTCCAACCTTTGCATTTTGAACCTTTGGAATCTACTCTCAATTCCCGAAGCCTCGGAATCGATTCTTCGTTCGAACCACCCGAGCGAATCGATTCTTCGTTCGAACCACCCGAGACGTCCGGACGTGCAGACGGGCAGACGTGCAGACGTCCAGACGGGCAGACGCGCAGACGTTAACACGCACGTTAACACGTCTTTAAGCTTGGTTAGGAATCAAACGATACAAAGCGAGCGCCATATTTCACACCGCGAGCTGGAGCTCCGCGTCAGCCTCGCGTCAGCTCTGCGTCAGCCTCGTCAAATAAGGAGCAATTTAACAATCAACAATTGAACAATTAAACATGTTAAAAAGCGTTTTTGTGTTTAAAAGCAAAACACCAGCTATAGGAGTTGAACTGGAAAAAGTTGCTTCTACTAAAATAAAAAAAATAAAGTCTGTGCGTTTACAGCAAGTATTGTAGAGCAGATCTGATGCTTCAATCATTGATATTGCTATGAGGACATTTTCAGTAATATTAAAATAGTTCATCTTTTGTTTTCCTTTTATTTCAGACATTGAAAACTGTATATTCATCTTTTTTGTCCAATGCATTGCATTCTTGTTTTTTTTTTTTTTTTGGTTACCCTGGCAACATTTATGTCTGTGTATCTTATTGTCATTTTTGTTTTGTTTTGTCCATGTTTATCTGTATTGCTTAATGCTTTGTAATTTTTAATAATAATTAAAAAAGGCGTGTGTGGGAAAGTTGCCCTCAGCAATATGGCGGCGCCGTTGACGTACACTCCAGCAGCCAATAGGGCATCTTTATTACGTCTATGGACCGACCAATGGCGTGCGAGAAGGTGGGACTTAAAGCAATGCACAAACGCACACACACACAATGAACAGCGACTGGAGAAAGCAAAAGCTCGCTGAATCCCGGACGCAAAAAGAGCCAAGAAGACATGTTCAGGAAAAGGGGACGTATGATCACACTAGGTTAGCGTCTCTTCTTCCGTCATTGAGTTTCAGTGTCGAGGAGAGCAGTTCACGGTATTTCTCATCTTTACACAACCAGCACATGTGAAGTATGGTAATTGTATTATTATTCCTTACCTGAGGATGGCGCTAGCAGTCTAGAGATGTGTTGAGTTGTAACCTGTAAAAGAGAGAGAGAGAAAAGTTCAGTAAACAGCAAGTCGCATGAAACCAGTGTCTCCGTAATTTATTCAAACTTGCATCCACTAAACATCACATGGTGTCAGAAGAAAACTATGGATCAGTTGAAACCTCCTAACAGTTTGGATTTCGAAGGAAATCTGGCGGAAAACTGGCGAACGTGGATTCAAAAGTTTGATCTGTATCTCATTGCAACTGGCATTGCAGAAAAGAGTGACAAGGTAAAATCTGCGACATTTCTTCACGTGGCGGGAGATGATGCCATAAAGGTATTTAATACCATGGACTTTGATGATGATGTGGATGATTTTGAAGTGCTCAAAGAGAAGTTTAGAGAATACTGTGAGCCAAGAAAGAATATTACGTATCTGAGGCATATGTTTTTCACGAGAGCACAGGGACCGAACGAAACCATTGATGCATACGTGACTGACTTGAAAAATAAGGCGAAGGACTGTGAATTTGGAAGATTAAATGATGACTTGATTAAAGATCGCATTGTCTGTGGTGTTAACAATGACACTGTGAGAGCTAGGCTTCTCAGGGAAACCGATTTGAACCTAGCGAAGGCTGTGGATATCTGTCGTGCAAACGAAATAACACAAAGCCATCTGAAAGTGCTGCATGAAGAAGCAGAAGTGGCTGTGCACAAAATCACAAAAACAAAGTCAACTGTCAGACAGGCGAATTTCAAGCACACAGGGAAAGAGAAGGAAGAGTGCACGAGATGTGGTTATGCACATGAGCCAAGGAAGTGTCCAGCATATGGCAAAACGTGTAACGAGTGCTCGCGGAAGAACCATTTTAGCCGCATGTGCAAAACACCACAACAAAAAGGCAAACCTAGAAGATTTGAGAAAAAAGTCCATGAGATAGAACAAGAAGATGATGCTGAATTTTTTATAGGTACCATCGAAATTGAACGAAGTGAGCAAACAGATAGCAAATGTCTGACCCAAATGAATACAGTCTCTACCGTGGAAAAGGAAAACAAGAAATGGACTCAAGAATTCAGAATAAACAACTGCATACTTACCTTTAAGCTAGATACAGGAGCAGAGTGCAACGTGTTGTCATTTAAAGATTTTGAGAAAACCACTAACAAGACAACAACTCTAAAGAAGTCTAACTGCACGTTAGTTACATATTCTGGCCACACGATGGAGACAAAGGGTAAAGTAAGGCTTAAATGTGGTTACAAAGACACTGAGTTTGATCTAGACTTCCAAGTTGTAGATGAAGATTCACCAGCAATTCTGGGAAGAGAAGCATGCTCAAAACTTGGACTGATTAAAAGAGTGTATAAAGTAGAGAACAAAGACCAAACTGACACTCTGAGTGAATATCAAGATGTGTTTACTGGTTTAGGATGTGTACCAGGACTGCATCACATACAGCTTAATCCAGATGTTGCTCCAGTCATTCACGCACCACGAAAAGTACCCATAGCGTTAAAGGACAGGGTCAAAATGGAACTGAAACGAATGGAAGATCTTGGAGTGATAGTGAAGCAAACCGAGCCCACTGATTGGGTTAATAGTATGGTTACAGTTGTGAAGCCAGAGAAACTCAGGATCTGCATCGATCCACAAGATCTTAACAAAGCCATCAAGAGAGAACACTATCCATTGCGCACAATTGAAGAAATAGTAGCTGAGATGCCAAATGCTAAAGTCTTCTCAGTGCTTGATGCCAATCATGGATTTTGGCAAGTACCCCTGGATGATGAGAGCTCCAAACTATGTACGTTTAACACTCCTTTTGGAAGATACCGTTTTTTGAGACTTCCATTTGGTATAGTGTCAGCTCCAGAAGTGTTTCAAAAATGCATTGCACAAAGACTAGAAGGCTTAGAAGGAGTCGTGAACATAGTGGATGATATTCTGGTGTGGGGTGAAGACACAGAACAACATGATAAGAGACTAAGACAATTGTTAGACAGAATCAGAAACATCAATCTAAAGTTGAACAGAAACAAGTGTAAGATCAGGATGACCGAAGTCAGCTATGTTGGACACATTCTGACCGCAGAAGGATTGAAGCCTGACAAAGAGAAAGTCAGAGCGATACAGAACATGCCAGAGCCAGAGGACAAAGCGGCACTAATGAGGTTTTTAGGCCTGCTTCAGTATCTGTCCAAGTTCGTTCCAAACATGTCAGACATCAATGCTCCATTGAGGAAACTGCTAGAGGGAGATGTAGCATGGCATTGGGAGTCAGAACAACAGAAGAGCTTTGAAAGACTGAAGTCACTTGTGAGCAACGCCCCAGTGTTAAAGTACTTTGATGTCAACAAAGAAATAATGCTGTCAGTGGACGCAAGCGCTGAAGGTCTGGGAGCAGTGTTGCTGCAAGAAGGACATCCGGTGGCATTCGGCTCAAGGTCTCTCACTGAGTGTCAGAAAAGATATGCCCAAATAGAGAAAGAGCTCTTGGCGATTGTCTATGGCTGCGAGAAGTTCCATCAGTATGTCTATGGTAAGACAGTACAAGTGGAGACGGATCATAAGCCCTTGGAGACGGTGTTCAAAAAGTCTCTCCAAAAAGCTCCTCCGAGACTGCAGAGAATGCTGATGAGATTGCAGCTATATGATTTACGTGTGAGTTACAAGCCTGGAAAGGAGTTGTACATCGCAGACACCCTGAGTCGTGCCTACCTAAAAGAACAAACGGAACCACTTCTGGAAGATGAGTTACAAGTTCATACTTTGTCAGTTTGTCTGCCAATCTCAAAGGAAAAGCAGAATACATTCAGAAAAGCAACAGCAGAAGATGAAGAGTTGCAAAAAGTTGTGGAAGTAGTTCAGTCAGGATGGCCTGCAGACATAAGACAAGTTCCTGCAGACATAAGAAAGTACTGGACTTACAGAGAAGAACTTACCTATTCCGATGGGTTACTCTTCAAGAGCTGGAGAATAGTAGTTCCACAAAGCTTGAGAGCAGACATGCTAAAAAGAGTTCATGAATCACATCTGGGTATTGTGAAATGCAAAGAGAGGGCAAGAGATGTGATGTTTTGGCCCAGCATGGCAAAACAAATTGAGGATGTCGTGTTGAAGTGTGCTATCTGTAATACTTTCAGACGGAGTAACACCAAAGAGCCACTCATCTGCCATGACATTCCAGACAGAGCATGGGCGAAAGTAGGAGTAGACTTGTTCCACTTCGACAGAGGTGACTATTTGATGTGTGTAGATTACTTTTCAAAGTTTCCGGAGATTGCTAAACTCACACAGACAACAAGCAAACATGTGGTGACAGCTCTTAAATCCATCTTTGCGAGACATGGGATCCCGGATGAAGTGGTGTCGGATAATGGTCCACAATTCTCGAGTGCAGAATTCAAAGCATTTGCAGAAAACTGGGAGTTTGGACATTCAACCTCAAGTCCTGGATTTCCACAGGCAAATGGACAAAGTGAAAGAGCAATCCAGACAGTCAAGAACCTGTTAAAGAAAGCACAGGAGAGCAAAAGAGATCCTTATACTGCTCTATTGGAGTACAGAAATGCTCCTATGGATGGTGTGAAACTGTCTCCTGCACAGATGCTTATGGGTCGAAGACTGAAATCAAAATTGCCCACATCAACTCAGCTGTTGAGACCACAACTGTACAGACATGTACATAAAGACATCGAGGACAGACAGCTTAAACAGAAAAGTTACTTTGACTGTGGAGCAAAACAGTTACCACCTATAGCAGATGGAGAGAAAGTGAGAGTAAAAGTCAAAAACAACTGGCAACCAGCAATTGTGTTGAGGAGTCATGAAAAACCGAGATCATATGTGATTCAAAGGCCTGATGGAAACACCTTCAGAAGAAATCGACGACACCTGCTGAAAACCAGAGAAATGACTTTTCCACAACCAAGCTCTATAGAGTTGGAGGAATGTTCTTCAGCAAACAAAGAGCTTGCAGAGAGTAGCACTCCAGTGCAATCACCTGCACTTTCACCAGTGAGACCTGTAACACCAATTGTGGACAAGGAAGAACAGGTCAAAAGGTCAAGATGGGGTAGACTAATTAGACCACCAAAACTCTATTCCCCATGAAAGCAATAAAGAGGAGTTAAAGAGTAAAGAGATGTTTATAGTTAATGCGTTATGGGAACAACACTGATTAAAGTTATAGAGGTAATTGAGAAAATAATACTACTAAAGGTGTTTAAACTATTTTGTAAGGGAATTTATTTCTTAAGAGGGGAGATGTGAAGTATGGTAATTGTATTATTATTCCTTACCTGAGGATGGCGCTAGCAGTCTAGAGATGTGTTGAGTTGTAACCTGTAAAAGAGAGAGAGAGAAAAGTTCAGTAAACAGCAAGTCGCATGAAACCAGTGTCTCCGTAATTTATTCAAACTTGCATCCACTAAACATCACAGCACACACGATACTTTTCTTCTGATAGACACATTTATAGTGCTGCAGCAGCGAGCATGAGTTCAGTCAGTCCGGAGAGATTTTGTGTTCTTTTGTGTGATTGTTTCGTCAAGTCAAAAGTCAAAGTTTAAGATCTGTGAGGGGAATTAATGTGAATCGATCTCAAGTGTGTCATACTGGAACAGATTCTGTTAAATTCTTTACATTGATTGAGCCTATGATGAGCCACGTTAGACATTAGAGCAATACTAATAGGCTACATATAAATCGCGTTTTAGCTACTCTTGGAACAATAGTGCTTTATTATAGACCAATTTTCAGTTGGTAAACATGGTGACGTTTTTCTGTGGGCGGAGCTTAGGTGGTGGCAGAACGATCCCTCTGGCCGCTTCCCTAACGTTAGTGTGCTAGTTGTGTTAGCTTGTTTTTAAACAATGACTGAAGAAAATCCGATTTTATCTTAATGTGTAAGGTCACTCACTGTCCAGGACCGTGATTGTTATTTGCAAAAGTAAATTTTAACGGACGGAACCAGATTGGCTGAGCCGTAGCCGTTACACGCTCACTCAATGGACGATCTGACAGGATTAACGTTACCTCGGTCGAGTAGCCTGACTTCTACACCTACCTTATAGAGAAACCGAGCGTAAAGAGAAACTGAGGGCATATACATCTTTATACCATGGTCTGGGTGAATACTCGATTCTGATTGGCTGCAGGGTGTCCGTTAAAAAGTGATAGAGGACACCTAGTAAAGAAGTTCTGGTGAAACTGCCTGTTTACCATTCGAAATTAATAAATAAATGCGCTGCCTACAACAGCTGTGAGTAACCATAGCAACAGGCAGTCCACACAGGGCGCGCGCTCGTTCAGGGTCCTGGGTTGTGCGATGATGCAATCGGCTGTTCTGGGACTAATACAACAATGAGCGACTTCGTTATTTCATCTTCAGTCTCTCACACTGCTCTCACGGACTGACGGAGCCCAGTAAGCCCGCAGACTGCTCTCGCATCGATGGCCTGTCACAGACATTATTTGACGGCTCTCCAGTCCAGCATCGGAGAGTCGACCTAACGTTACAGCGGTGCTTCGGAGGTTGTGGTTAGTGTAGACAAGTGTAACACATAGTGTTTTATGTGTAATAAAAAAAAAAAACTATGCCTTTGTGTTTCATGAACTAAAAATGCATTTTTGAACCTGAAGGGTTCTACAAGCTGAGCGGACTATGAATATCTCCGGTTGCTAAATAAACCGTCAGGCAAGTTATTATTTGTAAAAACTAGAGATTTAGCCTAATTAAAATATAAACTAATGTTTTAAAAATGTTTTATTTGGCAAGTGACCATGGTATAAGCGGGTTAATGCCCTTCGAGGTGTCCGTTGTAAGGTTTTAATGGACTTCGGCGGAGGCAACCGTCCTCCGCTGCGCGTCGGCCGGTTTACACCTCGCCGTCGTCCATTAAAACCTTACAACGGACACCTCGTCGGGCATTAACCCTTACTTAGATGTCGATAACTATGTGCTGAATGGTCATGTTCAAGACTTGTGAGTACGATCAGCAGTTCTGCCTAGCCAGCGCCGAGAAGACGACAATGTAAACAGTGACAGTATGGTGCAATTTTAATGATGTGAATATTTTCTAGAAATAAACATTTCAGATACAGCATATTCCTTTTTCAATGATTCTAGCACCCAACAACACAACCAGATGACATTTAATAAAAATAACAAAATTTTAAGCTACTTATTATGTAGCCGAATCTGTGCTGGTTTGTATTGGCCGCCTGCAGTTTTCCCTTTTTTTTTTTATTTTTTTTTTTTTATTGCAAAAACATAGTACAAATCACATCACAAAAAAATTAACAAAATATACATATACAAAATAACATTTAACAAATAAAAAACAGTTTTGCCAGGGGAAGCATAAGGGCTTTACAAAGAAAAAAAGGACCATATGTTGACAGTTTTAATTGCCTTTTTGTTGTTGGAGCCAGAAATCAGCTTAATATAATGTTCAACTTCGTTGAAAAAAAGTACAAAGTTAGGTTTTTTAGCACTAAATTTACATTTATGAATATGAAATTCCGCCAAAATAATTAACAAATTTATAATGAAGTACGTCTTTTCTTTACTATGACTTCTATAAAAACACAAAACAACATCCTTCCACAATAAAGCAAAGTCTTTATAAATATGGTCAATGATGAATCTGCTGAGGTTTTGCCAAAATTTTCTGGTGTGTGAGCAATACCAAAATAGGTGCAAAACAGTTTCAGGGTGGTCTTCACAAAAAGAACAGTTTGTATTTATGTCTCTTTTAAACTTAACCATGTAATGACTAGCAGGATAATATCTGTGAATTATCCTGAACGACACTTCTTTCACCTTGTTTACTAACAGGTATCTGTGAGGGATCATCCAAACCTTTTTCCAGTCTATAGTATTTACAAATCGGTTCCAATAAAACGTAACATTTGGGATTGAGACAATTTCTCTCTGAAATAAGGCACGAACGTTCTTATTATTTTGAGGAAGTTGGGAGAAACAGATTTTCCCAACTGGTGATTCAGCCACATTGGGGAGGGAGACAGAAGTAAGTGGAAGTCTGCTAGAACACCTAAAAAGCATGATTACGCCTGATGGAATGGCGTCAAATACAATTGCAAATTCTCTTGGCGTAACTGGAATGTTATAGGTAGACAAAAACTCACTATAGGAAAAAAGTCGCCCCTCTTCATCAAATAGCTGGCCCACCAACAGAATCTTGTTGCTTACCCAATTCTCAAAAAAGAGTGATTTGTTCTTATATAAAATATCTCTGTTATTCCAAATTAGACACCTGTGAGGTGAGAAATTATGCTTATAAATAAGAGACCAAGCTAAAAAGACCTGTTTGTGAAAATTGGACAATTTTACAGGGAGTTTGTCCACATTATAGTTGCAATTCAAAATAAAGCCCAGACCACCAAAGCGAGAGAAAATATGATGGGGGATAAAATTCCAAATTGAGACAGGGTTTTTAAGAAAATGCTTAGCCCAATTAATCTTAAAGGTATTGTTTAGTTATTGAAGTCCAAAAACTTAAGGCCACCAGATTCATAATTATTCATAATAACACTTTTTTTGATATAATGGGTCCGATTTTTCCAGATGAAGTCAAAAAGCATTCTATCAATGTCTTTACAAATTTTATTGTCAAGGTGTAAAGAGAGAGCTGCGTACGTGAGCCGGGATAAACCTTCAGCCTTGGTAAGCAACACTCTGCCTTTTAGAGATAAGTCCCTTTGTAACCACTGGTTCAGTTTGTTTTGAGTTTTTTTAATGATCGGAGAGAATTTTAAAGGACATCTCATTTTCTGATTTTTAGAGATAACAATACCCAAGTAGGTAACTTCTTCCTTGACCGGAACGTTGCAAATAGTTTGTATATTACACTCTTTTAAGGGCAACAGCTCACATTTATTAATATTTAGGCATAGACCAGAGGCCTCTGAAAACTGACTAATTAAGTGAATGGTAACGGGTATCTGGCTTGCATTTTTTAAAAAGATTGTAGTATCGTCAGCAAGCTGACTGATGATGATATCCCTACCCGCAATAGAAATTCCTTGTATAGAGCTATTAACAACATGAGTTGTAAGAATTTGCGTACAAAGCAAAAACAGATAAGGGGAAATCGGGCATCCCTGACGAATGCCCCGTTCCAGATTAAATCTAGGGGAAGTTCCATTTTTCAGTTTGATAGAACTATTGCCATTAACATATAAGGTTTTAATTGCTTTGCAGAAAAAATCCCCAAAACCAAATTTCTCTAAGGACAAAAAAAAAAAAATTATGTTCTATCGTATCGAAAGCCTTATAGAAATCTAAGAGGAGGATAAAGCTATCTTCAGATATCAAGTCAGAGTAGTCAAGAACATCCAACACCAATCTAACATTGTTAGAGATGTGTCTGTTCCTCATAAAGCCAGATTGTGTCTCATTTATAATTGTCAATAATTTCTTTAACTCTCCTAGCAAATATTAACGCCATAATTTTGTAGTCATTATTTAATAGAGAAATGGGTCTCCAGCTGTCAATAAAAAGTATATCTTTCCTAGGCTTGGGGATTAAAGTGACCAGCCCTTGAGTGAGGCTAGGAGGAAGGGTCTCATTCTCTATACTTTCCATAAAAACTTGCAGTAAAAAAGGGGCTAAGTGATCAGAGAACGTTTTGTAAAATTCTGCAGTTAAACCGTCAGTGCCGGGGGATTTATTGTTTTTGAGTAGAGCAATTGAATCAGTGACCTCTTCCAATGTAAGAGGGGTGTCACAATACTCTTTGTCTACCTCACCAATCTGTCTTATGTTATTAATTGAGTTAAGAAATTGAGATGTAACTTCTTCATTAAATTTTGAACTGTATAAATTACTATAAAATTTAGAACAAAAATCTGAGATTAATTTAACCATCATCAGTAACAATCCCATTAATATTTAAATTATAGATGGAATTGACTTTAGACCGGTATCTTTCAAGACGGAAAAAGTAAGCCAAATTTTGCTCCCCCTCCTCCAGCCATCTCTTCCTAGACCTTACAAAGGCTCCCTCTGCTTTTTGTCTATATAAATCGTCTAATTTGTTCTGGAGTTGTAAAAGAAGTAGTTTATCCTCCTCTGAAACCTTATCAGGGACTCTTTGATAAAATGAAGAAATTTTACTTATGATTTCTTCTTCTTCTGCTCTTTTAGCTTTGGCAATAGAAATCCCATACTGTCTCAAAAACGCCCTGACTTAAATTTAAGTAGTTCCCAATTAGTTTTGTAGGATTTTTCCTTTTTTGCCTTGCTGTAAAAAAAGTAATTAACTTAATAATTTCAGCCTTAGCCTTATCATGTTTTAACAATGAATTGTTTAATTTCCAATAGCAAGATCTATGAAACGTACTAGATGCATTTAATTGGATGCTTATATGAATTGCTCTATGGTCAGTGAGGGGTGTGGTCAGAATATTTACTGTAATTTTATCTTTATCAATGTAATTGGATAATAGCCACAAGTCAATACGAGACTGGCTGGAACCTGACCTGTTGCTCCAAGTAAACGATCTTTTATCAGGGAATTTTTTCTCTCCAAACATCCACAATGTTAAATCTTCCCATAAGTCTCTTAAGGTTTGTGCTGATGGAGGAAGGCCGCCCAGGAGGCCACCTATCAATAGCATTATCTAGAGCAATATTAAAGTCTCCACCAATTAGAAGAAGAGAATTTGGATATCTAGTGAGCCAGAATGTGATTCTTTCCTCTATTGAATCAAGTAATTTGTCATTCTCGAGCTTGTTATTATAACCGTAAAGATTAATAATTATAATATAAATGTTGTCAATTATAATTATAAGACATATGTAGTGTCCTAAGGAGTCACAGTCTGAGTGCAGGACATCACCAGTGAAAGTATTTTTAAGAGTGGTTACCCCAGCAGATCTCTCTGAACCCTGAGAGAACCAAATATCGTTTCCCCATTGAGATTTCAAAAAAATTGACATCAGCAGATGTGGAATGGCTTTCCTGAAAAAAACAAAAATCCGTACGAAGTTGTTTAGCAAATAAAAATAAGGCTTTCCTTTTACAAATCTGTCTTAAACCCCTGGCATTTAAAGAAACAATGGACAAAGACAAAGTCATTAAAGAACACGAACGAAGAATAAACTAGAGAATAATCAATAACAAAAGTGTTAGGAGAATTTTCCTAAGTAAGGGGACCGAGTGCTGCATCATAGAAAAAAATATATATATATCGGTAAAAAAGAAAGGAAAAAATTGTTAGTCCCGGCCAACTAAATAGCACATCAGCTGCCTTGGATATTGAATGGCCCTAAAAAAACAGAACATAATAGAAATGGCAGCGATTTTGTAAATTGAGAAAAAAAAAAAAATCTCTGTAAAGACCTAGTTGCAGAATAACAAAAACAATAAATATACACTATCAACTCTGAATGTAGTGCAAATCAAACCAGTAGGCGTCCTTGTGTTAACAAGCAGCAGGCAAGTCTGTTTCTCAGGTGGGCAAAGGAACTTCTGAACCGTTGATAAACCCGCGACCTCCAATGAAGAAGGCTGGTTTGCCCTCCTCTCGAGCTTTTTTTATCACTGGCCATATAGTTTGCTCCTTCGTTCTCTGTCTTCCTTAGAAAGATCCTCTGCAAATCGTAAGCCGTTGTTACGCAGGTATGGTGATGTCTTGGCAGCTTTCCACACGGCATCTCTGCAGACACGTGCGATGAACTGGATGATGATGCCTCTGGGTCTGTGGTCATTCTGCCGCTTAGTGCCGAGCCGATGTACAGTGTCGATAGTATCAGCCAGCCTGTTCTTTTCCTCAGGCAAAACAGCCTGACAGATCTCGATGGCCTTCCTCCGTATGTTTTCCTTTTCTGTTTCTTCAACTCCGTAAAGTCTAAGGTTCCATCTCCTAGAATATCTTTCTAACTCCGAGACCCTTTGCTGACATGCGTCTACTCGTTTTTCTTCTTTCGCCATTTTCACCTCGAGTGTACACACTTTGATGTGCTGAAGTTAAGATGTGAAGACAAAGTCAATTGTCTTTTTAAGTCTTTCGATTTTAAGTGCATTGGCACTGACCATGCTTTCAATGCTGTCTGACCGCGTATTTATTAGGGTTGAGAGGCTGGCTATGATATCGCTAGCGTTAGCATGTTCAGACCCGACTGTGCACATCATTTTCTTCGATACAGGTGACTTACTGGGAGTAATAGGCAGCAGTGGAAATTCTTCCATGAAGTTTTCCGCAGTGGGGAGAGGAAGGGAAGCGGAGGAATAATCGTGACAATTGTCAACTAGAACATTGCCAGCCTTATGAGTAGCAGCATTGCTATCATCTGGAATTAGCTTCCGTCCGGCGCTCTCTTTGCCTCTTTTCCTTTCGCGTTGGTTTGACATTGCTCAAAAGTTCGTTTTTTTCGATTGGTGTAATATTTATGAAAATAAAATTTAGTGCGTGGCGAGACAAAAAATTGAGTTTTACCGTTTCCAAAACTTTCGTTTGCAGAGCTCGGTAGAAAGCGTCTACTCACTCGGCCATCTTGGCACGCCCCCGCAGTTTTCCCTTCGTTTTGCCTCCAGGTAGCTCCGTGACGTAACTGTGACGTCGGCAGGAAATTGGTCTATTGAGTCATTATACAAAACTGGTGTCGTTTCCACTTTGCAATTTCATTAAGAACAAACTTTTTTTTTTACTTACAACTTTAAAGATATGCTAATCCTTCAAAAAAAAAAAAACATTTTCCCACCTCAGGCACAAAATCCGTAATAATATTATCCTTTTTATTCAGGCAAGGGAGTCTTTCTTATGTTTTCTTGGGGGAGAAAAATTGGAGATTTAATGGAGCACTTAGTAATAAGAACCTGTTAGGCTGCAACCCCACTTTTGAAAAATCCCCAGAAATGGCATACCCAAACTGATACAGTTCATGAACCCTTTGCACTAAAAGCACAAGTATGATCTCATTTGAAAGCTGACACCTGGCAGTTTAAATGTAGAAATTAATTATTGTCATAATGAAAAAAAGTTATAAAGCTTCAAAGTTTTGTAAAGTTATTAGAAATTTAGTTTTATGAAATATCTTCATTAAAATAAAATTGAAGTTGGCATTGTATCAATCTAGAAAGGCACTGCAGCTAAAGCCACATGTCTGACCATGTTATATTTAAAATCTGAAGATGACAAGTCTAAAACTCTGTATATAGTTAAATGTTTTTCAAGATCATGTCATGCGACTTTATTTTGATTAGACTCTAAAATGCAAACTGATGTTTATTGTCATGTCCTAAGCATCTATTCAGTCTATTGTCTCTATTGCTTTGTGGTGTAAACGATCTCCATTCAGTGTCAGTCTCCCCTGCACACATTCACACCTCTCCAGCCTGGTTATGGCTCTAAATATGCTTTTCTTTTGTCTAAATTATAATAACTAACGACTGGCTATTCGCACTGTTTCAATCCCTGATCTCTTTTATAAAAGTTCTCACTTCACATTTGAAAATGTATCAAATGACCTTCTTGAAAAAAAAGAAACATTTCAGAAAGCATTCCTATTTATAAACGTTCATAAATCGAACCGCTAGGTGGCAGGTGCACCTAGGGCTAGCTAGCATGTTAGCTTATGCTGGGTACACACCAAAAGATAATCGGGCTGATTTTGGGCCGATTTCCCCCCTTCCGACAATCCTAGGTATGTCTCGATTATCTTGATGGTTCTACAGATTATCTTATCAGATATTCCTGTGGTGTGAGGTATGTTAAGAGTGTCCGAAGCTGCTCGGAAGATCGTCGGAGGCGCCCCGATCGCGAATCGTAAATATTCAACATGTTGAATATTTACGATCAGAAATCCTGATGTGTGGGGGGAACCCCGAGGACAAATGCGCGCACGCTCTGGAGATTATCACGTGTTCTCGGAAGACATCTGCACAAGACGGAAGCATAACAAATGCAGTCAAGGCGCTGCACAAAGTGAAATTGATATAGACAGCAGAGCTGGAGGATCAGCTTGTTGATTTGTGGCTCAGAAAATGTAATTACCTCAGTATAAAAATCATTCCATATAAGGATAGGTGTACTAGTAGTGTGAGAGAGAGAGAGAGAGAGAGATTGTTTTATTATAGGCGTATATACTGGCATATATATATTTGTATAACCAAATAAATACTATAGTTGGAATTCTTTTAGCAAAACTATGGTTAATTTGTGGTTATCATGGTTTATCTACAATATCCATGTTTTATTTTTTTATTTGTAGTAAAACCATTGTAAATTTTCGTAAGGGGAGAGAGACATGTGCGTACGCGTGCATTACCACAACCTTTATCTGAGAAGTTTACTAAATTCCCACCATCTCCACGACTTCACCCAAACCCTTTTCTTTTTTTTTCGTGAATTTTCTGTGAAGATCATTCCAAACACTAACATCGCAATTTCTTCCTGCATATCGTACCACATGCTTATTCTGAAGTCTCGTGAGATTTTGCGAGATTTCCTGTGTTCACAGTCGAGACTCTGGTTGAAAATCTTTTCGTGTGTTGTCTTTGTCACATCATGGCACACCACACACTATAGGAGAAAAACGGTTAAATCTAGGATTTTTCTCTCCTCGTGTGTGGTCTATCACATTTTGAAAATCTTATAAGATGTTGTTGTGGAAAAATTTTAATAGTCATTTATTCCTAATCTATTCAATGTGTAAAAGTATATGTGTGTACGTGCTTGTGCGTGACGTTTCAGGAATATATGGGACAGGACATCTCGACCTTAGGAATGGTCAGATTTGGCTGGTTTATTCCAGTACCAGTTTGTGTTATTAAGTAGAAACTGAACAGAAGTGGGGGCCTTATCTGGGTGGAAAAGTACAGCGGGTGAGAAGGAACCTTGAAAAGAGTATAAAAGCTGTCTCATGTCTTCCTGGTGGGCGCCACTCACTTCACAGAATGTAACGGCTGTGATGGCGACTGGGCCTTCTTGCAAGAACAAATATTTCTCTTTTTATTAATTTGACTCTGAGTGTCTCTTACGCAGTGATGATGTTTAACAGAAGTTTTTGCCACAACAATGTAAAAAATCCTTTGGTGTGTACCCAGCATTAGCACACCATCAATACACGACAATTTATGAGATTAAAACCATGTGTGTGCTCTAAAACTTACTTTATAGTACGGCTGGGTATTGTTAGGAATTTCACAATTCGATTTCGATTCGATATTGATTTATTAGCTTCGATATCGATTCAATAATAAGTAAATACACAAGTAATTAAGTACCTGGGTATAATGTGTGCAGTATTACCAATGTTTAAGAACAAATGGACCCCAGCATGTTTCCTGTCATGGTTTATTTAGCAGAACAAACTGTACAATATTGTACATGTGTTGAATATACAAACCACAACTGTAACAAACATGTGCTTTATTAACACCTCTAAAATATATGTAACTAAGTAGTAGAAAGGATATTTCTTTCTTCCTATACATTCAGGTTATAAAAGAAATGTAAACAGAAGCACAAAATGTGCATACTCATAAAACAAAGTGCAACCATATAACATTACAAAGTGCTACTTTGTCAACACAATAAATAACACTGAACAGCTGATCAGAGAACCTTTGGTTTATTTACTGTGCCTATATCTAGGATACATTATGTAGGATACATTACAGACATTTCCATCATGTAACTCATAACATTTTAGTACTATATATATATATATATATATATATTATATATATATATATATATATATATATATATATATATATATATATATATATATATATATATATATATAAACATGTTAACTCTGAAGCATTTGTTATCAAACTAGTGCACATGCAGTGTAGCGCCTGTCAATCATGCAGGTTTTGGGAATGTTGCGACGTTCGTCTGTTATAGAACAAGTTTGGATAAACTAGTTTGTTTGGATAAACTAGTTTGTTTAGATAATTAGTTTGGATAAACGAGCAGACACTGATTAGCTACTTGCTCTACGTTTATTTAAAATTAACAGCAAGACGACTAGAAGTGAATGTGCTTTACATTAAATGAATCACACACAGTAAACAAATCCTTAACAACAAAAAAACTTTGCTATGAACTGCAATTTAGACGCGCAAACTACGTGCCGGTGCGGTGACGTACATGCTCGGGCAGATTCGGCTTGAAGTCGTTCATCCTCGTTCACAATTTGCAACAACGTTACCAGAATTTGAGTCATTTTCAATATAGTTTACAAAATTGCTTTAGGAATAATCAGTAAACACCAAGTTACTGCTAAAGTTGTATTTTTTCAAATATCATACAAGTTATTCATAATTAGAGATTCTTCATACAGTAACTTTGGTAACAGGGTTGATGAATACAGTCAATACAGTTTGTGTAACTGAAAGAATGGATTGAGTTTATTCTCTTGTCTTTCCATCATGCAGTAGAAACGGCCATTAATAATTAAAACATTCGAGTAAAATAAGGCTAGGCAAGTTTATTTGTATAGCACATTTCATACACTATGGCAATTCAAAGTGCTTTACAGAAAGGAATAAGAATAATCACAAAATAAAAGCAAGGGAACTCAAAACATTTTTTCCAAATGCTTTACATAGAACGGAATTAAAATAATTATATATTGGCAATTCAAAGTGTGTTGCATAGAAAATAAACACAAAATAAAAGAAAGGGAAATTAAAACAGTTACAAAAGGAATTAAGATGGATAAATTATACAGTTATTATCAAATTAGTAAGAGTAAAATTAATTTAAGTAGTAAAAAGATGATTCATAGAATAGACTTCTCATGTGGCAATCTTATTTTGCATATAGTTTTACTTAGGGGTGTAACGGTACACAAAAATCACGGTTCGGTAGTCCTATGTACCTCGGTTTTAAAGTCACGGTTCGGTACGTTTTCGATACAGCAAAAAGAAAGAAATGCCAGAGAAATGTCCTATTTATTAAAAGAAAAAATATTTTTTATATAAGTGTGAGTTTTCCTACATCTTGAAACTCAGGTTTAAATGGGGGTAATTTTTGAAGGATGAATAAATAATGTTTTGGTCATCACATTAAAAATGACATTTAAATATATATTTATTTATATAATATTTATATAATATTTGAGTTTTGCTGTCCTGGAAAAAGATGCGTGAAGTACTTGAAAGCATTTCACTATTCCAGCCAAACTGGTTACAATTATTGTTACTATAGTGAATGTTGCTGATCTGTGGACTTAAAGCCTAACGTTATTAGTTCATTCACGGCACAATGTTTCTCCTGGTTTCCACGTCAGCGCTGTTTGATCTAATAGAGATCTACGATTAATAACGGAGAAATGTAAATGCTTCTCACTAGATCTCGCAGCGATGTTATTACTTCAGTGGCGAATTCAAATGCTTTCTACTGGATCTCTTGGCGCTGTGTAGTAACAGTGTCGTTTGATCGAGATCGGCTCGCGCTGCACAGATCTATGTTGCTGGTCCGAACTGATAAACGGTCGGTGAAGCACAATATAATGAGTAGCGCAGTTTCATTCCGCTTTCATTACGTTTGCCATCTGATTTTGAGCAACGTTGTGGTGGTCGCGCTCGCGCCAGCGCGGGTTTTGTTGGCAGGAAAAATGGTCCAGGGAATCGTTCGGTTTGTATGCGTACCGAACCGGAAGCCTCGAACCGAAACGGTTCAATACGAACATGTACCGTTACACCCCTAGTTTTAATCCTTATACTGGCCCTCATTTATCATTCTTGCGTAGAAACGGGCGTATATGTTGGCGTAAGATTATGCTTACACTCCTCTCACCGCCTGATGTATGAAGCTGTGCGTACCTTTGAAATCCTGGTGTACGCAATACCTCTCCTTGATAAATGCAGCGGCTGAAAACGATCGTCATTAGAATAACACGCCTCTAAATATTCAAGTCTCCGCTTCCCCCACGCCCTCATTTTACGCCATGGACACACGGAAGACGGCAAAGAAGAGAAACTTCTCCTACGTGGAGATCAAATGACCTATCACAATGCATTATTTTACAGCACGTGTTTTGAAACAATTAGCATTTAATATCGTATCATGTACAATAGTGATGATGATGTGATGTGGAGTAGCCTACCATTCATTCACATTAATAATTGCATGTCCATTTGTAATATTCTTATTCTTATTATTATTCGTGTTCGCATTTATGAGGAAAAAACAATGATACGGACATGAGCGCTCTAAAAGCGGCACTAAAATATATTTTAAAACTTTCACAGAGACATCAAACATAAAGCACAAAACCTTTCTTTAAACTGAATTTCGTTTTGTATTAATTGTATCTTAATTTTAAACAATGTTTCGTCAACCAATTAGGCCTACCTGGATTTAACAAATAGGAAAGTAAATAGCAGATGATATGAAACGGAGGACGCGTGAACTGAGCTCATCTCATAAATAAACCGAAACTCAGCGTATAAGGTGCCTCAGACATGTCTACTTTTAAACAGAACAATTCAAAACGAAAGAAAACAGAATGCAGACTGCTCTCTGCTTATGTAATCTGAAATGTGCATTTCTCTCTGGCGCGTTCACTACTGCGAAGATCGCGATTCAGCATCTCAACTTCATCTTTGCAGCCGACACAAAGAAAACACTTCTTTATTAATAAACAATTAAAATATCTCCTTGCTATATTTTACATATTCATAATCATTACTTTTGCCGGTTCTTGTGACAGATTTTTACACTGAAGTTTATAATTAGCCTATGTTGTTGTTGTTGTTTTTTTGTCATATGTTTTAGTTTGTCAGCGCATTTTGTGGTGTTAGGAATTGTGTTTCTGCGCGTTTCCGCACTAACTCAAACGTGCGTACACCACCTCCTGAGCTGGCGTGGGATTTGAGCGTGCCGTACGCCAACGTCCATATTGATAAATCTCAAAGTCACCGTGGTTTAGGGTGTACGCCAGGTGTACGCTCGAAATTTGGTGTACGCACTTTTGATAAATGAGGGCCAATGTGTCTGTGGTGTTTATTCGGCGTGCGTATGAATTTCATTGGACATCTCCGATGGACCCGATTTTCCCCTAAAATCTGACAGGAAGCGCTCTAGGACTGACCTCGGGTTTTGGGTTATCATATTGTTCTTTTTTGCGCATTTTACTCTGAGGGTCCCCATGATGGTCCCTCTTTCCTGTGTTTTTTCCCGTGATGCCCATATAACTCTAGAGAGATCAATTTTCACCTCCATTGAAAAAGGTGAGCACTTGCAACTTGCTCACAAATTGTATCAACCAGACCCTCGGAGTTTCCCCCAATACACTACGGTGGATTAAGGCAAAGCAAGTTTATTTATATAGCTAGATACATTTCATACACAATGGTAATATAAAGTGCTTTACATAGAAGAAATTAAAATAATCAAAAAATCAGAATAATTAAAAAAATAAAATGAAATACAGTAAAAACAGTCGGACGAACAGTGGCACAGTGCTCATTCAGTAAATGCACAGCTAAAAAGAAGTGTTTTGAGTCTGGATTTGAATGTGACAACTATAAGAGCACATCTGATCTCTTCTGGAAGCTGGTTGCAGCTGCGGCTGGCATAATAGCTAAAAGCAGACTCTCCTTGATTAGAGTGAACCCTTGGTATTTCTAACTGATCTGATCCTAATGATCTGAGTGATCTGTTGGGTTTATATTCAGTGAGCATATCTGCAATATATTGACAGGGTACCCGTGGGTCTTGAAAGCCTTGAAAAAGTCTTGAATTTGATAATCTCAAATTAAGGCCTTAAAAGCCTTTAATTTACTATACAAAGTCTTGAATTTCGTTACAAAGGTCTTATATATATGTTTTGCCTTTGCTAGGATTAAGTTAATACCGTAACAAAATTAACTAATTCAAAATGTATGCAGCGTTGAGTGCACCTCGCGCTCCACGTCATCATAGCAGAAAAAGCGATCGCGTGCGCACCCGTTACTGGTTACTAGGCAAGTGAGGTACAGAACAAGATGGTACCTAGTCTAGTTTAATCCGCTGTGGCCACAAATGACAGAATTTAAACCCCAAATAAGAGCTTTTCTGTTAAAGGTGCCCTATAATGTGAAATTGAATTTATGTTGGCATAGTTAAATAACAAGAGTTCAGTACATGGACATGACATACAGTGAGTTTCAAACACCATTGTTTTCTCCTTCTTATTTAAATCTCATTTTTGAAAAACACCCCTGAAAAACAGGCGAATCTCCACATAATACCGACTGTGACGCAACAGTCGGGGGTCACGCTTCCAAAGATTTGCATATGTCGGCCCTCAATGACAGGCACTGCACAGCCGAGTCATCAGAGCAAGCGAGGATCAGAAAGAAAATGGCAGATCATGGAAATAAATGCTATGTTCCAGGCTGTGCAGGGGATGTGAGGACTTTTCATACCCTTCCCACAGAAAAGAAATGTCAACAGTCATGGTTGATGTTTATCTATAATCGGATACCGCAACAGTTTAATTCGAAGTTGTTAGTTTGCTCTGCCCATTTCACCACGGACTTATTTTCGAACCTGGGACAATATCAAGCTTCTCTCAGCGTCTCAAACTGAAGAAGGGGGTAATTCCAACTATATTCCCGCAACCAGTAAGTAGTGATTTTATTAACGATAATTTACACTGACATAACTAAAGTTAAATAGGCTAATTCTCAGTGAATAAACTATAGCTACAGAAAGCGGTCAAAGAACAATCCACACAGCGCGAGTTTATCTCTCTTGCCAAACTCGTTATGAAATCAATGACGCTGTTACACTGCACAACGAAGCGCTTACTGTATGTACATCGTTTGCATTTGTGAAAGCATGAGAGAGAGAAACTGCGTTGTCTCGCGATCAACAGACTGTCATCTGCTTGCTCAATGCTCATCACAGCAACATTTTATGTGATGGAAATAGATTTAAATACTTTAAAAACATCTCATGATTCGTTAATCTCGATAGCTGTAATAGTTAAAACGTATTTAACAGCTGTAGTGAAAGTATTCGAGACAGTTTCACGTGTCATATTTCATATGCAAGCATGTCAGCCAATCACAGCAGTGGCCGGTTCTCACAGCAGACACGCCCCTGCAAACAGAGTGTTCAAATCAGAGACTAAAATCAGGCTAGGAAAAATGCCTTTTATTTCTAAATTATGACTATTTTTGATATAAAAAACATACTAACATTATAAGGGCAACCCAGGAAACATTATAAAATAATAAAAAAACCATTATAGGGCACCTTTAAAAGAACATATTTTCTACCGGTCTTTTCAAGAGTAGCCTATCTGGCAACCATGCGCGTGCGCTCTCTCTCTACACTGCTGAAGAAGCGTGGATGATCTGAAAACACAGACAAGCTGGAGTTCGGCGATCTTTATTTAAGATTTTCTACTTAAATTAAAGTGTCATTCAGTCGGTCTGTGTTCTGTCACGAGCCGCTTGCTCTGTTTGTGCGACTAAATCTGCGATCAAAATGCAGGCTGATATCCACCAGTGTACGAGCAAGAATGCAATGTTTCCCGAATATCCACACGATTTCAAACGTGACATTGATTTTCACATCACAAGAGACGAAGTGACAGAAGTGACTTTTGCTGGATTCATTAATGCGGACACTGAGTGCGGACATCTTACGTTTACAGACTGTCCTAACACCATCCCTGATGAAGCCTGAAGCGCTAGATGCACTGCCTGTACTGCTCTGAGGCATGGGCCCATGCCTTGAGCTACTATGTCAAGTTTATCAGAATAGTAATGAATTGGGCGTAAACTGCCCCCATGACCTTGCATTAGACATGCAGTCATGAAGCTTAAATGTTCATGGACATAAAGCACAAATGGTCTATCAGTTTGGGCAATTCCTAATGCTGGTGCTTGACATAGTGCTCTCTTCAAATCATTGAACGCTTTGAGGTGAAATTCTTCCATACAAACAGTATCAGAATCTTTACCATGGCCTTTCAACAAGTCAGAGCGGCTGTGCAATTGAGGCATAGTCTTCAATCCAAGGTCTACAGTAACCTGCTGTTCCTAAAAATGATCGGAGTGTTTTAATGGTAGTAGGCGGGGGTATGGCTTTGACTGAAGCCGCTCGATCCTGTGTAATGGATCTATTTCCTGCACCAATTGTTTGACCCAGAAATGTGACTTGCTTTTTAGCAATTTGAGCTTTGTAAAAAGCTGCATTTGTGTCCTTTCTTATGCAAATAGTCCAACAATGATGCCAATTCAGTTTGATGTACCTCGTGATCTGTTGAGGCAATCAAAATATCATCAACATATTGGATCATAGTGGACTGTTTTACCGGACATTCTGGGTCACACAAATCACCTCTGACAGCCTGATGGTATATGGATGGGGAGTTTTGAAATCCCTGTGGCAAACGTGTCCACTGGTATTGCTCATAGTCAACTGTGAAAGCTAACCATGGCTGGCTGTCAGAGTGCAACGGTACAGAAAAGAATCCATTAGACATATCAATTACTGAAAAATCTTACTCTCTAATGGTATGCCATTACAAATTGTAGAAGGATCTGCCACTAGGGGGGTGATTTTATCAATATTTTTATTGGCTACTCTGTAGTCTATTGTAAGTCTCCATGTCCCATTGGATTTCTTGATGGGCCATATGGGCGAGTTACAGGGACTATTGGTTTTAACTAGCACTCCCTGCATCAGCAACTTTTCTACAATAGGTTTGATCCCCTGTATAGCTTCCTTATTGATTGGATATTGTTTGGTGACCGGGGGTGGAGTCCCCGTCAATTTAATTGGTTCTACACCTGTCAACAAACCACAATCATCCTTGTCTTTAGCCCAAATTGGATGATGCTGTAAGAAAGCATACTCAGGAGGGATCATATTATTGGTAGAAACTTGTGCTGAGGAAATTTTAATGCTAGCAGATTCTGAGGACACGTCTAAAGTTAGATGTATTTGTCTCAGGAGATCCATGCCTAAAATTGCACCTCTATTTAATGGAGCACATAACAATTTTGTAGTCAGAGTTTTCGGGCCAAATTGTACATCTATGGGCGGGGTTTCATACAAATCAGAATCTTCACCTATTACCCAGTTAAAGAAAATTTGTTTTCTTGTACGGAATGTCTAAACCTTTAGCCAATTTTGTAGGAATTATGGTAATTTCAGCACCTGTATCAAGCAAAAAATCAATTTCTTTCTCTTGTATGCTACCTTTCACAAAAATTCTTGTCATTATTAGGGCTGTAGTCAACCAAAGAAATCCTTAGTCGACCAAAGTCCTGTCCTGCGCAACGATTAGGCTAGTCGACTAAAAAAATCTTGTTTTGCATTTTGATTGAACATTTATTAAAACAATTGTCATAGAGCATTTATAAAACAACATCGAAAAAACATCAATAATACATAAACTATAATGCAATTATTTAAAAATTAAGTGATTTTTTTTAACTGCAAAGTGAGGAGCTCTGTCCTAACGGTCTATAGTGACAGTCACAATCGCGCACCTGACCACACCACACGCTACAAAAAATATAACTGTTACTGTCAAATAATGAAAAATCCTAACAAAAGCTCTCGTTTATACAGGCTGTATATTCTTCTTTACTTTCAAAGCTATGGGTTAACTTTTGTCCAGCCGATCTAGGCGTTTTAAAACAAACACACGAAAAACCCAAATAGCCTAAAAAACAATCCTAATAACAATAGGCTGTAGCCTATAGTAGGAAGGCATATAGGTTTATTTTCGTTTTGTTACATTATTTAGGCTATTTTCAAATGCGACAAGTGTACAAATAAAAACAAAAACATAAGAAAACACAATCTATGAGTCAGCATAATAAAGCCATTAAGGCTACTTACAGATCTGCAGGCCTAGTCCACCTTTTTTATGTTGTGGGCCAAAAACACTAACATGTCCACATTCTTGGGTAAAAGAAAGTAATCGACTTGTTGACACTAAATCCTGCTTTAAAAAATATGCGCTCTGCAGGAGTGGAGGTTGCAGGGATGCAGCCAGACGAAATATTTAGATTTCGTGGACATTTTGTCTCATATAGCGCCTAAAAACACGTAGAAAACGATAGGCACGCCGTGTTCTCCTTTTTCCAAAGCGCTAGTGCGGTTGCGCTCCGGAAGCGTCTGTCGTTGCTAAGCGCAACCATCAGCTGCACTCTTTGTTACAGCAAGAAAAACGCTTGCGGCATTCTGAAAAGTTGAGATTTTTATCTCGATGCGGCGTGGACGCGCTTGGAAAAAACGAGTGCGTCGCTTCCATTATGAGTGTGCATACCGCGTGCTTACATTTGACATAACGAACTTGAGCGCGCAAAAGACGTGATATGTGAACAGGCCCTAAAGCCAAAACAAGTAGCGTACTAACTGAATGAATACAGCAAAACTACCTATATTCCTTACTGAGCACGAAGCAGCAGTGCCGAGTGTTCTATGTGGTGCGCTAAACTGTGGCGCTGTTACAAAATAGCTTAAATTAAAGCCTTTAAAGTTGGGGATAAAACATTGGCTAATTATATTTAGAATACAGTAATATATAACTGCTTATAAAGGATTAAATATCAAGGAGTAAATCAATGAAAATATCTTTCTATTGGTAAAAAAAAAAAAAATGCAACTGGTCGACCAATGAGAATGTCAGTCAACCAAGACGGCATCGACCGATTAGTCGACTAAACGACTAAAGTTGACAGCCCTAGTCATTATAATGGATTACAGGGGTAAAGTAGCTACTCACAGCCCCAACACTTAGTTTTTTTTTCTGGTCTTTTTGTGATCTTAAAAGAGCCTGAACGAGCTGTCCTAAAGTTTCAGTGGACACTTGCGGAACTGCTTCCGGGTGGTAAGCAGGCTGAGAAGGAGCAGAATTATGCATAGCATTTCTTTTTGTATCTTGCAAATACTTCCTACACTCTTTCTCCCAATGTCCTAATCTTCCACAATAGTGGCAGCTGCCTTTTTTTTTTAGACCACCTGTTTTATTGTTTTGCTGTGCTAAATGTAGCTGCTGCTGCTACTCTCACTTTGGCTTTAACATCAGCATCTCTTTCCCATGCAGCTAACCTGTCAACGTTACTTCTGAGAGTTCTGTTAGACCAAGTTAGATCTAGGAATGGCAAAGCTCTTCTGTATTCGGCTACAAGGCCATCTGACCAGATAGGAATTAGTGGTCCTTTGTCATTGAGCACACTTTCAGAATCATCCACTATTCCACTGTAAGTTATGGCTGACTGACAAAACCTTTCGTATATTATTTACCGTTTCTTCTTTCTTTTGTACACAGCTAGTAACTCTAGACCAGTCTATTTTGTGTCCTAAGATAGTCTTTAGGATTTTCAAAACACCTTCTCTCATATCGCTTCTACTGGCATGTTGTAGTTCAGAAGTCACTGCAGATTCAAAACTGTTGAATTCAGAATCAGTTAAAATTTGTGACATTAACTGTGCGACTTCTGTTAACTACATGTCATATAGACGAATTTTGCTGATCAATGCCATTCTAAGTTCAGAAAACTGTTTACGTGGTGAGGGTAAACTCTCAGAGAGTCGTTCTATATCCTTAGGTCCAAGGGCTTTTGCGACAGTTTGTATTCGGACTACAGAAGGGTGGGTAGAAACACTTTCATTTTCCTCAATTCCCTGTGATCTTTTTCTAGCTCCACACACATAAACTG
This sequence comes from Chrosomus eos, assembly GCA_036326025.1. Taxonomy (NCBI): domain Eukaryota; kingdom Metazoa; phylum Chordata; class Actinopteri; order Cypriniformes; family Leuciscidae; genus Chrosomus; species Chrosomus eos. The sequence continues at coordinate 3,171,737 of CM070821.1, forward strand.
AATTTACAGGCTTATTAGTGACCGATTGGATGGCTACATCTGTTTCAAAGAACGCTCGTAAATCAGGGTAAATGTTGTCAGGCTGACTTACTGACTTCCACATTAGTTTTTTCTGCATCTTTGTTGCGGTTCAATTTCTTGGTCAACGCGGAAACTCTAGCACGTAGCTCTTTGTTCTCTTTCTCTAGCTCCAAGTTATGCTGAGATAGGGCTGGACAATAATTCGATATCAATATATATCGCGATATTTTTTTTTTCAATAACGGTGATATGATTTTTAAACACATTTTCGATATTTCAATATACATCACAGCCAGGCATGGGCTACGTTTACATGCAACCAGATAATCCATTAGTAATCCAATGAATTTTCTATCGAATAGAGAGCGGTGGTTTATTCCTTTTTCTAATACGATCGAGAGGACATGTAAACACTTGATCGGATTGAAAACCGAAACTGAAAGGACTGCGCATGTGCAATGACGTTGAAATAGCGTATGACGTGCGAACAAGCTGTTTTTCCTGTTTAAATAGTGTCATTTAAATGAGCGTCCCGTCATTCTACAATTCTCATTTCACTCAGCGTCTGTGAAGTGGAGCAGGACAACGTTCCACCAGTGCTTGTTTCAGACTCTCATCCACTGACGACTGGTAACGTTATTGAGCGTGTGCGCTTTTTTTTTTTTTTTTTTTACAGTCTATGTCGGTGAGGGGCATTTTAACGGCATGATAAATATAAACAGCGGCTCAACGGTTCATAGCATCCAAATTATCACCAGAAATAGATAAATATTAAGTCTGCTGTTTAAAGCAAATAAATAAATGTTAGGCAAACAGCGGGAAACTCTATTTGTGCAATGTGCGCATGTCAAAAAATCTATTCCGATTTGAAGCTTAAAGCTTGTGACCTGATCACTTGTTTAACGTTCATGTAAACACTACATTCAGATTCATCAATCGGAATGAATTCAGGGTGTCATCAACACTCAAAATGTCCCTCAGCAACATGTGTTTTTGTTGTTGTTGTGTTTTTTTTTTTTCAGCAACTGTGCACTTATCTTATTCTTTATCCTGGCTGAAGCACTTTTTTCAATCTATAAGAATATAATCAACCTATGTGAGCCTATAGTTTAAAGTTAAAGATATTAATGTTAATATTTTAAGTCTTATGTTTATTTGACGGGGATTTCACATTTCTTGTTTGTATGAAGGCTAAATATGAAATATTAACAATAATTTATTTGTACCATTTTTATTTCTAAAATATTAAATAGTTTTATAGGAGGTTTCAGAGACTTGGCAAATTAATCTTACAGAAGTTTGAAGGTACAGACATTCATTGTGTGCGTTCTAGGCAGTTTTTCCTGAGGCTTTTATACTGTTCATATCGATATCGGAATTATATCGTATCGACCGAAATTAAGAAATATATCGTGATATAAATTTTGGCCATATCGTCCAGCCCTATGCTGAGACTGTTATGTAGCTTTTGCTAAAAGAAATTCTCTATGGCAACAAATTATGGCTTTCACATTGTTCTTGCAAATACTTGCTCCTAGTACTTTTTTACACTCTTCTACAGCCCAAATCTTGTCAAGACCACCCTTTTCAGTTGTGGAGATTAGTCTAGCACTTTTCTGAATCATTTTGTGGATTTCTTTGTTACCACACAAACAAACACTATACTTCTCTGATCACAGAGGGTACGCTTGTTAACACAAATCAACTATTGTTAAACTTCCTTGTTACCAACACATCACAAACTATTAGCACATTACGCTAATCTTCCCTAAAAGAAAAATGCAAAGGATCTTTCACCTTAACTTTTAGAGGATAAAACAAACAAAAACACTAAATCTTCTCTGATCAAAAGAGGCTACACTCGATAACGTTAACCTTCCTTGCCCAGAGCAAAAGGTAACACACAAAATATTAGCACGTTACGCTAATCTTCTCTAAAAGTTAGGAAGGTGAAAGATCCTTTGCATTTCCTTTTAGAGGATAAACACATCCCTGTTTAAACAGAGGTTCACCAATATTAACACGTAATGTTAACCTTCCATAACTTTAGAGGATACCTTCTCTAGCAACATAGAGGCTATACTTTCATCTTTAAAATAAAACTTTTAAAGGATAACTTTAGTTAACCAAACACTACACTATCAAACAGGTCTGATAACCCTTTCTCTGACGGCACAGAGGAACACAATTTGTACTGGTCTTTCAGCGGTTCTTTGAAAAGAGTGAAACTTACCAAATCGTTGTTTGTACGGAAAAGATTCCGTCTGGAAAAATTCTTTGAGATTCAGTTCTGGAACTCAGTCTTAGTTGAGATCTTGCTTGAGGTTTGAACTCTCTTGTTGAGACTTGGCTTGAAGTTCTGGAACTTAGTCTTTGTTGAGATCTTTGTGGCTTGAAGTTCTGGAACTCAGTCTTTGTTGAGATCTTTCTTTCAAATCTGGACTCAGGTGATTGAGTTTAGAAAGCAGTCAGATCTTTGAGCTTGAAGTTTCAATCTGGATTCTGGTGAGTAGCTCTATCCGGGTCACAGGCACATATGTAGTGAAATTAATTTTCTTGTAGAAAAGTTAGAAGCTCAGACCAGGAGACGGAGGAAGTTTTCCAAGCAGAAGTTCTTTTATTGCTTGTCACTGCCGTCATACCAACATAGTCTGACTTATTGAGTCAAACATTTTAATATTTTATATATATATATATATATATATATATATAGAATATATAATATTATGATATATATATATATATATTATATATATATATATATATATATTATATATATATATACATTAAAAGAGGGAGGGATTACATTGTGATGGTGGAAACTCGTATACAGGTTTTAGGAACCTGTATTAAAAGAGAGAGGGAAAAACCTATTCAAACCCTGAGACTCCAGAACAGGAATGACAGGACTCTCTCTTGCTGAGACAAAAGCTCGCGAGAGTCTCCAAGAGTTTCTAACATGTTTCATTTAACTTAAAATAGAAAGAAAACCCTAATAACCCACGGTCTAATCAGCATCTTGATATGCCACACCTGTGAAGTGGATGGATTATCTCGGCAAAGGAGAAGTGCTCACTAACATGGATTTAGACGATTTGTGAACAATATTTGAGAGAAATGGGCCATTTGTGTACATAGAAAAATCTTAGAATCTTTGAGTTCAGCTCATGAAAAATGGGGGCAAAACAAGTGTTATATTTATAATTTTGTTAAGTGTATATTTCTAGATATCTACTTGTATTTTAATGAAGAGGCAGAATAATATTAGAATTAGCATTAACAAATAATTAATGAATTATCAGTTACAGATAAATAGATAGACAGTCATAAATGCTTAAGCGTCATTTATTATAAAAACAACTCAGTAATTGATATATTTTTTTATTTTGGCAGATCAGCTCCTCCCATACTGTAATCACATCATCAGTGAAGCTCCTCCCACAACAATTCTCCAATAAATGCTGTAAATTCCCATCAGCCACAAGTGAAGACGAGCATCAGAGCATCAGGAAGAGCTGAAATCTGCAAAGACTGAGTTTATTAAAGAGGACAGTGAGAACACGAGTGATCCAGAACCTGCAGAATGAAACACACTGAAGATCCTGAAGAACAAAGAGGTTGGTGTTTATTCTTCATTCATTCATGATGCTGCTAAAGAACATTCATGTTAGAAACATTCAAACACTGTATTTTATATCTGGTTCCCAATTTGCAGCAACGTTACCAGAATTTTGGTCTTTTTTTTTAGGGATAATCAGTAAACACCAAGTTACTGATAAAGTTATAGAGATTCTTCTTACAGTAACTTTGGTAACAGGGTTGATGAATACAGTCAATGCTACAGTTTGTGTAAAAACTGAGACAATAGATTAAGATTATTTTCTTGTCTTCCTATTTTTATTTTTTTTATTTATTGATTATGTATTAAACAATAAGTAGACATGAAAGACAGAACAGCTACTACAGGAATGAAATTATATCAAATATTCATGTTAGAAACATGAATATTTGTGTTAGAAGCGAGATGTTTCAGAAAGTAGTGGAGATTGTTGCTGAAGGCCCTGACTGAAACCCCACGGTACGCCACTGTGTATATCAAATAATAATAACTAAAAAAATTAAAAATGAACTATCCACTCCCCTTGAAGACAAAACGTTTGTGTATATAAATGTATTGAATGATAAATGTTTTTTATTTCTCACAGAGTTATTCACTTGAGCTTGTGTTTCCCACTTTCACATGCGTATGAATGGAAGTCAGTGCAAGGAAAAGTCGTGTGAACGGCCATTAATAATTCAAATGTTTTTAGTCAAATAAATATCAATCTCAAAGTTGGTGTTAAAATCTGACAGTATTGTATATTTTAATGTTAATATGTTAGATAATTGTGTTATTGATCAAATATATTTAAAGTATCACTAAGTAACAATTTTCAACCTTCATAATATATTTCCAAGACCCTTGTGATGGTACATGACTTCAAAATAAGTTAAATGACACGTCTGCCATCGCCTGACGGGGTCTGTTCGCTTTTACTGGCACTATGTAGCTTCGGGTTTGGGTAGGAACCCGTGCACAAAAAGAACTACAAAATTCGACTGCTTTACGTCAGGGGCTACAATGTCATTATTTCATTTTTCTTCGTTTCTGATGTCACAATACATCATCCTTTCATGAAATCATGTAACATACTTACCTTGTCTGTGGACATCGTTCATTCTAAAGCCGGCGCTGGATAAACAGTGAGCGTGCGTGCGACGGTAGGCTAAATTATTTACGACAGCGGCAATGGACAATTTAGTTTCCAACCAGTAGGGCGACCGAAGAGGAAAAGTACTTGGTGTTACTTTAATAGTTCTTGCTAAAGAAACATAGGATTTGTGCCTTCTGATGTTTTTTTTTTTTAATAATTGGAAGATAAATTTTCCTCATTCATGGCATCACATTATAATATTTTATAGCAGTTGTCTACTTTCTACAATTACATCAGCGCTCAATTTCATGTCCTTTCAACATATAAGTGTATAAGATGTACTGAAAATTTAATTTAATAACTTTTTCTTTCATGTCAGACCTGATGGAAGAGAGCGAGGAGAGTGAAGAACTGAGTGAAGTGGAGGAGGAGAGAGAAGAACTGAGAGAAGTGGAGGAGAGTGAAGAACTGAGAGAAGTGGAGGAGGGACATCATGTCCCACCTGGAGGAAATCCCTTGAGTCGTTCAAAGACTAAACGGACATATTTAAAGAAAAGACGACCAAGAAATCTAAGACAACTGCATCAGTGTGAAATTTCCAAGAATCTACTGAGTTCACATGAGAGTTCACATGGAGAGAACCGTTCACTGCACTCAGTGTGGAAACAGTTTCCCAAGCAAATCTAGTCTTGAGCGTCACATGATGATCCACACTGGAGAGAAGCCACATGTATGCCATCAATGTGGGAAGAGTTTCACCCGATTAGATACTATTAAATTACACATGATGATCCACACCGGAGAGAAGCCGTACACATGTGATCAATGCGGCAAAACTTTTCTTTGGGCATCAGCCCTGAAGGCACACCTGACAGTTCATACAAAGGAGAAACCACATTCATGTTCTGTGTGTGGAAAGAGTTTTTCACTGCTGCACACCTTACATACACATCAGAAAACTCATACTGCTGTGAGAGAGTACATGTGCTTTGATTGTGAGAAGACTTTTGCTACAGCGGACAGGTTAAAACAGCACCAGAGGATTCACACTGGAGAAAAACCTTACAAGTGTTCACACTGTGACAAGAGATTCAGTCGATCAGAACATCTGAAAAAACATGAGAGGATCCACACTGGAGAAAAACCTTACAAGTGTTCACACTGTGACAAGAGATTCAGTCGATCAGAATATCTGAAAATACATGAGAGGATTCACACTGGAGAGAAGCCGCACACGTACCCTCGGCCAGCAGGTACAGCAGATTCTGCCAGTTGTTGCCTGGGTTACGGTCACTTACGTAAGTGTGGGGCGGAGCTATCAAATTAGGGGCGAGATCCTTTTGGGATGGGGTGTGTTTATTTTGGTGATTTCAAATATCAACATTGGCCAAAAGTGTTTTTCAAAAACTACTGATCCCACCTTTAATTCAAATGATTGTTCAATAATTTGAGATTTCAAAGATGCCCAGATTTCCCTCTCCCTAGTGTCACAACCTGGCTCAGAGTTTGTGACAAAGAAGCGGGACGCAAAACCTTAATCAAAAGATCACCAATTTATTTACCAAACAAAACCACAATTAAACACACAATGCCGGCAACAGCACAAAACAAACACGTAAAGGGAAAATCACGCAGGAGAGAGAATCAATATACCTAGAAGGCAATTTTAAGAATCCAGAAGAGGCAGACGACTATAAGAACAAAACAATTACCCTAACGGCAGCGCGTCCACAATTATATTGTCCACTCCATTCACATAGCGAACGTCCAAGCAATAGGACTGCAAAAACACTGACCATCGAATCAATCTTTGGTTCGGACACTGTAAAGAATTTAAGAAAGTCACCGGATTATGATCGGTAAAGACCACCACAGGAGCATTACCACTAACATAAACATCAAAGTGTTTTAGAGCCATAATCAGAGCAAGCGTCTCCTTTTCGATCACAGAATAATTCCCCTGGTAACGATTAAATTTCTTTGAAAAGAAACTAACCGGCCTCTCAATACCACAGTCATCCTCTTGCATGAGGACCGCCCCAGCCCCTACCTGGCTCGCATCCACATAGTGCTGGGCGGTTTGACCAAAAATGTATATCACGGTTTTTTTCAAAATTATGCCGGTTTTCCGGTTTATGACGTTTTTTTTTTTTTCATGCATAATCAGGTGTTCAAAGCATTTTCTACTGGTTGAGAGAGGAATTACTGCAATAAATTGACTTAGGATGGTCTATTTTACTGTCATTAGTGAATAATGTAGAATAATTCCACACTAGTAATACAGGTTTTGCATGGCCCTAGAAAGTTATGCTGTTGTTTACAAATAAGATGCAGTCATGATTCTAATGAAGTAAGGAATCAGAACGCAAAGACAATTGCAGTCAAAATACAGAACTTTTACTGTGCAAATTTCACTTTTTTATTTTATAAGAACCAATACAAAAAGTAGAAAAAACCTCCAAACAACAGACCTGCTCCTCTTTTTGGACGGCGCAGCAGAGAGAGCCCCGGCCGCGCGCGCGCGTGCACTCTCACGTCTTCAAACAACACGAGCGCTGTCTTGCGCATATTAATCCAAATCAATTGACAGACATGATAGTAAATGGTCGGAAGACTGTAGTTTCACGTGGAGCATTTGGAGATTTTTTAGAGATTAACGTTAGAGACTCTAGGTCTACACTCAATGAACAACATCTCAACACTAAATTATAAAGGCCTGTCTCATATAGACGCCTGTCTCAAATAGCCTACAAGCTGGTGCAGTTCGACGATTTGGGAAAATAAAAGCCTGGGCTATTATTTGAAGTTTTACGCTAGTTTGCAGCATACATCTTCCCTGTAACGCAACACCAGAGCACTGCTGTTTACCCTCGCCTCGCAGTTGCTGCTTAGAAGTGTGACATTGTAAGGGTCCGTCTGAAACAGTGTCGCGCGGCGCAGCGTAACGTCCGTTCCGAACGTTGTGTAATTAAATACACCGGTATGGCGGTTTATTCAAAATCAACATCGTGACGAAAATATAAACCGGTTTTCGTTTTGAACCGGTTTACCGCCCAGCACTACATCCACATACACCCTAACACCGGAGCGGTACATAAGAGCATTATGACATGTTGGAAGGCACTTTGACAAAAAGGGGACCAGAAAAAGTTGACTTTATCCTTCAACAAATCAGTGAGAGGTGCTACAACACTAGAAAAGTTTCTACAGAATGCTCTTTTTTTTTTTTAGTTGTTGGAACTAAAAACTGCTCCACCGCCTACATTTTTGCATTCACCGGACACACCTGACCCTGCCCAACTACTCGGCCAAGATAGGTCATGGTCGCCCTCGCAAACTCACACTTTGCGAGGTTGACTGTGAGCTTTGCTTCCGCCAAACGAGTAAACAATTCCCGCATACGTTCCAAGTGACTATCCCAGGTGTTTGAATAAATGACTACATCGTCAAGATAAACAGCGCAACCCTGCATGTCACCTACAACGTGATTCATGAGACGCTGAAAGGTCGCAGGTGAATTACGAAGCCCAAACGGCATTACCTTATACAAATATAAGCACTTTGGAGTAATAAACGCAGCAATCTCACGAGCACATCTAGACAAGGGCACCTGCCAGTAGCTTTTAAGGAGACAAGGGCTTAAGCCTTTGTTTGTGACACTGGGGGCAGGACGACAGTACAAGAAACGCCTTCATTTGATTGGCTGAAAAACCGAGGGAGTTGTGTGGGGGTGGGATGTCCCCACCAAAGCTGAGATTAAACCTACGCCCTTGAAACAGTAAATTAACGCTTAAAGAAAATAAGACAAATCATAATGGCTATCACTATCATGTTTTTATTTAACCTGTCAGTAGCCTACGTCTCGTCTCTTTATACCGGACTATCATAAAAAAAGGGAAAAAAAATTCAGGACCTTTCTCTGTTTCTTTGACTGAAAATATGTGTACCCTACTGAGAGTTGAGAGAGTGCTAAAGCCCCTCAGGTCATATTTTTGGCGGTATATTTGTAGAAATTATCATTCTTTCTAAATGTGCTGGGTTTTAAATATTCAAGTAAACAACAAAAATGACAACAAACGGTCACTTTTATCATGTTTGTTTTGCGATCACTGTTTCTAGTGAATTCTTTCTGATTAGTTTTCTGATAAAACTTCCATTTGTTGTTGAAAAGATGGGTTTAGTGTGACGTTGTTCCAGAGAGGCGTGTTAACGGCCGTGTTTTAGGGAAGCGCTGTGGAGCTTCTGGCCCAATGATGGAAACGTGGCTAATGGTATTATTGACATTGGTAGACGTAATTAATTTATAAAAAGGGATGAAACTGATTATAATATTTATAGCAGTTGTCTTTTAGATCAGAGCTCACTTTAATGTATTTCTGTCTGAATTATTTTGATGTACTGAAATTTAAATTAATATTTTTTTCCTTTCATGTCAGACTTGATGGAAGAAACGAGTTGAGTGAAGTGGAGTAGGAACATCATGTCAATCCTGGAGGAAAATCTTTGAGTCGCTCAAAGACTTAATGTAATTTTTTTAAAGAAAAGAGTCCGGAAATGTAATATATGACATATATGTCCCTATATCGCAAGTGACGCCGTCATATATGCTAAATATAAGACAATATATTGCTATCACATATATACATATCTCTAGATATATGTAGATATAGGTTTATAACATATATAAATTGTCCATATTAAATGAGTATATTGACATATATTAATACAATGTATATGATTATTTATATATATTATATATATTTCACTGATATGTTTAATTTATATATGCCAAATTATTTAAACAATACATACATTTTACAGGCTTATTGTTTTATATTAATTCATTCCTTGTTTTCCTTATTTAAACATCTTGAACTTTTAACAAGTCTACACAATTCACATTTCATTTAAATTTCTATCACATTTTAGAATTAGCACATTTTTTTATAAATACAATTATTTTTATTTATTTATTATTTTAACTGGCTCATAAAAACAAAACAAATACTAAACAAATTATATTTGCAAACTTAAATTTTATATTTTGTCAAATAATCAATAACCATATATCAATATAATCAATTTCTATATGTAAGAAAATACATACAAACACATTAATACATGCACTACATGCATAGCCTACAGAATAATACACAGTCTCCTACAAAGCTTTGGCAGAGCTGCAAACTGATGTCACTGATGTCAGATATGAAAAAAAAAAAAACGTTCCTTCATAATAAATAATTAAGAAAATTCATAATATAATCACATCTGTGCTGTTCCAAAGGCATGTAGAAAAACTTTCTATCAGGCCATTTAGCATTGCGTTGCACTTATAACGGTGACACAAAAAAACGTTGCACTTTTCTAAGCGTGTAAAATGGATAACTATATTGTATGGCAGAATACCATAGCAAGTGCTTGGGAGCACTTCGACTCGGCGCAGTAATATCATCTCTCGTGAAAAGTCCGCTCCCTCTCCTCCTCCCTCTCATTTCAACGGGAGCGGACTTTTCACGAGAGATGATATTACTGCGCCGAGTCGAAGTGCTCCCAAGCACTTGCTATGGTATTCTGCCATACAATATAGTTATCCATTTTACACGCTTAGAAAAGTGCAACGTTTTACTTTGTGTCACCGTCCTAGGTCGAGTTACACTACTCTAGTAACTGTATTTAAATAGGGAGAAAGTGGAGGTGTTTGGTCGCTTCTCTTCTTGGCCCGTATTGAATGAACAGGGCTGAGATAAGATCTAACAAAGGTTCGCGGCAAGACAGCGATTTAGTGCACGCACTGAGACGAGAGAGGAATGCATCAACTCATCTTAGTTAAGGGAATAACATAGTTTAATATGAAGAACCAGTAGAGTATCCCTTTAACATAATGACGACAGAGTTGCAATGGTTCCGCCTCCACGTTCGGTTCAGAGACGGGCTGTCACACATGCTCAGTATCTCCAGCTCTTCAGTTCTCTGTATCGAACGCGTCCGAAAGAAACAGTTTTCGGGTTCTGTAGTGGTGATTGAGAACCGCTGTACCTGTACGTTCGGTAATACGCGCATGCTCAGTATCAGCTGCTCGTGCTCATCACTTCTCTCAGCACTTGTCTCAGTTCAGTGAACTGTTGGAGTTACTGGAGTAACGTATTCTAAAGGATATTGTTTATTTCGAGTCAGAGGTGTCTGAAAGTGAGTAGTTGTGGATCAGCTCTGACGCAAGATGCGAACTGTTACGAACGATTCAGTCTGATTTGGTGTACTGGTTCAACCGGTTCACTGAAAAGAACTGGTTCAAAAGATCGATTCGTTCCAGAACCGGGCATCACTAGTATATAATATAGTTGTGTGTTCAGTGTTCAGTAGTTTTCTAATTTTGCGCAGCTTAACAATTTTTCTTTGTAAATTAAAACTGTTTTAATAAAGTTTTAATGTTTTAACTGTTTTACTGTATTACTTCTTTTTTGCTAACTGCACCGTTTAACATTTAAGGCTTAGGCATGTCATGTGCATTGCATTGCAAGTGTGTAAGTACACGTCCATAACCTATATTTAAAAATATGTAAGAAATTAATGAAAGCATGTTTTTCACATTTGTTTAGTTTACATCATACATCAATGCAAAATATATTGCAATTAATATACATAATATAAGAACATAACATATTCAAAATATATGTGCACACAATGTTTTTGTATATGCCATTTATATATTCCAAATACATTTATCAAAAATATATATTTTATTTAAAAAATATCATATATAAGTCTATATAAAAACATATTAGGGACACATATATATATATATATATACGGTATATATGTCACATATATGCGTAGTATATTGCTTACATACATGTGTAGTTTGTATATTGAACATTTATTCAAATATATATATGTCATGTATATTGATAATTATATATGTGACATATATATAAAAAACATATATAAAATATATGGGCTAGTTTTATATGTCAATATATGAAATTGTTCCATTTTCGAATAGGTTTTATATATGGGCAGATAAATATGTACATATATGTGATGCGATCTGGGAAAACCCACCACATGGTGAAATTTGACATATTACAGGTTTTGCGATCATATTAAAGCTTGGTTCAAGCCCTTTCCAAATCTGTTTTTATTTCTTTTATAGTTTGTCTGTAACAAAAGTTATGGTTATCTGAAGTCGGCTGATCGATGTGATTTTCAGAAATGGAATTTTGAGAAAAACAGGTTTAAATAACTGTCACGTCCTGCTAGCGGGACGACGGGCGCTCTTTTTTTTATTGCCTTTTTTTCATATCACATATTTTAGTAATCATCATAGATTAGGTATCATTCGAAAGCTTACAAACTCAAAATTCATCCTGTGAAAACCGTTTTGAAATTGGGCGATTGAGAGGCGAGCAAGGTCTTTTAAACGAGCAGCTTCAGACTCTGTTGTTCTCTTGTGCTCCGCATCACATAACGCTGGATAAAAATAAATAAATAAAAACTTGCGTGCCGTTGTAGTTTACACAGGACTGGCGGGACCTTTATTCTGTTATGTGGTTTATTTTGATAGGCGAAACTGTCTTTGTAGTGTTAAGAGAAGGAGAACTAAATAGCCGTTGTTGTTGTTTTTTTGCACCTCAGCTCCGCGCGTGTTCTTAAAGAGAAAGACACGTCTTTTCAGCTTGCCACTATAAATCGCTATTTTTCTGCACTAATCTAGTGAATTTTCACTAGATATACTCAGAGATGATAAACAAGATGTTATAGAATAATAATTTATTGAAAACCCAAATTTGACAATAAACTGACATTCAATCTATTTTTAGACTTTACTGAAAATGTACAAGCGCGACATCCGACGGGTTTTCCCAGATCGCATCACATATGTTTTCACTTTCTATGTGGATATATTTAATATATGTATATTTCATATACGTACATATATTACATTTCCGTATGGGGAGCCAAGAAATCTTTCGTCTGCACTCAGTGCGGAAAGAGTTTCACAAGCAAACAAAATCTTCAGCTTCACATGAGATTTCATACTGGAGAAAAGCTGTTCACTTGCAATCAGTGTGGAAACAGTTTCACAAGTAAATGTTATCTTAATAAACACATGATTTTCCACACTGGAGAGAAGCCGTTTAATTGTGATCAATGTGGGAAAGGTTTCACACAATCATCATCCCTTAAGTTACACATGAGGATCCACACTGGAGAGAAGCCACATGTATGCCATCAATGTGGGTAGGGATGGGACGGTATGAAAATTTCATATCACGATTATAGTGACCAAAGTTATCACGATTATCACGGTTTTGTTAAAATGAGATGGAAATGTTCAAAAAGAACTGATGCTCACACTGAAAACATTTCAACAAGTTTAAAATTTGAAAATCAACAAACAAAAAATAAATTAGCAGCTATATGCACTTTTTAAGCATAAACATTATATTAATATTAACACCGTGAGTGAGAGGTATAAGTTTTCCTAGTGCAGGTTTTAATGAACCCGTCATTAAACCCTATCATTAATAATGATAATATTCACTCACTTATGGATGTGTGTATGACTGAATATTATAATTATTAATAAATAATAAATCACTTTCTCTCTAACACGCACGCGCACACACACACTTAAAATGAACAAAATATGTTGGTTGGGTCAGGGTGACTAAATTATTGTAATACTTATGACGACTTGTCAATAGCAATGCATTATAACAAGGCGCACATCATGTCTCGGATCACAGCGGACGCGATGGTTTCATTGATTTAATTTTCAATAGGCTACAATCAAAACTGAGACGCAAGACAGGCTACACATTTCAGAGTAATTTAGTGTTAATACTACTACAATATTGTTGTAGTGATCTCATTTTCTTTACGATTGATTTGGACACTGTAACTTGTATAATGGATTTATAAACCAGTAAGATTTATAAACATTAAGTTAATCACAATTCAATATCATGTCCCTGAAATTATTTTTTAAATAATTGTGGTAAAAATAAAAAATGTAACGTTAATTAGCTTACTATAAATGAATAGAATAGTACATTATCCCGTAAATGTCACCCTTAATAGTTTGAATATTTTCTTTCGTCTTGGCTTAATCCACTTGCTGTAGCAGCTAAAACTTTTCTCTTCCCGGAAGCTTTGCAATAATTACAAGTGAGATAGTGAAATAATTCATATCCAATCAATATTTTGTCTAATTATTTGCCCAAGTTAGTTGTGGTATTAAGGTAAAAGTTAACTCAGTGGGTGGTTGTCACGTAACGTTAGATGACTTAACTTAGCAGATTTGACGTTTTTCCCCTTTTGCAGCGACTTTCCTCTTGCAAGATTTGCAGGGTGCCCATCCTTGATTAAATTGCCCTCGGGACTCTTGTAATAGCCAAAATACGACCATACCTCCGATTTTGTCCTCTTGGATGGCTGAAAAATCTCCCGTGCGCTGTCACTGCCTTCCGCCATGTCTTCTCGCGCAAAAAAACGACATTGCATGCGCGCGCCTGCGTCAGACTGATTCTGGCTGGACAGGATTTACCGCGAGTTTTTAAAATCACGATAATCAAACACGGTTTTTATGATAATTCAATTTTAAACAATAATACTAACCGCCAGGACATTTTATCGTGGTTTATCGTGAAACCGGTAATCGTCCCATCCCTAAATGTGGGAAGAGATACATTCAATCAACACAACTTAAGGAACACATGAAGATCCACACCGGAGAGAAGCCATTCACATGTGATCACTGCGGCAGAACATTTATTCGCCAAAATTCCCATAAGAGACACCAGAGAGTTCATACGAAGGAGAAGATTCATGTTCTGTGTGTGGAAAGAGTTTTTCACTACGGCAATCTTTATGGCAAACTCACACTGGTGGGAGAGAGTACATGTGCTTTGAGTGTGAGAAGACTTTTACTACAGCGAGCAGTTTAAAACTGCACCAGAGAATTCACACTGGAGAAAAACCTTACAAGTGTTCACACTGTGACAAGAGATTCAGTGCATCAACAGATCTGAAAAAAAAAAAAAACATGAAGCACACTGGAGAAAAAGTAGAAAAGAAAAAGTAAAGAACTTTTACCACAGAATGTCTGTAAAATTAATAGCCAATTGGCAGATAAGAAATCTCAGTAAAACTAGCAGAAGTGGGAGGGGTAACTCGATTTACGCATTGTCGTCACCTTCCTGTCACCATATGCATATTACATTGTAGGGCTGGGCGATAAAACTATAATGATAATTATCGCGATATAATTTTTCTCGATAAAACGATATCAAGGTCGATAAATGTTCGATAATGTGTATGCGCCAAAAGCGGAACGAAACTAATTTGAACCGCGAGCCACACGGACCATTTATCCGCTCAGCTCAAAGTCCAAACAGTAGCGCGAGCTCACTAGAGCAGACGCGTTAACTCTGATCGTCTCGCTCACGAGATCCAGTGAGAAGTGCTTGAGTTCAGCGAAGAACACAAATGTCTCAGTTTAAAGGCAGATGAAACAGCGCTGACAAACAGGAGAAACACTGTGCGCAATGATACAGTCAGACTCTGAATTGGTACGGAATCCATTTAGCCTACCATGGACTTATTGTAATGTTAGCCTATAGTATAATTAACTGCACCATGACATGTGGGATATACATATTGAAATGTATTATTATTAATGTAGACAATGTATTAAATGAATAATGGAATATAATTACAGTATTTAATAATTTAACTACTAGGCTACTGTTTTTCATACAAATACCATAGAAACCATAACGTTACATTTTGCCATGATAGTGAGGTGCTAAGTTATAGGCTATTCCTGGTTTTATCTGTGGTTATTATGATCTAAATGCATGATACTGAATGACCAATGGTTCATTTTAATAAAACTCAAAACAGTCAGAATATTACATTTGACCAAATAAAAATATGGTTGTTTAATATATATTTTTTTAAACAGATGTTACTGGTTTTGTTAATTAACATAAATTTAACATAGTGAGGTGACAGTAAATCTGCATCCTAACTCAAGCTAATACTACTACTGTCAAATATGCATTTTGAGACAAAACATGTAATATTAATATTGCTGCCTGCACTGCAGTGCCAACTGTGCTGAAGAAATATTTTTCTATTCAGATATTTATTTTAAGGAAAAATTACAAATTTTTGAATGTTCTACCTCAGATTTGTGAAATGTTCTCCTGTTTGGCAAGTGTTTGTCATGATATGTTCTGACAATAAAGAGTAGTTTAAAACCACAATTAACGCTCTGGTTTCTACAACTTTCACTTAGGAGCAAAAATCTGCCTTTAAACTTGAAAGAAATAAAGATTTGTCATTTATCGTGATAATTATCAATATCGACTGATATAAAAAAAGTGATTTTTTTTTTTTTTGGCCATATCGCCCAGCCCTATTACATTGCTTCCTGATTTCATGTGCACAAACACATATAACCTGTGTATATACACTCACCTAAAGGATTATCAGGAACACCATACTAATACTGTTTTTGACCCCCTTTCGCCTTCAGGACTGCCTTAATTCTACGTGGCATTGATTCAACAAGGTGCTGAAAGCATTCTTTAGAAATGTTGGCCCATATTGATAGGATAGCATCTTGCAGTTGATGGAGATTTGTGGGATGCACATCCAGGGCACGAAGCTTCCGTTCCACCACATCCCAAAGATCCTCTATTGGGTTGAGATCTGGTGACTGTGGGGGCCATTTTAGTACAGTGAACTCATTGTCATGTTCAAGAAACCAATTTGAAATTATTTGAGCTTTGTGACATGGTGCATTATCCTGCTGGAAGTAGCCATCAGAGGATGGGTACATGGTGGCCATAAAGGGATGGACATGGTCAGAAACAATACTCAGGTAGGCCGTGGCATTTAAACAATGGGTTTTTTTGGAAAGGTAATATGTGTAGGGCAGAGATGTTCACAAGTCATTTTTTGGAAGTCCAAGTCAAGTCTCAAGTCTCTGAGCTCGAGTCCAAGTCAAGTCTCAAGTCTTTGAGGGGCAAGTCCAAGTCAAGTCTCAAGTCTTTTGCCACGAGTTCAAGTCAAGTCAAGTCTCAAGTCTCTCTTGCCATCTGATCTGTCCCTAACACTGTATTGTTAAATCTTATGAATTCAGAGCATGTCCTGTAGCTGCTACCATCCATACAGTACAGAATCAAAATCAGTTGTATGGGGTCTACTGCAATGCAATCTGAAGAAACACAAATTAAGAACCGTTTCAATTTCATAACTGTATTTTTATTGGTTATGCACCAAAGAATACATGTTTGTCTTATGTCAGACAAACTTTGTTTGTCATTCTATTTTCATTATTATTATCACATATTAGATGTGGAAAAATAGATATGGATTAGAGGTGGGCATAGATTAATTTTTTTAATCTAGATTAATCTAGATTAAAATGGCTCATTTGAATTCTCCCGAAGGCATTCAGAATATGTGTGCTACCCAAATAATGACTAAAAGTAAGTATTTGAGAATAGTTCGCCTCGCGTAGGGATGTGAATTTCTGCCAAAAATGCCATTCGACAATCGAGGAGCAAAAGTCGAATATCGTTAAAAAACAAAAACAAAAAAAACGCAGTGCCAGAAAGGGAGGCCAATTTCATCTTTAGCGATTTGTCATCAAACAAACTGTTTATTAATTGAACAAGTAACATGTTTTTTTTAACATAGTAATTGGAAGAAGAAAAAAAAAACAATACGCACGACAGTCAGTTTTTACATCGCCAATGCTCGTTAGATCAAAAAATAATGTCATCATATGTAATAATGATTTTATGTGAACCTGCCTTGTTACTGCAATAGCCTCCTTTTTAAACAAATTAGTTTCAATCTATGTAAACTATTCGTGTGATTATGCCACTGCGCAATACACACACATTACCGCGGGATGGCGGGTGTTCATTTCATAAACTGTGGACATTGGTAGCTAGCTTATTTAACCTGTTAATCAGTGCGCCGCCGACGCTCTGAAGCGTTTTTTTGTAGCCTATAAATTAATGTATGTCCAAAACCCGGATAATGTCATACTTTTTAGTAGTGCTATCGTGGCGTAATGATCTGTTTGGTTGTAAAATGTATATTACCTGAATGAAATGAACTCGAATGTATCGTCCTGTGGAATCATTCATTCACAGACAGCTTACGAAGATGTTCAACTGATAAAGATCTTCATCGCTGGCAAAGATATGATGCATTTGCAGATTTGCTTTCCCTAGACTAAACTGTAGATCCACGGCCACTTCATCCAACACTCTTGATGTTTTTCTGTACACACCCTCAGTGGATGAAAGGCTTTATTCAGACCAGTGCGTGGGAACTGAATGTCAACTGATTTGGACATTTAACAGATCTGACAAAATTTTGATGCAAGTTTGAACAGAATGATCAAAAGATGGATTCATAGTAATGACTGCTCAGCATACAAGGGTAGGCGCTTGAATAAATCATTTAACAACTATTGCATTCTATAAGGAGAACTCCACATAAGTAAGTTTTCACTGTGATACACCACAGGAAATACCTCTGCCGATCTGTGCAGGCGGTTCATTATGTCATTAATTAGATATGGGAAAAAATATTCGAAAAGCTATTTATGATCCACAATATAACGGCGAATTTTTTATCAGCGAATAGATCTTCGTTACGCAAGCCTTACGGAATAACCAGCACTAATAATGGGATATCATTTTATAGTAAATCAAAATATACTGTATATAGCTTTAATGTATAAATAAGTTTTTTTTTAAATAATATTAATAATTTTATAAAGAGATACAAATTTATATTAGACTTGATACCTAATCTTGAGACAGACTTACAAGACAAGTCTTTATACTGCGAATTATATTAATGTCACTGGTGGACTGCTTATATTGAACGATCTATCGTGAGAATCCACGCAACCGAGGTAGTGTTTGTGGTTCATGATGTTGCTCATGTCGAAGATGATCATCTCTGTGTTCTGTCTGAGACTCAACCTCATGTTGAAAAGTGAAATA
The DNA here is from genome assembly GCA_036326025.1 of Chrosomus eos. NCBI lineage: Eukaryota > Metazoa > Chordata > Actinopteri > Cypriniformes > Leuciscidae > Chrosomus > Chrosomus eos. Next base: position 3,190,494 of record CM070821.1, read on the forward strand.
ATTATTAGGTCTATTCCGCACATTGTAAATGTTAAGACAGAAGTAAGTTAATGTCACTCATTGTCCAATCTCATGCTATCGTAACTAACATGGGCAGAAGTTTGAAAAACAGTAGTTGAATGCTACCAAAGAGGCCTCCAAGTGAAAAACAGTAGATCTTAGGTTGAAAGTGGAAATATAAATAGTCAACTGAGATAGTGCCCTCACTGAAGCTGAATGCAGTAAAATCAAAAAAGGACATATTGCAAAGCAATGTGTCAGCTGAACGTTAAATGATCATCAGGTTCGTAAAGACAGAGCATGAAAGACTTGCTTTCTGGGCAGTAGTCAACGAGCACATGGTGATTGAATGTCAATTGAATGGTCCAAATATTGAGTTCACGCTCGTTATTCTGGCGCAGCTTCCCAATCAAATTTCTCAGCTAGCATTCATGGCAAAATCCAGCCGCCTGCACAGTCTGTATGAGACCGCGTTAACAGGCCAATGTTTAGGGACATTCATCACACTCGTAATGGACGAAACGGTTGCCCAGCCTGTTTGTTCTGCACCGAGAGGCGTCAATTCGTCATTACGTTGTGCATCAGTTCAGTGTTATCTTAAGTGATTATTTTAGTCAATAATCTTAATAGTGATATTTTTTTACACGACGCATGTTCTCTTCGAAAGTTAATTAACCCAAAACGTGTAAAATGTCATTGTAATAAGGATGTTATAATAGCAATTTAATTTTGGAATTCCTCAGTAGTGATATATTTCCCACTTCCCATTTCTACGCAACAGCACGTAATGTTTGTGTTTTATGGACTTGATAGTGTTTCAACACATTCTGTCATAGTCAATCATCACTCTATCTGTCCAATTTTCACACCATCTACTAATACACACCTCACAACGACTAGTTCAATAGATGGTCATCACGTACAGTATTAATGCACATCAGACTTACATCACTCTCTCTGAACCTCAAAACTTAACTACACACATTACTCACATCCTCTTTTGCTAATGTAACTGTGTTTTTAGTTGGTTGGAGAAGAACAGGACAGCATTCGGCAGTTTCACTGATCTTGTATTCCTGATATACACAAACACATGTAATCAGCCTCTTAGTGAGAGTCGCCCTCGTTAACTCTCTCACTGCATCACCAATGCAAAGAGGAATATTCACAAAATGCATATAACAGAAAACATACCTGATATACACAAACAAATGTAATCAGCCTCTTAGTGAGAGTCGCCCTCGTTAACTCTATAAAACATATGTGATGTACACTTGTCACATGTGCTCTCATTTCACATTAAGGCCTAGATACAAAAATATCACTTTATCGGGATGAAATGACAAAAATAACCACACATATAGGTAAAATAATATTATACACATGAATTAGAGTGAAAATCTAGACATAAAAGCAACAATTAAAATTAGGATTAAAGATGATTATCGGGAGCCCAAAATAACCTCACCTCTCACTGCATGACCAATGCAAAGAGGAAGAGGAGGGGACAGAACAGGAAATTATATTGACTCATGACATCACATCAATTAAAGGGAAAGGTACTCATTTCACTTAGGCAGTCATATCAGGTATATATAAACAAACAATTTTGTGAGAATTCTAATAAACTATACATACATTTAAAAGTACACTTTATTACACTCACCCCTCAGAATTTACACAAAATTCCCAGAGTATAATAAAAAAAAAAACTGGTCACTAGTATTACATGGTCCACACTTTAAAAACAGTGAAGACACAGCATAAAAAGCTACCCAAACGAAAGGGATACAAATATGAAGAAAGTTGGCCAAACTTCAACACATATTGTAGGCATTACCAAAGTGACCATTACACTTTGAAAAATCTCAGACCAGGTACTTAAACAGAACCAATACGCATAAGAAAATGCAAGAATTGACACCTAATATTGTCAAAGACAGTGGAAAGAAGAAGAAAAAAAAAATAGACTGATCTAAACATGAATAACAGGAGATACAGACTCCATACCAAGTAAGGTTTCGAGTTGAACCATTGACTCTAAAGGGTTCATTGGCAGAGACAGAGTTTGGGGAGAGTGGATAGCACCAGCCACAGCCACAGTAATATCATCAGTCACTGACACAGCAACTTGTGCATGTGGCTCCTCTTGATTGGACAACTGAGAACGCATTGTGTTGATCAAGTTGTTGTGTGCACATCCCACCTTCTGCAGGTGCAGGACAAAAAGAACTACTGAATTGAAAAAATTAAATGTCCGCAACACTGCTATTTACTCCATATTTAATAAAAAAGGCAACGTTTCGACCCTACTGGGTCTTCTTCAGGCAACTGGCAAAACACATTTGATTCAGAGTTATTCAGGCCTACATAACTCTGAATCAAATGTGTTTTGCCAGTTGCCTGAAGAAGACCCAGTAGGGTCGAAACGTTGCCTTTTTTATTAAATATGGGAGTAAATAGCAGTGTTGCGGACATTTAATTTTTTCAAAACAACTGAGAACGCACCCATGAAGTAGTGCGGACATCACCACAAGTAGCAACATTGGAGATGTTTGACATAGAGTCTGCATGTGAGAGTTCCTCAGCCTCATTCTGCCCATCATCTGCGTGCCCAGCAGAGTCAATTTCGGCAACGTAGAAGGACTCACCACTGCCTGTCTGCTCAGTTAGACCACCACAGTGTGCTGCATCAGATGTCTGTGAAGGTACACTACAGGCAAGTGTTTCAGCAACCTCATGATCAGAACGAACCATTTCTGGTTCAAGCAGCGGGAGGAAGTTCACCTGAAGAAGAAGATTTTGATGCACTATTCTCTCATTACCAGCTCTGTCACTGATCTTATAGACATGTATGGAAGGCTTTGAGTCAACAACAGTGTGCATGACTGGCTCCCATTTGTCAGCAAGTTTTCTTTTCCCTCTACAACCCTTGTTAGCCACAAGCACTTGGTCTCCGACAGCTAGAGGTAGGCCTTTAGCTCTTTTGTTGTACTGGCTGGACTGGTGTTTTTGTTCCACAACAGCATTTTTCTGTGCTAACGCCATGGCAGACTGGAGGTTGCTGACAAAATATTTGACATACTTGTCATAGTCACAGATTGTCTTATCCTGCAGGACACTGCGGAACATGAGGTCAACTGGCAATCTTGGTACCCTACCGAACATCAGGTAAAAAGGGGCGAAACCTGTTGTTTCGTGTGCTGTGGAGTTGTACACAAATGTCATGGTCTGTATCAACTGTGGCCACCTCTGCTTAGGCCTAGGTGGAAGAGACCTCAGCATATTTCCTAATATCCTGTTGAAACGTTCGGTACCACCATTCCACATTGGGTGGTAAGGGGTGGTTCTCGACTTGTTAACTCCAGCCAGTTCAAGGAGCTCGGCAATCAACTCGCTCTCAAAGGTAGCCCCCTGGTCAGAATGGATGCGTTGGGGAAATCCATAGACACAGAAAAAGCTGTCCCAGAGTTTCTTAGCCGCTCTTTTCGCTGTCTGGTCTTGACACGGGAATGCATGCGCCAGCTTTGTTAAGTGATCCGTGACTACTAAAACATCCACAGATTTGTTGTTCTGATCTTCAGCAGACCAGAAGTCAATGCAAAGGAGCTCCAGTGGGGCTGTGGTCTTAATACTCTCCAAAGTGGCTCTCGCTGCAGGCTCTGGAGTTTTGCTGAGGACACACCTGGGACATTTCTTCATGTAATCACGCACATCACGCTCCATGTCAAGCCATAAAAACCTCTGACGGGTCAAAGACAGAGTACGAGGCTGCCCTTGATGTCCAGCCAGGTCGTGAACACCCAAAAGAGCCTCAGATTTCAAGGAGTCAGGTAAAACGAGTTGGAACTTCCTGTGCTTGGTGAGCGGGTCTTTAATAGCTCTGTACAGGATTCCATTGAGCAAAGAAAGCTTGTCTCACTGCTTCATAATTCTCAGCACACACTGTTTATCATTGGCACGCTCACGTCTTGATGGTCTGCGCTTCCTGCCGACATAATAAGACACTCTAGCAATGACAGGGTCTTTGTGCTGATGTTTTTGTAAGTCTATCAGTGAAAGAGAATGAAACACTTTCTCGTCTCCACTGATTAAAGAGTTGAGATGTTCTGCAACCGATGCTGCTCTACATTCAGTTCCTGTTTCCCATTCATCACAGGACGACAAAATTGAAGACACGTCATCAGTGGACATTGATGTATCCAGCCCAACATCAAGCGGACCTGATCCTAATGTTTGCGGTTGGCAGGTAAGACAGAACACCTCTTGCACATTTCCATCCTCTACACAGTGTACTTGTCACAACAGTTTGGAATAAGGCACGGACAAAAGCCGCTGACTCACTGGCCTGACAAATGGATTCCTACTGAGCGCTAGTATTGTAGTCAAGACCACCTAACCCGAGACCAAGACAAGACCAAGACCAGAGTGTATCGAGACCGAGACAAGACCAAGACTTTTAAGGGCCGAGACCAAGTCGAGACCAAGACCGAGGGAGGGCGAGACCGAGACCAAGACCAAGACCATCGCCCCACACTACAAAAAATTTGTAACATGATCAAAAGAGCTTCTCAAATTGATCTGAAAGATCCACATTCCCATAAAAATACATGGCCTAGATATTAAACACTCAAAGTTTAAATAAACATAACCATCTTTATTCAATACTCCTGGGTGACTTCCATCATGTAGTACAGTATGCAAAACAATTATTCATTGTTCATCACTAAAGTCTTCACTTTTCTCCACCTTTTATAAACAATACATAAAGTTATGTTGTTTTTAAACCTACAAAAATCCTTTTTTAAACGTATTTTAGCACAATTCACAACCAGCGGTAATTCAGGAAAAAATATCCGAATGCTCCACATGAAACTATGGTCTTCCGACCTTTTACCATTGTGTCGATTTATTTTTATTAATATGTGCCATGCAAGACAGCACTTAGGAGACGGTGAACCCTTGTTTATACTTTCGCCTGGCTCAGAAGAGAAAGAGTGCGGGCGCGACCGGGGCGTTTCTCTCTCTCTCTCTCTCTCTCTCTCTCTCTCTCTCTCTCTCTCTCTCTTTCTCTCTCTCTCTCTCTCTCTCTCTCTCTCTCCTTGTCACACACGCAGCAGTTCATCTACATTTCTCATCGATCGTTTTACATCTAATAAAAGCAAGGATGTTAACAAAAAAAATGAGACAATATACTGGCAATTTAGTGATATTTTTTTACAGTTATGGTCTTGACTGGTCTTGAAAAAAAATCGCGAGTCCTCAATGTCCGAGACCGAGACAAGACCGAGACCAAATGCGGTCGAGTCCGAGACGAGACCGAGACCATCAAAAAGTGGTCTCGAGACCAGTCTCGAGACCAAGACGGTCTCGAGAACTACAACACTACTGAGCGCATCCGCCACCACGTTGAGTTTTCCAGGAACGTATTTGATCTCAAAAGAATATGGAGCAAGTTTTGAGACCCAGCGCTGCTCACGTGCATCCAACTTCGGGCTTGGTCATAATGTATGTCAGCGGATTATTATCTGTCCAGACAGTAAACTCATGTCCCTTAAGCCAGTGACTGAACTTGTCACACACCGCCCATTTCAGAGCTAAGAAATCCAGTCTGTGTGCAGGATATTTAGTTTGGCTGCGGCTCAAAGCCTTGCTAGCAAACGCTATCGGTCTTGCCTTGTCCTCACCAGCAGGGATCTGAGAAAGAACTGCACCTATGCCATCCAATGAGGCGTCGGTACAGAGAAGAAAAGGACGCTCAAAATCAGGATGAGCCAGCACCACGCTGTCAACAAGGGCCCTTTTTAGCTCATCAAACGCCACATCACAGTCAGGGGTCCAGTCCTGGGGTGTCAACTCCCGAAAAGTGCCTGCTCTCATGCGACTACCAGCAGCTTTCACTGAGCGTTTCTGGCCAGTTGTTAAGTTAAATAAAGGTCTGGCAATGCGTGAGCAACTTGGAATGAAGGATTGGTAGTACAGGACCATACCAAGAAATGATCTGATCTTTTTTTGTGAAGGTGTTGTAAGGGGTATACAGTCAAAGACCCAGAACCAGATATGAAGAATGAAAACCCGGAGTCAGACTTATAAAAAATGAAAAAAAAGTTTTACTGAAGATAGTTTGCAGTTTCATCAGCAGAAGTCAGCTTCAATACTCACACAGGAGTTCGTAGGCCGCCTCGCTTACAGTTACATAGATCACAGCAGTTATACCATTTTCAAGGTCTAAGCTACGTCATTGCTTACAGGTTGAATGGTTCTCATTGGCGAAGAAATAGATAAACACAGTAATTTTCCACACATATACAGATAGACGGAAACCATCGATTATGCAGCTGACACATTCGGACCCACGTCATGACCTACCAGGTCGCAGATTTGGGTTTGATGAGCGCCAGCATGTCTCGAACAACAATTCACTCAATCTCCAATAATGCCAGTGGTTCTGTAACCAAGAAGACTAACACACACACCGACACACAGCTTTTCCAAGGTTGGATTTGACCAGGCTCAAACTATAAACATTAGAGTCATCTCAAAACATCATCAAGATAATGCATTCTTTCTCTCAACTTTAGTCTAACTGGAAAGTAAGGCTTTAACAAAGAAATGGTCCCTTAAAATATTGGCTTCAATGACCCCTGTATGTTTTAACACGTTGAAGACCTTTCTCAAACACAAAACAAGTCCCTATTTCATTTCTGGAAGCCGGGATAAATACGCAAGCACTGTTAATGCATTCAGATATCAAATACATACATTAAAGAATACATGAAAAGATCATTTCAGTAATTATACTGGTAACTTCTATAAAAAAGTAAAATCTCACAAGCCTAGAGAAATCATTCAACTCATTTAATATTTAGAAAGAAAAATATTGATTAATAACTTGATTATAATTACTCATCATTACATATACATTGAAGCAGCAGTGGATTCCAATCCACCCCCTTCAGTCCCCCGTTTTAGACCAATGTGGGGTCCAATACCACCACATCTGGTCTATCAATAAAGGCTGCTTCAAAATGTTGGGTTTCTGACCTATGCTCCTCGGTCAGGTTAATTTTTGTTTATATAAAACAGACAATATTTTTTTCCTTCAAGGACTTAACATGAACAAAATATCCCTCAAAATATCCCTCATATCCAAGATAGTATATTATTCTCCAGAACCTTTGGACATACATGTCTTTACATCTTATTAATTTTGGTATTATTATCAACATAACTGATTACAAAACAAGATATATTTATTCTCTGAAAGCCGGGCTAAATAAGCAAGCACTGTTGCTGTAATTCCTAGCATGGGCTAGACCCGCAGTCACTACTCAGATCCTAAATAAAGACATTGTCTATAATCATAAATACACGAATATATTAACTAGTTTTTATAACTATAATTTTCAAATCCTTTTATTATAAACAAAGTTGGATGGTTAATCCATTATTTTCACTACCCCCTTTATAGATCCTTTAGGTTCAAAACACAATGGTTGTCAAAAACTAAAACTAAAATAAATAAACGACAAAAAGAAAAAGCATGTAAATAAATTCCAACATCAATTCAATATCTACTATTTCCTGAATATTACTGATGAGCTGATAAAAAATTAGGCTACTGTTCACATGTGTTTTACTACTAAAGTATTGAAATATAGTAATAATTTAGTACTTTCTCCTGTTATTGTTGGTTTCCTCTTTTCTCATCATTTGGAATGAGAAAGAAAAAAAAACATGCAAATAAGTTCAAACATCAGTTCAATATCTACTATTTCCTGAATATTATGAAATTCAAGAGGGCCGCCCCTGATGACGTCATAATATGCAAATTAGATTAGTATATTTACACCCCAAATAATATTTCAGTCATCCCCAACATTTTTCAAATTTACAGTAGATCTCTATCTTTAAGCCCTTTCAAGCCACAAGCTTTTGAAAAATTGATGTCAAAATCCAGCATTTTTTTTAAAAAACCTTGGCGCCTAAAGAGTTAACAGGGATTAACGTGATATGAAGAGAAGGAATGTACAAAAGCTTTATTAAGCAGAATGGGGAATAATATTTTAGTGGTAAGACCCATAATAGTTGATGTAAGCACTTTAAGTCTTTACTGAAATTATCCTTCAGTTTATGGTCACATAGCATTTACCATTTTAATTGTATAACATCTTATACCCTTTATACCCTTATACCTTGTTTGTTTCAAAAATTGAAATAAAATAAAACAAATTCGTGCCTGACGTTGTGTGCTGGTGTGTGCCTGACGTTGTGTGCTGGTGGGTGGCTGACGTTGTGTGCTGGTGTGTGTGCCTGACGTTGTGTGCTAGTGGGTGGCTGATGTTGTGTGCTGGTGGGTGCCTGACGTTGTGTGTTGGTGGGTGGCTGACGTTGTGTGTTGGTGGGTGGCTGACGTTGTGTGCTGGTGTGTGTGCCTGACGTTGTGTGCTGGTGGGTGCCTGACGTTGTGTGCTGGTTGGTGCCTGACGTTGTGTGCTGGTGTGTGCCTGACATTGTGTGTTGGTGTGTGCCTGACGTTGTGTGCTGGTGTGTGCCTGACGTTGTGTGCTGGTGGGTGCCTGACGTTGTGTGCTGGTTGGTGCCTGACGTTGTGTGCTGGTGTGTGCCTGACATTGTGTGTTGGTGTGTGCCTGACGTTGTGTGCTGGTGTGTGCCTGACGTTGTGTGCTGGTGGGTGCCTGACGTTGTGTGCTGGTTGGTGCCTGACGTTGTGTGCTGGTGTGTGCCTGACATTGTGTGTTGGTGTGTGCCTGACGTTGTGTGCTGGTGTGTGCCTGACGTTGTTTACTGGTTGGTGCCTGACGTTGTGTACTGGTTGGTGCCTGACGTTGTGTACTGGTTGGTGCCTGACGTTGTGTGCTGGTTGGTGCCTGACGTTGTGTGCTGGTGTGTGCCTGACATTGTGTGTTGGTGGGTGGCTGACGTTGTGTGCTGGTGTGTGTGCCTGACGTTGTGTGCTGGTGGATGCCTGACGTTGTGTGCTGGTTGGTGCCTGACGTTGTGTGCTGGTGTGTGCCTGACGTTGTGTGTTGGTGTGTGCCTGACGTTGTGTGCTGGTGTGTGCCTGACGTTGTGTGTTGGTGTGTGCCTGACGTTGTGTACTGGTTGGTGCCTGACGTTATGTACTGGTGTGTGCCTGACGTTGTGTGCTGGTTGGTGCCTGACGTTGTGTGCTGGTTGGTGCCTGATGGTGTGTTGGTTGGTGCCTGACGTTGTGTGCTGGTTGGTGCCTGACGTTGTGTGCTGGTGGGTGCCTGACGTTATGTACTGGTGGTGCCTGACGTTGTGTGCTGGTGGGTGCCTGACGTTATGTACTGGTGGTGTAATCTAAATAATCTAAATAACTATATAAATGCTATGCTAAATAGATGCTAAAATACTCTATCCTGATCGTTTTTCAATACTCGCAATTCCAACTCCTTTTTTTTTACAGTCTATGCTCCTGACTCGTTACAGTGGTTTTTGACGAAACAATAGTTTTTATACTGCCATGGGCGTGGTAGCTCGTACCAAGGGCGTGGTGAGCTAGAATCTGCCTACGTCAGCTCTCACCGCTTACGTCACAAACTACCGCAAACAGCCAATAGGAAAATTCAACTGCAGTAGCCCTCGTTCAACCTGAAGAGGGCAGCACTCAGACGTTTTTACACCATATATTGTAGAATTAAAACACTTTATACACAAATGTCAAAAATGTTACTCGAATCAATGAACAGTACTAATAAAGCCCCATTCATACAGATCATTAACTAAAAAAAGTTGGTTTAGGGTTTAGTTACCCTTTAAACTCACCATTGAATGGCGTTTTACCTGCAATTGGGCGTTGTTAAACTCACCGAAGAATGCGGTTGCACACCATGTGTGTTGTTAAACTCACCGCTGTTTGATCTGTTCCCCTCCACACTCGAACGTAAACTTAGCTGTTTTTAATTTATACTCAGACATCTCTGCGAATTATTGACTGGCGTAATAATCACGCGACACAACGCATCGATAATCAAATTCGTTGCCAACTCTTTTAATAATTGAATTGTATCAATTCGTTGCAGCCCTAGTCCATATAGCAACCAAAACGTTTAAGTTTCACATTATTCTGCCGAGATCTGAAAAATCTTCGCAACAACGAGCAAGCGAGTGATTAGATGAAAATAAAATAAAATATATATTTCTCGCTAGAAATGTAATCAAAATTTATTTTTATGCAGAAACTAACTCAAAATATTGATTTTTCTCACTAAAAATGAGAGAAATGTCCGCCATGTTTTTTTGTTCTCACGGCCGAAATCTTGAAAGTCACGTGACCTGTACGAAAAGAATAGGCAAAAAAAATTTAACAGTCATACAATTCAAGTAGAGGGCCATTATTGTAACCCCTCTACGTTTTGCACTTTGGACCAACGTAGTCAGGGTACATTTTTATATGAGACAGGGTTGAAAACAGACAAATACAACATTATGTATACCCATTCTTTCGTTTAACTGTTTTAAATGTATCTATATATATCTAAAAGTGATGAAGTGCTTGAATGTTTCTAACATGAATGTTCTCCAGCATCATGAATGAATGAAGAATAAACACCAACCTCTTTGTTCTTCAGGATCTTCAGTGTGTTTCATTCTGCAGGTTCTGGATCACTCGTGTTCTCACTGTCCTCTTTAATTAACTCAGTCTTTACAGATTTCAGCTCTTCCTGATGCTCTGATGCTCGTCTTCACTTGCAGCTGATGGATTATATTACAGCTTTCCACACTGAGGATAAAATGCAGTGGGAGCTGATCTGAATCATACGGAAGCCCTGAACCGCAAGGTAAAAAAAAGAAAAAGAAAACGTATCTCGTTATTTCGACTTAATAAGTCGTTATTTCGACATAATATCTCGTTATAACGACATATCTCGTTATAACAACATAATATCTTGTTATTTTGACATAATATCTCGTTATTTCGACTTAATAAGTTGTTATTTCGACATAATATCTCGTTATAACGACATAATATCTCATTATAACGACATAATATCTTGTTATAATGACATGCTATCTCGTTATTTTGACATAATATCTCGTTATTTCGACATAAATATCTCGTTATTTCGCATAATATCTCGTTATTTCGACATAATAAGGGGCATTCTAATATGGATATAAGCTACATTTAGCGTTCTTATAATGAGTTTCTATGGGAGGAAAATGCTTAACGTCAAATTAAACGCTTTGCAGCTTATATCCATATTAGAATGCCCCTTATTATGTCGAAATAACGAGATATTATGTTGAAATAACGACTTATTATGTCGAAATAACGAGATATTATGTCGTAATAACGAGATATTATGTCTAAATAATGACTTATTAAGTCAAAATAACGAGATATCATGTCATTATAACGAGATATGTCATTATAAAGAGATATTATGTCGAAATAACGACTTATTAAGTCGAAATAACGAGATAAGTTTTCTTTTCTTTTTTTTTTCTCACCTTGCGGTTCAGGGCTTCCGTAATCTGCCCCCCTCAATAAAAAAAAAAAAGTCCCCATACAGAAATGTAATATGTGTACATATGTGTAAATTACATATATAATGTCAGTGCCCATGTATGTCTGCTGTCTATATGAGAATATATGCAAAATTCATATATGTAAAATACATAGACATATATGAAACATATATTTCAAAATATAGCAAAAATGGCCGTTTTCATGTAAGTGCCATATATTTTCCCGTATATGCACATAAATGTTAAATATATGTAAGACGCATATATGTATACATGCATATATGTACTTATTTCCATAGTACATATACTTTCACTTATATTAGGGATACAAATATAATGTACTGTTTTATATCATATACACTCTCAGAAAAAAAGGTACAATTTTGTACCAAAGGTACAAACCCTTGTCACTGGGGCGGTACCTTTTACTGGTACAAAATTGTACCTTAATATAGAGGAACAAATTTGGTCCATTCCAGTTTGTACCTTAAAAGGACATGATTTGTACCATGGGCAACCAAAATTTACCTTTTGTTTTTTTAAACTTGTTGGTACGATGTGGTACTTTTATCAAAGGTACAAATTTGATCCTTTAAGGTACCACCCCAGTGACCTTTGTACCTTAACTGTCAAATTTGTTCCTTTGAAAACTAAGGCTATTTTCCTATTGAATAACGCACATTCAACAACTGAATCAAAAAGGCATCAATTTAATCAGTTCTGTAAATACATATGAACAATTGAATACATTCGTTCAAACTTACAGTAAAGTATTTCTTTGTGTAAATACATAAAATACTTTACAATACAATAAAGGCTTCGCAAAATTAACAGAATATCAATTGAAAAGGATTTGAAAGAATTAAAAATGCAATTACAATAAAATGTTACAGTACATCAAATATATTGTCTCATCTACAACAAAGCTAGACTTTTGTTTTGTTTTTCACTTTTCACACAATACCTCTGCATTTATTTAACTAAACGCCATCCTCCACCCCAACTGCTCAGCAATTTCAGATCCCTCCATAAATACACAAGATTCTTCTCTCACTGAAGACACGTCCAGTCAAGACGGTCCCAAAATCTGCACAGTGGATTGTGATGTAGCCGGTTCTTCCTGAACAAAATGAAGAACCAGTTTTAGAAAAGACAGAAGTACATTGATTATATTTAAACTCCCAATGACGAGCTAAAATTTGACCTCTAGACTTAAAGGGATTGTTCACCTAGAACTGAAAATTCTGTCATTTACTCGCCATCAAGTTGTTCTTACGCTGTTTGAGTTCTTTAAAAATTAAACAGTTGATGGGCCCCATTGACTTCCATAGAATTTGTTGCTATTTTCTATTTTATTCAAACTATGGAAGTCAATGGGGCACATCAACTGTTTCATTGTTTGGGTGAACTACAAATCCTGCAACATCTCGTTTGGCATCCATGTAATGTGCTTCTATAACAGGTTTCAGCTTAGCCAACCTCAACACATTGGACAATTTTGCTTAAAGGGTTAGTTCACCCAAAAATTTTAATTATTTAGTTAATTACTCACCATTATGTCATTTCACACCTATAAGACCTTTGTTCATCTTCGGAACACAAATGAAGATATTTTTAATGAAATTCTGAGCTTTCTGTGCCTTCATTGGGTGCAATGCAACTGACACATTCAAGGCCCAGAACGATAGGAAAGACTAGGGCTGACTTCTAATAGTCGAGGATTCGAGGATTCGATTCGGAGAGGTCTGATTCGACTATGATAGTCGAATAGCAGGGGGTCTGTTCACATATCGCGTCTTTTGCGCGCTTAAGTTCGTTATTTCAAAATAGGCGCGCGGTATGCAACGAATGAGCAGCAGCACACTACATGCCTGTAACGTCTGGACTACATACGTTAGCATTTACGGATTTATTGGCTCACAATGGCTTCTAAAAAATCATCAAAACTGTGGGAGTATTTCGAAAAGGTTAAAGATGACCCAAAGAAAGTTAAGTGCAAGTTGTGCCAGCAGCTTCTTTCATATCACAAGACAACAGGGCGGATCTACGGGGTGTCAAAGGGTGGCAGCTGCTACCCCTAGGATACAGTTTTGCCACCCCTGTTGCCACCCCATTTATGAATCAGATCATATTTTTTAAGTATATTTTATGTTCATAGACTACACGTTAAGGCCAAGGAGACCCGCACCAAACTCCTCTCAAACAGAAATCGCCGATTTAGAATCCCCTCCCCCTCACAATGGTTTCACCCATCACCAGCACTCGACCCCCGCGAAATTTCACCAGTCAGGCAGGGCATCTATCTGCAGTACGCAGTGTCTCGGAGTCGGAGAAGAGAGGCTGTGACTGAGTTATCAGTAAGTTTTTTAGATGCAAGTTTGTTTGACACCAAGTCGAATAGCAGACAGTTAACCCTGCAACAACCACAGTGATAAGTTATTTACATCCGCAATACTTTGTTGTCTCATCGAATTTTTCTACGATCGTCAGGTCAGATAAGGGCCTAACGGTTAGTTTAGCTCGTTGTGTGTGTTTAAACTACTGCTGTCACAAAAATGGCATGCATCCACTTTCCCAGCATCTTATCCAATTTTGAAAAATGTTCGACATGCCAAATTAAACTGAGATATCTAAGCGGTGTCATAAGCTGGGGATGCACAAGCACGTTTGGACTCACATGGAGTTTTAGGAGTTGATTAAAACAGTTCTCTTTTGGATATATAATAACAATGAGCAGGGCTGGACTGACCATCGGGCATACCGCACATTTTCCCGGTGGGCCGACGTGCTTTTTGGGCCGATAACATCTCATACTTAAAAAAAAAAATGTATATATATATTTGAACGGCCCATAGCAGAACTAGGCATTACGCATTTTAATAGAATTGTAGAGTATGAGACCGCTTGTAAACAATGTTTTCCTCCAAAATAAACGCTCAATGCAGTTTCCATCAAAATAAAAGATAATGTGTTTATCTCTTTCAAATATAGAAATTAGTTCTAACCTAATTATGAAAGTTTATTTTATTTTTCAGTGCATGTGTTTTACAATATAGGCCTATGGCTATTACTGTCATGTGATTAATATTATAACTATGATTAATTATGTAGTATTGTAATGTAGACAGACACTATATCACACAACTTAAAGAGTTTTGAGTTTTTCTTTGTTCAATTTGCACACTGAATATGGGTTGGAGCTCTTAATTTTGAACTCTCAAAGTGCACCAGATTGATGAATTTAACATTAAAAAGCTCAAAATTTTCTTACGGGGAGGATGCCCCCGAACCCCCCTATAGGGACAGAGGTCCACTCTCCACAAATGTAACAAAAATCTTGTGAGAAACACTGCTAGAAAAAGTGAAGGAGCTGGAGCAGCACCCCCCAATTATGGTGAGGTGATTCGCTCTCATGGCCCCCCTCCTAAAACTCATGCCACCCCTTTGCCACCCCAGGAAAAAATCTCTAGATCCGCCACTGCACGACGACAACCAACATGGCTCATTTGAAACAGGTAAGGCTTGTTAACTTTACAAACAAAAAAACAAACAAACAGTTCTACCACTGTTTTGTCAATACAGACATAAACCCTATATTATTATAATTTTGGGGGAAGACGCGTGTAATTAATGAGTACTCTAGACTAGCACACACATGCAAGGTCTCTCGCTCTCTCTCTCCCTCTCTGACTTGCGCGTATTCAACGAAACCTATAATATATAAAAATACATATATGTTAACGATGAAATACGGGACAAATCATGATTTTTTTCATAATAGCCTAAGTCGTGACACTAAAATTAGAGTTGAAATATGTCCCGGGAAAAACGGGGAAAAACTTCATAAAATTGAGGTTAAACCACTGGAGTCACATGGATTACTTTACTACCTTTCTGGGGCTTGAATGTATTAGTTCAACGCATTCTCATCCTTTGGCGTCATATAGGTGACGCCATATGACATTTTGTCGAAATCTTACGCACATGGCACCCTTTAGCGTCAATATAACACGCACTGTTATGGGTAGGTTTAGGTCTGGGGTAGCGTTAGGTTATGACGCCTTGGGATCTGCGTCTCATATTGACGCAAAAGGATGCCATGTGCGTCGGATTTAGACGCGCGTCACCTGTATGACGCCTTGCAGTGGCATAACTATCGGTAAGCAGGGTACGCGGTTGCTTACGGGCCCGGACCAATCAGGGGCCCGCCGCGTGGCTGGAAGATATTGATTGACAGCCGGGCCCCCCTATCACATATTACTACTTTTAGTTTGATCGCATTTTACTTTATCACGATTTTATTTTAAATAAAAAATGACAACAACATATTTTTTTTACTGATCATTAAATACATGTGTGAAACGAACAATCATGGATTTTGGTGTAATTTGTTTTGAGCTGGGACTGGGGATCCCCGGGTCGGCTGTTTAACGTTACACCTGCGCGCCACTTCATGCGTTTTCTCAGATCGGATAACAGCACTGGTAAGATCATTCCGTTTTAATGAAGATTGTTGTGTGTTAAGCGTCTGCGACTTACTTTCACTTTGATTTGTGATAGTTTGCACGTTGGCTTGATGATGATGCTCATCTGCGGTGATGCGTTTTGCAGTTGCGCACGCCGTCATATCTGACTATAACATGACATATAGCCTATAACACGCTCTCACACGTTTATTTTTTATTTTTTTAGCATTTTTAGAGGAGTTAAATTTACACATGTGGTTTCAACAACCAGATGCATTTATACTTGTCCAGTTTCGTCTATAATGCGGCCCAGATCTCCTCCTGAAGTGGTTTGAGCGATCGGATTCAAATCCGTCTCGAATGCATTTCGAAGGGCATGCATTTACACCTGGTCTTTTCACGATCGGATAGCTATACGATCACAGAAAAAGCATGAAGTGGCCAGGTGTAAACAGTTCCTTGCGTATTGCATGCAAAAGCCTACTCGTGGACATTGCGTCATCACGTGTAGTAGGGGGGCCCGCCTTGATAATCCTGCATAAGGGCCCGGTGTTGGCTCGTTACGCCACTGACGCCTTGGGATCTGCGTCTCATATTGACGCTAAAGGATGCCATGTGCGTAAGATTTCGACGAAATGTCAAAAGCGTCACATGTATGACGCCTTGGGATGAGAACTGTCACAGACTTTAGGATGAATGACAGGAAGCAAATGCAAGTAACACAGTTTATTATGGTATCCCAGAATCGACAGTGCAAACAGATGGTAACGGTGACGCAGGGACAAGATGGTCAGGATCCGTGAAATGGTGCGGTGACGAGACGATGGTGAGACGAACGTAGAACTCGAATCCAGACGAAGAAACAGGAACACAAGGCAGGAACTGGACACCGGAACACCAACACGTACCACATGAAACAACGATCTGACAAGGACGAGAGAACAACGGTGAGTATATATAGTGTGGTGATGATCAACTGCAGCTGGTGGTGTGATGATGAGCAGCTGGAGCGGATCAAGTGATGTCATACAGACACACCCCTCACACACGTGCATTCATACAACAACATAAACACGAGACTAGAAGGAAACAGAGAAAACGTCTACCGTGACAAGAACGGGCTGATTAGTTGCATAGGCTACAAGTGGAGGAAATGAAAGCTCTTGGAGTTTATAAAAAATATCTTTATTTGTGTTCTGAAGATAAACGATGTTCTTACGGGTTTGCAACGACATGAAAGTGCATAATTAATGACAGAATAAATTTTTTTAGCTGAACTATATCTTTAAGGAATCCTGGAAACACATTTAATCAACCATAGCATGCATTCGACCCATTTCTGGAAGAACTGAAATGCAGATAAGAAAACAACAGTTTCACCAACAACAACAAAAACTTTCTGCATTTTTACATTTTCCAAAAAAAAGCAGTTTTAAATGATTCACTTAAAGATTCATTTAAAATACCCAGAAAAGTATAATGTTAGCTGCAGCCCTATTTTACAGTTTTTCTCTCCATACTTTGCACTTCTATAATATAAGCTTGTTCCCACATTTGAGAAATTGTGTTTACACAAAAATATTGCTTTAACTTTAGAATAATTTAAGCATGGCCATTGTGAACAGGATTTATCATGCACTCTTGAATGTGCAAAGTAGAGCTAGGGCTACTGTATGGTGAAAGGCAAGATGTTCACTAAAAAATAAGATGAATTAGTCACATGGACAATATTTTTAGTAAATAAAGGGTTAGTTCACCCAAAAATGGAAATTCTGTCATTAATTATTCACCCTCATGTAGTTTCAAACCTGTAAGACTTTAGTTTATCTTTGGAACACAAATGAAAATCTTTTAATGAAATGGGAAAGTTTTCTGTCCTTCCATTGACAGCTATGCAACTACTGCTCTGACTTTGGACTAAACAGTTCAATTCAAATGATTTTACGATCTCTTCAGTATGGTAGCATACAGAAATGTAATATGGAAAATAGCAATGTAATATATAAAATCAAAATGGCAATTTATTTCTTATTTAAATTGACATTTTCCATACCATATGTGCAATGTTTGGGTGACAATTCAAATGCAATACTATAAATTAAATTAGCCATTTCTTACACTTGTTTAATATAGAATTTAAACATATGCATTTAAAATTTGTACAAGTTGCCCAATTAAAATGTCAATTTTATTACAAAAATGATTGGAGATAATTCACCCAAAAATGAAAACTCTGTCATTAATTTTTCACCCTCATGTCGTTCCAAACCTGTAAGACTTTCGTTCATCTTCAGAACACAAATGAAGATATTTTTAATGGAATCTGAGAGCTTTCTGTCCCTCCACTGACAGTCTAAGCAACTAAAACTTTGATGCTTCAAAAAGTTCATTTGAATCGAGCTGTTTAGTTCAAATTTTCTGAAGAGACATGATTGCTTTATATGATGAACAGATTTAATTTAGTCTTTTCTTCACATTTAAACATTGATTAGCGAACATAAACAGAAGCTCAACCGAACATGCTTGACACGTGAGAACAAACCTCTTTCTCAAACGTGCTGCGCAACACACGAGAGTGAACCTCATTTTGTTCTCGCATGTCAAGCGAACATGCTTGAGCCTCCGTTTACCGTTTCTGATGTGTAAATTGATTAATACTTATATGTGAATAAAAGCCTAAATTCAACCTGTTCATCATAAAGGAAGTGACCATGTCTTCACAAAATTTTGACTAAACTATACATATGGATTAGTTTTACGATCACTTTATGAACTTTTTAAAACGTCAAAGTGGTAGTTAGCTGTATGGGGGGTCAGAAAGCTCTCAGATTTCATTATTAATATCTTCATTTGTGTTCCAAAGATGAACGAAAGTCTTACGGGTTTGAAACGACACGAGGCTGAGTAATTCAGAATCAGAAATCAGAAATCAGAAGAAATCAGAAAGAGCTTTATTGCTTGCACACACAAGGAATGTTCTTTGGTACTGAAGCTTTCAGTGCACATATACAGATACAAATACAACAAGAAACAGTAATACAAATTCTAAAAATAAAATTATAAAAAAAATATGAAAATACTATAAAATAAAAAATATAAGGCCACGGTTGGGTTTAGTCAGAATAAACATTTACGGATTATGAACATATATACAGTATTTTGAATAGTATGAATAAATATAAATAATAATCACCTGAGTTTAGGAGATATTGCACTAAACAGTGGGAGTATTGCACTTACAGGCATATGCCTTGGGAGATATGTTAACTGTTCAGAAGGACCGTGGACCCGCAGCTACTCAAAGAGACGGTAATCAATATTTCTCAAAAAGAACTATCTGATGACCAAATTGTGGTTTTATCTAAAGGACTATCTTTTGTGCCTACTAGTGGTGTCAATTGTTTTGGTCTAAAAGTGGATCTGTTCAAATGTTTTAGACAAATGAAACTACGGTATTTTTTCTCCAAATCAGAGTCGGGTGCATCTAGGACACCCTTTAGACCTAAAAGTAATTTTTGCCCTAATGTGTCTAATCACACCATTCATACTTTTTGTCGTTTGGTTGAACAAGAGGTGATGGAAGCTTGCTCTTCTAGTAATAAAATCTCTCATAATTTTTCATTAAACGAGAAAAAAGCTTTGACCGAATTGATAAGTGACCCAAGCATCATTATAAAATCAGCTGATAAAGGAGGGGCAATTGTAGTCCAAGATTCGAAAAAATACCAACACGAAATTCTTGCACAATTACAGAATATTAAGTTTTATAAAAAACTCCCCGGTGATCCTACCAATACCTATCAATCGGAGATATTGTCATTTTTAACAAATGCTAAAACGGAGGGCTGGATATCCCAATCGGAGTTTAAATTCTTGTATTGTCAACATCCGATTAGACCTGTTTTTTACACTCTTCCTAAAATTCATAAGAGACTTATTGACCCTCCAGGTCGTCCGATTGTGGCACAGACTAATTCCCTCTTATCTCCTTTATCTCAGTATGTGGATTTTTTTATAAAACCTTTTGTTTATTCGTTACCATCTTATATTCGAGATTCTACCGATTTCATCAATAAGATCTCTGAGGTACATGATCTACCGGATACTTCTGTTCTATTAACTTTGGACATAACAAGTTTATATACTAACATCTCACATGAAAAAGGACTTATTGCCCTCAGACATTATCTTTCGGTACGCGAGGACGTCAGTCCACCTTCAGACCTTATCATCGAGATGGCTTCCTACCTTTTGAAATATAATTATTTTAGTTTTGATAATGATTTTTTTCTTCAGATAAGTGGAACAGCAATGGGCTCGAACTTTGCCCCTAATTATGCCAATCTATTTATGTTTTTTTTTTTGAAGAGAGTAACATATTGAATACAGAAAATAACCCTTTCTATTCACAGATCATCAAATGGTACAGATACATCGACGATTATATTCTGTTTTTTTTTGGGTGATCATGATGATGCTCGAGAATTTGTGGCATATTTGAATAACTTGGTAGATGATTTGGAATTTACCTCTGAAATTAATTCGGTTAAAGTACATTTCCTCGATATGTGGGTAGAGAAGAACGAAGGTAGTTTAACTACAACTTTGTTTACAAAAGAGACTGATTGTAACACGCTCTTACTCGCGACCAGTTTTCATCCTATTTTTTTTAAAAAAGGACTGCCTAAGAGTCAGTTTTACAGATTGAGGAGGATCTGTCATTCTGATTCCGACTTTTTGGAGAAATCTAAAATCATGAAAAATAAGTTTTTGAACAGAGGTTACCCTTTAGATTGGGTTGATGAAGCATTTAATACAGCTTTTAAAAAGACGCGGTCTGAACTGTTAAAAAAGAAGACAAAAAAATCAAGAAAGTATTCTTTTTCTTGCATTACAACACATTCACCTAAGTCTTATATGATCAAATCAATTTTTAAAAAACATTGGCATTTGTTGTCTTCTGATCCGGAGTTGAGTGATATTTTTAGATATCCTCCTTTGATTGTATACAAACGCGCTAGGAATTTAAAAGACAGCTTGGTACATGCTCGTTTTCAGAGTACTAGTCCTCGCACATCTCAGAGCTTACTTAGTCCTATACAGAAGGGCAACTATCGTTGTGGGAATTGCACCCAGTGTAATAATACTTTTAAAACATCATTTTTTTGTCATCCTAGAACGGGCAAAAAATATAGTATTAAATCTGTGATTACTTGTATTTCCACTCATGTGGTTTATTTGATTCGTTGTCCTTGTGGTATTGGCTACGTGGGAAAAACGTCACGTCAATTGAAACAAAGAATTAGTGAACATAAGAGTTCGATCAGAAGAAAAGATATGAATTATCCAGTTGCGGCACATTTTGTAACTTTGAATCACGATGTTACTTCTTTACGATTTTGTGGGATTGAGAAAGTGACTCTGCCACCTAGAGGGGGCGACATCGAATTACTCCTACAGAGACGTGAATTGTTTTGGATTTACACTCTTCAAACTTTATCACCTAGGGGTATGAATGACGAAGCATTATTTAATGTAATGTTATAGTGATTTTTGTAATTTTTTTAATGACATGTTGTTTCTGCTATGTATCTACAATGAGTTTGAGTGACTAAGGAGCCAGACTGTTGCAACTGTTTAGAATTACAAATTGATGTTGTTTGATAATGACTGTTGATTGTGTTTTTAGATGATCTTGTTAACCTACATGGTGATCTTTACTGATTGTTGTAACCATTACAATTAGTAATTGTCTGTGATGTGGTGCTAATTATGTACTTCTAATGAGCTTAATTGTTTACAGATGGAGTTCTGTTAAGTGGTCATGTGTTTATAAAAAAGAGATGATTTTGAACATTTGCATACTCCTGATGAAGGTCGTGTGACCGAAACGTTGTGTGTTAATAAATATTTTAAATTACAAGTAACGATAGTGTGCGGGAGTTCCTTATCTAACTGTTCAGAAGGGAAATGGCCTGTGGGAAGAAACTGTTCCTGTGCCGAGATGTTCTTGTGGCCAGTGATCTGAGTCTCCGTCTTGACGGTAACAGTTCAGACAGGTGGTGTCCAGGGTGAGTGGAGTCTGTGATGATTTTACCTGCTCTCTTCCTCACTCTGGAAGAGTACAGGTCCTGGAGGGTTGGCAGGGGGGCACCAATGATCCTCTCTGCAGTCCGGACTGTCCGCTGTAGTCTCATGATGTCTGATTTGGTAGCTGAACCAAACCAGACAGTGATGGAAGTGCATAGGACAGACTCAATGATGGCTGAGTAGAACTGAATCAGAAGCTCCTGTGGCAGGTTGAACTTCCTCAGCTGGCGAAGGAAGTACAGTCTCTGCTGGGCCTTTTTCACAATGGAGTCAATGTTATTGTCCCACTTCAGGTCCTGAGAGATGATAGTGCCCAGGAACCTGAATGACTCCACTGCTTCCACAGTGCTGTTCATGATGGTGAGTGGGGGGAGTGCTGGGCTGTTCCTCCTGGAGTCCACGATCATCTCAACTGTTTTGAGCGTGTTCAGCTCAAGGTTGTTATAACTGCACCAGACAGCCAGCTGTTCGACCTCCAGTCTGTAAGCAGACTCGTCACCGTTTCGGATGAGACCGATGACAGTGGTGTCGTCTGCAAATTTCAGGAGCTTGACAGTAGGGTCTTTAGTGTACAGGGAGAAGAGCAGTGGGGAGAGAACGCACCCTTGGGGGGCGCCAGTGCTGGTGTTGAGAGTCCTGGGTGTGTGTTTCCCCAGTCTCACGAGCTGCTGCCGGTCCGTCAGGAAGCTGGAGATCCACTGACAGATCGAGGATGGAATGGAGAGCTGGGTCAGTTTGGCTGTGAGAAGATCAGGCATGATGGTATTGAAGGCCGAACTGAAGTCCACAAAGAGGATCCTTGCATAAGTCCCAGGTCTGTCGAGGTGTTGCAGGATATAATGCAGTCCAATGTTGACTGTATCATCCACAGACCGGTTTGTTCTGTAAGCAAACTGAAAAGGATCCAGCAGGGGTCCAGTGATGTCCTTCAGGTGGGCCAACACCAGTCTTTCAAACGACTTCATGACCACGGACGTGAGAGCGACAGGTCTGTAGTCATTAAGTCCAGTGATTTGGGGTTTTTTGGGGACCGGAATGATAGTGGAGCGTTTGAAGCAGCAGGGAACTTCACACTGCTCCAATGATCTGTTGAAGATCTGCGTGAAGACCGGGGCCAGTTGGTCAGCGCAGGCTTTTAAACAAGCAGATGAGATGCCATCTGGGCCTGAGGCTTTCCTAGTCTTCTGTTTTTTGAAGACTCGGCTCACGTCCTCCACACAGACCTTAAGCTCAGGTTGGATGGCAGGAGGGGGGAGAGGAGGGGGTGTAGGAGGTGATGGTGGATGTGTGAACTGCAGGTCAGAGCCGGTGAGTGGTGTGAATGAGGGCTTTTCAAACCTGCAGTAAAATGAGTTTAAATCATCAGCCAGGTGTGGATTGTCCGCAGATCGGGGGGATGGTGACTTGTAATTGGTGATGTTCTTCAGGCCATTCCAGACTGATGATGGGTCGTTGGATGAAAACTGTTTTTTCAGCTTTTCAGAGTAGGCTCTTTTAGCAAATCTGATCTCCTTTGTCAGTCTGTTCTTGGCCTGATTATACAAGATGGTATCCCCACTTCTGTAAGCATCCTCTTTGGCATGACGAAGCTGTTTGAGTTTCCCAGTAAACCATGGTTTATCACTGGTGAATGATAAGAATGTCCTGGTAGGAATGCATGTATCCTCACAGAAACTGATATATGAGGTTACATTATCTGTGAGCTCATCCAGATCGTTGGTAGCAGCTTCAAAAACAGTCCAATCAGTGCAATCAAAGCAGGCCTGTAGATCCTGCTCTGCTTCATTAGTCCATCTTTTTACAGTCCTTATTACAGGTTTAGCTGATTTCAGTTTCTGCCTGTAGGTCGGTATAAGATGAACCAAACAGTGATCAGATAGCACCAAAGCTGCTCGTGGAACGGAGTGATACGCATTCTTTATTGTGGTGTAACAGTGGTCCAGTATATTACTGTCTCTTGTGGGACATGTATCGTGCTGTCTGTATTTTGGAAGTTCACGGGAAAGATTTGCTTTGTTAAAATCCCCTAGAATTATTAAAAGAGAGTCTGGGTACCTTTTTTCCGCTTCAGCTATTTGTTCAGCCAGCTGTTGTAGCGCCGCGCTCACGCACGCGTCTGGAGGAATGTAAACATTCACGAGAATGAAAGAGGAAAACTCCCGTGGCGAGTAGAAAGGTTTACAGTTTATGAAGATCGCCTCTAAATTAGGAGAGCACATCTTCTTCAGTGTTGTTACATCTGAACACCAACTTTCGTTAATGTAGAAACACAATCCACCACCTCTCGTCTTCCCCGTTAGCTCCGTGACGCGATCCGCTCGGAACAGCTGGAAGCCCGGCAGATGTATTGCGTTGTCCGGTATGGTTTCACTCAGCCAGGTTTCAGTGAAGCACAGAGCAGCCGAGTTTAAAAAATCCTTGTTAATGCGGGTGAGGAGGAGAAGTTCGTCCATTTTGTTAGGAAGAGATCGGAGATTCGCAAGATGAATACTAGGGAGTGCAGTGCGGAGGCCGTGCTCGCGGAGTTTAACCAGCGCGCCAGCTCGCTTCCCTCGTTTGCGTTTGAGCGCGCGTTTGAACAACAGCGCTCCCCCTCCGACGAGAATGTCCAACAAAACGTCTGAATTATCAAAAACTGTAGAAAAGTTATCTGGTGTGTGTTTCCTAATGTCCAGTAGTTCGTCTTTGGTGAAGCTGATAGGAAAATAATGACTAAACACAGGACAAACAAACAAAAACAACACAATAACTGGAGAGCTCCGCACCGAGGCAGCCATCCGCGGCGCCATCTTGATGGTATATTTCGAAAGAATTAATGAAAGAATTAAAATTTTTGGGTGAAATTTTTTTGCCCTTTAACATGTTCAAGCTAAAATTGTAGCAAAATTATAGTTTTAAATGCTATTTTTCTTAACCGCATTTACACTCACAGTTAAGACACTTACGACTGCATTTTTATTAAATACCCGCAATTAATGTATCAAAATTCAATGTGGATTTAAAAAGAGGATTCTGAGCCGATCACATCCCCGCCCCGCCCTGTCAATCATTGCATAAAGTGCCTTAACTTTGAGTGTAAATGCAACTAGGGCAAAATAACTTAAATTATCATTTTGCTATAATATTTGCTTGAACATGTTAAACATCTAATTTCTGGAATACATTTTAATTGTAATTTTTAAACTTATAAAATGTTCAAATGTATGTTTTAATTTTATGTTAAAGCTAGTGTAGTAATGCTAATTATTATATTATTGATTTAGAATAACTGTTTTGCTCCAGATGTTGCACATATCATATATATAAATATAAAAACTGAAATACATTGCCATTTTACACATTGCATTGCCATTTTGCATGTTACATTTCATATTGACATTTGGTATCTGTATGCTACCATATACTGTCATGATACAACCAGACACAAGTAGATCCATACACAGCGTGAGTTTATTGAAGGGTTGTCAGACAGGCAATGGTCACAGACAGCAGACACAGCATAGGAGACAAGGCTAAATCGTGGTCCAAATACCAGGCAGGAGATCAGAGGCAGGCAAAACGGGATCCAGTAAAACAGTCAGAAGGTCAAGAAACACAGGCAGGATATCAGACTAGGAAAAGCTCTAAAGCCGACTAGGAATCAGGATCAGGAAACACTAGGAATTCAACACAACAGTGACATACTGTACAGCCATTCAATACTTTGCAAGGAGTCTTCTTCTTCTTCTTCTGTTAATTTTTTTGGCAGTTTACAGTCAAAGTGTATTACCGCCATGTACTATGCAATCAATGAATGTCATTCACACAACAAAAAAATAAAAATTAAATTAAATTTTATTTGCTAGTTTTCTTTCTTTGATAAATGTTATCATAGCATTAGTGGTGTTTCCTTATCTATTCTCACATAATAATGTTTCTAACGAAAATGCTTTTTTTTCTGCATTCACTTCCCTCTTTCAGTTTTTCTGTCTGGAGAATCTTATGCACCTTAAAAGAACATGATCTACATCCTCTCTCACTCCACATATCTCACATTTTCCAGATGGATGTTTATGTATAATGTGTAAGCTATTATTTAAACCAGTATGGCCTATTTTCATTCTTGTAAACCAAACCTCTTCATATCTGTTTGGATAACTATGTTTGCTACTTGAAATATCTTTTTGTATATTGTATAAGTGTCTACCTTTCTTCTCCTTATCCCATTTAGCTTGCCATATCTTGTTTACTTTTTGTTTAATGAGTACCTTAACTTCTGATTTACTAAGTGGAATGCTTAATTGAACTTCCTCTTCTTTGGTTGCCTCTTTTGCCAGCTTGTCTGCTTCCTCTTTACCATCAACTCCTTTATGGGCAGGAACCCATACAAACTGGATTGATATTCCCTGCTGACTAATAGCAAATATGATATTATTAATTTCAATCAGTAAGTCCCGTCGACATGATGATTGTCCATTTTGAATGGATGTGAGAGATGACATAGAAACTGAACAAATAACTGCTTTAGGGGGCCTAACTTCTTCTATCCACTACAGTGCCATAATAATTTGCAAGGAGTGATCGTGTGAGAGGTATAAGTGTGTGTGGAGCTGCGTGTGGAACTAGTGGAACTAGGTGCAGGTGTGAGAGTCATCAGTGGAAACAGGTGTGTGCGCAATCAGTCCAGGGTGTGTGTGTGAACAGTCCAGGGAAAGGCAGTGCAGAAGTGGAGCGCCCTCTCATGGCACTCGAGGGCAATCCAGCCGATCATCGTCACACATACTTTATGAATGTCAGAGTTTTATGTGAATATACTTTCAATTAAGTGACAGAAATCTTTCAGATTTCATTTAAAGTTCAGTTTTACTGTGCTTTATCAAGATTGACATCACTGTCATTATGGCAAACATTTTGTCTTAGGAATAAAAATTCAACCTCATCAGAAAAAAGAATGTCACAAGATTAAGATTCATAATCTAAACAAATAACCCATTGTACTGATACTTGCCTCACAGCTGAGGATGCAGTCAGACTTTCAGATGTGTGATGATCAGTGAGACCAGGCAGTTTTTCCCATCATCTTCATGATCTAAAAATCAAAGACGCATTTGCTGAGTGTAACCCCTTATTTACACTGCACGCGTCTGCTGCGCATTACGGCTGTGACGCGGCTACCGGAGTTGATCGCGGCCATTCTAGTCAATGCTTGTGTTTACACCAGCTGCAACGCGGCGCGTTTCAGAAGCTTCCCAGATGCGGCTCTCCGCGCCGCTTCGCTAAAGATAGGCGCCTAGTCTATTTTTGACGGATGCCGCGTCCAAGCCGCACCGTAAATACAAAATAAAAGTAATAATATCCTGTCAATTTCAAAATAAACACCCTGTGCAAACTCCGAATTGTATTGTACACTAGTGGCGCTTTTCCACTGCATGGTACGGTACGGTTCGGTTCGGTACGGCTCACTTGTGGTGCTTTTCCACTGCATAGTACGGTACGGTACGGTGCGCTTCGGCGCGCTTTAAATGGTACCTGATCTGTTGAGGTTCCAAGCGTACCGTACCGGTACTAAAATGTGACGTGAAACACTGCAGATCACTGATTGGTCAGACAGACAGAATCGTCACTACCAGCGTCATTGGATTTGCGACACGAGACACTAAACACGCTATACAGAGTCATATAACCAGCTGACAACAGCCAACACGGTAGCACCTGTGTTTTACTTACTTGAAAAAAAGAAGAAGAGATCAACACTTTAAAAAGGAAATGGCTGAATCGTGGTCGAGGTGCAGACGTTCCTCTCGTTGGTTGCCTAGGAGCGGGTCCAGCGAGAGCTGGATGGGGCAAAACATGAAAAAGTGTTCCAAGAAGTAGCAGCTAGCTCAGCTAGCCGCACACGGCTATCACCGGACCTACAAACAGTGTAACGATCAGTCCCACCCACTTTGAATGGGTACTAACTGCAGTGGAAAAGCAACCGAGCGCGAACCGTTCCGCGCCGAATCGAACCGTACCGAACCGAACCGAGCGTACCATGCAGTGGAAAAGCGCCATAGGGGTGTTGGAATGAATTCCGAAATTCAAATATAATTCGAATATTAAAAAAATCAATACTATTCGAATGCTGAGGTTTCTATTCGAATATGGCTTTATGTATATTTAAAAAATATATATTATGCAACCTTGCCTTTCTCGCGGCTTACATGCATGTGAAAATGAAATGCTTTTGTTTCGTCTGATGAACAATAAAGTTTTTGAATCGTAACACAATTGCGCACGTTATCCAAGGCCCAGTCCCAAATGGCGCACTTCATGCGGACTTTCGGTCTCGTGGACTTAAATTGCGCGTGCTCGCCGAGTCTACGAGTCCGTAGGCCGTCCCAATAGCATTTTAACGCTCTGAAGTGTGCTCAGCAGCGCCCCCTTTGTACCCTTGAAGCGGTCTTCCGCGAAGCCCGCATAGAAGCAGGCTCCACGCACTTTAACTACCCAGGAATCCTTGCGAAAGGCCAATCAGACAACAGATGGGAGGATATTTCACTCACGGACAATTGTTAACATGGCTCTGAGAAGAAAATATTTAAGTGTAATTATCATTACGGTTTTTATGACAAGACACAAGTTTATACAAACATTATGATCATCAACCAGTGGTTGATGTCTATAACATAGGCTAATAATAGCGAGCTGAATAATATAATAATATAATATTATGATTCATAAAATAAATAGAACAGAATGTCAGGGCTTTACTGAGTCATAAACACAACAACAATAGTCAGCATATTTCCCCGAACCTGCAGCTCCTGTCCATAACAACAACCAGACTGTCTTCCGATTTTTTAAAAAACTTTACAGACTCAAAATACCTGTTAAAGGCTGCTTTGAAATGAGCAAAGTTGGGTTTTGAGTTACTCCACTTAGTTTGATGAATATGAAATTTTCCTAATAATAGAAACAAATCAATAACATACATTTTTTTTTATACAAAAGTCAAATTCATTTGTATTAAGTAAGACAGATGACAAATTTAAGACAAGGGATCTGTATCTCTGCTAAAGGAATTTAATATATGTCCGTGATGCCCTTTATCCTTTTTTTTCACCTTTTTTTTCTGTTCTGTTTGTTCTTTTTTTTTTTTTTTTTTTTTTTTCTTCAAATTATTGTTGTCTCATGTTTTACTTGTCAAAGGTGATACTTATCAGAAAATATGTAAAAGAAATGTCAACTTGATATCAAACTCTGTGATTTTGAAAATTCAATAAAAATAAAAAAAATAAAATGAAAAAAAAACAGACTGTCTTCCTGTTTCCGGCGTGATGATCGAGTCGGTCCCAAAAATACCTCTCAATGCGCCCTCGCGGACTCGCGCTAAGGGCCCTATAGGTCTGCACTCATGACGTCACTGAAGTGTGGACTCTGAGGAAGTCCACAAGTCCGGAGTGTGCCATTTGGGACAGGGCCTAAGTCAGGGTTTCCTGTGGCGGCCCGCCTCTCGCGCACTCTCTCACTCACCCGTACCTCTCGCGCACTCTCTCACTCACCCGTACCTCTCGCGCACTCTCTCACTCACCCGTACCTCTCGCACTCTCTCGGCGCTTTTCCACTGCATGGTACGGCTCAGTACGGTTCGCCGCGGCACGGTTCGGCTCGCTTGCTTTTCCACTGCGTGGTACGACTCGGCTCGGCTCGCTTTAGCTCGGTTTGCTTTTCCACTGCAGTTATTATCGCTTCAAAGTGGTCTAGCTAATAAGGAGACAAGTTATTGTTAGAATACAGCTGGATTTTCAAGGTTAGCACGCTGTATAGCTGGTAGTTAATATCGATGCCCGCACGTTTGTTCCGTAGAAAGCGATCACCTGTTTCTAAATGTTTATTGTAATGTTAGATGTCCCTCTAGTGGACAGAACGTGTAATAACAACCAAATGCTATAGTGGCATTGGCGATCCATAAGCCTGTGTAATGTCGTAAATATTAATAATATGATGAATATGAGCATTTAATATTCAAATATTATTCGAATATTAAATAAAATAAGGAATGGAATTCGAATAGTATTATAGAGGAAGATTGACAGCCCTATTGTACACCAATTTATCCTTGGTAGAAACATAGACTGCAAGGTAGAAACCCAAAAATCAAGAAAAACCACGTCGGACAGGCAAATCACGTCTCGCGCATCCAGTCGCTTCGCTTCTGAAACGCTCCTGGTGTGAGTTGATACCGCGTGGAGCACGGAATAAAACCTTGTCGGAGCCGTATAATGCGCCGCACACGTGTGCAGTGTAAATAAGGGGTCAAGCCTGGTTTATACTCGACGCGCCCGCAAGAGCGTGAAGCACGCGCGGCAAAAATGACGCCATTGCGGTGTGGGCGGTCGTGCGCGTTGGGTGCGCAAGACCCCATTTCACCTGGCGGTGTGCACGGCTCTTTTTGTAACATCGCGCACGGCGCCGCATCCCAAGATGAACGATTTATCTTGCATGCATGCATGTTTATGATACCAGCATGTTTATGATCCTTCTATTGAGAATGAGGAGTTGACGTCACGCGTATCACTCCGCGTTGCATTGTGGGAAGGATTCGCCATCTTGGTAGGATATGCTTTCCGTTGTCATGGTTACTTCGACCGTGAGACCGAGAGAAATAGCGACAGAGAGAGAGAGAGAGCAGCTTGATATTTGTTTGCTTTTTTGCGATAAGGCACAGTTTCTTGGGAATAAATGAAGAAGGGGGAAGCAAAGGGAAAGGGGTTCTATCGGGAGAAACTAAATAACAACACAAAGCAGAGTAATTTAGAGAAAGTACTTGACATCAACAACATGGACCCGTACGACCTGCTACAGAATGGACTAAGCACTAGCACCTTTCACATACCCTGACATAGTCAATTACCTGTGTAACGGCTTTCCAGTGCCCTTGCCGTTGATGATAGGAGTATGCAAGTTTAGAACGCGTACAAACAGAGTCCATGCGGATGGTTGTAAATGCATAAAAATGTCTCTTTATTACTGGCTTTAGTAAACATGATCGCAAACTTCCTGAGGACTTTCCTTGTTTACATATACACAAAAGCCATACCTTATAGACCGCATACAACTACTATTTTCCTTCCAAGCTACTCTGTCGTGCGGTCAAAAACTGTGTGCTTCCCAGTCACCAACGCACACACCTGTGGCTCAGGGGATCTAATTATACACAGCACCACCCAGTGGACAAAAACGTTACTATCCCCAAAAAAATGGCTCCTACAACCTGGTTTATAGTATCAGTGCCTAACGTTACTGCCTACACAATGCAACAGTTCAGAAGCTTTAAGTCATAAGAAGCTTATGAACAATTCTGCTGCGGCTGGGTGCAAGAGTTAGAAACCTCCAAACATGTAAGTTAACGTTAAACTGCGAGAGTTAAGTCATACTTGATGTTTCAGGCCTCATTAATATGTGGAAATAAAGCTGATATGAATCAGATACGTGCATTTGCACCTGCCGTGCAACGTTAAGCGAATAGATCGGACACTCCCCTGTCAATGCGAATCGTACGTCATTAAAAAGTGTCTTTTTAAAACATTTCACGGTACAGATATATCTATAATAAATGAAACCACTCTAGATGAATAACAGATTATTCATTTCGTTCGTTTGTGTTAAATAAAAGGCGAACTGTGCTGAAATGTTTTGCTTTAGAAATCTCGATTTGCTCGCTGTTGCTGCTGTCAGTTTATTGACAAGCAGTTTCTCTAAGCTGGCTAGCATTGCTATTTAGTCTCTCCCGATAGAACCCCTTTCATTTCTCTTCCTTCTCCATATCTTCCAAAGAAACTACGGCGTATCGCTCAAATGTAAACAAATACTAAGCTGCACTGTCTCTCTTTCGCTATTTCTGGAATGTTTAGTCGCGCCTGTCACAAGTGTGACCTGTGTTTCTTAGTTTTCCCCGTCTCTGTGTTTTGGTTTAGTCCTGTGTCTCAGTTTTTTCTGTGTGCGGTGTGAATGCTCTAACCTGTTAACATGGGCGCCGAAAAAAATAAGTGCTGCTTACGCCCTGCTAACGCGTGCAGTGTGAAACCGCCGTTAGTCTGCTTCCTGTTGTCAGTTCGGAAATTTAGTGGCTGAAGCAATTTCAGCCAATCAGCGTATTGTTGCTATAACAAATACTCAACACATCAACCAATCATGAATGAAACAGTCATTTGGCCATCACTGTACCTTGATGTGAGAAGAAAAGTACCTTCATTTCCTAAAAGGTACCAAAAAGTATCGTAAGAGGTCTTCCTGTAGCCTACCATTAAAGGTACTATTATTGAAAAGGTACAAAACTGTTCTTTGAGGAACATTATTTGTACTGTGTACATTTTTTTTTTCTGAGAGTGTATTTGAATACCTTGTAATTAAATATAGTTATATATAGTTTTATATAGCCTATATAGTTGGAGATGCTGTGTCTGTATATACCAAATATATATAGTTTTTCTTTGTCATTTTTGACAAATACATCCACAAAGTACCATAACCATATGCCACAGCTTTAAAAATGCATCAGTATCACATCCATGTATGTTTACTGTAATATATGCAGATATATGGTATCATATATGGATGAACTCAAATATTTTCTTCACATGTTTGGACACATAAATGTTCATATATGTTGCAGGCATATATTGTGTTCTCAGATAAGTCAAATATATGTATAGATATATGTCATAGGCTACTATTTAAAATATAAGTAGACCTACATATATGGCCATATATTACATTTTTGTATATGGCCTGACTTCTACACCTACCTTATAGAGAAACCAAGTGTAAAGAGAAACTGAGGGCATATAAATCTTTAGATGCCTATAGCTCTGTGCTGAATGGTCATGTACAAGACTTGTGTGGTACGATCCGCAGTTCTGCCGCCAGCGCCAAGAAGACGACAATGTAAAGATGTTAATGTTAATGATGTGAAATTCCTTATTATGTAGCCGAATCTGTGCTGGTTGGTTTGTATTTGCCGCCTGCAGTTTTCCCCATAGAAATCATATAGAGACTAGAAGCCCTATTGGCCGCTGGAAACCGAGAAATCCGGCCGCCATCTTGAACCGGTCGTATTCCTTGTTTCGTTGCGTGGCAGCAGATAAGATGCCAGCAGGCACGTGCACAGGTAGGGCTCAACCTGTGCAGAGCACATGCCCTTTTTGCTCTTACACTTGAAGTGCCCTTTCTTTGGTGGTGTTTTTTTTATTTTTATTTTTTATATATATATATAAATCAATGCTATTGGTCACCCTTTACGTCTGTCTGTCTGTTTTAAAATATTTAGCCAATGACAGTTCTTGAAAAGAGCTTGTGTAAATCTTGTTCGATCCTCAAACTGTCAGTAAAACTGATACGCCCCCGCTATCGTGACTGAATGAAATGAAGCTCCACAGCAGCCGCACAGCAGACAGCAGCTGAACGAAGTTTTGCAAGGGTAAACATCTTGTTGTTTGAATAAGTACTAAACACTTTGTCTATAAAAGCTAATATTTTATTTATTTGATGTCTGACTGAGACATGAGGAACCTGAGAGAGAGGTCTAGGCTAGAATTTTCCATCTCATAGCCAATACATAGCATACACTTAATGCTGTGCATACACGGTAGCATTTCATCTTTTATAAAATGCGATTTTGGCCAAATGTATTTTACAACAGGGAAAACTGAGCGCCTATGTAGCTACAACAAACTAGTAACCTTCACTAGTAGATGAAAATGTAATGATGAACCGTTTTAATGACGGACAAAAAATTTTTTTTTGCACACATTCGCTGGTCAAAAACCCCGTAACTGTATTTGAGTTTGACTTTTGTAAAATGTTAACAATATAGTGATAAGTAATACAACAACATATAATTTGTTTTTACCATCAAAAAAATCATAATCACAGGCGCGCCCCGCGCTGTTTTGTACTGAAACTACACAAAGCGACTGAGTGATTCTCGTCACCTAGTAACGTATAATTTTAAGATATTTTCTTCTTTGATTTATGATTGCTGATACACTTAATTTATTAACATTTCATCTTGTTGTGGTAATAATATAAAATGATGGTTAATTCAAGGCTGTTAATATGCACATATTTGCTATATCGTTTTTTTAATCTATAGTATTCAATACTCTCCACTCGTCCTCACATGTATAAATGGAGTGAAACATGGTTTTACTACAGTAATGTTGTAGTAGTAACTAAAAAAAAACAGGCCAGTTTTTGCCAGGTAGGCGGATACATGTTGGATATGCTATAGTAATGGTATATGGCTATAGTTTCTTATAATCTGGAATTGAGTTGGACATAATTATTTAAATTATATTTCTAAATAGTTTGTCAAAAATACTTGACTCGTGTTTATGTGTGACATTGAGACGAGGGGAAGGTAGAGCAATGTTAACCAAATAATACAAATTAGCTTATAAAACCAAACAGAATAGCTAAAAAAAAAAAAAATCTTGAACTTTGTGTGTGCAAAGCAGAGAAAAAAAGTTATATATATATATATTATTTTTTTCTCTGGTGCATTGACTTCTCAAATATTTTATATATATATAAATGTGCCTTTTTTTTAGTTTCACCACATGCCCCTCAAAAGGTCTGTGCACGGCCCTGGATGCCAGAGCATTGTGGAGCATTTTCCTGTTTTAATCGCCGGACCATCGAAAATAGGGCTTTTCACAAGTAAGTCTTAACATTACCGTACTATTGGTTGTATTTTGTGAATAGAATATTACCAGATAATCGAGAAGGAGCAAGGATATTTGCTATTACTGTACTGAAATCGTTGTGAAATGCTGTTTACTGCATCAGCCGGTGTTCACCCGGCATGGAGAGAGGTGGGGTAACTAACTGTTAAAGTAATAATTACAGCTTCTAGGTTATCAGATCAACTGCCCTGTTGTATAGGTTTGTGTTTGCGCACATGATATCAGGAAGCAATGTAATACACGCATGACAGCGATGCTTATTTGAGTTACCCCTCCAACTTCTAGTTTTATTGATAACCTATATCTTATCATATGCGATTTGGCTATTGATATTACAGAAGTCCTGTGGTAAAATTACATTAACTTACTCCATCTACCCTTGTAAAGTTAATCCGAATAGGGCTTTAGTCTCGACATTTTCCCCTCCCACAACCACATACAATAAAAAAGGTATAGGCTTAATGTTGTCCGAATTTAATTTTTAGAAATTACTGATGCAAACACGTTGAAAAGCTTCTTCTCAATTTTTATTACAGGTGGCTGCAGTGGATTCGGTGGCTGCGTTGTGCGTTCTGTGTGTGAAAGTGTGTGTGTGTGTGTGTGTGTGAGTGAGAGTGAGAGTGAGAGTGAGAGTGAGAGTGAGAGTGAGAGTGAGAGAGAGAGAGAGAGAGAGAGAGAGAGAGAGAGAGAGAGAGAGGAGAGAGAGAGAGAGAGAGAGAGAGAGAGAGAGAGTGTGTCCAGGGGCGTAGCCGTCATTTCAGAAGTGAGGGGGACAGAATGTCAAGTGTAATACCATTTTTTTTTCATACTTTTGTTGACAGGTTTTTGCTTAATTGGCTTAATATGCTATTTATTTTTAAAGCAATAAAACAGAAAGAAAGAAATGCAGATGTTCAGTACTTTATTTTGCACAGGCAGGGATTTTCCTGGCTTAAAACGAGGCGGAGGTGGTAAAACCCTTCATGGTTTTTAAAAAGATAATAAAATGTGTATTTTTCGTAGTACATCATATAGCCTACTGTGTTACCCACAGTAGTTTTCTATGTGGATCTGGGTAGTTCTAGGGGGGTCCGGGGGCATGCCCCCCCGTAAGAAAATTTTGTACATTTTAAAGATAAATTCATTAATCTGGTGCACTTTGAGTCCCCCGAATACACTGTTAAAATAAATAATCCACCCGCCAACCATATGATATTTTCTGATTTAGATATCTGATCATTGCATTACAATTAGCCTATTCAAAATAAAATTATCTGTGTTAACAATAGCATATGGTTACATATCACACTGAAGCTTATTTAAAAATAACATTTAGCCTACTTAAAATAAAAGTTCTTCTTTTGGCAAAATTATATTTCCTCAATAGCCTAAACAAAGTCTGTCTTACTAAACTAAAACTTTCCAATTGAAAACCTTCAAACTTCAAGCTTTTAAAACTAATTCAAACTTTCTAGTTAGGCATTTTCAAGATGACTTAAAATTTGTCTATAAACTTTTTTATCTAATTGTAAAGTGTTACCTAATTATGGTAAACATCAAGTGGCTACACAACGCTGCCTGATTCAAGCAGATCGTGACGGTTGATGGATGAAAATACACATTCAGCATTAACAATCTCCATGTTTATTCTAATTTGAAGGGCTTTTATAACATATCTGTGAAAATAAAAGACATTACGAGTAAAACAAGATTGAAAATAAGTGCACGCTTCGTGCACCCGAAGCGTGCACTTCGTGCGGGTAGTAAATATTTTCAATTTAGCCTACAACAAAAGTTGTTAATTATTCAACAAGAGAAATAGGCATCACTTAACTCTTGAATAACAAGAGTTATTCATCACTGTGCAACACAATCCGGATACGACATGACAACTTACTTACAGTGCTTGACTTTTTCGTGAAAAAGGAGTGGAGTTTTTTTTGCCGTTTTCGGTTTTGAAATCATTGCGACCTCT
The DNA here is from genome assembly GCA_036326025.1 of Chrosomus eos. Classification (NCBI taxonomy): domain Eukaryota; kingdom Metazoa; phylum Chordata; class Actinopteri; order Cypriniformes; family Leuciscidae; genus Chrosomus; species Chrosomus eos. Next base: position 3,227,231 of record CM070821.1, read on the forward strand.
TTGAAACTGATGGATTCGGCGCGGGTGCGAGCATGGGCATGTCTGCTTTGGCGTGTCGTGATGCACGAGTGACTGATTAGTGATTACCATGGAAAAGTGAAAGCCACGTAAATAGACTATCCTTGACTCTTTGGATTTTAAATGTCGATGTAGGCTATAACTTTACACACACGCGAAAACCCCAGCTTGTCGTAGACACACTTGCCCTATGAAAAAGTGCGGGGGACGAATTTGCATTTTATAAAAAGTGGGGGGGACACGTCCCCCGCGTCCCCCCGTAATCTACGCCCATGAGAGAGTCTGTTCGTGTGTGCATGTCACAAATCATAAATTGTTTCTTCAACGTATTAAAATATCTTACTTTACTGCAACTATCTGTTTACTGCTTCTTTATTATATTTATATTGTGTGATTTATAAAATACGTTATATCCTTCATCACACATATTGTGTCTGGTCACTTTATATCTTATAGCAGAATATTATATTACTGTTAAGCCTACTATGGATATTAAAATACGCCGAACCATGTGTCCTGTATCATAGCTACATGAAGGACCTTGCAACAAAAGAAACCGCGTGAAAATCAGTTCAGTATTCAGTGAGATATGATTAATTTAATGCGCTGACAGCTCATTTGTATATATATATACATATATGATGTCTATGCGTCTACCTATATGATGTCTAGCCTAGCGCCGTGACGTAACTGTGACGTCGGCTCGAAATTGTTTGGAGAGGTGCGCGCGCAGTCAGCGGAGACTCGCGCTCGTGCGGACGCGTCGAGTATAAACAAGGCTTTTAGTCTCACTGAGAAACTAGAAGCTCAGTATCTTTCACTCTCTCATACGTCATATGTACGGTCTCTTTATCAGTGAACATCGTGTTCAAACTGTGTTGATAAATACTTAATGACGTGCATCCGTGTATTTAGCGAACTCTCTTTGAAACTGGCGCTTTTAATCGTGATCGGTCTATCGCTTCATTCGCGTGTGTTTGTCCATGAAGGAGTGAGAGAGTAGGACTTCAGTTGTGTTTTTGCTCATTTGGCCTCGTACTCTTCTTTAAAGGTAAGTTTACTGGAAAAAAAAAAATGTTTATATAATTTGTTTTAAGTTTCAATGTGATTGAATAGCAGAAGTTATAATATTTGTTTGACTAGCATCATCAGACAGTTACCATAGCCAACAAATTCAAATAAAAATACTAAGCATACTTGCATCACACCGTCATATAAACACATCAAGAAAATTTTTGTAGCCTATATATTTTATAATATGAAGTATTTTTGGTAATAATGTCACTGAATAAGATTGAACCATAGTTATATCAGGTTTCTCAAGTTTTATCAAAAGCTTGGAGTGAGATCAGATGCGGTACAGCCCCCACCCCCCAATTTTACCCATTGTTTATAATTAACCAACACAAATTGAAATTATATCAATTGGTAAATCTGATAAATGACAGAGCAAATTATCACATCAAATATACTCTTTAAGGTTATATTTCAAAATTACAAACAAAAATTAGAATGATAAAATATCTTTTTGCTTTTTCCCTGACATCTTTGAAAAATACAAATGCAATGGCAATGATCAATGTATGTTTTGACAGGATTTAAAATATTACCCAGAGCACTCTGCTTTAATTCATGTAGCCTTAATGTAACTAGAAAGACTATTAATACAGTATAATTTAAAATAAAATGAAGACATACATCTTTATTTCTTCTAGGGCTGGGTATTGACACAAATTTCACAATTCGATTCGATTTCGATTCACAAGCTTGCAATTCGATTCTATTTCGATTCAATATTTGATTATTTTGGATATCAGGTACAATACATGGCACATTTTCTCAAGGAAAACAAATCTCTTAACTAATGCTGTAAAGTTGGGAGTCAGTTGTAGCCTACTAGGCTTCATTAGCCTACTGTAATATTGAAGGTAAAAATTAACTGATTTGTAGCTATACAAACACTTAAATTACACTTATTTATTTTTATTAGGGCTGTCACTTTTGAGAAAAATCACATTCGAACGGATATCGAATATCAAGCAATATATTCGAATATCTATGAGTAAAATGAAGTTAACGAACAACCTCCATCCATCAGGAAACACCACATGGTCGCTGAATTTATCTGTGCTTCATGAAGAGTTTTTCTCTTGCGTGAAGAAGCCGTTTGCGGGAGATGTGTTAAAAGATAGCGGAGTACATTCATGATTCATGATACACACATTCATACTGGTATAATAATCCTCCTGGCGCCGGGTCTGGGTGAGTATTTTACTCTCTTACCTTTGTTCTTTGACACTTTAAGACCAGCCGTTGCTGACAGAGACGCAATCTGACCACACAGAGATGGATCTGACACGGGTCCCATTTTCTCGCAAATCTCTACGTTCATTTAAGTCTTTATTTAAATAATTTAAGACTGCTCTTACGATGAAACTCGACAAAACGGACATTTGACATAATTTGTGTTTTATGGTTTGTTCAAGCCCGAAAGAGAACTCTATACTTACACGCGTCTTTTTTGTGGGTCGTGTGTGTGTGTAATAGGCAGGAATTATAGCGCGGTTTCTTTCGTCTTGTCTTTATCTTCCATTTTCAAAACAAGCTGGCTATATTGGCTATTATTCGCTTTATTTGGTCATGGGCCTACGCTACAATACGTTTAGAGCGGCCGCTACTGGATGAGATGGCAAACAATAAATAAAAAGCAAACGATAGACTGTAAAAAATGCGCAAAACATGGCACTTTAAAAACCGGATAGTTTATTTATAGTTCGATTTCGGATATTTCACGTCATGTTCGAATGCATATTCGAACATCGAATAAAAAGTGACAGCCCTAATTTTTATAATAATAAAATTATATGAAATTAGGGCTGGACCAGAATATTCGAATATTCGTTCGGTGGGTTGGTATTCGATTTGAAAATGTGACATTCAAATATTCTTTTTTTTTTTTAGTTTTTTTTTGCAAACCTGGCATCCCCCTCGAAACGGTTCTCATTCGCGCTTAAAATACAATACTTTACATATAAATTCATTATAGCTACTTAATAAATAGATATGTGCTTCTTCTTGGACTACTAAAAGTGTTCCTGCAACGGGAGTATTCTCTGGCTAGAGCGCAGAACAGCAGAGTTTGCATGGACAGAAGTGAATGCCTGACCTTGTATTCTGGGTTAAGCTGCATTGCTTTGACATTGTGGAAAATAGAATAATAGAAACAAAATATGTTAAAATGTATGTAGTATTAAAATGTATAAATGTATGTATTAGTGTGTTTTATATCACTAGTGCAGTGTCCATTCTCGGAGCATTAGATAGCATATCCGAGTCCATTCTCTGCTCGCGTGAGGCGCGCCGCTGTTTTATTTAAATCTACCCTACTTTGTCAGTAATTTGTTAGTGAGACTATTAGACTAGCCTACCTTATTAGAAATATTGCTTAAGTTACAGACCTGTGTGTGTTTTATATCACTTGTGCAGAGCAGTGTCCGGTCTCGGAGCATATAAGCTCTGCTCGCGTGAGGCGCCCCGCTTCCCGCTCGCGCTGTTCTGTAGTTTATTAAAAGTTTATTAATTCTGAAAGTGTCGCCTGTCTCTATATTGCATCAAATACACTGCACTCCCTTGTGAAGTCGTTTGGATGAACGGTTCTCGAAATAATCATGCGCTGATGAGGCCATCCTTAAAAATATTTTGGTTTGCAGTAACAGCAAAAAAAAAAAAAAAGGGGTCGGTAGTTAGGCCTATATTTTTTTTTCAAGATTCAATGTAGATTTGCATATCGTGACGTCACTGACTGTGTCTTCAAACCATGCCTTCTGGCGCACCTTTGCAAACCTCATTCTGATGCAGGTTATATAGATATGTCAAAAACATTTTTATTACATTAATTCCAGCTGCATTTATTTGATTTTTTTTGTGGCAAAATCAAGAAAAAAGAAGCCACTAGAGTTCAATGAATGTGGATTTTCAGAGGTAAACATAAATTAAAATGACTTCAGAATTCTCAAAGTAACAGTGAATTAGATTATGCAATGTAATACCTATGAGAAAACATGTTAATGTGTTACATTTAGGATGTTTACATCCATAAAACATAATTTCAATCCTTACTGGTTACTAGTTTACTGGGTTATAGGCTACTGTTTTACTTGCATCCACCGCTAGGTGTCAATGCAACCTACAAATCAGACACCAGTTACGCTGCTTTCGGTTGTCACTTTTGTGAAAAAATCCTGTTTGTTTTTTGAGACAAAAGTGTTCATTTAAATCGATTGTAAAATCAAGTTTTCATGGATTTACACTGAATTGATTTTCAAAAATACGAACAAAGTGCGTTCCGTATCAGTTCAATACGGAACAAGCCTTTTATGTGTCAAATACGGGACGATTCCGTATTATACGGAACGGTTGGCAACCCTAGATGAGGCTACACCAACAATATTCAGATCACTTACACAAGAAAGAGGATCATCACCCAACGCTGTAAGTGTACTTTTGCATGGTATTTGGTTGTCCTGGAAGTGTCAGTAACCTTAGCTGAGTAACATATCTGTGAAATCAGTGCGCTTCTGAGACAGGCAATAAAAAGTGACTGTTTTATTTACATAAGGACTGAGCTCAGAAAAAAACACGTATTATAAGCCTAAAACCGTATAACTCCTTAGTATAACGTTATAGTGGCAACATATCTGATTCTCTGTATCTTGAGACTGCAAGGTTACATTTACCATGTAGATTAATCATCTACAAACAAAGTCCACCATTGAAAATGATCAGAATCAGAATCAGAATCAGAAAGAGCTTTATTGCCAAGTGTGCTTGCACACACAAGGAATTTGTTTTGGTACTGAGGCTTCCAGTGCACATATACAAATACAACAAGAAACATAATAATACAAGTTTTTAAGAATAAAATACAAAATATAAAAATATGAGAATAAAAGTATCACAGTTGGGTTTAGCCAGAATAAACATTTACAGATTTACAGATTATGAACAAATTTACAGTGTTTTGAATATTATAAATAAATAAATCTACATGTAAGTGTCACCTGAGTTGTAAGTTGCGTTAAACAGTGGGAGTATTGCACTTTAAGGCATATGCCTTGGGAGATATGTTAACTGTTCAGGAGGGAAATGGCCTGTGGGAAGAAACTGTTCCTGTGCCGAGATGTTCTTGTGGCCAGTGATCTGAGTCTCCGTCTTGACGGTAACAGTTCAAACAGGTGGTGTCCAGGGTGAGTGGAGTCTGTGATGATTTTACCTGCTCTCTTCCTCTGAACTGGATCAGCAGCTCCTGTGGCAGGTTGAACTTCCTCAGCTGGCGAAGGAAGTACAGTCTCTGCTGGGCCTTTTTCACAATGGAGTCAATGTGATTGTCCCACTTCAGGTCCTGAGAGATGATAGTGCCCAGGAACCTGAATGACTCCACTGCTTCCACAGTGCTGTTCATGATGGTGAGTGGGGGGAGTGCTGGGCTGTTCCTCCTGAAGCCCACGATCATCTCCACTGTTTTGAGCGTGTTCAGCTCAAGGTTGTTATAACTGCACCAGACAGCCAGCTGTTCAACCTCCAGTCTGTAAGCAGACTCGTCAACGTTTCGGATGAGACCGATGACAGTGGTGTCGTCTGCAAATTTCAGGAGCTTGACAGTAGGGTCTTTAGAAGTGCAGTCGTTAGTGTACAGGGAGAAGAGCAGTGGGGAGAGAACGCACCCTTGAGGGGCGCCAGTGCTGGTGGTGAGAGTCCTGGATGTGTGTTTCCCCAGTCTCACGAGCTGCTGCCGGTCCGTCAGGAAGCTGGAGATCCACTGACAGATCGAGGATGGAATGGAGAGCTGGGTCAGTTTGGCTGTGAGAAGATCAGGCATGATGGTATTGAAGGCCGAACTGAAGTCCACAAAGAGGATCCTTGCATAAGTCCCAGGTCTGTCGAGGTGTTGCAGGATATAATGCAGTCCCATGTTGACTGCATCATCCACAGACCTGTTTGCTCTGTAAGCAAACTGAAAGGGATCCAGCAGGGGTCCAGTGATGTCCTTCAGGTGGGCCAACACCAGTCTTTCAAACGACTTCATGACCACAGATGTGAGAGCGACAGGTCTGTAGTCATTGAGTCCAGTGATTTTTTTTTTTGGGGGGGGACAGGAATGATAGTGGAGCGTTTGAAGCAGCAGGGAACTTCACACTGCTCCAATGATCTGTTGAAGATCTGCGTGAAGACCGGCGCCAGTTGGTCAGCGCAGGATTTTAGACAAGCAGATGAGATGCCGTCTGGGCCTGAGGCTTTCCTAGTCTTCTGTTTTTTGAAGACTCGGCTCACGTCCTCCACACAGACCTTAAGCTCAGGTTGGATGGCAGGAGGGGGGAGAGGAGGGGGTTTTGGAGGTGATGGTGGATGTGTGAAGTGCAGGTCAGAGCCGGTGAGAGGTGTGAATGAGGGCTTTTCAAACCTGCAGTAAAATGAGTTTAAATCATCAGCCAGGTGTGGATTGTCCGCAGACCGGGGGGATGGTGACTTGTAGTTGGTGATGTTCTTCAGGCCATTCCAGACTGATGATGGGTCGTTGGCTGAAAACTGGTTTTTCAGCTTTTCAGAGTAGGCTCTTTTAGCAACTCTGATCTCCTTTGTCAGTCTGTTTCTGGCCTGATTATACAAGATGGTATCCCCACTTCTGTAAGCATCCTCTTTGGCATGACGAAGGTGTTTGAGTTTCCCAGTAAACCATGGTTTATCATTGGTGAATGATAAGAATGTCCTGGTAGGAATGCAAATGATCTGCAGTCTGCTAAAAGCACAGGTAGTAAAAGTCACGTTGGTTGTATTGACAGAAATGAGAGGGAGGGGGAGAGGAAGCGGGAGCCGGTAAGAGGACTTTTCATGAGTGATGATATTATTGCGCCAAGTCGAAGTGCTCAAAAGCACTTGCTATGGTATTCCGCCATACAATATAGTCATCAATTTTAAACGCTTAGAAAATCACAACGTTTTATTTTGTGTCACCAGCCTAAGTCGAGTTACAATACTCGAGTAACTGTGTTTAAATAGGGAAATAGTTTTCAAGGCCCATATTTAATGCACTGGGCAAAGCTAAGTGCTAACATAGTTTTGCGGCAATACAGAGAGATATAGTGCACGCACTGAGACGAGAGAGGTATGTATTAACTCGTCTTAGTTAAGGGAATAACATAGTTTCATATGAAAAACCAGTGGAGTATCCCTTTAACCCTCTGATTATCTTCATTTAGGGTATACACTTGTTATCTTTGGGGTCTCCAGGGACCCCAGACAATAACATTGCATTTTGTAACAGTATAATAATTTTTTTTTTACAAATGTAATTTTACTCTGTTTATTAATGTTTTTACTCAACATTTGTGCAGTTTTTGGAGGATTTTTTGATATATTTTACATTTCTAAAAATAAATAAATAAATATTTAGATAGTTTTTTTTTTTACAAAAACAGCATTTTATGTAAAATTCACTTTATAAAAGACCCAGATTTCTAACTTTCATTTATGGGGATAACATGGATAATTGTACATGATTTAATGTAAGATTTTTGCCCTTTTTTTGGAAAATGCAGTTTTAAAATAAAAAAAATTCACTTTAACCACTAGATGGCTATAGAGCTCCATTATATGCTATTTTCTGATTGATTAACCAAAATACATCTTTTCACAAGTTGGATTCAGTTGGATTGAGTTGGAATTAGAGGTCGACCGATATGGTTTTTTTCACGGCGATACCGATCTTTTGAAATCCGGGTCGGCCGATGGCCGATTAAAGCTATAGTATACGATGTTCAAAATCGGTCGAGAAAGCCTGAGACGGTTGCGAAGTTTTAAAAAACTCATCCCGCCCCTCCACACACACACCCCTCCCCTCTGTGCTACCTGATCCCTCCCACCGGGAAACGAACTGAACAACGTCACTCAGTCAAGCTGTGATCACCGGTAGTAAACAATCTATCAATCTAATGACCTCGCTAATGACACATCATATTTAAAATTGCCTTTCGACACTTGAACTTAGTTGCTTCATCAACAATTCAATGTCACGTTTGAGTTCACGCCAACGCAAGATTAGCAACACATGAAATGTTCTAAACTCCCCACCACCATAGTAGCCTATAATACTAAAGTTACTAGTATTGCTAAGGTTTTGAGTAATTGTTATAGCAGCACACAGTGCATCTTGATCAAATTCCGATCGGCTCGAACAGAAACCTGCTAGGTAACGTTACTGAAATATATTCAAGCACTTCAAGAAATATAATTACTTTGACCCGTGATAGGCGATGCTAAGCGGCTAGCATTCCAATGCCGACCGGCAGCATGAGCATGTTGTCAGACTGATAAAAAGCCATTTATGTAACACGTCACACCATGAAAGTATAAATAAATGTTTACCTGCTCAAAAAGTCATCTTGTCAGCGTCGGTTTTCAGTCCCAGATCACCCTGAAGCTTCCTCCAACGGTCAATAGTGGACCCTATATTTATCCTACTTAGAGTTCGGCGTTCTTTACATTTTTTTTTAAATCTCTGCTCTTTCCTCTACAGACTTTCTCTTTCGTCCAAACTTTACAGTCGGGGCAAGCAGGGGCCGCTTGCTGCTGTCGTTTCTATTTTTATCCATTGCTGATCTGACGCTACTTAGCTAACTACCATACTGTCAGCTGCTTGCTCGCACAAGGATGGGGCGGTGTCGGGTGCGGTTGGGTTGGAGACGCGAGCTCAAGGCGGAGTTTCAAGTGGAGCTGCTGATTGGATGAGGGCAGTTGGCCGGACAGCTTACATTGGTCAACTTCTCTGCAGCTGTACACCCAAAAGAGTGAATGGATTTTATATTTTAAAATTTCCTGGTGTTGGCTGGGTGAAGCGCTGCCATAAAGGGTTGGTTTTCTTTTCAGCCATCTGTGAAAAGGGGAAAAATACAAGGCCATGTTAGTATTTTTGTATAGTACCTTGACGTCATCTTCAAGTCATTTTATAGATAGGTATAGATATAAAATCTAACAAATGTTTCATAATTCAGCTAATAATTCAGTTCATTGTAAGTAACATAAGGCTAAAAACGTTTCTATCTTCTTTCTATCCTCTCAAAAAATGTCCTGAAACATGTATTTTGGTTTGTTTGTTTTGTTTGTTGATGGACAAAGACAAATGGACATAACCTAATTATCACAAAAAAGGAGAAAAAAAAACTTTAAATGATTTACTATTTTTTTTATATATAAGATTTATTATATTTTATTTAATTTAACTTATAACAATAACGTATTTGAGCCCGTTCTCATCCTTTGGCGTCATTTGGGTGACTCCATATGACATTTCGTCGAAATCTGACGCACATGGCACCCTTTAGCGTCAATATGAGACGCAGACCCTACCCCAGACCTAAACCTACCCATAACAGTGCGTGTTATATTGACGCTAAAGGGTGCCATGTGCGTCGTATTTCGACAAAATGTCATATGGCGTCACCTATATGACGCCAAAGGATGAGAATGTGTTGCGTATTTCACTAGTAAATTGCTGTTGAATGACAAAAACAACCACCAGATGGGAAAATGATATTTTACAAAAACTTTAAATGCACCACAACGCTCCGTCTGTTGTTCTTCAGACAATGGCATCCCGCTGTTGGACCTTTTAGTCTACAGTGAAAACAGTCACACTGTTTGGCCAGCATTTTAACCATGTTTAATCCAGCTACTAACTAACGGTATGTTAAAGCTGCTGAGTGCTGACTAGCGTCACGTGCAGCGAAACAATGTTTCTGTTATTCTAACGTCCGTTTTCTGAGCATCCGAGAGAAGCACTGGCATAACAGTAGCACCGAACTGAAGCACAGAAATCCGCGTTGATATTCGGTGCGGTAGATAGCGGTCGTTAAGGTTCCAGTGCCGTATTAGCACCGGGTCTGTCTGTAGCTAACGTTACCCACTAGCAAAGCAAAGCAAGTCTGTCACTAGCCTATAGTGCGTTGGTCTCTGTTTTATTTATTTCTCTGCAGTGACAACCCTCTCAAATACAGTGGTGTGAATAAGTGTTGGCACCCATGCTAAAGTTGCCTAAAAAGAGGAATAAAAAATCATCTTTTGGATATTGATCTTATAGCCTTAATTAGAAAAATGAGGAAAACTCCAACCTTTAAGGACACAAATTTTCTTTGTGAATGAATAATGTATCATAAATAAATAAATGTTTTTCCTTAAAATACAGGGTGCATAAGTCAGTGCCCCCCTACGTTAAATTCCCATAGAGTCAGGCAGATTTTTATTTTTAAAAGCCAGTTATTTCATGGATCCAGGATAATAGCCATCCTGACAAAGTTCGCTTGGCCTTTGGAATTAAAATATCCCCACATCATCACACACCATTCACCATGCCTAGAGATTGGCTTGGGGTACTTTCCATAAGATCATCTTTCAATGCAAATCAAACCAGCTATTAGGCTAACTGAAGAAAAACCATGCCAATATGTTGGAGTCTTTAGATTTTAGATTAAATCAGATTAGATTTAAAGATTGTGTGTGTGTGTGTGTGTGTGTGTGTGTGTGTGTGTGTGTGTGTGTGTGTGTGTGTGTGTGTGTGTGTGTGTGTGTGTGTGTGTGTGTGTGTGTGTGTGCGCGCGCATTTTAGTTGTGTCAGTGTCACCAATTTATATTTGTGGTGGTTCTGAACTTTGACAAATTATAAGACTTTTTTTATAGCCGTACAAATATGAGTGTGTGTGTGTGTGTATTTTTGTTGTGTCCCCGAAGACAACAAGTGTGACTATTTTTTTCACGCCAACATAATAACAGATATCATTCCAAATTTTTTTTTTTGTAGATCTAGAAAAAGTTGAGAGCTGTAGAAAGTTTCATACCATTTGAACAAAGAGAACATTTTTTTTAAATTGACCAAAAGTCATTTGCGGGTTAAAAAGACCCCGAAGATATAATACCAGTTACAGCGCGAAATAAACATGAATGAACGTCTGAAAGTGTGTTAAAAGATAGAGTACAACTTATTGAAATCCGTATCATGTCACATGGAATCGCTCAATCAGTGTTTCAACCGTGGAAAGACGTCAGTAAAACAACTTGTAAACAATGTCATGTAACGTCACATTTCCCTCAGAAAAAACATATGTGACCATAAACTCGTTAGTCAGCTAGAAAAATTTACTCTAAAGAGGAGCATTTTGCTAAATATATGCACCATATTACATATTCATTATAATTTTTTATGTTCTTCGATATTTAATGCATGTTTGAATAAATCTGGCAAGTTTTTATGACAGCCACCATTTAAATGTTTATATAGGGCTGGTCCGAATACCATTTTTTGAGCTTCGAAGCTTCGGTAGGAATGAACATCGAATATTCGAAGCTTCGGAATCTCTATAGGCTACCGTACCAGACATCCCAAGTCTCCCGCATATTGATAGCGGCTCCCTGATGTAGGGCTGTCGCGATAACCGCAATATTGCAATACCACGCTACTGACAGGCCAACCGCAGAGGAATGCAAGTAACCGCAGCAACCGCAAACCGCGTTTTCTTTTTTCATAAGGCCACCCTTCGTAGTTGGTACCATGTGTGTTGAATGTTAAGTAAGTTAATAATGATAACAAGACTGTTTATCATGGTGATTTGTACAGAGGCTTTGTGGATTTGCCTAAACAGACAGTGAATGTGATCGACTGAGCGCGTGCGATTACCTGCATCTGTCTTTGAAGTCAAGTCATGTGTATTCGTGAAAAGGTTGCCGTTTCCAAGCAAAGCGAAATATTTGTCGTTTCATCCATTTAACGTGTAAGGGTATTTACTATTTACCATGAATGGCGTCAGTGCTGGTCAGCATTACACAGCGCGAGGAAGCCGTGGGGGGAAAGCTGCGAGTCACACATTGAATCAATGCCATTGGTCTCTATTAAGTGAAGCATTGCTTCAGCTTTGCCCAAAAGTGAAGCATTGCTGGCCAGCTGAGCCTTGAAAAGTGGAGCTCAAAGTTAAAAAAGAATTAACTATATTATATCTATCATTTAAGGAATCCGCTTTTTGAACGTTTTCGTTGAATGAACGGTTTAATGACTCACTCAAAGACAGTCCGTTGGCGTGACAATGTGCGCGCTGAGTGACAGCCTTTCAATGCGCAGAGACGCTGTTTAGTTTCGGTTACATTGTTTTTGTGTATGCTGACCACATCATAACACGTATTTATATAGCAACAAATAATAATAAATAAATATAAATAAATAAACGGCGGTAATACCGCATATCGCGCTATTGAGCCACTCAAAATTACCGCAAGGGAAATTCCTTCACCGCGACAGACAGCCCTACCCTGATGCCCGCAAATTTGTTAAAATCTCCCAGAATCTAGCTGCTCGCGAGCTCCAAACCGTGTAGCGCACGCACGACAGAGAGAGGGAGAGACCTTGCATGTGTCGTGTGTGCAAATGTGCGTGTGTGTGCCTCTTGTATGTAAAATGCGCATAATCATCAGGCCATCCTTAAAAATATTCTTGTTTGCCGTAACCCGACCGACCCTGTCAATTTAGGACCGACCCAATTATTATTATTTTTTTTTCCTTTTAGTCCGACCGACTTGCCGGTTGTAAACTTGCGTTAAGACCGACCAAAAACATTTTTTACTTTTCAAACAACTAATACAACTGATACAAATGCAATAATATAATATTAATCATATTTTAGTAAGTATTGTGAACAGGGGCGGTTCTAGGGTGAGTGGATGTCCGGGGCTTAGCCCAGAGAAATCCATGTATTTCCCACATAAATGTGGGTACATACATGTAAAGATAATTAGAATTTCATTTTTCACAGACCATATAGGCTGTTATTCCCACAGTATTGTGGATGTAGCCGAGTAACTCTAGGGGGGTCCGGGGGCATGCACCCCCGTAAGAAAATTTTGTACATTTTAAAGATAAATTCATTAATCTGGTGCACTTTGAGTCATCCAAATCCACTGTTGAAAATAAATAATCCACCCGCCAATCGACCGAACCTATGAATTCTCTGATTTAGATATCTGCATGTAATGTTTTCAAATTATTCAAATTGAATAACATTCTCCAACGGGGGTCCTGTTTCTAAATCAGGATGCTCTCTGCAGACGCAAGGTCTCTTGATCGCTCTCTCTCTGCCGTGCGCGCGCTACACGGTCTAGCACAGTCTCTGTCTCGCACGCTCGGCTCGCTCTAGATTCCGGGAGATTTTAACTAATTTGCGGTATATCTAGTCGATCACGAGTGACTCAACAGGGAGATCTATAGATAAACTCATCTTTCAGGCATTAGACCGACCGGGTTAACACTTCTGCGTGAGAAATCGTGTGAAACCAATCAAATACGTCACACGCATTTGACAACCTTTATATGACAACCTTTTACAGCAGCCCATGTCTGCTGAACCCCCTTTGCCCCCTGGGTATATGTGATACAAAGAATAAACTTTAAATAAAATGTTTTTTATTTTATTTTTTTTTTTTACAAGATAAATCTTTCTGGCTTATTAAAAGTAAAAGTCACAATGTCACAGAGTTAAACTGAAAAATCAATCCTCCCTGATCAACGGAATTAAAGCCAAGTATAATTATAAACACATGGCTCTATACACTTACATTTCTTAAGGAGCACTTGTACATGCATTTTACACAGCACTTACAATTTGCATAAATAATCATATGAGACTAATGTATCAAATATCAAATTTGGAATACAGAATATGAAATATAAAAAAAATAGATTGGTAGGCCTACTTGCCACTAGATGGCGGCCGGCAAGCCACTGCCTTAATGAATGAGTCGGTTTATTCAATGATTTGTTCAAAACAGATGATTCATTTAGAAAAAAAAAATAAGAAATGTTTTTTTAATGGCGGGGTCAGTGAATCGTTTACAAGCAAATTCATTCAGTAAACACCGTGATGTTTTGTTTGAAACCATTAGCGAAATATTTTGTTTACTTTTTATTATCTTTTTTATTGAATTGTTGCCCTGACACCTGCAGGCCATGCTAACCACCAAACATAAAAATGTGTGTGTGTGTGCGTGCGTGCGCGCGCAACCATTAACTGTTTACGATCAAAATGTAAATCAGACACAATTTAAAACCGAATAAGAAATATTACACTATGATTAAAAGTTACAGATACCTGCTGAAGCTGTTGTATCTTGTTTTAGTGCTGGCTGAGGGTGTTTTAATTCCTTTTTTGAAGAAGAAGAAGAAGAAGAAGAAGAAGAAGAAGAAGAAGAAGAATTTTTATATATCCATTTTATCAACAAACCGTCTGGCTCCAAAATATCTAATTTCATTGGCTGGATCGTACAGACGCTGAACTTCTCATCGATGGTTGGCCAGTTTACATGTCAGTCAGAAAAGCTAGCTTGAGTGGGCGGTTCTTGTCGGTTTTGAGTTGTGAATGACAACCATAGACTGACAACGCGTATGTGGACGGACACAGATGCGAGAGTCGAGAGAGATATACATTTAATTAATTCAATTCTAATAAAAATATTTTAATGCACATGAAAACTCAGTGATGGTGCGTACAATTCAGGGTAATTAAAAACATTCGGGGCTTTACTGAAAACATTCGGGGCTCCAGCCCCCTTAGCCCACCCCTAGCGCCGCCCCTGATTGTGAATATAAAAAGCCTACATAGGCTACGTTATTTCTTTTAGATATAAAGCCGCGGCGTCTATGATTATGTTTACACCATGGTATAACTTACGCATGTCACATACGTTCGCTTCATTTCATTCACTGTCAATGGTTTGAGCTTGGTAATGATGGCTGCGCGTGTTGTTTTTCCAGTTTGGCATTGTTGTAGTCCTGTTTGTCATTGTGCGCGAAACTTCACGCCAATAAATCATCAGAAATATTGCTGACTTGTGTGCGTCTCATGCGCTCTCTTTACGTTCGTCCTAATCTGGTCCTAATGCCTGTTAGTTGTCTGTGGATTTGCCTATATGTGGCGTTGAAAATGGAAACGTCTTTAGACATGAAAACTTGATTTTACAATCGATTTAAATGAACACTTTTGTCTCAAAAAACAAACAGGATTTTTTTTCACAAAAGTGACAACCGAAAGCAGCGTAACTGGTGTCTGATTTGTTCTTTTATTTTGTGAATTCTGAAGTCATTTTAATTTATTTGTTTACCTCTGAAAATCCTCTTTCATTGAACTCTAGTGGCTTCTTTTTTCTTGATTTTGCCACAAAAAAATCAAATACATTTAGCTGGAATTAATGTAATAAAAATGTTTTTGACTTATCTATATAACCTGCATCAGAATGAAGTTTGCAAAGGTGCGCCAGAGAAGACACGGTTTGAAGACAGTCAGTGACGTCACGATATGCAAATTTGTTTAAAATCATACCGTGACCAAAATTTGAAAAAAAATTTTTTTACATTGAATCTTGAAAAAAATATATAGGCCTACCTATATATATACAGTCAGGTCCATAAATATTGGGACATCGACACAATTCTAATCTTTTCGGCTCTATACACCACCACAATGGATTTGAAATTAAACGAACAAGATGTGCTTTAACTGCAGACTTTCAGCTTTAATGTGAGGGTATTTACATCCAAATCAGGTGAACGGTGTAGGAATTAGAACAGTTTGTATATGTGCCTCCCACTTTTTAAGGGACCAAAAGTAATGGGACAGATTAACAATCATAAATCAAACTTTCACTTTTTAATACTTGGTTGCAAATCCTTTGCAGTCAATTACAGCCTGAAGTCTGGAACGCATAGACATCACCAGACGCTGGGTTTCATCCCTGGTGATGCTCTGCCAGGCCTCTACTGCAACTGTCTTCAGTTCCTGCTTGTTCTTGGGGCATTTCCCCTTCACTTTTGTCTTCAGCAAGTGAAATGCATGCTCAATCGGATTCAGGTCAGGTGATTGACTTGGCCATTGCATAACATTCCACTTCTTTCCCTTAAAAAACTCTCTGGTTGCTTTCGCAGTATGCTTCGGGTCATTGTCCATCTGCACTGTGAAGCGCCGTCCAATGAGTTCTGAAGCATTTGGCTGAATATGAGCAGATAATATTGCCCGAAACACTTCAGAATTCATCCTGCAGCTTTTATCAGCAGTCACATCATCAATAAATACAAGAGAACCACTTCCATTGGCAGCCATACATGCCCACGCCATGACACTACCACCACAATGCTTCACTGATGAGGTGGTATGCTTTGGATCATGAGCAGTTCCTTTCCTTCTCCATACTCTTCTCTTCCCATCACTCACTCACAAGTTGATCTTTGTCTCATCTGTCCATAGGATGTTGTTCCAGACCTGTGAAGGCTTTTTTAGATGTTGTTTGGCAAACTCTAATCTGGCCTTCCTGTTTTTGAGGCTCACCAATGGTTTACATCTTGTGGTGAACCCTCTGTATTCACTCTGGTGAAGTCTTCTCTTGATTGTTGACTTTGACACACATACACCTACCTCCTGGAGAGTGTTCTTGATCTGGCCAACTACTGTGAAGGGTGTTTTCTTCACCAGGGAAAGAATTCTACGGTCATCCACCACAGTTGTTTTCCGTGGTCTTCCGGCTCTTTTGGTGTTGCTGAGCTCAAAGAGTTTTTTTAAAGGAAAGAAGTGGAATGTTATGCAATGGCCAAGTCAATCACCTGACCTGAATCCGATTGAGCATGCATTTCACTTGCTGAAGACAAAAGTGAAGGGAAAATGCCCCAAGAACAAGCAGGAACTGAAGACAGTTGCAGTAGAGGCCTGGCAGAGCATCACCAGGGATGAAACCCAGCGTCTGGTGATGTCTATGCGTTCCAGACTTCAGGCTGTAATTGACTGCAAAGGATTTGCAACCAAGTATTAAAAAGTGAAAGTTTGATTTATGATTGTTAATCTGTCCCATTACTTTTGGTCCCTTAAAAAGTGGGAGGCACATATACAAACTGTTCTAATTCCTACACCGTTCACCTGATTTGGATGTAAATACCCTCACATTAAAGCTGAAAGTCTGCAGTTAAAGCACATCTTGTTCGTTTAATTTCAAATCCATTGTGGTGGTGTATAGAGCCGAAAAGATTAGAATTGTGTCGATGTCCCAATATTTATGGACCTGACTGTATATATATATATATATTAGTGCTGGGCCGTTATCGGCGTTAACATGCTGCGTTAACGTAAGACTCTTATCGCACGATAAAAAAAATATCGCCGTTAATCTAAGTTGGGTTACGATCATAAATAGCTTTTTCGAATATCGTTATTTTCGCGCAATTCTAATGTGTAGTATGACATAATTGACGCCGCGCCTACTGTCACAGATCGCGCAGCAGGGTATTTTCCTGTCAGGGACACAAGGTGTAGCGCTGTATCCTTTGTATGGGCATGAGCGATGCTCATTTACAAATGTATCACTCTTTTGAGTCGATTCTGTTCAAAGACTTCATCAAACAAGTCGTCAGATCTGTTAAAACTGTTCGCGAATCAGTTGATCTGTTCAGTTCCTCACGCACTGAATCGTCTGAACTCTAAAGCGCTTTCAATTCACACTCGAGGAGTCGTAAGTAACAGGAAGATTTAAGAACATCAAGAGCGTTGGATGAAGTGGCCGTGGATCTACAGTTTAGTCTAGTGAAAGCAAATCTGCAAATGCATCATATCTTTGCCAGCGATGAAGATCTTTATTAGTTGAACATCTTCGTAAGCTGTCTGTGAATGAATGATTCCACAGGACGATACATTCGAGTTCATTTCATTCAGGTAATATACATTTTACAACCAAACATATTATTACGCCACGATAGCACTACTAAAAAGAATGACATTATCCGTTTTTTGGACATACATTAACTTATAGGCTACAAAAAAAAACGCTTCAGAGCGTCGGCGCACTGGTTAACAGGTTTAAATAAGCTACCATTGTCCACAGTTTATGAAATGAACACCCGCCATCCCGCGGTAATGTGTGTGTATTGCGCAGTGGCATAATCACACGAATAGTTTACATTGATTGAATTTGAAACTAATTTGTTTAAAAAGGAGGCTATTGCAGTAACAAGGCAGGTTCACATAAAATCATTATGACATATGATGACATTATTTTTTGATCTAACGAGCATTGGCGATGCAAAAACGGACTGTCGTGCGTATGTTGTTTTTTTTCTTCTTCCAATTACTATGTTTAAAAAAAAACGAAGAAAACGTGTTACTTGTTCAATTAATAAACAGTTTGTTTGATGACAAATCGCTAAAGATGAAATTGGCCTCCCTTTCTGTCATTGGGTTATTATTATTTTTATTTTTTTGTAATTCAAGTTTTTATTCTTTTCATCCAGTACATGACAACACATGTATCAATACTGCTTGCAAGGCCAGAATATTACAGTGGTTAAATGTAATAAAAAGTAAATGTATTAATAAATGGTCAAGGAAGAAAAAAAAAAAAATAATAATAAAATAAATAAGTAAATTATTGCGAACTATTCTCAAAGACTTACTTTTAGTCATATTTTGGGTAGCACACATATTCTGAATGCCTTCGGGAGAATTCAAATGAGCCATTTTAATCTAGATTAATCTAGATTAATTTTAAAATTAATCTAGATTAAAAAAATTAATCTATGCCCACCTCTAATATATATATATATATACCTTTTATTTTTTTATTTTTTTGCTGTTACTGCAAACCAAAATATTTTTGGCCATAAGGATGGCCTAAACGTCACCGACGAAACCGAGAATAGCGCAGATATTGCGTCATTGACAGGCGACATTTATTGGCAGGGACGGCCACTTATTTAAAATTGGAATTTCTCTGAAATAAAAAATCTTTGGAGACTTTTGGGATATTGTAAGTTCACAACTGCAGGAAATATATCACACTGCAAGTGATTTTTGGATATTTTATAACAAAATTTCTACATATTGGACCTTTAATACAGACAACTTCATTATAAAGAAAAAACACAAATCCCAAAAATATATGATCATAATTTATGCTGTTATAAACTAGATTAGTGGATAATTCATCAGTAAAATTTAGTCTAGACAAATCCCAAGTGCACAATAATTGTATAAAATATGAACATTTAGTGAAAAAAAACATTTAGTAGGGATAAGAGCACTAAATCTGGTAAAACTTTAGACATTGCTCTTTGATAAATTATTATATAATGAGGCAGCAACATATGATAGATACAAGACAGAACAAGAAAGGCTATTAATGACCTTTCATTGCACAAAAATATTATGATAGGAAACGCTCCAATACATCGCGGCACAAAGCGCTTGCGCGTAGCCCGAGCGCAGAATGATGCGCTTGAAGCCACACGGAGTCACAGCGCCAGCACGTCGAGCCCACACTGAACAGTTCAAAGCACAAAGGAAAGACATATTGATGCTTAGTGTATAATATACAGTATCTATCTATGCAATAGTTTATTGAGCCTTTTCTTTTAACAGTTTTAAATTTCAGTTACTGTGCGCGTGAAGAACAATGATAGTGCTCTGACTCTACTCTAGTGCTGTGATCTAACAGACACCCGGTAGAAAGTAACATGATTTAGTTACAGCAATAAAGTCCAGCAAGATAAAGTTGTTTTATGCGAAACCATATACCTTTATCTACATGTCAAGTATAATAATAGTAACATTGAATCATCTTTTTTGAGTTTCATCGCGTTGACTGTCGTACCCGAACTGCGGAAACCCTGAAAGATGATTTGGCGAATGTAAAATGTATGTACCGTACGCTATAGGCTGAAGAGGGGGAGAATTTTTTTTTTTTTAAAACATGAATCGATTTGACCCACCAACTCGATTTTTAAATCAAATCGATTTTTTTTCCCAGGGTGTTCAAACGAGCTGTTTTATTGGTTGGCGCCTAGCCAATGAAATGGGATTTCCATCGTACGAGATGATGTCACGAAACCCGCCTCCTCGTGGATGTTCTGAAATGCTAACATGGCTTAATGCATTACTGATATTAAAAGAAATAATTTATGTTAGTAACCTTAGTAAACACCATACTAATATATACAGAAAAGCAGATGAGCACAGAATATGACGAAAGCAAATTTGTGTTCGTTGCAAAGAAACCAACAGTTATATTTATAAAAAAAAAAAAAATTCGTTATACATTATTAATAAAAACACAGGCAGCTGGTTTATTTGCAATGAGCACAAATTTGCTTTCTTTCGTCATATTTCCTCTTGGTTTTCTATGAGAGGAAAATGCTTAACGTAAAATTAAACGAGTTGGGTTCATAATCTGCTCAAATGCTTTTCTGTATGCTTTATTTATGGTGTTTCCTGAATTTGGTCTTTTAATACCACTGTCTTAATTTAACGTGTGGCATTGATATTCTGTGCTCATCTGCTTTTCTGTAGTATGCATTATTAGTATAGCCTGACTATGTCAGACTTCCTACTTCCGCTAATTTCATTTCGCTCCTGTTGTCAGTCTGAGATAGCAGCCTATCTTTCAGTTTTCCACCGGGCTGAAAACAGCCGGGCCAATCAACGAACAGAAGGCGGGCTGAAAGTCGTGACGTAGTCGCTAAGTGCCGAGTTTAAGAGTTGGGTCAGAGAAATCGAAAACGACCGCGGATAGGGAGACGCGGATGCAATTCGCTCTGTTGTGGAGAATATTCCCGGCATTAGCAAACTGAAGCCCGAAGAAGAAGAGTGTGTATTAAACATTTTGAATGGAGGTGATGTTGTAGCCCTACTCCCTTTAGGAAAAGTTTAATTTATCAACTATTGCCGATCGTCAGCGAGAAACTGGGGAGCCTTTTGACAGGTCAGTGTCTCCTTTCTTTTCCAGGTCTTAAATACCGTAAAACTTCAAATAATAGCCCAGGCTTTTATTTGCCCAAATCGTCGAACTGCACCGGCTTGTATCTGAGACAGGCGTCTATATGAGACAGGCCTTTATAATTTAGTGTTGAGATGTTGTTCATTGAGATGTTGTTCCTAGAGTCTCTGATCTCTAAAAGTCTCCAAATGCTCCACGTGAAACTGCGGTCTTCCGATCTTTTACTATCTTGTCGATTGATTTTGATTAATATTTGCGAGGGAGAGAGAGCAAGACAGCGCTCGTGTTGTTTGAAGACCTGAGAGTGCGCGCACGCGGCTCTCTCTCTCTCTCTGCTAGTTTGCACCCTGTCAAGCGCAGCAGTCATTCTATTACATCACTCACCGATCAAAAAAGTCGTTCTCAGCCATGTTCACTCCGGTATTTCGCTCGCATTATCAAGTGTTTACAGCAGGTTTACAGTGGAAGTTCGATCATAGATTTGAGTTCGATGCATGATGTCTGTGGTTCGATGCGGCTGTGTCAGCGCATAACATACGTCATAAATAAACTTATCTGATT
This sequence comes from Chrosomus eos, assembly GCA_036326025.1. Taxonomy (NCBI): domain Eukaryota; kingdom Metazoa; phylum Chordata; class Actinopteri; order Cypriniformes; family Leuciscidae; genus Chrosomus; species Chrosomus eos. The sequence continues at coordinate 3,248,645 of CM070821.1, forward strand.
GGCTTACGGTTAACCAATGATTTTAAACTTCAGAAATCGCCCCCTAGTGAGAGAGAAAACACTTCTCTATTATGCTATGCCAGACTCTGTCTACGAAGCAAAGTAAGGTAGCAGAGTCTGGTATTACCAGGCTATTATTAGTATGGTGTTTACTAAGTTTGATAATATAATTCATTTCTTTTAAATCAGTCTAATGCATTAAGCCATGTGAAGCGTTTCAGAACATCCACGAGGAGGCGGGTTTCGTGACATCTTCGCGTACAATAGAAGTCCCATTTCATTGGCTAGGCGTCAACCAATAAAACGGCTCCTTTTTACACCCCCGCTCCCGCCCCATTTTCTCTCTCGCCACCACTGAGTTACAAGTGCACAAGTTAGTTTTGCACTTCGTATATCGAGAAAAGACAAAAAAGATTAGCAAAAGTCAAGCCGGACTTTGGAACTGTGAGTGTAAATGTTCACGTACAAACATACAAGTTCTCAAATTCACATTTATGTGCTCTCGAGTTTTGCTACTCTTTTACCTTCATAGATTATGAATACTGTATTTCCTTTTGTTACCCTGTAAACCAGAAAATATATTGGCAATAGCCTTACATTTATTTCCGCCCTATTTTTAGGCATAAAGTGTCATACAAAAATCAGGCCAAGAATGATATATCAAAGCTTCACAATATAGTTAGGAATATGACTGTAAAGTTTGGTGTACGTAGGTGCTACAGACGTGGAAAATCGTCACTAGGAGTGTGAGAAAAATGTATGTGTTGTTTTGATGTTTTGGATGTTATGATCAGTGATGGATAAAGCATTAATAAGTTTTGGATGTTAAACAGTGTGACACATGGATTTTACTTAAACCTAAAGCATATTTTGTCTGCAAGTCATGGCTTTCAATAGAAATTAGTGGAATTTTGATATACAAATCTTTAAAGGCCGTATTTTTCTCAATTTCAGCACTGAAATTACATTTATAGTTTATTACTATCTGTTCATCCATATTATAAAACACAAATAGATGTAGGCCATAATCTACAATGCCACAAATGTTACAGAGAGAGAGAGACAGTTGTAGATACTAGATGCAGATGTTAGACAAGAGATGGAACATCTTCCATTCTGGGAAAAATAATCTTCACTAAGAGATAGGGGTGTCACGATTTATAATCTTCACTAAGAGATAGGGGTGTCACGATCGACCGAAATTAAGTCACAATCTCGAACTTCGAATTAAAAAATGGAATCGTCGATGCTGCCACGCCCCTATGTCACGCCCGTGATGGGAAGTTCGGATCATTTTACTGACTCTCTTGTTCGATCTCCTTCATCAAGATGAACTAGGCCTAATCTTTTTTTCTAGTCATTTCGTTCATTTCAGGGGCTTTAAATGTTATACTTTTAACAGGCAAATTCCCCGAACATATCCACCTACATAATGCAGTCAAAAATAATTTACAGGGAACATAAATAATTACTTTACCTTCCGAGTCTTTTGTTCATTTGTCGCGTGACAGAGGCAATGAACGGATCGTTCATGAACGACTCATCACAGTGCGGAAAAAAACACACACATGTGGAAAGGCTGTGAGTCCTCTAACTTAGCTTAGAGCTTAGATTCTCTGCCTGAGCCTGAACTTGACCCGACCCGGGCCGATATTTCCTGTCACTATCCTCAGATCGGGCCCTTGATCTAGAGACGTGCACTCCCAACGCAATAGAGTGCGGCATGGCCATAAACTGATTGCGGACTAGATTTGATGGCCGAGCGCGAGCGCAGGTGCTGGCGGTAATGCACACTCACTTTGTGTGTGCGGGAGAATAAAACGATTCGCGGGACTCCCGCAAACTAGAAATATCTATGAATAAAACATAAAAACTAATATATTTGTATTTATCTGTTGCAGAAAAGCAACAAGAACAACTAAAACAAAATAGAAACGATTTATAGGCCAGAGTTTTTATTTATAACATGCAGCGTTGAACGATTTAGCCAATCACAGACATGTGTTGATTTTCTTGAACGCAATGGCCAATCAGAAGCATTTAAAAGGGGGGGTGAAATGCTGTTTCATGCATAGTGAGTTTTTTACACTGTTAAAGAGTTGGATTACCATGGTAAACATAGACAAAGTTTCAAAAATTAAGTTGTAAGTTTGATGGAGTATTTCTGTTCCAAAAATACTCCTTCCGGTTTGTCACAAGTTTCGAAAAGTTTTTTTCGAATACGTAACTACGTGACGTCAGAGTAGGGGTGGGCGATATGGAAAAAATATCATATCACGATTTTTTTAGGAAAAATCACGATTAACGATTTTATCACGATTCTTTTTCATGTTGCTTTTTAAGATATTTTGCAAATTACTGAGCCGCAATACAAGCAATCTTATATCCCCCATTTAAAAAATATAGCCATACAAGGGAGAAAAAAAGACAAAGTAGCATATTTTAATCAAGTGTTTGTTTAATGGAAGTGCAATTGTGCAAAGAACAGTCAACAGGACTTGCATTACAATCAGACTTCTCATCACAAAATGAACAGTGTTTTAAAAGAAGAAATCAAACAAACTGACCCTAAGCAAAACCCATGTCAGCATGCTTTTATCTTTCTATTTTTTAGAGAGCATCTAGCATTAAAAATATAGATAAACAGATGCATCAAAAACAATTAAGTAAGCTTAAAAATTTAAATAAAATGTTTAAAAAAAAATATTAACTAGTTATAAATTAAGTAGCCTACATCAGAGACTAATTTTTTTAGGGATCAACTCTTCTGTGTTTTCATCTCACGAGCAAGTACTGTAGATTCTTACCCACAAACTTTAGAGAGAGAGAGGAGAGGAGAGAGAGAGAGAGAGAGGGAGAGAGAGAGGAGAGAGAGAGAGAGAGAGAAGAGAGAGAGAGAGAGAAGAGAGAGAGAGAGAGAGAGAGAGAGAGAGAGAGAAGAAGAGAGAGAGAGAGAGAGAGAAGAAGAGAGAGAGAGAGAGAGAGAGGAGAGAGTGTCAATCTTTATCATAGAGAATGTTTAAAGGGTACCTATTATGGCATTTAAAATGTTCCTAATATTGTTCTGGGAGTCCCCACAACAGTTTTACAAGCATGCAATGACAAAAACACTTTTGTTGTCTTATAATATGCATTTATTTTTACCTGATTTGCTCACCGACTCCCATATGAATCGTTTAGCGAGTCATTTTTCCAAACCCCGCCTTTGCGTGACGCTAATCTGTGGTGATATGTTAGACACCCAGCCGACGGGGTGTCATTGGTTTTTGCGCTAGATCTTACCCAGATACAACAGTGCTATTTTCTGATTGGCTAACAACACCAGACGAACAACACCAGAGGAGACCAGGGTTGCCAGGTCTGCACAACAAAACCAGCCCAATTGCTCATCAAACTAACCCAATCACGGCCAAAAATATTCAAATAGCGTTCCCGGGTGTTTCCTCAATAACAATCATGTTCCAGTGGATAAAACAATCGCGTCAACCAGCGTGCACTACACAAACAACCCGCGGAAACAGTGCAGGCATACAGACCTGGCAACACTGGAGGAGACGCGCTTGAATCCTGCCGGTTCCACAGTGAGTGAGTTTTGGGCACTGCGGCATATTAAATATATTACAAATAGTTTATCAGCGTGAGAAATACAATGTGTGGCCGGAGAGCGTGACAAAAGACCGAAATGAGTGACTGTCACGCTCAATGGCGTGACACTCGAGAGCCTTGTGACAACTCCATTAACAACGACAAACACTTCACATATTTCAATACAATTGACATTGAAGACCTAAGTTAGCTGCTAGAAGCTGCGCTGTGCCTGTGCGTAAAACAACACACAAAATAATTATAGAACATGATACAAACATAAAAGCAACAGCCTACTTACAGATTGTGATTCGGAGAAGGAAGCTGATCCAAATAAACTCGGTACTGAACCTCCCTCCTTCAGTATCAGCCGGCTCGCAAATTCATACTTTATAGCATTTAGGTTTGTGAAGCAATCATCTTCAAAATGACGCGAACACAGAACGAGTTCGGGCTATAATACTTCTGTGGTATAGTTATGAACTGTAGCCACTGTCTTCAAATGCTCCTCACTGGGCAGATGAAATAAGTTTGCTTTTGCGTCGCACTTCAAAACACAGCAGCGTCTCGTCGACATGATGTTTTCCCTGGTGTCTCCTAATGCAATGAGTGGGCGTATCTTATTCAAATAACTTGGACAAGTGACGTACGAAAGTGCATCGTTCGTCTATCGATTCATATCAACGACTCAGAGTCGACTCTTACTTTTGAGAGATAATAACTTTGTATACGGTGAACTTTCATATTTAAAACTTTGCAGGATGTTTTCGTTCACTTAGATCTATGTTACACACTACATGAAAGGTAATTTTCAAAATTCCATGATAGGTACCCTTTAAATAATATCAGCTTACGAGGGAAATGGAGGCTGAGTTAACCAGGCTTTAGTGCTTCTGCTCTGCTGGAGATGATGCAGGACTGCGGGAGAGGTCTCTGTGCACCTTTACCGATCAGAGCGCGCACTGACACGAACTAAAGCCTTGTTTATACAAAAAGCCTTGTTTATATCGTGTGTTCGCTAGCAGGAGCGCGGCAAAAATGACGGGTGCGCAAGACCTCATTTCGCTTGGCTGTGTTCACAGCGTTTTTTGTAACAGCGCGCGCAGGATGAACGACTTCAAGCCGAATCTGTCCGAGCTTGTACGTCTCACACAACCAGGCCGTAACAATACGGGATATTTTACGGGAAAATACTAAAACGGGAAGACAGCGGGAAAAGAGCTAAAATACGTGAGAAACCCGGAAAAACGGGAGGGTTGACAGCTCACGCTGACATCTAGCGCGCCGCGCATCGTATGCTGTACGTAGCTGAAAAAAAGCCATAGATTACATCTGATAGAACACGCACTGGAGCGCGATTCTACGATATTTCCGAAAAAGTGAATCGTGGAGACATTTAATCGTCCACGATTAAATATCGTCATATCGCACACCCCTACGTCAGAGTGGGCGGAATTTCCTTATACGGGTCTTAATGCACTTCTCCCGGAAGGGCGCGCGCAGCTGTAGCCTAGAGCGTACGAGAGTCCTATGCCCATCATCAGAGCGCGCTGGGCTCGCTGCCTGCAATCAAAAAAATGGCACCAAAATGTGTGTTTTTGGTTGCCAGGGCAAGACAACACTGCAGAAATGTCTAAAAAACCCAGAGTTAAGGGACCTGTGGATGGATTTTGTTTTTCCAGAGCAGCAACGGAGTTGCCCAAGTGTTCTTGTTTGTTCCCTTCATTTCGGCGGTAGCTGCTAATAGTTTTATAAACAAGGCACAGTTCGACGATTTGCAGATCGTCTAATACTTAAAGATGGAGCAGAACGATAAAGGTTCACGGAACCGCAGGCGGTGAGTAAAACTGCGTCAAATGTCTGTGTGTTGTTAACTATCGGCGTGTAAGTTAAGCACAGCAAGTAAACAACATGATCACGTACAGTTAATGTATCGATGGAGCATGCGATGTATGGTGTGTGTTTGTGTGTTTAAATACAGTTGTTTAGCTGGCCACTGTAGGTGTCAGTTTGTTTATTGTAAAAATAAATCATGTCCTCATAAACCAGAGTCTGTCTGTTTACAACACACGCAAAAGCTTCGCACGCTCCCGCCCACACGGCACGCCTCCACCTGCTCGGGTTTTTCCGGAAAGACTCGGTACAGCCTATTTTTCTTTTATAAATATAATAAAACTAAAGACTTTTTGGAGATATGAAGGATGCATACTACTCTATAGGTACTCAAGATTAACATGAGATTGAGTGAAACTGAGTATTTCACCCCCCCTTTAAGATAGACTCCCCTCACCGCTCAAAACAGACTTTTTGTTCAGTGCTTAATTCTCTATGCTGGCAAATCCTCTAATTATAACAAACAAAGTGTATAAACTTCATTGATAATAACAGAGATGTGTGAGATCGCTATTAACTGATGTCAGCTTTTTAGGAGGAATTTGATTACGTTTTATTACTCGCACCCATAAGCTGCTTTGGGAGTTGAGCGCGCCTGTTTTCTGCACTATTTGAAGCTTTTTAGGAGCAACAGCAACCTGTGCTTAAAATAAAAAGAGGTAAAAATCGAGAATCAAATCGAACCGTGACCTTAGAATCGAAAATGTAATCGAATCGAGGATTTGGAGAATCGTGACACCCCTAGTCATGGTGTTCCTCAGGGGTCTGTCCTTGGCCCAATACTTTTAAATATTTACATGCTTCCTTTAGGGCAGATTATTAGAAAGCATGGTTTGGGGTTCCACTTTTATGCTGATGATACTCAGATTTATATTTGCACAAAAACTAATATCACAGGTATATGAGTAGGGCTGGGTATCGATTCAGATGTTCAATTTCGATTCGATTTCAATTCGCAAGCTCTCAATTCGATTCGATTTCGATTCTCGATTCCTGATTTGATTCTCGATAATGAATATAGTTGTAATACAAATCCTATAGTTGTAATACAAATCCTATATTTTTTTTTTTTTAAAGAACAGTGGACAACATAAGTTTACTAGTGGTTAATTAATACAAAGAAATAAAGAGCCACAAACCTGTATATAAAACTCTTTTTATTTTAGGTATACTATACACTAAATGCATAAAATGAATAGACAGGATTTTGATGGAAGATACAAAATTTATGCTGAAAATTGGACAAGTCAGAACAGTCGCATGCCTTGATCAAACAGGATCAGGTTATTTTATGTTTAAAGGTGCTGTATGTATTTTATAGCGGCCTCTAGCGGTGATGTTTCAGATTTCAACAAGAGTGCTCGTGCTCGTGCTCGATCTCAAGAGCGAGCATTCACTACCGGCCACACCGGAGACTTTCAACGCAACCAGAGTTTTGACATAATTTTGCTTGTTTTTAACTGTTAAAGCGATATAATCCAGGAAAAACATTTTTGTTACTGGCGAGCGGTTTGTGAGGCGGATTTAGGCTTTACTGTAAGTGCACGCAGTGAAAAACATCTCTTAGAGTGCGCGAGCACGGGATGGTTTAAAATTGCTTTAATGTTTAAACTGGTAAAACTTAAAAAGACGTGAAAATGATAAACGTTAGTTACGATGCAATGCTGGCCCAAATGCTGGCCTTGCACTCACGGTGCAAGTGAATATTCCGTCATGTCCCGATAAACGCTTGCCTGGTGCAGAGAGAGAAGACGCAAAATCGAAAAACTTATTTTTTTGCCCACCCCTATATATGAGCAACCCTTTCTGACTGTCTACAGGAAATTAAAATATGGATGTACCACAATTTTCTTAAATTAAATGGTACAAAGTCAGACGTTCTTTTAGTTGGTACCCCTGCAGCAACCTGTAATGGTAAAATTTTGAATTTGGACATTGAAAACAATGTACTAACTGAATCACCTCAAGTTCGCAACCTCTGTGTAATTTGATTCTCACTTAACACTTAAAGCACATATCTTCCATTTAGGGAATATTGCCTGGATCAGGCCTTTTCTTTCATTACCTGATGCTAAAAGGCTAGTCCATGCACTTGTGACCTCTAGGCTTGATTATTGTAATGCCCTTTTTCTTGGCCTATCTGCAAAGTCTATTAAAGGTCCAATATGTAGGAATTTTGTAATAAAATATCCAAAATCACTTGCAAAGTGTGATATATTTCCTGCAGTTGTGCACTTACAATATCCCAAAAGTCTCCAAAGATTTTTTTATTTCAGAGAAATTCCAATTTTAAATAAGTGGCCGTCCCGGCCAACAAATGTCGCCTGTCAATGATGCTATATCCGCTCTATCCTCGGTTTCCGCTCGAAATGCCATAGCCATGATGTAACCATGGCGACAGACATGGACAACTGCGTAATGCTTGACGTTTAGCGGCACAAAGTTCTTGTTTCGTTCAAACATAAACCATGGCAAGCAGACTTTGGGACAAACAAGGAGAACTAAACTGAGGATCAATATCAGCGGGACGTTTTTGAGATGCCGAGAGCTCCACGTCCACGACTAACTTGGACTCGACAGAGCTTCACGAGTCACGACTTGACAGCTTTATTAGACAGGTGAGCAAATGTACATAAAACAAATCAATGTTAACGTTAGCTCAACATGATGACATGTTAGAATATGGTCAGTACGTTTTTCTAATCTTGATCTAGTTGCTAGTTTCGTATAGAAAATGAACTAACACGTAGAATAACATTATAACTTTCAACACATTTAAATGCCGTTTAGTGTGATAGTGTAACGTTAGACCAAGTGAAACAGCAATGCGTTTCCTCACAAGTTTAATTCGTCTAATAAACTTGACCTGTGTGAGTAATCCAGCACTTGCGTGTAGTTCTGTAGAATTAAATGTCCTTATTCCTTTATATCCGCGGGACTCGCGTGTGATATACTTTATATCCACGGGACTCGCGTGTGATATACTTTATATCCGTGGGACTCGCGTGTGATATACTTTATATCCGTGGGACTCGCGTGTGATATACTTTATATCCTTGGGACTCGCGTGTGATATACTTTATATCCTTGGGACTCGTGTGTGATATAATTTATATCCGTGGGACTCGCGTGTGATGTACTTTATATCCTTGGGACTCGCGTGTGATATACTTTATATCCTTGGGACTCGTGTGTGATATAATTTATATCCGTGGGACTCGCGTGTGATATACTTTATATCCGTGGGACTCGCGTGTGATATACTTTATATCCGTGGGACTCGCGTGTGAAAATACTTTATATCCTTGGGACTCGCGTGTGATATACTTTATATCCGTGGGACTCGCGTGTGATATACTTTATATCCGTGGGACTCGCGTGTGATATACTTTATATCCTTGGGACTCGCGTGTGATATACTTTATATCCTTGGGACTCGTGTGTGATATAATTTATATCCGTGGGACTCGCGTGTGATGTACTTTATATCCGCGGGACTCGCGTGTGATATACTTTATATCCGCGGGACTCGCGTGTGATATCATTTATATCCGCGGGATTGCGTGTAATATCATTTATATCCGCGGGACTCGCGTTTGATATACTTTATATCCGCGGGACTCGTGTGTGATATACTTTATATCCGCGGGACTCGTGTGTGATATACTTTATATCCGCGGGACTCACGTGTGATATACTTTATATCCGCGGGACTCGTGTGTGATATACTTTATATCCGCGGGACTCGCGTGTGATATACTTTATATCCGCGGGACTCACGTGTGATATACTTTATATCTGCGGGACTCGCGTGTGATATACTTTATATCCGTGGGACTCGCGTGTGATGTATTTTATATCCGTGGGACTCGCGTGTGATATACTTTATATCCGCGGGACTCGCGTGTGATATCTGTCTCTTTAGCAATCGCGACCTGCTTCACACCACTGTAATGTTAAAAACATGAGTGTTTTCACTCATCCATAAACATTTTTAGATCCATCAGCTTGACAGCAAGTCCCGTCATTCAGCTCGTCACTGCGTCATAAACATACGCCTTTGTTATTGTTAGAAACTGCGCCCTCTTGTGGCCAAAAAAGTTACATATTGTATCTTTAAGCGACTGCAACACATACAGAACTCAGCTGCATGTGTTCTTACACATACTCATTTTCGTCAGCATATCTCTGGTGTGCTTAAATAGATAGTTTACATTTGAAATTATTTTTTGGTATGTTTTAGCTTACCTCAAGGGCATCCAAGATATAGCTGTCTTTGTTTCCGCAGTAGTTTAAATTTTTATATTTTTAGGTCAAACCGTTCTTGTCTGTCAGTCATAAAATGCAGGTCTATGGTCACCACCTCAAAGAGCATGCACAGAGAAGTCCAAATTAAACATTATTTAATGACTCATAAATGCAAGTACACATTGATGGCCTAAGACACGAAACGAGCGGTTTGTGTGAGAAAACGAACAGTATAAATATGAACAAATTTTGATTTCGTTGGCTGCAACACACCCCAAATAGTTGGGAGACATGTTTACCCCTGTTACATCATCTTTCCTTTAAAATTACACTCTTTAATCATTTGGGAGTTGAGGATACTAATTGTTGGAGTTTTGCTAGTGGAATATTTGCCCAATCTTGCCTGATACAAGACAGTCGCTCAACAGTCTGTGGTCATCATTGCCTGATTCTCCTTCTCATGATTGGTCATACATTTTCCATAAGATACATATCTGGACTGCAGTAAACACTAAACAGGCAGGCACATCCCTTCTATGGTGCAGTGTCTAGAAACCACTCAGTTGTAGAACGTGCAGAATGAGGCCTGGCATTGTCTTGCTTCCCGGGAAAGATGTCATCTTGATGGCAGTTTATGTCTCTGTACAATCCAAATATATTCCTCCATGTCAATGGTGCCTTCACAATAATGCAAGTTACACATACCGTTTGCAATAATACACCTCAATACCAGGACAGATGTTTGCTTCTGGACCTGTTGCTGGTGAAAGTCTGGTTGGTCCCTTTCGTCTTTGGGACTGAGAACTCGATTCCATTTTCTCCCAAAAACAAGCTGAAACATGGGTTCATCTGACCACAGCAGACATTTCCACTTTCTTCTAGACCATCTGAGATAACCCCAGGCCCAGAGAACTCGCCGGCATCTCCACTTAGAACTGATGTAAAGCTTTCTCCTTGCGTAACAGAGATTCAAGAAGGGAATATGTCAAATTTGTATGTCAAAGGCAGATTTTTGCTCCTAAGTGAAAGTTGTAGAAACCCGAGCGTTTATTGTGGTTTTAAACTACTCTTTATTGTCAGAACATATCATGATAAGCAGGTGAACATTTCACAAATCTCAGGTAGAACATTCAAACATGTAATTTTTCCTTAACAAAATAAATATCTTAATAGAAATATTAATTTCTTAGTTTCTGAATGTGCTAATGGGGGATATTGTTTCAAGAAACAGGTTTCATTTCTTGAAACAGGTTTGTGTTGCCTGACTTTGTTGGCACATATCTTCAGCACAGTTTGCCCTGCAGGCTGAAATATTATAATTAGGTATACATGTTTTGTCTCAAAACACATTTGACAGTGAGTTGACAGTAGTATTAGCTTGAGTTAGGATGCAGATTTACTAAGATAAATTTGTTAATTTGCAAAAACAGTAACATCTGTTAAAAAAATTAATGACCTAAATTTCATTTGGTAAAATGTAATATTCTTCTGACTGTTTGATTTTTATTAAAATGAACCATTGGTCATCCAGTATCATAAATTTAGATCATGATAACCCCAGATACAACCATGCATATGTATTTGTATTTATTTATCCTTTATTTTACCAGGATAGTCCCATTGAGATAAAAAATCTTTTCTTTCAGGGAGTCCTGGCCAAAATGGCAGCACAAAAAAGTTTCACATATATTACAATACAGACATAAAACTCAATCTTACATACAATTTAACCCAGCGCTCATAAAATAAACAAAAGTTACTTTACAAAACATGCACACGTTTCCTTTAAATTGGTCAATAAAAGATATTTAAAAACGTTTAAAGGAGGGAGAGTTTTTATCATTATTATACTCTGCTGCTCATTCTATAACCAGGGGGCATAGAAAGAAAAAGCAGTTTTACCAACTCTGAACGTACTCTAGGAACCTTTAAAAGCAGTTTTGCACTAGATCTAGTGCTAAAATTATAAATGCAGTAAGATAATAGACGACAGATATAAATTGGTAATTTACCTTAGCAATAAATATCAACATGTGTATTTTTCTCCCCTGAAACAAAGAAGTCCAACCCACCAATTCATACAAGGTACAATGATGAGTGCGTGAAGAGGCATTCGTCACAAAGCGTAAGGCAGCATAGTATACACAGTCTAGTTTTTTTTTAAGACGTTGAGCCTGCATGTATATAAATCACATCACCGTAATCCAATACTGAGAGGAAACAGCTTTGAATAGCCTACAGTTAAGTCAGATCAAGTCATCTTGATTTATATAGTGCTTCTATTGTTTCAAAGCAGCTTTACAGTGATAATAGGAGGCTACCTTTTCTCATTGGTTATTAAATCTAACAGTAGCCTATGTTTATTCCTGTTTTTGCTTTCAGCTGTTGTTCTTACCATTATTTATATTTGGAAGAATTTACATTATTATATTCTGAGCATATTCCATATTCCATGAGCATAAAAACAAACTCAGTAACTTGTATATTTTTTATTTTGGCAGATCAGCTCCTCCCACTACAATTCAACATCAGTGAAGCTCCTCCCACTGTAATTATTCAATAAATTCTGTAAATTCCCATCAGCTACAAGTGAAGACGAGCATCAGGAAGAGCTGAAATCTGCAAAGACTGAGTTTATTAAAGAGGACAGTGAGAACACGAGTGATCCAGAACCTGCAGAATGAAACACACTGAAGATCCTGAAGAACAAAGAGGTTGGTGTTTATTCTTAATTCATTCATGATGCTGAAGAACATTCATGTTACAAACATTCAAGCACTTCATCACATTTAGATAAACAGTTCCAACTGTGAAATGACTGCAAAAGTTAGTTTTTTTTTTTTTTTTTTTTTTTACAAATGGTCAGTAAAGGGGAGGTTTCATATTTATTGTCAAGATCAGGTCAAACTAAATCTAAACATTTTAGCTTTTTTTATTTTACAACATATGGTTTACAATTACAATTTTCCCAAATGTAAAAATTTTCAATCCACTCTGCTTTACTGCAAACATTTGTGTTTTCTCGCATTGAAATTCACTTGATCTTCTGTTTCTAGTGTCCCACTTTCACATGCATGTGAAGTCAATGGAAGAAGTTAAGTGTGAACGGCCCTTAATTAAAAAGTTTTTACATTATTAAACATCAATCTAAAGGTTGGTGTCAAAATATGGCAGTATTGTGTATTTTAATGTTCATATCAGGTTAGATAAGAGTCATTAATCAAAGATATTTAATAGTTCTCACTACAGAAACAAGGGAATTGTGCATATAATGTTTTTTTTTTTTTTTAATAACTGGTAGATCAGTGTACCTCATTCATGAAAGTTTCAGGGACGTATAATGAATTTATAATGAAGAAAAAATATTTAATTTATAATTAATCTTCATTCACTCCATATTTCTCTATTTGAACTATTTTAATTTAGACATTTTTAAAATGAGTTTTTCTTTCATGTCAGGCCCGATGGAAGAGAGCGAGGAGAGAGAAGAACTGAGTAAAGTCAAGGAGGAGAGAGAAGAACTGAGTGAAGTGAAGGAGGAGAGAGAAGAACTGAGTGAAGTGAAGGAGGAGAGAGAAGAACTGAGTGAAGTGAAGGAGAGAGAAGAACTGAGTGAAGTCAAGGAGGAGAGAGAAGAACTGAATGAAGTCAAGGAGGAGAGAGAAGAACTGAGTGAAGTCAAGGAGGAGAGAGAAGAACTGAGTGAAGTCGAGGAGGAGAGAGAAGAACTGAGTGAAGTGGAGGAGGAGAGAGAAGAACTGAGTGAAGTCAAGGAGGAGAGAGAAGAACTGAGTGAAGTCAAGGAGGAGAGAGAAGAACTGAATGAAGTCAAGGAGGAGAGAGAAGAACTGAGTGAAGTAGAGGAGGAGAGAGAAGAACTGAGTGAAGTGGAGGAGGAGAGAGAAGAACTGAGTGAAGTCAAGGAGGAGAGAGAAGAACTGAGTGAAGTCAAGGAGGAGAGAGAAGAACTGAGTGAAGTCAAGGAGGAGAGGTGAAGAACTGAGTGAAGTGAAGGAGGCGAGTGAAGAACTGAGTGAAGTGAAGGAGGAGAGTGAAGAACTGAGTGAAGTGAAGGAGGAGAGTGAAGAACTGAGAGAAGTGAAGGAGGAGAGTGAAGAACTGAGTGAAGTGGAGGAGGAGAGAGAAGAACTGAGTGAAGTGGAGGAGGAGAGAGAAGAACTAAGTGAACCTTTGAGTTGCTTAAAGACTAAAAATACTTTTATAAAGAAAAGAAGAGCTAAGAAATCTACAACCTGCACTCAGTGTGGAAAGAGTCTCAAAAGCAAACAAAGTCTTGATGTTCACATGAGGATCCACACCGGAGAGAACAAGTTAAAACGGCACCAGCGAATTCACATTGGAGAAAAACCTTACAAGTGTTCACACTGTGACAAGAGATTCAGTGTGTCATCATATCTGAAAAAACATGAGATAATCCACACTGGAGAAAAACATTACAAGTGTTCACACTGTGACAAGAGATTCAGTGATTCATCATCTCTGAAAACACATGAGATAATCCATTCTGGAGAAAAACCTTACAAGTGTTCACACTGTGACAAGAGATTCAGTCGATCATCATCTCTGAAAACACATGAGATGATCCACACTGGAGAAAAACCTTACAAGTGTTCACACTGTGACAAGAGATTCAGTGTGTCATCATATCTGAAAACACATGAGATGATCCACACTGGCGAAAAACCTTACAAGTGTTCACACTGTGACAAGAGATTCAGTGTGTCATCAACTCTGAAAAACAATGAGATGATCCACACTGGAGAAAAACCTTACAAGTGTTCACACTGTGACAAAAGATTCAGTCTGTCATCAAATCTAAAAACACATGACAGGATTCACACTGGAGAAAAGCCTTACAAGTGTTCACACTGTGACAAGAGATTCAGTCAGTCAGCAACTCTAAAAACACATGAGAGGATTCACACTCGAGAAAAACCTTACAAGTGTTCACACTGTGACAAGAGATTCAGTCAGTCAGCAACTCTAAAAAAACATGAGATAATCCACACTGGAGAAAAACCTTACAAGTGTTCACACTGTGACAAGAGATTCAATTGGTCAGCACACCTGAAAACACATGAGATGATCCAACTGGAGAAAAACCTTACAAGTGTTCACATTGTGACAAGAGATTCAGTAAGTCATCATCTCTGAAAACACACAAGAAGATCCATCGCAGAGAGAAGCTGCACACGTGTGATCAGTCTGGAAAGAGTTTCTCTTTTAAACGTCACCTGAAGATACACATGAAGATCCATGCAGTGGAGAAACCACAACACCACAGTCTGAGATAACGGTAAGTAGTTCATCTTTATGTGCTGAGAAACAAAAGCTGCCTTTTCACTTTCAGAAACGGTTCCAGTTGTGTTTCCACTTGAGCCTGGTACGGCACAGCACAATTACAAACCGTTCTCCGCCCTGAACTTTCAGCACACTTGGCTAACCGTCCCGGACCGTGATGGTTGAATGTGTGTAGTGACATCGCCCCTCAGGATTGGTCACTTTTCAATAATCTAAGCGACGTAAAAGTAATTTGAGTGATGTAAACCCAAATTTATAATAAAATGTAAAAGAAATAATAGTTCCATGTGCTCACCAACCATGTTATTTTTCAGATGAGTTTTGTCCATAAGAATGATTTCATTTGGATACAAAATTAATGTATAATAAGTTAATCAAAGGTCAAAAGCTCCAAGATGAGCCATTAAGAGTTTCAGTAATCTGATTCATTTAACTTACAATAGAGAGAAACAGGACTGGCAGGAATCTCATGCTCAATACAGAGAAAGGGACTTGCAGGAATCTCATGCTCAATACAGAGAAACAGGACTGGCAGGAATCTCATGCTCAATACAGAGAAACAGACTTGCAGGAATCTCATGCTCAATACAGAGAAACAGGACTTGCAGGAATCTCATGCTCAATACAGAGAAACAGGACTTGCAGGAATCTCGATGCTCAATACAGAGAAACATGACTTGCAGGAATCTCATGCTCAATACAGAGAAACAGGACTGCAGGAATCTCGTGCTCAATACAGAGAAACAGGACTGGCAGGAATCTCATGCTCAATACAGAGAAACAGGACTTGCAGGAATCTCATGCTCAATACAGAGAAACATGACTTGCAGGAATCTTGTGCTCAATACAGAGAAACATGACTTGCAGGAATCTCATGCTCAATACAGAGAAACAGGACTGGCAGGAATCTCTGCTCAAATACAGAGAAACACGGACTGCAGGAATCTCGTGCTCAATACAGAGAAACAGGACTTGCAGGAATCTCGTGCTCAATACAGAGAAACAGTGACTTGCAGGAATCTGTGCTCAATACAGATAAACAGGACTTGCAGGAATCTCATGCTCAATACAGAGAAAACGGACTTGCAGGAATCTCATGCTCAAATACAGATAAACAGGACTTTCAGGAATCTCGTGCTCAATACAGAAAACGGACTTGCAGGAATCTCTGCTCAATACAGATAAACAGGACTTGCAGGAATCTCTGCTCAATAGAGAGAAACGGACTTGCAGGAATCTCTGCTCAATACAGAAAACAGGACTTGCAGGAATCTCGTGCTCAATACAGAAAAGTGACTTGCAGGAATCTCATGCTCAATACAGGAGAAACAGGACTTGCAGGAATCTCGTGCTCGATACAGAGAAACAGGACTTTGGGAGGAATCTCATGCTCAATACAGAGAAACAGGACTTGCAGGAAATCTCATGCTCAATAGAGAGAACAGGACTTGCAGGAATTCTCGTGCTCAATACAGAGAAACAGGACTTGCAGGAATCTCTTGCTCAATAGAGAAACAGGACTTGCAGGAAATCTCATCTCAATACAGAGAAACAGGACTTGCAGGAATCTCATGCTCAAAACAGAGAAACAGGACTGGCAGGAAATCTCATGCTCAATACAGAGAAACAGGACTTGCAGGAATCTCATGCTCAATAAGAGAAACAGGACTTGCAGGAATTCGTGCTCAATACAGAGAAACAGGACTGGCAGGAATCTGTGCTCAATCAGAGAAACAGGACTTGCAGAAATCTCATGCTCAATACAGAGAAACAGGACTTGCAGGAATTTCTGCTCAATACAGAGAAACAGGACTGCAGAAATCTCATGCTCAATGCAGAGAAACAGGACTTGCAGGAATCTCATGCTCAATAGAAACAGGACTTGCAGGAATCTCATGCTCAATACAGAGAAACAGGACTGGCAGGAATCTCGTGCTCAATACAGAGAAACAGGACTGCAGGAATCTCATGCTCAATACAGAGAAACAGGACTTGCAGGAATTTCGTGCTCAATACAGAGAAACAGGACTGGAAGGAATCTCGTGCTCGATACAGAGAAACAGGACTTGCAGGAATCTCATGCTCAATAGAGAAACAGGACTTGCAGGAATCTCATGCTAAATACAGAGAAACAGGACTTGCAGGAATTTCGTGCTCATACAGAGAAACAGGACTGTGCAGGAATCTCATGCTCAATAGAAACAGGACTTGCAGGAATTCATGCTCAATACAGAGAAACAGGACTGGAAGGAATCTCGTGCTCGAATCAGAGAAACAGGACTGGCAGGAATCTCTGCTCAATACAGAGAAACAGGACTTGCAGAATCTCGTGCTAATACAGAGAAACAGGACTTGCAGGAATTTCTGCTCAATACAGAGAAACAGGACTTGCAGGAATCTCGTGCTCAATAAGAAACATGGACTTGGCAGGAATCTCATGCTCAATACAGAGAAACAGGACTGGCAGAAATCTCGTGCTCAATGACAGAGAAACAGGACTTGCAGGAATCTCGTACTCAATACAGAGAAACAGGGACTGCAGGAATCTCATGCTCAATACAGAGAAACAGGACTTGCAGGAATCTCATGCTCAATACAGAGAAACAGGACTTGCAGGAATCTCATGCTCAATACAGAGAAACAGGACTTGCAGGAATCTCGTGCTCAATACAGAGAAACTGGACTGCAGGAATCTCTGCTCAATGCAGAGAAACAGGACTGGCAGGAATCTCATGCTCAATACAGAGAAACAGGACTTGCAGAATCTCATGTCAATACAGAGAAACAGGACTTGCAGGAATCTCGTACTCAATACAGAGAAACGGGACTGGCAGGAATCTCATGCTCAATACAGAGAAACAGGACTTGCATGAATCTCATGCTCAATACAGAGAAACAGGACTTGCAGGAATCTCGTGCTCAATACAGAGAAACAGGACTTGCAGGAATCTCGTGCTCAATACAGAGAAACAGGACTTGCAGGAATCTCGTGCTCAATACAGAGAAACAGGACTTGCATGAATCTCATGCTCAATACAGAGAAACAGGACTTGCAGGAATCTCATGCTCAATACAGAGAAACAGGACTTGCAGGAATCTCGTGCTCAATACAGAGAAACAGGACTGGCAGGAATCTCATGCTCAATACAGAGAAACAGGACTTGCATGAATCTCATGCTCAATACAGAGAAACAGGACTTGCAGGAATCTCATGCTCAATACAGAGAAACAGGACTTGCAGGAATCTCGTGCTCAATACAGAGAAACAGGACTGGCAGGAATCTCATGCTCAATACAGAGAAACAGGACTTGCAGAAATCTCATGCTCAATACAGAGAAACAGGACTTGCAGGAATCTCGTACTCAATACAGAGAAACAGGACTGGCAGGAATCTCATGCTCAATACAGAGAAACAGGACTTGCATGAATCTCATGCTCAATACAGAGAAACAGGACTTGCAGGAATCTCATGCTCAATACAGAGAAACAGGACTTGCAGGAATCTCGTGCTCAATACAGAGAAACAGGACTTGCAGGAATCTCGTGCTCAATACAGAGAAACAGGACTGGCAGGAATCTCATGCTCAATACAGAGAAACAGGACTGGCAGGAATCTCGTGCTCAATACAGAGAAACAGGACTTGCAGGAATCTCGTGCTCAATACAGAGAAACAGGACTTGCAGGAATCTCGTGCTCAATACAGAGAAACAGGACTTGCAGGAATCTCATGCTCAATACAGAGAAACAGGACTGGCAGGAATCTCGTGCTCAATACAGAGAAACAGGACTTGCAGGAATCTCGTGCTCAATACAGAGAAACAGGACTTGCAGAAATCTCATGCTCAATACAGAGAAACAGGACTTGCAGGAATCTCATGCTCAATACAGATAAACAGGACTTGCAGGAATCTCGTGCTGAATACAGATAAACAGGACTTGCAGGAATCTCATGCTCAATACAGAGAAACAGGACTGGCAGGAATCTCGTGCTCAATACAGAGAAACAGGACTTGCAGGAATCTCGTGCTCAATACAGATAAACAGGACTTGCAGGAATCTTGTGCTCAATACAGAGAAACAGGACTTGCAGGAATCTCATGCTCAACACAGAGAAACAGGACTTGCAGGAATCTCATGCTCAACACAGAGAAACACGACTTGCAGGAATCTCATGCTCAACAGCTGAATGCTAAATTCAATCTCTCTACCTTACCCTTAACGCCGACTGTCGCGAATTCGCATCAAACCCCTTCCATTCCGACTGCAGGCGAGATAGCGTGTGTATTCTCCCAATGCCTGTTTCTGCACCATCGATACATACCTACACTGTTAAAAAAAATTCCGTTAAAAAACGGAAAAAGTGCTGGTAATTAATTACCAGCACTTTTTCCGTTATTGTACGGGCACTTCCGTAAACCTCAAAACGGATATTTCCGTAGATTTATATGAGTTTTTCTGTACCATTGACGGACATTTCCGTTAAACCTAAAATGGAAAATTCCGTATTTTCCGTAAATGTTTGCGTTATTGTACGGACAATTCCGTAAACCCTATCAGATATTTCCGTAGATTTACCTGACTTTTTCTTTACCATTTACGGACACTTCCATCAAACCTAAAATGGATTTCCTACAGTAAAAATAAAACAGATAAATTTAGGCAATATACCTACAGCAAATAGAATTGTTACTTTTCTGTTAGTTAACAGTGTAATGATAACTCTTGTTGAAAACATTTCAAACAAATCTTCTGTGATTAAAAAATATTTTTATTTACTTATAGATCTACAACAATTCCATGAAAACTAAAATATAAAAGGAAAAAAAAAACACAAAAGGGAAAAGTGTATTCTTCTTGTCTTCAGGTAAGATGAAGGCTGTAAAAGAAATACAAAACACTATTACTGACATACAGAATGTGTCAAAACAAAGAAAACAAAGATTCTAGGTGGGAAAAACTCACTCACCAAGAAATTTGTAGTCAATTCTTCAGAGCCACCGGACTGATTGGACCAGGTCCTGGTAGGACTGCAAACTTGGGTTTAGCCACCAAAAACTACAAAGAGGAGAGAACAGTATGTGGCCAAACCATCATGATGTTTCAAATTTAGTTACCGTGTACTGTAATGGTTCTGTCTGCGGTTAACCGTACCTGTCTGTCTCGCGGCGAGAGGCCTGCATCACGGCCCAGCTGTTCCTCCAGGTTGTCGTTGTTCTCTTCGTGCCGACACAGGTAGAGGGTTCAGGGCTGGACGTAGATGTTCATCAGGTAGATTATCCTGGATCTGTTTGATGAGGAAGTGCTGATCCCGGTCTATCGCCTAGATGAAGGAGTGATCGGTATGTTCAGTTAAAGTCTCATTTTGAGATTTGACAAAAGCTAATACTTTACATTGTTTTTCAAAGTTGTTCTTACAGGAACTTCAGCAGTCTTGAAGGAATGTATAGACGTTTGGTTTCCTTCATCTCAGTCTTTTCGGCCTTCGTTCAGGATTTCAGCACAGAAAAGTTGGATATGAAGAAAAAAAATATATATTTTAGCTACACAAGAAATTAAATGAAGGAAAATTAACTACAAAATATCATGCAGACCAGGTTGAGGAAAACAATTGTACAGTATTTTACGTTCGTAAAATTATCAACTATAAATAATCAGCCATCCCTAATGCCATCCTTTCAAATTCAAACACTGTATATACCAGGGGTAGGGAACGTCGGTCCTGGAGAGCCACAGCCCTGCAGAGTTTAGCTCCAACCCTGAAAAAAACTCACCTGATTGTCGCCTTAATGATCCTAAAGACATTGATTAGCTGGTTCAGGTGTGTTTGATTAGGGTTGGAACTAAACTCTGCAGGGCTATGGCTCTCCAGGACCAACGTTCCCCACCCTTGGTATATACAATGCTAAGACTTTTGTTTTCAGTGGACTCCAATTGCATGTCATGTTAGCTTGTCTGCTCAACTATACATTATAATATGTTTAATTATTTTCAACTAAATAAACAGAAACACAATAACAATCTATAAATCATTTAATTAAAAATGTGTTGCTTACCTTTATATGAACTCCAGGATAAGTGCCATTTTCTTCAGGTATTTTGTAGCTCACTGCCTCAATGGGGTAGTGATGTGGTCAATAATAACTTCTTGAATGACAGCAATCCTGATTGTCCACCACCTTAAACAAAAAAGATATTACAAAATGATATTACAATCATAAAGATATTACATTACACGATCACTTCAGAAAACTGCTTTAAATGGGTAGTTCACTTTAAAATTAAAATTCTTTCATTATTTACTCACCCTCAAGTTGTTTCAAACCTGTATGAATTTCTTTCTTCTGCTGAACACAAAGGAAGATATTTTGTAGAATGTCAGTAACCAAACCGTTAACTGGAGCCATTGACTTCCATAGTAGGAAAAAAAAATACTATGGAAGTCAATGGCTTCAGTTAATGGTTTGGTTACTGACATTCTTCAAAATATCTTTGTGTTCAGCAGAAGAAAGAAACTCATACAGGTTTGAAACAAATTGAGGGGGAGTAAATGATGACAGAATTTTCATTTTAAAGTGAACTATCCCTTTAAACATAGTTGTTTAAATCGTCACTATACAATTTGTATTTCTACTGATCATGTAAGCATACACATCTTTGAAGGGGGTATTCAGCAACCACCTTTTTCTATCAACACTTTTCCTCAGACTTTAAATTTGAATGTGTGTTGCCCGTATTGAACACTCGTAGTAATTAATAATAATAAAAATGGTAATAAAACAAAATACAAACCCATAAGCAGCATGCAGGTGGTGCTTGGTATGCAAACTACAGCAGCAATGTCCTATCAATAGATAAGAAAACAACAGAAAAACTATGAATGAAACAAACTGAGGAGGGATATGGTAACGTTTAAGAATGACTAACGTTACAGGCAGAAGAGTAGACAGCAGTCATGTAAAACGTAAATTAATATTTCGTGGTCATTATTTGTGGTTTAAAGTCGCGCGCGCGCGCGCGTGAGTGTGTTTGTGTGTGTCGTCTAAAACAAAAAACAAGTCTAACGTAAACATAACGTTAACTTACCTCATTTGGCAGAAAAACTGGTGGTGTTTTCCATGATCCAGCTGTAACAGTTACTTCATCTTCACACACAGCATCTTCACGTTGTATCTTCATGCCTTTTAAATCAAGCAAGTCTTAATGGCCTTTACTTTTCTTGACGATTCCTCTGGTAGCTTTTGTTTGAAGGCATTAAATTGCTCCGAAAAAAACTAACGTTAGTAACGTTAGCTGCTACTGCATTTAATCACAGCTGGTTAACGGATGCGCTCGTCAAGAAATAAACCGCATTTTCGACAAATAAAAGTAATTAAACCAAATTACAACGAGGGCACAATATAACACATATATCAGGGAACCTCCACGAGTGTAAACTAAATATTTTAATGTGTGACGATATGCATAAAATGACAAACGCGACGGCTCCGACATTCATTTGCCTAACATGCCAGATGGCAACTAAATAACGTTACGTCAATAGCTTATTTGACATTTAGCAAAACATAAATTTCGTATTTTACCACAGAAGTGTCAGAATGGCTTCCACACACCCGAAATCCGACTTTAATAAGCAACTTTGGCTGCGGTCATCTGCGTGTGTAATGGCGGTTGCGTCTTTTCACTTTTCGTGGCGCCAGGTTCTTGTTCCCACAATGCAACGCGTAATTCAAAATACGGGTAAATGACCTGTAAAAGACAAATACGGAAAATTCCTTCAAATTTATATGGTTTAATCTACCGTTTTTTTTACGGAAATTTTTTACAGTGTAGGAACCTTTTGCATGCACTGGTTTCTCTTAGGACCGTTCGGAGTGGGAACTACATCCGGTTCACGGAAGCTAATATTTTTGGTTAGCAAAATCCACATATCAAGGCCGCAAATGTGTAGAAATTGCCCAAAATGAGTTAAGTTGTGCTAAGATAAAAATATGTACCAGCTTATTGATTGTTTCTATAGCTATGTTATTAAAATAAACTTCATGTGACGAATATTTTTTACGTACTCTGTATATTTCTGTTTGTCGCGAATTCGCGACATTCGTCCATAACGGCTGGATTCGACTATAAATAGTGCTGTATTTAGATGGATTTCAGCCCCAAAATTTTTTTTTTTTTTTTTTACAAAAAAATTGCATGTTAGGATATAACACTATAAGAATATATCACTTATGCACTGGAGAAACAAGGAAAGAGATACACAGTGTAACATGGAATGTATAAAAACTACTGTCAATGTTAGGGAGTATTGTATGGGGAGTAAGGGAGTGATTGATTCTTGCTGTTGTCAAGATTTATTAATTTGTCAATTAAAGTTTAGAAGTTCTAACAACTTTGTGACATAAATAAAATCTATATACCTGAGATGGGAAAATGTGTTTAATTAATTTAACCTTTTTGTAAAAAATTTACCATAAATGCCTGTTGTCGCTAATTTGCATCATACCTAAATTTATATCTATTATATATGCTATAGACAAATTAACAATCTCAACTTAATTTAGCATCAGCTTGGAGCCAGAAACACACATAATATAATTTTTTTTTTATATAATTGTAAATTAATTCAGGCGTCAAGGGGTTAATTCTTCATGTCGTATTATGTAAAGAAAATAGGATCAGTAGATCTTATAATTTTTTTTTAAATTAAGACATTTTAAATAAAGACATTTATTAATAACCAAATGATTTGAATATGTATTATCAAAACACACAGTAGACACCAAGTAGACATACTTTGACAGTAATGTCATATGGTTGTATTACATATCAATTATAGCAGCACTATTCTTGCACAGCATAGTGTTTTCAACTTTTACAAATTAATCCAAAGAAATTTTTAAACATGTCTCATATACAAAAAAAACATTTATTTATTTATTTGATAAAGTCTTTAGAACCAAAGACATCAAGAATCAGAATCTCAACAATTGTGACAATTATAAAGCATGTTGCGGTGCGTTCTGGGTGCCACCAGTAAAAAATCATTCATGGCTCCAGTCATGCATTGTTGCATTAATAAATAATGAGCTTATGTTCAGAAGTGATCTGTTTGTCACCATTGCTGAGATTCATATGCTAATTCTTGATATATGCGTGTGCCAACAGAAATACTTTTTTTTTAATTATTTGGTATCATTGAAAAGGCTAAAAATATGATGCCATACAAGGGCAGTGCTGCTATAATTAATAAAGTAAACCTAACTCAGAAATTGACCTATATAGGAGTTCTGTAATTCAGGTCAAATGATTCTGAAATAATGATTATGTTAAAACAACCAACACCATCAGATCACCTTTTCTATATGTTCATCTGGGTGTTATAGCTCGCGTACAGCAGCCAAACAAAATCTAAAGTTTATGATTTAAGGGCCAAGAACCCAACTAAAGCAAACACTGGGGTCCAAGGTGTTTTTGGGGTCCTTGATGTTCTGACATGCCCTGACATTTGTGTTTTTTTCAGTTGCATATTAATGGCACAGGTGAAATTACACTCTATTTAGCAGAAACAGGGCTACACTGTTAAAAAAAGTTCCGTTAAAAAAACTGAAAAAGTGATGGTAATTAATTACAAGCACTTTTTCCGTTATTGTACAGGCACTTCCGTAAACCAAATTTCCGTAGATTTATATGAGTTTTTCTGTACCATTGACGGACATTTCCGTCAAACCTAAAATGGAAAATTCCGTATTTTCCGTAAATTTTTGCGCTATTGTACGGACAATTCCATAAACCCTATTGCAGATATTTCCGTAGATTTACCTGACTTTTTCTTTACCATTTACGGACACTTCCATCAAACCTAAAATGGATTTCCTACAGTAAAAATAAAACAGATGAATTTAGGCAATATACCTATACAGCAAATAGAATTTTTACTTTTCTGTTAGTTAACAGTGTAATGATAACTCTTGTTGAAAACATTTCAAACAAATCTTCTGTGATTAAAAAAATATTTTTATTTACTTATAGATCGACAACAATTCCATGAAAACTAAAATATAAAGGGAAAAAAAACACAAAAGGGAAAATTGTATATATAGATTCTCAACTCTAAATTGTTTCAAGTCTGCTAATTCATGAAACTCTTTGTTAACATTACAACAATTGCATCCACTGAATAAATTTTAAAATGTGTGAGGGGGAAAAGGTTTTTCAGAGGAACATGGATTGGGGGGGGGGATGGGGGGGTACTCGTCTTCAGGTAAGATGAAGGCTGTAAAAGAAATAGAAAACACTATTACTATTACAGAATGTGTCAAAACAAAGAAAAAAAGATTCTAAGTGGGAAAAACTAACTCACCAAGAAATGTGTAGTAAATTCTTCAGAGGCACCGGACTGATTGGACCAGGTCCTGGTAGGACTGCAGACTCTGGTTTAGCCACCAAAAACTACAGAGGGGAGAGAACAGTATGTGGCCTATCCATCAAGATGTTTCAAATTTAGTTACCGTGTACTGTAATGGTTCTGTCTGTGGTTAACCGTACCTGTGTCTCGCGGCGAGAGGCCTGCATCACGGCCCAGCTGTCCCTCCAGGTTGTCGTTGTTCTCTCCGTGCCGACACAGGTAGAGGGTTCAGGGCTGGACGTAGATGTTCATCAGGTTATCCTGGATCTGTTTGATGAGGAAGTGCTGATCCAGGTCTATCGCCTAGATGAAGGAGTGATCGGTATGTTCAGTTAAAGTCTCATTTTGAGATTTGACAAAAGCTAATACTTACATTGTTTTTCAAAGTTGTTCATACAGGAACTTCAGCAGTCTTGGAGGGATGTGTAGACGTTTGGTTTCCTTCATCTCAGTCTTTTCGACCTTCGTTCAGGATTTCAGCACAGAAAAGTTGGATATGAATAAAAATATATATATGTATATTTTAGCTACACAAGAAATTAAATGAAGGAAAATTAACTACAAAGTATCATGTAGACCAGGTTGAGGTTGAAAAACAATTGTACAGTATTTTACGTTCGTTAAATTATCAACTAAAAATAATCAGCCATCCCTAATTCTTTCAAATTCAAACACTGTATATAAAATGCTAAGACTTTTGTTTCCAGTGGACTCCAATTGCATGTCATGTTAGCTTGCCTGCTCAACTATACATTATAATATGTTTAATTATTTTATATTACAAAATGATATTACATTAATAAATATATTACATTACACGATCACTTTAGAAAACTGCTTTTAAGGGGTAGTTCACTTTAAAATTAAAATTCTGTCATTATTTACTCACCCTCAAGTTGTTTGAAACCTGTATGAATTTCTTTCTTCTGCTGATCACAAAGGAAGATATTTTGAAGAATGTCAGTAACCAAACAGTTAACTGGAGCCATTGACTTCCATAGTAGGAAAAAAAAAATACTATGGAAGTCAATGGCTTGTTAGTTTGGTATGCAAACTACAACAGCAATGTCCTGTCAATAGATAAGAAAACAACTATGGAAGCTTGTTTCCGCCACAGAATGAAAAATAAAAAAGGTAATTGCGACTTTTTATCTCACAATTCTGACTTTTTTTCTCACAATTGCGAGTTTACATCTCGCAATTCTGACTTTATATCTCACAATTCTGACTTTATAACACGCAATTGCGACTTTATATCTCGCAATTCTGACTTTATAACACGCAATTCTGACTTTATATCTCAAAATTCTGACTTTATAACACGCAATTGCGACTTTATATCTCGCAATTCTGACTTTATAACACGCAATTCTGACTTTATATCTCAAAATTCTGACTTTATAACACGCAATTGGGACTTTATTTCACGCAATTCTGACTTTATATCTCGCAATTCTGAGAAATAAAGTCAGAATTGCGAGATGTAAACTCGCAATTGTGAGAAAAAAAGTCAGAATTGTGAGATAAAAAGTCGCTATTAAATAATTTTATTTTTTAAATTTGCATTCTTGTCAATTTCTAAATGTTTACTTTGTGATTTATGAATTATAACAGACTGATGGGGAAATATTATTTTGCTGTTGCTTTTTTTAAAATTGGTTTTATTATTATTTAACAATTTCTTGCTTTTTGTTAGTTTTTATTACTTGTAATTTTTATATAAACAACATTACCATCTTCTGTTATGTGTGGGCCTCCATGCTCATATCTATTGAAATATATCTATCTCATCTATTGTACAGTATATGATATTGGTGGTGGGGGCCCACATCAACATTTTTTCAGGGCCCCGAATCCTCTACGGCCCTGCCAGAACCTGAGCTCACACTGCTCACATTCTCTGTGTTCATTAGTTAACGATCTGTCTAACAATCCTGTCTAACACTTTATTAGATTGAACTGTTATATACATAAAAGGAGACAACATAATGAAAAGTTATTAGCGTATGCCGTGTGGTGGATGTTCAGTGTTGCTGAGCAGAAACACACAGTCATGTTTCTCTTGGTTCATCAAAGTTGCATTGGATTTTCTCCTCAGCGTAAAGGTTAAGAGGCCCATCTATCACTGTTTTCCATGTTCGTCGGAGTAAATATATAGGTAGTAATCTGTGTGTTTACACAGCTTGTGTTTCGCGTGCGTTCGGCCAATCAGCATACTCTTACGTTACAGATAGCTCCTATAGCGCTGGTTTAGACCCGACTCTGAAGTAGGAGTAAATTAGTTCCTCCAAAAGGAGTTCCTAGGACTAAAATCATTCATAGTTCTTGAAGTGCGAACACGCCAACATCCGGGTACTTCCACCAATAGTTCTAGGAACTATGAAAGGTTCCTCCGGTGTGAAAAGCCCCTCATGATTCTGAAGGTTGAACTTCATCAGCTGGCGAAGGAAGCACATGTCTATGGGAACTCCTACTTCAGGCCCTGAGAGACTCAAGCTGTTCATGATGGTGAGTGGGGATGATGCTGTGGCTTTTTTTCCTGAAGTCCATGATCATCTCCACTGTTAAGCGTATTAAAGGGATAGTACACCCAAAAATGAAAATTACCCCATACTCAACCTCAAATCATCCCAGGTGTATATGACATTCTTCTTTCAGACGAATACAATCAGAGTTATATAAAAAAAAATCCTGGCTCCTCCAAGCTATATAAACACATAATGCTATTTTTATAATTTAGAGAAGTGTTGTAAAAAGTTACACCTGCATCTTTAAACTTATTTTAAACTTATAAAGAATTTGCAGTCCTGTGGCTCTCTCTAGTGTACAGCATTAGTGGGTTATGAATTGCATTGATATATGGCTGATTTTTTTTAATGATTACAAATGTTGTAATGATTACTTTTTTTTATTGATACCCACATTAAGCTCAAGTTCACTCATTCATGGTACTTATAGCAGTGATTCTCAATGGGGTATGTTGCAATACTGTAGGGGGTGGTTGAGGAGATTCCCCTCTTCCATGTAAAGGGCTTTGAGGTCCCAGATAAAGCGCTATATAAATGTAACGAATTATTATTATTATTATTATTATTAACAACCCATGTATGTAAAATAATCAATCTAGGCTATAAGAATTATAAAAAAATAATAAACAAAAACAGAAGAATAATCAATATTAACAATTAAAACAGAGCTAAAAGGCTATTTAAGGATACTTTAAGAGATTATGAAAATAAATAAATGAAAACAATTTGAAAGACTAAATTACGAAATTCCAAGCAAACATATTTTGTTGTTATGAACAGTATTTGGCTGGTCTCCTCATTGTTTTTTGTGTTTTGTTTTTAATTTGCAGAAGAACAATCAAATAACAAATATAAGTATAGATGCACATTTCAACAATGAAGTGCCAATAGATGACAACATAATTAAAGGGAGACAGTAAAACCAAAATTCAAAATTGAATTAAGTAAAAAAACAGAAGTAGTAAATTAAGTTATCACAGATTGTCATACAATTTCACAAATTTGACACTTTTTTGTTGTTAATTCTTTTTAGTGTCTTAATAAAATAATTGAAGTCACAAAGAACATTATTTAATTTGGGTACTGTTAGAGAATATTTAAATGTATGAATGAAATGTGACGCGTCTTTGTTCATCTACCGTTGTCTGCTGATGACGTCACCGCTCGCGCCATCTCTTCCCTCAGAGTTTCAGCGTCGAGTCTTCTGAGGCGAGGAGAGCAGTTCACGGTATTTCTCATATTTACACAACCATCACACACACTTTATACAGTTTGATTAAGCGACAGACTCATTTCTGTATTGTTGTCATCGATCACAGCGATACTTGTGCGTCTTTTCTGGCGTCTTCCTCCTGAAATACACATTTAGTGCAGCAGCAGCGAGCATGAGGAGAATATGTGGAGTTCAGACCTGAGAGAGTTTGTGTTCGTTTGTGTGATTGTCTTGATGTTTGTAGTGAGAACTGTTACTGAATGTTAAAGTCAAAGTTTGAGATCTGTGAGGGGAATCGATCTTATGTTGCTGTTGCTATTTTAACTTTTCAAATCTTTGCCAGATCCCGTTTGTTTACTTATTAAAATGAACTACACCCCTATTCTTTTTGCCAAGGAACATTGATTTGTGCTGCTGTTTATTTGGAATGTTTTATGATTATTGTCCGTTTTGATTTAATTTAGTTACTGCAATGAATGTAGAAAATCATACTGTATTTATTCATGTGAATGTTATGATTGAATGAGTGTTGATAGTCTGAAATAGAGTGTTCTCTTACGAGAGTATCTCTCGTACTGCGTAATATCTTACGCTATGGGGAAAACTCTTTTCCACGAGATATTGAAGCCAAAAATTATCCTTAATTTTTTACTAATGTAAAACGCTTTGCAGCAGCAAGCAGACCTAGGCGAGACAGCTCGCGCGCCTATTGGCTGCTCTGCGGCAATAGCAGCAGCCTATCGAGAGAGGCTCTGCGTGACGTCACGACGAATGGGGGCCTTTCGCGCCCATATCGTCACGTCCCGCCAGAAAGGGCGTGGTCTCGCCCTATATCTAGGCTCGATAGCTGCTCTTACGTCGATTTTCATCTCTTCAGCGAAGCCTCCCGCATCGCTGGATCCAGAGTGAGAAGCCGCGCCGTCGACCTGTAGCCTTCAGCGGGACGTGCCATTGAGTCTGGAGTCGCTGGCCTCGCCGCCTTCAGCCGCCGTACCTGCTGTGCTTTCCGGCGTTATATCCTTTCCTCTGCCTAGAGTGTGTGTGTGTGTTTGCATTTCTGCTTTTTTCCCACCCCTCTAAAAGAGCGGCGTCTTTTTAAAGATGCCTTCCTGTGGTTCTTGCCGAGCCCCACTCAGCGACGAGGACCGACATGTCATCTGCGTGTCCTGCCTGGGTGAGGATCACGCGGCCATCGCGCTCGCTGACGGCGGATGCCATCACTGCGAACGTTTGCCTATGGTGACTCTGCGGACTCGCCTAGCTTCGTTCTCCGAGCCCGTATCCCAGCCTGCCGTGACGCCGCGTCGCAAGAAGCGCCGCGCCCAGCGCGCTCCCGAGCTATCTCCAGCCCGCCAAAGCTCGCCGGTTCGCCCGCCAGCTTCGCCGGCTTCGCTCGAGTCGCTCACCGACGGACAGCGGCCGCCGTCCGCCGCCGCGTCCGCCATCGAGTTGGACGACAACACCGAGGCGTGTTCTCTCTTGGCTTCGGATAGCGAGGATTGGGCGAGCTCTGTGGACCTCCCCTCCGCTAACGTTCCCCGCCAACCCTCTGGGAAGAGAGCCGGCATTGAGACTGAGCTGATGCGTCTGCTCACCAAGGCCGTAGAAAGCATCGGCCTCGATTGGGAGGCACCCACGCTGCCGCCGCGCAACAGATTAGACGGGCGCTTTCTCGGGAAAGACGAGGCTCCGTCAAAATCTAGGCCCGCGCCCTTCCTCCCGGAACTTCACGAGGAGGTTGCAAAGTCGTGGAAGGCCCCCTTTTCCGCCAGGATGCGTACCTCTACCTCCGCGGCATTCTCCGCTGTCGACGGTGCGGGAAGTAGAGGCTACCTCGCCATTCCTCCGGTGGAGACGGCTGTCGCGTCGCATCTCTGCCCGCCCTCTGCGGGACGGCGGGTTCAGACGACGCTCCCGTCCAAAGCCTGCCGAGTGACATCATCGCTGCACGGACGCGCTTACACCGCAGCCGGGCAAGCAGTCTCAGTGCTGCACACGATGTCTATTCTGCAGATCTACCAGGCAGACCTCCTCCTCAAGCTGGACGAGGAGGGACCCGGTGCTATCTGTGTGGCGGACCTGAGGAGCGCTACGGACCTCGCTCTACGCGCTTCTAAAGCCGCTGCGCAAGCCATGGGGCGGAACATGGCCTCTCTCGCCGTTGCCGAGAGACACTTATGGTTGACGCTGTCTGAGATGACGGAAGCCGAGCGCTCTGTGTTCCTCGACGCGCCCATTTCCCCGGAGGGCCTGTTCGGAACGGCCGTCAAAGACTTCGCGGACAGGTTTGTTGAGGTGCAGAAGACTTCTCAGGCTATGAAGCACTTCCTGCCGAAGCGCTCGAGCTCCGCTACAGGCCGCACCAAGCCGCCTGCTCGCAGCTCTCAGCCCCAGCCTGCACCGCCCTCCTCCGCCGCCGCCTCACAGCGCCGCCAGGCCCGGGATCAGAGACCGCGGTCTCGCTCCGCCGGACGCCGCCCCCCTCACCGCGGGCCCCGGCCGAGGATTGAGATCAAGCCCGAGGCCCCAAAGTCTTCCTAGCCGCTCTAGGAAAACGACGGTGTTCAGATCCCGCTGCGGCCGGATTTCCACCAAAACTTCTCGCTCGTTCAGCCCCATGCGTTGTGACTGTCCCAGTGTATTTTGCAGTGAAGCAGCCGGTGTCTCAGCCCGCTTGCCTGCACACAAAAGCTGTTTTTACGGCTACCCAGATAAATCCAATAAAGAGTGTATTTTCTGGTGTTCCGGCCTCGGCCGATGGTGTTATGAGTGTTGTAAGAATGCCCACGCCCCAGTGCCCATTCCCACACCCAGACACAGCCCGCCACGGTGCAGGGCTCGCACAAATAAAATCGACTCCGGTCGATTGTGCAAACACTGTAGTGAACGCGCCCATATCCCCATGCCCGCTTACACTACACGCTGCGTGTCCCTCGGTTTCTGTAAAAACGAAACCAACACACATTCAGTCGGCCCTAAACGACAGTGTTTTCAGTGTAGCAAATGTGCCCGTGGTCCCGCGCCCACATTTCCTCACAGACACGCCGAATCCCACGGGATTCGCCCCGCTCACTCTCTCGGCGCCACCCGCCTCAGAGGAGATGAGCGCGGCCAGGCTGCCCGCTGTGATCAGCGCGCCCCCCGCCTCGAACGCCGTAAACACGGCGCTGTGTTCCCAGCACACACGGACTCTTGTGCCGCCGCTTTCCCGCGGCCAGAGCCCAGATTTCATTCTGCCCCTAGCTATTCACGCGGATGCGTGGTCAAGGCTTCCCGGGGTATCAGAGTGGGTGCTGAACACTATAAAGAGAGGCTATTCGCTACAATTCGC
The DNA here is from genome assembly GCA_036326025.1 of Chrosomus eos. NCBI lineage: Eukaryota > Metazoa > Chordata > Actinopteri > Cypriniformes > Leuciscidae > Chrosomus > Chrosomus eos. The sequence goes on from CM070821.1 coordinate 3,281,172, forward strand.
TCGACGCCCTCGCCGCTACACGGCGCGCGTCGAAACTACGGTGAAAAGCGAAGTATCTCATCTACTTCGAGCCGAGATAGCGAAACTACTGAGGAAAGGGGCTATAGAACCTTTATCTCAGGCTCAGAGCGAAGGGGGCTTATACAGCAGATATTTTCTGGTACCGAAGAAAGATGGTGGGCTCAGACCCATTCTAGATCTGAGGCTGCTGAACAGAGCGCTCGTGAAGCGCCAGTTCAGGATGCTTACGACCAGGAAAATCCTCGCGCAAGTGCGCCAAGGAGACTGGTTCATGTCAATAGATCTGAAAGACGCGTATTTCCAAATACAAATAGCGTCCCATCACAGGCGATTCTTGAGATTCGCCTTCGAGGGCCAGGCGTATCAATACACAGTCCTGCCGTTCGGCCTGTCCCTAGCACCCCGTACGTTCACGAAGTGCATGGACGCGGCCCTCGCCCCCCTGAGACTTCGGGGCATGCGAGTTTTGAACTACTTGGACGATTGGCTGATTCTAGCTCGTTCACGAACGGAGCTCTTAGAACACAGGGCCGCATTACTCGAGCACCTCGAGGAGCTGGGCCTTACAGTCAATTGGGCGAAAAGCTCACTGCTCCCCAGTCGGAGGATTTCCTTTCTGGGAACAGTGTTAGACTCGCTATCCATGACGGCACGCCTGTCACCAGAGCGCGGATTGAATATTCAGCACGTCGCGAAATCCTTCCGCCACGGCTCTATAGTCCCGCTCAGAAGGTTTCAGAAAATGCTGGGTCTCATGGCCTCAGCAGCCTCTGTACTCCAGTTAAGCCTGCTCCGCATGCGCCCACTGCAGCTATGGCTAAAAGCACGAGTTCCCCCAAGGGCATGGACCGCAGGTCTGTTTCGCCTCAGGGTCGACCTTCAGTGCATTTCGGCTCTGAAACCATGGAAAGCAACCGACTGGTATCAGTCAGGTGTGAGTCTGGGGATCCCCTCAAGTGTGAAGGTGGTGTCTACGGACGCCTCCACTTCGGGGTGGGGAGCGCTGCTCGAGGGCAGACCGCTGGCTGGCCTGTGGTCAGTGCGGGAGAAGCTCCTTCACATAAACTGCTTGGAATTAATAGCAGTCGACAAAGCGCTAAGGCGCTTCTGTCCCCAGATAACAGGCCACCACGTATTGGTCCGGTCGGACAACATGTCAGTGGTGGCATACATAAATCGCCAGGGCGGCGTCAGGTCCCGAAACCTTTACAGGCTGACGGAACGCCTCCTGGTCTGGGCTCAGCACAACCTGCTCTCGCTGAGAGCGGCGGATGTGCCTGGTCACCTAAATGTGGGACCAGACAGGCTGTCCAGAAACAACGTTCCAGCAGGAGAATGGTCTCTGCACCCGCAGACGATCCAGCTGCTGTGGGAAACGTTTGGCAAAGCGCAGGTGGACCTGTTCGCGTCCCAAGAAAACGCTCACTGCCCGAGATTCTTCTCGAAAAGCCGGGACGCGCTGGCCCATGTTTGGCCCCGCCGCCCCCTTTATGCTTTTCCCCCTGTCTCACTCCTGCCTCAGGTGTTGGAGCGAATCAGGAGGGAGGGATGCCCAGTGCTACTCATAGCTCCGCTCTGGACAAACCAGTCGTGGTTCCCTGTCCTGATGCAGCTGACCAGCGCTGCTCCATGGCCTTTACCGCTGAGGAGAGACCTCCTCTCTCAGGCGGAAGGCTCGATTTGGCATCCTCGCCCGGATTTGTGGTCCCTGCACGCATGGGCCATCAACGGGTACCCGCTGACCTCCCAGAGGGAGTGTTAAACACGATCGCGCAGGCTAGAGCCCCGTCTACCAGACGGCTCTACTCCTCGAAGTGGTCTGTGTTCTCTGCTTGGTGTCAAGCGCAGGGCTTTTCACCTGTAGACTGCGGGGTTACGGAAGTGCTTTCCTTCCTTCAGGAGCTACTGGATGAGGGCAGGTCCCCTTCCACGCTCAAAGTATACCTGGCGGCCATAGCAACGTTTGCAAAACCGGTGTCTGGCCAGTCACTAGGAAAGAGCGACTTAGTCGTGCGTTTCCTTAGAGGAGCTCGGAGACTAAACCCTCCCAGGCCCCCTTCAGTCCCGACATGGGACCTTTCCACGGTCCTGGAGGCCATGAAAGGCGCCCCATTCGAGCCAATCCAGTCGTCAGACATGAAACACTTGTCTTTCAAGACAGCGTTTCTTATGGCTCTCGCTTCAGTGAAGCGCGTAGGGGACTTGCAAGCGCTCTCAGTAAGCGCGTCATGCATGGAGTTTGGACCTAACGACTCAAAGGTCATACTCAAACCAAAGCACGGTTACGTGCCGAAATCCCTCAACACACCGTTCAGGGCCCAGGTGATTTCCCTGTCTGCCCTTCCGGTTCTCAATGAGGAGAAGGACGCGAGTCTCCTTTGCCCTGTCAGGGCACTAAGGGCTTATGTGTCCCGCTCGTCTGGTTTCAGACAGACTGAGCAGCTTTTCGTTTCGTTTGGCGGCCGTACTAAGGGACTTGCCGCGCGTCGAAACAGAGCCTATCCAGATGGATAGTTGGTGCCATAGCGCTGGCTTACACTTCTAAGGGCCTACAGTGCCCTTTGGGTGTTAGAGCGCACTCCACGAGAGGCATGGCCTCCTCGTGGGCATGGTCTAGCGGGGTTACCCTGCAAGATATTTGTATGGCCGCGGGCTGGGCCTCGCCGTCTACATTTATAAAATACTATAATCTGGAGGTCCCCGCCTTACAAGCTAAGCTTTTGGCGGTATAAAATTCAGTGCTATCTGCCCGCTGTGCGGCTCGGATACTGAGTTTGACCTGCGTATTGCTCACTGACCGGTACAGCAGCTCATTTAAAAGTTGACACACTTGTGGCCACCCAGTTCAGGCTGAATGTTCACCCTGACGGTATGGTTTATTGTCACATGATTGGCTCCTTTCGGAGGCTATTTACAGGGAATGATGCTTCTAGCCTCTCTTCCCTCACTCTCTGTGAGTTTATGGTGATTATGCACTATATGCGCCCCGGGCTTCGGCCCCTGGGACTTTGGTGTTGGATCCCTACCAGCACGGCGTGTTGCATTGTGTTCCCCATAGCGTAAGATATTACGCAGTACGAGAGATACTCTCGTAAGAGAACGTACTCGGTTACTAACGTAACCTCGGTTCTCTCTAGAGAGGGAACGAGTACTGCGTATCTTGCCGTGCTTGGAATACGCTCTGGTTCGCTTCGGCGATGAAAACCGACGTAAGAGCAGCTATCGAGCCTAGATATAGGGCGAGACCACGCCCTTTCTGGCGGGACGTGACGATATGGGCGCGAAAGGCCCCCATTCGTCGTGACGTCACGCAGAGCCTCTCTCGATAGGCTGCTGCTATTGCCGCAGAGCAGCCAATAGGCGCGCGAGCTGTCTCGCCTAGGTCTGCTTGCTGCTGCAAAGCGTTTTACATTAGTAAAAAATTAAGGATAATTTTTGGCTTCAATATCTCGTGGAAAAGAGTTTTCCCCATAGCGTAAGATATTACGCAGTACTCGTTCCCTCTCTAGAGAGAACCGAGGTTACGTTAGTAACCGAGTACGTTTTCAGCAGATCTTTTAATATTGATGAGCCTCAGAGTCTGAGGCTCATCAATATTAAAAGATCTGCTGAAAACACTCTTTATTTTGTAGGTCTTGGTGTTTTACAGTGCTATTACAATGATATCAGAACAAAAAGTTATAGGAGATTGAGCAGAATTTAGTTATTTATCTGACTCCATTTAAATTATTGCTAATCTTTAACCTCTTATTCTTTAAAGGTAAACGTCTTACTTGGAACTAAAACAGTATTTAACCAGAATAGTTTAAGTTATAATTACTTTAGCTTTTAACATTATCATTAATAAGAGGACAGATTTTCAATGCAAAGTTGTTTATTATGGCAGATTTAAATATACTGACAGTGGAATAGAACAACGTACTGTATAGAACAAGTTTCCTTTTCTTCTTATACCCTGAACATTGTTAAACATGAGTGTAACATCAACACAGAATCCTAAATACTATAAACTTGAAGCCAAATGCTGGTGATCAAGAGAAGGAGAAGTACTTTAATATAGATTATACATTAGGATACCATAATATCTCTATAAATACAACACAATTCTGTTCAGTTTATAAGCTGTCAGATGAGACCAGACCTGTTAGGACACACGAGTAGATCAGTAGTATGTAGTGGGAATAAGCGTGTGTGTCCTGTGAAGCAAATAGCACAGATGTGTGTCAGAGGTTTAAGAGACACATCAGTCCTCACTCTGCATAATGATGATTCCCTCGCATCAGATTCACAACTTTAGCATACTGTGATGATGAGGCCATTGTCCCACATTTAATTCACATGCATACTTTTAAAGTGACAATCGCTGTACTAGGGCAGTGAATGGGCTAGTTATACATGTCACGTCAATAGTTCATGTTTTCACCTCATTTATTATGATGTCTTCAGATCTCCTGTAAATTGACACTTAAAGCTATTAGCATCAGTTACTTTACAGTAGACAGACAAACAGAAATAAATGATTGATATTAAGTAGGCTATAAAAACAAACGCAGTAACTGATATATTTTTGATTTTGGCAGACCAGCTTCTCCCACATCAGTCACATCATCAGTGAAGCTCCTCCCATTGTAATTACATCATCAGTGAAGCTCCTCCCATTGTAATACATCATCAGTGAAGCTCCTCCCACTGTAATTATTCAATAAATGCTGTAAATTCCCATCAGCTGCAAGTGAAGACGAGCATCAGGAAGAGCTGAAATCTGCAAACACTGAGTTTATTAAGAGGACAGTGAGAACACGAGTGATCCAGAACCTGCAGAATGAAACACACTGAAGATCCTGAAGAACAAAGAGGTTGGTGTTTATTCTTCATTCATTCATGATGCTGAAGAACATTCATGTTAGAAACATTTAAGCACTTCATATTTAGATATGCAGTTAAACTATCAAAATGGGTATCAATGTTCTTCTTTGTTAGTTTTCAACAAATGTTCAGTAATGGGAGGTTTATAAACTTTTATACTGTTTGTCAACATCAGGTCAAACTAAATATTCTAGCTATGTAACACACATTTATATCTCGTTCACAATTTATTTGCAATTTTTTTTTTTTTTTTTTTTTATACATTTTTCAATATCGTTATCATTATAATTATATTAGCAATTAACTGAGTAAACAACAAACTATACCAAGTAAATTAACTTTCCAGAATGGCTGACAGGGTTGTAAGCATAACTTAAGCAAAACTTGATTTATAGTTTCTGATAAGGTTGTATTTATTATAAATAATTAAAGTTATTCATATTTATTGAGCTGCTTCTTATAATAACTTGGGTAACCATCGGAGTGATCGCATGGATTATGTTAAAATACTCTGTCATTCATGGTCACTCAGATAAGAGGAAGACATCATTCAGCCATGCAAATTATAAAATGTTAAGATATGCTGAACAATAACTCTAAATAAAATTAAAATCGCTATGGCTCAGTGATTATGAAAGTTCTGTGATTTGTGGATGACTGATAAGTGCGAGTCTGGAGAAACAGGCGTTTATTTATTCATTCTCAGTGTTGAGAAACGTAGCCTGCATGTGTTATCAGTAGCGGAGTGGCAATCGGGAGAGTCGGGACTTTTCCCGGTGGGCCGGTATTGTTTTGAGGCCGTGAGGGCCGGTCTGATAATAGTTACACTATAGTGATATTATATTAGCAATACCATCTGGCGACCTGATGTGCGGCCGCTGCCGCTGGTCAAACTGTCACTGTGTGCAGCCTCTCTGTCTCTGCTCAACACTGTGCTGCTCAACCCGTTCGGCAGGTCCAACCATGTCCAGGATTTTCAAAAACATAGGGGGATCATAGCGCGGCCCCTCCCCAAATGGTATAGCCTGTCGGCCCGGCCTTTGATGTAAAAAGCCGCCGAAATTTTTCCTCGTCATTTTTTGGAAGTTTAACGGACGGTCGGTGTGAGTGAGTAATGATGGAAAGGCAAAAAAGAAAACTGAAAGGTGGCGCTGAGAAGGTAAGACTCAAAAGGAAAAAAATTATGGAGGAGGAGGCAATGAAATGCTCCAAAATAACAGATATGTTCCGGGCATCATCATCAACGAGCAAATATACAACAGGTGAAATAAACAGACTCTGAAGCACTTGTTGTCGTCAAAGCTAGGTAGGCACAGATGGGAATTGTAGGATTTTCAATGGAATTATTGAAATGAAAATGATATTACAAAATGGAAGTAGACCTACACCACAAAGAGAAATCGCATGAAATCCAAACTGAGGAAAGACAGCTGTCCATGATCACTGCACTGCTTTAACGACTAACTTACAGGTAAGCGCAGGCTGCGCAGCTGTAGCGCGAGTGATCAGATATGATATCTTCTGATAGCAAAATGATTTTGAGACATACTTCCTTTAAGTTTCGTTGAGGCCGGGAGACGGGTTTAAGAACTGAAAACCCAAAGTGCTTTTAGAAAATTTGCTTAGCACATAGCAGGAAACCTTTGTCTGTCAGCGCAGCGCGTTTTCTCACTCGAGCATGTGGATATTTGTATTTATGAACATGAAACAATAACCATATGCTGACTTCATTTGCATTTTTTTTTTACCGTTCGCGCTGCTTGAGCTTAAATGCTTTTGTTCTTTATATTTTTTTGTTTACACATATTGTTTAACGTTAATGTTTTCAACTAAAATAAACCCTTAAGATATATAGTAAGCTATGTGTATATTGCCTAATTGTAAGCTTGTTCAAAAATGGTGAAAAAAAAATCGATTTCGTTTTTGATTCGATTTTTATGAGCCCAAATATTCAAATACAATATTTTTAAAACATGCTCATCCCTAATTCTATGTCGTTAGTAGTATTTTTTTTATTTTTTATTTTTTTTTTTTTTTGGCCGAGGGCCGGTGGTCTGTGAAATTTCCCGGTAGATTTTTTGGTCCCACTCCGCCCCTGTGTGTTATGTTACGTTATTGTGTTAATAATAACTAAAGTACCTAAGAAAACTAGCGCGTTAGTTACTTACGGATTAAAAAGTACCGTTGTAGATAATTGTAAAATGAAAATTGACGGGCTTAGCTTAATTTGTGTTCTTGTTTGTGTTTTTTTCTGTCAAAATGTAAGAAAGTATTTTGTATTATCCAGCCGTTTTTTTTAAATTTGTTAAATGACGGATGTTTTATTGTTAACACAGGCCTCATTATATGTCGGATTCGTCTAACTTATACTTGATATTCTTTTTAGAGTAGCTATGAGATTCGTTTTGGTATTATTGGACTCCTGTCTATTCATTGTCAACTATTTTCTATAAATCTCTAAAATGTCCTGTTTAAAATGTGCAATATTCAAATGCAAAGATAACTCTTTTTTTCTGTGAGATTTAGTATCATATGTGGATATTGGAATAGTAAATTCAGTAGCCCATCTTAAATAAACTGTTAGGGGGTTAACAGCTTAGACCCAGGACCAGATATGATGAAAGAAGACCAGGAGTCGTGAGGTTCAATCAAAGAGTTAAACATTTACTGAAGAATAGTTTGCAGTATTATTGGTATAGCCAGCGGCAAAGTCTCAAGAGGAGTTTGAAAGCCAACTATACCTCACACAAAATCTTACATCAATTATACCATTTTGCAAGGGCATTCATTACATCATTGTTGCTGCTTATTGGCTAAAAGAACATAAAGTCAAAACATCTAGATAGATATGTGGTCCAGCCCTGGATTTACGTCCGAAGTGACCTCGCAGGTTGAAGAGAGGCGTCTCGAGTGTCTGCTGAGTGTCTCGAGGTTCAAAACCTACATAGAAGGTCACACGCACAAAAGCACTAACAAATAACATTTCATCACAGAGCAGGAGAGAGCTGAGCCCATCATTATCAGGACAGTCAACCAATCAGAATGATAAAACGTACACTCCTTAGGAAGAGAAGGGGGTGAAGATAACATACATCTTGCACCTAGAGATATAACAAGAGATGTTACATTCCTACAAATTAGGTAGAATTATGACTTAATCCTGTAGGAAAGTAATAAAGAAAAGCCATATACATCTGGCATATTTCAGTGTTCAAAGAATATATATATAATTGATTATGTAATCATGCATGTACTTGATTAATAACTTTATTAAATAATGTACAGGGGTTGGACAATGAAACTGAAACACCTGGTTTTAGAACACAATAATGTATTAGTATGGTGTAGGGCTTCCTTTTGCGTCCAAAAAAAGCATCAGTTCATCTTGGGAATGATAGATAGAAGTCCTTCACAGTGACCAGAGGGATTTTGAGCCATCCCTCTTTCAGAACAGTGTCCAGAACATGCGATGCTGGTGGAGGAAAATGGTTTCCAAAATACCTCAATAATATTGAGATCTGGTGACTGTGCAGACCATGGGAGATGTTCAACTTCACTTTTATCTTCATCAAACCTTCTGTCACAAGTCTTGCTGTGTGTATTGGTGCATCATTATGCTGATACACGGTTTGAACATCAGGTGTTCATGATCCAGAATGGTTCTGTAGTCCTCGGCAGTGAATTGTCATGATATTGCAGCTCAAACCATCACTGATCCACCCGTGCTTCACTCTGAAGACTGGCCACCATTTATAGATGTGAAACCTCCAACACTACATTGGCCAGTGTTTCAGTTTCATTGTCTAACCCCTGTAATGTATTACATCTCTCTCAATACTGAAGAGAAGAGAAAAGGGATTCTGAACCCAACCCTTCAGTACACATAATGTCCCTATGTTTTTTGTACTGTTTCTATGTTTTTTTTTTCTTGTTTTTTTTTTTCTAGGGGTTTCTTAATTTTAGACCAGCACTTATATGCAATGCAGTATTAATCATGAATAAAAAATGTTTTTGAGCAGTATTGAAACTTTGGACTTTCCCAATATAGTTCAGTGCAGGTGAAATTTTGTCGAATTAAAAAAACTTTAGAAGTCAAACCTAAAATTATGATGATAGGAATGTGTTTGTGTGTGTCTTGCATTCTCAAAAAATAATGACAAAAATATATGACAAAAATATGACAAACAACCCCACCCCCATCCCACTGATGGTAAAAATTCAAGGTTGGCATGTCTGAAACATGAAGGACACAGCTAAAGCTAATAAAAACTACTTATTTAAAACTAGTTAAAGCTGCGGTCACTCTTGACTATCTGCATGTGAAATTTGTATGGACACTGTGAACTTAAAATGAAACGCAGGGTAAATCACTTGATCTTGGGGTTTTTCCGGTTTCCCACATTCACATGTGTATGAATGGAAGTCGTTGGAACAAAAAAGTCTAGTGTGTGTATTAAAAAGTCTTTAGTACAATAAATGAAATATCTAAAAGTTTTTGTGAAAAAATGGAAGTATTATATATTTTAATTGTTTCAATGATCAAATGTAATTAATAGTTCTCACTACAGAAACATGGGATTTGTATATAATGTTTTAAAAAATAACAATTGGAAGATCAGTGTACCTCATTTATGATGGGATTTGTCTGTAATGTTTTAAAAAAATTAAATTTCAAGATTGGTGTACCTCATTCATGATAATATAATGTAGCAGTTGTCTTGCATCATTTTTATGTCTTTTTACTTCATATTTCATTTTTTTAATTATGTTGATGTACTGAAAATAAAAATTCAACTTTTTCCTTTAATTTCAGACCTGATGGAAGAGAGCGAGGAGAGTGAAGAACTGAGTGAAGTGGAGGAGGAACATCATCGCTCAAAAACTAAACAAACATTTTTAAAGAAAAGAAGAGCCAAGAAATCTTTCACCTGCACTCAGTGTGGAAACAGCTTCACAAGCAAACAACATCTTGATGTTCACATGAGAGTTCACACTGGAGAGAAGCCGTTCACATGTGATCAATGTGGAAAGACTTTCACACAAAAAGCACACCTGGAAAGTCACATGAGGATCCACACCGGAGAAAAGCAATTCATGTGTGATCAGTGTGAAAAGAGATTCTCGCACAAACAAAATCTTAAGAGTCACATGAGAGTTCATACAGGAGAGAAGCCGTTCACATGTGATCAATGTGAAAAGAGTTTCACACACAAACAAAGTCTTAAGCTTCACATGAGAGTTCACACCGGAGAGAAGCCGTTCATGTGTGATCAGTGTGAAAAGAGATTCTTGAACAAACAATGTCTCGATCATCACCTGAGAGTTCACACTGGAGAGAAGCCGTACGCATGCCATCAATGTGGGAAGAGTTACAAACAACGATCACACCTTAAAGGACACATGAAGACCCACACTGGAGAAAAGCCGTTCACTTGCACTCAGTGCGGGAAGAGTTTCATAACAAAACAATGTCTTGAGATTCACATGAGAGTTCATACTGGAGAGAAGCCGTTCTCGTGTGATCAGTGCGGGAGGAGTTTCACACACAAAGGTAGACTTAATGTTCACATGAGAGTTCACACTGGAGAGAAGCCGTTCACATGTAATCAGTGTGGGAATAGTTTCACATCTTTAGCATACCTTAAATTACACATGAGAATCCACACCGGAGAGAAGCCGTTCATGTGTGATAAGTGTGAAAAGAGATTCTCAAACAAACAAAGTCTTAAGATTCACATGAGGATCCACACCGGAGAGAAGCCGTTCACATGTGATCAATGCGGCAAAACATTTCTCTGTGGATCAGCCTTGAAGACACACCTGACAGTTCATTCGAAAGAAAAGCCACATTCATGTTCTGAATGTGGAAAGAGTTTTTCACTGCTGCAAAATTTAAAAGTACATGAAAAAATTCATACTGGTGTAAGAGATCATATGTGCTTTGAGTGTGGGAAGACTTTTACTTCAGCAAACTGTTTAAAACTGCACCAGCGAAATCACACGGGAGAAAAACCTTACAAGTGTTCACACTGTGATAAGAGATTCAGTAATTCAAGTCATCTGAAAACACATGAGAGGATCCACACTGGAGAAAAACCTTACAAGTGTTCACACTGTGACAAGATATTCAGTTTGTTAACAAATATGAAAAAACATGAGAGGATCCACAGAAGAGAGAAGCCGCACACGTGTGATCAGTGCGGAAAGAGTTTCTCTGTTAAAAGTGACCTGAAGCGACACATGAAGATCCATGCAGTGGAGAAACCACATCACCACAGTCTGAGATCACGGTAAGTAGTACATCTTTATGTGCTGAGAAACAAAAATCTCTTCTGTGCAAGTTAGTTCCAACAGCCACGATGAGCGAGATAACATTTTGTTGGTTGATTGGTATCTACTAACTCGTGTTCACACCAACACAAACGTTTAGTCCGATTTTCACATGCAATTTATCTGTTGAGACTAATGCAAAAAAGTGGCAGTAAATGCAAATTCACGCAGCCACGCATATTGAATTGCATGAACATCACTGGCCTGGGCTGTTTTTTCCCAGTATAAAACCAACCAATCTAAAGTGACGGAACAACAACAGATGCCTGCATTGCCAAACGATTGTGTGATTGGGATTAACCCTTAGAGGTTGAAAACCGCGTCCACGCGTTTTGCTGGATTTTTTCCTTATCAGTGCAAAAGAGAATCAAATTACTCTATTGATTTTAATCTTAAATATAAGTGTTGTACATCATTAGATCCTGTTAAGTTTCTATTTTTTTGTGGATACTCACAATAAAAACAAAGTATTGTGCTTTTCGTCAAATAAAGAAAAATAAACATGATGCGCGTTTTAACTTGTCTCTGTCAGTGAGGTCCGTTCTGAAACGCGTCCGAAATATTAACTTTAACTCTCTCAATACTTGTCACAGAGATACGAGATATGTCTCTTTATGAAGCTGAGATTCTCTTCTTTTAAATGAAGTAATTTATTTAAAATATATATATTTACAGTTTATGTAATCCGTTTGAAACAAAGGAGAGTTACAGTTTTTTCGCTCACCCTTCATTATAGTTAATCAGGTGAGCCCGCCACACCCCCAGCGCTTTTGACATGGTAAATCTATGCATCACACGCGGCACGCCCCCCGATCAATGCCAAACACAGATTCTTCATCAGAGATTCACTGATAGTTCATCGCGTTTTAGGGATGGAAGCACGCTAACGTTACTCCTTCAGAGGATTATGGACAAATGGGAATAATTCACCTTTTTCTCAGTGGAATTTGAAACTCAGACGAAGAACGTTCCATTTTGAAGAACGAATTAACCCCGAGGATTCAAGTTCGGAGTAAGTTGTTTATAGTGTTTTATAATTCCTTTTCTGATCATAGAGCTCAAATGCATTTTCATATTTTGCATAGTAATTACCTCAACACAACATTCGTGTAGCAGCTAGGCCTATACGCTCGTGTAAACTTTTTAAATAACTGCTTAGGTTATAATGATTTAGTGAAATATATCGATCTGCGAGTGTTGTTTGAGTTCTTCTGTGGTCTAGTGGTTAGATTACTTGCCAACCGTGTCAGAGGGTACGGGTTCGAAACTGCCCCCGGCATATTTTTTTCTCTCATCAAAACCGAATATGTTCATCAATGGTTACAGTCTATATCAAGCACACACGTATATAGGACACCCGTTTGTGTGCGTTTTATTTTGTGATTTCACCGGAATGAATAGTGTCCGCAATGGCAATAGATTGAAGAGCAAGTTCTGTGCGCGCGCCGCCACAAGAGACTCACTGTATCCATGACACTGATAGCAGGACACGAGCGCTCAGCTTGAGTTCAAAAACAAAACATTTTAGCTCTAGATCTCTTATTTAAGAGCGGACTAAATGAATGCTCTACTAGTTAACTAGAGATGTTTTATTTGTATTAGGTACAGCCGTTCATTGAGTGTATCAGTAAATGCGTGCGGTCTATATGGGCCATAAACAGATACTCGCGGTTACGCAGTCTACCAATCAATAGATGTTTCTCTGTCCATCAACTGATACATTGTGCATCTATAATCATAATAGTCCATCAGTTTACTTTGGATAATGTGCTAACAGTTTTTTGCTTTTGTTTTGTTGTGTTTACATCGTCACCATCAGCCTTCAGAAATCATTCTGATATCATTTTTTTTTAAAAAATCAATGTTGTAAACAGTTATACTGCTTAATTTTTTTTAACCTGTGATAGTTTTTTTAGGATTCTTTGAATGCACTTTTTTATTTATATAAGCACTATATAAGCAATATTTTATATATTTTTTTATATAAAAAAAAACAAGTTTGGTCTTTTTATGTTTTTTTTTTTGAAAGGAAGTGTTAAGTGATATGAATGACTTTAAGTCTTTATGTTCTTAGGAAAGATTTCTATTTTGAATAAATGCTGTTCTTTTTAACTTTTTATACATCGAATCATTCTTAGTGATTCAATCATGTAACTGCCTCACAGCACCTTGATGGGGCATTAGCACATTGGGGGAGTGTCTTTAGTCTCCCCAGGTGTAAATCACATTAATATTCATGGGCATTAACACTCCCACGCATACAGCAGTAATGACCCAAAAACTGATGTAAGAAATTCAAATCGTTATATTGATGTTTCTGAAAGAGTGGTCAGAATGATTTTCACTTCATTTTGAAGTAAAAATTCTAGCCTACAAGAATAGTAACTCAAAAGTATTGTTTTCAACTATTCAGTATGTGTTAAATGGCCTTTTTGCGGTGACATTTTTTTCCCCAAAACGTACTAACCACGCATATTATTTTTTTTCTATAAAATGCAAACATGCACATCCATTTTGCTCACATATTATTGTAGCAGAGTTTGTGCTGAATACAGCAAATTTATATGTTGGCAAATGGTATGTTTCAAGTAGCTGAAATAAGCACAAATGTCAGGGCATACCAAAACACCGAAAGAGCCCGAAAACAGCTCAGACCCCTAAGGGTTAAGAGATAGTCGCAACTTTAGTTTGAAAAAAAGATTACAAAACACGTTTTCACTTTATTTTGAAGGTCCCTTTAACAGATTCTGTTGACTATAAGTAACATTGCACCTTAATGTAGACTATTGGTCAGGAGTCAGGAGAGTATCAGTAGAGTATCGGTAGAGTCAGTAGAGTATTGGTAGAGTGTCGGTAGAGTGTCGGTAGAGTCTCTGTAGAGTGGGGGTAGAGTCTCGGTAGAGTGGGTGTAGAGTGGGGGTAGAGGGTTTGGTAGAGTCGGTAGACTGTCGGTAGACTGTCGGTAGAGTGGGGGTAGAGTGTCGGTAGAGTGGGGGTAGAGTCTCGGTAGTGTGGGTGTAGAGTGGGGGTAGTGTCGGTAGAGTGTCAGTAGAGTGGGGGTAGAGTGTCGGTAGAGTGGGGGTAGAGTGTCGGTAGAGTGTCTGTAGAGTGTCGGTAGATTGTCGGTAGAGTGGGTGTAGAGTGGGGGTAGTGTCGGTAGAGTGGGGCTAGAGTGGGGGTAGAGTCTCGGTAGAGAGTCTCGGTAGAGAGTCTCGGTAGAGTGGGGGTAGAGTCTCGGTAGAGTCTCAGTAGAGTGGGTGTAGAGTGGGGGTAGTTTCGGTAGAGTTTCGGTAGAGTGTCGGTAGAGTGGGTGTAGAGTGTCTGTAGAGTGGGGGTAGTGTCGGTAGAGTGGGGGTAGAGTGTCGGTAGAGTGGGTGTAGAGTGTCGGTAGAGTGGGTGTAGAGTCGGGGTAGTGTCGGTAGAGTGGGTGTAGAGTGGGGGTAGTAGAGTGGGTGTAGAGTGTCGGTAGAGTGGGTGTAGTGTCGGTAGAGTGGGTGTAGAGTGGGGGTAGTGTCGGTAGAGTGTCGGTAGAGTGTCGGTAGAGTCATTAGAGTATTAGTAGAGTATTGGTAACTTCAGGAGAATGTCTAGAACGTCACTTTGAACTGCATGAGTTAGCCATTGGCTGGTTGTTTGCATAAAATAGTCCATAAAAACTCACTTGATTTAATTTTTCTTTTAGACCTGATGGTTGTGATCAAGAAAGGAAAAACAGAAGCCAAAAAACTGCCTCCTGCCATAAATCAAAGCTGAAGATTCCCATGAGGATTCACAGCGGAGAGAAACCTTACACATGCAATCAATGTAGGAACTGAGAAGAGGCCGTAACACTTTTAAGAGAGACCTGTGAAGACTTAAAATCTCATCATTTAATATTGTTTTTAGTATTATTATTACTTTTTATTAATTTTCATAATCAGTAGTATTATGTATCTGTTTTATCCTTTTTATATACATTCATAAACATTTGTAATTGTATTTTATGAATCATACTGTTACTATACTGAATACATATGTGATGTAGGGTGGGGTAGGGTGGGGTGGGGTGGGGTGGGGTGGGGTGGGACTTTGGGTGTGTGTTGAAGTTGGAGACTGAATGTATATGCAGTGTTTTTCACATTCCTATGTTAATGGGAACCACATGTTTCTCTGGTAATGCAGTTTTTTAAGTCAACAGATAAGAACTGAAGCTCTTTATCTATGGCAGAGAGAGAAATGAGCGAGATGCTGGAAGCAGGGTATCTGCAGGTTTCTGAGAGTTAGATTTAAGACCTTTTTAATACCATGCAGAATGATATTTAAGACCAATTTCATATCAACAAATTTGCAAACAGCAAACAATACTAGAGCTCGACCGATAAAGGATTTTGAAGGCCGATACCGATACAAATATTTGTTGGTTTTAAAATCCGATATTCCGATATATCGGCCGATATTTTTTTGTAAAGATATTATTTGTAGTTATTTATGAGTTTTAACAATAATAATTTGATAATGCATTTTTAAAGGAAACTTGTTTCTTTTATTGTCACAACAGAAGAGAGGAACATCAAAATATTAAAGTTCTGATAATTAAATGTATAAAAATACAAACTTAAGATATGAAACGTAAAGTCCTTTGAACAAAAACACAAAAACAACAACAACCAAATCAAAGTTACCAGTATTAAAAGACTTGGTAAGCTTCATAAATATAACTTTGAACTATACTACCTATAAATTGCTAGTAGCCTATATATGAGGTATTGTACTGAATCAGTCAATCCTCAATACGTTTAATATAAAAAATATTATATTAAACTCGCCAGTAGGTTGCGGTAACTCATTGTCTTTATGTGTGAGTTATCGAGTCATTCATTGAATCTCACGATTCGTTCAAAGCCACAGATTTCGTTGCAAAATAGAGCAATAAGCCTGACTATATTGTTTTAAATGTAGTAAATCACTTAATGTTACCCTTTTGTTTAGCTTTTTAACTGTTGTATCAATGTCACATTTGAAATCGTCTGGAATGGATATTCGGGAAACATTGCATCAACATTAAAAACACTGCTAGATATCAGTAACCATGCGCGCTGAAGAAGTGCTGATGATCTGAAAACACAGACAAGTAAGCTTTAGTTCAGCAATCTTCATTTGAGATTTTCAACTTAAATTAAAGTGTCATTCAGTCGGTCTGTGTTCTGTCAGGAGCCGCTTGCGCTGTTTGTGTGAACGGCTGCCTGTTAAGGATTTCCTTTTACACCCGGAGTGCTAATGCCCGAATGACGTGCTGAGCCTGAGAGAGAAAAATATAGAAACGCATATTTGGTTGTCCTCAAAACACTTACACGGCAGATATCGCTCATATACATTTTTTTGACGACGTAACGTTAGTTAAGGCGGCAGGCTTGTGTTGCATAGGCGGCCGCCTTAGTTTCAAAGTGCTGCGGGAAACCCTGAATACATTTTCAATATAACAGGCCAAGGAGAGATGATACGTCTCATTGCTAACTGTCACGCGCTAGGCTATTAAAGAAATACTTCAGTCACATTGTCAAGAGTTAAAAGGACAGTCAGTCAACTACACTGTAACAACGTAACGTAATTTTTACTAGCTAATTCCGCTTCACTCTCGGCTTATTTAACAGCAGCAAAACTGGACATGATAGTCACAAATTTTGTCATGCTTATTTGAGTTAAGAGAACTGACGGGGATGTTCTTTTAATAGTTATTCAAGCAATGTATGTGACCAACTCACCATGGCATGAACACACTTCACCTATGATCTCACTCGCGGATAACTGGTTCTCTCTGCCCGACTCTGGCTGGATCAGCAGATTGCAGAATGTGTGGCGCGTTATACACGAGTGTTGCCAAAAGGGACGGTGTAGAGTGCCCTCTGGTGGACAAACTATACAACTCCAACACTCATGACATGGTTGAAGGGTGTTTCGTCCGTTTTTTTTTTTTTTTTTTTAAATATTCATTTATCGGCCATTATAAACGCCGATACCGATAGTTTGGAAAATGCCTAATATCGGCCGATAATATCGGCCTGCCGATAAATCGGTCGAGCTCTAAACAATACCACCAATTTCCATCCTTAACACACATTGTTTATTGACATATTGGAAGCGTGAAAGAACAATAAATTGCAAAACTGTGCAAAGACTGACTTCTCATTAGGCAGAACATTGACAGCCTACAAAGATTTCAAACAAACTGCACAGCAGTAACATGTGGCATGTACACTGCATGCCAGGAACCTGAACATTGGGTTTTTACTGTATAGATCTCAGTTCTTTGCCCTTTGTATCCAACTCTCAATTTGCTGTAATTCATTTTTTTTTCTTTATATCGCTTCCTCAGTGTGTTGGATTTTGTGATGAGCTGTGCCATCAAGGTGCCAGCTTTTCCCTCAGCTTCTTCTGCAAGCTGGTCAGCATCCTTCTGCAGGCTCGTAGATACCTGGACCAGAATTCTCGTCTTTTTTTTTTCAGGTCCTCGATGTTGTCTTCCAAAGCTTTGCGTTTCCTTGCCTGGACATCAGTGATGTTCATTTTTTGCTCCTGATCAAGGTGCATTCTGTATCTTGATCTAGCAGATGCAGCAGAGGCCAGTAACTCATTTGAGATGGGGACAATGAGGAGCCCTCCACATATGCTGACATAATCGCATATTAGTCGATGTCTGACCATTGTCTCCTCCTGCATATTGCAGGTCTTCACTTCTTTGTTGTCCATGGGACAGGAGAAGCAGTTTCTTGCAATGCAGGAATATATCTAGCCTGGTTTCTGTTGGTTGGTAAAATGAGAATCAGCTCTCATTTTCACCAGATAAAAATGAATTGAACTGCTGGATTATAACATCACCTGCAGAAAACAACAAAATAATATGAATTTAATTATAATTATAAAGTTATACATAATATTTACACAAGCCAGTTTTTACATTTAAAAGCATTCCATAACTTGATTAATTACACTTTGATAGAACTGAACTATTCTTTCCTACCAGCAGAGACACCTCCTGACCACTGTTGGGCTTGCTAAAACCTCTGCACCAGTTTAGTCATATTGCTCTTGCACCAGTCAGGGTCCGACATCATCATGCTGGGGTCCAAGCAGGCCACATGCCTTACTACAGGATACTTTAATGGGCTCTTTTCCTGTACTTTCTGGATGATGGTACACATCACCTTGACAGACTTTCCTAAACGCCAGGGTTGTGAGTTCACCTATCTTTTTCTGTTTCTGTAGTTCCTGATGGGAGGATGTAAACAACCTAGTATTACCTATTATAAAATCAAGCTTTCAGCTGAATCCATCAAAATTACAATTGTATAGGTGAAAGAATACCTTAAGGAGTGATTCTGCACCCAATCCCATGTATACTTCATTTAGGTTGACCCAGCTCTGTTTGTCATTGACATCCAGCCCAACCAGCTGCAGTGAACTGATATCCTTGAGTACCTCTTTCTTGACAAAACGCCTCAGCATATTCTGCCACAAGACACACAAAGAATGTTACCCAAATATTTAATGTAATTTATTTCAATTTAATTAATTGACATTCAACATAAAAATACTATTGTAGTATACTATTGTAACAAGTATTGTTCTTTTTGTTTGCTTAATCCCCTTGTCCCTTAAGCTATGCAAACTTCCATAAGATTGCAATTAAAATGATCAGATTAATTATTAGCTTTATCAGAGTAGAGTGCAGTAATAGAATTACCTTCATCAGCTCAGCCAAGTCTTTGGCGAGGAACAGAATCACTGGTACATCTGTTTGATCGAAGGTAAGAAAAGGACTGAAGGTCCTTGTGATAGCCATGTAGAAATGTAGCTTTTTCAGCAACTTCAACAGTGTCATACGATGCTGTTCCCGCATTTGGAAGCTTATTTTTCCTGACTGCATCCATGTACATGGTCACTGATGGCCAGAATTACAAAGCTCTCTCCACGACTGGTAGATGTTCGTGCCATCTGTGTCCACAGAACGGAAGTGGAATTTTTTTGTATTTGGTTAGAGCAGTCAGATCCTTCCACATGGAGAAGTAATGTTTGCAGGCGTTATGTAGGATGTGGAGGCCACAGCTCCCCACCATAATTAGCTGTGTGCCACCAAACTGCTCACGATGCTCTTGTTGCAGCAGTTATAAAAACTATGGTCCATCCATAGAAACAGATAGAAGCTTTTGCAAGTCTAGTGCACATTCCCACAAACAAAAGTTAAATGGGTATCTTGCATATGCCAATATTTCTAGCTGCATTTATTTAATCAACAATAGAAAAAAAACAGTAATATTATTAAATAGTATTACAATTTAAAACAATGGTTTTCTATTTTAATATACTTCAAAATATAATTTATTTCTGTGATGGCAAAGCTGAATTTGCAGCATCATTACTCCAGTCTTCAGTGTCACATGATCCTTTAGTCACATGATTCTAATACGCTATTAATAATGTTGGAAACAGCTGTGCTACTTAATATTTTTGGAACCTGTGATACTTTTTTCATGATTCATGATTGATAAATACAAAGTTTAAAAGAACAGCATTTTTTTTCGAAATAAAAATATTTTCTAACAATATAAATCGTTTAATAAAATTAACACATCCTTGCTGAATAATGTATTCATTTCTCTTCCAAAAAAAGAGGGGGACACTTCTGAAAACTTTTGAACAGCAGTGAATACTGTTAAAAAAAGATTTATTTTATAAATAAACACTGTTCCTTTTTAACTTTTTATTAATCAAAGAATCCTGAAAGTATCACATGTTATAAAATATATTGCAGCAGAACTGTTTCCAACATTAATAATAAATCATCATATTATAGTGATTTCTGAAGGATCATGTGAGACTGAAGACTGGAGTAATGATGCTGAAAATTCAGCTTTGATCACAGGAATAAATTACTTGTATAAATATATAATAAATAAATTATTTGTTTCTGTATTTTTTTTATCAAATAAATGCAGCCTCGATGAGCATAAGAGACTTCTTTCAAAAACTTTACAAATATTAATGTCTATATACTTGACCGGTACACACTGAGAACTAAATGAAACAACAACAAAACACCGGAGACCGCAACAGACGAGCGCTTGTGTGAGGGGAGAAACCTGCAACATTAGATTAAAATAATAGGCCTACAAAGACCTTTTAGAACATGTGCGAGTGCGATTCCCCATTCTGATCATATGTGTTGCCAACAAGTACAGACCATGTGTTTCAAATGTTTGTTGTATAATTGTTTATATAGTAATTTAGATTCGTACCAGCCGAGAGAGTGAATGGCTGTGAACAAGTGCAAGTGTGATTTCTGTATTTGATCTCCGCTGTTTTATGTTTTGTCAAAAGAAATAAGCGCAAATTGGTGTCCATCGTGAGTTAAACACACTGTAAAAAGTAAAACATTGCTGTTTTTGGTTTGATATATTTATTTTCATTCCAATAGCCTAAAATTATTAGATTGTTAAGTAAAATTACATTTTTTAATTTGTATGTGTCTTTCAATCTATTTTCTTAGATTGATACAATATAAAATTATAACATCATAATGAAGTTTAAATTATACATTCGATCAAACGACTTTTATTAGATTAAGCATGGTTTGCGCATGCGCAGTTGCGCACACATGAAAACTCGAGAGAAAGTTCTGGAAGAGGCCGAACGCAGAAGTCGGAGGCATCTGCTGAACAGCGCGAAGTGAACAGGACACGTTTGTCAGGTAAGGGAGGAATTCACCACAATTGCACGTTTGCATTATCATTGCCTTTTATTTCAGCACTCACACTATAATTTTTATAAGATGACAGTTCAGTTTTTATAAGGTGACTTCATATTCTCAGTTTTACTGATAGCCAGCAGTGACCGTTAACGTTACAACCTAGCGTGTACGTTAATGGGGAAACCCATTCAGCATTTAAATACTTGAAAAATATTAATGTCATAATATAATTTTAGTGAACAAACACGATGATTAGAAGTTATTATAACGTTAATTTTGACATTAGCGGTATAGCGCTATATATAACGGTGCCATTTTAAAGCTAACGATTTTCCTGGGAAATCCAAGAACTTAGCTAATATTATATAGACTGATTGAACGGATATTATGAAAGGAAAAAATATTTTCTCACTCTGAATGTTGTAAAAAAAAAAGTTGTATTCATGACTAAGGCTTGAGTATATTGTATTTCTTTTCCGACAATTAACGTTAAATGAATCACCTCAATATGTGAGTGACGTGTGTAACGTTTCCCGCTCAGAGTTTAGGTTAACGTTAGCTAACTGGCTCTGCTCCTCCGGGCGCTCAATGCCAATATGAATGCCGATTTTATGTTTTAAATTTGCGATGGCGGAAATGAATGTGAGTAAAATGAATTTACACTTTGAAACTGTAAAACTAAAACGGATTATTGTTTGGATTTGAATTTTAGGAAAGCTGCTGCTTGGTAGGCCTAGTTCCTGGTGCCAGTTTTGGTTGCCTGTCAAGACACTGGTAAGTTCAAGTTGTTTTTGTCATGGGGGGGTGGGGGTCGGGTTGGGATCAGTAGGTGATTCGTGTATTGCATTCAATACTGATTGCACTGATTCAGGTCGGACAAATGATTTTAGTAATCGAGTAGCTGCTAATTCACGTATCGGATTTTCCCGATCTAACCTGCGGAGATATCCAATATCCATGAGCCATGTCTGCGCTTTTACATTGTCTGCTGAAATGACTCAAAAAGTGATTCCCCGCCGGCTAGTCTATTAGCTGACTGCAAATTGTGGAATGGGTTTCCTGAACGGAGGCGCGGCTCAATGAGACACAGAGACCCCTCAGGAAATCCATTCCGCAGTTTGCAGCCAGCTTGGGAGGATAGCATTGTGACTAGCCAACATGTTCGCTGTGTGGAAATAATTCACACTGGAAACACAGCAGAGGCAGAGCAAGACAGCAAAATGCAATGTTTGCAAAGCCGTATTAATTAAACCTTTTGTCTGTGATGCGTTTTGCTATTCGCACTTGCTATAACTTTAGATCTCTCACGCGGTGCCACAGCGCGCACAACACGACAGCCCCCTGAGGTCAGATGACCCGCGGACGCGTCAACTCGATGTTTACTAAATGTTTCTATTAATATCTCCGCGATTGTGCGGCTCACATAAATGGTTCTGATTTTGCCGTAATCGATAGATTCTCAGCTTCAACGTCCTTGCTCTCTGTGTGAGTAACGTATGACCTCGCGAGAATAAGATGGTCGTTCACCTTGCGATTGTTGGGCTAGCTTGTCTGTCTGCGTTTTGTGTGAAACCAACCAATAGATGCGGTTGAAATCCCTAAGTGCTCTCCCATCTCCTCACAGTGAGGAAAATAACCGCTGACATGGTGGGTTTCTGTTATTTCTAATATATAGTTCATCTTTGGTTTGAAAAAAAAAAACGTTGAAAAGTTGATATATAGACAAGAAAACATGAAAATGTGTACATTTAGTAAATATTGTTAGTAGTGAGTTTTTTTTTTTATTGGTTCTATGTGATATTTTAATTATTTACTTGAAATATTTAACTATGTGTAATGGATCAATGTAATATACAAGTTTTCACTTTTTACCTTTAATTATTGAAATTTATGAACTTTTTGCAGGACTCTTTATTCATTACTATGTATTTTCTCGCCAGGATATGCCAGGTGATGGACTGGAGCAACCAATGGTCGTCTTCATCAGTGAGACAGACACCAGGGTTCTCATTGAGGGCACAGAGGTCCTCAGTAACATGTCCTCAACCGCAGCTGCTGTAGCAATGCTATTTGGACTGACATATGTGCTAAACCTTAAGTATCCAAAAGAGCTGAAATTTACTTTTGAGTTTTTTCATCAGATTTTAATGGAACTTGACACAAGAAAATTGACCCCCAAAATATGTCGCCTCTGCACTCTGCTGCATAGTCAATGACTGACTGACAGCCTCCATTTCTATGGGGTTAGATTTCAATCACAATTCTGTGCGCGCAAGATCACATTTTGAGCGTACACAAGGGCATTTCACACGCGCGTGAACTGAGTTTTGCGCAGTAATGTTCGTCTTGCAGATAAGAAAATATTTCGAGCAAATGAAAATCATTTTTGCATTTAAATTAAGTATTTGGATGTGCGCGGACGTTCTCTTTCACGTGCAAAGTTTCACTTTCTTGCTCCTCTCATACCAGCTCAGAGTGCTCTCTAAGCGCAGACGCTTGCTTGCTCAACACAACCCAGTGTTACAATATGCCATAATTCCAGCCAATCAGAGATGAGGCTGCTAAATTCTGATTGGCTGGTTTGACAACCAATCACAAGACTCCCTGCATCACCGAATGTGGAAGAGGGAAAAATACATGGTGGAAGATGTTTATGTATATGTTTGATTTGTTTAATGACTTGATTACTTCAATTGAAGTTCAAATGTCTAATCAAGTCGTATTATTACTGTACATAATGTCCCATTGTCCCTACACCTCAAGTGGTAGTTCTAACTTCTTTCTGAACTGCAAGTTATGTAATTAACATTTGAATATGAATGTGACCGAGCTGGGGTCTCAAATGTTACACATTTTCAGAAATGAAGATGGACAGACTTTTCCCCTTTTAGTGAGATAAGTGTGTAAAACCGGTACATCACTCGCATCAGAATAAATTAAAAAAACATCATATAAACGTAGAAATGCAATGTAATAACGTTAAAATAATAATTTACTTATCCTTGGAATTATTTAAACTAAAAAATTCACAGCAGAGATGTTCTGTAAAAAGTGTAAAGTCAAGACATTGAGGATGAAAAATTGCCTGGGGATTTTTGATATCTCGAACGGTTTGGCCGTGGCGAGGAAACGAAAGTATGGCGAGAAACGTGAAACAGGAAGTGTGTGTAATTTATATAGGATGGATAGCGTGGGATGCACATTGGGATGCAGGCTTGTTCCCCTCACTGCAAAATGTGGGTGGGACATGTGGGTAACAATGCAAATATAACTAAGTGAAAATCTATATAAAAAAAATCTATATAATTACTCGCATAATTAGATTTTTATTTTTTTTGTGAGGGGAACAAGCCTGCATCCCAATGTGCACACTATCCATACTAAATAGTTTATAATAATATACAGTATTTTTTTTTTTTAGTACGGTTTTTACAGAACATCTCTGCTGTGAATGTTTTTGTTTAAATAATTCCAAGGATAAGTAATTATTATTTTAACGTTATTACATTGCATTTCTACGTTTATATGATGTTTTTTTAATTTATTCTGATGCGAGTGATGTACCGGTTTTACACACTTATCTCACTAAAAGGGGAAAAGTCTGTCCATCTTCATTTCTGAAAACGTGTAACATTTGAGACCCCAGCTCGGTCACATTCATATTCAAATGTTAATTACATAACTTGCAGTTCAGAAAGAAGTTAGAACTACCACTTGAGGTGTAGGGACAATGGGACATTATGTACAGTAATAATACGACTTGATTAGACATTTCAACTTCAATTGAAGTAATCAAGTCATTAAACAAATCAAAATTATACATAAACATCTTCCACCATGTATTTTTCCCTCTTCCACATTCGGTGATGCAGGGAGTCTTGTGATTGGTTGTCAAACCAGCCAATCAGAATTTAGCAGCCTCATCTCTGATTGGCTGGAATTATGGCATATTGTAACACTGGGTTGTGTTGAGCAAGCGAGCGTCTGCGCTTAGAGAGCACTCTGAGCTGGTATGAGAGGAGCAAGAAAGTGAAACTTTGCACATGTGAAAGAGAACGTCCGCGCACATCCAAATACTTAATTTAAATGCAAAAATGATTTTAATTTGCTCGAAATATTTTCTTATCTGCAAGACGAACATTACTGCGAAAAACTCAGTTCACACACGTGCGAAATGCCCTTTTGTACGCTCAAAATGTGATCTTGCACGTGCTAGCCTGGTTCTACCAGACTCTCGTACATTTCATTTGTACAGAGAGTCTGGCACCGCTCCATTGACAAGCGTTAACTTCCTTGTAGGCGGGTATTCTATTGAAGTCTAAAACTATTGGATCTGCCCAGAGTCACTCTGGATCTGCCACCCCGTGGGAGGATGGCCATAAACGCAAAACTAAGCAAAGATTGTTCTTGCTCCGGCTTTAACTTCTTGATATTCGGCAGCGTTAGCCACAACGGACCGAATGGCTTCGCTCGCATCTTTCTTATTTTGAACTACAACTCAAAATAACGCACGAGTCGACATCAACGTCATCGTTCTCAGCCACTCCCTCTGTTCTTTGATTGGTCCTACAAAAAATTGATTTCTGGAAACCAAAGTCAACAGCACAATCCCAGACGTAGTACTGAAGAAAAATGAAATTGAGCGGAAGTGCGTAGGAGGGCGGAGTCAGGCTAGCGCGTGCAGAATTGTGATTGAAATCTAGCCCATACATTTCAGTGTTTTGATGAACACACACACAAACACAGGATGGCAGAAATCCCTTCACTGCAGTCTCCACTACATCGTGTAATAGTAGTTCAGTAGTTTGTTCTTTACTGGATGTGGCAATATCCATGTTTTGTATTTGATTTACATGTATTTCTTCTGCCAAAAATGTTAATACTTGAGAGAAGCAGACCAATTGTTTTTAGGTATTTGTTATTTCTTATTCTTCTATGATATATTCACATTTTAATACTGCTATATATGAAATTCAACTTGAAATGAACTGATTACATGAACTGTCTCAATTACATCTGTATTTGTAAAACAATGTTTGTTTTGCCAAAAAAACTAATTTTAAAAACAATGATTTTCATACAATATTTAATAAATATTTAAAAGAATGTTTGATCTGACTCATTTAAATGTGTATATATACATATTGAGAGAATTTAATTTTTTTAGATTATGCCAATTGTGAAGCCTTTTATATTACTTGCAATGAATACATATTTCAGATTGAAGAAAACTCAATTTAGATCAAGTCTGTTAAAAACCTTTTTTTTTATTTAAGCCAATTTAAAATATTGATTTAAACCAAATTCAGAAAATAGTTTGCATGAAATCAAGTCTGTTAAAAAACTTTTTTTTTTTAATTTAAGCCAATTTAAAATATTGATTTAGACCAAATTCAGAAAAGAGTTTGCATGAAATGCAGAAAATTAGTTTGAACTGAATGGTTTCTGAACATTAGGTCAATGTAAAATCTTTATTGTGAATGGTTACTTCAATTTTATTAAATTAATCCAATGTTTTACTTTTTACAGTGCACAACACAATGCAGAGACAATCCTGTTACACCTGCAGTCTGAACATATATGTTCAGTCTAATCAAGTCACCTTTATTTCTATAGCACTTTATACAGTAGCAGCTTTACAGTGATAAACAGACAAATAATGACTCAGTGTTGCAAAACAAGATCAATTCTGTTAATCAGCCCAAAATTATTTCATTTTTTTAACTCATCATTAATTTTCACTTTTTTTTTGCTTTGAGTAATTATAATATATTGTTATCTTTTTATATTTTATCAACAACTTTTACTGTCTGCTGGTTGTATTTGCATCAGGAAAATGTAATTTTATACTTTTAGTATTAATATCTGAAATCCATGAGTTTTGGGCAACTGTTGTTTTAATTTTTAAAAATTTAAATCGCCTAATAAACTATATTTTGCTCCACACATGACTGAGATTGAATGAGACAGCTGTTAGTCTATACCTTATTTTTGTTTGAGGTGTTGTTTTATGGATGGTTTGTAGTTTTGAATAGGATTTGGCGCTTTTCTGATTATCTACCGGTGACGTCATCACAAGCGCGCGCTCAGTCCTCGTCGAGCGAGTCTTCTGAGGAGAGGTGAGCAGTTCACAGTAATCGTATATTTAAACTATTGTAAGACACAGTTTGTTTGTGCAACAATATACGAGGCCGTTTCTGTCTTGTTTGAATCGAGTTTGATGACTTAAAATGTGTGCTTGCCGACTTAAACAAGACAAGAGTGCATTGTGTGTGTTGCTGTGAATGATTGTTTCGATGTTTGGAGTGATAATAATGTTGCTGCTAGTCTCGAGATCTCTGAGGGGAATGGATGCAAACCGATATAGTTTTTATTTATAATGTTATTTCTCTGACGTTTATCTTCGGCATATCAAATTTGTTACAGTTACCAGATGGATAGATAGCCACGTGAGACATTTAAAATCTACACATGAACAAAATTACAGACACTAAAAACATTAAACATGTGTTTTGTGGTACATTTGTGGTATGTGGTACTTATATTTCTGTTTAAAGAAGAATTTAACATAGTCAGTTTCTGCACATAATAATATATTACTAGGCTACATCATGTTAATCATTTAATTAGTTTATTGCTCAATATAGTTATTAGAAAACCGAACTACATTTAGATAGTATATGCTCTAGTGTTTATTTATTCATTCTTACTGTTACTTAAGGTCCTTTCACACTGGATGCGATTTTGACACACGAATAGTTTGCGCGATGGTTTTATTTTTTGATCAGCTGTTTGTGTAATGAGTGCTTCCACACCGGAGCGAATAAAAAAAAGTCGTTTTTTCGCCGCTGCACATTCGCGTTGAATGTGCAGCGGCGAAAAAACGACTTTTATTTTATTCGCTTCGATGTCGATTTTTTTTTTACTTTTGAGGCGATAGAAAAGGCTTCAGCCAATCACATACAAGGAAACAAAGGTGACGCGACCGCAACAATGACGGATCTTCTGATTGCTTGTGTGTCGAGTCTAGGGCTGTCACTTTTGAGAAAAATCACATTCGAACGGATATCGAATATCAAGCAATATCCCAGATAGCAAACTGACTCCAGACCGGATCCGCCGCGGAGGTACCACAAGCTCCGGAACGGATCCGCGAAACGGGTCCGGAATGGAGTCCACTTGCACAGCGCAACGCATCCGGAACGGATAAGGGTTGCGGATCCAGACCAGATCCGCGGCAGACCCTACCCATATCCGCTGATAAAGCAGCTTGTCCGCCGCGGATCCGATCTGGACCCGTTTATGAAGCAGCGAATCCGCTGCGGATCCGATCTGGACCCGTTTATGAAGCAGCGAATCCGATCTGGACCCGTTCATTTCGGTCAGGAAACCTTTCAGATCCTAATTATCTGGCCAAAACTATAGCTACAGATATATTTAAAATCTAATGGTGGACGAACATTCGATAGACTGGATAAAAGCTTGAATAGTTATTAACGTATCTGCCTTTATTAATATGAATAAAACATGAAATCATTAAACATTAATAATTTTTAGCCAGTAACAATAAATAAATAGGCTATTACAGACTTCAAATGTATTTACTTAAAAAAAAAATTGTTTTATTCATGTACACATTGAATAGACATTACAGAAAAAATGAAATCAACCATTGTACAACAATTGTACCAAGAAAATCATTTTATTTAGTCAAAAACATTACACTAAAATGATAAAGTATTTGTTTCACTACTGTTGGGTCAAGGTTTGTTGACAGGCGAGGACGGCTCCTTGAGCTTCCCCTATCTGATGCCAGGTTGAACCACCGGATTACATGTTTTGTAATGTCGTCATCGGTGGCGGCACGGGAGACATGGCTCTTTCTCACAGCACCTGTAATACACAAGCAGATTTTCATTAAATGTCATGAAATCACATTGGAGCTACCAGGTTGTTGTTTTTTTAGAGGATAGACAATCCTTTTTTAACTTAAAATTAGAGATGCTCCGATCAGCATTTTTGGGGCCGATTACCGATCACCAAAATCATGATCTGCCGATTGCCGATCACAGAATGGCAGGGGAATGGGAATCTTTTATCTGTAATCTAGCAGAGTTTGCACCATTTGTAGAAATGAAACTAACTATGAAACAGTAGAAATAGGCTACAGTCAAGATCTTGAAGAACCACCAAGTGTTTATTTATTAAATTGTATTTAGAAAATGAGATAACTTAAGACTACTGTAGGCCATCTTTCCCAAATAAGGCAGAGTAACATAAAATTATTCCAAACAAAGAGGGGTCAGGCAGACCAGCACACATTACATCAGCTTAATGGGATCAAGTTACACTTAGGCATACTTGGAAATTGTAGCCTCTTAATAAAACTTGTTTTTGACATCAAAACTGACTACTGCCACAAAAGACAAAACTATGGCAAGTTTTTTTCTGTTATCATTTATGAAAGTCTGTTGTAGTTGAGGAAATATCTCGCGGCACGAATGTACCAATACAAATAAATAAAACATCTCCAGTTAACTAGCAGAGGCATTCATTTTGTTCATTTGTTAAATAAGAGGCGATCTTGCGCTGAAATGTGTTTTTGTTTTATCAAGTGATCAAAGTGCTCGACGCCGCGTGGATACTGTGTTGTGGCTCGCGCAGTCTTCACTTGGACGCACGCTTCAATCCATTGTGGAGACTCTCTATTCGTTCCGGTGAAATTACAAAACAAACTATACACAAACGTGTCCCTGTCTGATAACTGATAAACTTACGGTAATCGGTTTTGATGAAGAAAAAAACCTATACGAGTGCGGATTAGAACCCAGGACCTCTGATCCCAGACGGGAGAAGGAGAACTCATGTTGCCACTGAAGCTCCGCTCTGCTGCTGTGTGCCCGTGCGCCGCGCATGCAGGTGGAAAAAATTTAAGACTTTTTCAATGCTTTTAAGACCCGCGGGTACCCTGTTTATACATTTACTTACACAGGACATTAACTTCTTTGACTCCATCTGATTGAATGATTTTTCCCCATTCATGCCCTTCCAGTTGATCCTCCTCCCAACATCGTCATGGAACATGCGGGAAAGGATGTTCCATGTGACACGTTTCATGTCATGGCCCCCCAATAGTTGCCAGGGAGGAAATCTAAAATGTAAACAAAAATCTGTTATTTATTGAAGGCATAAGAATAAGACTTTCTGATTGGCTGGAAGACCATTCAAAACATTTATAAAATGGCTGATAAAAATATTTTGCTTATAAAAATATTCAAAATAATTAACTATAACAAAATCCCAAGGTCATTCACATCAACATTACATGGTGAGGTGGTTGAAAATTTTGGTTGTAAACCAAAATGAACTCCAACTAACCAATCCAGTACAGTGTTAAATGCTGTAATGGGGACCAGTGTCAGTATTTGACAAAATATCTGGCTAAATCAAGTTAGAAAAGTATTAAATCTTACTTTACTGAGATATTCGGAGATGAAACCATAGATCAGACTGGTAGCACTTGAACGAACTGTAAGTTGAAACAGAATACACACACACACACACACACACACACACACACACACACACACACACACACAGAGTCTCTTAATACAATATGAAATAATTATCTGAAACACCATTACATGGGGAGGTGGTTGAAAATATATTTGTCATGATGTAAACCAAAATGAACTCAAACTAACCAAACCAGTACAGTGTTAAATGCTGTAATGGGGACCAGTGTCAGTATTTGACAAAATATCTGGCTAAATCAACTTGGAAAAGTATTAAATCTTACTTTATTCAGATATTCGGAGATGAAACCATAGATCAGACTGGTAGCACTTGAATGAACTGTAAGCTGAAACAGAACACACACACACACACACACACACACACAGTCTCTTAATACAATATAAAATAATTATTTGAAACAACATTACATGGGGAGGTGGTTGAAAATATATTTGTCATGATGTAAACCAAAATAAACTCAAACTAACCAAACCAGTACAGTGTTAAATGCTGTAATGGGGACCAGTGTCAGTATTTGACAAAATATCTGGCTAAATCAAGTTGGAAAAGTATTAAATCTTACTTTACTGAGATATTCGGATATGAAACAGTAGATCAGACTGGTAACGTTAAGCACTTGAACGAACTGTAAGCTGAAACAGAACACACACACACACACACACACACACACACACACACGTACAGTATTATATATAATTATGTATATAACATGGAGTGGTGGAACTGTCAAAATAAAACAAAAATCGACACAAACTGTAACTTAATACTAGCTAGACATTCCGTGAAAAAGGGTAGGTAAGTTAACGTTAGGCCTAACATGATTTCTAGCCTGACATTTTACTGGAAAGCGGAGAAAATAATGTGCTCATGGTTTGATAAAAATACGGACAGCAAACGTTAAACACATTAATCACCTCACCTCCCAGAGAGAAATAATTCCATCCAAAAAAAGCTTTTTACCCAGTTATTAATTAACGTTAGCAAAAACATTTTTACTAAAATCTCCGCTAAATCTAATGACCATTTGCTAACTAAGTTATGGTTTTACACAATCATTTTAGAAATAAAATCATGTTGTACACGTACAATATGAACGGTCGTGTTACATGTTAAGTAACTGTACAAATAAAGCATATTTGAACTATTCTTACCGTGTTCCGTGTTTGCCGACTCGACCTGCCGTTGTAGGTTTTTCACAGTGCGGGATTCAGTGATAACGGCAACAGTTGAAATAGGCGCGTTTAGTCAGCGGGTCCGCCCAGCGTCTGTAACGAGCCCGCGACTTGACAGTGCGCTGTCAGGAGGCGGGGCATATTCTGTGCGCATGACCGAATTGAGTCTGAAAGAACAGCGGACCTAGCGGCTTGAGGGCGGATCCGCCCCGGAGTCTATTGCTATCTGGGATATTCGAATATATTCGAATAGCTACGAGTAAAATGTAAAAGTTAATGAACAACCTCGATCCATCAGGAAACGGCCACATATGGTCGCTGAATTTAACTGTGCTTCATGAAGAGTTTTTCTTTTGCGTGAAGAAGCCGTTCGCCGGAGATTTGTTAAAAGATAGCGGAGTACATTCATGATTCATGAATACACACATTCATACCAGTATAATAATCCTCCTGGCGCCGGGTCTGGGTGAGTAATTTACTCTCTTACCTTTGTTCTTTGTCACTTTAAGACCAGCCGTTGCTGACAGAGACGCGATCTGACCACACAGAGATGGATCTGACACGCGTCCCATTTTCTCGCAAATCTCTACGTTCATTTAAGGCTTTATTTAAATAATTTAAGACTGCTCTTACATTCATTTGACATAATTTGTGTGTTATGGTTTGTTCAAGCCCGAAAGAGAACTCGACACGCGTCTTTTCTGTGTGTGTGTGTGTGTGTGTGTGTGTGTGTGTGTGTGTGTGTGTGTGTGTAATAGGCAGGAATTATAGCGCGGTTTCTTTCGTCTTTATCTTCCATTTTCAAAACAAGCTGGCTATATTGGCTATTATCGCTTGATTTGGTCATGGGCCTACGCTACAATACGTTTAGAGCGGCCGCTACTGGATGAGATGGCAAACAATAAATAAAAAGCAAATGATAGACTGTAAAAAATGTGCAAAACATGGCACTTTAAAAACCGGATAGTTTATATATAGTCCGATTTCGGATATTTCACGTCATATTCGAATGCATATTCGAATATCGAATAAAAAGTGCCACAATATGAAGGGGGATTTTTTTTATTTAAAGCTAAATATAACAAGTCTAGAACATGACAATGAGGTTTATTTTACATGAACATAAATGTCCTGAGTTCTATTTGTTAATATTTTTTAATTGGACCAGAGCTAACATGATCCGTTGTATTTTTATTACCTACTGTTATCAAAGATTAAAATATAGCCTACTGTAACATAAAAGCACTTTACAGTATAAAATTGGATGATAGAGTGTCAGTAATGTATAATAATAAGATTAAACATTCAATTTTCAGTTAAAGGCATTTCATTATTGAATTCAGAGATGCCATTGTCTGTTAAGTTTAATTAGTATCTGTGTAATCAAATTGATGATAAATCGCTAATGAAGGCAAATTGCAGAATTAAATAATAATTTTTGAATAAAGTTAAACAGGCACAAGCTAATTTACATTTGACCACAGTTACAATATTTACTTGTCTAAGATTCCTGTCAGATTATGTTAACTTTAAGAAAACGGTGACAACACAGACTCATATCAACAACAATACTAGGCCATCTTGGTTAATGTTTCAGAAAAGTTAAAATGAGAAGAGTTACAGTGTTTCCTTTATGATTTTAATTAGCAGTGGGGGCAGGTCTGTCCAAACAACAAACACCCCTGATGCTGAGCATATATGCTGCTAAATGGTACCCCTGGAGCCTGTTCCTTAAGTCTGTTTTCACCTCTAAAATAATTTTAAAAAATGAGTGATGTGAGGGATATTGATATAGTCAAACAATCTTTTGGGTGCCCGCAGCCCGCTCACAGTGTGAAGCGTGTGTCCGCGCTATTATCCGACATGCCTGCTCGCGGTGTGTAGCGCGTGTCCGCGCTATTCTCCGACTCCGACATGCCTGCTTGCGGTGTGTTTTTAATGCGTGTCCGCGCTATTCTCCGACATGCTCACTCGCGGTGTGTTTTTAATGCGTGTCCGCGCTATTCTCCGACATGCTCGCTCGCGGTGTGTAGCGCGTGTCCGCGCTATTATCTGACATGCCTGCTCGCGGTGTGTAGCGCGTGTCCGCGCTATTCTCCGACTCCGACATGCCTGCTTGCGGTGTGTTTTTAATGCGTGTCCGCGCTATTCTCCGACATGCTCGCTCGCGGTGTGTTTTTAATGCGTGTCCGCGCTATTCTCCGACATGCTCGCTCGCGGTGTTGTTTTTAATGCGTGTCCGCGCTATTCTCCGGCATGCCTGCTTGCGGTGTGTTTTTAATGCGTGTCCGCGCTATTCTCCGACATGCCCGATCGCGGTGTTCTTTATCAATCAACCAAAGCCGGTCGCGGGGGCGCCACCCTCCCCATCTGTTCATTAACTTCACTTTTGAGCGAATGAGACGAGTGCGTCACGTGTGGTGTTTGTCAACGCGCCTTTGGAGAGAAGTGAAAGTGACCACTCGGCTAGTATCGATACTTCGGGAAATTAGTATTGGTATCGTTCAGATATTT
Organism: Chrosomus eos; assembly: GCA_036326025.1. Lineage (NCBI taxonomy): Eukaryota > Metazoa > Chordata > Actinopteri > Cypriniformes > Leuciscidae > Chrosomus > Chrosomus eos. Next base: position 3,315,336 of record CM070821.1, read on the forward strand.
CAGTATCGATATTTATCGAAATATCGATATTTTTGACAACACTACCACATACATCCGAAAATAAGTGCGGAAACCGGCCATGATAAAGTTTTAGCTCCGGTAGCATACTCTCTGTTCTTTAAGATTGGGTGCACCCAAAGCCTTCTTTTCTGCCTTTTAAATAAAATGAAAAGCTCGTCTTCACGGGATGATGATGGTGATGAAGAAGCTAGCCTATGTCCAGCAAGTCATAGCATTGTCCCGCATTTTTTATTTTGTCTGCATCATTTTATTTAATCGTCCTTTAAATTACAATTCTACAATAAAAAAAATGTAATAAGAAAACGGAAAATGCGCAGCACAGACGTTATTGGTTCTAGCCATCACAAACAAAAAATCAGAATCAGAATCAGAAAGAGCTTTATTGCCAAGTGTGCTTGCACACACAAGGAATTTGTTTTGGTACGGAGGCTTCCAGTGCACATATACAAATATAACAAGAAACATAATTTACAACAAGAAACATAATACAAATTTTAAGAATACAAAATAAAAATATGAGAATAAAAGTATCACAGTTGGGTTCAGCAAGAATAAAGATTTATAGATTTACAGATTATGGACATATTTACAGTGTTTTGAATATTAAATAAATCTACATGTAAGTATCACTTGGGTTGTAAGTTATTGCATTAAACAGTGGGAGTATTGCACTTAAAGGCATATGCCTTGGGAGGTGTGTTAATTGTTCAGGAGGGAAATGGCCTGTGGAAGAAACTGTTCCTGTGCCGAGATGTTCTTGTGGCCAGTGATCTGAGTCTCCGTCTTGACGGTAACAGTTCAAACAGGTGGTGTCCAGGGTGAGTGGAGTCTGTGATGATTTTACCTGCTCTCTTCCTCACTCTGGAAGAGTACAGGTCCTGGAGGGTTGGCAGTGGGGCACCAATGATCCTCTCTGCAGTCCGGACTGTCCGCTGTAGTCTCCTGATGTCTGATTTGGTAGCTGAACCAAACCAGACAGTGATAGATGTGCATAGGACAGACTCAATGACGGCTGAGTAGAACTGGATCAGCAGCTCCTGTGGCAGGTTGAACTTCCTCAGCTGGCGAAGGAAGTACAGTCTCTGCTGGGCCTTTTTCACAATGGAGTCAATGTGATTGTCCCACTTTAGGTCCTGAGAGATGATAGTGCCCAGGAACCTGAATGACTCCACTGCTTCCACAGTGCTGTTCATGATGGTGAGTGGGGGGAGTGCTGGGCTGTTCCTCCTGAAGTCCACGGTCATCTCCACTGTTTTGAGCGTGTTCAGCTCAAGGTTGTTATAACTGCACCAAACAGCCAGCTGTTCAACCTCCAGTCTGTAAGCAGACTCATCACCGTTTCGAATGAGACCGATGACAGTGGTGTCGTCAGCAAATTTCAGGAGCTTGACAGTGGGGTCTTTAGAAGTGCAGTCGTTAGTGTACAGGGAGAAGAGCAGTGGGGAGAGAACGCACCCTTGGGGGGCGCCAGTGCTGGTGGTGAGAGTCCTGGATGTGTGTTTCCCCAGTCTCACGAGCTGCTGCCGGTTCGTCAGGAAGGTGGAGATCCACTGACAGATCGAGGATGGAATGGAGAGCTGGGTCAGTTTGGCTGTGAGAAGATCAGGCATGATGGTATTGAAGGCCGAACTGAAGTCCACAAATAGGATCCTTGCATAAGTCCCAGGTCTGTCAAGATGTTGCAGGATATAATGCAGTCCCATGTTGACTGCATCATCCACAGACCTGTTAGCTCTGTAAGCAAACTGAAAGGGATCCAGCAGGGGTCCAGTGATGTCCTTTAGGTGGGCCAACACCAGTCTTTCAAGCGACTTCATGACCACAGACGTGAGAGCGACAGGTCTGTAGTCATTAAGTCCAGTGATTTTGGGTTTTTTGGGGACCGGAATGATAGTGGAGCGTTTGAAGCAGCAGGGAACTTCACACTGCTCCAATGATCTGTTGAAGATCTGCGTGAAGATCGGGGCCAGTTGGTCTGCGCAGGCTTTTAAACAAGCAGATGAGATGCCGTCTGGGCCTGAGGCTTTCCTAGTCTTCTGTTTTTTGAAGACTCGGCTCACGTCCTCCACACAGACCTTAAGCTCAGGTTGGATGGCAGGAGGGGGGAGGGAGGGGGTGCAGAAGGTGATGGTGGGTGTGTGAAGTGCAGGTCAGAGCCGGTGTGTGGTGTGAATGAGGGCTTTTCAAACCTGCAGTAGAATGAGTTTAAATCATCAGCCAGGTGTGGATTGTCCGCAGATCGGGGGGATGGTGACTTGTAATTGGTGATGTTCTTCAGGCCACTCCAGACTGATGATGGGTCGTTGGATGAAAACTGTTTTTTCAGCTTTTCAGAGTAGGCTCTTTTAGCAACTCTGGTCTCCTTAGTCAGTCTGTTTCTCGCCTGATTGTACAAAATTTTATCCCCACTTCTGTACTAAGCATCCTCTTTGGCATGACGAAGGTGTTTGAGTTTCCCAGTAAACCATGGTTTATCATTGGTGAATGATAAGAATGTCCTGGTAGGAATGCATGTATCCTCACAGAAACTGATATATGATGTTACAGTATCTGTGAGCTCATCCAGATCGTTGGTGGCAGCTTCAAAAACAGTCCAATCAGTGCAATCGAAGCAGGCCTGTAGATCCTGCTCTGCTTCATTAGTCCATCTTTTTACAGTCCTTATTACAGGTTTAGCTGATTTCAGTTTCTGCCTGTAGGTCGGTATAAGATGAACCAAACAGTGATCAGATAGCCCCAAAGCTGCCCGTTGGACGGAGTGATACGCATTCTTTATTGTGGTGTAACAGTGGTCCAACTGATGAGCTGAAACTTCCTCTCGGCACAAGATTGGATGGACACTCTTTTTCTTCTTTTAAAGAAGAGAGAGGGCAACAATCATCCTCACTGCTTGACGAATCCATTTAGTATTATTTGCGTTTTTTTCCGCAAAGCTTTAATAAATGCGCATCGGACTTAGTGTGCAAGGTTTCTGTGCGTGACGAATTTTTAGGCTGATGAACACGAAAAAACGCATACGAAAAATTCGGACTCAGTGTGCAATGGCCTTTACTCTTTTAAAGAAGAGAGAGGGCAACAAAATCATCCTCACTGCTTGACGAATCCATTTGGTATTTTTTGCGTTTTTTTCCGCAAAGGTTTAATAAATACGCATCGGACTCAGTGTGCAAGGTTTCTGTGCGTGACGAATTTTTAGGCTGATGAACACGAAAAAACGCATACGAAAAATTCGGACTAGGTGTGCAATGGCCTTTAGTCTTTCCTAATGGATATGTGCTTATTTGGACGTGCTATTTAGCGATTGGGATATTTTTTTTTACTTATTTAGATTGAAGAGACACATGCTGTTAAAATAAGTTTTATATTATTAGTGAGGTGCACATATAGCACCGGTCAGCGCCGTCATTAACATTTTTATAAAGCCTATCAATTTAAAGCATCATGGTAACATCACTGCAAAAAGACATCTAATATAAAATCTATATTCATTAACCTAGTATAATAATAGTACGTTATCTCCCTCGTGTCCCGCAAAATCAGGTCTGCTGTCCTGCAACAGAGCAATAGACAGGCGGTCACCCTAGTCGGCGCGAATGTTTTGGAATGTTGAAGCTCTGAACGTCGCAAATTCCCGTCGCGGCTGATGTGAATGGTTTTGACGCGAACTATTTTCACTCTAACTATTCGCTTTTTCGTTTCGCTTTTTCATTACGCGTCTGGTGTGAAAGGGCCTTTACTGTTATAGTAGGATATCTGGGTTGATTTTGGCTAATCTGCTTCTTCCACGCAGAAATTCATGTTCATTGAATCTCCTCTTTCAACAATCCTGCCTTCAGTGGGTTCACCCATAAATACTGTAAAGTCCCATCATCTACAAGTGAAGACGAGCATCAGAGCATCAAGAAGAGCTGACATCTGCAAAGACTGAGTTGATTAAAGAGGACAGTGAGAACACGAGTGATCCAGAACCTGCAGAATAAAACACACTGAAGTAAACAGAGGTTGGTGTTTATTCCTCATTCTCCATTAATAAAATATAGTTTTACAGCCTAAAGAAGATTTAGATTTTGGTTTGTGTTTATAAATCTTTAAAGCTGTGAAATAATATAGCTGAACCATCAAATAATAAGGGACACTTTCTATGAACAACTGGATACATTTAGTTTTTTTCAACAAAATCAAACATAGTTCTCTCTATAGAAACATGGGGTTTGTGCATATTATGTTTTAAACATAAAAATGTGATGTAGGGTTGATGACGATTTTATATCATGATTGATCTTGAAGCAGGGTTTCCGCGGATCCTTAAAGTCTTAAATTCGATTTTTAATATTTAAGGCCATAAAAAGTCTTAAGTCTTATTTTTACGATGTAGAAAGGTCTTACATTTTCGATGGCAATTTGACTTAGACATATCTAAATGTATAATTAATTACCATACGTTTTTATTTATTATTCTTTCTTTGTGGATTTAATTTGGGACATGGATTTTATCTAAAAGAAACAATAATGAAAATCAACAAATAAATGTAACCAATAAATAACCTTCTCCAAAGTAGCCTTTGGTGTGGTCACAGACTTAATGCATCAGTAGTATTAAATTAAGTGCAAAAAGTTATTTATACAGTTCCATTTAATATAATATAACAAGTGAACTAATATACTCAATGTGGCAATGAAAATAATCAATATGGACAAGGAGAAAAATGGTAATACCCGTCTTTGAAACGTGGATCCAAGAGATTTGCAACTGCATACTATGGCTCTTCCGCGATGTTTGCGAATCGTTTCTTGACGTCCTTGAGAAGGGTAGTTTTTATTGTTTTCATACCGCTGTCCTCCTGGGTCTCCCGAGCAAGTAGCCGTTGTAGACCTGTAACTGAGGGGATGACTTCTGCTACAGACGAGGTGGAGGAGCCAATCTGTTTTGTCAGTTCGTGAAATTGTGCCAAAACAGTGACAGTTTTTTTTCACCGCGGGTCCTTAAAAAGTCTTGAAACGTCTTAAATAGAATTTTCGATTTTTAAGGTCTGAAAATGTCTTGAAATCTGAAATTCTGCAATTTGACCAGCGCACCATTTGGGGCCAGCACTTTGATCTATGTGGATGCAACCTGCATCATTCCATAGGTGACTGACGAGTAAAGCCTGGTTCACACGGGACGATTTTAAAATTGTCGGCCGATTTTCCAAACCTGAGAGACCCCACACACGGCGATAAAAAATCACTGGTCTAACAGTTTTGGTCGTACAGTGTGTGGTGCGCAGCCACACGGCAAAATCAACACATCACACACGAACCGATTTGACTCCCGAGCATTCCCAGGTCAGACGGAAAATCTCGCGAAATCCCTCGAGATCAAACGTGACTTCAGAGTAAACTATTATGGCGGACAAAGAGGATGCAGTGGCGATAGTTTAAACTATTAGAGAAAACATCCACCGGACTCTCTGGTGCGCCATGCCGCCGGCTGTTTAGATTTTGTTTGTTTGTCTTCCTCTGCGCCTCGTCACCTCGCTTTCTGATTGGCTACACGCCACAGTCCACAGGCTGCGTGCTCGTTCGTCCTCGGGGGACACCACACACGAGGAGAAATCGGGCCAAAACAATCCAACATGTTGGATATCCCCGATTTGAGATCGGAGCGGTCCAGACGTCCTTCCGAGCAGACGAGAGCAGTCTTAACACACCACACACGGCAGGAATATCTGATCAGATTATTTTACGATAATCGGAGCATCCTTAAGATGTCGGAAGGGGAAAATCGGGGCTAAAATCGGCCTAATTATCCTGCCGTGTGAACCAGGCTTAAGTGATTGATGAATGCGGTGCGTTGATTATTTGCCACACCAGCTCTGGTGCTATGCTTCGCCACACCACTCAACATTTTCCTGTTTTTTTTTTTGTCATGGTAAAGTCTTAAATTTTCCTTTTAGAGGACTTAAAAAATATTAAAAGTCATTTAATTTGCTGTTAAAAAATTCGCAGATACCCTGTTTTAGCAGATTAACCTACCGTTCGCCAGCGCATCACTCACACTTCTGCGATAATACAGGGTCTCCGCGGGTCCTTAAGTCTTAAAATATCTTAAATAAATTTTTCGCTTTTTAAGGCCTGAAAATGTCTTAAAATCTGAAATTTCCGATAAGGAGGTCTTAAATTTCACGTACGGACCTTACATTTCTTGTCAATATCGTTGACGAAAAAAGACGAGACTAAAGTGTGTTTAAAAAAATACAAACTTGACCAAAACCACTTTTTTTGTCGAATAAAGGAGACAACAACACATTACAGACTGTGTTTACGAGCGTTCATGCTTACGGTTGCCAGATTTAAACAATTAAATCCCCAGTCAGAGCTTTTCTGTTAAAATAACACGTTTTCTAGCCGGTCTTGTCAATAGTATCTGGCAACCATGCTCGCACACGCGCTCTCTACACTGCTGAAGAAGCGCGGATGATCTGAAACACAGACAAGTAAGCTCGAGTTCAGTGATCTTCATTTTATATTTTCTACTTAAATTAATTAATGTGTCATTTAGTTGGTCTTTATTCTGTCACGAGCCACTTGCGCTGTTTGTGCGACTAAATCTGCGATCAATACAGGCTGATGTCTAGCATTGTTTTTAATGTTGATCATATTGTTGCTATTTCGCAACGAAAGCCACGGCAGAACTGCAGCACAACAGCGGTGATTCGAGAACGAATCTGTGGCTTTGAACGAATCGTGAGATTCAATGACCCGTTCATAAATACAGCCACTTGCTTTGTTTGCATTTTTATAGCATAGACTGTGTTTGTTACTGAATGAATGAATGAATGAATGAGTCGATGACGGATGACTCGCTCATTAAGACAGACAGTGACTTACCGCCACCTACTGGCGATTTTAATTTAATGTTTAAAAGTATCACCTCGTTTTTACCATCATTGCATATTTATTGAACATTGTTTTATTTAAAGCATTATTTTTTTTTATAAAAGTATTTATAAAGGTAAAAAATGAACTGGAGAAAATCGATTAAAAGGGGCAGATTTTGTCCCTTAATGGAAAAGGTGTAACTGCAGTCTAATGGCGCTTTTCCACTACACAGTACCAGCTCGCCTCGGCTCGACTCGACTCGGCTCGCCTTTGTTTGGTTTTCCACTGTGTAAAAGTTGTACCTGTACCTCATCATCATTGCATGCGCCAGACGCAGGCCAGACGGAGTATCCTGAATAACCCCGCCATTTTTAAATAGTTTGGCCAGAGATTGCGTGATATACCCATTACTACTATTAAAACAGCATACACTCGATTTCCTCCATTGTCCTGTGTGCAGGGACGTGCACAGGGGGGTTGCTCAGGTTGCCCGGGCAACTGCCCATATGCCCTTCTCGACTCATGTTGCCCTTCCGAGGGGGAAAAAATAAATAAAATAAATCGTACAATGGATGCAGAATTTCACATAGGCCTAGATTAAAAAAATCAAAAAAAATCGCAAAGCCTCATTCACTTCCATTCGGGCACCGAAAGTGAAAGTCAGTAGGTGCAGGGCAAACTCTGTTTACGTTGCTGCAGCGCTGCACGCGACCGAATCATACTACAAATCATGCGTAGTTGCCCAGTTACCATACGTACCATCAGAACTGAATACCATATAGACTACAGGTGATGATACACAGGGCAACTTTTTGAGCAATGTTGCTGGGCAATGTTGTCATCTACGGGCAACCAAATGAGACACAGGGCCCACCCGTCACGACCGATCTAAATTATCCAGATAGAAATGTATTGCCCATTTTCAATGAGAAAGTGGCCAAGCAACAATCGCTCGGCAAGATTGCCCAGCAACATTGCTCAAAAAGTTGCGCCGTGTATCATCACCTGTAGCCTACGAGCAAGAAGTACAACTGAACTGAATGTACGGGAAGCCAAAAGGTTAAAAAAGGATTGTATTTTTTTCCCGAAATCTAAGCGTTTTTTTTTTATTAGAAGCGAGTTTTTCCCCATTTGTCAATTCAATCCAGATTATTTCTTTTCAAATAAAAAAATATATAAATAATAATAAAAAAATAATAATAATAATATGAGGAACTCTTTGTGTATTTTGGTGACATTTAACATATTTTTAATACATTTTGTATACTGTTTACAAAGTTGTATATCATAAACCTGTCATCTCTGACGTTTTGCAATCTTTATAAATAATAATAAGACCATAATTTGAGGCATTGAGTTTGGACATAAACACGGTCAGATAAGGCAATTTGTATGGGCAAAATGCAACTGAATATATTCAGACATAATACAAAAATTATGAACAAGTGCAAGATTAATTCAATTTATAGAATTGTTTAGTGTTTAAATTTGGAGAAACCTATCAGTGACTTGATAGGATATTGATGTGGGGGGGGGGGGGGGGGGGGGGGGGGGGGGTCAGAGGTCAGAGCAACTGCCCCTCAAAATTCCTGTGCACGTCCCTGCCTGTGTGTGTGTTAGGGCTGTCACTTTTTATTCGATATTCGAATATGCATTCGAATATGACGTGAAATAACCGAAATCGAACTATAAATAAACTATCCGGTTTTTAAAGTGCCATGTTTTGCGCATTTTTTACACTTTATCATTTGCTATTTATTTATTGTTTGCCATCTCATCCAGTAGCGGCCGCTCTAATTGTATTGTAGCGTCGGCCCATGAGTCCAAATCAAGCGAATAATAGCCAATATAGCCAGCTTGTTTTGAAAATGGAAGATAAAGACAAGACGAAAGAAACCGCGCTATAATTCCTGCCTATTACACACACACACACACGACCCACAGAAAAGACGCGTGTAAGTATCGAGTTCTCTTTCGGGCTTGAACAAACCATAAAACACAAATTATGTCAAATGAATGTAAGAGCAGTCTTAAATTATTTAAATAAAGCCTTAAATGAACGTAGAGATTTGCGAGAAAATGGGACGCATGTCAGATCCATCTCTGTGTGGTCAGATCGCGTCTCTGTCAGCAACGGCTGGTCTTAAAGTGTCAAAGAACAAAGGTAAGAGAGTAAATTACTCACCCAGACCGGCGAGAGGAGGATTATTATACTGGTATGAATGTGTGTATCATGAATCATGAATGTACTCCGCTATCTTTTCACACATCTCCGGCGAACGGCTTCTTCACGCAAAAGAAAAACTCTTCATGAAGCGCAGTTAAATTCAGCGACCATATGTGGCGTTTCCTGGTGGATCGAGGCTGTTCATTAACTTTTACATTTTACTCGTAGATATTCGAATATATTCGAATATATTGCTTGATATTCGATATCCGTTCGAATGTGATTTTTCTCAAAAGTGACAGCCTTAGTGTGTGTGGGTAGCGGGTGTGTGCGCGTAGAAGATGATTATAGTCACGTCAGTTTCTTGTCGCGTCGCTATGACGACCTGGTACTATTGCGGAGGTACTATCTGTAATGGAAAACGGAGCTTAAAGCGAGCCGAGCCGAGTCGAGCTGAGCTGAGGCGAGGCGAGTCGAGTTGAGCTGGTACTGGTAATGGAAAAGCGCCATAAGTGCAAGAGGGGTTACGGCACTCTAAAAGATTGGAGAACCACTGAACTAAGGAACAGGGATATGTAGAATTGCACAAGTGCTACTGCTAAAGAGTGCTTTGTCAATACTCATAATCTTAATTGAATTGGCCTAAAGCGAAAAATTATAATGTCATTTTTTGTCTAAACACTACATATAAAATAGCTACCAAAATTAATGTCGGTAACTGAAGTTTGACTTTGTCAACTAAAACTATGAAAGACAAAATTACTAAAATGTGACCAATAAGCATTTTCATCTGAAGACTAAAACAAAAACGGCTACCAAAATTAACACTGTCGTGTTGAACATTTTCATGTTTTTTTGTTGCGGGAAAGTCTTACATTTGCCTTTTAGAGGACTTAAAAAGGTCTTAAAAGTCATTAAATGTGCTGTTAAAAAATGTGCAGATACCCTGTAATAGGATTTCATGTACCACTAGTTGGAGAGTGTGTGTGAAGCACCCCAAACTCGACATGAACACAGGACAGACATATTTTAATTCACAAGCATCCCCTCAATTGATTGAGCTATGGGCGTGCCAGTGTGTGACCCACGAAACTCATTAGCTTGCAGCACTGCACTTTGAAGAGTAAATATGATGCGTCGCAGCTCCAGATGTCGGTAGTAAAACTAATTGTTTCCGCATTTTTTAGTTTACGTGAAACATGTTAACGCACCGTCTCATATAGCTTAGGGAGCACTGTTTCAGAGATGTATTTCTCTGAAATACATGCGACCAGGCATTTGCAACCAGGCAAACGTTTTCGACAACTGACAGTGGCTGGTCAGTCCAGAACAATAAACTCGATAACTTTGTTCGGTTATATTTATCGCTCATTGGCTGTCTTTTGAAAAGTTTTCTCTTCGTTTGAATCAAGCTTCCAAAGATTGTTGATTCAGACACAGCTCATCCTTCTCTGCCCTTGCCCTTGTGTAACCATCATGTTCTGCGGGGTGATGCATTTTCAAATGCTTTATTAAGTTACTCGTGTTAAAGTTGGTAATACTTGTGCCACCCCTCGAAATTGCAGCATGGCATACGAGACATGTCGCCGTTTTACTTAGGAGTGAGAATTTCTAGGCACTTTACGATTCGATTACGATTCAGAGTGCTGCGATGCTAAAACGATTATCGATGCATCTTTTTGTGTGTGTGTGTGTGTGTGTCACCTTGGTACTTTTAAAGCTACGTATTTATAATGACCCATAAGTCATAAAGAATTTACTTCAGTTCCAATATATTTTATTAATAAAGCAAATGGAATTGATTTGGCAAGTCATCTGTAAGTTACGTTTGCCAGCATATGTCCCAACATTGCAAAGAACCAATAGGAAAAGAAACGTGTGCCTGAACTAGCAGCAAACTGTAGTCAATGCTCTATCCAACATTCTCCTGTTATGTGCAATGAGCAATATAATCCTTCAGACAAAAAATCCTATAATCCTTTTTTTTTTTGGAAAATCACAAACAGCTTTCATACAAAAAAAATATATAGAATGATGTACCAGCAGCTCTCATGCAAAAATAATGCTTGTGTGCTTACGCATATTCTGAATAATTAGTAACATAAAAAGCTGCTCTTATACACAAATAAATAATAAAGAGTCTAAGTCTTATTACTTAAAATTGTTGATGTACACTCACCTAAAGGATTATTAGGAGCACTATACTAATACTGTGTTTGACCTCCTTTTGCCGTCAGAACTGCCTTAATTCTATGTGGCATTGATTCAACAAGGTGCTAAAAGTATTCTTTAGAAATGTTGGCCCATATTGATAGGATAGCATCTTGCAGTTGATGGAGATTTGTGGGATGCACATCCAGGGCACGAAGCTCCCGTTCCACCACATCCCAAAGATGCTCTATTGGGTTGAGATCTGGTGACTGTGGGGGCCATTTTAGTCCAGTGAACATCTGAATGTCTCAACAGAATTCGAGACTCATCAGACCAGGCAACATTTTTCCAGTCTTCAACTGTCCATGCGCTAATGGGTGATTTTTGTTTCAAGTCTTGAAACACAGTAGCCTAAATACATTATTAAATACTGCAAATGTATTGCATTAGTCCTTTAATACATTGTCTACATTAATAATATAATTCAATTCAATATGTACATCCCATTTTTCATGGTGCAGTTAATATAGGCTAACGTTACAGTAAATCCATGGTAAGTGATGGGAATTCGTAGACTGAAAAGCTTTCTGACTGTATTGTTGCGCACAGTGTTTCTGTGGTGTTTCATCTGCCTTTAAACTGGTTTAAATCACTGAGAATTCAAGAGCTTCTCACTGGATCTCGTGACCGAGAGCAATCAGAGGCAACGCATCTGCTCTAGTGAGCTCGCGTTGCGCTGCTGTTTGGACTTTGAGCCGAACGGATAAACAGTCCGTGTGGCGCGTGGTTCAAATGAGTTTCATTCCGCTTTTTGCGCATAAACATTATCGAATATTTATCGAACTCCTGGTATTGTTTTATCGATAAAAATGATATCGCGATAATTATCGTTTTATCGCCCAGCCCTAGCCTGAACTATGAAATGGTACAAAATGTTTTTTGTTGTTTGAGAAACTTAAACAAAACCAGATTTGTATGCGAGTGTGTAGGTGTGTCTACATGGAAGTTATGTATATGCGAGTGTGTGTGTGTCTGCGTGCAGCGAGTGTTTATAGGTGTATATGCATGGAATTTTATATGTATATGCGGGTATTTATAGGTTTGTCTGTATGGAAGTTTATATGTATATGCGAGTGTGTATAGGTGTGTCTGCGTGCAGCGAGTGTATATGTATGTGCGAGTGTTTATAGGTGTGTCTGCATGGAAGTTTATATGTATATGCGAGTGTGTATAGGTGTGTCTACATGAAAGTTTATATGTATATGCGATAGGGGTGTAACGATACACTCAGTGGAAGTTTATATGTATATGCGATAGGGGTGTAACGATACACTCAGCTCACGATTCGATACGTATCACGATACTGGGTTCACGATACGATATGTATCACGATATTTTGAACAAAATTCAAAAATTAAACTGAAAATCAAATAACAGATTTATTTAACATGAACAATGTTCAATAACTGTCTTGTTATACATACAACTTAAATAATTTACAATACTTCAATATAAATCAAGATTTAGTTTAACCTTGTATGTAAAATTAACAATTCACTAGGTGTCACTGACCAATAAAACTGAATTGTATCATGAAATTAGAATTAGGATAGCCCAAGAGAGAACTTCTTTAAGCAGTAAAAGTGCAACAAAAAAAAAAAACAAGTAAAACAAGTAATAAATAAAAAAATCAAGTAGTGTCCTGTTCAAGTAATTTCAACACAAACAGCTTTGGGGTTTGTTTAGGTTACTTGCAGGTTTTTTTGCAAGAAAACTAGCATATCTACATTTTCTGACAGTAGCTGGGATCTTTGTGCATTTACAATCAGACTGATCTCATGAAATAGTGTATGTATAACACGCCAATTCGTATTTCCATTTTTGGCGTGCTATCAACACGCATAATCGCTTTTCAGCGTGTTTATGAACGCCGTTGACTTAACGTTACATGATTACTGTATATATAAATATATGACCTACCCCAACCCCGTCCCTAAACCTACCCGTCACTGGGGTTAATACCATTAATAAGTGTTCCCCTACCATCCTAGGACAAAAAATATCGCTCGCCAGATGTAGATCTAGGTTTTTCTTCGTTTCGCTCGGACATTTAACGGCGGGTACATACACGCGGAATCACTCAGACGTTTAACGGCGTAGACATACACGCATACACGCGGATAGCTCAAAATGCGTATAGATAACACGCCACTTGACTGGAAAGTGGCGTGTATGTTTACGCAAAAGTCATGATGTCATGTTGCCCCTCCTGTAGAAAAAACACGTTCACTAGGAACAGACGTTGCTGGAACTGTGAGGTAAGCCTTTGCAAGAGGTGAAAGAAGTGGGTACATTGGAGCATTTTCTTTCCACCATTTCAGTGGACAGCGAGTGAGGAGAAATGAAGTGTCCTTTTTATACACGTCAATCTCTACTTCTATCCTACTTTTGGACTGGGTGACTGGTGGTTCAGAAAAAGTTGCACCAAAGAGCTCTTCCAGTGCTGTCTTTTTGCTAGGTGGCTGTTCTGGCTCAACTCTGTGCGCTGTATCTCTCTGATCTGCTGCATCAGTGGGATCTCCATCACTGGCACCTCCCTACTTCGGTTGCTTCACAGTGACAGCCTTAAAATATAATAATAAAATAAATAATTAAGGTACACTAAGTATAGTTTCAGTTGCACACACATAAAAGGTGTGCACAAAGTAGGTTACACAAACATGCAATTGGAGTGACAAACACACAAATGCAAATACACAGATTTTCAGACAATTTGTAATGCAGACATACCTGCTGTAACTGGTTTGATTTGTTCTTCAACCGGTGGAAAACCTCTTCACGTTGTTCAGGGAGTAAGTGGGGCAATGACCAAAATCTGGGGTCCAAGGCAGTACCCTCTAGCAAATAATCCTGTTACTCTGTGAATCTGCTTGAGAGGTTTTGCAGGATGGCTGTCTTCATGTTAGCAATAGTTGTGGAGTCTTTCTCATCCAGTGTCATGCTCTGTTCGATCATGGCTTTCAAGGGCACAATGAGTGACAGCGTGGGACTCTTTTCATCAGACAGGACAGTGGTGGCTTTTTTTAACGGTTTAAGAAGGTTTACGATTTCTATGGCGTCACTGATGTCAGCGCTATCCATAGTATCGAGTTGACGTGCATTTTTGCGCACCTCTGTGCTCAAGAGGGCTGCCGTTATAGCAGCTTGTTGTTTGAGATAGCGTTCCAGCATCTCCATTGAGCTGTTCCACCGTGTAACAACATCCATGATGAGCTTGTGTGATGCGATTAGGGCTGCAACAACGAATCGATTAAAATCGATTTCTGAAAGAGTTGGCAACGAATTACATTATCGATTCGTTGCGTCGTGCGACGCGGAAATGTTTGAGTATAAAAAAAAAAGTTTGAGTTGAGCGCGGAGCACTCTCGGTCTCTCTCACACACTGTCGCTCAATCGCGGAGTTCGCATTTGTCAAACGAGAGAGACCGAGTGTGTCCGTGATCGCGGAGAGCGTCAGACCGAGTGTGTCCGTGATCGCGCACGTGAGAGTGAGAGTGAGAGTGAGAGTGAGAGTGAGAGAGATTGTCCGAGATTGCGCACGAGAGAGAGACAAAGTGTGTCTGAGCATTAGTAATTTGGTACAAAGGCTACTATAGTAAGATAATTACTTAGGCCTATTATATAAGATATAAATAAAAACAACAATTAAATTCTTACCACTGAATTAGCAGACTGTGATTTGAATCAGATAGACAGAAGAACGAACACTTTCTTGTTTGTCCAAGTAGCCTACCACTACAAGGGGAATATTTTTTCCACAATTTGCAGCACTGAATTGTTCAATCTTTACTCTAATGACTCAGAGAAACTTCACTATATGCTCGGAAAGGATGAGCTGCAAAATACCTTTCACACCATAGGAGATGGTCAATCCATTGTATTTGTTATATATATTACTTTATATTGTATTTATATTTTATATACATTGTATTTATAATTAATATTAGGATAGACTAGAGATATTATCTTCTGTTATAATTATTATTATTGCTATTATTATTACCTAGTATAGGTAATATGATCATAGGTGCATTTGCTTGTTAAAAAGTTTCAAACATTTTGTTAAAGATTATAACATCTTTGACAAAAACAAAACAAAACACAAGTTTGTGAGTGTGTGTATCTGTGAGTGTGAGAGTTTGTGAGTGTGTGCGACTATGGTGTAGAGAACAAGTTCTGACGTTCAAACAAATCCTGTTAAGTTTTCTGATTTGTATTTTTCTTTATTTTTTATCAATTATTTATTGTTCTGACAGCAGCTCAGGCCCCTTTAAACAAGAAAATATACATATTTTTGTGCACTTTATTTTTTAAAAGCCTATATATTTGGCAGATGTAAAGCATACATGTGTATGTTTTTTGTTAGTCCATTTTTTTGCACTGGATTTTTTTCACTGAATTTGCACCTTCAGTTCTGTTTTTTAATAAAGGATTGGAAATAAAAAAATTTTTTTTTATCCGATTCATCGATTAATCGGCAGATTAATCGATTATTAATATAATCGTTAGTTGCAGCCCTAGATGCGATCTCAAGCATCTTTTGCTTTGCCGCGAGCACAGCTATTGCTGTGGTACTGCGGTGAAAGAAAGCAACGACTTTCCTCACGCGACCAAGCAAGCGACTGACGCGGGGAACATCCAATCCTGCTTGCGAAGCAAGATTTAATGTGTGCGCAAAACACTTAATATGAGATGACAACCCTGCTTCTCTCACTGCCACAATCATGTTGCGTGCGTTGTCTGTAACGCCCCCCTTATATAATGGTAGGGGAAACACTGTAGTTGATTGGCCTTCTATCACTATCTTTTTCGCACCCGGTTGCAGGAGTTTGTGTTTGTGGTGCCATTTTAAATGACACATCATATTTGTAGTGTTCGATGTCGTGTATAACAGCGTTTGTTTACAGTGTTTACACACAGTTCGTGTTTTGTCTGTTTTTTTTACAGTCCTCCTGTCGAGGAACTGGAAAACCAAAATGCTGCCAGACGTCGACTTGTAAGTGGACGGGGCATCCTCTAATTCAACTTCAGTCAAACTAATTTTGCCCTGCTACTGCTCAGTTAAAGCGATTCCTTTGAGCGCGAATGCAGTGAATACAAGCATGACGTGGGTGCGGTAGCTCAACCAATAGGATAAATCAGACGTCATAAAAAAAATCGCCATAACTCTACGATACATATTGTAACATTTTTGCATCGCGATAGATCGTACCACGATATATCGTTACACACCTAATATGCGGGTGTGTGTGTCTGCGTGCAGCGAGTGTGTATGTGCGAGTGTTTATAGGTGTGTCTGCGTGCAGCGAGTGTATATGTATGTGCGAGTGTGTATAGGTGTGTCTGCATGGAAGTTTACATGTGTTTATAGGTGTGTCTGCATGGAAGTTTACATGTGTTTATAGGTGTGTCTGCATGGAAGTTTATATGTGTTTATAGGTGTGTCTGCGTGCAGCGAGTGTATATGTTTGTGCGAGTGTGTATAGGTGTGTCTGCATGGAAGTTTGTGTTTATAGGTGTGTCTGCATGGAAGTTTATATGTATATGCGAGTGTGTATAGGTGTGTCTGCGTGCAGCGAGTGTAATATGTATGTGTGAGTGTTTATAGGTGTATGTGCATGGAAGTTTATATGTATATGCGAGTATTTATAGGTGTATGTGTGCGTCAAGTTTATATGCAAGTTATTCACAAGTTTATATGCATTCATTACTAACATAATATGTATTGGTATAAATTTCATATTAGTGTGCACGTGTATTTTGAACATCCAATAGTATACATGCATATGCGAGTAATTTATAGGTGTATATGCACGTGTGTTATGCATGTATTGATAACCGAAGTTTGATTTAAATTAGAGATGCACCGATTACAATTTTCTAGGCTGATTCCGATATCCGATTTTTCTTGAGTTTCACCTGCCGATACCGATTTTAGCCGATCCCGATTTCTTTTTTTTAAACCACTTTACAGTACACACAAATTTTCTTTAGTAGAAAATTTTGCATAGATTTTTTTTTAAACAGATAATCGCTATAAAATAGAACTACCCCTATAAATTACTCCTGGTGTGGGAAATTCACACACATCTAAAGTGCAGTGTTATGGAAGAACAATTTCTTTCTTTTCACATCCAATATCCAACAACAAAAAAAAAGATCTATTTAGCAAATTAAACTTCTATATGAAAATAGGTAATGGCAATAAAATAATATATAAATAACAAATAAAAATAAATATACCCTTGCAGTATAAAGATATTTCTCAATACACACCACACAACACACACACAACACACACACACACAACACACACACACACACACACACACACACACACACACACACACACACACACACACACACACACCACACCATCAATGACAAGTTATATTTCTCAAACAGTTATTTTCTCATTTGACATATGTCCAGCCAGGCTAAACAGGACAAGTGGAGCAAGTGCAGGAAAACGATCAGGAAATAATAAAAAACAAGTTTAAATAGGTACATTTTCTATAAATATTTTTGAGTCTTAATTTTCTTTTCTGACATAGCCCAAGGCTAAAATACACCAGACATGATGTTTTATAAACAAAGTTCGGGAGGAGCACGTTCAAATAATCATTCCAATCAACTTGTCATCAAACAATTACCATGTCTACCCTATCAGCAAGAGAGGAAGCATATAAATATTCAGTCTGTCAACTCACCTAACATTCCTTGACAGTTTCAGCATATGGTCCCGCCCATTTGTTACCATGTCAGAGATCGAACTCTTCCCATCCGAGGACGACTCCTTCGCCGCCCAGGCTCCATTACAGCTTCCCAACACCGCAACGAGCTCCCATGCTCAACAGGACACCGCATCCGAACCTCCAGCTTCACTGCGCGGCCGCCGGCCTAGCCGAGCCGCTTCCCGTTCTCCGAGGCGCCGTGGCTTGCCCTCACCTCCACCATCAAGACCTCCACCATCTCCAGCTTCCTCCTACACCTCAGCACAACCCAATATTCCTGCAATCGAGAAATGGACAGTGCTGGGGTTGAGACAAGCGCTAATCAGCGCTGACGTAAATTTTTCTAGGAGAATGAACAAAGCACAACTGTACAACCTGTACGTTTCTCTCCAGGCAGCTTTTCCTTCCCCAAAATCCACTCCACCTTCAAAATCACCAAAAAAAGGCATATAATCACAAAGCTCCAAACTCACGTTTCCAGAAAACACCTTCTCCCGACGTCGCAGGGCCCAGTCTTCCGCAAGCTCCAGGCCGCAGCAGGCCTTCAGCTAGCCTGGGCCGCGCTCCAGATTCTGCCGCCGCCAGGCCCCACTCTTCTCTCCGCTCCGCTGAGCTACAGACCGCGGCTTTGTCTAGTACCGCACCTCACGTCACATTGCCAGTTTTAAGCGAAACGGGCCGCTCTTTCAGCGTGAGTATGCCAACGGTACAGGCCCAACCACTACATAATCCTCCTGTGAGTTTTTCCAACCCTTTCTCCTGTCCATGGCCTGCAGTCCCACCGCCAGACTCTAGCGCGAGGCTGCCTCAGCTAGAGCCGCAGGCCCAGACACACTTCCTACCTCCCCAGCCCCCTTCCTTCCTCACTTTTCCAGTCCCCCCCCAAGCTTTAGGGCTTTTTTCCTCCTAACACTTTTCCCCCAAACCATTCTCCTTTCACGCTGTTTTCCGCAACGCCGATGCCCATCCCGCCGAACGCTACAGCTATGGAACCGCCCCCTGTCGCCAGCAACATCAGAGCACAGATCCTCACAGGTGCGGACATCGATTTATCTTCCCTTCTATCTATCCTCCCTTCCTCTGCTTCAAATCGGCAAATCGACTGCGGCGACTTTGCAGTCACTTTAAAAAAACCCAGTTCACAATTCATCTCGCATTCTCTCGTTTTCTGAATTCGCAATTGCTTTCAGCCGGTATAGCAAAGCCCAGATTCATCAGCTGAAAAATCAACCAGTTACGTCCCGCGACCAGCAAACATCAATTTCAACGACTCAGCCATAGATTCCCAAAGAAGGAAAATCTCCTTCCCATCCAACGACCAAGCTTGCAATAACTTTAATTCAGGACGTTGCTTACGGCAACGCTGCCGTTTTTGACACATTTGCAGCTACTGTGGCGGCGCGCACGCTCGCACTATATGTCCTGTAAAAAGGTCTGTAAATAAAGATTCCAAAATGCTCTAAACGAGAGCTTCTATCTCTGCTCGGCCATTTAAACTTTGCGATGCGCATCATCCCACAAGGCCGACCTTTCATCTCACATCTCCTCTTCATCGCATCATCAGTTCACGCGCTAGAGGACCAAATCTCCCTGAGTACTTCATGTTGCAACGAGCTCAGTTTATGGATAACATTCCTTAAACAATGGAACGGCCTGTCCTTTTTCTATAATAATCTGATTTCTCTCCCCGTGGATATCCAACTGTTCACCGATGCAGCTCCTTCCGTCGGTTTCGGAGGATTCTACCAAGGCCGTTGGTTTGCGTCTACATGGCCCGCCCAGTTGCTAAACTCACCGCAATCACCAACATCCTCAGCGTTATTCGAGTTGTATCCTTTAGTGGTAGCAGCTTTACTGTGGGGCAAAGAATGGTCAACTAACAGCATCATGGTACACTGCGATAACGAAGCAACCGTGCATTGCATCAACAAAGGCCGCTCAAATTCCCCCGCTCTAATGCCTCTCCTAAGACGCCTCATTTGGATCGCAGCTTGCGACCAGTTCATCATAACTGCAAAACATGTTCCTGGGTCAAAAAATCAAATAGCTGACTCTCTCTCTCGTTTTGCTTTCCAGAAATTCAGGCTGCTGGCTCCAGAGGCGGACCCATGCCCAACACCAGTACCTCCCTATTCAGAACTGATATTCCCATAAACCACCCATTGAAACCACTTCTCGAAGCCTCGCTTAACTCCATTCTTCAAGCCGTTTCACCCAGCACCCTCCAATCCTACTTAACCGCATGGAAATGTTTTAAGTCTTTCCACTTCACATACAACCTGCCTTTTCCTAATTTTTCTCTGCTCACCGTCACTTCATTTATATCCTATCTCGACAGCATTAAGAACCTCAAAGCCCGCTCCATCAAGGGCTATCTAAGCAGAATCCAATTCTTCCACAAACTCCTTTTTGGTTCACCTTCCGCAGACATAGCAAATTCCCAGACATCAATGCTCATCAAAGGCATCCAAAAAACCCAACCCACCCGCCCAGATGCCAGACAACCAATAACTCTGGATATACTCACCAAATGCATCTCCACCCTCCGCCGAGGCTACCACTCCAACAACACTGCCCGCACACTGGATGCTATGTTCATATTGGCTTTCTTCGGTTTCCTCAGATGTTCAGAACTCACCATCACTTCCAGCTTCAACCCAAAAGTCCACCCCACAATATCAGATCTTTCAGTACTAGACAACGAAACCATCTCTTACTTCATCAAACAAAGCAAGACAGATCAAATGAAAAAAGGCCATTTCATATACATCAATCTCCAATCCAACCTTTCCAAATTCTCTTAGCATACTCACAATTCAGAAACTCACAGACCAAGTCCCTTTCCGACCCACTCTTCACCGACGACTCCAATCGGCCCGTCACATGATTCTGGTTCCAAAAGCATCTCAAGTCCATCTTGCTTCAATCAGGCATCCCAGCAAACCATTTTTCCAGCCATTCATTCCGTATAGGTGCAGCAACCACAGCTGCCCAAAAAGGCCTCTCCCAGCAGCAAATTCAAGAGCTTGGCCGCTGGTCGTCGGAGGCTTTCAAGAGTTACATCCGGTCAAATCACTTGCATACCAAAGAAGCTCAACGAACCCTCCTCAGCTAACTTCCTCTCAACTCACCATAGGATCCCAGGAAAGCAATTCAAAAGCAAGTTCGTCTACCGTCGCAGCAGGGTCTTCTACTCCGCTCCCGCAGGAGCTCAGTTACTCCAGGTTAACTTGCTCCACTGTCGCAGCAGTGTCATCTACTCCGCTCCCGCAGGAGCTCCATTAATCCAAGCAAGTCTGGTCCACTGCCGCAGCAGTGTCAGGTACTCCGCTCCCGCAGGAGCTCCGTTACTCCAGGCCAACTGGCTTCACTGCCGCAGCAGTGTCATCTACTCTGCTCCCGCAGGAGCTACATTAATTCAAGCAAGTCTGGTCCACTGCCGCAGCAGTGTCATCTAGTCCGCTCCCGCAGGAGCTCCATTAATTCCAGCAAGTCTGTTCCACTGCCGGAGCAGTGTCAGGTACTCCGCTCCCGCAGGAGCTCCGTTACTCCAGGCCAACTTGCTTCACTGCCGCAGCAGTGTCATCTACTCCGCTCCCGCAGGAGCTACATTAATTCAAGCAAGTCTGGTCCACTGCCGCAGCAGTGTCATCTACTCCGCTCC
Source organism: Chrosomus eos (assembly GCA_036326025.1). NCBI lineage: Eukaryota > Metazoa > Chordata > Actinopteri > Cypriniformes > Leuciscidae > Chrosomus > Chrosomus eos. Next base: position 3,336,994 of record CM070821.1, read on the forward strand.
CGCAGGAGCTCCATTAATTCAAGCAAGTCTGTTCCACTGCCGCAGCAGTGTCAGGTACTCCGCTCCCGCAGGAGCTCCGTTACTCCAGGCCAACTTGCTTCACTGCCGCAGCAGTGCCATCTACTCCGCTCCCGCAGGAGCTACATTAATTCAAGCAAGTCTGGTCCACTGCCGCATCAGTGTCATCTATTCCGCTCCCGCAGGAGCTCCATTACTCCGTCCGAACTTGCTCCACTGTCGCAGCAGTGTCATCTTCTCAGCTCCCGCAGGAGCCCTATTACTCCGTCCGAACTTGCTCCACTGCCGCAGCAGTGTCATCTCCTCCGCTTCCGCAGTAGACTTTCCCCAGCCTACTACCTGAGAAGCAGACCTATCCAACCTCAAAGACAACCAACTCCCGTCCTATGGTAGAAGAAGCCTTCCAGCGGCTAACCCCTTCCCACGGCTGATATTTTAAGCTTTGCACTCTGCAAGTTTTGGGGGGTCATCAACATCATTTTGGCAGCTGTCCTGCATGTTATTTTGCAGCTTTTGGGGGGAGTGCTCTGGGTTTGGGCCGAATACCTAATTTGGAGCCCTCTCCTCGGACAGCACGCCAAATACGCATTTATTCTATCTGACTTATTTGTAAGTGTGAACTTGTGAAATTATGTTTTATAAACAAAGTTCGGGAGGAGCACGTTCAAATAATCATTCCAATCAACTTGTCATCAAACTATTACCATGTCTACCCTATCAGCAAGAGAGGAAGCATATAAATATTCAGTCTGTCAACTCACCTAACATTCCTTGACAGTTTCAGCATCCCTCCACCACCCCGACTCCTCACTCTTGGCTTATCTTTATTTATTTATTCCACAGCCAGGAATACGGGGGAAGTGCTCTGGGTTCGGGCCGAATACCTAATTTGGAGCCCTCTCCTCAGACAGCAAGCCAAATACGCATTAATTCTATCTGACTTATTTGTAAGTGTGAACTCGTGAAATGCAAATTGTGTGCATTTTGGGCACTTTTTGGGTGAAATCATATTTATTTTGTCCATCAAAAGTGTGCTTTCACTTTAATTGAGCGCAGCAAAAATAGACTGCGCCGAAACCCGCGCTTCACTGTTGCTCACGCGACTCTCCAGCTCGACGCTCACGCGCTGCTCCCGCTCCCGGTGTGAATGCACTCATTGATTAACATGCACACCGAAGAAAAAAAAAACCTGCTGCTCACGCTTGCGGTGTGAAACGCCCGTAATTCACGAGGTTTCCTCGTATGTGCGTTCCGTGTGCACGTGTGATGCTGATGTTGCGCGCAACAGAGTGCTGCGCAAATGCGCCAGAGTGCATTTGACCGGCATAAAATCGGATTATGTCAGACTGACCGGCAGGTCGCCGGTCATGGCCGATCACGTGAAAATCGGCCGATTCCGGTCACCAGCCGATCAATCGGTGCATCTCTAATTTAAATCCTACGTGGCGCCTCATATTAGACACGTCCCATACAAATATTTCCTGTGGTATTCTATGTGATAACCATCAAAAGCACAAAACTGGTGTGGTAATTGTGTAGTATTGTGTTGTTTTTTGGGACGCTTTCCCACAGGATTTTGTTGTACAGTGTGTTTTTGTTGTAATGTTTAATGTCGCAGTTGTTACCATCTATTTGCATTAGTTTATAATCCAGCTGGTCACTTTATGCATTCATTAGCCAGCGAAGTTGCATGTTTAAAGCTAGTGACGCATGCTTTCTCAACATTGATATGTTCATTCAGAAACTTAAACATTCGATTCTATTATTTTTTATCACTGCAATACATATTGTTATTTTGATCAGATACTCATCAAGTGTTCTAACATAGAAGCAAATTAAGTGAGAGACTATACATGTAATAAACATTTATGCAAGTTTAATGCTCTGGCCTTTGCTGATATTAAAGATGTCCATCTTTAAAGGGTTAGTTCACCAAAAAATGAAAATTACTACTACTTTGATGTCTTTATTTCAATGGAGGGACAGAAAGCTATCGGCATAAATCTAAAATATCTTAAACTGTGTTCTGAAGATGAACAGAGGTCTGATGGGCTTGGAACAACATGAGGGGGAGTCATTAATGACATCATTTTAATTTTAGGGTGAACTAACCCTTTAAAGGCACACTGTGTAACAATTGCACCTTAATATAACAGCTTCAAAGTAATTTCGGTGGTAAATAAACTCATAGTAGGACGAATCATCCTGGTAGTTAAGCTTGGGGGGGGGGGGTCGTCGCTGGAAAAACCGGCTATGTAAGTTTGAGAGGAGCGCCCCGACAAATCTCGCGAGAATCACGACTTGCTTTACGGCAACGACGTCACACACATCAACAACAACGGAAGCACGAATATTTGCACGCAATTCAGACGTGATACCTATGCGTGATACGCGACGATGGAAAAAGCAAAGAAAACGCGGTCGGAAGAGACTAGGAAAAGGAAAAGAGAATCTGACCGTGTGAGGAACCAGACAAGAGTCCCACTCTGTCAGGCTTTTCCATAGATGGGGCTTTTCACTCGTTGGCGAGAGCTAATAAGCAGCACTGGGTGCAACAGTGATGCTGACCTGGCGATCTTGTTGATGAACTTGTAAGTAAATCTCTTATTTGTAAACTTGTTTGCGTTCTGTGTTGTATTATGTTGTGCTTGCTTGTAGTATGCCATTTTTTTTACGATGCTGTTCATTCATCCATGTTTGCGATTATCATGAAGACGGTTGTCAATATCTCACATAATTATCAAGACATATATAAGCCTAGAGGTTGTAAATAGTGTAAACGAGCACAATTTGCAAACTATTATGATAAATTGCAATTATCGTGTCTAATGACATCATAACTGCCAATGTTATGAAATAATGCGACGTACATTTAGCTTTATTGATGTCATCTGGCATTTTGTAATGTTTACATTACAATCAAAAAGCACAAATGAAATTATACAGTAGGTCTAGATTATAGGCTATTTAATTGTGATTTAGCAGCAATCGTGTAAAACGTTATAAGCCAGCAAACGCAGTAGAGTACTTTATAGTAGTCTAACACTTGACATATAGTTATTATTATCCTATTACCATCATCAGTAGTTCAGTAAACTATGCAGTAGCCTATTAATTGTATGAAATCGTGAAACATTACCTGGTCAATATCTTCGGAGTCTATCTGTGTCTGTTGCTTGGCCGACACTTCTATAGCATGTTCTATAGCCACGGGTATAAGGCTATTTACGACAGTGCAAGTATTCCACAGCGACTCTAGGGGTCGCTGTTTGACAAAAACACAAATGCTCCATAGTGTGCCTTTAAGCATAGCAGACTATTTAGATTTATATGAAATTGAAAGTTATTTTTCGTAATTCGTTTAGGTTATAAATTTAAATCATAATGGTCTTAAATTTGACTGACTAAACCCTACAGAAACCCTGGGTTTGTGGTGTTTCCAAAATACTGAACTTTCACTTTGCAAAGCCTGACTATATCATGATTTATATCAAGTTCCGTCTTTCTCTGGAGGTTACGCCCAGGGTTCGAAATGACTTAGGACTCTTGGGGGGTCCCCTAAAATGTATGTAATTATAAAATTCCCCAAAATTCTTAAGACTACGTTGCTACACTATGTAGCCTATAGGTACTGTAGGCATAAAGATATGGACCAATGTCAGGGTTTTTCCTGGCTAAAAATGAGACAGAGGTGGCAAAATCGTAACACTAGGGGGGTCCGGGGGCATGCCCCCCCGTGAGAAAATTTTGTACATTTTAAAGAGAAATTCATTAATCTGGTGCACTTTGAGTCACTCGAATCTGTTGTTAAAAATAAATAATAATTCATTCGCCAACCACCCATATTCTTTGATTTAGATATTAGATTAGATTAGATTCAACTTTATTGTCATTACACAAGTACAGGTACAAGGCAACGAAATGCAGTTTGGGTCTAACCAGAAGTGCAATAGCAGCAAGTGCAGGATATACAGTGGTTCCATAAGTGCAGTACATGGATATGTACTGAATAAATATAGAATTGAATACTATTATAAACAGATTTTTTCAGATAGATTAGTCCTATGAATATAATATACAGATAGCTATTATTGTGAACAGAATTTACAGCTAGATATGTACTGAATATAATATACAGATGGATATTACTATAAACAGAATTTTTTACAGATATGTACAATGAACATAATTTACAGATGGTTATTACTATACGTAGTTTACAGGTGAATATGTACTATGAATATATATAAAGATGGATTTAAAGTAGTGCAAATTAAGTTGGACAGATACTATCCGAGTGAAAGTGCAGTGGAAAGTAATTGCATATTACAGTTAAAGTACGGTATTGCAATGTATATGTAAACAATTGGTACTGTAAATAAACAGTCGGCAGTGCACAGTCGATCAGTGATGATCATATCTGCATCTGATCATCACATTACAATTATTCAATTAAGCATGATAATATGGTATATCACACTGAAGTAAGTTGATTTAAAATAAACATTTATTTAAATTTATTTAAACAGAGGCATTACTCCCTTTAAACTTAAATTGTCAATGTTTCCTCTTTGAAAACACTCTCATCTGAATATTTTTGTACCTTTATAAAGGGAACTTTTCCCCTAATTTTATTTAATGTATGCTCTAAATTTCATTTAAAATTCTTACATTTTATTAATTGGCTACATTCAATTAAAATAATAAGACAGCCTAGCCTAGTGGCTGTTACCAATCAAATGAAATAATTTATATTGAAAAATTATAACTGTATACTATTAAATGAGATTATGAGATTGTTTTAAATATTTTGAATATACAAATAAGGAAAGTTAAAGTTGAAAAGAATGAAACTTTGAAACAAAACCGCCAGTAGGAGGCGGCAGGCGGCCGTCTTAATGAGCGAGTCATCGAGTCATTTATTTAAACGATTCGTTCAAACGGCTGATTTTTTCAGAATGAGGCGGTTTAATAATGGGGGAATGAATCTTTGACTCGAGCGATTAGTTCAAAACGCTGAATTATTCAGTAATGAATCATGGCGTGTGGGTGTCGCTCTGAGATGGGCTGTGGTTCTGTTGTTTGGAACTATTTTTGCTGCTGAAACAAAACAAAAACAGTCATTGCATCTAAAAATGTAAGTAACTTAATTTTAACTATTTGTTTATTGAACTGTTATGAAATCAATATCTCGGTTTCAATCATTATGGCATTCAGGAAAACAGCACTCTGGTCGTGTGTAGTAGCCTATATATTGTTTCTTAATTAATATGTTATAAATAACTGCGCGAGCTTCAACAGCGCAACTTTGTTACCGTCTGTACACAACAACTCACTCGGCTAAATGCTACCCTGATTGCGGCCTCGCGCTAGGAAATAAATTAATTAGGCTAATGTTATAAATAAAACGTCACTTAAGACCTAATTTTCACAATCATTTTTAATGTTAAAATATATTTGTCGGGGACCCCCCAAAATCCAAAAATAAATTCTTATGGGGGTCCCTAATGACTTATGGGGGGTCCGGGACCCCCCCAGACCCCCCTCATTTCGAACCCTGGTTACGCCCGTTTCACACATACGGTGCGTATTTCTTTCCGTACCCTATGCGGTCCGGCGATCTGTTCCATGTGCAGTGCTGATTAATCATCTGTTCTGTCCACTAAAGTGGACCTCATGCATCAATGGCTATATTTTAGATACAATTCATACTTATGCTGTGAATAGTGTTTTTGAAAATACTTAATCTGCAGTGACTGTTTTTGACTGTAAATAAATGTAATTGTATTATTAGACTGTTAATTTCATTGACATCTAAAAAAGTTATGTAATTACTTTTTTGATGAAATGAGTAAAGTAATGCATTACAAGTCACAAATTATGTAATCTAATTATGTAATGCATTACTTAGGCTAGATCAAAACAATATCTTTTTACGTAATGAATGTTGCTTGTAATGCATTACTTGTTAGATCAAAAAGTAATCTGATTAGGTAATGCATGTGACTTGTAATGCATTACTCATAACATTAAAACAAATCTGATTATGTAATGATTTGATGTAATTGTATTGATTAGTTTGTTAAATACACATACTTTATCTGTTTGATTATTGTATTATGTTAAATACAATATCTCTTCAGTTTAAACCATAAATGCATGCTGTCCACTCAAGTGGACATCTGAAAATACCTTTGAAAAATGTGTTAAAAAAAAAATTAGAATCAAATCTTGTTTTTCATGCCCTAAGAGCAATACAAACACATAGGAAAAAATCCTGACTGAGGTTATCATTATTCATGCATGAAAGGCTTAATGTTGTCTACGGAAATGTTGAATTTTGAGATGACCTCTGTATGTTGACGCACCAGTATGTCGTTCCTCAAGAGGCATGGTTGCAAGGTATGCTTCTGTCGCGACTGCGAGGCTAGTCCAGATGCCAGTGGTCAGTGCAATGAAGCTTCTTCCTTCCTGAATAGTTTCCTTACACTATATAAAATATCCAAAAATCACTTGCACAGTGTGATATGTTTCCTGCAGTTGTGTACTTACAATATCCCGAAAGTTCCCAAAGATTTTTAATTTCAGAGAAATTCCAGTTTTAAATAATTGGACAAATCTGTGACAAAAGGAGAACTAAAACGAGGATCTATATCAGCGTGGCGTTTCCGAGATCCCGAGAGCTCCACGTCCGTGACTAACTTCGACTTGACAGAGCTCTTACTTGTACTTTATTAGACAGGTGAGCAAATGTACATACAACTAATCAATGTTATTTAGTTCAACATGATGAAATGTTAGAATATGATCAGTATGTCTAATGTTGATCTAGCTGACTGCTAGTTTTATATAGCCAACAAACTAACACATAGAATAAAATTATAACTATCAACACACTCAAATGCAGTTTAATGTGATAGTGTGTAGAGCAAGTGAAACAGTGCTGCGTTACCTCACATTTAATTTGTCTAATAAACTGACCTGTGTGAGTAATTCAGCACTTGCGGGTAGTTTGGTAGAATTAAATGTCCTTTTTCCTTTATATCCGCGAGGCTCGCAGGACGTGTGTGTGTGTGTGTGTGTGTGTGTGTGTGCGCTGATATCTGTCTCTCATTAGCAATCGCGCCCTGCTTCAAACCACAGTCATGATAAAAACATCACTGTATTCACTCATCCATAAACATTATTAGATCCATCAGCTTGACGACAATTCCCATAATTCCGCAGGAAATTTTGCATCATCAGCCTACGCCAAAATTACATATTGTATCTTTAACCTTTTAAAAAACATATTAGATTATTTTATTTTTAACTCTCTATGTGGTTAAACTGTTGTTTAGTCATCATCTTTAATGGGTGTTTAGTTTGAAATCTTGTAGCACTTCACACTAAGGTTACGGTTTCATTTGTAAATTTATATTTGTTAATCTTAGTTAATAAACATACAGCTGTTCATTGTTCATTCATGTTACTTCACAGTGCATATGTTAACAAATAAAAAACAAATAAAAAACAATTATTTCAATAATGTAGGCTATTGTAGCCTAAATGTTAAAATTAACATTAACAATGGTTAACAAATTAACAAAGTAGGGGAATGATGGACCTACTCTCAGTATTACGCAAGGTCTCTCTCTCTCTCTGCCGTTCGCGCGCCCTACGTGGTTTGAAGCACAGTCTCTGTCTCACTCTCACATGCACGCTCGCACTAGATTACGGCCAATTTGAACGAAATTGCGTTATAACTATTCGATCACGAGTGGCTCAACATGTAGATCTATAGATAAACCAGCCCGTTCTCATCCCAAGGCGTCATGTACATGTGACGCTTTTGACATTTCGTCGAAATCTTACGCACATGGCATCCTTTAGCATCAATATGAGACGCAGAACCCAAGGCGTCATACAGGTGACGCTCGTCTAAATCCGACGCACATGGCATCCTTTAGCGTCAATATGAGACGCAGATCCCAAGGCGTCATAACCGTAACCCTACTCCAGACCTAAACCTGCTACCCATGAAGCCTGTTTTATGCTTCTGCGTCGAATCGACGGCGTACCCACGCAGACACCTCTGCGTCGCCGCGAACCCCTCTCCGACCCCTACGCCGTAGCTCGACGTGCACCTCCAAAAAATTGTAACTACACGTCGAGGCGATGCAGACCGCAAGGGCTGTGATTGGTCAGATGCACCGCAATGCAACGCAACCTGACGCAGAACCATAAAACGGCAACGACGCCGTAGGAGTGACGACGTAGCTACGCCGTGGAGTTGACGCAGAAGCATAACGAGGCCTTAACAGTGCGTATTATAGGCTATTGACGCTAAAGGATGCCATGTGCGTAAGATTTCGACGAAATGTCATATGGCGTCACCTATATGACGCTAAAGGATGAGAATGCGTTGGATAAACTCATCTTTCAGGCATTTGACCGACCGGGTTGACACTTCAGCGTAAGAAATCGGGGGTGTGGCGTGTGCGTGTGTGAAACCATTCAAATGCGGGTGTCTCACGGCCAATGCGTGAGAGTTGGCAGCTATGTAAATTGTAAAGTGTTACCGATTTGTTATACAGACACAGATTCAGACGTCTCGTGAGTTCAGTGTTGGACAGATCAGTTGTTTTAACCATTCATTAAAGTGAATCGGTTCAAATGAGTCATTAGTTCGCGAATCGGACGTGTCATTAGTGGACGTGTGTAGCCTACGGCACAGGTTGTGTGATTATCCCGGCAGTTTATTTTTTAGCACAATTCACACTATGCAGTAATTCAGGAGAAAAAAAATCTCTGAATACTCCACGTGAAACTTTGGTCTTCCGCCCTTTTTCTATCGTGCCAAATGGTTTTGATTAATGCGCGAGGGAGAGAAGACAGCGCTCGTGTTGTTTGAAGACGTGAGAGTGCGCGCGCGGCCGGGGAGATGCGCCCTGTCAAGCGCAGCAGTCATTCCATTCTACATTACTCATCGATCAAATAAGGCTTTGGCGGCCGCCAAAAAAAATGAATGCAGGAAAAACCCTGGATTGGTTATATAACGTTGGATAGAATGATGGTCCGGCCATCGCGTATCAGCGCACAAGGTACACACTGTGAAGTAATTTGCAAACGTTTTTTTTAGAGGAATGGAAACAGGTCGCACCACAACCATTATTTGCACTCGCACAAATGCTCCCAAATATATTTTTAGGTCGCACAGATTAAATTTCAGGAGCATATGCGACCAGAATGGTCGCAATTTCGAGCCTTGACTAATGTAGTAAACCAACATTAACTAATGAACCTTATTGTAAAGTGTTATTATAGATTGTTCCTGAAGCATTCTGCATTAGGTGTATATTTTACTTTTTTTCATATTTTTGCTCCATTCATCTCTTTTCTTAGAACTGAAACAGAAAAAGGGACATTTACTTCAGGACACAAAGAATAATAAACAATTATTAGAAGTATAAAATTACAATCTTTTTTTTTTTTACATGACAATTGAGCTGATATAGACATTCTCATTCACCATGTCTCATTCACCAAAGTAACTGACATGATATTCTTCCTAACATCTCCTTTTGTACGTTTTCATGAATATGGAACAAAATGCAGGCAAGTGATAAGACTACAAAACCTAATAGTGTTACAATAATAAATACAGCCCTGACTCCTAAGCTCAATCAAGCTTTATTCTATACAAAATAAATCGCATTACTGTAATTATATTATTATTGTTAATATAATGACTATTATTAGTAGTATTGCATAAATATCTAATATAGATTTACCGTTAGTTAGTTAGCTCCAGCTGGAGAACACTCTCCTCTTGTGCCGGGATGTTTCCTCTTTATAGTGCTCCAACATGCATGTTGTGCTCCCGTGAAAAGCAAGTTCTGCCTTGCATATATTGCACACGACAGCATTCTTGGTTTGAAGTTTTGTGAAATTTTCCCACACATTGCTAGTTCGGATTCGTTTGAACTCCGTCATAATTTGCGCTGTTTTCTTTTACAGCAAAAGCATTTGTAAAGGTTGCATTACACTAGCCCTTAAGTCGTGATATTGCAGGCCTTTGCATTAGGTCACGTGAGATCATACGACTACTCGACAACAAAGATATTTGTCGACAAATTTTTACTTTCGACAATGTCAACTAATCGTTAGGGCTGGTCCGAATACCATTTTTTGAGCTTCGAAGTTTCGGTAGGAATGAACATCGAATGTTCAAAGCTTCGGAATCTCTATACGTCTCAGACATCCCAAGTCTCCCGCATATTGATAGCGGCTCCCTGATGCCCGCACATTAGTTAAAATCTCCCGGAATCTAGCTGCTCGCGAGCTCCAAACCGTGTAGCTCACGCACGACCGAGAGGGAGAGACCCTGCGTGTGTGTGCAAGTGTGCTGTGTGCCTCTTGAAGCGCATGTAAAATGCGCATGATCATTATCAGCGCATGATTATTGTTTCGAGAACCGTTCATCCAAACAACTTCACAAGGGAGTGCAGTGTATTTGGTGCAATATAGATAGACAGGCAAGACGCGACACGTTCAGAATTAATAAACTTTTAATAAACTACAGAACAGCGCGAGCGGGAAGCGGCGCACCTCACGCGAGCAGAGCTTATTCGAGAACGGACACTGCTCTGCACTAGTGATATAAAACACACACACACACACACACACACCACACACACACACACACACACACACACACACACGTCTGTAACTTAAGCAATATTTCTAATAAGGTAGGCTAGTCTAATATTTTTCTCACTAACAAATTACTGACAAAGTAGGGTTTAAATAAAGAAGTGGCGCGCCTCAATCGAGCAGAGAATGGACTCCGATATGCTATCTTATATGCTCCGAGAATGGACACTGCACTAGTGATATAAAACGCACTAATACATACATTTATACATTTTAATACTACATACATTTTAATATATTTTGTTTCTATTATTCTATTTTCCACAATGTCAAAGCAATGCAGCTTAACCCAAAATACAAGCTCAGGCAGAATACTCCCATTGCAGGAACACTTTTAGTAGTCCAAGAAGCAAATATCTATTTATTAAGTAGCTATAATGAATTTATGTGTTAAGTATTTTAATTCACTAGATTTTATAGTGTAAAACATATACAAGTGCGAATGAGAACCGTTTCGAGGGGGATGCCAGGTTTGCAAAAAAAAAATTTTACTCGAATGTCACATTTTCAAATCGAATACCAACCCACCGAACGAATATTCGAATATTCTGGTCCAGCCCTACTAATCGTTTGTCTTAACTCTGTTGTGGTTGAGAGACTGCTCTGTAGATGCTTTATAAAGTCTAAGAAAAGTCCCACCTCTCAGTTTGGCTTGACCAATAAGTAGGGATGCATGATATATATCGACCACATATCGATATCGGACAAGTCATTTTTTACGTTATCGTTATGAACACGATTAGGCCGATATGTTAAAGATAGATAAAAGATTATTTAAGTTGAGAGATGTGTGCTGTTCGCCATGATGGTTTTGAATGATTGGAATCACTTCGAAAAGGAAGATAGTTCAGTGCAGCACAAATCTTCATAACATTATAATAAGAGCACGCCTATATTGCGAGTGCACATCTCTAGTCTAGATCAAGGGCCCTGGTCCGAGGACAGTGACGGGAAATATCGGCCCGGGTCGGCTCAAGTTTGGGCTCAGGCAGAGAATCTAAGCTAAGTTAGAGGACTCACAGCCTTTCAACATGTGTTTTTTTTTTTTTTTTTTTCACGCTGTGATGAGTTGTTCTTGAACGATCCGTTCATTGCCTCTGTCACGCGACAAATGAACAAAAGACTCGGAAGGTAAAGTAATTATTTATGTTCCCTGTAAATTATTTTTGACTGCATTATGTAGGTGGATATGTTCGGGGAATTTGCCTGTTAAAAGTATAACATTTAAAGCCCCTCAAATGAACGAAATGACTAGAAAAAAAGATTAGGCCTAGTTCATTTGATGAACGAGATCGAACAAGAGAGTCAGTAAAATGATCCGAACTTCCCATCACGGGCGTGACATGGGGGCGTGGCAGCATCGACAATTCAATTTTTTTATTCGAAGTTCGAGATTGTGACTTAATTTCGGTCGATTTCGATTTAAAATCGAAATCATGACACCCCTACTAGCTTCCGTGCCTCTTCAAACGGGTGCGCGCATTTGGGCTGCTCCTGTATCAGCAGAGGTGGTATCCATGGTAGCGAGGGAGAGTGACAGTCGCCCCAGCCAATCATGTCTTTCGTCCCGAATGGAATAATGAGCTGTGTTTATTACAGTCCTGAGAGGACTACAGACACTCGATTTTTTAAATTTATTTTCCAGAGTACTTACATTTTAATTTTGCATTGATATATTAAGACAGCTTTCCGGGTGCTGGATTACTCCCTTGGTCGCTTGATCAAGATCCGCTCGCGCTGCATTGGTCCAAACTGTGGCTACAATGTTTTAAAAATAATAACCAGAAGATTAATGTACCTCATTCATGGAAAGTTCCAGGGATGTATAATTTAATTTATAAAATAAGGTCAAAAAGTTCATAATATTTTACATATTTTTTTACATCACTTTTGTCATTTCACTTCATATTTCATGTACTGAAATTGAAATTTTATGTTTTTCTTTCATTACAGACCTGATGGAAGTGAACGAGGTGAGTGAAGAACTGAGTAAGTGGAGGAGGAACATCATGTCAAACCAGGAACATCAGGAAAAAATCGCTCGAAGACTAAGAAGATATTTTTAAAGAAAAGAGACAAGAAATCATTCTCCTGCACTCAGTTTGGAAAGAGTTTCACAACCAAAGGAAGTCTTGAGCATCACGTTAGGATCCACACTGGAGAAAAGCCCTTCAAATGTGATCAGTGCGGGAAGAGCTTCAAATATAAAGAAAATCTTGAGTCTCACATGAGAGTTCATTCTGGAGAAAAGCCATACGCATGTGATCAGTGTGAAAATAGTTTCTCAAGCAAAGGAAACCTTAAGAGGCACATGAGAACCCACACTGGAGAGAAGCCGTTCACATGTGATCAGTGTGGGAAGAGTTTCTCACAAAAAACAAACCTTATGTTGCACATGAATATCCACACTGGAGAGAAGCCGTACGCATGTGATCAGTGTGGGATGAGTTTCAGTCAATCAGCATACCTTAAAGGACACATGAGGGTCCACACAGGAGAGAAGCCGTTTATGTGTGAACAGTGTGGAAAGAGTTTCCCACACAAACATAGTCTTGTACGTCACAATAGAGTTCATACTGGAGAGAAGCCGTTCTCATGTGATCAGTGCAGCAAATCATTTCTTAGTGCAGGAGCCCTGAAGACACACCTAACAGTTCATACGAAGGAGAAGCCACATTCATGTTCTGTGTGTGGAAAGAGTTTTTCACTGCTGCAATATTTAAAAATACATCAGAAAACTCATACTGGTGTGAGAGCTCACATGTGCTTTGAGTGTGAGAAGACTTTTACTACAGCAACCTGTTTAAAAGTGCACCAGATTATTCACACTGGAGAAAAAACTTACAAATGTTCACACTGCGACAAGAGATTCAGTCTTTCAGCAAATCTGAAAATACATGAGAGGATCCACACTGGAGAAAAACCTTACAAGTGTTCACACTGTGACAAGAGATGTCGTGATTCAGCAAATCTGAAAAAACATGAGAGGATCCACACTGGAGAAAAACCTTACAAATGTTCACACTGCGACAAGAGATTCAGTCAGTCAACAAATCTGAAAATACATGAGAGGATCCACAGCAGAGAGAAGCGCCACACGTGTGATCAGTGCGGGAAGAGTTTTGCTTTTAAAAGTGACCTGAAGCGACACCTGAAGACCCATGCAGTGGAGAAACCACATAAACGCAGTCTGAGATCACGGTAAGTAGTTCATCTTTATGTGCTGAGCAACCAAGTCACTTCTAAGTTAGTTTCTTAACAGCCACGATGAGCGACAGGACATTTTTACACTAACACGAATGTTCGGCACAAAATTCACATAAGATTTGTCTAGTCAGACCAATGCAAAAAAATGGCAGTAAATGCACATTCAATCTCTGACAGTAGGTGGTGCTCATGGTAAAGTGGAAAAACAACAGCGCTACACAACTTTGCCTGCTACAGACTGTGCAATTTTGGCAATTCTCTAAGATCATTACAGATCACACTGTACGACATGGATCTTATAAACTCGGGTACGACATGAGCACATTTCATACACTATGGAAATTCAAAGTGCTTAACATAGAAATATGAAAGCGCATTTATATTTTGCAGAAGGATACAATGCAGAAAAGCAGAGCGCATGTGGTGGAAGAAAAAACTTCCATTATCTTCCGTAATCCATTATAACATTTAAAAAGACAGCATCCATGCTTTCAATGTGGAACTAGGCAAAGCTAAACAGACTTTCTTCAAGTATATTGCAAACAGAAACATAAATGACACACGTACTATTTTTGTTACTGTAGAGATACTGACAAACCCCCCAAGCCAAATTCCCATTGAAATGCTCTCAGACAGCAAGTGCAGTGAGTTTGCTTCCTCCTCCTCTGAGAAAATCAATAATATCAGAAAGGTAATCAGCATATCATTGTGTGGCACTGAGGTAAGACAGATCAGGCCACATCCAAAAGTTACTTTGTCTGATTTAGAAGAAATGAGTGGTATATTTTTTTGGAAGAAACAGTACAGCACCTTAAAACAGCAACCTGCGCCCTCAGCACAATCCCCACTTCATTTTGCAAAAGTGTGTTAAACTGCTTAGAAGCAGATCTAGAAGTGGTACATTCCTCACTTGGACTTTTTCAAAGTCCCTTAAAACTGCAGTTGTTAAGCCCCTCCTGAAAAAGAGCAATCTGGATAGCAATATATTGAGCAATGACAGACCGATCTCAAATCTTCCTTTCATAGGCAAGATCATTGGAAAAGTTCTTAAGCTTGAATGGATACTTTGACATTTTTACATTTATTCATTTTTCATTTAGCTGACGCTTTTATCCAAAGCGACTTACAATTGCTATATATGTCAGAGGTCGCACAGTGGATTCGAACGTGGGTCTCTCACACCAAAGGCATGTGTCTTATCCACTGCGCCATCACCACCACCATTTTCAGTCTGGTTTCCGAAAACTTGGTGGGGCTTTCTGGGATAGTCCTAAAATTGTCCAGGTCATACTTAGTAGGGAGAGGTTATTATGTGAGTGTAGGAGACCATAAGTCTGAGTGGACATCCATGACATGCGGAGTCGCTCAAGGCTCAATTCTTGTGCCACTCCTGTTCAACCTGTATATGCTCCCAATGAGCCAAATAATGAGAAAGAACCGAATCTCTTACCACAGCTATGCAGACGACACACAGCTCTACTTAGCCCTATCGCCTAACGACTACAGCCCCATTGACTCCCTGTGCCAATGCATTGATGAAGTAAACAGTTGGATGTGCCAAAACTTTCTTCAGTTAAACAAAGACAAAACTGAAGTCATTGCGTTTGGAAACCAAGATGAAGTTCTCAAGGTGAACGCATACCTTCACTCTATGGGTCAAACAACTAAACATCAAGTCAGGAATCTTGGTGTGTCTCTAGAGTCAGACCTTAGTTTCAGTAGTCATGTCAAAGCAATAAATAAATCGGCATACTATCATATAAAAAATATTGCAAGAATTAGATGCTTTGTTTCCAGACAAAGGATTCTTTGTTTCTCACATTAGGATCACATCAGCTAGAAATACCAAGGGTTCACTCTAAGCATGGAGAGTCTGCTTTTAGCTACTATGCCAGCCGCAGCTGGAACCAGCTTCCAGAAGAGATGTTCCCTTTCAGTCGATAACGTCGGACGAAGTCGACGGTCGACTGAATGGGGATCGCGTCAGAGAGCCTATGTTCTTCGAGTACTATTGAACGAGCCAATATAATCGCCGTGCATGATTCGCATCACACACTCCGCCCCCGTGCGCGGGTATAAATACGGAAGTGGATGCACTCACTAGTTGCCTTTCGCTTCGGAGCCGTTCGTATTGATGTCTCTGAAGAGTGCTGTTGATTTCAACGAGCGAGTGTGTCGGTGTTATTTTGGAAAGACTCTACCGGTGCTGGTGATTTCTACAGTGCAGTGTAGCGGTGGTCGCGAGCTTTGAGCTCTCAACTGCTGTTTTAACAGCAAAAGAAGGTATTTGTGTTTGTGTGTTTGACGGCTGGTTCAGGGCGAAAAAGTGAGTGCTTCACTGTTTTTCAGTTCTCTGAATTCAGTGTTGCCGCGGTCATTTCTGTGTGCTCCGGCACTGGTGATGGGTCCCATTTCTGAAAGAGCAACACGGGTGCGTTTGCGTCTTAAAAAAAAAAAAAAAAGATGTCATTTCACCTGTGCGTTTCTGGATGCGGTCGCTCCCTTTTCCTCTCTGACGGTCACAATTGTTGCATCACGTGTTTGAGCTATATATTTATATACGTTAGGGCTGGATGATTAATCAAAGTAATCAAAACCGAAATTCAGAGCCTAAAACCGACGTAATTTTACCATGTTGGTTATTTCGGTTTTTTAATCCTATTAATATTTCCGCCCACTGTGTGTTAATTTACTTTCCCCTTTAAAACGTATTACCGCGCGTGTAGTCACATGACTCCGCCCTGTCCAGTCTGCGACATTGAAGTCCCTATTACACAGCGCGTTGATCCCGGGAAATTATCGGGAAATTGCCTTCTGTGTGAACGCAAACACGACCCGGGATTGGTGCCGGGATGGGGCTCTGCTCTAGTAACATTGCCGTGTTCTGTTCTGTAACGCATGCTGTGTGAACAAAAGCTGTAATCAATGCCGCGTCGTAATGATGACGCTGGAGCCGGGATCGTTTGCCAGCGTTTATGATCCGAATCAGAGAAAAAAATGCACAAGCGTGGTTTCTCGAGAGAGAGAAATCGCAGCTCATAAGCAAACTGTAGACACTGCTGACATTACGTGTGCATGGCTCAAAAAGTGAGAGAGAGGCTGACAAACGCCCAGCAACAAGTGCCTCCACAAAGCAGGTGTCTAACACAAGCATTTACAAATGCTATACAATATGAAAATGATTAGTTCTCTTACGAGAGGTTCTCTCGTATTGCGTAAGCTAGCTTACGCTACGGGAAAGATTCCATCTTTCTGAGAAATTGAAGCCAAAAATTATCCTATAATTTTGTATCCATTGTCAACGCAGTTCAGCTGCAGCAGACCATGAGAAGGCTAGCTAGCCGCTCATTGGTTCGCTCACGGAGAACTGCTTAAGCCTATGAGGGAGCGCGGATGAACCCGCGACCAATGAGAGTCTGACTCGCTCTCATTACGTCACCGCCCCCGAAGCGGGCGTGGACGAGGCTATAAATACCCCGAATAGGCTGAATAAATCTGATTTTTTCATCCTTCAGCGACGCACCTGCATCTGCTGATCCTGAGAGAGAAGCCGCCGTCGTCGAAAAGGCACCTTCTAGCGAGCGTTTGGGAGACTGAGGAAGCCGGCCGTCTTCGCCACCTTCAGCCGTCCTGTGAGCTAGCGCCATCCGACGGATTGTATCCTTTATACAAAATGCTTCCTATTTATTGTTGTATCTAAAAGAGCGAGGGTCTTTTTCAAGATGTCTCGTAAATTTTCTGGCGGCTTTTGCCGCGCTCCCCTCGAGGCTGGGGACCGCCACCTCTTCTGCGCTCTCTGCCTCGGATTGGAGCACGCCGATCTCGCCCCCGCTGTGGCGGCTGCGAGCTCTGCGAAACTATGCCATTGTTGACCCCGCGGGCTCGACTTCGGCCACTAAGATGCTTCCGTGCCGCCTCTGACTTCGCCGCGGAGAAAGAAACGCCGCTCTCAGAGGCCGCCGGACCCCCAGCCGGAAGCGTTCATCCCGCCGGAGCCTCTCGCTCCCGCTCTCCATCTCCGCCGCTTCCGGACATACAGCTGCCGCCGAGTGGCCGCTCTGTTGCCTCCGTTGACGCCGCGGACACCAAGGAGACATGTTCGCTTCTCGCTTCAGACGGTGAGGATTGGTCCGATTCTCACGCCTCCTCGGCCCGAGAATCAACCGGGACCCGCGCAGCTACTTCCACCAGCGCTCGACTCCCGCCGCTAAACGGGCTGCGCCCTTTCTGCCTGATCTGCACGCAGAACTCACAAAGTCCTGGAACGCCCCGCTCTCTGCTAGAACTCGCTCTGACTCTTCCACCCCGCGTCGCGTTGTGGACGGAGCCGCAGAGAAGGGCTTTATCTCCATTTTCCCTGTAGAGGACCTGGTCGCCGCACGTCTATGCCGCCCTCCGCGAGATGGCGCTCATCACCTGTGCTACCCGCTAAAGCCTGCAGTCCGACTTCAAGCTTTCAGCCGCCGGCCAAGCAGCTTCTGCACCCCATGTCTACTACAGAGTGAGGTACTTCGTGAATGGGACGAGAGCGGGGGAAAAAATCCCCCTTCAGTCGCGGATTGAGGATTTCCTGCGAATTTTGTTCTGCCTCGTCGCGCTAGCTCCTCTGCAGGCCGCTCACGTGACCAGCCTCCTGCACGAGCCCCACCCTAGCGCCTAGCTAAACACAGTCAGACTTCTCTGCGACACCAGGGCGGCCGCCCTCGCTCGCTCTGACAGCCGCCACAGACCGCCGCCTCCCCGGGGGCCTCGGCAGAGGATCGCGCTGAAAACTGATTACTCGAAGTCTGCCTAGCGTGGTTGAGAAAAAGACGGCGCTCTCCCGCCGCGGCCGGATCGCCGTCAAAGTTTCGCCCTCTGTTAGTCCCCGCTCACGCGGCTACTACAGCAGTGTACCCCGCCATTACCAAGCCGGTATCCCTTCCCGCTTGCATGAGCACAAACGCCGTGTTTACGGCGTCCCAGAGAAATCTCAAAAAGAGCGTAAAGGCCTCTTGTGTAGAAAATGTGCCCACAACACTGTGTTCACTCATACACAAAACGCCGTGTTTACGGCGTCCCAGAGAAATCTCAAAAAGAGCGTAAAAGCCTCTTGTGTAGAAAATGTGCCCACAACACTGTGTTCACTCATACACAAAACGCCGTGTTTACGGCGTCCCAGAGAAATCTCAAAAGAGAGTAAAAGCCTCTTGTGTAAAAAATGTGCCCACAACACTGTGTTCACTCATACACAAAGACACTCCTGTTCCCGTGTCTCACACAGGGTCCACTCTCATAAAGCGGTCCCAACCCGCTCGAGTTTCAGAGTACATAAGCGCGCCCACGAACCCGTGCGCGCGTCCCACCTCTGTTACACGGTCCATAAACTTGTGTAGAGAATGTGCCCACAACACTGTGTTCACTCATACACAAAGACACTCCAGTTCCCCTGTCTCACACAGAGTCCACTCTCATAAAGCGGGCCAAGCCCGCTCGAGTCTCAGAGTGTATAAGCGCGCCCACAAGCCCTGTGCGCGTCTTACTTCTGTTCACTCTGTTACAGGGCCCATAAACTCCCCTCCGAGTGTACGTCCCGCTGTTGTAAACACTATCAGCGCGCTCACGCAGCCCGCGAAGTGCAGCGACGGGGACCATGTAGCCATTCACCCCCTAGCGTCACGCTTCAAAGCGTGGGAAGCAGTGGGTGTTAAACACAATAAAGCTAGGCTATCGCTTACAGTTTTGCCGCCGCCCTCCTCGCTTCCGAGCGCGGCTAGAAACTACTGTGAACCCAGAAGCAGTGACGCGCTGCTCCGTTCAGAGATAGCAATTCTGTTGTGCAAAAAGGCTATAGAGAGGGTGCCTCTGGCTATGAGCGAGTCGGGGTTTTACGGCCGTTATTTTCTTGTCCCCAAGAAAGACGGCGGTCTCAGACCAATATTAGACCTCAGATCGCTGAACAAAGTTCTCATGAAGAGACCGTTCAAAATGCTCACTATCAGAAAACTCCTCGCGCACGTGCGCCAGGGGGACTGGTTCATATCACTAGATCTGAAAGATGCATACTTTCAGATCCAGATAAATCCCCTTCACAGGCCATTCTTACGTTTCGCCTCGAAGGCCAGGTTTATCAATACACCGCCCTACCGTTCGGCCTATCCCTAGCACCCCGTACGTTCACGAAGTGCATGGATACGGCGCTCGCCCCCCTGCGGAGTCAGGGGCTGCGAATACTGAACTACTTGGACGACTGGCGGATTTTGGCACAATCTCAGAGAGAGTTACTGTCTCATCGTACAGTTCTCCTCGACCATCTGAAAGTTTTGGGCCTCTCTGTCAACTGGACAAAGAGCGTACTACAACCCAGTCAGACTATCTCCTTCTTGGGTATAGAGCTGGACTCGGTCACGATGACGGCGCATCTGTCAACGCAGCGCGCGCACCGTGTGCAGCGTTTCGCCGCATCTTTTCAGATGAACAGACTCACGCCTTTGAAAACATTTCAGAGAGCGTTGGGCTGTATGGCCTCAGCCTCCGCGGTGCTCCAGCTGGGGTTACTGCGCATGCGCCCGCTTCAGCTTTGGTTGAGGAGCCGTGTGTCTCACCGAGCGTGGACCACGGGCCACCAGCTGATAAAAGTAACGCAGACCTGTATCACAGCTCTGCAGCCATGGTCAGTGGTAGAATAGTTTCAGCGGGGCGTTTCCATGGGGACAGTTTCACGCCGAAAAGTCATCTCGACAGACGCCTCCAACACGGGTTGGGGAGCGGTCTGCGAGGGCTCACCGGCCTTCGGCCCCGGTCAGCTCAAGAGAGCCTCCTACACATAAACTGTTTGGAGAGGTTGGCGGTCGAGAACGCGCTCATGCGCTTTCTCCCGCGCATTCAGGGCCACCACGTGCTGATTCGTTCGGACAATATAGCCGTGGTCTCTTATATAAACCGTCAGGGCGGAGTCAGATCCAGGAATCTTTTCCAGCTGACAGAACGCATCTTAGTTTGGTCTCAGTGTCACCTGCTCCCGCTCAGGGCGACGCACGTGCCGGGACATCTGAACGACGGTCCAGACAGCCTGTCCAGGAACCCCATTCCCCCCGGGGAACTGTCCCTGCATCCTCTTACAGTCCAGAAACTGTGGCGTCTATTCGGCAGAGCAGAGGTGGACCTCTTTGCCTCGGCGGAGAACACCCACTGCCCAATATTTTTCTCAAGGAGCGAGGACGCGCTAGCCCAAACCTGGCCCAGCCACCCGCTTTATGCCTTCCCTCCGGTCTCTCTGTTACCACAGGTGCTTCAGAGAATCAGAGAAGCGCAGCACTCGGTGCTCCTCATAGCCCCGCACTGGGAGGGTCAGACTTGGTTTCCGGAGCTCACGCAGCTGTCACAGACAGCGCCGTGGCCCATTCCAGTCAGAGCAGATCTCCTCTCCCAAGCTCGCGGCTCGATCTGGCATCCCCACCCAGAGCGCTGGGCGCTTCACGCGTGGGTGATCAACAACTACCGTTGCTTTGCCAGAGGGAGTGTTAAACACGATCATACAGGCTAGAGCGGCTTCTACCAGAAGGCTCTATGCGTCAAAATGGTCTGTGTTCTCGAAGTGGTGCACAGATAGGGGTCTGGACCCGCGGTTATGCGAGGTTCCCTCCTTACTAAATTTTCTCCAAGAGATGCTGGACAAGGGCAGATCCCCGTCCACTCTTAAGGTATATGTGGCAGCCGTCGCGGCGTTTGCTGAACCCCGACGCGGCCAGTCACTGGGCAAAGACGGGCTGGTAGTCCGCTTCCTCAGGGGAGCTAGAAGGATGAATCCCCCGCGCCCCCCTTCGGTGCCGATTTGGGACCTTTCCATAGTTCTTGATGCTATGAAAGCTCCCCCATTCGAACCGCTAAGCACCGTGGACCTAAAGTACCTGTCGCTAAAGACCGTTTTTTTACTCGCGCTCGCGTCAGTAAAACGGGTGGGAGACCTGCACGCGCTGTCGACCAGCGCGTCCTGTCTTGAGTTTGGACCTAATGACTCATTAGTCGTTCTCAAACCTAGGCATGGCTATGTTCCCAAGGCGATTGGCACCCCGTTCAGGGCACAAGTTATATCCCTATCGGCTCTGCCTGCTTCCGATAGCGAATCAGATTCTAATCTCCTATGCCCGGTCAGGGCTCTGAGATTATATGTCACTCGCACAGCTCCGATCAGACGATCCGAGCAGCTTTTTGTTTCGTTCGGCGGGCGCACCAGGGGTTGGCCGCCTCGAAACAGTCCCTATCCAGATGGATTGTTGATGCCATTGCAGCAGCATACGCATCGAAAGACCTGCCATGCCCTTTGGGCATCAGGGCTCATTCCACTAGAGGCATGGCCTCATCGTGGGCATGGTCCAGTGGGATTCCCATTCACGACATTTGCGTGGCAGCGGGATGGGCTTTCCCCTCCACCTTTGTCAGATTTTACAATCTGGAAGTACCCGCCTTGCAGGCTAAACTACTAGCAGTCTAGTATGTTTCAGCTCTTCTGGTTGAGCTGCACTATAGGGGGTTAATTCACACAGACCGAGTTCGCTCTGTCCCTCTCTTTTATGTGCTTATGTACTACACAATAATCCGGCCCGCTCCGCTGGCCGTTTGTCACAGATACATATATTCATTCCCACTTTCGGTGTTCCCCGGGATGCCCCGCGGGACTAATAGTGGATGCTTAGCACGCACGGCGTTGACCATGGGTTCCCGTAGCGTAAGCTAGCTTACGCAATACGAGAGAACCTCTCGTAAGAGAACGAATCGGTTACCTAACGTAACCTCGGTTCTCTCTAGATGAGGGAACGAGTATTGCGTTCCTGGCCGTGCTTGTGCTACTGGCGATGTTCGCTTCAGAATTGAAAAAACCAGATTTATTCAGCCTATTCGGGGTATTTATAGCCTCGTCCACGCCCGCTTCGGGGGCGGTGACGTAATGAGAGCGAGTCAGACTCTCATTGGTCGCGGGTTCATCCGCGCTCCCTCATAGGCTTAAGCAGTTCTCCGTGAGCGAACCAATGAGCGGCTAGCTAGCCTTCTCATGGTCTGCTGCAGCTGAACTGCGTTGACAATGGATACAAAATTATAGGATAATTTTTGGCTTCAATTTCTCAGAAAGATGGAATCTTTCCCGTAGCGTAAGCTAGCTTACGCAATACTCGTTCCCTCATCTAGAGAGAACCGAGGTTACGTTAGGTAACCGATTCGTTTTTTAGTTTTATACAAGTTATATTTTACTTTTAAGATGGCAATATGTACAATAATTTATTTTGTTTATAAAAAGAACTTTTTAAAAGTTCTTTGTTCTACATTTTTTTAGGAAACTTTCTTTTTACACTAAAACAAATTATTTTTTTATTAGACACTTTTATTTCTAGCATTGTATGCTTTGTTTAATTCAATTGTTTGAAATGTTTAATGAATAAGCATTAATAGCTATCTGTGTGTTTCCTTATTTTAGAATCACAAAGATAGGATTATGCACTCTTTCATTAGATAAAATAAACGTGAATATATTTACAGTATAAGCCTATAGTATAAGTATAAGTGACATATGAGATTTTTTTTTTTAAATAATCGTTCAATAATCGTAATCGAGGTAACTTGTCCGATTAATCGCGATTATGATTTTAGCCAAAATCGTCCAGCCCTAATATACGTATAAATATATTTATATGTTCAGCATGCTGAGGCAGCTTTTGTGGATGGCTCATGTTCTCATTGCGGGAATATGACTGTCGCGGTGTTGAGATTGAGACTCTCCTTCGTTCGCGAAGCGCAAGTCCCCATTACCATGCCCCACCCCCGGGTGCTGTGTGGGATGGGTAATCGGAGGATTGTGATGGATGTCTCGCCCGGTAACCATTCCCTGTGGGCTCCTCAACAAAATTCTCAAGAATACACAGTATGGTGTATTTTTACTTGGTTTACTCCTTGTTGCACCTGGTGAGTTCTCGGTTTACTCCTTGTTGCAGTTGGTGAGTTCTCTTCTTGTCAGTCTCTCCTGGCTGGCTCACCAAATTGTTAGATTTTGGTCTATTTGGCACAGCAGTGGTTTGGGTGGCTCGCCAATGTATTAGATTTCTCCAATACATAAAATAAGTAAGCTTGACCAGTTCTTGTTGGGAGAAGAATTTATTGAAGGTTTGTAGTGTAGCAGTCCTTCAGCAGCGATGTTAGTATGTCACCCTTCAACAAATCTTAACCCAATGTTCTGTCTGTGAGACAGAACTTTATACATGAAGACTATGGGCTACAAATAGAAACCTGTTAGGACCTCCCACAGGAGATTGATCTAATTTGCTAATCCAATCTGAGCAATGCTGATTGTTATTATTCATTCACACTAATCAGTTTCTAAAGGCCATTCATCTGTATGGGCCATTTGGCTCACACCTTTGCAGACACAGAAAGAGTTGATTAAATCTGTGGCACAATAACAATGTAAATCCATCTGACTAAAGTTAACTGAAAATACACATAATCTTTTACTAGGCTCTGGCTCTGAAACAGCACTCAAACTGCCTTGGTGGAAAAGGGGCATCACTGTATGATGTAGCACCACGGTTCAGGAGTAACGACCACATAAATTGTCAGGATTGGTCATCTTTTGCCTGATACGGTCCAAAATCCTACAATATGCACCGGGCATTAGGGAGAAGCACGTACATCAAACAGTATTTTCAAGTCTTCAAACTATGCTATAGTGCTTCTAAAGAATAAAGAGCAAGAGGGATGCTTCCAGATTATTTCTCCTTAGGTTTTTAAACCCTATGCAATGGTTTGGCGTAAAGTGTGCAATGACAAATTTTTCATCTCTAGAATAGCACACGCTCTGGCGATTTAACCTTGCCAAGCACGTTGAATTTGTTTTGCAGTAATCAGTTGTTCCACAAGGTGGCAGCACTGTCTCTGGCTGTTTCACAGTAGAACATGATACTACAACAAAATACCAGAGACTGCAACAACAATAGATGCCGGATTGATAAGTGCATGTGTGAGGGGGTTATGAGACGCAACTTTAGTTTAAAAGAGTGCAAATACTTTTTTATCGCTCCTATCTTCTGGAGAGAAATAGCTCTCACACTTGACAAAGATAAATGAACTGTTTAACCCTTGGGGGTCTGAGCTGTTTTGGGGCTCTTTCGGTGTTTTGATATGCCCTGACATTTGTGCTTATTTCAGCTACTTAAAACATACCATTTGCCAACATATAAATTTGCTGTATTCAGCACAAACTCTACTACAATAATATGTGAGCAAAATGGATGTACACAGTGCCGATCCTGACCTCCCTGGGGCCCTAAGCAAAATTCTGCTAAGGGGCCCTCTACCTGACCCGTGACGCCGTGAGATATGTAAACCATTTGCAATTGCCACAGTCACACCTGACACTTCAGTGCTCCCAATACAATCCTCCCTCCTTTAAACAAAACAGTCAAAGAATAAGTACAACAATATAGAACAGAATGATATTTACTGAATAGAGTATTTTCTATAGAATATTAAGATAACAAGTGAATTGTGATGCAGATATCAATAATCCCTGTGAGTGAATGACATCATTGATATCAAGAATTAACTTTTGTACAAGTGAACATGTAATTCCTGATATCAAAAATAGACATTGGTAGATAAAAATGTAACTAAGGGGCGCTACCAGTAAAAATAATCAAGAATTCACATTGCAAATAGTAAAAAAAAATGAATTATTGATATCAAACATGCATAAACTGTGAATGAATAAAAGCTAAAATGGCTTGCCATAGCATGTTAAAGTTTTTTTTATTATGCATGTTGAAGCAATTCTTGATTTATGGTTATTATTTACTGAGGGATGTGCATCCATATTGACCAGTATGTCCAGCTAATCAACATTTTAAATTCAATATAGCCTATAAATCAAAGTCAATCAATGTCAAATTGTCAAT
Source organism: Chrosomus eos (assembly GCA_036326025.1). Classification (NCBI taxonomy): domain Eukaryota; kingdom Metazoa; phylum Chordata; class Actinopteri; order Cypriniformes; family Leuciscidae; genus Chrosomus; species Chrosomus eos. Next base: position 3,362,835 of record CM070821.1, read on the forward strand.
ACATTGCTTTTCATCTTGCATAATTAGTGCAGTTGTTTAGAGTTTTTACTACACATTAACTGAAACTATAATCAGTGTATTGTTTTAAAAGTGTGTATAATGTGTACTTTGATGAGGAGTGCCATCATTCACGCCCATATATTGTACAGTATGTCTGGTCTCCACATATATTTCTGCTTGAAAAATGCGCGTTTCATTTCGTGCACGCGCAGTCGCGCATATGAACGCATGATAACACATGCAACGCGGTTATCTTTTCCGAGCCGTTGCACTTTAAAAAACACAATAGAAATGCACATTAACTTTACTTTGCTGACATCAAACTTGTGAACACAAGTTTAGAACACAAGTTTACCTGATTGTTGTTCCCGCAATTCACTCTCTTTTTTTCTCTCTCTCTTTTTGTGACCTGAAGGATAGTTTCGCTTAATTTTGTCATTGATGTTGTAAACATTAATTGACGCGCTATGACACGAGGGGGAGGCGGGGCCTTGAGTAAACTGCGGGGCCCTACGCATCTTGCGTAGTGAGCGTATAGGGCGGATCGGCTCTGGATGTACATGTTTGCATTTTATAGAAAAATAATAATATGCGTGGTTAGTACGTTTTGGGGAAAAAAAATTCACCGCAATAAGGCCATTTAACACATACTGAATAGTTGTAAACAATACTTTTGAGTTACTATTCTTGTAGGCTAGAATTTTTACTTCAAAATGAAGTGAAAATCATTCTGACCACTCTTTCAGAAAGATCAATATAACGATTTGAATTTCTTACATCAGTTTTTGGGTCATTACTGCTGTATGCGTGGGAGTGTTAATGCCCATGAATATTAATGCGATTTACACCTGGGAAGACTAAAGACACTCCCCCAATGTGCTAATGCCCCATCAAGGTGCTGTGAGGCAGCCTGAACTACAGTAAGAATGATTCACTGATGAATAAAAAGTTAAAAAGAACAGCATTTATTCAAAATAGAAATCTTTCCTAAGAACATAAAGACTTAAAGTCATTCATATCACTTAACACATCCTTTCAACAAAAAAAAAAAAAAAGTCCAAACTTGTTTTTTTTTATATATATATATATATATATATATATATATTTATATATTTATATATAAAATAAATAAATATATAATATATATATATATATATATATATATATATATATATATATATATATATATATATATATATATATATATATTATATATATATATATTGCTTATATAGTGGTTATATAAATTTAAAAAAAGTGCATTCAAAGAATCCTAAAAAAAACTATCACAGGTTAAAAAAAATTAAGCAGGACAGCTGTTTACAACATTGATTTAAAAAAAAAAAAGTATATCAGAATGATTTCTGAAGACTGATGGTGACGATGTAAACACAACAAAACAAAAGCAAAAAACTCTTAGCACATTATCCAAAGTAAACTGATGGACAATTATGATTATAGATGCACAATGTATTTGTTGATGGACAGAGAAACATCTATTGATGGGTAGACCGCGTAACCGCGAGTATCTGTTTATGGCCCATATAGACCGCCCGCATTTACTGATACACACAATGAACGGCTGTACCTAATACAAATAAAACATCTCCAGTTAACTAGCAGAGCATTCATTTAGTCCGCTCTTAAATAAGAGATCTAGAGCTAAAATGTTTTGTTTTTGAACTCAAGCTGAGCGCTCGTGTCCTGCTATCAGTGTCATGGATACAGTCTCTTGTGGCGACGCGCGCGCAGTCTTCACTCGCTCTTAGGACGTGCTCTTCAATCTATTGCCATTGCGGACACTATTCATTCCGGTGAAATCACAAAATAAAATGCACACAAACGGGTGTCCTATATACGTGTGTGCTTGATTTAGACTGTAACCACTGATGAACATATTCGGTTTTAATGAGAGAAAAAAATATGCCGGGGGCAGATTCGAACCCGTAACCTCTGACACGCTTGGCAATAGATCTAACCACTAGACCACAGAAGAACTGAAACAAAACTCGCAGATCCATATATTTCACTAAATCATTATAACCTAAGCAGTTATTTAAAAAGTTTACACGAGCGTATAGGCCTGCTACATGCATGTTGTGTTGAGGTAATTGACCGTTCGCAGGCCCCTCCCCCAAAACGGCCATTGTCCAATCACACATCATAGCAACCGTTACTATGTGAGCAGGTCCGTCAAACATTGACTCCAAGCAAGATGGTGAAGCGGTGCGCCCACAGCGTTTGTAAATCGGACACTAGATACCCCGAGATATTGTCTGGAGGTGTTGTGTTCTTTCCATTCCCAAAGCCGAAAACACAACATGAGCGGTGCTTACAATGGATAAAAACAGTGTAGACGGCCCCACTCCCAGTTAAATGTGTCGAACATGGTTAACTCGCGTGCAGCGTGCGTGAGACTGAGACACTGAGAATAATCAAAGAAACATGGAGAAAGCAGATCAAGAGGATCCACAAACGAAGTACGTTTTCTAAAGGGTTGTTGTTAACATGATATTTTCCGGGGGAAATGAGCAGCAGTCACTAGCAGTGCAGCGCCCGTAGACTACAGTTTAGAGGAGTGCAACGGGGAAAGCATGAAGCTTACTTGACAAGATCAGTTCATATATCAATATCGTAATGAATAAAAATAACCTTAAATAATGAATGGTTATCTGCATCTTTCCATCTCTTATGTAGGCTATAGTTACTTTTTAAACACGAAAATCGCATTCAGCATGACACGCAAGCGGTTGTTAAAGCGAATGTATAATCCTGTATCTGAGGCAAAATTACTAAATATGCAGCGCGAGTTAAATATTTCTAACTCCAAACAATTGTCCACTGAACCAGCTTATAAAATCTTCTTCAAGGCTGTGCTGGTTGCATTTGAGGTACAGGTCATGGGGTTTCTCAGATTTCGCTTGAGACCGGTATAAGCATCAGCCTCGATAGTAGTCGTGTCTCCATTGCGTATTTTTATATTTTGAATATATTCCTCCACTGCATACTGTAACCCCTTGTGCCTCGATCTGGAGGATATCGCAGAGGTATTGCTCCAAAAAAGGTCACTGACACGCACGGGTATACCCCTCTTTATCTGTGGCGCTGGTCGTGTTTGACCATTTGTTTGACGGGCGTAGTAACAATAACTAGGGGGCGTGACTTTTGCGAACGGTCAATTACAGACATATAGTCTGAAAATGCATTTGAGCTCTATGATCAGAAAAGGAATTATAAAAAACTAAACAACTTACTGAGAACTTGAATCCTCTGGGTCAATTCGTTCTTCAAAATGGAACGTTCGTCGTCTGAGTTTCAAATTCCACTGAGAAAAAGGTGAATTATTCCCATTTGTCCATAATCCTCTGAAGGAGTAACGTTAGCGTGCTTCCATCCCTAAAACGCGATGAACTATCTGTGAATCTCTGATGAAGAATCTGTGTTTGGCATTGATCGGGGGGCGTGCCGCGTGTGATGCATAGATTTACCATGTCAAAAGCGCTGGGGGTGTGGCCGGCTCACCTAATTACTATAATGAAGGGAGAGCGAAAAAACTGTAACTCTCCTTTGTTTCAAACGGATTACATAACGGTGTAACGGATAAGTGTACATAAGTGTAACGGATTATACACTTTGTATACTGAATATCATTCTAATAATTCTCATCTGAGTGAGTATTAATTGTAATTGTAATTATTGTAATAATACCACATCAGAGTAAATAAATCAGGCATCTGTTGATGGGGAAAACGAAGTGTGTTTTATGTGAAGCATTTTAATGTTGAGGACATTTCCTGCAGCAGCTCACCATGTGACCTCCATTATTTTCAGATGTGTTTTCTCCATAGAAATGGATTTTTCACTATTGTAAATGGACACCATTGGTAGATACTTTTTTGGTTGTTGATTATTTTAAGATGTGTGTTGCTGACTGTGGCTTTGACAAAATCTGATGATTCAGGGTTTTTAAAACTTTATATATATATATATATATATATATATATATATATATATATATATATATTTGAACATTTAGAAAAATGTGTTATCACACCATGTCTGTTGGAAATAACACTTGTTTGTTTTTGGCAGAACAACCAGAAAGCATCTGGAGGGAAAGGACAGAGAAGTGGAGGTGGAGGAGGAACATCATGTCAAACTTGGAAAAAAATATTTTAGTCACTCAAAGACCAAAAATACATTTTTAAAGAAAAGAGACAAGAAATCATTCTCCTGCACTCAGTGTGGAAAGAGTTTCACAATCAAAGGAAGTCTTGAGCGTCACGTTAGGATCCACACTGGAGAAAAGCCCTTCAAATGTGATCAGTGCGGGAAGAGCTTCACACACAAAGAAAGGCTTGAGTCTCACATGAGAGTTCATTCTGGAGAAAAGCCGTACGCATGTGATCAGTGTGAAAATAGTTTCTCAAGAAAAGGAAACCTTAAGTGTCACATGAGAACCCACACTGGAGAGAAGCCGTTCACATGTGATCAGTGTGGGAAGAGCTTCTCAAAAAAAAATAATCTTATGTTGCACGTGAATATCCACACTGGAGAAAAACCGTTCACATGTGATCAGTGTGGGATGAGTTTCAGTCAATCAGCATACCTTAAAGGACACATGAGGGTCCACACAGGAGAGAAGCCGTTTATGTGTGAACAGTGTGGAAAGAGTTTCCCACACAAACATAGTCTTGTACGTCACAATAGAGTTCATACTGGAGAGAAGCCGTTCTCATGTGATCAGTGCAGCAAATCATTTCTTAGTGCAGGAGCCCTGAAGACACACCTGACAGTTCATACGAAGGAGAAGCCACATTCATGTTCTGTGTGTGGAAAGAGTTTTTCACTGCTGCAATATTTAAAAATACATCAGAAAACTCATACTGGTGTGAGAGCTCACATGTGCTTTGAGTGTGAGAAGACTTTTACTACAGCAACCTGTTTAAAAGTGCACCAGATTATTCACACTGGAGAAAAACCTTACAAATGTTCACACTGCGACAAGAGATTCAGTCTTTCAGCAAATCTGAAAATACATGAGAGGATCCACACTGGAGAAAAACCTTACAAGTGTTCACACTGTGACAAGAGATGTAGTCATTCAGCAAATCTGAAAAAACATGAGAGGATCCACACTGGAGAAAAACCTTACAAATGTTCACACTGCGACAAGAGATTCAGTCAGTCAACAAATCTGAAAATACATGAGAGGATCCACAGCAGAGAGAAGCGCCACACGTGTGATCAGTGCGGGAAGAGTTTTGCTTTTAAAAGTGACCTGAAGCGACACCTGAAGACCCATGCAGTGGAGAAACCACATAAACGCAGTCTGAGATCACGGTAAGTAGTTCATCTTTATGTGCTGAGCAACCAAGTCACTTCTAAGTTAGTTTCTTAACAGCCACGATGAGCGACGGGATATTTTTACACTAACATGAATGTTCAGCACAAAATTCACATAAGATTTGTCTAGTCAGACCAATGCAAAAAAATGGCAGTAAATGCACATTCAATCTCTGACAGTAGGTGGTGCTCATGGTAAAGTGCAAAAACAACAGCGCTGCACAACTTTGCCTGCTACAGACTGCAATTTTGGCAATTCTCTAAGATCATTACAGATCACACTGTACGACTTGGATCTAATAAACTCGGGTACGACATGAGCTGTACATGCATATTTTGCAGAAGAGATACAATGCAGAAAAGCAGAGTGCATGTAGTGGAAGAAAAAACTCGTAGTCCATTATACAGGGTTCGTACGTTTTGAAAAAACCTGGAAAAGTTATGGAATTTGAAAAATCCAAATTCCAGGCCTGGAAAGGTTTTGAAAAAATAAAAATACCCAGAAAGTTTTGGAAAAGTCATTGATTTTTTTTTTTTAATTCATTTTTAACACAGCATAATATGTGATTAATATAAAAACTGTTTAATAAAAAATATATATTTCGCGTTGTCTTAACGTCCTTATATTCGGGCGGCATAACGTTCAGTTCACTTCCGAATTGTTGCGATGTTGCCTGAGGCGAAGTCGGTGCTGACAGAAATTGAATTGAAATGCCAGGAAAGTGTCGATTTAACAATGCCTGGATTCACTTGGAAACATTAAAGACATGGCTCGAGAAGGTCCAGGACCCGAGTAAAGCGAGATGTGGACTATGTTCTAAGATAATTGACATATCTAACAGGGCTCGACATAACGCTTGACCGGGAGACAAGTGGATTTTTTTAACCAGGGACAAATAAAAGAGAATTTTACTTGCCCGACCGGACAGTAGCCTGATTAGGACATCAATAACAAACAAAAATTAAAACTGCAAGCAGCGATGGGCGGGCCCTCGCACATGTAGCGCGTCGGGGAGTGATGCAGCCGCATATTCTGTTGCATATTCTGGAGCTCTGCCAGTGCGGCTGTGAATTCACTACGCTTTTCAGACACTGCATGAAGGTGTTATACGTCACTTCCTGTTGCCAGCAGGTGGCGCTATGACTGTGGGTGAATGTGGGCATGTACATGTGTTCAGGGCGGGACTCTCATCCTACATGTAAAGTTTGGTGCAGCTGTGAGCATGTACACTGAAGTTACAACCACTTCCTGTGTCATGGCGATGAGTTGATCTTTGATGCCATGCCACGGACACACCGATTGACGAAAACTCGCAGATAGCACAACTTTTCATCGTCAATGCCTTTAGAAGGCACAGCAGAAATGTCAAGTCGATCGGACTAAATCCCTAGGAGGAGTTCGTTAAAGTACGGAGTGTGTAAATCAGCCAAAATTTAATGAAAAATTCAAAATGGCCGACTTCCTGTTGGGTTTAGGGCATCGCTCCAAGAGGCTTTTTTGTGCGTCTGGACATGGCTGATGTGCCACAGAAATTTCGTACATGTAGGTCAAACGTGCGGCGGGGGCTGCTTCGTTAAACGTCACTTCCTGTTGCCAGCAGGTGGCGCTATGACTGGGGGTGAATGTCGGCATGTACATGTGTTCAGGGCGGGACTCTTGTCAAGCGTGCAAAATTTGGTGCAGATCTGAGCATGTACAGCAAAGTTACTCCAACTTCCTGTTTCATGGCGAATCATCGATGCCACGGACACGCCCATTGACGAAAACGCGCAGATAGCACAACTTTTCATCGTCAATGCCTTTAGAATGCACAGCAGAAATTTGAAGTCGATTCGACTAAATCCCTAGGAGGAGATTGTCAAAGTACGGAGTGTGTAAATCGTCCCAAAATGGCCGCCAAATTCAAAATGGCGGACTTCCTGTCGAGTTTAGGGTATGGGTTCTTGAGGCTTTTTTGTGCGTCTTGATATGATACACGTCCCCACCAAATTTCGTGCATGTAGGTCGAACATGGACGAGGGGCTAATTTTTTCTAATTTTCTAGGTGGTGCTAGCGAGCCATTTTGCCACGCCCATCCGCGAAACCCACAAAATACAAAATTTTTCACCAGTCCTGACAGGTGTGCAAAATTTGGTGACTTTTCGAGCATGTTGCGGCCTCGAAAATGGGGCTTACTTTGCAGGAAAAAAATAATAATAATAATAATAATCCTAACAGTTTCAAGAGGGACCTCGCACGGGTGCTCGGGCCCTAATAACCAGGGAATCACTAAACAGAGAGAATGATTCTGATTTTATTAGAGGCTACATGTAAGTTGCGATCGATTGTGGATAAATGTATTACTGACGGTAAGGTTGCGCTGTTGACGCTCGCGCAGCCTCTCGAGGAGAAATCTACACACATGAGCGCAGCGTGCACACACACACACACACACACACACACACACACACACACACACACACACTGTTAACAACATACTGCCAATAGAACATCTAAATGTGGAGTTTTTATATTTTTAACATTAAGCAACCTCAATTATCTTGCCTTAATACCATCACGATTGAAAATGTGACATTGATTTCCTACAACAGTTCAATAAACAGTTACAATTAAGTCACTTACATTTTAGATGCAATATTGGCTGTTTTTGTTCTGTTTCAGCAGCGAAAATAGTTCCAAACAAAAATCACAACAGAACCACGGCGCATCTCAGGAACACTCATCCTGTTTTCATTACTGAATGATTCAGCATTTTGAATGAATCGGTTGAGTCAAAGATTCAATGACACATTCATAAACATCTGTCTCATTCCTGAATGAATCAGCCGTTTGAACGAATCTTTTGAATGAATGAATCAATGACTCGCTCATTAAGACGGTCGCCTGGCACCACCTACTGGCGGTTTAGTGTTATGTTTAAAAGTAGTATTATTCTTTCCAACGTTTCTTATATGTATATTTAAATCAATTTCATAACATTATTTTATGCAAGTTGTAATTTGTAAGTGTAAATTATTTAATTTGATCAACCCTACCTAGGGTAACAGCCCTATAGTGTATTATTATTCAAAATAATTGAATTTATTGATCAAATTTAAGAATTTAAAATGAAAGATGAAGCTTACATTTAATAATATTGAGGGAGGGGATGCCCTTTAAAGTTAAAGATATTACAATATGCCGTTTTAAATATCAAAGCTGATTGAACACTGATGAGAATATTGCTTCAGAATAAATTAACACACACACAAAAAAATCCGGACAAGCAACTTTTTTACTCGGACAAGTGAATGACAGATTTACTTGTCCGAAGGACAAGCACATGAAAAGAGTTAATGTCGAGCCCTGTCTAATATGGGAGAATCAGCGCTAGCTAGCCATGCTAAAGGCGCCAAGCACCAGGCAGTTGTGGCTGCGCGTGTTAAACCTCTGATGGTAAACACATATTTTTATTCTTATAATGTCGACTGACATTTTCAGGAATACATAGTCATGGAAATGTGCCAAAAAGTCATGGAAAAGTCATGAAAAAGTAATGGAAAAGTATTGGTTAAAATGTGTATGAACCCTGTTAATAACATTTATAAAGACAGCATCCATGCTTTCAATGTGGAACTAGGCAAAGCTAGACAGACTTCCTTCTTAAATATTATAAACGGAAACAAATGACACACGTACTCGTTTTGCTACTGTAGAGAGACTGACAACCACCCCTTTGTCTGATTTAGAAGAAATGAGTGGTACATTTTTTTGGAAGAAACAGTACAGCACCTTAAAACAGCAACCTGCGTCCTCAGCACAATCCCCACTTCATTTTGCAAAAGTGTGTTAAACTGCTTAGAAGCAGATCTAGAAGTGGTACATTCCTTACTTGGACTTTTTCAAAGTCCCTTAAAACTGCAGTTGTTAAGCCCCTCCTGAAAAAGAGCAATCTGGATAGCAATATATTGAGCAATTACAGACCGATCTCAAATCCTCCTTTCATAGGCAAGATCATAAGAAAAGTTCTTATGCTCGAATGGATACTTTTGACATTTTCAATCTGGTTTTTGAAAACTGGGTGGGGCTTTCTGGGGATAGTCCTAAAATGGTTCAGGTCATAGTCTTAGTAGGGAGAGGTTATTATGTGAGTGTAGGAGACCATAAGTCTGAGTGGACATCCACGACATGCGGAGTGAAACATGCTCCCAATGAGCCAAATAATGAGAAAGAACTGAATCTCTTACCACAGCTATGCAGACGACACACAGCTCTACTTAGCCCTATCGCCTAACGACTACAGCCCCATTGACTCCCTTTGCCAATGCATTAAGTCAACAGTTCGATGTGCCAAAACTTTCTTCAGTTAAACAGACAAAACTGAAGTCATTGCGTTTGGAAACAAAGATGAAGTTCTCAAGGTGAATGCATACCTTCACTCTAGGGGTCTAACAACTAAAAATCAAGTCAGGAATCTTGGTGTGTCTCTAGAGTCAGACCTTAGTTTCAGTGGTCATGTCAAAGCAATGACTAAATCAGCATACTATCATATCAAAAATATTGCAAGAATTAGATGCTTTTTTTCCAGACAATGAATATAAAACAGATCACTCAGATCATTAGGATCAAATCAGTTAGAAATACCAAGGGTTCACACTAAGCATGGCGAGTCTGCTTTTAGCTACTATGCCAGCCGCAGCTGGAACCAGCTTCCAGAAGAGATCAGATGTGCTCCTACAGTCTCACATTCAAATCCAGAATCAAAACACTTCTGTTTAGCTGTGCATTTACTGTACAAGTACCATGCGACTGTGCAGCTGACTGATTACACTGTGTTTTATTTCTGCAACCTCCTTTTGATTCTAAATTCAAAGAGACAAGCATAAATTACTAAATTGGAGAAATTAAGAGATATGAAACCATGATGATGATTTTGGGCCTTTGGTGGAGAGTTTGATGTGTAATTAAACTCGATTTTCTGTGGGGTGCGGACTGGATCGACTTTTCTTAGAGCTTCCAAACAAATGGGTTTTTTAGGGTGCGGACTTATAGTTTTACTCTTACACAGTGTCTGTGGTTTTTATTCGGCAGACGGTGCAAATACTTTTTTTCATCGCTCATATCTTCCGAAGAGAAATGGCTCTCACACTGGACAAAGATAAAGCGACTGTACGTTAGCAACACCGTCTGTTGTGCCAAACCAACAGGTGTCGATTTAACCCTAACCTTAACGCCATGTTGGCCAATCAGAAGCCTGAAAAAATGCTATTACCGCTTCTGGGAGGGTAACAACATGTTATTGTAAGCAGTGACCTGCGTAGTTTTGCATTCTGAAGCCTCAGATGCGCAATATAATGGGAGAACTGTGTATATATAGCTGTACTATATATATCTGTATATATGTTATAAGCACTGTTAGCATGCGATATTTTGGGTATGTTTGCCATTGCACAGATTCGCCTCATGTAAACAAAAGAGATAACTGCGCACACTCCCAACGTCACCAAGCAAGAATCAGTTTCACCGTCTACACGACAAACATTGCAACCAATGTTTCTAAAAGTTTCTTTACCCTGGCCGGAGCCAAACCACATAGAAAAATGTGCGGTTTTGAAAATACGATTTTGATCATCAAAAACAATCAAGAATTTTTTTTTTTTGCTGTGGCTTCGATAAAACCTGATGAATCAATATGTTTTTGTTTTTTGTTTGTGATTAGTCTGAAACATTTATTACTCGCATCATACAGTATCTGTTGGAAATGAAACTTTTCTGTTTTTGGCAGAACTGAAGGAGAGAATGTGAGAACGCCTGTGATCCAGAACCTGCAGAATGAATCATCATGATACTGAAGAACAAAGAGGTTGGTGCTTAAATTCTCCAGAGAATGTTTCAACATTTTTGTTTGACCAGTTAGAAGCAAACACTGAACCAAACTATTTAAATATTGAACAAGCAAATTGGTTGCGTCGGCAGCAGCGGCCAATCAGCTTGTGTCGTGTAGTAAACAATGCGATTTCTTTCAGATTACATGTCAAGACTGCATCATCTTGAGTTTCATGACCAAACTAGTGATTTATAATTTTTTCACATTTGTCTCTCAATTGAAATCTCACATGATTTAATGTTTCTTTTAGACCTGATGGATGTGAACAAGGAAGGAAAAACAGAAGCCAAAAAATCTGTCTCTTGTCCTCAGTCTAAAAAATGCTTCACATGAAAATCAAGTCTGAAGAGAGAGTTCACCCCGGAAAAAAAAATCACATGAAGATCCACAGTGGAGTGATCAATTCGAGAAGAGTTTCACTCGTGCCTTCGCGTTGAAATCACATCTGCTTTCTCATTCTGAAGAAGAGCACCAGAAAAATTACACTGGAAAAAAACGTTCATGTTCAGGGAGCTGAACATGAATCTGAAATTTAATTTTATCTCGTTCATTGTTTGAGATCTGTCATTTTTTGTACTTCAAGTAATTATTGATTAAAACAATAACCATTTTATTTACAGCTTAATGTTACTGTCCAATTTTATTTGCATCAGGAATATTTCATAGCATAGAATCAAGGAATAAGTTCCCAGCAAACACAGAACGGTCCCCTAACATTAGTATTTGGTTATTGTTTTAGGAACTAAATAATAATGTTTTAGGAATTTTCTTTTTTGGCAACAATAAAATAACTAGGGATGGGCAAGAGTACTCGTTCGTGACAGCGACGAGCGATCTTGAAAACGATGTTCAGACCTGACCTGAAAAAGATATTTGTCTATTTTTCTGATTGGTTATTGCAGCATTTGGGGCAGTACCTGAGGTCTGATTGGTCAGTATTCAACGCGCTTTCCAGACCTGCGAAATAAAGTGTGTAGCAATTTAACTGTCAAGAAAAATTCATAACCAATCATAACTTGTTGTAATTGATTATAAATATATTGATCAGTTAATAGAATTAACTTAATGTAGGAAAACTAATGTTACAATTGTTTAACCTGTTTGTGCCGTGAACACTGTGTTTATTAATTCAAATAAATGTGCTTTTCCGGGTTATGGGAAATGCATTTTTTACTGTATAGTACTACTGAAAGCCTGTTGTCAAGATCTATGATTAGTGACTCCAGATATGAGCTTGAGACTCTTTTTCTTAGTGGACTCAAATGCAATAAGCTCACAGTAAAACTATTTAATGGCAAGTGACCAATCAATTTCCTCAAATGAAATTGGTTATCTCAGATTTTAATTCAATGCATTATTAATAACAGTAACATACTGTAAATAATACAGTAAAGAACTGTTCATTTACAGCTGCTCTTGTTTTGCTGCTTTTACAGGTGCGCTGTATTTTTAGGGGCCAAGCCCCGAAGGGGATAGCCCCTATTGTATCTGTTAGTTTTCTTCTTATTATTATTCCGTAAATGGAAGTCTATGGCAGCCCTATGAACCGTAAGTAGGAAAATGATACAATTTGGCACACTTATAGATAAGGTCATGAAAAGTAATTGAGCCAAATTTTGAGTCTCTAGGACCAGCTCTATAGCGCCACCACCAGTTCAAAAATTCAACATTAAAATGGTTATAACTTTTGAACCCTTTGATCTAGAGACATGAAACTTAGTATACCTCATTCCATTTGTTATGGTGATCATAATCAATATCTTACATTAAAGGGATACTCCAGCTGTGGGAAGATGAATGTGTATTTAATAGTGGTCATTTATGTAGTAGAAATGTGAAATTATTTTTGAAATTGAAGCATTCTAGACTGAGAAAAGGCAGAAAATTTATTTTTTACTCATGTGGCTGAAAGACAACAACTCCCAGAATGCACTTGCTTTGCTGCCCTTACTAGGCCACTCCCAAACCACGCCTACCGGTTACAGGTGGCAGAATCCGAAAAATGGATACAACTAGGCTTGCTTTGATACATCGTAATATATTTGATAAATTTCCATCGAAATGGTGCTAAATTGCGTTGTACCGGGATGTAGTAGCCTAATGTATATAACACAACTTAGACTGTCAGAGCAGGACCATGTCAACAGAGTAGCTTATAGCTCTGCATATGAACTGTTTTCCTCCTATTGAAATCACAATTTCTCTAAGCCAATACATTCTCTAGGCTAATCCATACTCTAGTAACACTAAAGGTTTATAAAAAGAACCACAACCAATGTGAGTTATAACTTTTAATAAAAAAAATAATAATATTAACACTTTTACACAACGCTTCAAGCTCAAAGCTTTTGTCACATTCAGCGATCTCCTCCAGAAGAAAATGGCATCGCTGAGATTCGAGACGGTAATAGGACACTCTATATGTGGAAGATGGAGGAACGAGAGGCGGCCGGAGCGAGACCTGAGCACGGCTCAGGTCTCGCTCCGGCCGCCTCTCGTTCCTCCATCTCCCGCAACTGTTTATCGCTGTATTGCGGCTCGTACAGGTAGCCGCGAGCATCAGATGCTCGCACCAGATTCTCGCAACATATCTTCGATATCCCCTTCTGCCATTTCAACTTCAAAACTACCTTCCGCCATCGTGATTAGCATACTATACATAGTGCTGGGCGGTTTGGCCAAAAATGTATATCACGTTTTTTTTTTTCAAAATTATGCCGGTTTTCCGGTTTATGACGTTTTTTTTTTTTTCATGCATAATCAGGTGTTCAAAGCATTTTCTACTGGTTGAGAGAGGAATTACTGCAATAAATTGACTTAGGATGGTCTATTTTACTGTCATTAGTGAATATTGTAGAATAATTCCACACTAGTAATACAGGTTTTGCATGGCCCTAGAAAGTTATGCTGTTGTTTACAAATAAGAGGCAGTCATGATTCTAATGAAGTGAGAAATCAGAATGCAAAGACAATTGCAGTCAAAATACAGAACTTTTACTGTGCAAATTTCATTATTTTTTTCAACAGAACTGTTTTTGAAGACGTAAATTCAGTCAATCTGTTGGATGAGATTTGTTCCTTAGTGTAAAATGGAAATGCATGGTAATTAAATAAAAAACATGTTTATTCGGGTTTCGAACCCGTGTCTTTGTACTGCTGAAACATTCAGCTCTACCACTCGACCACAGGATTGGTTGTTCACTAGTCAGTGTGCGCGCAAACGAGAGAAGCACTCTTCAATCTTCTCATTCCTCAATAGTTTAGCGTCATTGATTGAACCTAATTTATTTTCACTGACTGCGAGATAGGCCTCTTTTAAATTTTGATTCATAAAATGTTCTGCTCTAAAAGTTTGCTATATTCTATTTAAAATGTAGGCTACTTTTACATACGTTTTGCTTTCGCTAAATGTCCCTTTGCGCCACCTGGCGGTCATTTCGCGAATGACTTTGAAATACGACTGGGTTTTTTTGCCGCGGTGAATTTGCAGCGGTAGACGCCGCGGCGGTATGAGGCATTCTGGTTGGCAACCTACTGTATGACCTACCCCAACCCCGTCCCTAAACCTACCCGTCACTGGGCTTAATACCATTTATGGGTCTTCCCCTACCATCCTAGGAAAAAAAATATCGCTCCCCAGATGTAGAGCTACATTTTGCTTCGTTTCGCTCGGACATTTAACGGCGTGTACATACAGGCGGAATCACTCGGACATTTAACGGCGTAGACATACGCGCATACACGCGGATAGATCAAAATGTGTATAGATAACACGCCACTTGACTTGAAAGTGGCGTGTATGTTTACGCAAAAGTCATGATGTCATGTTGCTTAGGGCATGTCTGAAACAACTTTTGCTAGTTTAACAACGGGAAAAAGAGAAAAATCAGAGTCTCATCTCCCCATTCCCTTTAAACGCCAGTTAGGTTTGCGCCATGGCGGATTCGCTATTTACATGGCGGAATTAGCAAGAGAAAAAAACTGAACGCTGATCTGCTCGTGCGTGAGGTTAAAGCACAAGCAGACCATCTACGGGACAAGCCAGATTCCACCATATCTTTATGCACACAATTTTAATCTTTTACATTTTAATCCATATATTTTTTATATTTGGCATGTGTGTGTGCAGCTGGGCATGCATGTATGTTACAAGCAGTGTGTGTGTTTAATAAGCAGAGTGTATGCATGTTGTGGTCCTATAGGCGCACATTACTAATGCGCTCTTTAAATAACAAATAATATACATCACTATTGACTTTAGACCAGATTTCAGTTGGTCAATGGCTCAGTCTATTTCAGTTCCTCAAAATGGAAGCTTTAGTTCTGCCAGGAAGACTCAATTGCTACGTCACTTATTACCTTCTCATCTATCCAATCGCGTCTAATGATTGCGGTATAAAGACCAGTACTTACACATGTTTGAGTTCTCAGATGCTGACGCTTTCATTCACCTCCATCCTCCCCACCACCACCAAGACAGTTCCTTCCCCTCCATCCTCCCCACCACCACCAGGATGGTCCCTTCCTATACCTCCCAGGGGGTCGACTGCGCCCCTGCCTTTGTCTTCAGGCAGGAAATGCAGAGTCCGGACCCTCGGATTGCGAGCTATGGACGGGGCCTACGCCAAAGAACTTTATTGCTTGCTGGGCTATCAACAAATGTATTTATTGATACAGTACTTATTCTCCCGAGTCTTTTTGGTAGAAATAGCAACGCGCCAAATAGGGGTGGGAAAAAAAATCGATATTGCAATATATTGTTGTGCTCTCTGTCGCAATAAATAATCGATACACTAACGCCCAATATCGATATTTTATTACAACACAAAATGATTAATTTACCCGTTGTCAGTGTCACTACCCAATATCTACCATTCTGTTTGCGGGGGGCGCTGTTCGAGTAAATAGGGGCAAAGTGGCGCAAACAGCTGCCGGTGAAGAACACAAAAGAGCCAGCAGTGGTGACTGACAACGCAGCGAATATGTCCGTAGTAGCTGTTGAGATTGCTGGATATCCGCACGTTCGCTGTTTCGCTCATGTTTTGAATCTCGCGGTGCAGCGTGCCCTCAAACTGCCAAATGTCGCTCGACTGCTCGGGAGAATTAGGAGAATTTGCACATTCTTCCGCAGGAGCACCTCAGCAGCTCAAGAAGAAAATGCCTTGATGTGTCCACTGTTTACAGTAACTTACTACTGACGTTTCAGTATTATGGTTTACACATGTTAATGTTCATGTTGTTTTGTAATGTTCATGCACTTTTATCTGTCTAGATGTACAGTGTTTACATTTAAGACCAGGAGGCAGTGAGTTATTATGCAAATGCATATTTCTTTGCACAATGTTGGAAATGTTGGCATTAATAAATGCATAAAATTTCCTTATTTCCTTATTCCTTCTTTTTCTTTTCAGTCACATATACATACTTGCCAACTTTGAGACCTCAGATTTTTTTTTTCAGACCTATTTTTATATATATATATTGTATAATAGAGAGCAATTTCCACTGACAGCAGCCACGAATTACTTACAAGAGAAGTGTAAATTATACAAAATACATACTTTACTGTGTTTCTGCTTGTGCTTTCATCACACATCAGCAGGGCTCTCAAGTGTCACGCATTGAGCGTGACAGTCACTCATTTTGGTATTTTGTCACGCTCTCCCGCCACACATTGTATTTCTCACGCTGAAAAACTATTTGTAATATATTTAATGCCGCAGCGCCCAAAACTCTGGCCGCGCCGCTCTCACTATGGAACCGGCAGGAATCAAGCGCGTCTCCTCTGGTGTTGTCCGTCTGATGTTGTTAAGCCAATCAGAAAATAGCACTATTGTTTCTGGGTAAGATTTAACGCAACAACCAATGACACCCCGTCGGCTGGGTGTCATTCTCGCACCCGCACTCGGAAATTCGGAAAATTCTACAGGATAATGTCAAGGTGGCTGTCCATCAGCTGAACTTTGTAGAAGTTTGGTGATGCAGCAGGACAATGACCCTAAACATAGAAGGAAATCCACAGACTGGCTTCAGAAACAGAAAATGTTGCGAAGAGGAATGGTCAAAGATTCCTTGTGAACATTGTGTCTAATCCAGAGCTACCAGAAGCACTTGCTTGAAGTCATTGCTGTCAAATGAGGTTCAAACACCCATTAACTCCAAGGGTTCACTTAAATTTTCCTCAAGCACTGTGGTTGTTTAATTGGTTTGTTCAATAAAGATGAGTTTGTTGGGATTTAACAGAATACAGAAAGGGACTGTATCAATGACACTGTAGAAGCAAAATAAATAAAATAAGGTATAAATCAAGTTTAAATTGAACTTTTAACCAAATAAAATAACCAAAATGAATTTGAATTATATATGACTCAAATATTCAGTTCTAGGTTTGATTCCCCCTTTCTTTTTTTATATAGCCTTATGACCTATGTCAAAATTATTTCAATTTTAACACTTTAGAGTTCAACTTATAAAAACTCTAATGCGTAAACTCAAGGTAAACAAATATAAAACAACGAACCCAAAATATCAGTAACTCTTAGTATGCAATAAAAAGTTAAAATATAATGCACAGGTCAATAATGTCAGTCCGAATAATAACGAATAGTATTTTGTTCCCTCAGTTCCTTATAAAGAAAGATCCAGTAGTAAAAAAAAGTAGTAAATACTCCAAACCTTCAAGAACCAAATGAAAATATTTAGTTGGGAGCGATGCAATGCAGAGATGTCCACGAAGACAAAAAACAAGCTTTTCATGTGATCGTCTCATGGTTGGCTCGCCATCCTCAACAGTGTACATTTTAAGTGTTCATACTAGTGCAGTCCACAAATAGAAGGATCCGATTTTGAGATAACAAAACTGGCCTGCGCACACACACAGAACGATATTCTCAATCAATCCACACTTTACATACATTTTGCTTAACTTACATACATCTTTACAGCTCTGTACATTTTCTCCCTCAAAACACATCAATACACCATTGAATCACCACATTTCCACATGCATACTAAAATATACATTTTAACTCATCGATTCCCTTTTGTATTAATTCAATTTCTTATTTTCTATCAGGGTTTCACCGAATGACGCAACAATGGGCTACTCCATTGGATTTTAGCACGACGATGGTCACATGGATCAACAGGATAAAAGGTAAGACCTTTCCGAAAACTACTTAACTTTGTTTCTAAACAATATATCTACAAAACACGGGGTTTATTCCTCGCAAATATATCTCTCAATAAAATCCCTAATAACAAGATTTTGCACAACTTCTTGCTCAAGCTTCTCTTCTCGTTTTTTCTCTTCTTCTATAGAGATTGCTAATGTGACGTCACCAGTGACGTATTACCAGTGGTGAACGCAAAGCATTTTGGGGATCCGCGGCACAAACAGAAGGCGCCAGTATTGATTGCATGGAGGGAAGAACGCAGTGTACAAGATTCCGTCTACCTGCTGTGTTGTAAACTGCAGTAGTCTTTCTCATGATAGAAGTGGCATAGCTTAAGAACGGAAAATCCTTTGATCGTTTTCCAGCGTGGAAAAATAATAACTACAAGCCATTCAGAGGTGACAAAAAGGCGACGAATGGCATGGATAGCAGCAGAGTTTAGAGTGTGACAAAAGCAGTTCTGTTTGAATGATGTCCTGTTATGAACAAAATGACGGAGTATGTTCTTATGTTTCCACCAGTCGATCGCGTCTCTCAAATATAGCGCGAGGAGTGTGGTGCTTAAACTTGTGACTTGAAGTTACTGAAAACTTCGTATGTGTATGCACTAACATTTAATATCATGTAGTTGTATATGGGTGCTGGAAGTTGGGCAACACATTGACGTCTCCTGACCAGTCATTCATAAGGATCCAGTCCCTTGATTTCCTTTATTTTCTCCTCATATCTCGTCTTTGCATTAGGATTTAGTTTTAGGCGGTATGGTCCGCATAAATGGTCCGCATATGGTTCCGCATAAAACTAGGTCCGCCTAAAACTCCACTGCAGAAGAAGCAGTGGAGCAACAGACGAGAACATCAGTGAGTGAGTGTTTACTTTTCTCATTATATTTTAGCGTGGTTCATCGTTGCTAGGAAACTTTGTTTTGTTTACCGTGGTAAAGCGTGGTAAAACGCGTTTGTTTGGGTGTCGTGACTTTTGAGTTTCGCTTGACTAAGTAGCAGGGCGTGGCCTGCTGTATTCAATAATGAGGGATTAGCAGTGTTTAAAGTGGTTAGTGTTTCGCGGCAGCGGTCGCGGCAGCCCTTGTGTGAAGCCCTCATTGTGTGAAGACCGAAGAGTGTAAAGACCAGCGACTCTACCTGCGCGACTCCACCGAGCAAGGACTCCGACAAGGCACTTGAGTATTATCTTTTTGTTGTTTCCTTTCTCTTCTACCCAACTTCTCATCTAATATTTCTGTCTGTGAGCTCTCTTACACAATGTGTTTTCAAATTCCTACTATTATTAACTACGCAAATCAAAAATCATACGTAGGAGGCAGTATAATCCTAACAACCTCCGTACCTTTCCAGCTTCTTCTAGTTCCTTATTCACTTTTCCAATTGGTCTCTGGAATTGCCAGTCTGCTGTAAACAAAGCTGACTTTATTACATCTATTTCTAGTCATTCAGGTCTTCGCTTATTGGCCCTGACTGAGACCTGGATCAGACCTGAGGACACTGTCACACCTGCTGTCCTCTCCACTAACTTCGCTTTCTCACACACCCCTCGCCTGACCGGAAGGGGTGGAGGTACTGGTCTACTCATCTCAAATGATTGGAAATTCGATCCTTTACCACTTCTGTGTGACCACAGCTCATTCGAATCGCATTCAATTACCATCACTAGTCCTATAAAAATCCATTTTGTAGTTATCTATCGTCCCCCAGGTCAGCTTGGCAGCTTCTTGGAGGAGCTTGATGTGCTACTCTCATCCATCCCTGAGGACGGTACTCCTCTCATAGTTCTTGGAGACTTCAACTTCCACATAGAAAAACGTCAGGCTGCTGATTTCCACACTCTGCTCGCCTCATTCGACCTCAAACGAGTATCTACTGCGGCTACTCACAAATCAGGTAACCAATTGGACCTTATTTATACACGCCACTGCTACACTGACCATACACTAGTCACTCCACTGCACACCTCAGATCACTTCCTCCTCACTCTCAGCCTCATCCTACCTCAGAACACAACAAGCACTCCTCCACAGGTCACCTTTCGGCGAAACCTACGCTCACTCTCACCCTCTCGCCTATCCTCTTTGGTCTCATCCACACTTCCTCCACCTGACAAGTTCTCAACACTAGATATTAACAGTGCAACTGACTCTCTTTTCTCCACTTTAACATCCTGCTTGGACAACTTCTGCCCCCTTTCTTCCAGGCCAGCCCGCACCACACCCTCTGCACCCTGGTTATCCGATGTTCTCCGTGAACATCGTTCTAAACTCAGGGGTGCAGAGAGGAAGTGGCGCAAATCGAAAGATCCTACTGACCTTGGCCTTTATCAATCCCTCCTCTCTTCCTTCTCTGCTAATGTCTCTACTGCTAAAATGACTTACTATCACAACAAAATTAACAATCCTTCTGACTCTCGCATGCTTTTCAAAACCTTCTCCTCTCTTCTCAATCCTCCTCCTCCTTCATCAACCCTTACAGCCGACGACTTTGCCACATTCTTCACAAATAAAACCACCACCATCAGCGGCCAATTTAACATTCCACAAACTCACACACACATTTTATCAGCTGACACACACATTCTCCCCTCGTTCTCTCTGCTTTCAGAGGCAGAAGTCTCCAAACTACTCCTTTCCAACCGCCCTACTACCTGTCCACTTGATCCTATTCCTACTAACCTACTTCAAGCCATTTCTTCCTCAGTTATACCCACTCAACCACACATCATAAACACCTCCCTTCACACTGGCACCTTTCCCACAGCATTTAAGCAGGCTCGGGTAACCCCACTGCTTAAGAAACCTACTCTTAATCCAGCACATCTGGAAAATTACAGACCGGTATCCCTTCTTCCATTCGTGGCCAAGACACTTGAACGAGTTGTTTTCAACCAGATCTCTTCCTTTCTCACACAGAACAACCTCTTGGACAACAATCAGTCTGGTTTCAAAAGTGGACACTCAACTGAGACTGCTCTGCTCTCAGTAATTGAAGCTCTGAGACTGGCTAGAGCAGCTTCCAAATCCTCTGTTCTCATCCTGCTGGATCTATCTGCTGCCTTTGACACAGTCAACCACCAGATCCTCCTGTCAATCCTAAAGATGAAGGGCATCTCGGGAACCGCACTACAATGGTTCCAGTCTTACCTCTCAGGTAGGTCCTTTAGGGTATCGTGGAGGGGTGAGGTGTCTAAGACACAACATCTTCCTACAGGGGTGCCTCAGGGCTCAGTGCTTGGACCACTTCTCTTCTCCATCTACATGATGTGATTCAGAAACATGGCTTTTCCTATCACTGCTACGCTGATGACACACAACTCTACCTCTCATTCCAGCCTGATGATCCGACGGTAGCTGCTCGCATCTCAGCATGCCTGACAGACATTTCTGGCTGGATGAAAGACCACCACCTTCAACTTAACCTTGCGAAGACAGAGCTACTTGTGATCCCGGCCAAGCCAACATTATATCACAACTTCACTATTCAGCTAGGCCCGTCATCCATAACTCCATCAGGATCAGCCAAGAACCTTGGAGTTGTTATTGATGATCAATTGAACTTCACAGACCACATTACGAGAACTGCCCAGTCCTGCAGATTTGCTTTGTACAACATTAGGAAGATCAGGCGCTTTCTATCAGAACATGCTACACAACTCCTTGTTCAAGCGCTTGTTTTATCCAGACTGGACTATTGTAATGCTCTCCTGGCTGGTCTACCAGCTCGTTCGATCAAACCTCTACAGCTAATCCAAAATGCTGCAGCTAGAGTGGTCTTTAACGAGCCGAAGAGAGCACACGTAACTCCTCTCCTTACAAAATTGCACTGGCTGCCAGTTGCAGCTCGCATCAAATTCAAGTCACTGACTCTTGCCTACAGAACAACCACTGGCTCTGCTCCCTCTTACCTAAACTCATTACTTCAGACTTATGTCCCGTCTAGAAATTTGCGCTCTGCAAGCGAACGTCGTCTTGTGGTGCCATGTCAAAGAGGCATAAAATCTCTTTCTCAGACCTTTACCATGACTGCTCCCTGCTGGTGGAATGACCTACCCAACTCAACCAGAGCTGCTGAGTCTGTAGCCACTTTCAAGAAACGGTTGAAAACGCATCTCTTTCGACAACACTTGATCCAGTAATACTAACATTTTCTCTTTCTCTTCCTTTTTAAAAAAAAAAAAAAAAAAAAAAAACGGGTTCTGCGTTGGATTGAAATGTGAAAGGTTTTAGCACTTACATATTGTTGTCCTGCTGTTAGTTTAACTGCTTCTATGGTTCTCATTTGTAAGTCGCTTTGGATAAAAGCGTCTGCTAAATGAATAAATGTAAATGTAATGGTCCGACAATGTTATCTTTAGCCCGCTGCATTTTGTAGGATTATAATATGTTTTTCACACTACTGTTTTATTTTTTTCATGCCAGAAAGCAAGCCTGCTATGCCAGCCCATGTAATCTCTGTGTAAACTGGCCAAACATACCCATAATTCTTTGCGTTCTGATGACGTTGCCGCCCAGTTGGTCACATGTCTTAGCGATCTCTATTGAATGGCTTTTCTACATTTACATTTTTTTTACATTTATTCATTTAGCTGACGCTTTTATCCAAAGCGACTTACAATTGCTATATATGTCAGAGGTCGCACACCTCTGGAGCAACTAGGGGTTAAGTGTCTTGCTCAGGGACACATTGGTGTCTCACAGTGGATCTCTCACACCAAAGGTATGTGTCTTATCCACTGCGCCATCACCACCCCATTTCTAGAAGGCGGAGTCCGCTTGACGTAATTACACGTGATTGGCTGCTCACCTGCGCTGCACAGATCAAGACCTCAAAGATGGAACAAAGTTTCTGCAATTATTTTCGTTGCCTTTGTAGGATTATCCATGAACAGGCCATCTAATGAACATGACACCGCATTCCACAGATTGGAACGACTCCCCAGTGCACCAGTAGTAAGTCATAAACGCATTCATGGTGCCAAGATGGCTAAAGGAGATGTCACCCCCCTCTTTCCCTTCCTGTGCCTGGCCAATCTCACACCAGCGATACCAGGACAGCACAGAAAGAGTTCTCTTTGTTCCCCAAAATTAAGAGCAACTCGTCAAGACACCCTGTGGTGACCTCAATGCATAAATCCATGGCCTTATCAGGAAACGAAGGGTGCTAAGACACTTATTGCGGCCCAAAAGTCTCCAACAAGCCTTAAACTAAATACCTCCTTTCTGCAGCTGGAAATTCCAGAGACGTTTGTCTCCAAAAACCAATAGACTGAAATGAACCTACTTGTGGTTTCTAACCAACAACGGTCTCAAAATTGCTTCCAATAAGCTAAATGGAACGGCAGTATTTACCTCACATATATCTTGTATCATGTATGTTTTATATAACCTGTGAAGTTCTTTTCGTGTGTTTAACAGTTATTATAGCCTGTCCTTGGGTTTTTCTACCTCAGTTAATAAGAACTAATCACCAGAAGTTGCCTCATATATGTATATCCTCTGTATTATGTATGCTCTATATCACCTATGTTTATTTGGTGTCTTAAACATTTATCATAGCTAAATCCTTATTAACTCCTACCTCAACTACGGGAAATATTGTTATTTGGTACCTACTTGAAAGGTAAACGATTTCTAGAATTTTGACATAAAGTAGAATTGTGTAGGATGCACCATATTTAAACTATGAAAGTTGGCCTACTAAAGTGTTTAACTAAACTCTTAGATATGTGAGCACACACGGTCATGTGAGCACTATGCTAATTGCCTGCAAGAACCGGAGAACGGGGCGTAGGTCCCGCCAAAACAATATCTGATTGGCTGACACACTCGGGAGGACAGGTCGCATCGACGCGCTTATAACCCAATGCCAAGCAGATCTGCTTTGCTTTTTGCCTTGCTTTTGCAGTGACTTTTGCTCTTGCTGTGATTTTGTGCGGACCTTTTCATCGTCCAGCGCACATGCTTACATGCTCTTCAAACGACTAAGAGCTCACTCAGAACTCATCAACTCTTCCATAAAAGCCTTCGTCGGACTTCGTCAAAGAAACCCCTCTCAGAGTCGCTCCAGCAGCTCATCCAGACTCAGGAGAAACTCCGTTGCATAGCAACACGCAATCCAGGAAACCGGCACACGAAGCGCCACCCGGCAAAGCCAACCAACCATTCACCATCGAGTGCTGTCCCTCAGAACGCATCATCGACCGCCTGCCAGCCAATCAGCGCCGAAGAGGTTCCCTCCAGCAACTTCCTCACAGAAGGGTAACGCACGCGCTCACGAGCATCCAAACGCAAGTACACAATCTCCTAATGTCAGGGTTGGGTGCAGGTGACCGAAGACGAGGACACGGAAGCTTCAATATAGTAGTTTTAATAACAAAAATGAAACTTTCAAAATGAAACAAGAACAAGACTCCAGGACTTCAAAGGTTTACACACAACCATACATATACGACGATCGACAAACACTGGGAGAAAACACAGGGCTTAAATACACATGGAATGATTGAATAATTAACAGAACACAGGTGATGAAACTGAACACAAACGAGGAGCGGGAAAACTTAACAGGGCTAAACCAAAAACCACAAAGACAGGGGAAACCAAAATCACAAAAACAGAACTCAAACACATTGAATTGTTACAGTACCTCCCCCCTCCCCGAAGGCGCGACCTCGCGCCGTATAACATCCAAAGGGGTGGGAGGGTGGGCGCCCTGGAGGCTGACGAGGGCATGGTGCAGGTCCAGGAAGCCTCCAGGGCGGAGCAGGCTGTGGGCGTGGCCACGACGGTGCAGGCTGTGGGCGTGGCCACGACGGAGCAGGCTGTGGGCGTGGCCACGACGGTGCAGGCTGTGGGCGTGGCCAAGGCGGAGCAGGCTGTGGGCGTGACCAAGGCGGAGCAGGCTGTGGGCGTGACCACGACGGTGCAGGCTGAACCTCGGGCGTCCAGGGCGGAGCTGTGGGACCCTCGGGCGTCCAGGGCGGAGCTGTGGGACCCTCGGGCGTCCAGGGCGGAGCTGTGGGACCCTCGGGCGTCCAGGGCGGAGCTGTGGGACCCGCGTCAGGGCGGAGCTGGGACCTGCTCCAAGGCGGAGCTGTGGGACCCTCGGGCGTCCAGGGCGGTGCTGTGGGACCCTCGGGTGGCCATGGCGGTGCAGGCTCTTCAGGTGGCCACGGCGGTGAAGACCCTTCAGGTGGCCGTGGTGGTGAAGACCCTTCAGGTGGCCATGGCGGTGAGGACCCTTCGGGTGGCCATGGCGGTGAGGACCCTTCGGGTGGCCATGGCGGTGAGGACCCTTCGGGTGGCCATGGCGGTGACGACCCTTCGGGTGGCCATGGCGGTGAGGACCCTTCGGTGGCCATGGCGGTGAGAACCCTTCGGGTGGCCATGGCGGTGTTATTTTTTCGGGCCTCCGTGGATCTTTGGCCGGCCTCCGTGGATCTTTGGCCGGCCACGGGGAAGGCGTATAGCCCCCCCCCAAAATTTTCTTGGGGAGAAAGACAGGTTCAGGAACGGGAACAGACTTGACATCAACGGGCGTGGGTCAACGGGGTCTGGGTCAACGGGCTCTGGGTCTGGGTCAACGGGCTCTGGCGCTGGCTCTGGGTCAACGGGCTCTGGCTCTGGCTCTGGGTCAACGGGCTCTGGCTCTGGCGCTGGGTCAACGGGCTCTGGCTCTGGCGCTGGGTCAACGGGCTTTGGCGCTTCATGGGACTCGGAACTGGACGGGGCCAGCACATTATGGGACTCGGAACTGGACGGGGCCAGCACATCATGGGACTCGGAACTGGACGGGGCCAGCACATCATGGGACTCGGAACTGGACGGGGCCAGCACATCAGGGGATTCGTAACTGGACGGGGCCAGCACATCAGGGTACTCGGAACTGGATTCATGCTCTGGCAGACAGGCGACGGTCTCTGGCTGGACGGTCTCTGGCTGGACGGTCTGCTGACGGCTGGACGGCTCTCTGGCTGGACGGTCTCTGGCTGGACGGTCTCTGGCTGGACGGTCTCTGGCTGGACGGTCTCTGGCGGAAGAAGCTCAGGAAGGTCATCAAATGGGTCAGACTCAGGCTCTGGTGGGCAGGCGACGGTCTCAGGCTCTGGCGGGCAGGCGACGGGCTCCTCGTCCACAAAACCCACAGTAAAATTTGAGCCGCTTAATAAAAGGGCATAGTCAATATACTCGGCCAGGGAAAAGTGAATCTTCCCACCTGGCATACATGACCGTATAGGCTCCTTTAAACCTACCCTAAAAATGTCCTTAAGTGCCACATCATTGAAGTCCAGATGGTGAGAGAGTTCGCAAAACTCTCCTACATATTCCTTTATGGTGAGGTCTCCTTGACGCAGGTTTAGGAGAACAACTGCTGGGTTCATGGTGTGGGTCAAGTATTCTTTTAATGGTCGATCGTTCTGTCAGGGTTGGGTGCAGGTGACCGAAGACGAGGACACGGAAGCTTCAATATAGTAGTTTTAATAACAAAAATGAAACTTTCAAAATGAAACAAGAACAAGACTCCAGGACTTCAAAGGTTTACACACAACCATACATAGACGACGATCGACAAACACTGGGAGAAAACACAGGGCTTAAATACACATGGAATGATTGAATAATTAACAGAACACAGGTGATGAAACTGAACACAAACGAGGAGCGGGAAAACTTAACAGGGCTAAACCAAAAACCACAAAGACAGGGGAAACCAAAATTACAAAAACAGAACTCAAACACATTGAATTGTTACACCTAATTCTTGCTGAACTGGTGCAAGTCCTATTAAGCAAACGGATAAAGGTTGAATTGCTAGTATTGATTCTCTCAGGTTGCGGTCAAGAAATAGTGTCTAACGCTAGACATTTGGGACTCCATTCATACTCCGTCAATAACATTACCTTTTCTGTCACTGTTTGAATGAATGTTTGTGTGTTTTCGTTAGATTAGTTTGTGTGTATTAGAGTAGTTTAATAAAGTCTTGGTTGATTTCACATACGTGTCTTGTGCTGTGTGCTTACAAGTTATTGCCTTGAACTGTAGATTTCGTTACCTTGCTCATGTAACCAGTGATCATAACTTTATGATATTACCGTAGGCCACGGGATAAAATTATGTCCAGAATTAATGAAATACCCTAATCTCAATTTATCGGTGGACGAATAATTGATAAAGTGTTAAATATTAATTCTCAATAATTTGTCATTTAATTAGGTTCTTATTCACTGTAATTCAATCACCCTTTGAGTTATATTGATCCTAATTTCCCTACACCTTATATTGTAAATAAACCACATCTAACATGAAATATTTTGTATTTCATCTTTTAATTTCTTTTACATTCCTTGGTTATTAAATCTACTGGATTCATAAAACTGACTCAGACTACAAATGGTTTTGAGGCTGGGTTCCTGCATATATATATATATATAATATATATATACTCATATATATATATATATATATATATATATATATATATATATATATATATATATATATATTTATATATATATATATATATATATATATATATATATGTATGTATGTATATATGTATATATATATGTGTATATGTGACCCGTTACAGAAACCAGGGACGCAAGTCGGCAGAACAACTTGCGAGAAAAATGAGAAACAAACGTTTTTTTCCAAAATTTGTTATTTCCGCTTTTTTGCAGAATCTGTTAGTTGAAATCACGAAGAAGCCTCTCCATGTTTGAGATAGCAGTATTGGTATATTTAAAAGCTTACATTTTGAGGTTGAAATCGGCTTGTTTTCGTAGATTCTAGCACGCAGTTAGCCTGGCTAACGCCAGACCCAATTCTCGTTGAGACTTGGGTCTGGGAACCACATGTACATTTTCTCGTATTTGAGGCGTGGTTTACGAATGCCCGGCGCCGTTTATTGGGTGCTAAGAATGTCTATCAAATGCTCATAGCCAAACATATATCGTCATCGTCTTGCTGCTCCCTCCCCGTTCTGTGATCCCGTTCTGTGATTGGTTCCCTAAATGAGGCGAAAAATCTGGCCATGGTATCCAGACTGCCTTTCAGCGTGAATTGAATCGCGCTGCGGTAAGGCAGTATGGGGAAACCCAGACTAGCACGCAGTAGGGGCGTGGTGTGTTATTGTCTGTGTGTATTTCCATACTGAATATGGCGTTTTTGTCCCCGCCCTCCAAGTGAATCGCATGGTTACTTATTATGCTGTGCTCTGGTCGGCTCAATTAAATTCAATGAAGATGGATGCCGCAAAGATTGTCGCAGACGAGCTGAACCGTGGCAGTTACCGGTACACTGAAAATGTTTTCGCCGCACTTTGTGGGCTCGGGAAACTGAAATCCGCGCGCGCGCCCTCGGTGCTTGAATACGGCGGCTCGGCTCGCTGACAACGGTAGCTGGCTGTTTTATATGAGACATCCCGATTGCTTTGAATGGGGAACGTTTTGTGAACAGGGAACAGACTTAATGGAGACTTAATGGACTGGCAACAATCGAAATACAGGATGCAGTTAAAGGGTACCTATCATGGAATTTTGAAAATTACCTTTCATGTAGTGTCTAACATAGATCTAAGTGAACAAAAACATCCTGCAAAGTTTTAAATATAAAAGTTCACCGTATACAAAGTTATTGTCTCTCAAAAGTAAGAGTTGACTGAGTCGCTGATATGAATCGATAGACAAACGATGCTTTCTCTCTAGCTTTCGTACGTCACTTGTACAAGTTATTTGAATTCGACACGCCCACTCAGTGCGCGCGCCGAGCAGACAGAGAAAACAGTGAAAACATGTCGACGAGACTCTGTTCTGAAGTGCGAATCAAAAGCAAACTTTTTTTTTCACTGCCCAGGGACAAGCATGTGAAGACTCAGTTGCTAGAGTTTATATTTACAACTATACCACACAAGTATAGCCACCTTGAGCTGTGTTCGCGTTATTTTAATGACGATCGCTTCACAAACACAAATGCTTTCAAGTGTGGATTCGCGAGTCGGCTGATATAGGAAGGTTCAATACCAAGTTTATTTAGATCAGCTTCCTCCTCCAAATCACAACCTGTAAGTACTATTAATAATTGTTGCTTTTATGTGTGTGTGTGTGTGTGTGTGTGTGTGTGTGTGTGTGTGTGTGTGTGTGTGTGTGTGTGTGTGTGTGTGTGTGTGTGTGTGTGTGTGTGTGTGTGTGTGTGTGTGTGTGTGTGTGTGTGTGTGTGTGTGTTGTGTGTGTTTGTTTTAGGGCATAGAGGGACAGGTCTTGAATGTTTCAAGACATTTCAAAGAGCAATGAGGACCCTCTTGTATATGAGGACAGTTGGCTGTCCTCATAAAATAAACCTTATAAAACCTTTTCTCAGCATGTTTTAATACCCAAAAAGTGGTTTTCTCAAAAGGCTTTGTATACCAAAAACCTGACATATTTTGTATATCTGTGTGTCCGCCACTGCCCCCTATCGGTTGTCGTGGTCCCTGCATGTTGCGACACACAAGCGCGGGAAATTATACACAACGCGGGAAATTATACAAAACGCGCGAACTGCGCATGCGCATGTTTGAAAACTCATTTTGATTGGCTGGATAAGAGAGAGCTACGTCTGTCATCAGCTGATCAATTTTCCCGGGAGTTCCGGAAATGCACGTCGAGGAGAGCAGGTAAGAAATCAATAACAAAACGTTTTAATAAGTTCCAATGACAAGTATTGTTTATGGTTATGGTGTTTAGCAGACGCGTTTGTCCAAAGCGACATACAAATAAAGACAATACAAATGGCGCTTTTCCACTGCATGGTACGCTCGGTTCGGTTCGGTACGGTTCGATTCGGCGCGGAACGGTTCGCTAGCTCGGTTGCTTTTCCACTGCAGTTAGTACCCATTCAAAGTGGGTGGGACTGATCGTTACACTGTTTGTAGGTCCGGTGATAGCCGTGTGCGGCTAGCTGAGCTAGCTGCTACTTCTTGGAACACTTTTTCATTCTGTTTTGCCCCATCCAGCTCTCGCTGGACCCGCTCCTAGGCAACCAACGAGAGGAACGTCTGCACCTCGACCACGATTCAGCCATTTCCTTTTTAAAGTGTTGATCTCTTCTTCTTTTTTTCAAGTAAGTAAAACACAGGTGCTACCGTGTTGGCTGTTGTCTACTGGTTATATGACTCTGTATAGCGGGTTTAGTGTCTCGTGTCGCAAATCCAATGACGCTGGTAGTGACGATTCTGTCTGTCTGACCAATCAGTGATCTGCAGTGTTTCACGTCACATTTTAGTACCGGTACGGTACTCTTGGAACCTCAACAGACCAGGTACCATTTAAAGCGCGCCGAAGCGCGCCGTACCGTACCGTACTATGCAGTGGAAAAGCACCACAAGTGAGCCGTACCGAACCGAACCGTACCGTACCATGCAGTGGAAAAGCGCCAAAAGTTAAACTTAACAGTAAAACGGGTCCTTCCGCGAAATCGATGCCTTCAACTTTGACAAATTAAAAAATAAAATATATTTGATCGATTTGTTTAAAATATCCATTAAATGAAAACAGTTTAAAAGTACAAGAATTTGTATTGTGCCATCTTTTTTATTTTATGCCTGTTTATCTACCTCATGTTTTGATATTTTTGTCATGCCTTTAACAGACGCATGCATTACTATATACAATAGTTTTTAAGTGGAACTATGTTATAGTTTTCACACATATGAGCAGTATTTTAGTCCCTCTTTCCACTGGGATTTGCAATCATTTATTTATGAGGGTGATCATATGTCAATTAATATAAAATATATAGGTATATATATATATATATATATATATATATATATATATATATATATATATATATATATAATTTCTTTTCTTTTTTTTTACAAGAGAAATATGAAAATAGGGCTTTGTCAAAAATAGAATATAGATAGGGTTACAATGTTAACTTGGAAGACCATTACAAAAATAATTTTTTATACTTTTTAAGAAATGATTGACAAGAGTAACATGGATGACAGGATATATTCAGTATACACTGGAGATATGTGATTACATAATATTTTAAAGTTATAAATTTAAAAGTCATAAAGTTTAACCGTTTTAAATTGCATTATTGTTTTTTGCACTCTTATAGATGTATTAGTGAAGCACATTACATTTCTAAGAGATCTAAAGCCCTGTTTCACAGTCAGACAGGGTTTACACTAAGCCAGGATTAAGCCTTAGTTCAATTAGGACATTTAAGCATTAAACGTGCCTTAGAAAAAAAATGACTGGTGTGCATCTTGAGACAAAACTATGACACTGACATATTTTAAGATCTGTCAATGCAGGTTGCTTTCAGTTAAACCAGCTCAGACATGCATGTTAGTCTGGGACTAGCTTAAGCCTCGTCTCTGAAACCTGGGGGCTAATGTTTAGGGCATTGAAATTAGACCCGTTTGTCCATCTGTTTGTCGGTGTATGTCTCCTTACAGAACTTAAAAGATATTGATATACTGACAGCAGGGACATTTTATGTGAATGTTATGAAAGCATAGAACTCAATTGAAACTGTTTAAATATCCATGGTATTAGTGAGATGAAAAGTAGTGTTGAGATGTGAGAAGATGTGTTGATGTTAACATTTTTGTCCTTAATTTCCTTAGCAAAATCAGTCCTGCCACAGAGAACTACTCCCCTTCAGGATGCCACTAATCACATCCTTGCAGGAAGAGACAAGAGTTCAATGTTAGAAATCAAATATATTAATCCATTTAAAGGTAAGTAACTTTGACACACTGTAGGCTAGACTGAGGGGTTACACGTCACTGGTTCTTGAATTGATAATATGACTAATTGTTTTCAGTTAATGACTATTAATTTTACAATCATTAATTTAAATTAAAGTTGTTAAATAGTATTTTAAAAATATTTTAGTTAATAGTGGGTCTGTTGCCGTATTCTACACTTGGACAGGACATGTATTCATTATTCAACATGTAGAATTGAAAATAGTCTGCAAGCCCTTGTGTCTGCAGGTCGTGGTATCTTCATTTTTAGCTGTTTTCAGTGAAGGAGACTTGTGGTGGAGTAAAGAGGGCAGCTCATTGATGCAGCTGAAGCTGAACATAGACGTAAACTGCACCACAATGCATGTTCGGTCTTCATGTTTGACTTCATATGGAAGCGGAAGACATGGTGGTAGGTTCAGAATGACTAGTATGTTTAGATTTCTATAGTGAGAAGTCAGGATTTCTGAAGTAGGTCTAGAATTGTCACGATCATTTTTTTATATCAGTCGATATCAATAATCATCATAAATGTCAAATCTTTATTTCTTTCAAGTTTAAAGGCTGATTTTTGCTCCTAAGTGAAAGTTGTAGAAACCAGAGCGTTAATTGTGGTTTTAAACTACCACTTATTTTTAGAACATATCATGACAAACACTTGCCAAACAGGGGAACATTTCACAAATCTGAGGATAGTACATTCA
This sequence comes from Chrosomus eos, assembly GCA_036326025.1. Classification (NCBI taxonomy): domain Eukaryota; kingdom Metazoa; phylum Chordata; class Actinopteri; order Cypriniformes; family Leuciscidae; genus Chrosomus; species Chrosomus eos. The sequence continues at coordinate 3,395,679 of CM070821.1, forward strand.
AACATTTGTCACTTTTGCACAGTTTGCAGTGCAGTCTGCAATATTAATATAATGTACTGTGATGTTCCAGGGAACAGTTTTCAGTGTTTTAGTAAACCTCTTGCATCTACGGTGGTAACGTCCTCTATTGAGTATGGATGGTCTTTTCTAATCGCGCTGTCCCCCCAACACTGGTGTTTTTCTGAGTGTGCCGCACACTGGGAGTTCAATAGTGGAAGTCTTAGAGTTTGAGCATGAAGTCATTAAAAGTCCAAAGGAAAGTGTCCTTGCATACCTTGAGTTTGTCTGTGTTACACACTGTCCTCACATAACATGAATATTCCTCTGTGTCACACACAGATGTGGAAACTACAGCACGTGCTTGTAAAGTGGCTAGTTAAGGAATAGCGTTTTCTCTCTTTAATACACATTCTTAGTTGTGGCATCTATGTGTACCTATATCAGGGCTGGGCAACTTCGGGTCCTGGAGGGCCACTGTCCTGCAGAGTTTAGCTCCAATTTGATTAGCTTGTTCAGGTGTGTTTAATTAGGGTTGGAGATAAACTCTGCAGGACAGTGGCCCTCCAGGACCAAAGTTGCCCATCCATTACGTGAGGAAAGCCAAGCACTGAATCTCCCTGTGTTCCCTTGTACAGAGACCGAATCGAGATCAGAGTGTCACTTATCCAGAGCCGCGCCGAATGACTCTGCTTGTGCGGTGAGTTTGAAATCACCTGTGTTTTGAAATTGACCAATGGTTAGAAGTACTGTGATGTTCCAGGGAACAGTTTTCAGTGTTTACAGTAAACCTTTTGCATCTACGGTGGTAACGTCCTCTATTGAGTATGGATGGTCTTTTCTAATCACGCTGTCCCCCCAACACTGGTGTTTTTCTGAGGTGCCACACACTGGGAGTCTTAGAGTTTGAGCATGGATGTCATTAATAGTCCAAAGGAAAGTGTCCTTGCATACCTTGAGTTTGTCTGTGTTACACACTGTCCTCACATAACATGAATATTCCTCTGTGTCACACACAGATGTGGAAACTACAGCAAGTGCTTGTAAAGTGCTAGTTAAGGAATAGCGTTTTCTCTCTTTAATACACATTCTTAGTTGTGGCATCTATGTGCACCTATGGTCCATGGTCAGCTGTTTCTTGTGGCTTGATGCTAAAATTATTTTTTTCAGTGACATGTCTCCCCTATACAAAATGGTTGCTAAATCTTGTTAAATATTCTGTCTTTGCACGTATGCAGCATTATCATCTGTACCAGTTAATGCTTGTTCATCTTTGAAATTGCTGTTCTTTTTTTAGGTGCATGGTGTCAGAGGTCAATGTGGCACTTCTTCTGCGAAAGAGGGGATTGGTGAAGCTGGTGTCCAGCACCAGGAGGGCTTGCCCCCTGAGTCCTCAACAGACCTTGCCAGTGGTCAGTTATAGTTTTGAGGAAATGTTGTTAACTTCTGGCAATGCATGTCATGCCTATGAAAAACATCTGGCATTATCAGGCCATTTTTAGATGATTATTTTATGGCTTGATGGATATTTTGAGTAGAACTTTGTCTATCAGGGATGTGAGTTGAGTATGTTATGCCTATATGTTTTATGACGTGAGGAAAGCCAAGCACTGAATCTCCCTGTGTTCCCTTGTACAGAGACCGAATCGAGATCGAGTGTCACTCATCCAGAGCCCGTCGAATGACTCTGCTTGTGCGGTGAGTTTGAAATCACCTGTGTTTTGAAATTGACCAATGGTTAGAAGTACTGTGATGTTCCAGGGAACAGTTTTCAGTGTTTTAGTAAACCTCTTGCATCTACGGTGGTAACGTCCTCTATTGAGTATCGATGGTCTTTTCTAATCACGCTGTCCCCCCAACACTGGTGTTTTTCTGAGGTGCCACACACTGGGAGTCTTAGAGTTTGAGAATGGATGTCATTAATAGTCCAAAGGAAAGTGTCCTGGCATACCTTGAGTTTGTCTGTGTTACAAACTGTCCTCACATAACATGAATATTCCTCTGTGTCACACACAGATGTGGAAACTACAGCAAGTGCTTGTAAAGTGCTAGTTAAGGAATCGTGTTTTCCATCTTAATACACATTCTTAGTTGTGGCATCTATGTGCACCTATGGTCCATGGTCAGCTGTTTCTTGTGGCTTGATGCTAAAATTATTTTTTTCAGTGACATGTCTCCCCTATACAAAATGGTTGCAAAATCTTGTTAAATATTCTGTCTTTGCACGTATGCAGCATTATCATCTGTACCAGTTAATGCTTGTTCATCTTTGACTATTGCTGTTCTTTTTTAGGTGCATGGTGTCAGAGGTCAATGTGGCACTTCTGCGAAAGAGTGGATTGGTGAAGCTGGTGTCCAGCACCATCTATCGACTGCCCCAATCGACAATTCAGCTGGCTAAGATTTCAAAACTGCTTATGGCTATGGAGAAGGATATTCAAGGAAAATCTCTGGACAAAATTGGTGGTATGCATCATTTACATGTTGTTAAATCTACTTGGTGAATGTGTATATGGTTTGTGTAATAACATTTGATAACATTTTTACAATGTCATTTAATAGATGACATAGACGATATGGATACAGGATCACAGCAACTCCCTAATGTTTCCACATTGCAAGGTGCTGTTAAACGGTGTTAATTTCGTTAACAACATTTTTTCACAGACGAAAACGAGACGATAACTAAATAAAACCTAGTTTTGAATGACAAAAACTATGACAAAAATCTATTACATTTTCGTAAACGAATAAAAACTAGACGAAAATGTTAGATAGTGACGATCTTGGAAGCGATCCAGTCAGAACTGATGTCCTGCGTGTGTGGTAGATGCACACATTTGTACTGTAACGTGCTAATCTACCCAGCGGTCTCATAAAAAGTTAACAAATTTAAACGTCTGGGAGAATGAGTAGAGCAGACATATACACTCACCTAAAGGATTATTAGGAACATCATACTAATACGGTGTTTGACCCCCTTTCGCCTTCAGAACTGCCTTAATTCTATGGCATTGATTCAACAAGGTGCTGAAAGCATTCTTTAGAAATGTTGGCCCATATTGAAAGGATAGCATCTTGCAGTTGATGGAGATTTGTGGGATGCACATCCAGGGCACGAAGCTCCCGTTCCACCACATCCCAAAGATGCTCTATTGGGTTGAGATCTGGTGACTGTGGGTGCCATTTTAGTACAGTGAACTCACTGTCATGTTCAAGAAACCAATTTGAAATTATTTGAGCTTTGTGACATGGTGCATTATCCTGCTGGAAGTAGCCATCAGAGGATGGGTACATGGTGGCCATAAAGGGATGGACCCCCATCAGAACACCATCTGAAACCATCAGAAACAATGCTCAGGTAGGCCGTGACATTTAAACGATGTCCAATGGGCACTAAGGGGCCTAAAGTGTGCCAAGAAAACATCCCCCACACCATTACACCACCACCACCAGCCTGCACAGTGGTAACAAGGCATGATGGATCCATGTTCTCATTCCGTTTACGCCAAATTCTGACTCTACCATCTGAATGTCTCAACAGAAATCGAGACTCATCAGACCAGGCAACATTTTTCCAGTCTTCAACTGTCCAATTTTGGTGAACTCTTGCAAATTGTAGCCTCTTTTTCCTGTTTGTAGTGGAGATGAGTGGTACCCGGTGGGGTCTTCTGCTGTTGTAGCCCATCCGCCTCAAGGTTGTGTCTGTTGTGGCTTCACAAATGCTTTGCTGCATACCTGGGTTGTAACGAGTGGTTATTTCAGTCAAAGTTGCTCTTCTATCAGCTTGAATCAGTCGGCCCATTCTCCTCTGACCTCTAGCATCAACAAGGCATTTTCACCCACAGGACTGCCGCATACTGGATGTTTTTCCCTTTTCACACCATTCTTTGTAAACCCTAGAAATGGTTGTGCGTGAAAATCCCAGTAACTGAGCAGATTGTGAAATACTCCCGGCCCGTCTGGCACCAACAATCATGCCACGCTCAAAATTGCTTAAATCACCTTTCTTTCCCATTCTGACATTCAGTTTGGAGTTCAGGAGATTGTCTTGACCAGGACCACACCCCTCAATGCATTGAAGCAACTGCCATGTGATTGGTTGATTAGATAATTGCATTAATGAGAAATTGAACAGGTGTTCCTAATAATCCTTTAGGTGAGTGTATATCTGAATAAGAGTGCGGATGCAAAAAAGAGCTCTATTCGGTACGGTTTTCTGTGCGCACACACCTAACCCGAAGCGTGCAGCCATGCGCAATAGACACCTACACAGCGCGCGAGTACTGAACTGAGCTCTCTTTCGTGTCTGAATGGACAAATACACACAACATTATGTCTAAATGTCTGTTTTGGAGAGTATTCATGTAAACTATGTCGGTTATGTCTTAAACAGTTGTGAGTGTATCGGATGTGCATCAGTGCAATTGTATCCGCATGTCATTGGACATGACCCGACGTCTTAAAGTGACAGTGGGTAATAAACCTAATGTGGTCTGTGTCCTTAATATTCAAGCAACCAAAGAAAAAGAGAAATCATTCACTGTTTGTTAATCGCTTTAATAAGGATTAATTGTATTTAATTCATACAAATAAATACGTCTGCTTGAAAGAATAAAGAATGATGTATGCAAGTAGTAATAAAGAATGCATATATCATTCGTTGAAAAGAAGACTGTGTTGTACTTTAGGAAAAGTGGTTTTATTAAATTTTAAGATATTTTTTACGTCACAGTAGTTAAATCTGTATCTGTATTGTATGTTCAAACTTTTAAATCATTCATATTAACAGGTTAATGGATGTTTTCTCCCGGAGTATATGGGTTTGGACATTTTAGAGAAATTCTAAATTAATGCATTACAATTTACCTAAACCCATTATATTTTAGTTGACTAAATCTACTGTAGATTTAGTCAACTAAAATATTATTGTATTTTGTCGACTAAAACTAAAACAATTCAGATGACTAAAATATGACTAAAACTAAATGGCATTTTAGTCAAAAGACTATTACTAAAACTAAATCAAAATTTGCTGTCAAAATTAACACTGCTGTTAAAATTGGGTCCCAAGGCTACTGAAATTGTTGTATTCCGTGCTGCGGATTTTGTAATTGTATTGGTGAAATATTTAAAGGGGTGGTTTACTGCTTTTTTTCTTTGCATGATTGTGTTTATGGGGTGCAATATAACATGTATTCGTGGTTTTTCTTTTTTAAAAAGTCTTATTTTTCATCAATTTCACCTTTATTGTAAGCCTCTTTCTCCTCTGTCATTTGAACGACTGGTTGACTTCCTGATTCTATGAAACCACTCCCTCAGAAACAGGCAGTGGGCTCAGATTGGTTAGTTTGGGCCGGTGTGCTGTAATTGGCTAAACTGCGTAGCGCACGTTGTCCGGAACCGCCACGCCCCTTGCCTTTACGGGCGTGAGTCTCATGTGCTCCCCTCAAAAATGTAAATAATGGAGTCGATACTGCCGTATTATATCAGTTTGAGCCCGAATCAGACCCAGAAAGCGGCGATGAAGAGAGTCAAGTAGAACCTCGCCAAACACGGCTGTTACAAAACGTTTCTGAATGGTACGTTTTTGAATTATTATTATTCTATTCTTCTATTATTACATAAGAAGTTTGATACCTGTTATACTTGAAAATGCTACTGCTGCTTGTTAGCTTTTTTAACAGAGATGTATAGTAACGAAGTAGAACTACTTCACTACTGTACTTAAGTACTAAAAGGCTGTATCTGTACTCTACTCGAGTATTATTTTTTTCTCCTACTTCCACTTTTACTTCAGTACATATTTTCGATGAGTTTAATACTTTTACTCCGATACATTTTTTTGTGCTGCATAGTTACTCGTTACAATTATAAAAATCTTACGAATCATTCCAAACCCACTGCCAGAGCGGTAGATGGCCCTGTCACCACGTTTGATGAAGCTGGCTCATCATTGAGCGAATCAAGCGATCAAGAAGAGCACGCGCGCTCGTGCTCCTGTTCTGCCTCTCGCTCTGCTGCCTGCCTCCAGTGAGTAACACTTGAGATTTGTTAGTTTTTTTCGAGATGGAAGAACCAGAAACACCACCTTCAACTTCGAGTGACCGTGGCGGTGTTTTCATTTGTCGGAGTGAAAGATAATTAATATAGAATGTGCGAGGACGTCGACGCACTGAATCGTTCTTTGTTTTTAATAGTTCAAAGTTAAATTTAATTTTACCTTGACAAACTATACATCATTAAAAAGATATAAGACTCAAGTTTCAGTATTTGACCAGTATTTTATTCTGAGAAACTTATAGTGACAGTTATTTCTTAATTTGTGTCAGGAGTAATGATAAAATGAGTCAATTCAATTCAATTCAAGTTTATTTGTATAGCGCTTTTCACAATACACATTGTCTCAAAGCAGCTTTACAGAAAGTGCATTTCAGAAATGTACAAAGAAAAATACAGTTAGTTAATCATGTATAAATTTAGGCATAACATATCGCCGGCGTTGAGTCGTCTCTTCACAGGCGTTTAGTCGTCTCATCACAGGTGTTGGGGCATCTGAAGTCGATACCTTTAATATGAATTATGAGCGTCAGCCGCTCCCATAAAAAAAAAACCCTCCCGTGTAGTCGTCATGAAAGCGCTTGACCAAACAATGTCCCTCAGGGTTTTTAACTTGTGCAGTTAAATATTGATCGATTTTCATAGTTACGTCAGATGTCTTTAGAGAGGAATAATATGTATTAAATTTATACCCAAAATGGGCCGATGTAATTATTATGAGTTTTGGATACTCTGATATACTGTATTTTCAATCCATAATGCAGCCTGGGGTGCCCTGTGCACATTTAGTCCATATATGGAACACAGAGCCATATCATGTGACATTCCAGGAACTCCCTATTTTTTACAGTCTATGTCCCTGACATAAAGTTTTCTTGAGCTGCCCCAATGTGCATACTATCCATCCTAAATAGTATGTGACATTAGTAATTTTCAATACTATTTAGGCCAAGTATGCACATTGGGACGCAGCTATTAATTGCTGTAACATGCAGATAAATACCCAGTAAGCTGTGGAGAAAAAAGGCACAAGCAGGGAAAAGAAGGGTGAGACGCTTTACTACATACAATACTTGTACTTTTACTTTCAGTACTTGAGTAGTACTTTTTTTAAAAAACTACTTGCAATACTTAAGTACAATTTTTTTTGAATACTTTAGTACTTCCACTTAAGTATGGTGCTTAAAGAGCACTTCAACTTCTACTCAAGTCACTTTTTTGATAGAGTACTTGTACTTTTACTCAAGTCTTTGTCTCTAGTACTTTATACATCTCTGTTTTTGAGATACGTTTTTATCTTGATTAAACATTTAATACAAATGATTACATGAGTAATACAGTTTTTTAAAGTTATTATTTTATCGATATAATGAATAACCGTTTAGCTATTAACAAAACTTAGTTTACTCTGTGTATCGTTTTCTTTAGGTGAAGGCTACATGGCTACTATAAACAAACACTGTTGACATTGATCACGTTAATGATCAAATCGAAAAATTACGTCAGAAAGTAGCTATACATGGCAAATACATTTACATCTATATGATTACAAATTCAGGTCCAAAATGTTTGTACGTGTTTGCCATAGAAACACGAAATAGCATAACAAGTGACTATAAAGCCAGTGCTGGCATTTGTTTACGTCCTTGATAAAACGAAACCATTACGTCTAAAATTATACAAATACATTTAAAATGATTAAGTCTTACTTACAGGTTGTGGCCCAACAACTGCTGCATCTGGTTTTAGCGTTGGAACTGCTTCAGGTTTTAGCAACAGTTTCTTGTGGAATCCGGTATTGAATTGTTAGGAAGCTGTCTTCAGTGAAATGTGCCGCACAAAGAAACATTATCAAACATAAGTTGTAGCCATTGTTGACGAACTACAGCGTCCGTAGGAAGCCCGAACACAGAAGAGCTAACAGCTGGGTGAAAATAACACACTTTCCACGGCATGGCTAGCTCATGTCCATAAAAGAGGGCTTTTATAAAACTGCCGGTAAGATATATTGATAGGGTGACATCACATGAACAAATGTAACCTTTCACACTATTTTTTTTTCTTCAAAAAAAAAATATTTCACACTTAGAAATCTATTATACAATAGTCTGCAGTAGCTACCTGTTAAGAAATGTTTTAAATATATATGTTTAATTCCTATGATAGGATTCCCTAGAGTCATAGGAGCAATAGACTGCACACATGTTGCAATCTCCACAGCTCTAGGAGAACATGAGGCAGATTATGTGAACAGAAAGTCCTTTCACAGCCTTAAAGGGTACCTATTATGGCATTTAAAATGTTCCTAATAATGTTCTGGGAGTCCCCAACAACAGTTTTACATGCATGCAATGACAAAAAACACTTTTGTTGTCTTATAATATGCATTTATTTTTACCTGATTTGCTCACCGACTCCCATATGAATCGTTTAGCGAGTCATTTTTCCAAACCCCGCCTTTGCTTGACGCTAATCTGTGGTGATATGTTAGACACCCAGCCGACGGGGTGTCATTGGTTGTTGCGCTAGATCTTACCCAGATACAACAGTGCTATTTTCTGATTGGCTAACAACACCAGACGAACAACACCCGAGGAGACCAGGGTTGCCAGGTCTGCACAACAAAATCAGCCCAATTGCTCATCAAACTAACCCAATCACGGCCAAAAATATTCAAATAGCGTTCCCGGGTGTTTCCTCAATAACAATCATGTTCCAGTGGATAAAACAATCGCGTCAACCAGCGTGCACTACACAAACAACCCGCGGAAACAGTGCAGGCATACGGACCTGGCAACACTGGAGGAGACGCGCTTGAATCCTGCCGGTTCCACAGTGAGTGAGTTTTGGGCACTGCGGCATATTAAATATATTACAAATAGTTTTTCAGCGTGAGAAATACAATGTGTGGCCGGAGAGCGTGACAAAAGACCGAAATGAGTGACTGTCACGCTCAATGCGTGATGCGTGACACTCGAGAGCCCTGTGACAACTCCATTAACAACGACAAACACTTCACATATTTCAATACAATTGACATTGAAGACCTAAGTTAGCTGCTAGAAGCTGCGCTGTGCCTGTGCGTACACAACACACAAAATAATTATAGAACATGATACAAACATAAAAGCAACAGCCTACTTACAGATTGTGATTCGGAGAAGGAAGCTGATCCAAATAAACTCGGTACTGAACCTCCCTCCTTCAGTATCAGCCATCTCGCAAATTCATACTTTATAGCATTTAGGTTTGTGAAGCAATCATCTTCAAAATGACGCGAACACAGAACAAGTTCGGGCTATAATACTTCTGTGGTATAGTTATGAACTGTAGCCACTGTCTTCAAATGCTCCTCACTGGGCAGATGAAAAAAGTTTGCTTTTGCGTCGCACTTCAAAACACAGCAGCGTCTCGTCGACATGATGTTTTCCCTGGTGTCTCCTAATGCAATGAGTGGGCGTATCTTATTCAAATAACTTGGACAAGTGACGTACGAAAGTGCATCGTTCGTCTATCGATTCATATCAACGACTCAGAGTCGACTCTTACTTTGAGAGATAATAACTTTGTATACGGTGAACTTTCATATTTAAAACTTTGCAGGATGTTTTCGTTCACTTAGATCTATGTTACACACTACATGAAAGGTAATTTTCAAAATTCCATGATAGGTACCCTTTAATGTTCAGGTAGGGCTACTATACCCTATGTGAAATTCTTTTTATTTGCATTGAGATCAATCTTTAAATAAATAGTAACTAACAGATAGGACAATGATTTACTGTACATTTCATCTGCAGATAACTTGTGATCATGAATGCATGATCACAAGTTTGGATGCCAAATGGCCTGGCTCAGTGCATGACTCACACATTTTCCGTGAGTCTATTTTGTGTCAGCGCTTTGAGGAAGGCAAGTTAAATTTGGTACAGTACACTTTACATTTTTTATTTTCATTGCAAAACTTACAAATTTTTCCCCTTTTCTGTTCTATGACAGGGCTTTTTGATGGCCTGTTGGTAGGAGATAGAGGTTATGCATGCCAGAGGTTTTTGCTAACCCCCTATCCTGACCCCCAGACAGGGCCACAAAACCGCTTCAATGTGGCCCTCAGTAAAACCAGGGTCAAGATCGAGATGACCTTTGGCATCCTAAAGGCACGTTTCAACTGTCTTAGGCGTTTAAGAGTGTCACCAGAGCGGGCATCACAGATAGTGGCTGCATGTGCCATTCTGCATAATATAGCCACTATCAGAAAGGAGCGAGAACCACCACAAAACCAGCTTCTCCCTGATGAAATTGACCCCATCACACTTGACCACCCAGCTGGGGCAGCTGTCAGAGATGCAATCACAACACAATATTTTACTTAATAAAAGCACACTGACACTGCAGATATGACTCAAACTGTTTTATTGGTCATGTGGCTAGGGAGGAAGAAAGAGAGCAAGAAAAATTACATTAATAGACATTCATAGTGTTCATACTAAAGCGTTACTTGTTTAAAAAAAAGTTCACATACTGAGATCTGTTTTTTCCAGCTGTTTGATCTCCAATTTAATTTTTTAATTTGGAGCCTCCTCAGCTCACAGTCTAGCTCCTTTAGCTCACAGTCTAGTTCTAGGCTCCTTTTATAAAGGGCCCTGACTGAGTCGGTTTCCACCTGAAACAATTCCACCACAAACATGATCATTACAAGTTTTCTGGAGGTTGATCAAATCACAAAAAGTGGCATGACTATCTACAAACATAGGACTGACTGTAATTTATGTCAAGGGTTTAAAGCATTACCTTGTTCACATTCCTTCTGTAGCCCATTGAGGTAGAGGCTTCAGTTTCTGGGGCAGGTTGTGGAAAATCCTACAATAAAAGAGATGTGTAAGGGCCAGTCACTTAATTATGACATTCAAATGTGTGCCATAATAAATAGCCCAGTGCATTCACCTCAGCAACTGTCTCAGAACACACAGACAGAGTGTCTTCATCATTTGGTTCACCCTAATAAATAAAAGGCAAATATAAAGCATAACTGTTATAAAGCAGGCTATGTTCATGGTGTTCTGTCTGCTGCATATACTGACCTCTGTGTGGGAGACTGTGTGCATGTGTGCTGGCTTCAACAGGGACACTGTATTTCCCTCTACTGCAGAACAGAGTCAGCCAAATTTAACCCTTTTTAAAACATTAGTAAGGCATTGCACACACATACCCAGTGTCACTTGCTTCGAGGAGCCAGCACCAGGGTCAGACTGTACAGCACTTGCAATGCCATCCATAATCGGGCGTCCCTTATTATTACTCAGCGCCAACTCCTCGGCCACAGTGTAATTTTGAGGAGGTGGCCCTCCCCCAGTTTTCCTGATTTCACATTTTTTTCTGTTTGCTGCAAACAAAGTTTTTATGAATAAATGTTCACAAAAACAATAAAAGGTTGTGGTAAATACTCACCACTTTGAATTATATTTTTATATTTTGTCTTGATCTGCTGCCAAGAACGTTTGGAGTTGGGGTTGCATCTAAAAATATATGAATATCAATCTTTCTTAGGAATAGCCTATTCACATTTTACATACATCTACACACACGTATGTACAGTATGCATGCATGCATGTATATCAACACGAATACACACATGTTTATTTTACCATTTAATACATTTTTAATATGATTACATCATTTTACATTAATTGTTTAACTTACGCATTAACGCAATCAGCAATCTTCCTCCAAGAATCTTCTCTTGCTTTGGCAGCAGATACAGTGTTACTGCGTGCTTGAAAAACACTTTTATATTCTTCATATTTTTGAATAATTATCTCTTGCTCCTGCGCGGAAAAATATATAGCTCTCGCTCTATCCATTTCGAACGCGATTGGTTGTTCAGTGCCGACGTCACTCTTTTATGTGCACGCGCTCGTGGATTAATCATAAGTTAAGATCAAAGCCTGAGTTGACAGAGAAAGTTGATGAGCTGCGTCATGGTACCAATAAAGCCTGATTGCATCGGTTTGGTTTTGTCAACTCAAAACTAATCCTGTAACTCCGAGTTTGTTCAGCTACCTTCATGGTACAGGCCCTGGGTCATTTGACCAATCATCGCAGATTAGCGTCACGCAAAGGAGGGGTTTGGAAAAATGAATCGTTGAACAAATCATTTTGGAGTCGTTGAGCAAATCAGGTAAAAATAAATGCATATTATAAGACAGTTATTATAAGACAAAAGTGTTTTTTGTCCTTGCATTCATGTGAAACAAAAATTTCCCAAAACAAAAATAGGTTTATTTTAAATGCCATGATAGGGGCACTTTAAAATAAAAATTTTAAAAATAATAATTTTCCCTCCCTTGACTATAATAGGCCTCAAAAATATTAATAAAAAGTATTACACTACTTACCATCTTATGCAACACTGTTAAAAAGTAATTTTTTTTGCACTCACTCGAGGCCCACCGAGTTTACCCTCATAACACATGTCAACACAGCTAAAAGTTTTCTATATTTGACCATTTATTGAAAGTGTAAATGTCTGATAAATTGCACTAATATTCTCCTACACAGTATTATATTTATATGTTAATAAGTCTACAGTGTTGTCTGGTCTGTTCTCCTTTTATTTTGAAAAGCAATGTTTTTTCTTCTTCTGATATTTTTTGACACGCTGAACTTCTTGCTACTCTCTCGTCACAATCTAGTGCTCAAGCGTTGTCAGTAAAAACTTGTAAACACGTTTGTTATTTATCATGTTCATCCATTTGAATCTTTTAAGGAAAGAGTTTACATTGTGATTTACTTTATTATTTTGTATTGTTTGTACATGTTATTTCTAAGAGCTCCGAATTGTGAGGCATATTATCGGTGCCAGATAATAAAAAAAGGACAATAACAATGAGATGTTGATAAAATGAGTAAAGAGTTTATTCCATAATTACATGAAGCAAATACAAACATAAAGTAAAAGTGAATGAGACATGATCTCTCTCTTTACTGACTTATAAGAGCCAAAGCATCTCAAGAGGAGAAGAGTCCAGTTTCAAAGATACTTGAAAGTATATCTTGTGTTTGCATGGAAGAGAAGAAGTGGAAGAGAAACTATATGTTCTGATGAAAAACAATGAAGAACGAGTTAAAAATTTATATCAGATTCATGTCTATTAAAAGTGTTATGGTCTTCTTTTTCAGCTCCTGAACTTTGCCTCCAAAGGTTTTTCCAGTGTGAAATTTCCTGGTGGTCTTTTTTGTATTAAAGGACTTCCTGCATTTCACTTCCCAGTGTGAACTCTCATTTGAATCTTCACCCTTGATTTACATGTGAAGAAGACATCCCAACCTGCAAGAAGCCATATATCTAACCAAGTTGTGTTCCAAATTTGAAGTTGATATCTCAAAAATTAAAGTTCCCATGAGATTTTGTTTAGGCATAATACCAAAAATAGTCACTGGGTGACTTACATTCCATTGAATTTAATTGTATGCATTCTGCCATAACAAATTAATACATTTCTGTCCAAATATCACTTCTTTCACAGAATATGGATGTAACGGTTCATGGTTCTCACACTGATTACCATCAGCGCCACCTGATACTGATCAGCGGCTTCTGTTTCAGCTCATGGCCTTTCATGGTGTTTGTCAGATCGTTGTTGGATCATGTATCCCCATGCAGTCTTGGGCCACATCCACACGAAGCCAGAGCTTTCCTTATCCAATGTTTTTTTTCCTCGTTCTAAAAGAAAATTCCGTAAACATGGCGCTGTCTCAAGAAATATCTGCGACACACGAAACCACTGAACTGACTCAAACGATGTAGTCTACATTCCAGACCAGTATGTGGCGCTGTAATTCTGCCAAAGATATACACTAAAAACGGAGAAGAGACTTAGAGCATGCTTGCGCGCTGTATACAATAATGTTAGGCACAGTATCAGCTAGCACTTTTCTTTTCTTTTTTCCAAGAACTTTATTGAACAATCATAAATGGTGTTGTTTATGTACTTTCAGGAGATGGCGCTGTAGTTCACATGATGTTACCTATAAAAGGTGTAGAGTAAGAATGGAGGTGGTTGCACCTGCTGCCTAATTATGTGACCGTGTGGCACTGTTGCATTGCTTGTGGGTTTGAATAAACCTTGAAGTAGTAAGAAGTTTTCTTGTCTTCATGATTACCAGACTTAGACATAACAAATTGGCAACGAGGATTTTGCTGGTCTACATGAAAGATGTCTGCTGTTGCTGCTTTTCCTACGCCATTCTTGCCATGTCCGGGTGAGCCGTCTATTCCTTTTGGCGTCTGGTTAAAGATGTTTGAGAATTACTTGCAGAGAAGACATCGTACAAAATAGGGATGAGTCACGATATTCGATTAGTTAGCGGACTCATAAAGCTTGCCACAAAGAACCGGCAAAAGTAATGAATGTGCAAAATATAGCAAGGAGACGTTTTAATTGTTTATTAATAAACTGTGTTCTGTGTCAGTCTCGGCAGCAGTGATGAAGATGCTGACTCGCCACCTTCGCAGTAGGTTATTGTGAACGTGCAAATGCACACTTCATACGGATTAGGCATAAGAGAGTTATCTTATCTGTTTCTTTTCATTTTGAATTGTTGTTCGATGTTGTTTAAAGGTAGACATTTAATGCTTTCTATAGATATATTTCAGAGTTTCGGTGCATTTATGAGATGAGTTCCAGTTCACGAGCAATGCAAGTTCTATCGCGCCGGCACGTCTATGTCCTGATTATATTAAAACAATTTTCTGCTATATTTGCTTATTAAATCTAGGCAATTGGTTGATGAAACACGATTAAAATTAAGATACAATTTATACAGAACGAAATTCACTTTAAAGAAAGGCTTTATACAAAAAACTTAATGTGGTCAAAATTAGGTCTCCGATATATTGCACATCTTCTGATTACTCATGCTGTTCACTTTTCATAATCAACATTAAATAAAAAAAGAACATAGACCTACATTTTCTTTAATGGCTACAACAAGTAGGCCTACACTAGCCTACAGAGATAAATTTAATGTCAAGTGGAATTTGAGCGAACGCCGTTTTACCGGTGAGCATGTGTGGGGGGTGCATTTTTTAAAATAATAATTAAATAATTCCCGGTGATCGTCGAATATTATTTTTGATTGAAATGCCCATCCCTAAATAAGAAATGTCTTAATCAGACAACAGACCAGCATCATGGCATAATAAAGAAAATATAAATAAATAAAATTAAAATACATTAAAGTAAATAGCTTATAAATAAAGTAAATAGCTTATAAATAAAGGAATATAAGACGCTCATTAGCTTCGTCAGCATTTTAGTATATTTATTATTATTATTATACAGTTGTTGTTGCTGTGACTAAGAAGTGTCTGACTAGTCGACACGTGGGATGATGACATCATCGTTTCACAAAAAATACGGATTGGCTGTACACACGAAAACGCAAGAGTGTCGGTTTCAGATTTATCCACCCTGGGACCCGGTTTCAAAAAATAGCGGTTTCAGTCTCCCAAAACACCGGATCCGTGTGGATGAAACGCCAATACGATACAAAAATTTGTACGACGTATACAGTTAAATGCGTCTCCGTGTGGACAGGAGTTTTGGTTTTGGGCTTCTGGTTCCTGTCTTGGATGTTCTGTGTTTTGTCTGCCTGCCCGTCTTTCGGAGGATTCCATTCACCTGTCATCATCCTACACTGAGAATTGGGTTGCCTATCTGCTCTCTGCGCTACCTCCGAGACTGAATTTGCTCACTCATCAGACCATCATCCTGTCATTTCTGCAATAAACCACTTTATTCATCGCATTTGCATCTTCTGTTTTATTAACGTCACAATGGAACCTTGAGACTCAGACCTTTCTGATAATGTGTTTTGCCAAGATTAGAAAAGGTTTTGATCATAAATTATGAAACATGATGATGCCCAAAAGGGGAGGAGCGCGATACAATTATTTAGAGCAGTGTTTCCCAACCCTGTTCCTCGCGGCACACCAACACTGCGCATATTCTTTGTTGTATCCCTAATCAAACACACCTGATTCAACTCATTAGCTCATAATTACATGGGTTAATGAGCTGATGAGTTGAATCAGGTGTGTTTGATTAGGGAGAGGTTGGTGTGCCGCGAGGAACAGGGTTGGGAAACACTGATTTAGAGTACCGTTTTTATGGTAACACAAAGTCCAATTTCAAAACTGGTTTCACAGGCTGAATCTTAAAGTAACACTAAGCAGTTTTTCAACCTTCATTATATATTTCCAAGACCCTTGTGATGGTACATCGACTTAAAATAAGTTAAATGACTCGTCTGCCATAGCCTGACGTGGTCTGTATCGCTTTTACTGGCACTATGTAACTTTGGGTTTCGGGTAGGAATCCGTGCACAAAAAGAACTACAAAATTCGACTGCTTTACGTCAAGCGCTACAATAGTCATTTCGTTTTTCTTCGTTTCTGATGTCACAATACATCATCCTTTCATGAAATCATGTAACATACTCTACCTTGTCTGTGGACATCGTTCATTTTAAAGACGGTGCTGGATAAAAAGCCAGCGAGCGTGCGACGGTAGGCTAAACTATTTACGACAGCGGTAATGGACAATTTCGTTTCCAACCAGTAGGGCGACCGAAGAGGAAAATTTACTTGGTGTTACTTCAAATTCATGAGCTTTCAAATGATATATCATTTGTCAACAGATCAGGTGAAGTATTGGATATAATTGTTTTAAACATGCTTTGGCAGTAACAGTTAACAGATAATGACTTGGTCCTTTTTTATACCCTAATCAGGCTCATAAAAATCCAAAAAAGAAAAACAATATTTTGGATATAAAAAATGACATGAAATAATTTTTTTCTTAGCATTTTCCACTCTTGCCTGTTTAATGGTTAAGTCTTTGTCGTTGGTTAGGAAACTGAGTGTGCTCTTTGATACCAATTTTTCATTTGAAAGTCACGTGTCTAATATCTGTAAAACCGCATTCTAAATTCTAAATCTAAATTACATCATATGCTCTCATTGACAAATGCAGAACAATTAGTTCATGCGTTCATGACATCAAGACTAGATTATTGTAATGCTCTACTGGGTGGTTGCCCTGCACGCTTAATAAACAAACTACAGCTGATTCAAAACACAGCAGCTTGAGTTCTTACCAGAACCAGGAAGTATGACCATATTAGCCCGGTTCTGTCAACACTGCATTGGCTGCCTATTAAACATCGTATAAATTTGATAATACCTAGAATTTCAAAATCGACTGCTGGCGGTAGATCCTTTTCCTATTTAGCACCAAAACTTTGGAACAGTCTTCCTACCATTGTCTGGGAAGCCGACACACTCTGTCAGTTCAAATCTAGACTAAAAACTCTAAAACCTAGCATAACACACTATAGACTTCTATAAATCAATGCTAGGCTGTACAGACTAGGTCAGCTAGAACCGGGAACACTTCCCATAAGTCCTGATGTACTCGTTACATCATAAGAAGAATGGCATCTACACTAATATTAGTCTCTCTGTTTATCCCGAGGTTTACCACTGTCCGCCGGATCCAGGCTGTATCCAGATCTGACGAAGGACCTGCACCTGGACGTGACGACAGCGCTGAGAAATTCAACTAGGCTCTTCCCTGTAAAGGCCTCCATCCCTTAACCCATCTACAGATAAAGCAAGCAATAATAAATTCTGTATTATAAATTTTAAGACCAAACAAGTTTGTTGAGGGTTGGTTTGTAGGGAAGGACTACACGCCTTAAGAACTGAAAAATATGAGAATATTCCTGAAGCAAGAAGAATCAGCAGACATTAAAATTGGACAATAACAACAAGCTGTTGATAAAATTATAATGTAATTTAATTAATCATTTAAAACTAATGAGACAGATATCTGAAAAACAATGACCGAGTTAAAATTCATTTCAGATTCATGTCTCTGTAAAAAGTGGTACGGCCTCTTCTTCAGCCCCTGAACATTAAAGGAACAAGAAAGGAAAAACAGAAGCCTAAAAAACTTGTCAAATCAAGTATATATATATATATATATATATATATTATATATATATAATATCATATATTAGCGCTTTTCACAATATAGATTGCATCAAAGCAGCTTCACAGTATCAATCAAAACAACATAATGTTCGTTTCTTAGTGGAAAACATCCACGTTTGTTAGAGCAGATCAATGGTATTAATTATTGGTTAATTAATTTGAATATCCCCAACTGAGCAAGCCAAAGGCAACAGTGGCAAGGAACCGAAAAACTCCAAGTGACCTAATGGTGTCCCAAAACTCCATCAGATGACCCAATGGAGAAAAAAAAAAAAACACCTTGGGAGAACCCAGGCTCAGGCTTCACAAATAAATCAAGTCTGAAGGTTCTCATGAGGATCCACAGCAGAGAGAAACTTTACACACGTGATCAATGCGGGAAGAGTTTCAATCAGGCCTTCGTTCAGAAATCACTTCAGCCTTCTCATGAAGAAGAAGAGCACCAGAAGAATTACACTGGAAAAAACCCATCATGTCTAAAAGAAACATTAAATCATGTGAGATTTCAAATAGAGACAAACGTGAAATGAAAAGTGAAGCTCAAAGTCAAGATCACTGATGAGTTCAATCGTCATTTTAACATCATCAAATATGGTCAACAACTGCTGTGCACGATTATGATCTATTTTAATGTCATGAAGATGATTCGTGTTACATGTCACTAGTTTGGTCATGATTAATCGATGCAAAAATAGTTGTTAGTGGCAGCCCTAGAAATAAACTATTATGGAGTGGAAAAGGCTTATAAGTTAATAAACGCTCATCTGCTGCCATCTACTGGTTCTAGTGCTTATTTCACTTTTTTTTTTTTAAATATGTTGGTTTGCCATGTATAAGTTTTCCTACACTTTGAAACATTTTGTTTTACAAATAGGGACAATCTTTGAATGATGAACAAATCATGGTTTTGGTCATCACATTAAAACTCCATATTTAAAGTGCTGGAAAAAGTGTGAAGGACTTGAAAGTCCGTGATTAGTGCTTGAATTTTACTCTCAATGAATAATGTAAAAACATTGATTATTTCTGCCACAATATGAGAAACCATGGTTACAGTTGGCATTACTACATTAAATCCATAGGGAATATTGGTGATTTGTGGACTAAAAAGCCATATTACTTCAAACTTCATGAACATGTTCGTTCATGGCACAAGGTTTCTCCTGGCTTCCAAGTCAGTGCTGTTTGATCTGATATACAGTATATGGATTGTGTTGTTAATTCTGCGCTGAATTTAAATGCTGAAACCTGTCAAGGAATGTTAGTCTTTATATATACTTCCTCTCGTGCTGATGGGATAATCATGATGGTTGCTGTTGAACGTGCTCCTCCCGAACTTTGTTGATATTAAACATTTTTCTCAAAAGGCCTGTATTAACCCCCCGAAGATGTGTGGAACACTTTTATGGTGGATAGATGCACTTTTATGATGCACTTTTATGATGCACTTTTATGATGGATAGATGCACTTTTATGATGGATGAATGCACTTTTATGACGGATGGATGCACTTTTATGGACATCAAAACAGAAACACCAATTCACTGCATTATAAAGCTTGGAAGAGCCAGGACATTTAATATAACTCCGATTGTATTCGTCTGAAAGAATAATGTCAAACACACCTAGGAATGAGTTGAGGTTGAGTAAATCATGGGCTAATTTTCCTTTTTGGGTGAACTGCCCCCTTTAAAATGTTTTCTCAATGGATCTGCCAGTGCTGTGTAGTAATGCTGTTGCGTGATCGAGATCGGCCCACGAGTAAACCCTGTCTAGTGTTGCTCCGAGATGATAAACTGTTCGCTCTGCGCAGCTCAGACGAGTAGCGGGTTTCATTCTGCTTTCGATTGCAGTGTTATGTTTCTCGTATGCAGCAGAAATGGGAGCTCTCTCGCACTGGCAGGAAAATAGGTGGAGAGACGAGATTTGGCTATAGGGTGTTGTGTGTCTAACTTACACAGAAGATACTTTGTTGCTCAGCACATAAAGATGAACTACTTACTGTGATTTCAGACTGTGGTGATATGGTTTCTCCACTGTGTGGATCTTCATGTGTCGCTTCAGGTGAGTTTTAAAAGAGAAACTTGTTCCACACTGATCACACGTGTGTGAGTTCTCTCTGCTGTGGATCATCTCATGTGTTTTCAGAGATGATGACTGAATGAATCTCTTGTCACAGTGTGAACACTTGTAAGGCTTTTCTCCAGTGTGAATTTTCTGGTGAAGTTTTAAACTGCTCCCTGTAGTAAAAGTCTTCCCACACTCAAAGCACCCATGATCTCTCACACCAGTGTGAGTTTTCTGATGTGCATGTAAATATTGCAGCTGTGAAAAACTCTTTCCACACACAGAACATGAATGTGGCTTCTCCTTCGTATGAACTCTCAGGTGTTTCTTCAGGTTTGATGCCCTAAGAAATGTTTTGCCACACTGATCACATGTGAACGACTTTTCTCCGATGTGGATCCTCATGTGATCATTAAGGTTTGAAGATCGAATGAAACTTTTCCCACATTGATCACACTTAAACGGCTTCTCTCCAGTGTGAACTCGCATGTGAACATCAAGAGTATATTTGCATTTGAAATTGTTTCCACATTGATGGCATACATGCGGCTTCTCTCCAGTGTGGATCATCTCATGTGTTTTCAGATTTGATGACTGACTGAATCTCTTGTCACAGTGTGAACACTTGTAAGGTTTTTCTCCAGTGTGAATTCTCTGGTGCCGTTTTAAACAGTTTGCTGTAGTAAAAGTCTTCTCACACTCAAAGCACATGTACTCTCTCACACCAGTGTGTATTTTCTGATGTGTTTGTAAATTTTGCAGCAGTGAAAAACATTTCCACACACAGAACATGAATGCGGCTTCTCTTTTGTATGAACTCTCAGGTGTGTCTTCAGGTCTGATGCCCTAGGAAATCTGTTGCCACATTGATCACATGTGAACGGCTTCTCACCAGTGTGGATCCTCATGTGAAGTTCAAAATTATATTTGCGTGTGAAACTCTTTCCACACTGAGTGCAGGTTGTAGATTTCTTGTCTCTTTTTTTAAAAAAAGTATTTTTAGTCTTTGAGCGACTCAAAGGTTTTTCTCCAGGTTGGACATGATGTTCCTCCTTCACTTCACTCAGTTCTTCTTTCTCCTCCTTCACTTCACGTTTCTCTTCCTTCTTCACTCATTTCTCTCCTCCCACTTCACTCAGTTCTTCTCTTCCTCCTTCACTTCACTCAGTTCTTCTCCTCCTCCCTTCACCCTTCACTCAGTTCTCTCTCTCCTCCACTTCACTCAGTTCTTCTCTCTCCTCCTTCCCCTTCACTCAGTTCTTCTCTTCCTCCTTCACTTCACTCAGTTCTTCTCTCTCCTCCTTCACTTCACTCAGTTCTTCTCTCTCCTCCTTCACTTCACTCAGTTCTTCTTTTCTCCTCCACTTCACTCAGTTCTTCTCTCTCCTCCTTCACTTCACTCAGTTCTTCTCTCTCCTCCTCACTTCACTCAGTTCTTCTCTCCTTCACTTCACTCAGGTCTGGCACGGAAGAAAAAAATTATTCAATTTAATTTTCATTACATCAAAAAAAAAAATTCAAAGAGAAATATAAAGTGAAAGGACATACAAATGAGTGCTGCTATACTGCTATATTTTGACACCAACTTTGAGATTGATATTTATTTTACTAAAAACGTTTTGAATATTAATGGCTGTTCACACTAGACTTTTCCTTCTAAAGTGAAGTAATGTGAAAGTGGGGCACCAGAAACACAAGCTCAAGTGAATAACTATGAGAAATTCAAGTGGAGAGGATTTTTTTTAATGTATTGTTATTATTTGTTATATGTTGAATTTATGTTTGTAAAAAAGCTGCTGCAGAGTTTGATGTCATTTCACGACCGTTGCGGTGTCTGTAGAAACTTCACACGCTCAAAGTGTAGAGTGGCCGCGGCTTTAATTCGTTTTAAATTAGTAATTTTTATTAGCATTACCTGTGTCCTACATGTTTCACCCAACCCTGTTACTCCTGACATGATTTTCCTTCTTTTAAAAACAGAGCAATTCTTAAAATTTTACACAAACTGTAGCATTGACTGTATTCATCAACCCTCAGGGCTCCAGACTGCAACCAAATGCGACTGAATTTTACATCCAGTCGCACGTGCGACCAGTAAATTTGTCCCTTTTTTTTTTGGTGGAAAAGGCTGGAAAGGGCTTATCAATGAATCCGGAATGTGTAGCAGACCAATGAGTGTGAGAATAATAGGGAATTGCCAATGTAAGTGGCTAATGTGTGGAGGGGGAGGGTCCTAGAGACAGAGACAAATATCACAACTTTCTATGTGCGTCTGAGCAATGAGCATTGAGCAAGCAAACTATTGACTCGTTCTTCCGACCTGCGGCTAGTGTGCCAGTTAAATTCACTTGCTAGCTTCCAAAATAATACAGAGATTTAAAAAAAAAAAACACGTGAACAAAACGATTACTCTTTGTAAACACTAGTTCAATGTGAGTGCTCGAACATGACCTGTCATTTCGAGTTGATAGCGCACGAGCGCAGCCGAGAACTGGACTGCAGACGTTACCATCGATCGGTGTTTAAACTAAACTCATTTAACCTTTGCCAATGTAAACATTCAAGAGCAAGACGCAAAAGAGAACTCACAGCTAGAAGATTTGTGCGTGCTTGTGTGTGTGCGAGCTCCCGTGTGTGCGTCTGTGTAGGCTACTCATCTCAGACAGCGCGCAAATATTGAGTTATCTTACAAGTCTTGCACTTGAATGGACATATTCACACAAAAAGTATGCCAACATGTCCGTCTTGATGAGTATCCTATAGCAGACATAGTCTGTTATGCCCTAAAGGTGCAGTGTGTAGCTTTTGGCGACATCTAGCGGTTCGGTTGCGAGTTTGCTCTAAGGGCTCAGCCCACCGCTCACCCCTCCCTTTCGAAGAAGCTACGGTGGCTAAAACGGGACAAACATCGTTGTCTGAGACAGCAGAGAATAGCCAGAGTAAACCAAGTTTCTGTACTACAGTCCATTATAAACCACATCATGGATAAAGTTTACAAAGCCATAGTCAGGTGAGGATCAAGGGTCTTAATACATAATATAATAATTAGGGATGGCCCGATACCGATACTGGCATCGGGGATCGGGCCGATACTGTCTTCATATACTCGTACTCGTACTCATAAAAAATTGCCGATACCACGTACATTTTGCGAAACTGGCCGCCGCGAGTGCTTTGTCGAGGTGAACTGAGGCATAAGAGTAGCCTATAATGTCGGCAGTTTGGGCTCAGTAAGTTATGTTCAGCTAAGGTGTCGAGACAGGAGGGAAGCAATCTAATTAAACATCTGAATACATCTGAATACACACAGTTTAGCAAAGCTAAAGCAACTCACCAGCCAATAGGTTTTACAGCAGCGCGAGAAGATGTCCAGAGATAATCCACGGGCACATAACAATAACAGAAGGAATTGCTAGGCCTGTAAATCAATAGTCAAATCGATAGTGAATAAATAAATGAATCGCACGATAAAAAAAGGCCTTTTTTCCGGCCGCGATCATTTCCATTTGCATGCTTGTTTGTTTTCCTCATCTCTCTAGAGCCTGGATGACAACTCTCGATTCCTTAGCGTAGGAGGCTTAGATTCTTAACCTAGAGCTTAGATTCTCTGCCCGAGCCCGTTATTTCCCGACACTATCCTCGGGCCGGGCCGGGCCCTTGAGAGACGTGCACTCCCAACGCAATAGAGTGCGGCGCGGCACTAGATCTGATGGCCGAGCGCGAGCGCGGGCGGTATGCACTCACTCTGTGTGTGCGGGTTGTGGGAGAGAAAAACGATTCGCGGGACTCCCACAAACTAGAAACATCTATGAATAAAACATATAAAAACGAATAGATTTGTATTCATACGTTGCAGAAAAGCAAAAAGAACAACTAAAACAAAATAGAAACGATTTACAGGCCAGAGTTTCTATTTCTAAAATGTCTGCAGCGGTGAGCGATGTAGCCAATCACAAACATATGTGTTGATTTCTTGAACGCAATGGCCAATCAGAAGCATTTAAGATAGACTCCCCTCACCGCTCAAAACGGACTTTTGTTCAGCGCTGAATTCTGTATGCTGGCAAATTATAATTATAATAATGTTATAATTATAGAATTATAACAAACAAATTGTGGATATTATGAAAGATTCATTGTGCAGTCCGCTTCATTGATAATTATAGAGATGTGTGATCGCGATGATCTGTCAGCTTTTTAGGAATTATTATGGGAGCGCACTTTGCGCGCATTCAGTCATGTCAGATCATGCATGCAGTAGCCTGCTTGCTTTTATGTTAAATTAACAGTGGTTTGTGTGCTAATACATTTATTATTTTTACTCATTATTATTTATTTTTAGACTTGTTAAAACAAGTAGGAGAAGAAAATAAAAACAGTCTTCTAACCTGTGTTCTGAAATAGTCTTCTGTCTTCTTTTCTGGGAGCCTATAGTTCCTTTTGCTGTAGAAATATCGGTATCGGTACTCGGTATCGGCAAGTACACAAATGTAAATACTCGTACTCGTATCGGTTTGAAAAAAAATGGTATCGGGCCATCCCTAATAATAATAGTAATCAGCTGATTGTCTCACGAATGTAACCAACACATTCTCTTCACATAGCAAACCCATAATACAGCGAGGGAGAAGATCCACATGAAACTATGCAACTATATCCTTTTTCTGACAGGGTAGTAAAAGTTTAGCTGGCTAATATGAGCTGTTACTGTGGCCGAGCTGGTTAAAGCGTTAAGCTTTGTTTAAACTTGACGCGTCCGCATAAGCCCAAAGGTGCGTGCAGCAAAAATTACGTGATTGTAACAGCGCACACGCCTCCGCATCCCCTAGACACCACTTACTACACACAAAAGGCTTTTTTCTCTGATTTTGGAAACTTAATCGACTTAAAATGCTTCCAAGATCGACGGGTTGGTGATTCCTGTAACTGTTTTACGGTCAATGACAAGAGTAACGTTAGCCTACTAATCAGCTGTCTCACGAACGTAACCAGCACATTTATCCCCACATAGTAAAGCCATAACACAGCTTAAGTTTTACGGGAGAAGAATTAAGTTACATGAAACAACCCAACTACATATTTATACCACTGACAAGGGAAAAGTCACTACTCATGGTGTTTATGACTAGCTTCTTCTAGCTTTCTGCGGCTTCTCTTTCAATGTAGTGACGAAACGCGCTCTGTAACGCTGTTTGTTCTCTGTCGGCTACGGTAGAAACATGGCATCACAATATGTCGACCTTCATAGAAGGGGATTCCCGCGCCTATGTAGATATAAATGCCTCATTCTAAGGTAATAAAAACATTACGGTTTATTAAAGTGTAAATTGCAGGTTAACCACCACAAACGATTAATGTGTACATTAAAGTGCACAATATGGATATATTTAAAAATTTCTGTCTTAAAATGCGTTAAAATAGCATTTATTGGGGTTTCTTCAAAGGTAGCGTGTTTTTTACCGTAACTGAGTGATGATGTCATAACAGGGAGCTGCGGGCAGTAATGCACTCACTCCGTGTGTGCTGTTTGAGGGAGAATAAAACGATTTGCGGGACTCCCGCAAACTAGAAATATCTGAATAAAACGTAAAAACTAATACATTTTTATTCATCTGTTGCAGAAAATCAATAAGAACATCTAAAACAAAATAGAAACCGTTTACAGGCATAGTTTCTATTTTTAACATGTCAGCAGCGAGGAGCGATGTAGCCAATCACAGACATATGTGTTGATTTCTTGAACGCAATAATGGCCAATCAGAAGCATTTACGATAGATTCCCCTCACCGCTCAAAACAGACTTTTTGTTCAGTGCTGAATTCTGTATGCTGGCAAATCCTCTAATTATAACAAACATAGTGTAACGTTATATATTATGGAAGCTTCATTGATAATAACAGAGATGTGCGAGATCTCTGTGAACTGATGTCAGCTTTAGGAATTATTATGGGATCGCACTTTGCGCGCAGTCATGCCAAACCATGCACGCAGTAGCCCGCTTGCTTTTATGTTATAACAGTGGTTTGTGTGTTAATGCAACAAACAATTGATCAGGAGCACGTATGCTGATGTGTATGGTGGGCTAACACGTAGGCTAACTTGAAAGTATTTGAAGGTACAGAAAAAAATTATTTTTGCGGGCGGGAGCGGGACAAAACATGAATGTTGCGGTCGGGAGAAAGTAATATAAGAAAGTAGTTGAGCACGTCAGTTATAACGACACACGTATTCAAAAATAGCCGGGTTTAAACCGGGCTTGGACTCATAATTACAGTTTACGTGTCGGGCCGGACTCGGACACAGCGGGCTCGGGTAACGATAGGGTCTTGCTTGATGTTTTGGGCCGATCTAAGCTCTACCTCGGGTAAGTTATGCGAACACTTACAGGCACGAATCTGCCGTTTGTCCTTGGGGAACTTGTGGAGCCTCTCCCCCGTTTTTGATGTATTCGTACATCCCGCACAAGCACAATAGTTAACCATTTTCGCTAGCTAGGACTCCAATATAACGTAACTCTAGGCTTGTAGCATAGACCGTAAAAGCTTGGAGTCCCTGTTATGACATCACGCCCAGCCTAGTGGAAGGAGGGGGCGTGGTTAAAAACACTGTAAAACGAACCAACTTTTCATTATATTCAGCATTTGGTATAAAAAATATTAAAAAAAACAATGGTGGGCGGTTCTTATCTTTATATTTAGTAAGCACATTGCATTATCTTCGTGAAAATTTTTACCTGCAATTTACACTTTAAGTAAGTTCTTTATACACCACTGAACACATAGTTATGGATGTCATATTGCATTTCTGTTAATAGATACTCAAATTTTTTACACAGTGCACCTTTAAACAATTAGTTCACTTTTTAAAAAAACTTTTGCTGATAATTTACTCACCCCCATGTCATCCAAGATGTCCATGTCTTTCTTTCTTCAGTCGAAAAGAAATTAAGGTTTTTGATGAAAACATTCTAGGATTTTTCTCCATATAATGTACTTCACTGGGTGCCAAAGGGTTCAAGGTCCAAATGACAGTTTCAGTGCAGCTTCAAATGGCTTTAAATGACACCAGACGATAAATAAGGGTCTTATCTTGCAAAACGATCGGTCATTTCTAAACTAAATAAAAAACTTTAAAAGGTGCCCTAGAATGTTTTTTTTTTAATTATTTTATAATGTTTCCTGGGTTGCCCTTAAAATGTTAGTATGTTTTTTTAGATAAAAAATAGTCATAATTTAGAAATAAAAGGCATTTTTCCTAGCCTAATTTTAGTCTCTAATTTGAACACTCTGTTTGAAGGGGCGTGTCTGCTGTGAGAACCGGCCACTGCTGTGATTGGCTGACATGTTTGCATATGAAATATAACATGTGAAACTCTCTCGAATACTTTTACTACAGCTGTTATATACTTTTTACCTATTACAGCTATTGAGATTAAAAACATCTCACGATTCGTTAAAGTATTTAAATCTATTTCCATCACATAAAATGTTGCTGTGATGAGCATTGAGCAGATGGCAGTCTGTTGATCGCGAGACAACGCAGTTTCTGCACTCTCTCTAATGCTTTCATCAATGCAAACGATGATGTAAGAGCTTCGTTGTGCAGTGTAACAGCATCATTGATTTCATAACGAGTTTGGCAAGAGAGATAAACTCGCGCTGTGTGGATTCTTTAACCGCTTTCTGTATAGTTTTTTCACTGAGAATTATTTAACGTTAGTTATGTATGCTCGTTACTTGGAGTTTGCTATTACTGTAATAGGATCTTGCGTTGGATCTAACACAGTGTAAATTATCGTTAATAAAATTACTACTTACCGGTTGCAGGAATATAGTTGGAATTACCCCCTTCTTCAGTTTGAGACGCTGAGAGAAGCTTGATATTGTCCCAGGTTGAAAAATAAGTCCGTTGTGAAATGGACAGAGCAAACTAACAACTTCGAATTAAACTGTTGCGGTATCTGATTATATATAAACATCATCCACGCCTGATCTGATCTGATTTCCATGATCTGCCATTTTCCCTCTGATCCTCGCTTGCTCCGATGGTTCGGCTGCGCAGTGCCTGGCATTGAACATGGGGTGGCCTACGCAAATCTTTGGAGGCGTACATATTAATGATCCCGACTATTGCATCACAGTCGGTATTATGTGGAGATTCGCCTGTTTTTCAGGGTGTTTTTTAAAAACGAGATTTAAATAAGGAGAAAACAATGGTGTTTGAAACTCACTGTATGTTATGCCCATATACTGAACTCTTGTTATTTAACTATGCCAACATAAATTCAATTTCACATTCTAGGGCACCTTTAAGTTTTATGCCTTGCTCTGTTGTGTGATGCGCGGTCGTGACTCTGCTATTCGAACTCGTTCATCAAAATGAACGAATCTTTTTTCGAATCATTTCGTTCCTTTTGTTTGTTGAATAAACGAAATGACTTGAAAAAAGATTCGTTCATTTTGATGAGCGAGTTCGAACAGGAGAGTCACGACCGCGCATCACACAACAGAGCAAGGCATAAAACTAAGTTTTTTATTTATTTTAGAAATGACCGATCGTTTTGCAAGATAAGACCCTTATTCATCGTCTGGTGTCGTTTAAAGCAGCACTGAAACTGTCATTTGGACCTTGAACCGCATGGTACCCAGTGAAGTACATTATATGGAGAAAAATCCTGGAATGTTTTCATCAAAAACCTTAATTTCTTTTCGACTGAAGAAAGAAAGACATGGACATCTTGGATGACATGGGGGTGAGTAAATTATCAGCAAAAGTTTTTTTTTAAAAGTGAACTAATCCTTTAAGTGAACTTATATGGTCAAGAAAGACACAGTATCAGAATCAGCTTTGTCAGAATCAGTATCAGAATCAGCAATTTTTCTTTTAAGATTCTTTATGAATATGGGCCCTGGAACCCCCTAGGAGTTCACATGGCATTGTGACTGTCCAACCTCAGATGCAGAGGGACCTGCATACATTCAGGAGGGGAGAGTGTAACCCAGGTACTGACTAGATCAATAGTAATTATAATCATTTTATTTTATTAATATGCGTTTAGTATTTATAACTAAAGATTGGTAAAAGATAAGTTAATTTAAAGTTTTATATTATATTACAAAAATAAATCTAATAAAAAAAATTGGTAGGGGTGTGACGGTTATTATATAACCGTGAGACCGACGGTTATAGTTGAACACCGTCATTTGAACTCTATAACCGCCAAAACCGTATTATTAAAAATATTTTTTACAAACATTTTTTAACATAGAGAATGTTTAAATACTAATATCAGCTTACGAGGGAAACGGAGGCGGAGTTAGTGGTGCTTCGGAGGCTGCACTGCTGGAGATGATTCGGGAGATTGATCAAAGCGTGCGCCTTGTTAAAGCCTTGTTGTTTATACTCGACGCGTCCGCACGAACGTATGTGGTTTACGTTTTGTATTAGCCTTCATATTAAAAAAACTATTTTTGCATCTACTAAATTGTTATATTTGTAAATCTATCTCAAAAGATATTGATGTTAAGGGTGGTATCTTTTCAGGTATGGATAGACAAGACTGTCTGTAATCTGGTGATATCAGAACCATGATGGTGGGACAATCCATGACCTAGCAATTTGAAAAAATATGTATGTACTGTATATGAAATAATATTATGCAACAACGACTGGTGCTAGTTTCAAAAGTTTCAGATTACTCCTCCATACCTCGTTGTACAGATAAGCCACTATGTTCATCTGAAAAGGTGAGTCCTGCTGTTTATTTTGATGTGTTACCCTTGGAGGCTACAGGCACTTCTCGACTTATTCAGCTATGAGTGTGTGAAAATGAGTGAAGAAATGACAGATGATTGCAACTTTGTTTTATTTTAATTCGATTTTTCAAATCAAGGTTACTCAGACCATCTTTGTTCTTTAAGCAATCTACTAGCATCACTGTGAAGCAGAAGGTCCACTCTTTCATTTGATACCTATTTTATACAATAACAACTTGAGTAATTAAAAAAAGATTGATGAGTGTGTGGAGATGGAAGTAGTTTAAGACGGCTGAAATTTCAAGCATTAGCGAAGACATCATATCGCAAGTGGCACTGAAGATCAGAGGTGATATTCGGAACCAAGATATTAGTCAAGCATGGCCACCACATGCGTCAGATGTTGAGATGATGAACAGCACTCCTACATCTCTAGTGGAGTTTCTCCAGACACTCCTAACAGGTTTATCCAAAGTAGGTAATAACCCATCCCAGAGGGTGAAAAGGCTCACAGCTTCATTCAGCCAAGACCTAGTTTATGCTGTTACTTGCGGCAAAGTCAAGCCTACAAAACATATTGCTGTTGCCCTTTGCTGTCAAGTCACTCATCGGAAATGTGGAACTGATGAAGATACTGAATAGACTCGGCCATGGTGTTTCATATTCTCAGGTAGAAGAAATTGACACAGCCCTTTGCCTTCAGAAGCAAGCAGCAAGTGGAGGTGCCATCCCACTACCACAAAACATCAAGCCTGGTCTCTTCACAGCATTGGCATGGGACAATATAGACAGACTAGAGGAGACAATCAGTGGTGAAGGGACATCACTTAGAGTGTATGGAATTGCTGTGCAAACAAAGCCTATTGCTGATCATAATGCTGAGACCAGAGCTTTGCCTTGCATCCCCAAAACCAAGAAGAGAAGCATTGAAGCAGTAGAGATCATCTGATGGTACTTCCCCTTTACAATGCAGGAGAAGTGCCAATCCTCCTGATATACAGACAGTTGACACTAATCATGCCTCCTTTCTACAGGATGCAGCAGACAGAAACCCTGTGTGGCTAATGGCTCGTCTTTCCAACAAAGATGTTTGCAGCTGGACTGGGTTAAACATCCTCACCCACAATGATACAAGTGTACAAGAAGATAGTATAGGCTATTTGCCCACAATCAATGCTCCTGCTACACAGTTAGCAACAGTACGGTACTTAACCAATAAGCATCATGAAGTCTCTGCAGCTCAACAACATTGTTGTTGTTTTTGACCAGGCATTATATGTCAAAGCTGCAGAAATTACATGGAAACCCCAGGAGGTATTTAAGAACATCATCCCTCAACACCATGACTTTTGCATAAACATACACGCCACTTTCAAGTCAAGTGGCGTGTTATTCATACGCATTTTGAGCTATCCGCGTGTATGCATGTATGTCTACGCCGTTATGTTCGAGTGATTCCGCGTGTATGTACACGCCGTTAAATATCCGAGCGAAACAAAGCCAAATTTTATATACATCTGGGGAGTGATATTTTTCTTCCTAGGATGGTAGGGAAAGACTGATAAATGGTATTAACCCCAGTGACGGCTAGGTTTAGGGACGGGGTTGGGGTAGGTCATACATTTAAACATACAGTAATGTAACGTTAAGTCAACGGCGTTCATAAACACGCTAAAAAGCGATTATGCGTGTTGATAGCACGCCAAAAATGGAAATACGAATTGGCGTGTCATACATACGCCATTTCATGAGATCAGTCTGCATCCTTAGAATGGGGGTCTTCCATACCACCTGTACTTTCATGGCAACAATTGGAAAACGGTTTGCAGATGCTTGTCTAAGAGACCTTTGTGTAAAGGACAGGAGTGATAGCTGATGGCTCAATCTCAGGGGTTATTGATGGTAACAGGTATAATCGAGGAGTAAGGCTCCACAAGCTGCTCTATGAGGTTTTTCCCGAGACTAGCATGGAAAAGTTTTTATCCATGGTTAGAACAGAATCCATGGTCAGGAAGATCTTATTCATTTGGAAGCAACTCTGCAAGCAGTCGATAACCTGTGTGAAGAAATATCTAAGACAAGATTTTGAGGAAACCCTCGAGCAAGATTCATGTCAACGCATTCTGACACGATTCAATGAGTTCCTCAGCTACCTTAGAGATAACAATGGTCCCCTGGCTGCCTTCTGGATGTCTTATATAAATAATATATATATATAATATATACAAGGTAATATCTTGACATTTGGACACCTCACCGAAATGGATGAGAAATATCTCCCACTTATTTGTACAGGTATGCTCATGTTAACGGCACAGCACCAAGGCTACAATTTATTTATAAGCCCGATTTCCCGTTTGCAATAATGTTAAGTGCCAGAAATGGCAGGTGTTATCGCTGCAAATCGACGGAGGGGAGATTACGATGTCATGAACTGTTGCAATCGATTGTTAGTATGATAATGAGCAAAACGCATTTCAATGGCCCAAATAAGTCATGATAGTAAAATTATTTAGTCTAGTAAGACATGTTCGTCAATAAGTTCAAGATTTGTTCATTGCTTTGGCCAACGAGTAGTGGATTGAAGGTCATTTCGGGTAAATACCATGGTAAAAAGGTTAATTACTGTGAAAAATCGTCTATTTTCAAACAAAAACTAACTAGAATGACGGGTACAATTAGGAAAATTGATTAGGCCATAATCCATGTGTTGAATGGAATGTGTGGACGGGACATTCACCAAAACTGGTCGCACGCATAACACCTCTAGGTGGTGTTATAGGTTAAAATGCACATTAAATCTTACTGTAATTCTGTTTATTGTCATTTCCGGTTCGTTTTATCGCGTGATTTTTCGTGACAAAACGTGGTTTGTAGACGAGATAGAATCGTTGGGTGACAGAGTTGTTGTCAACTCCTGTAGTGCGTTACCTCCTGTTGCGGATCAATCACGTTGTGTCGTGTGGTGTAAACAGCTCAACAACTTGAACACTCCTGATTTCACAGAGAGCAAGTCATGTAGTGTGAACTGCACAGTTCAGCCCAACGTTTTAAAATCATGTAGTGTGAACAAGGCTTAAGACTGGATGCGGGGACCCCCAGTACCAATGGCTGTTCTGGAGCTAATGGCCTGCAAGTGTTCACGGACCTGCAAGCTTCCTGACTGTTCCCGTCTTGCCAATAAATTAAAGTGCACAGAAATGGGCAAGCTACAAACCTGCAGCAATCAGAGGAAGGAGGAGGAGAATACTGATGTCATGAAACTGTTTGAATATGATGCCGATGATGATGATGATGATGATGATGAGGATGAATAAACAGAAACATTTTGCAATGACCAAATAAGTTCATGAATAAGGTATAATTATTTAGTTTTTCTTTGTAAGACATGTTCTGTTCAAATAAAGTTACAAGATTTTTTCATTCTTTGGCTCAACGGTTAGTGTGATTGAAGGCTAATTTCTGTGACAAAGCTACCACTTACAAAAGGTTATCATGTTGAAATATCATCTAGATATATGGACTAAAAAAAAATCTAACTAGAATTTGCCACCTTGGGTGGTACCAATTAGTGAAAATTGTCCCATAATCCATGGTGTTGATGGATGCTGATGAGACGGGCGCGTTCACAGAAAACCTGGTGCGCACGCACTGACGAGCACGAACTCGGTGAGTCGGTGGGAGGGTATCCGTTGATAGTGGGGGAGGGGCATGAGTGTTGTAAACATTAAAAATTTCCACAAAAGTCCACTCAATCTGCCAGACTTGCCGACTGGAGCCTTAAAAATTGCTAAAAAAAAAGTTCTCCTTTAACTGTTTATCTAAAAGTGATGAAGTGCTTGAATGTTTCTAGCATGAATGTTCTTCAGCATCATGAATGAATGAAGAATAAACACCAACCTCTTTGTTCTTCAGGATCTTCAGTGTGTTTCATTCTGCAGGTTCTGGATCACTCGTGTTCTCACTGTCCTCTTCAATAAACTCAGTCTTGAAAGATTTCAGCTCTTCCTGATGCTCTGATGCTCGTCTTCACTTGTAGCTGATGGGAATTTACAGCATTTATTGGATAATTACTGTGGGAGGAGCTTCACTGACCATGTGACTGATGTGGGAGGAGCTTCACTGATGACGTGATTGTGGGGGGAGGAGCCTCACTGATGAGGAATTGATGTGGGAGGACCATGGTCAGAAATAGAAAAAAAAACAGTTAAAAGCATGGACAGAAATAAACGTAGTTGTGAGCAACAAATACAGTCTGCTGACACCAGTGAAATGAGCTTCAAGTGTCAATTTACAGGAGATCTGAAGACATCAGCATAATAAATGAGGTGAAAACAGGAACTGTTGTCATGAAATAAAGAGTGTTTTCAGCAAATCTGTTAATATTGATGAGCCTCAGACTATCAACACTCATTCAACAAGACATTCAGGATCATCAGCAGATCATCTCACTTTATTCTGAGTGTTTGCTGTTAGAAACACATTATCGGAGTCAGGAGATATTGACAGAAAATAGTGTTACTTATCACAACATGACAAGGATAAAACAATAAATCCAATAAAATACAAAATCAAAATTGACAACAATCCTAAAAACTCATTATAAGCTCAATGTGAAGTTTTTAGCCGTATCTGCTCCAGTTTATTTTAACAATGTAAAAAAAGTAAACGGCAGCAGCATCAATTCCCCTCACAGATCTCAAACTTTAACTCTTGACTTGACATTCAGGGTCCGTCCACACGAAGACGCGTTTCGCTGTTTACGTAAAAATTTTTTATCGTATTGGCGTTTCGTCCACACGGATCCGGCGTTTTCGGAGAGTGAAACCGCTATTTTTTGAAACCGGGTCCCAAAGTGGATAAATCTGAAAACGACGCCCTTGCGGTTTCGTGTGTACGCCCAATCTGTATATTTTGTGAAACGATGATGTCATCACCCCAAGTGTCGACTAGTCAGACACGCTAAATCAGTAGCCGTAACAGCAACAACAACTGCGACTACTTGCTTGAGTTCATGCTTCAGAAGCTACTGAGCCTCTTTTATTTATTTATTTAGGCCTACTTTAATGTATTTTTATTTTATTTATTTATTTATATTTCGTTCTTATGCTATGATGCTTGTATTTTGTCTGATTAAGACATTTCATATTTTGTAGGGATGGGCATGTCAAGCAAAAATATACTCGACGATCGCTGGGAATTATTTGATTATTCAAAAAATGCACCTCATGCTCACCGGTAACACGGCGTTCGCTCCGACATTAAATTTCTCTGTACTGTAGGCCTATATGTTGTAGCCATTAAAGAAAAGTTAGTTTCATATTTATGTTTAAATAATGTTATTTTTTCCATTTCATATGTTGATTAGGCCCTATATGAAAAGTGAACAGCGTAAGATGCGCAATATCAAAGACACATCATCAATGGATCATCACGAATCAATGGATCCAGCTTTAGCATGCCATAAAACAGTTTTACCCACTCCACAGTACACTAAAAGCAAATCAATTATAACACCAGACTATCGATGTAAGTGTCCGTTGAGAGAATAATGTCAGAAATCAAACTATCCTTTTCATCTTAATGATTGCATTACATTTACAGGAACTAGTTTCTCAGCAGCGGCGGAATTATACTTCGCTCTGGTTAGTAGT
The DNA here is from genome assembly GCA_036326025.1 of Chrosomus eos. Lineage (NCBI taxonomy): Eukaryota > Metazoa > Chordata > Actinopteri > Cypriniformes > Leuciscidae > Chrosomus > Chrosomus eos. The sequence goes on from CM070821.1 coordinate 3,431,270, forward strand.
AACGTTACTGCGTCAAAAAGTAAACAGAACCGAAGCACACGACAGTCGGGAGGTCAGCTAGCTTAGTAATAATTGTTGAGGTAAACAAAGGCAACACGGTGATTCGGTGTGCATTTCGCAATTGCAAAATCAAACCTAATAAATGTTCATCGCAAAGTTTTCACACATTTAATTTTGAAGATCCAGAAAGGATTCAAATTTGGATTTCAAATTATTTCTTCGGGCTTGGACAAGGAGACACCGGCAGAGATTCTAAATTTGGACTCTAAAAAGGGATTTGCAGTGACCATTTTAGACCAGACGACTTTAAAGAACATTTAATCAAAACGGTCACAGGTTTATGACAAGGAATGCAGCTCCAGCCATCTTTCCAGATGCACCAACAGCTACAGATGTACAGGTAATAACTTTTGTTAGGCTACTCTAGCTAGCCAATGAAGCTAGCCCTTTCATAACTGATAGATCGACACTGACAACTGGTGCTCCGTTACGCACATTGGTCTGTCTCGGGAGGCGCTGTGCCCGGAAACATTTAAATTTTGGAAACTAGTGTCTAGCTCCAGTTCTGTTATCTGTGTGATAACTAAGTTCCACTCCTTGCAGCAAAAACACTCTTCTTCCGTCGGTATTTGTATACATTTTTGCACTGGCACCACCAGTCTCCCTATGTTCTGTCCCGGTTCTCTACGGCATCTCCACTGGCTGCTGTCTCTACAGACATTCTTTCTCTTTCTGCCCTTTTAGCATCCATCTCGAATAATTCTTCATCTGTGTATTCTGGCTCATACATATATGGTTCGTTGAATAACTCACATTCTTCGTCTTCATAGTCCAAAACAATGGTATTGCTTTCAAACGTTGCCATAGTCCTCTGTCTTGCTATTACATATATCATAAATTATACTCTGCTTCTGTAGTGATGAGTGTTAGCGACAGGTAAATACACTTGCGTGATTGTCGTGTGGACCGACTCTCTCGGTTGCCTAGGTAACATATCACTCCGCCGCTGCTGTAGACTGTGCTAATAAATATAGGTAAAACAATATAACTATTGCAATGTGATGAAAAGGATAGTTTGATTTCTAACATTATTCTCTCAACGGACACTTACATTGATAGTCTGGCGTTATAATTGATTTGCTTTTAGTGTACTGTGGAGTGGGTAAAACTGTTTTATGGCATGCTAAAGCTGGATCCATTGATTCGCGCTAGCCTAGCACCGGCCAACTACGCAACTGGGACTACTGGATGATTTTTTTAAAAAATGTCTCTACTGATAGATAACACTAAGGCTCACTTGGAAATGAGGCCCGATGTCCAAAATTCCGAACCACCCCTTTAATTTTAATCAATGTTTCATTAACCAATTGCCTGGATTTAATAAATAAGAAGCAAATATAGCAGACAATAGCCTATAATCAGGACATGAGGCGCCGACGCAATATAACTTGCATCGCATGAGAACTGGAGCTTGTCTCATAAATTACCAGAAACTCAGAAATATATCGAAGCTTGAAATGTCTACTTTTAAACAAAACATTCAAAACAAAAAGAAACAGACAACTCTATATAATCCATATGAAGTGTGCATTTCTCTCTACAGACACCTTTACAACACTGCGAAGGTGGCGAGTCAGCATCGTCACACAAAACACTAGTTTATTAATAAACAATTAAAATGTCTCCTTGCTATATTTGACACATTCATAATGACGCTATTTGCCGGTTCTTTGTGGCAAGCTTTAGTTTTAGTTAGTAGTTTATTTAGAACATGTAGAAAACATAAAAATAAGAAATATACAAACAAGCATTCATATATAAAATAAAATTAAAATAATAATTAGCCTATATAAGGTAACGTGCTTCTCAGCACAAATTTCCAAAATTAATATAGGTCATTCATTATGCGTCTGCTAACTAATCGACTATCGTGACTCATCCTTATTTTGTACCATTTATAGTTTTTCATATAGTTCAATAAAGTTCTTGGTAAAAAAAAAAGAAAAGAAAAGAAGCTACTGTGCCTAATATTACTGTATTGTATACAGCGCGCAAGGTTTATGCGTCTTCTCTGTTTTTAGTGTATCTGTGTCAGAATTACAGTGCCTGTACTGGTCTGACTATGGCATATACACCGTTTTCAGTCGGTTTCAGTGGTTTCGTGTACGCAGATATTTCTTGAGACGACGCCGTGTTTACAGAATTTTTTTTAGAACGAGGGAAAAAAAGATCGGATAGGGAACGCACTGGCTTCGTGTGGACGTGGCCTCAGTAACAGTTCTCACGAACACACACACACACACACACACACACACACACACTTGCTCAGGTCTGAACTCGATCACTCCACATATTCTCCTCATGCTCGCTGCTGCTGCACTAAATGTGACACACAATATCGCTGTGATCGATGAAAACAATACAGAAACGTGTCTGTCGCTTAATCAAACTGTATGTGTGTGATGGTTGTGTAAATATGAGAAATACCGTGAACTGCTCTCCTCAAACTCCTCTTTCTTCTTCTTCTTCTTCTTCTTCTTCTTGACTTCTTCTTTATTGACGGCTCGAATTAGCGCCATCTATTGACCGGGGTGAAGTTAGTTTTGTTTTCGATATTCCCCAGGCATTCGCTGAAAAATGGCAATACCTCCTAAAAAATAAAAAATTATTTAAAACCTATTGCCGCAAAAAAGGCAAGGCTAATAATGTTTCACAAGCTTAATTTTCCGTATTTTCGCTCTATATAAGCACTGCCCCTCAAAAGCCGCCGCAATGTGAGTATCGCCGAGAAAGCTCGCTCTTGACGGAGATGCGAGTGAGGGACCGTGGGGAAAGTGCACTTTTTCTTCGTTTTTAAGGAAAACGCAGTGTGTTTTTGTAATGGCTTTCTGATTTTAAAGGGCCTATTGACATGAGACTAGTGCAGTTCGCTAGGGGGCCTCAGTGGGCATCTTTGATTGTCGTTTAAAGTTTAAAAAGGTAAAAGACGATTTTAAAAAATTTACTGAGTTACAATTGTCGTTAAATCGCCTCTTATCATGTTTTACCTCAATGTTTACTTGTGAAATCAAGTAAATTGACAGTATATACACATACAAATTCATGGTATAAATTTGATTATACGACGCGCTTTGTATTGCACTCTGTGTATAAAAATGTGCTAAGTTATATACATAAACATTTAGCACTATTTACTTAACGTTACTTCCTTACTCAAGACATAGAACTTATCCGGACCCCACCATATAAAATGTACCGTTGGTGCAACAGCATTATGAGGACTCTCCATAGGCGTAATGGTTTTTATACTATACAAACTATATATTATATCCCCTTACACTGCCCCTATCCCTAAACCTACCCATCACAGAAAATAAAAATATTAAATGTTACTGTTTTTTTAGGTGGGGTCCGGATAACAGGAAAGTACCGAACTGGTTTATGTGAGGTGGTTATCCAGCACCAAAAATGTAATGTTCGACGCAGACACGTAAGAACTTTTTTGCAGCTGGTGAGAAAGTTTAGTTTGTTTTTAAGTGTCCATGTTTTGATAGTTCCATTCAAGAGTTCATTCTGTTCTGTTTCTAGAAGTGGTGAGCATAATGGCAGGATTTATTAAAGCTTGCAACATTTGCCAGACACTTGGCATCTTTGAGGAGATGGAGCTGCTCGAGGTTAGGTGTAGATGGATAAGAATAAAACAAAACAAAAAAGTGTTGTTGAAGCGAGGATAATGTCAAACTCATTATCTTAATGGTGCTCCATGTATTGCTAGGCTGTTAGCAAACAAATAATACTACTTTGACATTAAGTCAACTTCTTATTGTGTTCTGTTGGCGTTCCGACCCCTTTTTTCCCCCTCAAGTAGTACAGAGGGTAGACAAACAACCTCTTCTGTGCGGATTTTAAATGTATAGGCCTAGGTCACATTGGCAAAGTTTAGTTGGAGGCTATTAGGCAAAAGCATTACCTGAACAATTTAAACAAACAACATTGACATTTAAAAGGAAAGTAACTTCTACCATGCATGGAGCACTAACTTTAAGGCAGAGATAGTTTACAGAATGTAGGCTATGTGTTAATGTTAAATGTTACTTTGGTTACACCATGCATTTGCTCACTCTATAAATGTTTTTGGTGCTTCGACAGAAACTCCTCCCTGAGGACTATGAACACCATATCTGTTTATTGGAGCCTCTTGAGGGTAAGAACTGCAACATTTCTCTAAAAGTAAGACTTCACACTGCGGAGGAGGTTCGCAGATGGCTTCAAGCCTTTCAAAAGTCATCACAAACGACATGGCGGGTGAACAAAAGCTACCCTGTCAACCTGCAAGGGTTGAGCCAAAACCTTAATTGAATGTGTTTGAAGGTGGACCTAAGATGCCAACACAACACATGGCATTCTTCCTCGAAAAAAATACATCCTGTCCTGCTGTGATGTGTGTTGGCTTGCTGTTTTGTAAATAAAGTCACTCTCTGTGTCAGTTTTCTAAATAATGTAATAATATATGTAATAATCATTTTATTGTCCTCAGATCTGCTAATTTACACATAGAAGAAGGATTATGTCTCTACATCAACCTGAAACATCAACATAATCCCCTGCTTATGTGTGCTGAGGCTATGAGGTACAGAGATGTTGCACCAGAGACAATCAACAAACTACAGACTCTTTTTCAAAGTGGCCACTCTCCCTCCTCTGCTTTAAATACACAGAAATACGACCTTCAGGAGGAAATGGGCGACTCATACGTCTTTGCAGCTGCTGATCGCGTGATTTGTCCAGATCTAAGTTTCTGTTTTAGGTAAGTAAAAGAAAAACATACAATTGGAACATTTTAAGAATGCGATCACTATTATCAAGTTAAAGATTATGTGATAATTGACTTGATATAATGTACTAAATCCTGTGTATAACTGTCATTTCAGGCTGTATTCCAAATTTTTTAAGAGGTCGTACGGGGAGTTATCCAGGGACGCCATGCTCACCAGCTTACAGGCATCACTTGATGCATACAACAAAAAGGAGGGGCCAGAGTGCGGGAAGATGTTTGCAGAAGAACATCATCATTGCCTCATGCAGTCCCCTCATGAGGAGAGTCCATTCAATGATCCCTGAGAGTGCAGAGATGGTCTTTGTGGACTCTTCTGGAAATTGCGACAGAACAAATAGCAGAGTGTTCCTACTTTTGACCCACTCAGCTATTGGAGGACTGCCCTTGGGTGTAATGATAACATCATCTGAGTCTCAGAGTGTCATCACTGCAGGACTGCAGCTCCTCAAAAGCATTCTTCGGAGGACGCATTTTTCCGCAGAGGAAAGCTCGGCCCACAAGTGGCGATGACTGATGACTGCCAGGCATTACGACAGGCCCTCAGCGAGTCTTTTCCACAATTTGCAGGCGATGTGGAAGTGGCTGTGGGATGCCCACAATGCAGTACCAAAGTCTGACTGTCAAACCCTGCTACAGCTCTTCAAGGCTATGGTGTATGTATGTACAGTATAAATTGCAAACATGCTTGTGTTGGACACCTGTTCATAGGTTAAACATTTTGTGTATTTAAAGGTGCTCCAAGTAATGTTTATTTGTACTATGTTATTTTTGTATATAAATCATTATTACAGTGGAACAAATTGCTATTTTTTAATTTGTAAAGTAGCAACTGAATTTAACCATTGCACAGCACCACTTTATCACCAATAATTTTGTATAACTTTGTAGTCAAATTATTGTTTTATGTCACATGTGAGAACAAATGCAAGTTTATATTTTCTTTCAAATTACAATATAACTAGTGATGGCCAAATGAAGCGTTTCGAAGCATTATTGCTTTCCGATACAATTGTGTCGAAAATGGTTCATTACTCGAAGCTTCATTCAGATAGAAATTGCAGCACCATCTCCTGGTGAAGTAAATGTAATGCAACAAAGCTGACAACCATAAAATGCAAGTAGGCTTAAAGGTGCAGTTAATAATTGAGGTAAAAATATCAAAATTATGAGCTACACGCATCAAAGAAATGAGAAGAATATTAAGGGCGATGATGTCATTAAAAAAAATGAACAATGTTATAGTGTTGCAGAGATTCACCAAATTTGCATTAGCATTAATGCCGGCCGACATGTGTTGTAATACAGTTTCGGCATGGGTGGCGGTTGCGGGCAACATAACATAACACACCAGCCAAACATGCAACACACGAATAACTCGCACTGCTTTTATCTCTTTAATCTCTAAAAATCTCCAAATGCTCCACGTGAACCACTGCGGTCTTACTATCGTGTCAATTGATTTGATTAATATGCGCGAGGGAGAGAGAGCAGGACCGCTCTCGTGTTGTTTGAAGACGTGAGAGTGCGTGCGCGCGCGGCCAGGGCTCGCTCGCTCTCTCTCTCTCTCTCTCTCTCTCTCTCTGCTCGTCAAGCGCAGCGGCAGCAGTCATTCTAGTCTACATCCCTCACCGATCAAAATAGGCTTTGGCGGGACAAAGCGGACTATTTGACGGTTTTAGAAGATTAACAACCTGAAACTAAAAAACAGACTAGAGTAGGCCAACTTTCTGGAGGTATACTGCCCCCATCTGGTATGGAATATGTGGAGTATTAATTGATTTTTTGACATATGGCACCTTTAAAGTAGGCTTTCAAGTAGTTAACATAAAACGCCCGTTTATGACGTGTTTACCGAGGCGATCAAAGCTGAAACAGTGTTAGTGCTGTGAAACTCATTTATGTAGGTGAATTTCGTGTGTTCACCTTGATATAAAACATTAAGCATGATGTGTGTGTGTGTGTGTGTGTGTGTGTGTGTGTGTGTGTGTGTGTGTGTGTGTGTGTGTGTGTGTGTGTGTGTGTGTGTGTGTGTGTGTGTGTGTAATTATTTCTTTAGACAAGGACAGAAGATCAGACCAGCTTAAAAAAAGTTGGAAACCATCACAGAAATTGTAATGGTTTCTATAAAACTGGCTTTTACCATTTAAACCACTACAGAAATCTTTTTGTAGTGTATTGGCACATATTCCATTAGGATTTAATGCCCCCACCAATAGAACCAACACATAATCAGTAGAGACCCACAGACACCACTATAATTTCCATTATAACCAATAAAATTCCCATGAAACCATTAAATCCAATAGAATTTCTGTAATGGTGTCTATAGTTTTTTTTTTAGCAGGGCAGTATCATGTGTGAAAGCTTTATCTGGTTTAGCTGTGGGAAGCATACCTCTATAACTTGTTCACTGGTGGGACTGATATTTTTGTATGTTGAAAAGGATGTGTTGTGTAACTGGTTGTAGTTGTATAATGTAGCAGAGAGTTTTTGAAGTTTCTGTCTTTGATTCATATTTTTATGTAACAATGTCCATATATTCTCAAATTAATAATAATAATAAAATGTGTCAGAGGGTGTGCTTTAGGTAGGCTACATCATACAGAAGGCTTATACAAAGTGTTCATTAAATGGTATGTTTTTTTTTTTCAGAAATATAATTTTCTTTTTTTAAAACAATTTCACCAGCTTTAGAGAATATCCTCTCGCATGGAACAGATGATGCAGGATTACACAAAAACAGCTTCACTTTTATAAGAAATACAGCCGCCAGGGCTGCGTTCAGCGCCGACAAAACGTTGCAGAACGTTTTTTAAACAGAAACGGGACGCGTTGAACGCACTGTTGTGATGACGCAAGAGTTGCAACTACGGCAGCTGAGAAGGCTTTTTGTGTTCTTTGTGAAGAATTTTCGGAGCCTGATGAAATCGGTATAAATATGTGTTTAATACTACAAAATATGCCCAATGTTATAGTTACTGCACTTGCCGCCCAGAACACAAGAGAACATCCCAATCGAGTGAAGGGATTTGTGGAAACTGAAATGGAAGGACATCTTACCTAATAAAGACTAAAACACATCTATTTAGCCTCACATACTGACTTTATTTGTTGTTCATACTGTTTTATTAATAACCTGTATTTTCTTTCTCATTTTTAGGAAAAGCACTTTACATGCATTGTTTATTTTTATACCAAATGTCATACACTTGCAATGAAACTAAAAATATAAACAACTACATCATTATGTTGATATCCTATATTTTTACATCCTCAGTTGTTGCGTATCGAACACATTTGTAAATTACTTCCATTGTGCGCGTTCTCTTTAATACCGCATGCTTTATACACATGTTGCTGCTGATTGGACTGCAGTTCTGACACGCCCACCAAACAAGAGAAAACGCATCTCAAACCCCGTTGCACTAGCCTGGTAATACCAGACTCTGCTACTTCACTTTGCTTCGTAGACAGAGTCTGGCATAGCATAATAGAGAAGTGTTTTCTCTCTCGCTAGGGGGTGATTTCTAAAGTTTAAAATCATTGGTTAACCGTAAGCCAATCGAATAAGTTTATTTATGACGTATGTTATGCGCTGACACAGCCGCATCGAACCACAGACATCATGCATCGAACTCGAATCTATGATCGAACTTCCACTGTAAAACTGCTGTAAACACTTAATGATGCGAGCGAAATACCGGAGTGAACATGGCTGTGAACGACTTTTTTGATCGGTGAGTGATGTAATAGAATGACTGCTGCGCTTGACAGGGCGCAAAGAGAGAGAGAGAGAGAGAGAGAGAGAGAGAGAGAGAGAGAGAGAGAGAGAGAGAGAGAGAGAGAAGAGAGAAGAGAGAGAGAGAGAGAAGAGAGAGAGATGCGCGGTTGGCGGTTTACAGCCGCGGACTCCGCGGATAAACCGCGGATCGGGCGGATGACGTGACGAAAAAAAATATTTTAATTAAATTCGGGCGGGTGGCGGGCGGTTGAAACCAATCAAATGAAAAATATATGTTCAAGCGTCTAAGACGCATATTTGACGCTCTATTCGCGTTCGGTGTGTGACCATAGATAGACAGTAAAAGAAAGGGTGTGAATACACCGCTGTCCATTCGCGAAGTGCTGAAATACAAATGAAAACTATTTTGTAAATTAATTCAGTTTTACCATGATTAAATCAGCTTTGCAACTTTGCATTTGCACCCGCGACAGGCGATTAACTAACGTCACTAGCAGCTTGTCATTTATTGTAAAAAATCCCCATGTTTTCGGTGCTGATGTTGTGGTGAGGCGTTCATTCATGTAACATGTAAGGGTGGCGCGCTGCCAATAAAGCACCTAAAAGTTGTCACAAAGAACCGGTAAAAGTAATGATTATGAATATGTCGAAAAGGCCTATAACAAGGAGACAATTTAATTGTTTATAAACGTGTTTTCTGTGTTATTTTTGCCTGCAAAGATGAAGTTGACGATGCTGATCATGATCTTCGCAGTGAACGCGCCAGAGAGAAATGCACATTTCATACGGATTACATAAACAGAGAGCAGTGTTTTCTTTCGTTTTGAAATGTTCTTTTTAGAAGTAGACATTTTAGATATATTTCTCAGGTCTGTGAGGCAAGTATAGGCTGAGTTTTTGGTTAATTTATGAGACGCGCCAGTTCACGCGCGGGCGATCCGTTTTGTGATTCCTAGGCTATATCTGCTATATTCACTTATTAAATCCAGGCATTTGGTTGACGAAAAATGATTAAAAATTAAGATACAATTAAACAAAACGAAATTCACTTTAAAGAAAGGCTTTGTGCTTTCTGTTTGAGGTCTCTGAAAGTTTTAAGCAGTCTTTTAGTGCCGCTTTCAGAGCGCTCACGTCCGTAACCATTCCACCAATTTTAAAGAATTTATCCTAAACTAGTTTTGTGGTGAAGTAGTTCTACGTATATTGTATAATGTTAACTTCAAATATATGTAATTTAAGGGCGAGGCTTATTCCAACTAAAACGCTGTATAATTGTATATAGTTTTAATCAAATAAGGTTGGATTATTTATAAGTTGAGCTGCCTGTTCATGAAGCTGAAAGTGCACGTAATAAAATAATATACAATTGATGCAAACCAACAGGAATCCTTGCCTTTTCTGTTCTATGTTTAGGCTATGTTTTATATGGGTTGGGCCCATATTAGTTATTGAAACCAGAACTCAGGCCGCTATGCCTATCAGATAAGGTCAGTTTTGCGAAGTGCGTTTAATTTAGGCTATTTATTTATGTTTATCCCTGCGCGCCGATCTGAGTGCGTTTCCCGAAAGCATCGACGAACTTGCGACCATAGTTGGCTAACGATGCTTTCGGGAACGCACCCCAGAGACGGAGTTCACTGCTGATATTTGAGAGCTTTCTAGTCTCGCGGCTGTCATCAGCAGCGCCTTGTATCGCTCAATCAGCGATGGCGGGCGGTGAGTGGTTTTGAAAATTGGTCAAAACGTTGGTGCGGATGATGGCGGACAGATGATGAGTTTTGTGATGCGGTTGCGGATGAATAATAGCCATCCGCGCATCTCTAAGAGCCGCGCGCGCACTCTCAGTCTTCAAACAACACAAGCGCTATCTTGCTCTCTCCCTCGCAAATATTAATCAAAATCAATCGACAAGATAGTAAAAGATCGGAAGACGCAGTTTCACGTGGAGCATTTGGAGATTTTTAGAAATTAGAGACTCTAGGAACAACATCTCAACACTATATAAAGCTTGTCTCATATAGACGCCTGTCTCAAATACAAGCCGGTGCAGTTAGACGATTTGGGCAAATAAAAGCCTGGGCTATTATTTGAAGTTTTACGGTATTTAAGACCTGGAAAAGAAAGGAGACACTGACCTGTCAAAAGGCTCCCCAGTTTCTCGCTGACGATCGGCAATAGTTGATAAATTAAACTTTTCCCAAAGGGAGTAGGGCCACAACATCACCTCCATTCAAAATGTTTAATACTAGTGATGTGACATTTGAACCGAGGCATCGGAGCTTGTGTCGAGAAAAAATGGGCGTGCCAGATGAAGCCGCGATTCGAGGCTTGTGTTGTTAACGTGAAAATCACGTGACTGATGACAAACGAGGCCTCGGTTTGTGTGGATACGTCATCGGTTCGGTCTGAGTGTCGCTTTCGGATAAAGGGGATTCGAAACTCGCGCCACCTTGTGGGTGTTGCAGGAGTAGTAGAAGCAGTTGTAGTGTCAGAGAGTCAGAGATCTCTCATTGTCGTTATTGTGTCATATATGTGTTAGGGCTGTATATTATTACATTATATCCGGTTAGAATAGTTATTAATAATAATAATTGTTATTATATAGTAGCAATATTATAGTCTGGTTATATTAATTAGATAAGATTATTTGGAATGCTTTGGATTTTTGGTAGCTTAGATTTTTGGATCTGGACTGCTTTTTAATTTGGATTGCCCTTTTGGATTTGATTGCTTTTTATGACATCTTCCCTTTTCCTGGTAATGGAGCCAGCAACCCTGTGTGGGCTCAACAAAAGCATCAGTATCTTAATTTATACCCGCTTGCACTGACATTTTATGTTCCCCTACATCCTCTGTTCCTTGTGAAAGGATATTATTCCAAGGCTGGAGAGGTTTTGTCCAAGAAGAGGAATTGTCTAAACCCCAACACACTTCAAAAACCCACCATAAGCACTGCACTCAACACAGTCACTTTTGTTGTTCATACTGTCACTATCCAATTTTTTTTTGAATAATTAACTGTGTGTGTGACAGTTGTCTCTGTAAGTAAATGCAGACAGAGAAAGATACACGTTTTATTTCATACTCAGGCAATGGACAAATGTCTGCACAGATCTCTTTATTATTGCAAATGAAAGGTTACAGAGACATTAACAGTGAGAAGAAGATAAATAAATAAAACAGAGCGGGAGGGGGGCGGGGGTTCAGGACAGGTCATTGGTTCAGAATGAATTAATTTGCCTGCTATTTCTTTGCACAGTAGCTAGGTGTCACTAGTGAGCAATGCTGAATGAAGCTTCGAGTAATGAATCTTTGGTCGAAGCAATGGGCTGCGAGGTCTCAGTGGTTCAGGAAGCCTCATCTTGCCATCACTATTTAATACACACTCTTCTTGTTCGTGGCTTCAGTTTGCTAATGCCGGGAATATTCTCCACAACAGAGCGAATTGCATCCGCGTCTCCCTATCCGCGGTCTTTTTCGATTTCTCTGACCTAACTCTTAAACTCGGTGCTTAGCGTCTACGTCACGGCTCTCAGCCCTGCCTCTGTTCGTTGATTGGCCTGGCTGTTTTCAGGCCGGAGGAAAACAGAAAGATAGGCTGCTATCTCAGACTGACTACAGGAGCAAAATGAAATTAGCGGAAGTAGGAAGTCTGACGTAGTCAGGCTACCATTGCACACCGGTGCAAGCCGTTTCTAGGAAACATGACGTTCAACCCGGAAACCGAAGCAAAACGTTGCACACCGTTGTGATCTTGAACATGCTCCAGGGGCCCGTTCTTCGTACGTCGCTAACTCACTTAGCTGGATTTGATTGTTGACGATTTGGCATGATCTTGGATTGTTTGGTTCTTCGACGCTCATCCTGGACTTGCTGTCATAGCAACAGGTGCGCTAGCTTGAACCTGCTCGCCAGCATGCTTATTTCATGTTAACAGGATTAACGCGGCTTCATAAGCGGAACTGTTACGGGAAGTCTTTTAGCGCAGCGCGATAGTGTACTTTTTGAGAGATATCGTTTTTCTCATGACTAGTGAGGATGTCGTTTACATCATTAATTAGTTGGAAACGCATAAATGTCTGGCTTTAATAACAGTGCAGGCAAGGCAAGTTACTTGCGATTCTTATCCAGATTAGTAATATTATATCAAATTTTAAAAAGGCAGTTGACTGACTAAAATCTCTTGGATGGTATGTGTTCCTTATCACAAATATGGCCAAGATCTGTGCATGGCTCAAGAATTTTCTGAGATTTATGCACATTATTTGAACGTGGTAAGGAAAATTATAAATATCAAGCTCACTGTATTGCATGTCATACACTTATGCTTATCCTAACATAACTGAATTTTTCCATTAAACAGGTGATTACAGCAGGATCCTGCTTGGAGACAGGGGTTTTATACCCCATTCCCTGACCCAAACCCCAGACTAGTTACAATGCAGCTCTAGCAGGACAAGGGCACACAATGAAGTGAACTTTAGCCAACTAAAGTATCTGAAAAGTCTGAGGGTTGCACTGACAGGGCCTGTGACATGGCATGGGCCTATATTACACAACATTGCACCATCAGAAAAAATATAAAACATTTCATTAATGTTTGATAAAAGACAAATATGCTTAGTTCTTTGAGTTTTATTTTAATTGTTGTTTGTAAAGAAAGGCCAGTGATCAAGTCATCTTTTGCCTGCAAATAATATATATTGTGCTCTGTGTGAAATAATATATTAGCACTTACTCTGAAGTTCCTATGAAGCAACTCTATCTCTAGTGCCAGTTTTTTCTTTAAGTTGTCAAGTATTTTCTGTTTTTTTAGGGTAGGGGTAAACCTGTCAAACACATGGCTTATGCATCAAAAATTAAAAGGAAAAGTACAACACTGCCCACCTCTGCATAACTGCTTTGTGCAGACTCTTCTGTAGATGTGGACTCCTGCAACTCATATTGCATTCAGAAATAATAGGTAGGGCCTACTCAAGTGTAAATAAAGTAAAGTTATTTATGCATTTAAAGATACCTGAGAGGGTTTCTTCACTGTCCTGTGCATTGGGGGAAAAAATGGGCATTACAAAGTGTTGTACTTTCTTCCCTTTTGATGTAATGTTAGAAAAAGTCTTATTGCACATGCTTCGGCCAAATGCTTGGGAACACATAAAAGTGTTGGTGTATTGTTTAAAACTGCACAAAAGAGGAAAACACAATTGCATTACAATGAAGTACACTGGGGGGAAATGTGATCAATAACTCATGGCTACATATTTTTCAGTCACACGTGTAGACTTTCACAAGTCAAAGCAATTCATTATAGGTTTAACAGCTGATATGACTGGACAGCCATTTGGATTATAGGCTTACTTAATTTAATGCAGCAACAGATTATTTTACAGTGTACTAGGATCATTTAAAGTTCATTTACCAGCAGTGAAGGTGTTGCTGCTCCTGGCTGTGGGTCTGAGGAAGAGCTGAACACAGGGATGCCCTCTACAAGGTTCACATTTAACCCAAGGGCCAGCTCTTCTGCCGGGGTATAATGTGGGGGTGCAGGACCACCACCTGTTTGTTTTTCTTTTCTTTTCTTTTCCCTGGCATTTTAATTAAGTTTTCAAATTCAGCATATCCTTCAAGCAATAACTCTTGCTCTTCTGTGGAGAAAAACTGAGCACGCTCTTTGGCCACGGTGAACAGCCAATAGCAGCGTTGCTGATCAATGTTTCTACTATCGATACATATCCTCTTTTAACCCAGCGCATGAACGTGCAATTATCTCAGATAACCCAATCCAGCTATACTAATCATAACCGCCATGAGTGTTCGAAGAACCCAATTAGCCAGATCATGATGAGCACGATGATATTATCTTGGATGTCTCGTTTGATCTCGGATGTTTTAAGCAACGTACGAAGAACGGGCCCCTAGAGTGAAGCAGTCTGTTTGCTTCAGACGTCATTTTCACGTGACTAGTGACGTAACGATACAAGCTCCGAAGCAGTGGTTCATTGCAAGGATCGTTCGAGTTTGAAGCAAGCTTTGGAGCGTCGGTGTCAGACGTAACATCACTAAATATAACTGTAGTACAACCATGGTATCAAAACCATGGTTTTTAAAAATACCAGTTACTACAGTCATGGTTACTATGGTTTTACTGTACTACAATATAACTGTAGTAAAACCATGGTATCAAAACCATGGTTTTTAAAAATACCAATTACTACAGTCATGGTTTCTATGGTTTTACTATAGTATTACTACAATATAACTGTAGTAAAACCATAGTATCAAAACCAAGGTTTTGATACCGCACCAAAATACCACGGTTACTACAGTCGTAGTTAACTACAGTTTTACTGTGGTAAAACCATGGTTAATTTTTGTAAGGGCAGGTCCTAAAAAAAGGAAGCTTAGCATCAAATTACAGATGCAGGTAATGGAGTTTCATCTGTTAATCGAACAGTCCCAGAAGTGAAAAGAAAGCAATTAATTATTTGATTAAAGTGTTCCGTTTGCAGATGGTTCTCATATATATATATATATATATATATATATATATATATTTTTTTTTTTTTTAAATGCTGTCTAAATATGTACTCGATAAAGGTGAATTAAAAAGCCTTATTAATGAGCAAAACGTTTGGGTGTTAAACACACTATTTACGCGTGACTGGGAGCCGGTGTAGATTTATTTCGTACCAACAAACATTTGTAAAATAAGAACATTTTAATGAATCTGAAAATTTACGCCAGAACCACTTTACACACGATTTACACAACAATTAATTCTGCTTGTGTTTCATGAATGAGACCCATTGACTGGGAAAAGGTTTGGATGATTCCTCACAGATACTTGACAGTAAACAAGGTGAAAGAAGAGTTCGTTCAGAATAATTCACAGATATTACCCTGCTAATCATTACATTTAAGAGAGACAATCAATACAAACTGTTGCTTTTGTGAAGACCATCCAGAAACTGTTTTGCACCTCTTTTGGTATTGTTCACACACCAGAACGTTTAGGCAAAACCTCAGATTCATCATTGACCATATTTATAAAGAATTTGCCAAACTTTTTTTGTGGAAGAATGTTTATAGAAGTCAACGTAAAGAAAATGTACTTCATTATAAATGTATTAATTCTTTTGGCAAAATTTCACAATCATAAATGTAGTAAATTCAGTGCTAAAAAACTAATTTTGTACTTTTTCTCTCCATGAAGTTGTACTACATATTTCTGGCTCCAACAACAAAAAGGCAGTTAAAACTGTCAACATAATGGTCCCCTTTCTCTTTGTAATGGCCCATAAGCTTCCCCTGGCTACACTGTTGTATTGTATTGTATTGTATTGTATTCTGTTTACGTGTTAATCTTGCATATTGTTATATATGTTTTGGTAATAGTCACTTGTGATTTGTACCCTTTTTTTGCAATAAAAATGACTTCTCAAAGACAGACATGCAGTCTCGAGAAACACGTGACCGACACTGGCCGTGTTCATCCAGGACACTGGGTGGCGCTCGGGTCTGGCCAGCCGATGGAGATAACACAACATGAGAGACTGGCAACACACACGCTGACAAACACTAAACTCTTCTGATTCTTTAGATCTTCGTTTTTTTTTTTTTTTTTTTTACATAATACTTGCATCATGACAACTTAGATGTGTGTTGTTATGCGCAGCGTACATTTCTGTCAGGGGTGACAATGGAGTGGATATGTTTGCGTGTGTGAAAACCAGCGTGTTGATGTCGTGTGTGTGTGTGTGTGTACCAACATCGCCCCAGCAGGAAACGAGGTAGGATGAGGTGTGTGTGTAAGTGCTGCGCTAACCACAGGGACAGGTCACTCAATAAATTATAATTTTCCCAGATCAATAACTCATGAGCTAAACTTTATTTTGTGGAATTTTAAAAAGTAAATCCTCATGCAAAGTTTCAGCAGTCCGCGCTGGTTAGGTTAGAATTAATCACGTGATATCATCTAGTGTACAACTATTTGCATTGTTTTATAATGACAAATTAGTGCATTTTATTTAAAGTCCCCGTTCTAAACGCATTATAAATGTTAGAAATGTATTGCTATGTTTCGCTGAGCTCCAGGCCCCGCGCCTATTGTTGATGACGCACTGGAGCCGCTGAGGCTGGCCCCGCCCCTAAACATAACTCCTCGGCCTGAAAGGACTTCGGTATTACTAATAGGCTACTCTCAGTACTAGTTGCTACAGCCCACAGTCTGCTATGCCTTCCGCACGGAAATGCGCATTACCTGGATGCGGTCACGCACAAAACAGATCTGTGTCCTTATTTAAATTTCCGAAAGACGATCATATCAGGAAGAGGTGGATTGATTTTGTGAAGAGCCACCTCGATGGAGAGCTGAGGATCACCACCAACACCCGCCTCTGCAGTGATCATTTTACACAGGATAGTTTTATAAACTTTCATCGGAGACAACTGGGATGCACTAATAATTCACTGTTGCTGGTGAATGGGGCCGAACCGACTATCTCCCGCCTCGGCGCTCGTCCTCGCGCCGCTCCGACAACTGGGGCCATCATCGGCAGCGCGTGCCCATCAGTGAGTGTAAGTTGCCTTGTTGTGTGCTTATGTTATATTACTCTCGTTCTCTTACTCTTTTTTTATTATTATATTTAAATTCCTTTTACAAAGACGATACAAAGCACTGCATTACATTAACAACAACAAAACAAAAGAAAAAGACAAAAAAAACTAAAAAAACAAATAAAACAAACAAAAAGAGGTTCATCAACAAGTAAGAAAAAAACGTACATAGTTCTTAAGAAACGTATTGTTCTTGCTGTTTTCAATGAGTTTAAGAGATTTAACTATAATGGAAATCTCAGCAACAAATACATCAAATCTAGACAAAGTCTTGAGAAATTTGTTTTTGTGAATAAAAAATTTACAATGCAACACAAAGAAATTAACAACATTATCAATGGCATAGTCACTCCCAGAAAAATAAAAAAATATATCTTTCAATGAAAAGTTTAAATCACATTTGATAAAATAAGAAAGATAACAACCCAAGCGCTCCCAAAGAGGCTTAGGCCACGTCCACACGAAGCCGGTGCGTTCCCTATCCGATCTTTTTTTTCCCTCGTTCTAAAAAAAAATTCCGTAAACACGGGGTCGTCTCAAGAAATATCTGCGTCCACACGAAACCACTGAAACCGACTGAAAACGGTGTAGTATATATGCCAGACCAGTACGAGGGGCTGTAATTCTGACACAGATACACTAAAAACAGAGAAGAAGACTTGCGCATAAACCTTGCGCGCTGTATACAATAATATACAGTAATATTAGGCACAGTAGCTTCTTTTCTTTTTACCAAGAACTTTATTGAACAATATGAAAAACTATAAATGGTACAAAATAGGGATGAGTCATCCCTATTTTGTACCATTTATAGGATGAGTCACGATGGTCGATTAGTTTGCAGACGCATAAAGCTTGCCACAAAAAAACGGCAAATAGCCTAATTATTATGAATGTGTCAAATAGCCTATAGCAAGGAGACATTTGAATTGTTTATTAATAAACTAGTGTTTTGTGTGACGATGCTGACTCGCCACCTTCACAGTGTTTTGAAGGTGCCTATAGAGAGAAATGCACACTTCATACGGATTATTAGAGTTGTCTGTTACTTTTCTTTTTGAATTGTTTTGTTTAAAAGTAGACATTAAAAGCTTAGATATAGGTATTTCTGAGTTTCTGTTCATTTATGAGACAAGCTCCAGTTCTCGTGCGTTGCAATTTATATTGCGTCGGCGCCTCATGTCCTGATTATATAGGCTATTGTCTGCTATCCATGCAATTCGTTAATAAAACATTGATTAAAATTAAGATACAATTTTTACAAAACGAAATTCACTTTAAAGAAAGGCAAAACAAAACTTAATGAAGACAAAACAAAACTTAATGAAGTGGTCAAAATGATGTGTCTCGATATTGCGCATCTTACTCAGTCACGCTGTTCACTTATAGGGCCTAATCAACATATATGAAATGGAAAAAAAATAACATTATTTAATCATAAATATGAAACTAACTTTTCTTTAATGGCTACAACATTTAGGCCTACAGTACAGAGAAATGTAATGTCGGAGCGAACGCCTTGTCACCGGTGAGCATGAAGGGGCAGAGGTGCGTTTTTTGAATAATAATCAAATTCAATAAAATAATTAAAATAAATACACAAATAAATAAATAAAAGAGGCTCGAGTAGCTTCTGAAGCATGAACTCAAGCAAGTAGTCGCAGTTGTTTTTGCTGGTAGGCCTATGGCTACTGATTTAGCGTGTCTGACTAGTCGACACGTGGGGTGATGACATCATCGTTTCACAAAATATACGGATAGGCCGTCCACACGAAACTGCAAGGGCGTCGTTTTCAGATTTATCCACTTTGGGACCCGGTTTCAAAAAATAGCGGTTTCACTCTCCGAAAACGCCGGATCCGTGTGGACGAAACGCCAATACGATAAAAAATGTATACGTATACAGTGAAACGCGTCTTCGTGTGGACGGGCCCTTAATCACATTGCAGTGGTAGAATAAATGAAGCAAAGTTTCTTTCTCAACCTTACAAAATACACACAGGTCAGAGATATCAACAAAAGAGGCAATTTGTGAGTTGGTTGGGTAAACATTATGAAGAATCTTAAAGTTAACCTCTCTAATTTTATTAGACATACAATATTTCTCTGGGAGTAACCACGCCCTTTTCCATTGAATACTGTCAAACAAATTATTCCAGAAAAATTTACATCGAGGGGATGTGTAAACTTTGTAATGTAACAATAGTTTTATAAGTTTACCATTACATTTTTTATCAATAAATCTAACTCCATCCAATAAAAGTTTGGGCATAATTGTTTTTCTCTCATTAAAGAAAAGGTGTGTTTTAAATAAATGCACATAACTCGGAGACAAAGCTTTGATGACAGAGTTGAAAGTTCTAGCAGGGAGAGGAAAATTATACAAAGTCATAAATTCTTCATATTCCAGTATACTGCCATCATTTTTAAATAAATCCAAAACAAAAACAATACCTCTATCATACCACTTATCAATAAAAAATGATTTGTTTCGGATTAAAATGTTTAAATTATTCCACAGAATTTCCTTATGGGGAGAAAAGTTGTGCACATAACACAATTTCCAAGCAGTAAAGCCTGTTGGTGAAATTTGGAGAGAGAAACGGGTAATTTAGAAGGGGCGAAATTACATTTTAACAGAAATTCTAGACCACCTAATCTACGAAATATGGCATTGGGGATATAGTACCAAATCGAGCCATTACTGCAAAGAAATTTTTTCAACCAACTAATTCTAAAAGAGCTGACTAATTCTTTAAAGTTTAAAACTTCCAGTCCACCCTCAGAACGTCTATGGTTCTCTTACTCTTTTTTTTTTTTTTTTTTTTTTTTTTCATGTTTAATCACGTCATTAATTGGGGGTGGAACAGGCATGTTGTAAGCATTTAACGCGATGGAGGCAGGCTTATATATAGACACCTGGGGTCCTTCGACCGGGGCGGTGTATATTTACCCCTGGCTCTGGTCATGGTGTGGCCCATAGACATCATATAGGTAGACGCCCTATCGACCGAGAATTGGAGCCGACATCTTAAACCGGTCACCCGCTCCGCTCAGTGTAATCTGAATGGCAGGTGAAATGAGCTGTCAGCGCATTAACTTAATCATATCTCACTGAATACAGAACTGATTTTCACGCGTTTTTTTGCTGCAAAGGTCATTCATGTAGCTATGATACAGGACACATGGTTCGGCGTATTTTAATACCCATAGTAGGCTTAACAACAGTAATATAATATTCTGCTATAAGATATAAAGTGACCAGATACAATATGTGTGTTGAAGGATATAAAGTATTTTATAAATCACACACTATAAATATAATAAAGAAGCAGAAACAGATAGTTGCAGTAAAGTAAGATATTTTAATAAGTTGAAGAAACCATTTATGATTTGTGACACGCACATACACACGAACAGACTCTCCTCTCTCTCTCACTCACTCACTCACTCACTCACTCACTCACTCACTCACTCACTCACTCACTCACACACACACACACACACACACACACGCGCGCGCGCGCCACCAGCTGTAAAAAGTGAGAAGCAGCTTTTCAACGTGTTTGCATCAGTAATTTCTAAAAATTAAATTCGGACAACATTAAGCCTATACCTTTTTTATTGTATGTGGATGTGGGAGGGGAAAATGTCGAGACTAAAGCCCTATTCGGATTAACTTTACAAGGGTAGATGGAGTAAGTTAATAATGTAATTTTACCACAGGACTTCTGTAATATCAATCGCATGTGATAAGATATAGGTTATCAATAAAACTAGAAGTTCAATTTGCGCATCGCTGTCATGCGTGTATTACATTGCTTCCTGATATCATGTGCGCAAACACAATAACCTATACAACAGGGCAGTTGAATGCTTATCTGATCACCTAGAAGCTCTTGTAATTATTACTTTAACAGTTACCCCACCTCTCTCCATGCCGGGTGAACACCGGCTGATGAAGTAAACCAAGTAGAGGTAACTGCAGGCTGGAGCAATGGGCGTGGCAAGAGGTAGGGGCGTGCCGTAAGGTCTTTACAATTGGACGCGATAGCTTCCTGATCCACATAAAAGCGAGCAATAAACTTTATCACTATTGACCAACAAGTAATTATACAAGACCAAATACATTTATTTCACTGTAAAATATCAATAATGATATTGAGAATACATTCAAAATTACCGAAACCTTCTGTATGACGCAGGTTACAATGACGTCATCACCACCGCAACTTTTTTAGGATGTCATTAAAAAACATTCATACTATTTGTGAAAATTGCACTTTTGTAACACATCGCTTGAAGATATAGAAGCTTTATTTTTTGTATTGCCCTTTTTCTATTTCTTTTTGGACTGACTTGAAAAATTGATATGACAAACAAATTTGTCTTAATTTAGAACCTCATGACATTTTACTTTGTTCCCAAAACCTATATTTTTCTGAAAAACAAAATTATATAATTAAATTATTTTGACAAAGTTTTATTCATAAGACAAAAATATCTCAAAAGAAACCCTCCTATATTACCTTTTATAACACTGATCTCACAGTAACCTAAACTTTGAAACCCTTTCAAACATGAGATTACTAGGGCTGGGTACCGACCGAGTTCGATACTTTTTAGGTATCGATCGAATTGCCTCGATACTATCGAGTATCGAAAAATGACACGTTGTTCGGTTCCAGATTTCGATACCTACTGAGTTAACTCGTCAACGTCAGTGCTCAAACAAATGCACATGCACATACACGCAAACTCTACACACACAAGACGCGCAGAACTCTCCGCGCACATACACACATGAGACGCGCGCGTGGACACACAAACTCTCCACGCGCATACTTAGGCCGGAGACACACAGGCTGCGTGGCGTGCGCGTCTCAGCTGCGTGGCGTGTCCGTTTTTATTTCGGCTCCCATGTTAACAGGTTAGAGCTTGCACACTGCCTGCGTGACACGCGCGTCTCAGGCGCGGCATGAGCCGCGCGGAAAACGCGTGCATGCTAGAAATAGAACCGACGCCTATTTTTCACCGCGACACGCAAGCGTGTTGGAAGCGTTTCCAGGCAAAATAGAATAGGAAAAGATGTTTATATGTTATTTTGTACACGAATACATATTAATAAATTACATTTTTGACAAATTCAGATATAAATATAGGCCTCATTTAAAAATACATAAATGAATAGGCCTAATTACCGTATCAATTTTCAAATATTGCACCTGTCAAGATAGAACGAAATATTCTGTAGTCTATTTTGCTGTCAATGGGCTCTATGCACGGCGGTATTTCCGGTGAAGGGTTAAGGATGCTCAATAACTTCCGCCGATCGTAGAGTCCAATGCAATACCAAGAATTTATTTTGAATTTTATACTCCATGGTTATACTAAAGAAACGTTAGTCACAAAAACAGACAAAACAGACATCCCTCGTTGTGTTTATGCTTCTTTTTAAAATCATATTAAATAAACATAACTATATATAAAATTACATCTAAACACATGAACGTTTCGTTTCAAAGACGGGAGGACAGTACATTTTGAAGACTCTGCCATAATCCCGTGTTCCTCGGTTTTCCTCCGCTTTAATCTCCCCAACCGGAAACGGAAGAGCATCCTTGCGTCAAATGCGGAACTTATGCGTGCATATAGCCTATACTGCTGTGCTGACAGTGTCTTTATCTGTAGGCTTTATAATTATGCTTAACACGAAGTATAGGGCTTCCACAACTCTCTCCCATATGTTGAACAAGGGTGATGCGTGTCAGCAGCGCCGCGTCAGACACGCTTCTGGTGTGCAAAGACACAGAAATTGCGACGCAGCTGACACGCAACAGAAACGCCACGCTCACGCCACGCAGCCAGTGTGTCTCCAGCCTTATATTATACGCGACTCACGCGAGCACTGACACGCGAACACACACACACACACACACACACACACACACACACACACACACACACACACCACACACACACAACCACCACACACACAACTTCGCCACATATTATATGAGACGCGAGCACACACACATAATACCTTAAAGATGTGGAAAAGTCGATCAAAAGTGTGGGTACATTTCTCCAGGCTCGATGCCAACAGCGCGCGATGCAGTATTTGCAGTAAAGTAATTGCAAAGACCGGTACCAGACAAATATGATGAAGACCTTGACAGTGCACAGAGTAAACATAAAAGTTGCTCCTCTTCGATTGATAAATGAAAAGATACCTTGTTGATCACTCTGACAGTGTTTATATTGCAATAAATAATAACCTGCTGAATGTACACTGCCGTTCAAAAATGTGTTGGTTAGTCAGAATTTCTTTTCAGCAAGGATGCATTAAAGTTATCAAAGGTGACATTAAAACATGTGTAATGTTACAAGATATTTCGTTTTTAAATAATTTATGTTCTTTTGAACTTTTTATTCATCAAATAATCATGAAAAAATGTATCATATTTTCCAAAATATTAAGCAGCAAACTGTTTTCATATTTCTGAAGGGTCATGTGACACTGAAGTAATGATTTTGAAAATTCAGCTTTGAATTCAATTAATTTCAATAAATTTCATTTTGAAATATATTCAAATAAGATTTTAAATTGTAATACTATTTCACAATATTACAAGTTTTACTGTATTTTTTATTTTAAAAAAATCAGCTTTGGTGAGCATGAGCTCTTTATAAAACGTTTTTTTTTTTGTTCCTTTGTGCACTGGCTAAGGAGTATGAGTCAAACTGAAAAAAATAAAAGTTTTTCTGAGGTAATGTGTTATGTAATCTTGTTAAAAAGGATTTCATAAAATTGGTATCGAACAAAGTATCGTTAGGAACCGGTATCGAAACTGAGGTACATGGCATTAAATAAAATAATCTGATCGGTTTATGTGCATGACTATGATTCCTTAGACAAGTAATTTCAACTATTATCTGTTCACAAAGCAGCGCCACAAAGCGGAGCCCGAGCGGCAGCGTGACGGCGTGCAGAAGCTCACCCGAGAAGTCGGATGTCAGACCGATCACTCTGTGGGGAACAGCACTGTGGCCACACGACTGGCTACAAGAACACTAGCTAATAACACAGGTATGCTGAGAGTAGTGGTATGTCAACCACTAACTCGCACTAATGAACACAGACAGTAAGGTTATCGTCATTTTTTTTTTTAATTCAAGTAACATTCTGATGAATGTCATGCGCCCTGTATGAAATCTTGCAAGGACCGAAATGTTTTTAAAAAAATCTGTTCTACTTGCATAGCTCCACCTCTCGTATATGAACATAATTCCTATTACTATCCTTATTTCTGTATATATTTTCCAGGTTGTCAAGCTACGGCGGCCACGAAGAGTGTCTCTGTGGGCGACGCCACATCCACGCTTCCTCCACTGAAGCGGAGAGCAGGATCTCCTGATAGACCCCAAAGCGCGCTCTCCTGGAGTTTCCCTCGTTTCAGGAATCTGTAATGAGTTTCAGCATGGCAGATCCTGATGACTCCAGCGTGTCTGAAGTGGTTGACACCACCAGTGAGCCGTAAGTTACCTTTGTTAGTTATAGATCTGTTAATCAAACATAATAGGAACAATCTCTTCCTCAACATAATTTTAATTGATGCTGATTAGGGTTGGGCTGATAGACGATGGCTGACAGACACAGCCAAACTAGCGCTGTATGACAGATGGAGCGCTTTTATCTCTAAATATTAACAAACTTGCTTACCTATCTTCTATTCCGATTCTCAAATATGTGTAAGTGAGTTTGAAAGTAAGTGGCCAGTGAACTGTGAGAAAAATAGTTGACTTTATAGTTATTTACAGTCTGATATGAATAAAAACCGTCGACAAATATATTTGAATGGGTTATTGCTGCTTCCATACAGACTATTGTGTATTTTACAAACTATAATGTATTGTTTTGCTATAAATTATATGTATTTAAATGTCTGAAACCTAAAATAAATATTATGTGGTTAAAAACACTGAATAGTTGTGATATATGACAAGATCTGAGCGCGTCCGTCATTGGCTCAGCGCGAAAATCTGGCAGTGATGTCACGTCACTAATGAGATTCAAGTTATCTAGTGGAAAATATTACGTTACTTTTTGCGTTACCCCATCGCCCAACCCTAATGCTGATATGCTGATGTGATTGTCTTTTTATTTTACTATGAAGGTGAGAAATCAAAAAATAATCTTTTTTTTTTGTGGTTTCCTTTGTTATTAGAGCACCGACCAAGCCACCACAGGACATGGTGAAATACTTGATATATGAGGAGTGCCTGCTTGAGCTTTTTAAAATCTGCCCCACCTGCTCGAGCGTCTGCAAGGTGATCAAGTTTGTGAAAGGAACATTCCTGTCTGTGACCCAGAAGTGTCAGAGTTGTTCATTCATCAGAGAGTGGAAGAGTCAGCCTCTTCTGGGCAGCGCTCCGGCAGGGAACCTGCACCTATCAGCCGCCGTCTACTACACTGGCTCTTCTTTCACGCAGACTAACAAGGTTCGTACAAATAACGAGATTAAAGGCCAGACTTATAATGTGGGAAATCCACCCCGCAAACATTGATTCACTTTTAGCATGTAGATTGTATGAGTATCTTAAATTAATCCACACCGATTATCAAATCAATCATTTTAAAAATGTCATCATTTGATCATTTTCACTTGTTTTTAAGTCTTATCAGTTTAAACATTCAAGCGGAGAGAGTTTATGGCGTCGGGAGGGCGGATGTGCGTGTGTCATTCAGAACAAGACAAAATAAGAGTGTTCTTGCAAAACAGAACATGGCAAAATCAACTTTACTATTTTGGTGATCGTTGAAATTGAAATTCAGTTAATTGCAGAGCTATGCTATTTCTGATTTTACTTTACAGGTGCTCAATGCACTGCATGTGAGAACCTTCAGCAGAAAGACACATCGAAATCATGTGCGCAACTACATCCTGCCTTCTGTGCTGCATAAGTGGAGATCACACCAGAGCGACCTGCTTGAGGGACTAAAGCAGAGAGAAACTGTGTCTCTCGGTGGGGATATGAGAGCTGACAGTCCAGGCCAGTGCGCAAAGTATGGCTCGTACTCCATGAATGGATCTCAGCACAAACAAAATTGTTGATATCCAGCTTCTACAGGTAAATGGATTATAAAAAAACAAGTATTTGCCAGGGAAACTCTTGGGACATTTTGAGATATTAATACAATTTCAGACTTTAGAAGTCTGTATTTAATGTTATGTCTGTTAATGATCCACAAGAAAAGAAGTGGGAAGCAGTGTCCGTATGGAAAAGGAAGGGCTTATCCGGAGTCTGGAATTTCTCGAAAAATCTGGTGTCAAAGTCGCATCCCTGGTGACAGACCGAAACACACAGGTTCAAAAGTTTGTCCAGGAGCAGAAACCAAACATTGACCACTTTTATGATGTATGGCATTTATGTAAAGGTAGGATCATTTTGAAAATGTAGTTTGATTATTCATAGCACAGCTAATCCTGTGCAACATTAAGGGAACACTCCAGTTTTTTTGGAAATAGGCACATTTTCCAGCTCCCCTTAGATTTAAACAGTTGAGTTTTACCGTTTTCGAATCCATTCAGCTGATCTCCGGCGGTAGCACTTTTAGCATGAGAGTAGTTCCTAGTAATATCAGCCTAGAAAATCTCAACTTTTAATTTTCCGTAGGTCTTAGTTCATGATGTAACTACAGAAGAGGCAAGTTTTAAATGGGAAAAATATCGAAACTCTTTGGTCATTTTTTTTTTTGAGAGAGATGCTAATGGTCTAATCAGATTCAATGATCTACGCTAAGCTCTGCTAAAAGTGCTACCGCCAGAGATCGGTTTCATAGATTTAAAAAACGGTAAAACTGAAAAAAAAGAGTTGGAAAATGAGCCTATTTCCCCCAAAAAAGTGGTGTTCCTTTAACACCCACTGTAGATCAAATATATTGCATATTTTTAAACTGTTCTCAGCACTCACCAAAAAGATGGATGCCATGTCCAAGGAGAAAGACTGCAACAGGGTCAAAATGTGGAAGAAGAGCATCAAAAATCACCTCTACTGGTCAGCATCCGGTTCATCAGATGGAGAGGAAACAGTGGCAAAATGGACATCTCTTCTCAACCACATCCAGAATGTGCATGTCCATGAACATCCACTGTTCCCCAAGTGCCTCCACCCTCCTTCCACTGGCAAAAACAAGTGGCTGAAGCCTGGTACGCCACTATTCATTAGCATTTATGCTGATCCTGTAGTATACTGTCAGCTGCTATGCACTCATCATCTTTAATGTGTTGGTTATTCTCCGTCCTCCTCTAGCAACAAAGGCCATCTACAAGCTGGAGAAGGTGCTGATGAACAAGCGTGTTCTTGGTGATGTGAAAAAGCTGAGCCCTGTCCACCAAACATCTGCCTTGGAGGCGTTCCACGGTGTGATTCTGCACTTCGCACCAAAAAACGTGGCCTTCTCATACTTAGGGATGCTTTGCAGGTAAATTGTACAGTAATCATGTCAATATTGTATAGTAACAGCACTTCACCAACAGCCAAGCCACACTGTCTACATGAGCGGCGTGTGTGCGCAACGGGAGCTTTTCATTTTGGAGTTTCCGCGGGGCATTAAAAGGCATTAAATGGATTTTGCGAAAATTAAGACATTAAATGGCATTAAAAAGCATTACATTTTAATCCTACAGGCATTCAAAATGTTGATATAGTTTTGAACATTTTATCCAGACATCAATAGCTGTATTAGTTTTAGAGCCCTGTACGGGCCTCAAATCTAGGCCCTAGCCCGGCCCTGGCCCGAGACGCTCAGGCCCTAGCCCGGCCCGTGTCCGACAGCTCATCAGAATGATCAGCCCGAGTCCGACCCGAGCCTGTTATAAAAAAAATAAAATTACACAGCCTGCCCTATGTTACAGTCAGTAAAACAGATATGTTTTGTTATCAATGGCAAAGTATTTACCGTTTTTTTTTTCATTTCTTTATAAAGTTAATTAAGAAAAATGTTTTTATTTTTATTTTTTATGACGACCAAGCAGCCGACAGCGAGTTAAACATGTTTGATCCATTTATAGCCTCTCAAATCAACACTTTACTTGGCTACAATAAAATCCATGGATATAAAACAACTTAAGCATATCACACAGACAGTTGACGTTAGTTTAAACGTTTTTTGTCATTTTTGAAAAGCTGAAGCAAACTAAATGAGTTTACAATACAATACAGAGAATGCAATCTAAACAAATCAAATAAATTACATTAAAAACAAACATGCAGGTTATCTTACCTCACAAATCAAGTCTTCACTACAGAGCATGGCCATTCTTCCAATAGTTTCCTACAGACTCGTGAAAATAAAGTCCAATCAAACAAAAAACAACCTCCTAACATGGCTAAGAACAGTCTCAGAGCATCCTGAAGAAAAAGCACAGCATCCACAGTGGAAGGTTTTAATCCAGTCGTACTTTTTCCAGCTGCGCTGAAGTCACGCTCGCTACCGGGACACTAAACACAGAATGAGCCGGTCGCGTGCATCTCAGATCGCACCGCTGCCGGGAAACCTTTGTGCGTGAGCAGTCATGTGTCAGTCACTATTGAATACATCTTTACAGATGCTATCTAACTCAGTCACTGACTGTAGTGCATGACTGTAGCTTTCAGCCAGGAGAAGATGTCATCAGGTGGCATCCAACTTTCACAGGCTGTTTCGACCCTGAACCACAACACCCTCCAGTTGGCGGGTCGGCAGTGGTGGCCAGTCACTGCCCACCTCCTCCTGGACCCCAGCTCAACTCCTCCCTCCTATTCCAGAGCCAGCAAGACGCTCTTTCCAACCTACGGACAGCTGCCTTCCTCTCCCTTCCTGCTATACCCAAAGCTGTGAGTGTCTTCCACACAGACTGCGCCGGGAAACCCCTACACCCGACCTCAACCGGGAATAGCCAGGTCTGCCACCCTTTGGCCCTGCACTGCTCAACGAGGTCCTAGTACTTGGTGGCTTTCCGCTCATAGGCCTCCTCACACTCGTCTTCCCACGGTACCGTCAGTTCAATTAAGATTATTTTCCTTGCCTCCTCAGACCATAGGACCATGTCCGGCCTCAGCGATGTTTGCGCAACCTGGGGGAAGACTAGTTTCCTTCCCAGGTCCACCTTCATCTCCCAGGATTGTGCTGCTTGCAAGAGGCTCTTTTTCCTCCTCTTGGGTGCTGGTGGTTTCTCCCCTTCTCTAATGAACTGAATGAATGTTGCTGGCCTTGTACTGTTCTGGCGCTTTTTCTGCCTCTCCCGCTCCAAGATGTCAGCCAGTTCACAGAGAACCTTGTCATGGCGCCACCTGTATCTTCCCTGGCTAAGAGCTGTTTTGCATCCTGCCAGTATGTGCGCCATTGTTCCCCTTCCTCCGCATAGCCTATACAATGGGTCCTCCCTCATTCCCCAGTTTGTTGGTGATGGAAGGGTGTCGTAAACTGAACGGAGCAGGAAGGAGATGCGAAAGGGCTCCAGTCTCCAGATCTCAGGCCACGTGATCTTCCGCTTCGGCAGGTCCCACTTTGTCCAGGCACCTTGTGCTCCAAGTTCGACGGCCCTAGACCTGCGCCTTTCTTCCTCCAGGTGTCGGACCTCGGCTTGAATCATGTCCCTCCTCTGCCTTGGGTCTGCTTTACCCCACTGCTGGAAGTGTGTGGACCTGAGTCCTTGCCTCCCTACGCATGGGTTCCCGATGATGTCCTTCAGCTTCAATGCGCTTTCTGCTTGCGCCACTGACGTGTCAGCCGCCCATTTGCGTCCTGATCTCGTAGTGACGCCTGCTTCTCTGACTTTTTCATCAGTGGAGTCTTGGTACATCATCACGACCCGGCACTTTGCCACCTTGAACTCTTCCACCACTGATGATAGGGGTAGCTGTACCTGACCAGACCTGGTGTAAAGCCCTACTGACGTGAAGCTTGGTGGGATTCCGAGCCACTTGCGAAGGTGTTTGTTCACTCGCCTCTCGACTCCTTCCACTGGTGTCATAGGTACTTCGTAAAGTGTCAGTAGCCACATAAGTCGTGGTAACAGACCATGCTGGAAGAGCCAGGACTTTCCTTGCAGTCCTGACCCCTCGATCTTACTCAGCCTGTTTCTCTGTCCTAGAAACGTTGCATCTGTCCGTCAGGGATGCATCGTACCATTTCCCTAGGCACTTAATTGGGTTTTCCTCAATTGATGGAATCATCTCCCCCTGTAGTCGCAACTGGAACTTGCTGGTCACTTTTCCACTTCTAATCACCATACTTCTTGATTTCCTTGGTTTGAACTTCATCCGAGCCCATGTTACCACGTCATCAAGTGCCTTCAGGATCCATCTTGCTTGCACATGGGTTGAAGTTGTTATGGTAAGGTCATCCATAAAATTAAAGATGAAAAACCGCACTCTCTAGTAGCATCTCATAAATATTTATTTACCATGTCCACACAGACGCGTTTCGGCCTAAGCCATCATCAGTGAGTCACCACTCACCACTCACCACTCACTGATGATGGCTTAGGCCGAAACGCGTCTGTGTGGACATGGTAAATAAATATTTATGAGATGCTACTAGAGAGTGCGGTTTTTCATCTTTAATTTGATTACTGTTTTATAACTCGCACCCATAAAACGTATTGGGAGTTGAGCGCGCCTATTTTTCAGCAAGGTCATCCATAAAGCCTCTTATTGGAGGTTGTCGGATGCCAGACTCCATTGTTGGCCCTCTGGATTCCTTTCCTGCAGCTGTTATGAGCAGGTTCATTCCCATGACAAACAGGATGGGGGAGATGGTACAGCCTGTCACGATTCCCTTTTCAAGGTCCTGCCACTGAGTTCTAAACTGGGCAGTTTTGAGCCGTAGTTTAAATCCTCCGAAGTAGCTGGTGATTATACCCCTGGTGTGGTGGGGGATATGGTAGTGTTCCATAGCCATAATAATGAGGCCATGCGGGATTGAACCGTATGCGTTAGCCAAGTCGAGCCAGACAACCGTTAGGTTTCCTTTGTTCCCCTTGGCCTCCCGGATCAGCTGGTTGAGGATGCCCGTATGTTCCAAGCACCCGGAGAAACCTGGAATGCCGCCCTTCTGGACTGATGTGTCGACATATTTATTCTTCACCATGTAGGTAGTCATCCTTTTTGCCAGGACTGAAAAGAATATCTTGCATTCGACACTTAGGAGAGAAATGGTTCGGAACTGACT
The DNA here is from genome assembly GCA_036326025.1 of Chrosomus eos. Classification (NCBI taxonomy): domain Eukaryota; kingdom Metazoa; phylum Chordata; class Actinopteri; order Cypriniformes; family Leuciscidae; genus Chrosomus; species Chrosomus eos. The sequence continues at coordinate 3,462,680 of CM070821.1, forward strand.
GATGTCGGAGAAGTCCATTTCCTTGGGCACAAAACACCCCTCTGCTCTTTTCCAGGATGCTGGAATGATACCTTTTGTCCATATCCTTCGCAGTGTGATAGGTTATAAAACGTCTTTCTATGTTTGCTTTTCAATCGTCTTTCTATGTTTGCTTTTCAATCGTCATCTTCTCATATTTTATTTTAATTAATGTCTAAAATAGGCTATAAAAAACAGTGGTTACCGTCAGCGTTACTACAGTAAACCCATGGTTACAGTCAGCATTACTACAGTAAACCCATGGTTACGGTCAGTGTTACTACAGTAAATCCATGGTTACAGTCAGCATTACTACAGTAAACCCATGGTTACAGTCAGTGTTACTACAGTAAACCGATGGTTACAGTCTGCGTTACTACAGTAAACCGATGGTTACAGTCTGCGTTACTACAGTAAACCGATGGTTACAGTCTGCGTTACTACAGTAAACCGATGGTTACAGTCAGTGTTACTACAGTAAACCCATGGTTAGTCAGTGTTACTACAGTAAATCCATTGTTACAGTAAGTGTTACTACAGTAAACCCATGGTTACAGTCGGCGTTACTACAGTAAACACATGGTTACAGTCAGTGTTACTACAGTAAACCCACGGTTACAGTCTGCGTTACTACAGTAAACCCATGGTTACAGTCAGTGTTACTACAGTAAACCGATGGTTACAGTCTGCGTTACTACAGTAAACCGATGGTTACAGTCTGCGTTACTACAGTAAACCCATGGTTACAGTCTGACTGTAACCATGGTTTACTGTAGTTACACTGACTGTAACCATGGGTTTACGGTTTGTATTTGCATACCGAACTGAAAGCCTCGTACCGAACGGTTCAATACAAATACATGTATCGTTACACCCCTAGTGTGTGTGTGTGCATATAATATATATATATATATATATATATATATATATATATATATATAAAAATAAAATATCTGTGGTTAGTCTTGGGTCATGTATGGCATTAAAAAGCATTACATTTAATTTGAAGATAACATCAGAAACCATGTTAGAGCAGCCACACAGGTAGAGAGAGGGGTGGTGTGGCCATGATGTCATCATGCTGGAGTAATCCCATACAAATCCTCTTTTCAGACTTTACCTGGCGGCATTGCATTTCAATGAAAATTCTGGCCAAACCCAAGCAGCCGGAGAACTGCAGTTCAACATTAAAGTTCCCGAGGCCAAGAGAGGGGAACATGTGGCGAAGAACAAATATTCTACTGGTTAGTTCATTCTCAATTGTCTTTTGGTATCTCCATAATAACACATACATGATTCTGCATTTGTGCATTGACCCCGCTGGCAAGATTTTGCACCACCTGACTGACGAGGTGTAGCACATTTGCCAGTGTGACAAGCAATAAAAACAAAGTTTGTCAACAGTTGAGACCATATGAATGATTCAAACTATATGCTTTGTGTTTTAGAGTATGTGACTGAGCTGACGGACATCCTCTTTAACGAGGTCATCCAGGACCCAGCACCCTTTGTGGCTGATATGAAAGCAGTGGCTGTTCCTGGATTCCTGTGTTCACAGTATGAGCGACCTGGGAAAACTGACGCAATTGCTAGTCATGTGTCCAGAGTCGCTGTCCAGGTGTTGAGGGAACCGCTCTAACACACGGTGACCCAACACACATCTAAGCCCACAATGCCTTTCTTAAAGGTCCCATTCTATGCCCCTTTTCACAAGATGTAAAATAAGTCTCTGATGTCCCCAGAGTTTGTCTGTGAAGTTTCAGCTCAAAATACCCAACAGATCATTTTTTACAGCATGTTTAAATTGTCTTTTTTGAGGACTCAGAAAAACGCGCTGTTTTAGTGTGTGCCCTTTAAATGCAAATGAGCTGCTGCTGCACAACACAGGGGGCGGAGCTTCAAGAGCTCGCACTCAGACTCTTAGGACAATTTCATCTCATGGAATAATAATAACATCAGAAACTCTCAGTAACGGTGTTCATTTCGAGTCGGACAATAATGCCTACAGAGTCAGAGGGCTGTATATAGAGATGGAACAGGTATAGTTTAGTAGTTTAATTACGGTTATTATAACGTATTTGTCATCTGCTTGTATGTATCCAGCATTTATTAATAGCCTACAAGTCTGCTGTGTCGGACCAGGTCCGAATGATGATCAAACATGTACTGATGAGTTTAATAAAGTTTATTGTACATCACACAAAAGATGAAGCTTCAGTTTTACTTCAGAAACTCACCGTAAGAGCTGAGTAAACAAAGTAAGTTATGCGAGTTGAGGGAGCATTCCTGTGGGTGGACGTTAGTCAGAGAACTGTTCTACTGACGTCATTAAAGAAGGAAGTAGAGGGATGTAGTCCAAACCGGCCGTTCGCTGTAGGCGACTTCTGTTAACCCTTAATCACTGTTTGGGGTAATTCTGACCCCACTGGACTTTTACTTGATTTTTTAAAAAGGTTCCCTTCATCTCAGGGCCATGAAACTCTGCGACTTTTCCTAAATAATTATCTAAACATGCACAAAAAAACTGGGTTCGATTCGGTTGTTCTAAAGGTGTGTAAAAAAAAAAGTACCGTTTAAGATGTTTGGGGTCAAAATGACCCCAATTGAAAATGAATGGGAAAATGAAAAAAAATGACTGTTTTTATTTTGTTTGTCAAAACAATAAAAGTAAATCCATTATAAATCTGAAATGTTCTACATATAAACAAAGGTCTGGTCCTAGAGCATAAATAGAAAATAGAACAAACTTTTTATCTCATACACGCTCGCACACACCCACACACAAACACACACATGTCATGACTGCAACAGAGAGCATTTTTACAGAAATTGGCAAATAAAATAAACAAAACTGGCATAAATAAAAAAAAAATTACATTTAAATCAAGGTCTGGTCCTAGATCATAAACACAAAGTGGAACAAGCTTTCTATCTCACACACACACACAGCCACACACACACGTATGCATATGTATGCATCCTGTTCATTACAGTTTATTAGTGTTGTTTTGTATTATATTGGTTTATTTACTTGGTTTATTAAATTTATTTTGTTCTAAAATCTCTTGTTCTAAAAAAATAAATAATTGTTGATAGATAATTTTCTGAAATAAATAGTGTGTGATTACAATCATGTCATTGTGCTGACTTGTAATGTTTCTGCAAATGTATGTATAATAATTTGCAAAAGCAGATAATTCAAAATATATCAGACAACAACAACAAACTCTAACTTTGACAAAAATATTTTATGCAATTCACAAAATATATATCATATATATATCAAGTTGTGAGGAGAATTTGAAGCATCAAGAAAAATGAAGTGAAAATGAATGGGTCTCTATGGACCTCTATTGGATAGATGTGGTCATTGCACTTTAATTCCTTAACTATAAGAAAAAAAGTTTTTCGACTAACCACCAGATGGTAGTATTCTATCCCTAACACATAGAGCAATGTTGATTTTTTCTTTAATAAATCATTTTTCATGTGCCAATTTATGGCCTAGTTATGTAACTGTGCATTAAATATGTAGAAAACTTAATTTCCAAAAAAAACACAGCATTGTTGTATAGTTGAGGAGTGAATTTAAAAAATGATATATAGTTTTCCATATAAAAAATTTATATTTCCTTATGCAATTACTCTTTAAAAGTCTGGGGTCAATTTGACCCCAAACACCTTAAGTGTTATCCTTTTTTAACAGTGATTAAGGGTTAAATAAAATCTCGCTTGGCATTGAACTTTGAGCTTTATAATTTTACAGATATTATTTATACTCTAACAACAACATTACACTCTAACTTAAGTTTGAAACATGGGATCACGAAGAACGGGACCTTTAATCAATCAGCTGTTTATATGCAAGTCACCATCTCCACCGTACTATTCTTGCCCTTACTCCATTTTGTTATTTGGGTAATATATAGGTCTATAACGTTACATTCGCATCAATAGAAACATTTATGCGGAGTGAACATGTTACGTTGCACTTACCTCTAAGCAATATATAGCTTTTCCTCTGTCTGACATGCGTTCCTCACATAGATCCATGGTATCTATCTATAATCTCCTCATGCATTCAAACTCCATAAGATAATACAACTGATTATTATTATTATGAATATTTAATAAAGAATAATAATTCAGATACATGATATTAAATAATCAAAACATATTAAAAGATGAAATTTTAGTCTTCATCTCCAACCACTGGAACTACGGCCGTCAGTTCCACACCATCATTCCCAGGTGGCCAATCTATTGAAGTGATAGTGAGGAGGAGAAATAGCAGACCAAGAGATAGACCGAAAGGACAGAAGAATAGAAACAGAAAAGGAAACAAAAACAGAACAAAGAACCCGAACCCATGTTATGTCCCTGTATACTGTGTCATGTAACATCTATGTTTAAGCATTTAAAATTAACCCTAATCATCTAAGAAAATAAGTCTACCCGTGCCTGAACTCGTTAAGTAATTAACTCCTTCAGTTCCGTGCTAAAATAATAAACCAAAAATATAGCTGCGAGCAGCGATTACGGGCCCAAGCTGGTGGCACCGCAACCCTGGTGCACCAGGGTGGCGGTACCGTCGGCTTTGGCCCTTCATCGCTGCTCGCAGCTATATTTTATATATATATATATATATATATATATATATATAATATATATATATATATATATATATATATATATATATATATATATAAAGCCAGTGGCACCGCCAGCCTGGTGCCTTTAGCGTTATTGTGCACGACGTGACACAAAATATCTGCTCGCTATCTGCCGAACCGCTCTGGTAGTTCCGCTTCAGCACTGATGATGTTGTAGAATTAGTGCGCTCTGGTTGGTCTGGATTATTGGGGATTTTTTAATTTATGCAGAAATAAGTTATTTATAATACAGATAGAGAATAAAGTTAGTGTTGATTAAAATGAAAGAAAACAATTATATTGATCTGAAATATAGCACATTAATTTTAAATTTATTTAGGTTCAATTACCAAACATACAATCTTAATTTAATTTAAAGCAAACAATACATTTAAAATATATGGGTTGTATGCACATAAAAAAAAAAGAAGATATATCCAAAAAAGACAAGGCCTTAAAGCAGTGGTTCTCAATCTTGGTCCTATGGGTGCCACTGCTCTGCACATTTTATATGTCTCCTTTATCTGACACACCCACTTCAGTTAATAAAGCTCTTTCCTAACGAGCTGATGATATGAATCAGGTGTGTTAAATGAGGGAGACATACAAACTATGCAGAGCAGTGGCTCCCTAGGACCAGGATTGAGATCCACTGCCTTAAAGGGTTAAACTCTTTTTTCACTGTAACAGACACACTCTCTCACACACACACACACACACACACACACACACACACACACACACACACACACACACACACACACACACACACACACACACGTCAAGTCACTTACATTTTAGATGCAATATTGACGGTTTTTCTGTTTCAGCAGCGAAAATAGTTAAACAAAGATCACAGCAGAACCATTGCGCATCTCACAGCAACATGTTTTCTCATTACTGAATGATTCAGCATTTTGGACAAATTGGTTTACTCAAAGATTCAATTAGGGTTGTGCCGATAGACGATATCATAGTTAAGCCAGCATCGCGACCCCCCCCCCCCCATGTTTCCATGGTGACGCGTCATGCTTGGCACGTGATTCACCACAGCCAAAATAGCGCTGTATGACATGTAACGTTAGCGCTTTTATTTATAAATATTAACAAACCTGGTTACCATGTCATCAACTATCTTCTATTCTGATTCTCAAATGTGTGTAAGTGAGTTTGTTTTGTCGTTTAAAAAACAGTTTCTCCCGAAATACATGGCCGGTGAACTGGGAGAAGAATAGAGTTAACTTTATAGTTCCTTACACACTGTGTGTCTGATATGAATAAAATCCGTCGGCAAATATATTTGAATGGGTTGTTATTGCTGCTTCCATAGACACCATTGTGTATTTTACAAACTATAAATGTATTGTTTTGCTATAAATTATATGCATTTAAATGTCTGAAACCTAAAATAAACATTATGTGGTTAAAAACACTGAATAGTTGTGATATAATATGACAAGCACTGAACGCGTCTGTCTCTATCAGCGCCAGCCACAGCGCGAAAGCACAGTCTGGATCTGGCTGCTCTGTCACGTGTACATTGTACATCATGTACATTCGCTCCTAGTGGTCAGCTGCTGCAGACTCAGAGCGTGCCGAAATCAAAATGGCTGATGAGATGTAGAGGAAAATATCTCCGCGTTGTGCCTACGCCCCTTAGCTGTTCTAAATCCACTGTAAAACAAGGCTTTGCGGGGCTTATTGCTTAAGTGAAAAATTAAAACGTTAGCCCCGCCCCTCCTCCCGATATCATCGTCCATCGCGATGTTTCACTGTACACATCGTCTGATGCCAAATTGGTAGACATCGCAAACCCTAGATTCAATGACCAATCCATACCTGTCTCATTCATGAATGACTCAGTCGTTCGAACGAATCGTTTGAACGAATGAATCAATGACTCGCTCATTAAGACGGTAGCCTGGCGACACCTAGTGACGGTTCAGTGTTATGTTTAAAAGTATCATTCTTTCCAACGATTTTTAATTGACTCATATTTAAAACAATCTCTTAACATCATTTAATGCATTGTTATTTTTCAATGTAAATGATGTAATTTGATCAGCCCTACCTAGGGTAACAGCCATATAGTATCTTATTATTCTAAATAATTGAATTTATTGATCAAATTTACAAATTAAAATGAAAGATGAAGCATACATTTAATAAGACTGGACTAGGGGTGCCTTGCAGATATTACAATTATGCACTTTTAAATATACCATTGCCACCCACCGTCAATTTGGTGTGTGTGTGTGTGTGTGTGTGTGTGTGTGTATGTGTGTGGGTTGGTTTGTGTGGGTTGGTTTATGTGATTTATGAGGACACAAATTTGTATAATGACGTGTATTACACTGGTATTACAACTTATAGGTGGTTTATGAGGACATTTCAAAAGTCCTCATAAATCAAATGGCTTGAAAAACATAAAAAACAATGTTTTATTAAAAAAATTTAAATGCAGCATGTCTGTTATATGCCTTTACTTTATTAAAAAAACGTATTTAAAAAATACAAGGCTTAAGACATTTATTTCCTTTTTTAATGAAGGCCAAACCACACAGCAGTGAAATGGTTAATCTAGCCCCACTCCCCCTCCCCCTCCCCACACTCACAGACACACACACACAGAGAGCAGGCACATAGCCCCACTCCCCCTCCCCCTTCCCACACTCACAGACACACACACAGACAGCAAGCACAGAGACGTAGGCTCAGAGAGAAATGACCATATTCAAACCAAAATATCTGACTTCCTCTTGGTTATTGCTAATGACTGTAAATTAGAAAGTTGTCTGGCTGGAGGAGAACTATATAAATACAGATTTTTGTAACTCTAGATGAAACTAACCCGCCCACTTTTGTCAAAAGGTGGCGCTACTGAGTCCCTGCACCACGCCCATTTCTGAAACTATGCACATGTCACCTGGCTAATAAATATGATCTGTCTGTCGAGTTTCATGCAATTTTAAGCAATTTCAGGCATGCTAAGAGTCTCAAAAGCATCCAAAAAGAATATTAAAGTTTGATGGATTGCCACAGCAACAGTTTCAAAGATATCAAGAATCCATTCACAGGTCTTCATCTGCCGTGTATTTACATTATACAGATGAAGTTTGAAGCAAATCGGGTAAAAATAAGAGGGTGATTTAAAAGCATTTTGAAAGTGACACACTTCCTGCTGCCAGTTGGTGGCGCTATAACTTTGACTCACAATAGTCACATCCATGTGATCGGGCTCTTACAACGAACACACTGCTGAAGTTTCATCAAGATTAGTTAATGTATGCCGTAGTTATGACACACTTCCCGTTTCACGTTTCTCGCCATAATTTCGTTACCTCGCCATGGCCAAACCGTTCGAGATATCAAAAATCCCCTCGCAAACTTTCATCCTCAATGTCTTGACTTCACGCTGACCGAGTTTCGTGCCGTGTGTTTGAATTCTCTAGGAGGAGTGTTTCACATTCCTTTGCATGCGTTTTCCAAACAAGCCTAAATAGCCGACTTCCTGTTGGGCTGGGGTAAAAAGTTAGAGTGCGAAGTATATATGAAACGATGAGATCTACATGTGTACCGAGTTTCATATTATTACATGCAAGCGTGTTTGATTTATGGACCATGTTTTCGGACCCCGTTCCAGGGGGCGCTGTCGAGCCCCCCTGCCACGCCCGGGTACCATCTTCAGCCCGGCCCTGATGGCCGCGGGTTCTGACATGTGTGCAAAGTTTCAGGAGTTTTTGAGCATGTTAAGGCCTCCAAAAGTGTCCAAAAGGTAGTAAAAAAATAATTAGAAGAAGAAGAAGAAGAAGAAGAAGAATAATAAATAATCCTTAGGAAAACAATAGGGCCTTCGCCCTTAGGGCTTGGGCCCTAATAAATGTTGATGTTAAAGGATCCTATCCCTTGGGGTTGAAAATCAGTAAGCGGGTGTTCATTGGTTATGAGGTTTTGTTTTGTAAGTAATGTATAACCATTGTTGTTGAGTATTGAGAATAACTTGCAACCATCTCTAATCAAAGTCAATGGAATTGATTCCTGAAATGGAAGCAGAAAAATAATTAAACATCACTTCTTTGTTCCCAATATTTAAAATTAATGGATGAACATTGCTCAATCTCAGGCCATAAGCCGTCATCATTTTGTTCATTCACTAAGCAAGGTTTAACTTGTGACCAATGATACCATCTATCTGATCCTACACCCTTCCCTTTAAGGCAAACATTTGTATCAGTTGTTAAAGGGATACTCTACTGGTTTTTCACATTGAACTATGTTATTCCCTTAACCCTCTGAGCCCGACGGCATAGTCGACGACGCCACACATCACCTCCGAGAAATTTTGATATAACTCGATGACAGATTTATAGATTTTCTTACCGTTTTTTCCAGCAGAAAGCTAACAAGCTAGCCATCACGGGGGTGTCTTTGGTGTCTTTCTAGCCTTTACAGAAGGTTTTCTATCCAGCGTGGAACTTGTGCATACTTTCGGAGTTTTTCAGCAATAAATCCAAACGTTTATATCCAACTTTGATACACTTGAAGGCCATAATTTATAAATATTCCGTCATTTTTGCCGCTAGCTCGATGCGAGTTGCCATTTTGGTTTCACGTGATGGTTTTTGACCAATTACAGGCTGATCCGTCGTAAACATTGGTGTGCGTCATTGTCATTACGCACGAGCCAAGTGGAGAGAGCGAGAGAGAGAGACGCGCGTTTCACAGAGAAATGGATCTAAATCGAGCGCTGGATGATGGATTTTCAGGAGAACAGAGCTTTTTGACAGATGAGGAACTAAATTACCAGGATATACCCAGCTGAAGTGCCATTTATTTATTTACTGTAAAAAAGTATTATAGTAGTATAAATGTAGTATAAAAGTATAAAAAGAATAGAATAAATAAAATAATAAATAAAATATAAATGCAAAGCCTGTGATGTGGCCCTCTTTGTGATTGCTGATAGGAACTGTTTTGAGGCTTGGCACCAGTGAATTTCATGAGGCCCAAACTTCTTTTGGAAAAATGTAAATAGTTTTGGTTCTGTACAAGTTATAATGTTTATTCCTGTGCTCCAGGACTACAAAGACATGAACAAACTGTTTTCCAGAGGAAATTTGCTTAGCTTTTATTTATTTGTGTGTGATTTCAATAAATATTTGAGTGATTCAATTTCCGATTTATTTTTTCATTTGTCTTTATGGTCCCATAACTTATTTTACATTCAGGTGACATCAATGTAACACAAATATGCTGAAAGTTCAATTTGTCCTGAAAAAAAAAGAGGTGTGTCAATTGTCTGTGCACAAAAGGGTTGATGTTTTACAAGCTTTTTTAGTTAATAACACCAGATGGAAAATTTATTGTAAAAATACCCTTAGGTCTCTGAGGGTTAACTAAGACGAGTTTATACATACCTCTCTTGTTCCAGTGAGTGAACTAAATCATTGTCTTGCCGCGAACCTTTGTTAGATCTTATCTCAGCCCTGTTCATTCAATACGGGCCAAGCAGAGAAGCGACCAAACACATCCACGTTTTCCCTATTTAAATACAGGTACTAGAGTAGTGTAACTCGACCTAGGACGGTGACACAAAATAAAACATTGCGCTTTTCTAAGCGTGTAAAATGGCATAGCAATACCATAGCAAGTTTTTGGGAGCACTTCGACTTGGCGCAGTAATATCATCACTCGTGAAAAGAGTGGAAGAGGGAAGAGGAGAGGGAGCGGACTTTTAACAAGAGATATTACTGCGCCGAGTCGAAGTGCTCCCAAGCACTTGCTATGGTATTCTGCCATACAATATAGTTATCCATTTTACACGCTTAGAAAAGCGTAATGTTTTATTTTGTGTCACCGTCCTTGGTCGAGTTACACTACTCTAGTAACTGTATTTAAATAGGGAAAACGTGGATGTGTTTGGTCGCTTCTCTTCTTGGCCCATATTGAATGAACAGGGCTGAGATAAGATCTAACAAAGGTTCGCGCCTAGACAGCGATTTAGTTCACGCACTGAGACGAGAGAGGTATGTATCATCTCGCCTTAGTTAGGGGAATAACATAGTTTAATATGAAAAACCAGTAGAGTATCCCTTTAAAGGGTACCTATTATGGCATTTAAAATGTTCCTAATATTGTTCTGGGAGTCCCCAACAACAGTTTTACGAGCATGCCATGACAAAAAACACTTTTGTTTTATAATATGCATTTATTTTTACTTGATTTGCTCACCGACTCCCATATGAATCGTTTAGCGAGTCATTTTTCCAAACCCCGCCTTTGCGTGACGCTAATCTGTGGTGATATGTTAGCTACCATAGCCCAAAGTTTAGTGGTAAAAGCACATTCAGTCTTTGTTTGCGTTAGCCCAACGCATAAACATATGCAGTACTAAGAGGCAACGTTATAGCTGTATTGTTTATGACAACTCCATTAACCCTTGTAATCTGTTCGAATTCTGTGCACACCCCGTCTGGTCCGGGTCAAATTGACCCTAATTGGATTCAATACAATTCCTCGAAAATCACACTATGAAAAACAACAAAGATTTAGATACAAACTGTAAACTTTTAATATCAACATTTGTCCAACATTACAAAACAATATATCTGAAAATATGATTCATGAAAAAAAAAATTCTTAACCATTTTTTAAGAGTTTTATTTTGACAAATTTTGAAAATAAACAGTATACTTTTTTGCATATATTTTACATAATTTTTTTTTTTTTTTTTTACATTTTATGCTTTGAACATCACAACTGAACAATTAAATTTAGATGTATAATGAAAATGTTTCATTTTCCTAAGTTAACTTTCCCTTGTTTCCTAAGACCTAGTTCCCTATAGTTTCCCTAGTTTCATTCATTTTCTGTATCTTCAACAACATTTTCCTCAATCTCTGAAGCATCCTCTAACTCTGAAACATCTTCATCTATATCAGTATCACAGTCAAAAACCTGTGAAATTACTTATTTTACTGTCAATCTTTGGGAGCTAACTTTTTCTGCTTTCAATGTTGAAGTCTCATGCCACACTGAGCAAAATTGTGGGAAAGCTCATTATTCACTCACAGGGGAGTGAGAAACCAAACATAACAAAAACTTACATATAATAAATGTTTTTTATTAATTGTTTGGCTCTGTAATGCTGCATTTGAAAATCCTACATAAAAGTTTTGGTTAAAAGCTAGGTATTTCAGATGAATATAGAAATGAGAGCTTATTTTACTATCTGTGTCTGACAAAGATTTTCATCTGTAATTTGCAAACAAATTGATAAATAATTAAACACTGTTATTTTAGCTTTTTCAAGTGTGTTTGGTTAGGGTTAGAGCACTTTTAGATACACTTGCATGTTAGAACTGGAGTTGAAGTGCCCTGACATACAGTGCCTGTTCAGTTGCTTTTGAATGGCTGCCTATGAGGGTCAAATTGACCCGCGAACAGCACAAACGTAATATTTATTTTGTTTGTATATGTCAAAACACATGTTCAAACTTTGCATGCATGTTCATGATGATAGATGAAAAAAAGTCACAAAATATCAAGAAAAAAAACAAAGGTTTAATATTATTTCAGGTAGCTTGAAAAAATAAATGATAGCTAATTTTTACCATCTGTGGCTGACAAAATAGTTTTCTGTATTGAAATAAGTGTGGAAAAGCAAATTTTTTAGCTTCATAAGGTTGTAAAAAAACAAAATAACAAAATATAACCAAGAAATTATTATTATTTTGGGTCGGTACAGTTGCTTTAGAGCTTTAAAATATGCGGGTCAAATTGACCCGGGAACATCACGAACGTAACAGTAATTTTGTTTGTATATGTCAAAACACATCAGCATGTTGAAACTTTGCATGCATGTTCATCATGATAAATGAGAAAAAGTCACAAAATATCAAGAAAAAAAACACATGTTAACCTGTATTTCCAACAACTAGAAAATGTAAACGGGTCAAATTGACCCGGAACATAACACAAAACACTTCACATATTTCAATACAACTGACGACCTATGCGCTGTGCGTACACAACACACACACATAATTATTGAGCATGATACATAAAACATAAAAGCAACAATTAATATTAATAATACTTACAGTTTGTGATTCGGAGAAGGAAGCTGATCCAAATAAACTCGGTACTGAACCTTCCTTCAGTATCAGACGGCTCGCGAATCCATACTTTATAGCATTTAGGTTTGTGAAGCAATCATCTTCAAAATTACGCGGACACAGAACAAGGCTATACTTCTGTGGTATAGTTGTATATATGAACACAGAACAAGGTTCTGCTATACTTCTGTGGTATAGTTGTATATATGAACTGTAGCCACTTAGTCTTCAAATGCTCCTCACTGGGCAGATGAAAAAAGTTTGCTTTTGCATCGCACTTCAAAACAGCGTCTCGACATGATGTTAGTTTTCCCTGGCGTCTCCGACAGCGTTGCCAGGTCTGCACAACAAAACCAGCCCAATTGCTCATCAAAACTAACCCAATCACGGCCAAAAATAGTCAAATAACGTTCCCGGGTGTTTCCCCAATAACAATCATGTTCCAGTGGGTATAACAATCGCGTCAACCCGTGCACTACACAAACAACCCGCGGAAACAGTGCAGGCATATACGGACCTGGCAACACTGGTCTCCGAACGCAATGAGTGGGTGTATCTTATTCAAATAACTTGTCAAGTTGACGTCAAATAGACAAAGGAAAAGCATCGTTCGTCGAACGATTCATATCAGCGACTCAGTCGACTCCTACTTTTGAGAGACAATAACTTTGTATACAGTGAACTTTCATGTTTAAAACTTTGCAGGATGTTTTCGTTCACTTAGATCTATGTTACACACTACATGAAGGGCAATTTTCAAAAATCCATAATAGGTACCCTTTAAGAGTATCTCATATGGTCCCTCCCATCTAGGCTCTAAACCTTTCCTAGCAATACGTTTAATCATACAAAACTGCCTAACTCGGGAATGTGTGGAATGTCAGTAATGGTGTTTTTCATCCCATTGCTGTTGATCTTCTCGCCCTTTCTTATTATCGTCTTTAATAGCTTTGTCCAGCATTGCAAGATAGCGTCGTAACTTTTCTTGGAACAAAGTAGAGTCTCCTCCTGTTCCCGCAGGTGGGGGAGCATCAGGAGGTAGAACCATTGCTCTTCCAGTCATCAGTTCAAAAGGGGTTAGCCCTGTAACTCTGTTTGGAGTTGCTCTCAAGTTCCACAGAATAGCAGGTAATAACTTATGCCAACCTTGGCCAGTTTGCAGAATGGCTTTGGTTGGAGATGTTTTCAACGATCGGTTCATCCGCTCCACCATCCCTGAACTTTGTGGTCTATATGGAATTTCTGGTTAATCCCCATCAATTTCATTGCTTCCTCCTTCAGTTTTCACTGAAGTGAGTTCCATTGTCATAATCAAGTTCATATGGCAGACCCCAGCGAGGAAACTTCTTCCACCATTACTCGTGCTGCCGCTTCAGCAGTGCAAGTTTGCGTAGGGAATGCTTCGACCCACCGAGTAAATCTGTCCATGATTACTAGAATGTATTGGTACCCTCAACTGGGTGATAAAGGTCCTCTGAAATCAATTTGGAGATGTGTCCATAGACCTGTTGGTCTAGGTGCATGTGACATTCGCACCTTTACAGATTTTCCCACATTTGCTTTCATGCAGATCAAGCATTTCCTACAATAATCATCAATGTCTCTCATCATCTCATCAAGTCTTACTGATTTGAGCTTTCACTGCTTTTGCTCCAGCATGCACTTTTCCATGATACAGCTGCATTAGTTCTCTTCTTGTTCCGATAGACATCACCACTTGTCCTGTTGGAATTCTCCAGATACCTTGATCATCTTCTTTTGCTCCCGCTGTCTCCATTTGATATGACAGAAGATGGAGCTCAGGATTATCTTTGGTGTTTTTCTTTACCAAGGTAACAGGAGTAAGAGGAAGTCGAGTTGCTTCTCTAGCTGCATCATCTGCTGCATGCAATATGATAGTTTGTGCTCCTGTCAGCGATCTCCCTTGTTATCTTCACCATAAAACCACTCCCCTTGTGTTCCCTCATTGTCTAGTAGGGATGGGGAAATGAAGCCTCGTGAATCAATGAGGTTTTCCCCTGACTGTTCTGGGAAAAGATTCAAAGCTTCGAGAGTGTCGAGAACAGTGCCGTCTGGTGCTTATTTAAAATAAATCAGCCAGAAGCCTGTGTTAGAAGCTCTAGCAGATGAAGCAACAACACACTCCATAGTTTCAATGTTATGTGTACAAATAAAAGCCTAACATTTTTGTTTGATTTGTTCATTAAATAAATTAATTTTCCCATTAACATTTTCCCATTAAGTGTGACAATAAAATATATCCAAAGCTTATATGATTCAATATTTAATGTAGGCCTTCTCTCTCTACACACCACACACACACACACACACACACACACAACACACACATACACACAAACAAACACACAAACAAACAAAAAGAACATCTGATAGGATCATCTGTAATTAAATGTGCTTATGACACTTGGCAGTAATAGTGCTTATTTAACTGTAGGAAAAGATTGGAATTGTAGGATTGACAGAAAGGTGATTGAAGTTTTTAATAAGACAAAAAAAAGAATAGCCTAAGTAGTGAAAAAAACATTTAGGTTATTTGATGTATTATATTTATTAACTTTCAAAGTACAGTACTCTCCTCACAAACCCATCAACCAGACTGAGCAATGACTCGTTAAATGAATCGTTAAATGAGATCTGGAGTTTGAGCCTTCTGACACCCAAAGCGAAATGCACACGTGATTGGACAGAAAGTGAGGCTTTAGTCTAGTCTCCTTTTAACCTAGTGTGTGAAACCTGAGGACCTATATCTCCTATGATCATCTATGAATGTGTTGGCCATATTTCTGTTTGTCTACCTATTGCTACAAAATAAACTCTATCCCGTCAGTCTGTCTCCGGGTCCTCTGTTCCGTAACAGTTTACTTGTGAAACTGATCACATGTGTATGATCTCTTTCTAGTGAGGATCCTCATGTGTCTCTTAAAGTTTCCTTTATCCGTGAAGCTCTTCCCGAATTGATCACGTGTAAGGTTTCTCTCTGGTTCTTCCATCAGGTCTAAAACAAAAATAAATGTGAAATAAAAAGTGAAGTCAATATCACTGATGAGTTCAATAGTCATTTTAAACCAATCAAATCTAGTTTGAGAATGGTTCCAAACATGACATAATGTTTCAAGAACATCATACTAACCTTTAAATAATCTAATACCATTCAGGAAACTGGACATTTGTATGTGCTTGGGATGTTACAAATCTGGTTAGAGAATAATACAAAGACAATAATTCAAAATAAACTTTGAATTTGACATAAACATGGAGAGATCTCATTTATATGGATTTATCAGAATGATTCACGTCTGGGCCTCGTGCCAATACGACAGGATCCACAATAGGAGAGATACCTCAATTGAGTAGGGGTGTAACCCTGGCATCCTGGCCAAATTTGCCCCAGTGGTCTCTGTCCATCATGGGCATGGCCTACTAATCATTACCATATATTGACTTTATCACCTCTAGTAAGCTGGTGTGGTGGGCGTTCTGGCGCAATATGGCTGCCGTTGCATCATCCAGGTGGATGCTGCACATTGCTGGTGGTTGAGGAGATTCCCCCTTCTATGTAAAGTGCTTTGAGTGCCCAAAAAACTGCTTTATAAATGTAATAAATTGATGTTATTATTATTATTTATGCGGTCAGAGTTTCACTCTAGTTTCTCTTCCACTTCTACTCTTCCATGCAAACGCAAGATATACTTTCATAAATCTTTGAAACTGGACACTTTTCTTCTCTTGAGATGATTTGTCTCTTATAAGTCAGTAAAGAGAGAGATCTGTCTCATTCACTTTCACTTTTACTTAATGTATTTATTTGCTTCATGTAATGCTTGATTAAACTCTTTATACATTTTTACCAATACATTGTTATTGTCCATTTTCTTATTTTATACTGATTCTTCAGGAATAATTTTAATTCTGGAAGTCATAAAATAGCTTATTGCTTTAAACTTTCCATGTTGTTAATTTGTCAGAGATTTATGCACAAATCTTTTTCAATTAAATTTCACATACATTTTTAAAGTAAATTTCACATATGGAATTAAGTAAACTCTACTAAACTAAGTGAATTACTATTAAGTGAAAGTAGCAAAGAAAAAAAAATAATTTTACTTTCTCTCTGCATTAAAGATGAACTGGTTAAACTTGTTTTCGTGTCCGTGCAGTGAGGGAAAACACTGAGTTTAGGGCAATAGGTGTGCTTCTGTGCGATATAATCACGAGGAGCAACCAAAATTTCTGGCATTTCTGGCACCAGGTAATACTTATCCCATGCGAATAGGGCTTAAGTGTTTCAGGTTAAGCGTTTTAGAATGTCCCGCTGTTTGTAGTGATTGAAATACTGTAGCAGTTGCTGTATATGGAACATAAGTGCCCAAAACTTGCATCTTGTTTACATATTTATAGAAAATTGACAGGCCTGTGATGCAGTTCCAAGGCTTTTTTGCCCTCCAGGGCTCTGCGACAAACACTAGACTGAAAACTATGAATGGTCATTTTAGTCCCATCAAATCTGGCCAACAATCAAGCTGATTCAAGCTGATTGGCCTCTAAGCGATGCAAAAATGTGAGAATTTGTTGACAGACGGCCCTTTCACAACAAAAGCTCAGTTTCACTCAATCTCATGTTAATCTTGAGTACCTATAGAGTGGTATTGCATCCTTCATATCTCCAAAAAGTCTTTAGTTTTATTATATTTATAAAAGAAAGACAGGCTTTACCGAGTCTTTCCGGAAAAACCCGAGCGGGTGGAGGCATGCTGTGTGGACGGGAGCGCGCGAAGCTTTTGCGTGTGTTGTAAACAGACAGACTCGTGGGTTATGAGGACATGATTTATTTTTACAATAAACAAACTGACACCTACAGTGGCCAGCTAAACAAATGTATTTAAACACACAAACACACACACACCATAGATAGCATGCTCCATCGATACATTAACTGTACGTGATCATGTTGTTTACTTGCTGTGCTTAACGTTACACGCCGATAGTTAACAACACAGACATTTGAAGCAGTTTTACTGCGGTTTACCTGCGGTTCCAACGCACGACCGTGAACCTTTATCGTTGGGACTGCTCCATCCTAGGGATGGGCGATATGGCCTAAAATCCATATTGCGATATACATTGCAGCCTCTTGCGATAACGATATATAACGCGATATATAAATTATAATAGAACAATTTCAGAACAGGTTAGATAGACCATAAGGAAAGTCAAACTGCTATGTAGGCTATTTGTTTTAAAAGAAACACATGTAGTTTTGAGAACATTTATTATGCAAAACTTTAATTATACAACATAATGTTGCAGATTAATAAAATCCAAGTACACTAGCTGCAGAGACTTTAACAAAGAAAAAGCTTAAAAAGCAACTACATTTACTACATTTATGTTAAAATTGCAAACATTTTAAATTAAAGCATACACAATTGACAAAAACAGCTTACCATACCTTTTCTTTTGCATTTTAATCTTTTTTTACAAGAAATATTGCGGTCACAAAGAACTTGTTTTTCCACACCTCCACAAGAGACAAACATCCATTATTGTCGCGTTGTTGAGGACTTGAGGTAACTTAACTGTGTACACTGTAAAAAAAGTTAACTCATTATTTTGAGTTATCTTTTTGCATGGGTTTTTTTAGTTTAACTAACTTATAGGACAAGAAAACTTAAAATTTCTTGTTGTCTGGACAATCTAGTTAAAAAAATAAGTTGAAATAACTAAATTGCTAAAATATTTTTTACAGTGTAGTTTTCCTTGCTTATTACCCCGAGCTTAAAGTTAAAAAGAAAATGATTGAAAAATAGTAGTATAAAATGCATTTAAGGAGAGATTACTATATTTTCATATCAATTCGTGTTCATTTTGACCACAAGCCATGCGCTGTCACTTTAATTCAGCACGTGCAGCACAGACTCTGTGCTGAAACGATCTCAACGCATTGCCGCACCGCATCCGCGTGCAGGCCTGTTAACATGGGTACGGAAAAAATACACACCGCATATGCCATATGAACCGCAAACGGAGTATGTGTGAAACAGGTGTTAGCCAGAACTGTTGCCCCTACAGAGTATAGTTTGCTGCTGTTCGTCGGACGGCTTAAATCCGAACCTAATCCAAATATGGATGTTGCACCGGTCTTTTTCACCAGGTCCTCCGTTTCGCTTTCAGACGCATGTTTACTCAAGATGACGAATATGACGATGCGTTGCTGCCGGTTGCAGCTCGTGGCTCTAAATTTTTGCGGGAAAATTGCGTCAACATGCAATATCGCGATAGTGCAATAGAATTAAAATCTCTATCGTAGACCAATTTTATATCGTTTATATCGCATATCGTTTATATCGCCCATTACTACTCCATCCTTAAGTATTAGGCGCTCTGCAAATCCGGCGTCGAACTGGGCCTATAACTATAACCGTCGAAATGAAGGGAACAAACAAGAACACTTGCACAACTCCGTTGCTGCTCTGGAAAAACAAAATCCATCCACAGGTCCCTTAACGCTGGGTTCTTTGGAAATTTGTGCAGTGTTGTCTTGCCCTGGCAACCAAAAACACACTTTTTTGGTGCCATTTTTTTTATTGCAGCGCAGCCGACCGAGCCCAGCGCTCTGATCTCTCGCACGCTCTAGGCTACAGCTGCACGCGCCCTTCCGGGAGAAGTGCTCTTAAGACCCGTATAAGGAAATTCCGCCCACTCTGACGTCACACAGACCCATACTCGAAAAAAAAACTTGTGACAAACCGGAAGGAGTATTTTTGGAACAGAAATATGCAAGTCTGTATAATTTAGATACTTAATGGGTTTACGTTTATTTTTACACAGCAACAGGACAGAAACCATGTCAGAGACAGATTTCATGCAGAGAACGTTCTCTCTCACACACAGTTTGTGTTGAGAATAAAAATGTTAAATGACTAATTAATGCCAATGTCATTTTTTTTTTTTTTTATTAGAACAAAACTGTGTGGTCCAATCCTTGCAAAATATAAAATGATTTTCAGGCATTTGTGCAGTGCCACATTTAATACCATCTATATTAGGGCACTGGGCATTGCAAAGATTTTTTAAATCGTGCTTAATATTTTCTAAACAAGTATTTATTTCCAGTTGAATTTTCTGATTTCCCATGGCCCTCCCCCCTGACTGGTTCTTGGTCCCCCTTGTCCCGAGATCACTACTGGGCGGACTGGGGTCCCGAGATCAATACTGCGCGGACTGGGGTCCCGAGATCAATACTGCGCGAAACAGCACAGTTTAGCGCACCACGTAGAACACTCGGGAACCGCACCTGCGGCTGGCTGCACAGCTGCTTCGCGCTAAGGAATATAGGTAGTTTTGCTGTATTCATTCAGTTAGAACGCTACTTGTTTTGGCTTTAGAGCCTGCTCACATATCGCGTCTTTTGCACGCTCAAGTTCGTTATGTCAAATGTAGGCGCGCGGCATGCGCGCTCAAAATGAAAGCGACACACTCGTTTTTTTCCAAGCGCGTCCGAGCCGCATCGAGATAAAAATCTCAACTTTTGAGAATGCCGCAAGTGTTTTCCTTGCTGTAACGGAGAGCGCCCAAGAACCCAAGAATGTGGACATGTTAGTGTTTTTGGCCCACAACAAAAAAAAGGTTGATTAGGCCTGCAGATCTGTAAGTAGCCTTAACGGCTTTATTATGCTGACTGAATAGATTGCGTTTTCTTATGATTTTGTTTTTATTTGTACACTTGACGCGTTTGAAAATAGCCTAAATAATGTAACAAAACGAAAATAAATTTATATGCCTTCCTACTATAGGCTACTACAGCCTATTATTATTAGGATTGTTTTTTAGGCTATTTGGGGTTTTTTCTGTGTTTTAAAACGCCTAGATCGGCTGGACAAAATTTAACCCATAGCTTTGAAAGTAAAGAAAAATATACAGCCTGTATAAACGAGAGCTTTTGTTAGGATTTTTCATTATTTGGCAGTAGCAGTTATATTTTTTGTAGCGTGTGGTGTGGTCAGGTGCGCGATTGTGACTGTCAGGTGCGCGATTGTGACTGTCACTATGGACCTAGGACGTACGGAGCTCCTCACTTTGCAGTTAAAAAAAAATCACTTAATTTTCATAGAATTGTATTATTATTATAGTTTTATGTAGCCTATTATTGATGTTTTTTCGTTGTTGTTTTATAAATGCTCTATGACAATTGTTTAACAAATGTTCAATCAAAATGCAAAACATCGCGTCTTTTGTTTTGTTTTGTTTTTGTCGACTAATCGTTGCGCAGGACAGGACTTTGGTCGATAAAGATTTCTTTGGTTGACTACAGCCCTAGTGTGTGTGTGTGACAGTTGTAGGTTACAGTTTGACAAGAAATACAGTTTGAAAAAAGCACAATGTCGTGTTTTATTGCGAGTATAGGCCTACACAAATATAAGTAAACACTTTGCAGACTGAATGATGTTCTGTATACAAAATGACGGAGTATATTTTTATGTCTCCACTCTTTGATCGCGCCCGCGTGTCTCACTCTCTGCCTACTCTCTCTCGCACACACGCACACACACCAGCATTGCAGCAGCACGAGACAACTATATGGCGCAACCAAACTGACACCGTTACATGATTGCCTGTTAGCGTGTCACTCCCTACGTTGTTAGGTAGGTTACCAGAGAGTGATTGCCTTTGTTAATGCAACCAAACTTGCTTCGCAACCTGTGGTTTCTTCCGACTTAGAAAAAAAATATCGAACGTTTTATCGAACACATTTTATATTGATATCGATCACGTGTCTATCGCGATACATATCGTTATCGTTTTATCGTGAGGTGTGAACAGAGGTGTTGGTGAGGCCAGCAGGGGGTGCTATCCCTGTGGTCTGTGTGGGTCCTAACGCCCCAGTATAGTGATGGGTAGAGGTCGACCGATTCATCGGTTTTGCCGATTAATCGGCACGATAGTTGATTGGTGGAACTATCGTTATCGGCAAAAATCCACACCGATAGTTTTTCCGGGTTGCATCCGTTGCTGGAGCGGCTGAGAAGTGCGCGTGGTGATTACACAGCACTGGAGCGCTGAAGAGACTGCTGGCATTATACAGAGCGAGAGCGACCTCTAGTGGACAAATAATAAACTATCACTGGCTGAGTTGTTTACATTAACACGTGAGGCTGCGCGCAGCACGGACACGGAGAGAACACCCTACAGAGAGAGCGCCGCTGACACTTCAGACTCGCATTTAAAACACAGCCAGCGAAACGGTATGAATACATAACACTAAAGTATATTGCCATATCATTATAAATTAATTCTTTTGACTAGATGCTGCATCAGCAGAGAAAGAACAGTAGTTTGCCGTCGAGGCTGTGAGGACTCTAAACTTACCTCAGTCAAGCGGTTTAAACAATGTGACAAAAACACACGCAGACCTGACCCAAATGTTTTATGGCGCAATTGTTATCATCTATTTGCATTATTTTATATCCGGCTGGTCACTTTTATGCATTCATTAGCCGACGAAGTTGCATTTTTAAAACTAGTGACGTGATTGCTTTCTCAACATTGATATGTTCATGCAGCCGACAGAAACAAACAAATCATAAACGTGTTTGATTTAAGATCGTTTTAATCACTACAATACATCCTGTTATTTTGATTAGATAATTACCAAGTGTTCTAAAATAGAAGCAAATAAAGTGAGAGACTATATAGGATAAATTACGTATACGTTATACAGGTCTTTATTACATTTCAAAGGCTATCTTTAAGCACAACTCTTTGGAAATATATGAAATGGTAACACTTTACAGTAAGATTCCATTTTTAGCATTAACTAAGATTAATACAAGTTGTAGAATAATTATTCATTGTTAGTTTATTTCAACATTTACTAATGCATTTGAAATGGAGTTTTAATTCTTATTTTATTTGTTATTACCTTAATGTAGCCTACTATGAACTAACATGAATGATAAAGGTACAATTGTATTGCTCATATTAATACATGCAGTAAAAACGTATATTGCATAGTGCATAGTTCATGAAAGCTAGCTAATACATCCTTGTTTACAAATGGGACTTGCAATGTGTTACCTATGAAATGTACGTATGTTTCTAGGTTATAGCTCCGAAAGCTGTAACATTTTAATGTTTAAATTATTTTCTGTATAAAGTTTTCATATATTAATATTTATATATTTATTTAATTTAGCACATTTCAGTTCAGCACTGTTTTATTGTCAGTATTATGTTTGTTTTTAATCCAGCATTAATTAAAAAAAATATCGGTTGAATTATCGGTTATCGGCATGTACGGTCAAACCTAAATATCGTTATCGGTAAAATCCACTATCGGTCGACCTCTAGTGATGGGGACACTATACTGTCTAAATAGCACCGTCCTTCGGATGAGACGTTAAACCGAGGTCCTGACTCTCTGTGGTCACAAAAAATCCCAGGATGTCTTTCGAAAGAGTAGGGGTGTAACCCCGGCATCCTGGCCAAATTTGCCCCTTGGCCTCTGTTCATCGTGGCCTCCTAATCATCCCCATATACTGATTGGCTTCATCACTGTCTCCTCTCCACCAGTAAGCTGGTGTGTGGTGAACGTTCTGGCGCAATATGGCTGCCGTCGCATCATCCAAGTGGATGCTGCACACTGGTGGTGGTTGAGGAGATTCCCCCCTTCTATGTAAAGCGCTTTGAGTGTCCAGAAAAGCGCTATATAAATGTAATGAATTATTATTATTATTATCGCCCAGCCCTAGCGCGGACTCGGGTCCCGAGATCAATACTGTGCGGACTCGGGGTCCCGAGATAGCCACTGCGCGGACTCGGGGTCCCGAGATAGCCACTGCGCGGACTCGGGGTCCCGAGATAGCCACTGCGCGGACTCGGGGTCCCGAGATAGCCACTGCGCGGACTCGGGGTCCCGAGATAGCCACTGCGCGGACTTATAATTATATTATAATTATAGATTATAAAAATTATAATTAATTTGTGCAAATTATAGATTAATCCTGTATGTTCAATCATGTTCATTTACAGCAGTGAAAAACATTTCTATGGACAAAGCGCATTGAAAAATAACATGGTTAGTGAGCACAGGAACCATGTTATTTCTTAAAATTTTATTATAGATTTGTGTTTACGTCAATCAAATTGCTTTTACGTCACTTAGCAAGCTACAGAGAAACTGGTAACCAGGCAACAGATAGGTGACCAATCCTTAATGGCGATGTCACTACACACATTCAACCATCACAGTTCGGCACGGTTATCCAAGTGTGATGAGAAATTTAGGGCCGAGAATATTTTGTAATTGTGCCGCCCCGTACCAGGCTCAAGTGGAAACACAACTGGAACCTTTTCCGAAGGTGAAAAAGCAGCTTTTTTTCTCAACACAAAGATGAACTACTTACCATGATCTCAGACTGTGGTGATGTGGTTTCTCCACTGCATGAATCTTCTTGATGAATGTTTTTTCAGATTTGATGACAGACTGAATCTCTTGTCACAGTGTGAACACTTGTAAGGTTTTTCTCCAGTGTGGATTCTCTCATGTGTTTTCAGATTTGATGAGTCACTGAATCTCTTTTCACAATGTGAACACATGTAAGGTTTTTCTCCAGTGTGGATCCTCTCATGTTTTTTCAGAGATGATGACAGACTGAATCTCTTATCACAGTGTGAACACTTGTAAGATTTTTCTCCAGTGTGGATCCTCTCATGGCTTTTCAGATATGATAAGTCACTGAATCTCTTTTCACAATGTGAACACATGTAAGGTTGTTCTCCAGTGTGGATCCTCTCATGTGTTTTCAGAGATGAAGACTGACTGAATCTCTTGTCACAGTGTGAACACTTGTAAGGTTTTTCTCCAGTGTGGATCCTCTCATGTCTTTTCAGATGTGATGACTCACTGAATCTCTTGTCACAGTGTGAACACTTGTAAGGTTTTTCTCCAGTGTGGATCCTCTCATGTCTTTTCAGATGTGATGACACACTGAATCTCTTGTCACAGTGTGAACACTTGTAAGTTTTTTCTTCAGTGTGGATCATCTCATGTGTTTTCAGATGTAATAAACGACTAAATATCTTGTCACAGTGTGAACACTTGTGAGGCTTTTTACCAGTGTGGATCCTCTCATGTCTTTTCAGAGATGACAAGTCACTGAATCTCTTTTCACAGTGTGAACACGTGTAAGGTTTTTCTTCAGTGTGGATCCTCTCATGTGTTTTCAGATGTAATAAACGACTAAATCTCTTGTCACAGTGTGAACACTTGTAAGGTTTTTCTTCTCTCTCCTCCTTCACTTCACTCAGTTCTTCTCTCTCCTCCTTCACTTCACTCAGTTCTTCTCTCTCCTCCTCCACTTCACTCTCCTCCTTCACTTCACTCAGTTCTTCACTCTCCTCCTTCACTTCACTCAGTTCTTCACTCTCCTTCACTTCACTCAGGTCTTCACTCTCCTCCTTCACCTCCATCAGGTCTGACATGAAAGAAAAACGTTCATTTTTACTCAAAATAATTTAAAGAAAGAAATATGGAGTAAATGGAGAGAAAAATTAGCCCATATGTAATATACAACTGCTATAAAACGTTACAATAGTTTGTATGCCTTTTTATAAATTAGTTATATGTCCAAGAAACTTTTTATGAATGAGGTACACTGATCTTTCAATTATTATTTTACAAACATTTTAGACATGTCCATTGCATTGAACACTTGTATTTGTGCATTGAACAATTGTTAGTAGACACAAATCCTATTTTTCTGTAGCAAGAACTATTAAATGTATTTGATCAATAACACAAATATCTAACGTGATATTAACATTAAAACACACAATACTGCCATATTTTAACATCAACTTTTAGATTTGTATTTATGTTATTAAAAACGTTTTAATTATTAAGTGCTGGTCAGACTAAACTTTTCCTTTCATTTACTTCATACGCATATGAATCTGGGTCACCGGAAACACAAGCTCAAATGAATTTTGCTTTTAGAAATAACAATTTTTTTGCAGT
The DNA here is from genome assembly GCA_036326025.1 of Chrosomus eos. Classification (NCBI taxonomy): domain Eukaryota; kingdom Metazoa; phylum Chordata; class Actinopteri; order Cypriniformes; family Leuciscidae; genus Chrosomus; species Chrosomus eos. Next base: position 3,488,503 of record CM070821.1, read on the forward strand.
AAAGTGGAGTATATTGTGAATCTGTACTTTTGGAATGATTATTATTTGTTATATACGTTTGTAAAAAAGATGTCGCAGAATGTGTCTCTAGAAATTTCAGATGCTCAAAGTGTAGACTGACCGCAGCTTTAACTAGTTTTAAATGAATAATTGTATTAGCATTATCAGAACATAATGCTAATAAGGACAAGAAAATTCTTAATCCATTGTCTCAGTTTTTACACAAACTGTACAGTGTTGGTAGGGCTGGACAATAATTAAATATCAATATATGTCGCAATATTTTTTTCCAATCACGGTGATATGATTTTTATATGGGTCACTACTATTCCACTATTTTTTAAAATATGTCCCCAGAGCAGACTGATCTCATGAAATGGCGTATGTATGAGACGCCAATTACTATTTCCATTTTTGGCGTGCTATCAACACGCATAATTGCTTTTCAGCGTGTTTATGAAAGCCGTTGACTTAACGTTACATTACTGTTTATATAAATATATGACCTACCCCAACCCGTTCCTAAACCTACCCGTCACTGGTTAATACCATTTATGAGTCTTTCCCTACCATACTAGGAAAAAAAATATTGCTCCCCACATGTAGATCTACATTTTGCTTCGTTTCGCTCGGACATTTAACGCCGTGTACATACACGCGGAATCACTCGGACATAACGGCGTAGACATACACGCGGATAGCTCAAAATGCGGATAGATAACACGCCACTTGACTTGAAAGTGGCGTGTATATTTACGCAAAAGTCATGATGTCATGTTGCCCAGAGTGTGTGTGTGAAGTTTCAGCACAAAATACCCCACAGATATTTTTATATAGCCCGCTAAAGTTATCACTTTTTGAGGGTTTGCAAAAACGTACAGTTTTGTGCTTGGCACTTTAAATGCAAACGAGCTGCTGCAGAGGGCGGGGTTTTAAGAGCTTGTGTGTGTTAGCAGCTGAGATCACCTCACTCAGACACACTAAAATGATAGAAATTGTTCTGCTTTTACATCTTTGTCTGACTCCGTTTTAACATTAGAGACACAAGAAGTGACAACATGTAGAAGCAACAGGACGTCTCTGAATGGTTAGTTGATGAATTTATGTTGCTGATGTGGAGTTAACTATCTTCAATTAGCATATTCTGTCATGATAATCTAAATCATTCGTATAGGAACTGTTGTGAGATGCACACAGAAGCCGCGTTTCCACCGCAATTACCAGGAACTATTTGTCCCAGGAACTTTTTTCATAGGAACTTTTTTTTGCCCCAGACCGGTTGCTTACTGCGTTTACACCGCGGTCTAAAGTACCGGGAAGATTATGGTGACGTTGAACTGCGTGCGACTGCTCCTCCCAGTCTGCGCGTTTGTTTTGAGTTTTAAGTATGGAGGAGATTCAAGCTGTGCTGCTTTTCTGTGCGATCTATTGCTTTACTAACGAGGTAATTAACAAAACGGCAAAAAAGAGACAAGCACTAATACTAAAGATACGTATTCAGAAAGTCGTAATGCTAGATATAAAAGTAGACAACGTTTGTTATTAGCTATAGTGGATATTGACCGTGAAATGGATGGGACGAACGCGCGCCATCGGGCAGAAAGAACAAGATTGGTAAGAAATGAATCCACCAAAATTAACAAGAGTTGCGAATAATCTTATTATTGATTACATCAAATGTGACGTGCGCTCAACCAATCAGCATGTTCAGCGCACAAGTCCCACCCCGAAAGTTCCTGAACTCTGAAAAAGTACTACCTCGCCTTTCTGGGGTGGAAATTTTTACACGGAACTTCATTTAGACCCTGGTTCCCGCGGTGTAAACACACAGAGTACCACCCCAAAGTTCCTAGTTCCTGGGGAAAGTTCCTGCGGTGGAAACGCGGCTAGAGTGACTTTCTATTGCATGTGAAAAGAAGGATGCTAAAGTTTGAGCTGACTCACAAATGTACTCTTATACAACAACTTTTCATCTTCTCAACATGGACTGCATGTCCCGGGGGCGGGGCTTATGTACATTTTAGGGTTGGTGATGTCACTAACCGGGGGCAGGGTTTATGTATATTTTAGGGTTGGCGATGTCACTAACCCGGGAGGAATGTCGTGTGGTCCCTACCAGCCGTTTGTTGTAGTCCTTTTCTTTAAAAGCAAATATCTCCCTTTGCTTTGAACGTTATAACTTTGCAGATGTTGTATATGCTCAAACAGCAACATTACACACTAACTTTAGAAAAGAGAAATCATACTTTAAAGGGATACTTTACTGGTTTTTCATATTAAACCAAGTTATTCCCTTAAAGGAGAACTCCGGCGCAAAATGAAATTTGGTCTAATTACACATTGTTACCTAGTCAACTTATCTGAGATTTGTTTTCATGATTATCGAATGTAAATACTTTTATCTCTAAAACCAGTTTAGCCTATAACACTAGTATAACGCTAGTATATAGGGCATAGAGTAATGACAAATAAAAATCGCTAGTTAATACCACTAACAAGGCTCAAAATAGCCCAACACTAACACGGTAGCATAATCAGGGTCCCTACATACAAACCGAAGCATTGAGAACGTTGTAAGTGTACAAACAGTTTAATAAGAAGATATTTTATACATACAGTCAGCTTCGCGAAAACAGATAGGAGCCATCTTTGGAAAACAGTCTCGAGCAATCGAACCACGAACGCCGAGCCACCTTATCACAACAACTGGCTCGTTCACATCTCACCAGCGCACTTGGCTCGGCGTTCGTGGTTCGATTGCTCGAGACTGTTTTCCAAAGATGGCTCCTGTCTGTTTTCGCGAAGCTGACTGTATGTATAAAATATCAGACATAAAACATAATACTGACAATAAAACAGTGCTGAACTGAAATGTGCTAAATTAAATAAATATATAAATATTAATATATGAAAACTTTATACAGAAAATAATTTAAACATTAAAATGTTACAGCTTTCGGAGCTATAACCTAGAAACATACGTACATTTCATAGGTAACACATTGCAAGTCCCATTTGTAAACAAGGATGTATTAGCTAGCTTTCATGAACTATGCACTATGCAATATACGTTTTTACTGCATGTATTAATATGAGCAATACAATTGTACCTTTATCATTCATGTTAGTTCATAGTACATTAAGCTAATAACAAATAAAATAAGAATTAAAACTCCATTTCAAATGCATTAGTAAATGTTGAAATAAACTAACAATGAATAATTATTCTACAACTTGTATTAATCTTAGTTAATGCTAAAAATGGAATCTTACTGTAAAGTGTTACCATTTCATATATTTCCAAAGAGTTGTGCTTAAAGATAGCCATTAAAATGTAATAAAGACCTGTATAACGTATAGGGGTGGAACGGTACACATAAGTCACGGTTCGGTTCATACCTCGGTTCAGACGTCACGGTTCGGTACGATTTCGGTACAATGGAGTGAAAAGCAAAACAAAAATGCAGAAGGCATTTTTATAAATGTCTTAAGCCTTGTATTTTTTAAATAAGTTTTATTAATAAAGGCATAGAACCAGTTTATTTGTAGTGCACTGACAGGAGTTTTATATAATTAGTTTATTAATTAAATTATTAAAAAGATGAAAAGACCTTGAGATATGTTTGGTAATTGTACCTGAATGAATTTAAAATGAATTTGCTCTTTCAGATCAATATATTTGTTTTCCTTCATTTTAGTTAACCCTAACTTTATTCTCATCTGAATTATAAATAATTTATTTCCGTATAAAATAATACTACCTTTAAAAACTTTTGTTAACATTTGTAGGTTACAGTTTGACAAGAGTTTAGAGTGTAACAAAAGCACAATTTTGTGTTTTATTGCAAGTGTACACAAAAATATAAGTAAACATTAAACACTTCCCAGCAAACAGGGGACGTCCTCCGGACGTTGCGAACGTCTAATTAGGTCCGGATCTGGTCCGGTTCATAACGTTCGCTGGAGGACGTTCGGAGGACGTCCGCATTTGGTCCGGTTCATAACGTTCGCTGGGGGACATTGCGAGGACGTCCGCATTTGGTCCGGTTCATAACGTTCGCTGGGGGACATTGCGAGGACGTCCGCATTTGGTCCGGTTCATAACGTTCGCTGGGGGACATTGCGAGGACGTCCGCATTTGGTCCGGTTCATAACGTTCGCTGGGGGACATTGCGAGGACGTCCGCATTTGGTCCGGTTCATAACGTTCGCTGGGGGACATTCTGAGGACGTGCACTTTGCATTTTGACATAATGTCTAGTGCAAATAAACCATTGTAAAAACATAAAAAGTTTTGGTGGTATAAAAAAATACTGCCTATGAGCATTTTAAGCACATGTTCAAATGAAATATGAGACTTGGGTGTTCGTAAAAACAATAATAAAAAAGTCTGAAATTATAAAAGTGTCACATATTGTCCTGGAGTGGTAATTTGCACCTATGAACGGGTCATAACTTCAAAATAAGTTTTAGATTCATGCTTTAATAATGATATTTTTATTCAAGTAGGTTATAATTCTAGTTTATGTTTGTAAATGCATGACTTTGACGCGTTTTAATGGGCATGCGCGTGAACATTCGAGAAACACTGGAGCGGAGATGAGTTGCCATGGAAACGGCGCGTCACGACTCACCAGTGCAGGCAGCAAAACTCCGACTCTCCCTGTTTTCACTGCTTTCAGGTGAGTTTAGTCTCTAAAATCACACATAATACACACGATTGTGCTTGACACTTCTCTTACTTGTAATTGACACGCTTCTGTTTAATATTTACTTTATAGAAATGGGTTAGTTAGTGTCTTCGAAAAAGTCCGTTAGCATGATAGCATCTCAACCGTTTTCAGAAGAGTTAACGTTAGGCTAACTTTATAGCATTAGCTTTTTCTTTATGAATGTTTGGGCTTTTAATCACATCTTATGTGTAGATGAGAGGTTTTGATATTTTTGTAAATATTTTTGCTTGGAAGTGAGCTAAAAACGTATGTATTTAACATAAAAGTAACGTTACTGTTAATCGATGACGTCACTTACACGGCTGAAACTAGCTCAATGGTTAATAAATATTGATAAAAATTGTTCTGTGATTTCAGCAGCAACAAGATAATTGTTGGCTATGTGACAAATGGTTTGTTGTGTTCCTAGATCGTTCCCTGCTGATGCCCTGCTCCGTAGCAGAGTTGAGCTGATCATCATCTCTAAAAGGCACCATACTATAAGTAAGACAAAGACAAATGTCCACTTGGAACTAAACTAAAACTTCAAACATACACTAATGTTGTTGGTACATTATTATTATTTTTTAATGTTTTGAAAGTCTCTTATGCTCACCAAGACTGCATTTATTTAATTAAAAATACAGTAAAAACAGTAATATTGTGAAATAATATTAAAACATTTAAATAATTGTTTTTTATGGAGAAGCATCACATCATCCTTTAGAAATCATTTTGATAAAACATTTGATTATTATCAGTGTTGAAATCAGTGCTGCTTCATTTTTTTGTGTTTTTCAGGATTATTTGATGAATAGAAACAGAAATCTTTACTCTTCCTTCTGGTCAATTTAATGCCTCCTTGCTGAATAAAAATATATTTTTTATGCTATTGAACCCAAACTTTTGAACAGTAGTGTAAACTACCATTTATATATGTTGGGTCTATTTAACAATTAATCCTGGAGAGAGAAAGAAGAAAATGGATTAAACTGTTACACTGGTTTACACAAAAATATTGATCAGCACAACTGTTTTTAACATTGATAATACTCAGAGAAATGTTTAGGACGTTTGCATTGTAATAATGTATAGTATTGAAATATAAAAATGCTGACTCGTTAGGTCATGTTTTCTCATTAAAATCAGACGATTTCCTATTAATTCAATTGAATGTAAGGGAATAACTCTAGAATAACATTCCTGATAATGTTTGGGGCCCAGAAACACGATCCTAATATAAACCTAGATTAAAGACATCTCTTTATCCAAGCATTCAATTATCACATCTCATAATCTTGCACTACAGTTATATGTGATGAAATGGTAAAAAGTGCACATGATCATGCCTGCTATATGACAGCAGCTATGCTAATCTTTCTCCTGTTGTTTCCCTGTTTCTATCTCAGGATGCTCAGCAAGTTTACTAGAGATTACAGCAGCTCCAGTCTGGATCCAGCCTCACTCGTGAAGACTTCTAATGACACCAACACTCTTGAAGACTTCAGATGATGACAACTATAGATGGACATACACAACTGCCAGATATTATCCTTATATTGCACTGGCCCGGTTTTACAGGCAGGACTTAGATTAAGCCAGGATTAGGCCTTAGTTAAATTAGAATATTTAAGTAGCTTTTTAAAATGTACTTTAGAAAAAAATCATTACTGGTGTGCATATTGAGATAAAACAATGGCACTGAAATATTTTAAGATGTCAGTGCAAGTAGGGTTGCGGCGGTGAGGAAAATTTCCCACCGGTTAATCGACGTGTGACAACACCGGTAATCCCGGTGTCACCGTGGGGGCGGGGCGGGGGGGTTAAATAGCTTTTAAATGCGTGCGCGTTTAGGCTACTTTCACTTTCGAAAAAAGCGTCAATTGGCAATTCAGCGTCAATTGCTTGAATGGACCAAAAAAAAAAAAAAAAACTCGCTGATAATAAAACTTTATTTATAGACAGAACTTTTATTAGCATAACGAATGAATAAAAATAACCCCATGCGCTGAAAAAAGTGAAAATCGGCAAACTGTGGGCCCAAACAAATAAGAACCATAAAACGTTTTTTAACTAATAAGAAAAAATAGGCCTAAATAAATTACACAAAGTTTAAATAAGATAAAACCAAATAAATAAGAGACGAATATAAAATAAAAACTTCAAAAAGGACCTTAGCCTATATAAATGACAGCACTCTAAAAAACACTATAAATTGGCATTTATTAACATTGCTTGCAGTCTAGTAGAGTCAAAGAACATGACAGGTGAGACAAAGACAGACTTGCAGTCAAGAACATGTAGACTGAGTAAAAACTATTGCGAAATGACGGCGTTTCCATTAGGCTAACCGATGTTATGCGACTAAAACGTCCTTTTTTTCCTCTCGCGAAAAGTCATTCTAAAAATCATGGCAACGGAGGTTTATAGCCTATATCACAGCCACCCCACTAGACAAGACATTACTAGGCTATTATTAATAATGGAAGGAGACGTGGTGTGTTATCCAATAATTAATGGCAGGGCTGCGAACGGCATATAGCCAGGAGTTTCTGGGTGTTTCTCCCTCATTTCTGCTCCGATGTCTTGATTTTGGCATTTCTTTGAGGTTTAGGTAGGCTATTCCTGTAATTGTTTCTTTTTTATGAATTTAATAAATATGTCTCGTATTCTGTCCAAACGGTCATAGGCCTACTTTTGTGTCCATTCGTTTTTCCTTTTTTAACCCGTAATTTTGCAAAACAAAAAATGAACGGTTGTTGTATTTGCAAAGTTGAACACCAAAATTTAAATTAGAACTGTACACACCAAATGCTGCGCAATATATATATATATATATATATAGCCTAGCCTATATTAACGGATTTTCGGATTTTTGTTTACGACTTTTACCCCTTTATTAAACATTTAAAATTAGAACCTGGAAATGATATTTTTCCCGCAGTGCTGAATGAGAAGAGCCATATAGGCTATAGCCTATGGCTCTTCTCATTCAGCACTGCGGGAAAAATATAGGCCTATGTCTCTGGAACCACAGCATAGGCTACAGAAAGGTGATTTATAGGCTAATAATAAATGTGTCTGAAAAAATAACGAGGCATTTTAATTGTTTATTAATAAACTAGTGTTTAATAAACTAGTGTTCTAAACAGGGTCGGTTAAACATATCTCCATCTCCGCTGTAACGGATGCATCTTTCTAAGAGAAATGCATCTTTCATTCGGATTAGCCTACATCATCAGAAGGTATTAGCTTTCGATTCGAATTTGTTCGTTTTAAAGCGGACATTTCAAGCTTTAGCCTAGGCTAGATATTTTGTTTCAGTTCTCACGCTCCAGTTCACGGAGACCTTGAAACCGCGCCTGATTGTTTTATTTTATTTTACAAAAGCACAACGTTGTCTTGTTATTTTGAGTTTAGACAAATAAAAGTAGTTGCGAATAATATATTATTATTTTCTGTATGGCCAGAAATGATAGAGTATTTTAAGTTGTTTCCATGTTGATAGGAAAATGCAAGTGTTCACGCCCGAGCCTCCCTAGCTACCATGCAGTGCACGCTCCACACTCCGCATAGCAATATACGTTCTTTGGTAGGCCTATAGCCTAAACACTTGGATATGCGTACAAATCTTGTGTTTATGCGTACAAATCTTGTGTTTATTAACACAATAAACACAAATAGCAAAAACGAATATCCTACTTTGAAAAAGTCAAGACATCGCGGTGTCACGGTGGGAAAGTGATGTCACCGGTGATGGGGCTAAAAACCGGTAACACCGTCAACACCGTCTATCGCGGCAAGCCTAAGTGCAAGTTGCTTCCAGTTAAGACAGTTTTAACATGCATTTTAGTAAATAAAATAGAAAAATATTACAGCACTACTTTATTTCACATAATTCTATATCTGAGCTGTAGATAAACGGGAGGGGAAAAATCAGAACTATATATATATTTTGTTTGACCAGCAAAACATTCATGAGTCATGTTGACCGCTGTTATCTTATCTATTTTTCCAACCCATTTAAAAACAGTCTGTGAGTGCCATCTTTTGGACATTCATCATATTGCATTGGTTTTAATTTATTGTCCTCAAACAGAGCACTAATCTGTTTATTTTAAAGTTACATATTCTACATTGATTAAAAAAGAAAATCAAATGTGTTTTTTAATGGTAGTATTATTTTATACAGAAATAAATTAATTATAATTCAGATGAGAATAAAGGAAAACAAATCTGAAAATATAGCAAATAAATTTTAAATTAATTCAGGTACAATTACCAAACATATCTCAAGGTATTTTTATTAATTTAATTAATAAACTTTAATAAATTATGTTGTTTTTGAGATTTCGTTCTTCAGAACTGCTATTTTTTTTTTACGATGTTGCGCAAAATTCTAAACTCTGAGAAAAATATTGCACAACACTGTAAAAAAGAGTGTTGCACTTCTGAAGAAGGAAAACTCAAAAACAAAATTATGTTTGCAGAGATATATATATATATATTTTACCACTTTGCAAGCCTGCAAAACTCTGTTAACAGAGTTTCAAAACTTTTTTTTCACACATTAGCACACCAGTTTTAAGATCACCATTTACAAGGTTTCAAACCTGGAAAACAAACTAATTCAGTGGGAGAACACTGACAAATTTAAAACTCTGAAAAAATTGTTTGCGCAACATCGTAAAAAAAATATTGCAGTTCTGAAGAAGGAAATCTCAAAAACAACATGTTTGCAGAGATATTTTTATTTTTTTTACATTTTGCAAGCTTGCAAATCTTATTTTTCGATCTTGCAAAACTTTTTTTTGTACGATTTTGAGTTTTCGAACACTTCGTTTCAACCTTTCAGAATTTTATTTTCAGTTTTGAATCATGGCAGGATATTAATCCCATACATAAAGGGTCATTTATGTGTTTAAAGATCACGCAAAATGAAAGCATAAACTTGTGCCATACGCAGTACCAGGAGACTTCCCGAATTCATAAATCTGAATGCTTGTGTACGCAAACAGACAGTAGCACGATCTGTAACACTTTATTTTACAGTGTCCTTGTTACATTACAATAGTAACAGTTAATTATGCATAATTATATGCAACTAACCCTCAACCAAAGCTTAATGTTACTCTAACTCTAGTAAGTAGCCTATATGTACTTAATATTACTTAAATATATAATTACACTGTAACAATGACACTGTAAAATAAATTACAACCGCACAATGTGTTCGTGAATAAAATCACTAGTCAATAGGGTGCAATGATCCGCTGTAGCCTATTTACAAAATATTTAAATTATCTTTAAAAAAGTGCTGTATAGACCTAAAGTTTTAAATTTTGATTTAGCCTACTTTGTTTTAGGTTCCAAGCATACCACGAGTGGAATCAGATGTGGAGGAGTAACAACGCGTTTCAGCTGTAAACCAACATGCAAACACATACACAACATACACGCACTTTTTAGTTAAATAAAAGTATTTTGTTAAATAAAAGTATTTTGTTTCCTGATATTCCTTGTTGTGTGTTTTTTCCTTGGGTAGTTTCAATTTTGTGTTATCAGACTAAGTATAAAAGGATGTTAAAAGGACTTCTAATGAACGTTCTGTAAAGGTCCCCGAATGTTTTCCAACCGTCCCACGAAGGTCCCTCGGGACGTCCTGCTAACGTTTAAAGAACCCTACACGAAGACGAACAGAGGACGTTCGCAGAGGACGTTCAGGGACGTTCTAGGGACGTCTTTTTAAGGACTTCTAATGAACGTTCTGTAAAGGTCCCCAAATGTCTTCCAAACGTCCCACGAAGGTCCCTCGGGACGTCGCACGACGGTCCTGCAAACGTCCTGCGAAAGTCCCCCGCGACGTCCTGGGAACGTCCACCGCGACGTCCTGCTAACGTTTAAAGAACCCTACACGAAAACGTCCAGAGGACGTTCGCAGAGGACGTTCAGGAGTTCTAGGGACGTTCTAGGGACGTTTTTTTGTTAGCTGGGTTTGCAGTTTTAATGATGTCCTGTATGAAAAAATGACGGAGTATGTTTCCACTGTTTGATCGCGCACGAGAGATCTCTCTCGCACGCGCGCAAACACACACACACACACACACACACACACACACACACACACACACACACACACACACACACCACACACACTGACTGTTCATCGCGCCTCTCTCTCGCACACGCGCAGACACACACAGTGGGCGCCTCTCTCTCTCTCTCTCTCTCTCTCTCTGCGCGCGCGCGCGCGCCGTTTTTGTACCGTGTATTCTACGTGCAAATTCGTGCACCGAACCGTGACGCCCGTACCGTTTCGGTTCGATACGAATACATGTACCGTTCCACCCTTAATAACGTATACGTAATTTATCCTATATAGTATCTCACTTTATTTGCTTCTATTTTAGAACACTTGGTAATTATCTAATCAAAATAACAAGATGTATTGTAGTGATTAAAACGATCTTAAATCAAACACGTTTATGATTTGTTTGTTTCTGTCGGCTGAACATACAACATGAACATATCAATGTTGAGAAAGCAATCACGTCACTAGTTTTAAATATGCAACTTCGTCGGCTAATGAATGCATAAAAGTGTCCAGCCGGATATAAAATAATGCAAATAGATGATAACAATTGCGCCATACAACATTTGGGTCAGGTCTGCGTGTGTTTTTGTCACATTGTTTAAACCGCTTGACTGAGGTAAGGTTAGAGTCCTCACAGCCTCGACGGCAAACTACTGTTCTTTCTCTGCTGATGCAGCATCTAGTCAATAAAATAATTAATTTATAATGATATGGCAATATACTTTAGTGTTATGTATTCATACCGTTTCGCTGGCTGTGTTTTAAATGCGAGTCTGAAGTGTCAGCGGCGCGCTCTCTGCTGCGTATTCTCTCCGTGGTCCGTGCTGCGCGCGCCTCACGTGTTAATGTAAACAACTCAGCCAGTGATAGTTTATTATTTGTCCTCTAGAGGCCGCTCTCGCTCTGTATAATGCCAGCAGTCTCTTCAGCGCTCTAGTGCTGTGTAATGACCGCGCGCACTTCTCAGCCGCTCCAGCAAGGGATGCAACCCGGAAAAACTATCGGTGTGGATTTTTGCAGATAACGATAGTTTCACCAATCAACTATCGGTGCCGATTAATCGGCAAAACCGATGAATCGGTCAACCTCTATATATTAGGGCTGTCAGTTAAACGTGTTATTAACGGCGTTAACGCAAACCCATTTTAACGGCGTCAATTTTTTTATCGCGCGATTAATGGTCTTTTTGACCTAGCAAACTTTGTAGTTTTCTTTCACATGCTTTTGCAACAGGACCCAGCATGCGCGCGCTGCGCTATGAAACCCATTCATTTCAATGGCTTGCGCCGCGCGAGTGCTTCGTCGACCAAAGCGCAAGAGGATCTAGACCGTAAACAAAACAACAGGCACGCCGCACACACTCGTTTGGGCTTGCGAGCCGGCCAAATAGTTAACCTTACGTTTTGAGTGGATGACGAGCGCGAGACGCCGAAATGGATGCCAATAAGATTCTGAATGGAAGCTTTACTTTTAAAAAGTTGCCAAATGGTTCCATTGACAAGACCAAAGTGATCTTTGTGTTTTGTCGTTGTGAACTGAGCTATCATTCATCATCGCAGCACGTCCAGTCTAAAATACCACTTGCTGGACAAGCATGCACACACACACACACAGACACACAGCTGATGCGAATTCTCCGCCCCCTCGTCAATATCAGGAGCTCGTCAGTATTTATTTCACCTTTTTATTGATGGACAGTGTTACATTGGCCCTCATTTATCATTATTGCGTAGAAACGTGCGTATATGTTGGCGTAAGATTATGCTTACACTCCTCTCACCGCCTGATGTATGAAGCTGTGCGTACCTTTGAAATCTAGGTGTACGCAATACCTGTCCCTTGATAAATGCAGCGGCTGAAAATGATCGTCATTAGAATAACACGCCTCTAAATATTCAAGTCTCCGCTTCCCCCACGCCCTCATTTTACGCCATGGACACACGGAAGACGGCAAAGAAGAGAAACTTCTCCGACGTGGAGATCAAATGACCTATCACAATGCATTATTTTACAGCATGTGTTTTGAAACAATTATCATTTAATATCGTATCACGTACAATAGTGATGATGATGTGTGGAGTATTCGTTCACATTAATAATTGCATGTCCATTTGTAATATTCTTATTATTATTCGTGTTCGCATTTATGAGGAAAAAACAATGACACGGACGTGAGCGCTCTGAAAGCGGCACTAACATATATTTTAAAACTTTCACAGAGACATCAAACAGAAAGCACAAAATCTTTCTTTAAACTGAATTTCGTTTTGTATTAATTGTATCTTAATTTTACTTTAAGTTTCATCAACCAATTACCTGGATTTAACAAATAAGAAGTAAATAGCAGATGATAGCCTAGATCAATCATGAAACGGAGGACGCGTGAACTGAGCTAATCTCATAAATGAATCGAAACTCAGCGTATAAGGTACTTGCCTCAGACATGTCTACTTTTAAACAGAACAATTCAAAACGAAAGAAAACAGTCTGCAGACTGCTCTCTGCTTATGTAATCTGAAATGTGCATTTCTCTCTGGCGCGTTCACTACTGCGAAGATCGCGAGTCAGCATCTCAACTTCATCTTTGCAGCCGACACAAAGAAAACACTTCTTTGTTAATAAACAATTAAAATATGTCCTTGCTATATTTTACATATTCATAATCATTATTTGCCGGTTCTTTGTTACAGATTTTTACACTAAAGTTTATAATTTGCCTACTATGTTGTTGTTGTTTTGTCATATGTTTTAGTTTGTCAGTGCGTTTTGTGGTCTTAGGAATTGTTTTTCTGCGCATTTCCGCACTAACTCAAACGTGCGTACACCACCTCCTGAGCTGGCGTGGGATTTGAGCGTGCCGTACGCCAACGTCCATATTGATAAATCTCAAAGTCACCGTGGTTTTGGGTGTACACCAGGTGTACGCTCGAAATTTGGTGTACGCACTTTTGATAAATGAGGGCCATAGTGTGAGAGATTATTTGCTCCAAGTGAGAATTTTAGTGTGAATTTGAACACAGTATTGTCAATGTTGTTTTCAATAAAAAACATTTGCACAAAGCAAGCCGATCCACTTTACCATGTTGATAAGAGCATTAAAAAGAGAAAAAAATAATGGGACAAAAAGAAATCAAGAGACATTTAGAATAGATAAAAATGTGAGATTAAATGCGATTAATCGCGAGTTAATTAAGACATTAATGCGATTAAATATTTTAATCGTTTGACAGCACTAATATATATATATATATATATATATATATATATATATATATATATATATATATATATATATATATATATATGGTCTTGCCTTACATGTAGTGTTGCACGGTGTATCGATACTTCAAAAGTATCGCGATACTCGGAAATTAAAAACGTCACGATACCTACATTTATTAGTATCGATACTTTTTTTCTCCTCACGCACGCAGCAAAGCTAGAAGCTGCAGCTCTCATGTGACAAACACTACAGCGAATTTTTGTCCCGCCAAAGTCTTATTTGATCGGTGAGTAATGTAACTTACTTGCGCGTGTGACAGGGCGAGTAATGTAACTTAGATGCGCGTGTGACAGGGCGCATGTTTAACTGAGAGAGAGAGAGAGAGAGAGAGAGAGAGAGAGAGAGAGAGAGAGAGAGAGAGAGAGAGAGAGAGAGAGAGAGAGAGAGAGAGAGAGAGACCTGCATGGTCGCGCGCGCACGCACTCTATCTGCGGAGCCAGGCGAAAGTAAACAAGGCTTCCGTCTCAAAACTAAGCGCTGTCTTGCTCTCTCCCACATATTAATCAAAATAAATCGACACGATGGTATGGTCTGAAAACTAAATTTTCATGTGGAGCATTCGGAGATTTGTTTTCCTGAATTACCGCTGGTGTGAATTGTGCTAAAATATGTTGCCTTAATTATCTTCTCTGAAAAGCGTTCCGCACATTCAGCTGATTTAAACCACACTTTAAATAAACGAAAACAAACCTATCCAGTGATGATGTTTTCTGTGATGACACAAATCTTGTGGGATGTCCTAAACTGCGGGGATAATCACACAACGCGCACACGTCCGATAATGACACGCCCAATTCGCGAACTAATGACTCATTTGAACCGATTCGTTTTAATGAATGGTTTAAACAACTGATCTGTCCAACACTGAACTCACGAGACATCTGAATCGGTTTATAACTAATTGGTAACACTTTACAATAAGGATTCATTTATTACATAAATTACATAAAAATACAGTTTGCTTACTCAAGTGTAAGCTTTAAAACAAATAAAACCACTTGTTAGCATGAGACTACTTTTTTCCACACACTGCTATCAGGAATCGATAAGAGAATCGTTAAAGAATCGGATCGATTAGCAGAATCTTCAGTGGCATGGATATTGATAAAATCTTATCAGTTCCTGTTAACTCTTATGTTGCTTATGATAACTGAGATAATGGTGCTAAATTTATTTTTTTACCTTGAATGTCATTGCTCTAATTATTTTTTTTATATTTTGTTCAAATGTTTAACATATCTGCTGTTCATATGTTCATTTATTAGTGTGGTGTGTATGATTAGAATGTTGTCCCGGTTTTAAAATAAAGCACAGCAATGATATTTGAGAGTGTTTCTCCCTTTTCAGGAAAAGTATCGAAAAAGTATCGAAATCGCAATACTTGACTTGGTATCGGTATCGAAACAATAATTTTGGTATCGTGACAACACTACTTACATGTGTTTTATTTAATGAAATGCATAATCAGCTAAAACGCGCACCCGAGTCCGTGTCGCTTTCGCATTCACACGAACTGAGGCACGGGCCCGGCATGCACGCAAGTGTAAACGCAAGCTGCATAGAGCGTGCCTGCTTGCTTCAGCGCGATTCATTATTAGGCAGAGCTAAGTGTAGTAGTAGAGCTGTCGCGATAGTCGATATATCGACTTATCGCCCGATATATGGAAATGAGCGCGATAATTTTTTGTGCCGCGATATATTGCAACTGATAATTTGTTTTATTATTAAGAATAATAATTTGATTCATTTTTACATTAAAATGAATGTCACCAACATTTTAGTTGATCGCGCTGCCTCTGTCATCTTGTCTGCACTCATGTCGGAGGCGGGGCTCAGGCAGCGTGTCCACACACACACACACACACACACACACGCACACACACAGAGAGAGAGAGCGGACACCGTCAGGTAAAGAGAAGGCGTGAACCAACTGCATTTTAAAGTGTTCTGTTTCGTGACATTTACAGCGAGCCAGTTGATTTCAAAGCCGCAATCTTCAGCTCCGGTGTGGGAACATTTTGGCTTTAAGCCGAACGAGAGAAGAGAGCTAAGTAACGTGAACGAGCCGGTATGTCGACTGTGTTTTAAAACAGTAGCAACGAAAATCGCACCTAAAACATAACCATCCCACCCAGTTTTTCAACCTGGGAACAACAACTGCAGCTGGAGTTGGAGAGGGGCCTTCTTCCAGACAGTTATCTGTTGCAAATGCCTTTTCCCGACAGTGCAAATATAAACGTGACAGCGCGAAATGGCGCACACTCGCGGATAGCGATCGCTAATAGCCAAAGAGATGCAGCTAAATATACAAGGTTCACATGTTCCTTACTCGGACTCTGCCTAACAATTAAAAAAACTAATCTGGCAGCAGAAATGTCCTGTTGATGCATCTGTGCCTTTGTGTGAGACGCTTTAAAAGTTTAAATTGACATATTAGGCTACTTGTTTTGATCTAGTTCTTGATTCCTTGCACTTTTTTGTTAACGAAAGTGTATTTATTTCATAACTGTCAACCAACCCTCCCGTTTTTTTCCGGGTTTCTCACGTATTTTAGCTCTTTTCCCCGCTGTCTTCCTGTTTTAGTATTTTCCCGTAAAATATCCCGTATTTTTTACGCTCTGATTGTGTTAACTCAGGACCTGCAACTATCTGTGTGGCTTGCACTTGGGTTGCTAGACCTCCAGTAAAGTAGCCTACTCGGTCTTGCGCACCCAACGTCATTGTTGCCGTATAAACAAGGTTTAAGCGTGTAAGCGCGCTCTGATCAATCACACACACACACACACTCTCTCTCTCTCTCTCTCTCTCTCTTTCTCTCTCTCTCACACACATGTAGTTATAAACTCTTTAGACTGTTAATGATTAGTGCTTTTTTTAAAGTTTGTGGGTGAGAATCATGTAAAAAAAAAATCTCCCTAATTATCGGGAAATCTCCCTTATTTTCAATGTTCAATGTTGACAGCTATGATTTATTTACTTGTTTTATTTATTTGGGATATATTTTTTCACATTTCACAATGTCTAAATATTGAATAGAATAAGAATAAAATGTTCTTTGAAACAGTGTACTTGCATTAATATGCTATTATATTGTCATTATGTAATAGAGCTGTCGCGATAGTCAATATATCGACTTATCGCACGATATATGGAAATGAGCGCGATAATTTTTTGTGCCGCGATATATTGCAACTGATAATTTGCTTTATTATTAAAAATAATAATTAGATTCATTTTTACATGAAAACGAATGTCACCAACATTTTAGTTGATCGCGCTGCCTCTGTCATTGTCTGCATTCTGTGTCGGAGGCGGGGCTCAGGCAGCGTGTCCACACACACACACACACACACACACACACACACAGAGAGAGAGAGAGCGGACACCGTCAGGTGAAGAGAAGGCGTGCGTGAACCAACTGAATTTTAAAGTGTTCTGTTTCGTGACATCTACAGCGAGCCAGTTGATTTCAAAGCCGCAATCTTCATCCCCGGTGTGGGAACATTTTGACTGTAAGCCGAACGAGAGAGGAGAGCTAATTAACGTGAACGAGCCGGTATGTCGACTGTTTTAAAACCGTAGCAACGAAAAGAGGCAAGACAACAAACTTAAAATCGCACCTAAAACATAACCATCCCACCCAGATTTTCAACCAGCCAGTCGAGTATAAACAAGGCTTTAATCCATGCAAGCGCGCTCTGATCGATCACACACACACACACACACACACACACACACACACACACACACACACACACACACACACACACACACACACACACACACACACACACACACACACACACACACACGTAGTTATAAACTCTTTAGACTGTTAATGATTAGTGCTTTTTTTTTAATTTGTGGGTAAGAATCATGTAAAAAAAAAATCCCTTATTTTGGGGATGGATTCCGGGAAATCTCCATTATTCTCAATGATCAATGTTGGCAGCTATGATTTATTTACTTGTTTTATTTATTTGGGATATATTTTTTCACATTTCACAATGTCTAAATATTGAATAGAATAAGAATAAAATGTTCTTCGTTCTTTGAAACAGTGTACTTGCATTATTATGCTATTATATTATCATTATGTAATCAGTGGCATAAAATGGTCTGAAAATTACAATAATATCGTTTATCGCAATTAATTTTGGTGCAATATATCGCACATCAAAAAGTAGTTATCGTGACAGCTCTAGTAATCAGTGGCATAAAATGGTCTGAAAATTACAATAATATCGATTATCACAATTAATTTTGGTGCAATATATCGCACAGCAAAAAGTAGTTATCGTGACAGCTCTATGTAGTAGGCTAGTCCAGACTCTTTCAATTCAATTCCAATTTGTATAGCGCTTTTCACAATACATAGCCTATTGTTTCAAAGCAGCTTCACCTAAAACGCATGCATTGCATCTACTTTAGCCTACAGTTCAGAGTGATGTTATCAAGTTATGCATTTCAGAAATGTACATATAAAAATGTACAGTAAGCTAATGTATTAATTTAAGGCAGAACAAAGAGCTAATTTAAGTACTGAATACATGCATGTTTGTTAATAGAGGATTAGATTAGGACTCTGACATGGTATAGGGCAATTCCACGCAAAGGTCATCTTTACCATGAAAAAATAAAGTTTTAACCAAAAGAACAAAACCCATTTTAAGTTGTCCATTTAGGTCTGTAATATACTGTATTCATGTGCTTTAACAAAAATTTTAAGAAAATTGCCTTGTTTATCCACCAGATATGAGGTGAGCAACAATGCTTAAATTACATTTTCAACCAGCCAAATTGCATGCTTTTAAAAAAAGGTATCAAAGACCCCCCTTTTTAAACTTTATTTTAACAGTAAGCATTTTGCAGAAAGATGGAGGCATGCCTGATAAATAAATATACTAATTTGGTCATAACAGCACTGCCTGTTGAATTTATAAGGGCTACGTCCATAACGTTTTTAGGTTTAGTTAATTTAATATGAGAATTATAAACGCAAATAACTTGAAACTTTATTTACAAAGCTAAATTATGTTTATGCTTATTAGGATAGACAATTCATCTCACTACTTTGCTCTGAACAACCATAATAATGCGTTACGGACGTGACCGTTACGGACGCTTCATATTAAATCAATATGACTATTGATCTGTTTCAAGACAGAAATGATTTTGGCCACTTCATTTCAAGTTTTGTTTTGTAGAAAGACTTTATTTAAAGTGAATTTCGTTTTGTATAAATTGTATCTTAATTTTAAATCAAAGTTTCATCCACCAAGTGCCTGGATTTAATAAATAAGCAAATATAGCATGGAGGTGCGATCACTTGCAACACGTAAACTGAGCGTGTCTCATAACTGAACAGAAACTCAACGTATGCCTCTCAGAAATATAGCCTATCTATAGAAAGATTACAAAGATCAAAACGAAAAGAAATAGGCAACTCTCTGATTGTGTAATCTGTATGTGCTTTTTCCATCACCACGTCCCTTTAGAGGCTCGGTACGATCACTCTGACTAAATAATAATAATAGGCTAATATTATTGCGTGTCAATTATTTTGTCAAATCATTTTCATACGAAATAAAATGTGATGATTTTAGGGCTGCACGATGTATCATTAACATCGATATAGCGATGTGCGCATCCACGATAGTCACATCACAGATATGTGCGATGTGATTCATGATCAGTAGGCTGCGTGCCAGCAGCCCCCGGTCCGTAACGCTTGTGATTCGCGGATTAATTGCAAAGTTTAACCATCATAGTGTGAGAGTTTATCAATTTGCAAGTCCTGTCAGTTTAAACAAAGCGCAAGAAGACTGGAACTTGCGCGCTGTTTTCTGTCAGCCTTACTAAAGCTTATTTTTGTCCCACCAAAGTGTGACCGATGAGTGATGTAGATGAGTGATGTAGAATCTATGACTGATGTAGATGAGTGACTGCTGCGCTTTAACTGAGAGAGCGAGCAAAGAGAGTGAAAGCCCCGGTCGCACTTTCACCGTCTTCAAACTCTCTCTCTCTCGCATATTAATAAATTTAGTTGACTCAGTGATGAATTTCATCCAGTGATGAAATGTTTTCTTTGTTGACAAATCTTGTGCGATGTGGTCCTTTAATGACACGTCCGATTCGCGAACTAATGACTCATTTGAACCGATTCACTTTAATGAATGGTTAAAACCACTGATTTTTTCCATTTATTAAAGTCTAGTTAACTACATTAGTTAACATTTTATTAATATTTTCTATGCGGATTTTTTTACTCCATGACACAAAACCACCCCAGTCATTCTAGAATGATTCATTCTTTCCAAATAGAGAACATTCATTGGGGGGGTTGGGGGGGGGGGGGGGGGGGGATCTTCAGAATCATTTCAGACAGTCTTCTTAATGTGAAAACACAGCCATTATTCGTCAACAAAAGTGCCATGATGGTTTGATTGTTGATTTTCAAAACAGATTCAATGTATTTCAGACGCGTCACATCCATAACAGGGTTTTTGTCACATCCATAACGTTGGTTTTTCCTCATAATACACTTCATAAAAAATATATATATTTTAAACATTGATATTTTTATGTTCAGCTAAGACCCCTTCATCATGTGGATAGCTATATTTATACATTGGATTTAAAAGTTCACAGACTTTAAAGGAAATCGAACAGTATACCAAAAACTCTGTCATTTCCCGTCACATCCATAACGCATGCAATTTTTTTGGGGGTGCTTAAATATATTTTAGAAAAACATATTTTGCCTGTCAATTCCCCAGATGTGGTGCTCTGAGAATATGCATTTCCAATTTAAATATTGTAAGAAGTTTTTTTTTCTGAGACATTTCACCTGTCATTATGAGTTCAAATGTCACATCCATAACGCTGGAATTGCCCTATAGCAGTACTTCTCAAAGTCCGGACTCCGGTCCGGATCCGGACCCGGAGGGAATTCAATCCGGACCCGCCTCCATTTCGTATTTCGAGAGCACTAATTGTGTGTAAGGGATTAAAAGTGTGGATTTCCTACTTTGATAAACGCATGTTAAAATCATTTGTTTATTTTTTGAGATGGTCCGAAATTAAAACGAAGGCGAGATATTTAAAGTTTTCCTCCGTGATTTAGTTGCCATGACATCCAGTAAGCGTATGACTTTTGACGTAATCAGGCGCAACCATAGACTGTAAAAAGGGGCGCAACGCGAGTACGCGACACTTCACCGCAGGAAGCGTTTGAATGGGTGTGGAGGATGTCATTGTCCAGGAAAAGAAAAGTTGATGAAGAAAATAGAGTTTTCAAAGATGATTGGACAGAGAGGTACGCGTTCACAGATATCCCAAGTCTCCCGGAAGTTCCAGGAGTCTCCCGCATATTGATAGCGGCTCCCTGATGCCCGCAGATTAGTTCAAATCTCCCGCAATGCTCGCGAGCTCCAAACCGGCAGAGAGGGAGAGAGCGACCTTACGTGTGTGCGCAAATGTGCTTGTGTGCCTCATGGGTTGCCAACCGTTCCGTATAATACGTATTTGTTTAAGTTAAAAATAAAACGTATTATGAACTAAAACAAATACATGGTTCATTTTTGGCAAAATGGTCATGATATCCTTTATATATCTGAGTGGTTAAGTCTTGTATATAGATTAAGCCTACTTTGCTATACAAATTTTTGTGCAACTTGTAAAAAAAAAAAATATATATAATGCAACTTTGCCTAATAAATTGCATTTATAATGTGCTATAAAATGTATGAATTTCAGGGGTTATTTTTCAAAATTTTCCTCCGTGGGGGCATGTCACTATACCCCCCCACCCCCCGTTCCTTATTTCCAATTCAGAAAGTCGGCAACCCTACTCATGCCCCATCCAATACACCCCGTCAACAAAAAAACGCCTTCGTTTCGGACCTTTGACATTTAGGAAAATTCTGATTTGGACCTTTGAATATAGACTTTGAGAACCCCTGCCCTATAGCCTAATGGAAATGCAGATACTTATGCTTAGATTGTTAATACATAATGTTTTTCAACAGGTGACATTTTATATTTTGGCCCTTCAGTTGAGTTCAAAATAAAATGGACAACGAAATGACAAACAATGTTTTTTTTTTTAATTAGTCGTTTAGATTGGTCGACTAATCAGAAAATTAGTCGAAAGATTAGTCGTTAGAAAATTAGTCCTTAGTGGCAGCACTAATTATATCATATCGACTGAAATTAAGAAATATATTGTGATATAAAATTTGGCTATTTCGTCAAGCCCGAAGTGTTGGTCACATTCATCAACTCTGTTACCAAAGTTACTGTAAGAATAATAATCTCTATACATCTGAGTAACTTATAAGAAACACAACTTTATGAGTATCTTTAAATCAGATTTATCTTAAGTTATATTTACAGCCCTGTCAGCCATTCTCGAAAGTTATTTTTATTCAGACATTGTGGTGTCTACGGTTTATTCTTAATAAAATAATGTTGTAAACTTTAAAATGTAAAATTCTGGCAAATTGTTAACCATATATAAAATAAAAGTAAAATAAAACAAAACATTTAAAATATTTCAATTTAGTTTGACCTGATGTATATGAAACCTCCCTTTACTGACATTTTTGTTGTTGTTTAAATTACAGAAATTTTGCAGCCATTTTATAGTTGAACTGTTTATCTAAAATTGATGAAGTGCTTGAATGTTTCAAACATGAATGTTCTCCAGCATCATAAATGAATGAAGAATAAACACCAACCTCTTTGTTCTTCAGGATCTTCAGTGTGTTTCATTCTGCAGGTTCTGGATCACTCGTGTTCTCACTGTCCTCTGTAATAAACTCAGTCGTTGCAGATTTCAGCTCTTCCTGATGCTCTGATGCTCGTCTTCACTTGTAGCCGATGGGAATTTACACCTCATCTCGATCCCTGCTCGGGCGATATGGGTGCACACACATTAGCACGCTGGTTTTCACACACGCAAATATATCCACTCCATGTCCATCCCTGACAGAAATGCACGCTGCGCATTACAACACACACATCTAAGTTGTTTTTTGTTTCTTCTGAGTTTCGTTTTTGTTTGTTACATCAATACTTGCATGTGTTCAGTGTTTGCAGCGTCTGTGTCGCCGGTCTTTCATGTTGTGTTATCTCTATCGGCTGACCAGAGCCGAGCGCCACCCTGTGGCCTGGATGAATAGTGGTGTTATCAATGTGCTCTCAAAGATTTTGTAAAAAAAAAAAAAAAAAAAAAAAATGAAAAGAAAAATGTATTTAACATTTACTTACAAAATACAAAAGTAGAGAGACATAAGCCAGAAAAGAGAGCCAGAGGTTCAGGGACTGATAAATATTACATCACATTTGATTTCAGAGAAAGAAAGAAAAACAAATAATTAAATGCAAAAAAAGAGAGAAAAAGACGAAGTATCAATTAAAAATAATTCTCCCCACAAAACATATTTAAAAAAAATAAAATAAAGCAATTTGAGAAAAAATTTCAAAGTTTTAGTAGCGTTTCTGTTACAAGAGGTAGATAAGGATTTGATATAGGTCAGGGGATCTCTGGATAATCCGTAATTTTTTTGTAATAATAAAACGAAAATACCGTTTTTCTGTTTTTTTTTTGTTTCAAAACGAAAAACCAAATAACAGTTTTTGGTGTCAGAATCAAAAAACGAAAAACCAATTAAAAACGGCCCGTTTTTCGTTTTTGGCGATTATTTTTTATCGTTATTCCTTTTTGAACAAATAACGAAGAGAGTCTTTGAACTTCAGTCAATTCGTTTTTCGTTTATGAACCAAAAACGGCCGTTTTTGGTTCATAAACGAAAAACGAATTGACTGAAGTTCAAAGACTCTCTTCGTTATTTGTCACGTGGTCAATTCCTTTTTTGGAAGCGGTACTAACCGGAAACACTTTCAAAATAAAAGTAACTATAGTTAGCAAGGTGATTGTAGACTAAAACTGAACTAATATAACGTTTTTTAGTACAACTAAAGTAGCACTGGGTGTGAAAAAAACATTTTAGTTAACTGTAATAAAAATTAAAACTAATAAAATAATAACTCTGGCTGTTAGGGAGAATTAAACATTTGTAAGACCATTGGTGACCTGTAACTTCAGATTAAGACAAGTTAACTCATTTTATATGTATCTTAGGATACCAGGTAGCCTATTTATTTCGAAGTTTCTATTATTCAATGGGCTCTATGCACGGCGGTATTTCCGGTGAAGGTCTGAGGATGCTCGATAACTTCCGCCGATCGTAGAGTCCAATGCCATACTGAGAATTTATATTGAATTTTATACTCCATGGTTATACTAAAGAAACGTTAGTCACAAAAACAGACAAAACAGACACCCCTCATTGTGTTTATGCTTCTTTTTAAAATTATATTAAATAAACATAACTATATATAAAATTACATCTAAACATATGAAAGTTTCGTTTCAAAGACGGGAGGACAGTACATTTTGAAGACTCTGCCATAATCCCGTTTTCCTCGGTTTTCCTCCGCTTTAATCTCCCCAACCGGAAACGGAAAGAGCATCCTTGCGTCAAATGCGGAACTTATGCGAGCATATAGCCTATTGTCACGATGCGCTCCACGACGCCGCCTCCTGCCCACACAAGATCACTCTCTCCTGAGTTCTAGGACTTCAATTCCCATCACTCCCTTCACTAATCATCCCCTTCCTTCCCTGTCTCATCTCCATCATCTCAGCCACCTGTTCCCACTCAGCTCCCCTTTATCTGGACCTCGCTCCCCTTTGTTCTCTGTGAGGTCTTGTTACTGCCACGGCGTGCAACTCTGAACTATATTCTACATTCCTGCGTATTCCTGGTTCCTTGATTCTAGCCTGTGTCCCATTACTCTGAACGTTTGCCGCCTGCCCACGACCCTTGCCTGGTAACCACTCTGAGTTTGGACTGCCCCTGTATATATTCACCCTGTGCTTCCTCTGTTTTCTGCCTGTTTGTGTTCATCATTAAAGTTATTGCACATGGATTCGAGCGCCTCTGACTCTTCATCACAGAAGACCTCACCAACACAGGATCCAGCAACCTTGCATCGTCTAGCCTCAGAAGTCATCAATAGAGCTTCCGTACTGGTCGTTCATCAACAGCAGCTGGAGAAATTAACTTCACTTAGCAAAGAACTGGTGAGATCCATGCAGTCCCTCAGGGCGCAAACCGCCGACACTGCTCAAACCACTGCACCTCCAGTTCAACCATCGTCCAGTGTGAGTAATGTTTCAACATCCAATAATTCTCGTTTATCATTACCCGACAAATACGACGGCTCGTCAGCAACGTGCAAGGGTTTTCTTCTGCAAAGCACTCTGTATATTAACCAGCAATCCCACCTCTTTTCAAACGACGACAGCCGGGTCTCTTTCATCTGCTCGCTGCTGACAGGAAAGGCACTGGAGTGGGCGACAGCGCTCTGGGCAGGTGGTCAGCTTACGTTCCCCTCCTATAATGACTTTCTCGCCCCAATTCAGAGAGGTTTTCGAGCATCCAGCCGGCGGAAAAGAACCGGGCGAGCTGCTACTGTCTCTTCATCAAGGAGGATCTTCCGCGGCGGATTACACCCTCACCTTCCGCACACTCGCTGCACAGACAGGCTGGGGGGAGGATCCTCTGAAACTGCTTTACCGCAAGGGCCTGAATTCCGACTTGCAAGGAGAACTGGCTTGTCGGGATGAGGATAAAACTCTCAGCCAGCTGATGAATCTAACCATTCGCCTTGATAATCTGATCTGAGCACGGCGCACCCCGCTCAAACACCGGGTCGTTGTAAATCCTTCCGCCAATTCTGAGCCTGAACCCATGCAAATCGGCTTCACGCGCTTAACCACTGAGGAGCGTGAACGAAGAATGCGCAACAACCTCTGTCTTTACTGCGCCCGTTCTGGTCACGTGAGGTCGACATGTCCTGTAAGACCCACCTCGAGAGATTCTGCTGCGGTGAGTTCCTGTGTTCGTTCTCTCAATTCTCTTACTTTAGAGGTATTTTTCTGCACTGATGAGGGAATTGTTAATGTAAATGCATTGATTGATTCGGGGGCCGCAGGGAATTTTATTGACCTCGCTTTTGCTAAAACTCATAATTTCTCTCTCAAACCATGTGAACACCGGGTGTCAGTGGCAGCATTAGACGGACGACCCCTGGGATCAGGCAAGATACAGTACATCACTCAGCAGTTAACCCTTAATGTTGGCACTCAGCACTCAGAGACCATCCAACTTTTCACCATAAGTTCACTGCTGCATCCTGTGATTCTCGGTTTCCCCTGGCTGGAGAAGCACAACCCCTACATTTCGTGGTCCGAGAGGAAGGTAATTCAGTGGTCATCTCTCTGTTTAACAAACTGTCAACCTGCTGTTCTAGGTCCTGAAACTGTTTCCAACCGCTCTGAAAATCCTGACCTGTTGGGGGTTCCCACGGAATACCATGATCTTGCTCTGGCCTTTAGTGAGGGAGAGGCCTCTCAACTTCCCCCACATCGACCTTGGGATTGTGCCATTGAGCTTCTTCCTGGAGCTAACCCGCCCCGTGGGAGAGTCTATCCATTGTCCCAACCTGAGACCGACACGATGAAGTCTTACATTGAAGAACAACTCGCTAAGGGCTTCATCACTCCCTCCACTTCTCCTGCCTCAGCTGGGTTTTTCTTTGTCAAAAAGAAGGATGGAGGTCTCCGTCCTTGTATTGACTATCGCAGTCTCAACGAGATCACTGTCAAGTACCGCTATCCTCTGCCACTGGTCCCCGCTGCACTGGAGATGCTCCGCACCGCCAAGTTCTTTACCAAACTGGACCTGCGGAACGCCTACAACCTGGTTCGCATTCGAGAGGGTGACGAGTGGAAGACGGCTTTCTCTACGACCACCGGGCACTACGAATACCGGGTTATGCCGTTCGGGCTTTCTAACAGTCCTTCGGTCTTTCAGGCCTTCGTAAATGAGATCTTCCATGACATGCTGAACCAGAGAGTCATTGTCTACATCGACGACATCCTCATTTACTCTGATACCCTCGAAGCAGGCACGTGCACAGGTAGGGCTCAACCTATGCAGAGCACATGCCCTTTTTGCTCTTACACTCTTAAGTGCCCTTTTTTTATGTGGCGTTTTTATTTTATTTTATTTTTTTATAAATGCTATTGGTCACTGTTGTGGCAAAAACTTCTGTTAAACATCATCACTGCGTAAGAGACACTCAGAGTCAAATTAATAAAAAGAGAAATGTTTATTCTTGCAAGAAGGCCCAGTCGCCATCACAGCCGTTACATTCTGTGAAGTGAGTGGCGCGCACCAGGAAGACATGAGACAGCTTTTATACTCTTTTCAAGGTTCCTTCTCACCCGCTGTACTTTTCCACCCAGATAAGGCCCCCACTTCTGTTCAGTTTTTCTTAAGGACACAAACTGGTACTGGAATAAACCAGCCAAATTTGACCATTCCTAAGGTCGAGATGTCCTGTCCCATATATTCCTGAAACGTCACGCACAAGCATGTACACACATATACTTTTACACATTGAATAGATTAGGAATAAATGACTATTAAAATTTCTACAACAATTCCACACTTTTTATCATTCAGATTACCCATAATCACAATAATAAACAAAAAGACAAATTTTAAGTCATATCATCACACTACTCTTCATCTCTGTTTTCACATAACTGATCACTCTTCTTAAACATTTGTGAAAATAACATTTTGAAAAGAAAAAGCTTAGGCTGTTTTTGTAAGGATAGTCCCTTAAGTATTAGCAAGCAGATAAAGAATTCAACTAAAGCCGGGCTAGATAAACAATCACTGTTGTTGTACCCCAAGCATAGCTTGACCCTCAGTCACCTTAGTTAAATAAGAAATAGTGTACAGACTAGTTAGAAAAACAACAAATCATCAATCCACAGTGGTTACATCAAAATATAAAGTATAAGAAAAGTATAATAAAACCCTTCATTTCAAAACCCTCTCCTTGTACCTTATCACATAGCGGATAAGCACAGCTTTTAACCATCTGTTCATAACAAAAACATTCATAGGAAGAAGAAAAAGAAAAGAAAAACAAACACCAAATGTCTAACACATGTCACTGTAGCTTCCACTACTAGAATCATCTTCATCACATTTCTTGTCATTGTCATCATCATTTGGATAAAACTGTCATTTTACCAATTTAACTGAGCTGGAAACACACAATATTGACAATCCTACCCCCGAAACCCCAAAGAGTAATCAAACAATCCATTCATTTTCCTAAAATACTTTCTAATTAATCAGTGACCAATCAAATCTCGTTGGCGTTGTTTAAGGTGAGATGTTTGGACGGTGGTGTTGCAATCTCCATCCTTGCAACCTTGTTTGTGGAGTGGACCATAGCCTCTGTCACCTGTGAATGGAGATCTTAAGTGTTTTGTTAGTGCTGCTGGTCGTCCTTCTGGTGTGACCTGTGGAATTTTCACCATTTGTTTACTGATTATATACATTATTAGTTCCAAATTTATTCTCAACATCTGGCCACTCCAACAACCTGAAACTCATTCAACTATTACATTAACATTCAACCCACTTTACTCATGTCAACAACACAATATTAATACATTTTGGAACAGAATCACTCTGTTAGCTGCAATCCAATCCTGACATTCTGTGAAAGGAAAATTTTAAGTTATGCTCCGCTCCATTCTCTGGAAAGAAAACAAAATGTCGAGGTTATTTTCAGATAGTAAAACTACACGTTGTTTCTTTTGTCTACTGTTCTGCCGTGACCTTCGCTGCCACATCTGCCCCGGCGTTTCCTGTTGAAACAGTCCTGCAAATACATTTACAGAAAGCAAATTTGTTTGGGACGGCCTTTTACCCAATTAGACCCAGTGTCCTCCCAACATATATTGTCCCTTAGTAAACCATATTTGGCAATTGTTATACCATCTCCCTCTTGATGCACGACACAACTCGAGCATCAATTTAACATAACATTTAACATAGTGTTTTGATAAAGTTTGCATCAACACTAACCCAAACGTTGTCCTTCAGACAAATTTCCTCCAGACATCTTTTGCTGTCTCTGAAACAAAAATATTACATTCTTCACTTAAAGCCACATTATCATCTGCTCAACGAAGTATTTGAAGGGCAAAGGCCCTGAGCCTCACAGCGTATCCTGCTTTTCGGGCCTGTTGTTTGGTCTCTTAAATCAGTCATCTAAAAACATTTTCAAAGTCATCAATTGTTTCTATCAAGTCAGGTCGTGGTGTACAGACTTGGTCAATGTCAGTCAAATAACATTCTCATCCTTCTGCCCACAATAATCATACATTTTTTAGGGGCTCTCTTCATATTTGCTATTGACTAAGCCAATGTGTCACTTTGTTGTTGCCATCAAATCTATAACATTTTCATTTATCTCAGCCCATGCCAGATGGTGATCTACAACTCCACAATTCCAATTTACACAAATACTTAAACTGATCCAGAACGTAATTCAAATCAACATCATAAAAGACTAAAGTAATTAATACCAGACAGAGCTTGATGACCAATCAATTTAAAGCTCGTCCTATGTTCTGTATCATCTTTTCATCCGATCCACTCACAATTATCGCCCTCTTTAAAATTTGTCATTTGCCTCAATCCATCTGTAATGATGAAACAATATACTCCCTCTTCAGGCGGAATATTAGTACCCCAAACTAATACATACAAGACCTAAAGTGCTGTCACCATCACACACACATACTAGACACACATATCTTAACTACTCATTCTCAATGTTCGCCTTTCTTTATATTATTGCTAAAAAGATTTAAATTTTAAGTAAGATTTTAAACTTCGCATTTTTCTGTAGCTTTTACCTAATTTTACATGATCTCTTAACCAGTTCCAAAGCATGTCTGTTCATTATTCATTAGATTTTCAGTCTGCTGGGTTGCTTTGTTTAATTTTTTCCTTATCATTATTTTGCTTCAGCTTGCTCTAGCAGGCCGACAACAGAAAGACAGACACAGTTTACCATCCCTTCCTCCACTCAAACAGTCTCTCTCTCTTATTAACAAATAATAATTACATTAAATTAATCACTATCCTTTTACCATTAAATTTTGTTATCCAGACTTTTCTCAAATCAAAAACTGTCTTCATCTTTAGCCACCCACCATGTCAAACGACCTCCAGGAGTTAAAACATATTAGTTCAAAATCAACACTTCTATAAATTTTCTTATTCTTGCCCATGAGGCAGCCAATACATAAAAAGTTTTGTTCCTGTCTCCACAACAAACAATGGCAATCCCCTCATTTCTCAACTGTCTCTTGAAAGCCCATTCCCGTTAGCTCTTTATCTTTAATTTTCCTCTTCAGGGTGTTGTCCCCCTGGCTTAATTGCAGACACTTGTCACAATGAAAAACAAGCGTACGATTATGCGGTTTCTTCTGGCAAGTGGTATAGAGGAACTCACATTCTCTTGGGTCAGACTGCCGCAACTCGTCACAGCGCATCTCACCTCTCAATGCTCTGCTGACCCCAGTGGCCTCCAGTAGTCAGCGCTCAACTCTCACTACCTTTCTTGCATGTACCACACCCCCGTCCTGAGGTGCCCAATGTCCGTGACCCCCTGCGTTAGGCTGTCCCCTGGCCAGGAAGATCATCCTGTCATTGAGTAGCCACGTACACACTGGTACCGCTCTCTCTCCCATCACACAATCAGTTTCCTTTAACAGAACTCAGCTGCTTTCTGGAGCTTAGGAAAGGCACGTTCAAGAGTCACCAGAGCCATTCTGATTGCCTAATAGTGTTCACAGGGAGACAGGTTAATAACAGCAGTATTTAATCACTTAAATCCATTAACCATCTTAAAATCATCAACCTAGCTACTTAGATTACCCTCAGTGAATTTAGTTCACAACCATACATTCAGTGTACTGTTACTGTACATCTTTAGCCGTAGCCATCGGGCCTGTTTCAATGGTGGAGACTTAAGATAAG
Source organism: Chrosomus eos (assembly GCA_036326025.1). Lineage (NCBI taxonomy): Eukaryota > Metazoa > Chordata > Actinopteri > Cypriniformes > Leuciscidae > Chrosomus > Chrosomus eos. The sequence continues at coordinate 3,519,585 of CM070821.1, forward strand.
ACAAAGAAGTTACTGGTCCTAAAATAAAATAATCAAAAATGTTATTTCTATCATTTAAGGTCTGCATTATTATTTTAAAGACTTCTTTAAAGTCGTTCAGTTTTACTTTTAAAACATTCACAAATACAAATTGCCCTCTTCATGGCAATGATTTCTTTTACATCTCTGTGTCTGATTTTTCAACTGAAACACTGTGCTTTACTATAAATAGCTTATTATTACTTATGACACAGGGTCAGATAACAGCCTGTTAGCTGAAATTGACTGAGAGAGACTCTGAGGCACTCAGGATTGGTACACTGTTCTCTCATAAACTTCTAACTTCAACAAAATCATTAAACTTTTATCTATAATCTTTTAACTATCCCAGCTTAAGGCATCTTTGCCAGAAATGACATTTGTTTCCAAATAAACATAATTTTATAGTTGTCTTTATTTAGACATTACAGATTTCCACTCAAATGTGTCTGTCGTACTGGCCGTTTACAGCCACAGCAGACATCAGATTCAGATAAGCAACCTGTTTCATTACAGCCAATAACGAACTTATCTTTTGAAAGCAAAACATCAGCTTCTAGTTCTTTCATGGTCAACAGTTTTCAAGCTGTTTGTTTAATCAGATGCCTTTCTACACATTTTACATTTATCAACTGTTAATTCAGTAACCAACTGCTTCTGCTTATTTGATCTTAAATAATTATTCTAGTTCTCAATAACATTTCACATTTCATCTCAATTTTAATTGTCAAGTTCTCAATTACCATAGCTTAATATGTCTTCAAAGTTTTTTCTAGGAGTTTATCAATCTCCAATCAGGATTCACACTAAATTTGACAAGGCTACTCTGCATCTTTCACAGTTATTATAAATCATCCGTAAGATTTGTCTCTCTATATTACCTGAATCCTTTTTCAAAATGTTGCATTAAAACACAATCATACTTTTAGTTACCTTTCTGCAACTCCCATTTGTTGGAGTCATTAATTTTACATCAAACTGTATTCATCAATTCACTTATAATAATTACTATTATAGATATTTTCAAAGGATTCACTTTAAGACTTCAATCTTTTGACCTTGTTTTTTTTTTCTCTTATTCTTTCTCAGACGAAATGTTAATATCGTCACTTAAACACTGATCTACTTTCAAACCCACATTATTACCAGAAATGTGTCACTATCACATTTTCAAACCCCTTCTCAGTGAGCATCTACAGTTACATGTTAAATGGTCCTGCTGACCACAATTTAAACACTCTCCATCTGCTCTAACTTACTGCACACCCTTGAAGCAGTGTGTTCCATTGAGGAATGCAAACAGAGCCACTGATAAGCAGTGCTCCATATTCTTTTACAGTCCACCAATGGCAGATACAACAATAGCCGAATCATCATTATTACTGGCACAACATACATTATTGATTTCCGGAATCTTTGGACATAGCTGTCTTTACATTTTACTAATTTGCTATTATCATCAACACTGATTACAGAACAAGTGCATATCTAACATCCAAAAAGCCGGGCTGAATAAGAAGACACTGGTCCTGTACTCTCGACCTTGATCGAACCCTCAGTCACTCCTCAGATATTAAATACAGACATTGTCTGCAATCATAAACACCAGGATATGCATTCGTTTTTTTATAAAACTATAATTTCCAATTCCTTTCATAATAAACGAAGATGGATGGTAAATCCATTCCTTTCACTACCCCCATTAGACCCTTTAGGTTCAAAAACAATGTTTGTCAAACTAAAACTAAACCTAATTTCAATCTTTATTTTACCATTAAAAATATAGAATTGTTCCCCATACTGCTTAAAACATTCATGTCATGTTAATCCCTGTCAATCATACAATGCCTTATTTTATTCTAAAACTGTATTTTCATACCAATTAAACAGTTAATTTGACTTCCATAAATTCTGTCAGACATTTTATTTTCATCACATATAGTTTTTTCCCTACTATATTTCATCTCAATCTTCCCCTACATGCCATTTTCATTCTGTATCCTCTCCTTTCTTTTCTCAGACATGCCAGTTCCTTCATTATCTAACCAGTACATGATTGTTTGCACAATCCCCACATAAACATATCTCACACACCAACCTTCTTGTTTTTCCCTTTTCCCTCTTCCACCAAGTCTACACTTACAGTTTCACTCTATTTATATCACTCTATCACTCTATTTCACACAGACAGCCTTATTTCTGCTTGCTACTTCAATCCATATCATATAAATTTAAGTTCTTAAGACATCTAATGTCATGCATCCATTTACTGGATGAAGAAGTAAAAACCCTTATTTCTCCTGGCAGTTCGACATTTTATCTTCAAGCCAACATTTCCTTATCTGTTCACATTTTTTACACACATTGAACGCAGACACTTTTGTTTCTCACTGCTCTGTTCAACTGATTCCCGCACCACCTTTAATCTTGTGGCGCTCAATATCATAAATTTCTGCCCTTAATTTTATCTCATTTGACAGAAAACCGGTGTACCAAATTTCGCAAGCTTGCTTTTGAGACATCCCCATACTGCTGCTTCTCTGTTCTCTGTGGATTTCTCTTCAACGCGCGTTTTCTTTAGTCTGTTAGGCGTCCCCAACAAACCCGATTCTTTTCTTTTAACCCAAATCGGTCGGGTTGCACTATTAGTGCCCTCCTAACTATGGTTTACCAAAAAATCTGTTACGATTGTTCTGGTTCCCCCTAATTAGCCTCAGCACCTAAAAACAATTTGCTCCGTGGTGGAACAACTCATTTTCAGGTTACCTATCTGTTTGAAATCTCTTGATCTGTCACAGTTCTCAATTAATCCCAGATTATTTATCTGCTTGAAATTTCTTGATCTGTCACAGACCTCAATTAATCTCAGATTATTTTCCCTCGTATCTGTTTGAAATTTCTTGATCTATATATAGATCTCAATTAATCTCAGATTACGTACCACAGAAACAGCCCTCAGCCCGTATGGTTCAGTTTCACTCTTTGAAAAATATTTTAGCCCAAAAGAAAAATATTTTAGCTGTCTCTTACCAGAGATGTCTTGAGTTGCCACGGGTTCGTTTTCATCTGATTCCAGTGGAGCTTCTCCTGGCCCTGATAGCGGTCGGCCCCTCTCTCTGAAACTTACGAGGTAGAGCTGGAACTGCTCAGTCCAGGTGGCCAAACACCGTCCGCTCTCAGGTCCAGGAGGCACTGCCAAGGAATCCCACTCTGACACCAAATGTTGTGGCAAAAACTTCTGTTAAACATCATCACTGCGTAAGAGACACTCAGAGTCAAATTAATAAAAAGAGAAATGTTTATTCTTGCAAGAAGGCCCAGTCGCCATCACAGCCGTTACATTCTGTGAAGTGAGTGGCGCGCACCAGGAAGACATGAGACAGCTTTTATACTCTTTTCAAGGTTCCTTCTCACCCGCTGTACTTTTCCACCCAGATAAGGCCCCCACTTCTGTTCAGTTTTTCTTAAGGACACAAACTGGTACTGGAATAAACCAGCCAAATTTGACCATTCCTAAGGTCGAGATGTCCTGTCCCATATATTCCTGAAACGTCACGCACAAGCATGTACACACATATACTTTTACACATTGAATAGATTAGGAATAAATGACTATTAAAATTTCTACAACAGTCACCCTTTACGCCTGTCTGTTTTAAAAATATTTAGCCAATGAAAGTTCTTAAAAAGAGCTTGTGTAAATCTTGTTCGATCCTCAAACTGTCAGTAAACCTGATAACTCCGCCCCATCATCTGTCGTCGTGACTGAATGAACTGAAGCTCCGCAGCAGCCGCACAGCAGACAGCAGCTGAGGGAAGTTTTGCAAGGGTAAACAAAGATCTTGTTGTTTGAATAAGTACTAAACACTTTGTCTATAAAAGCTCATATTTTATTTATTTGATGTCTGACTGAGACATGTTGTGGGACCTGAGAGAGAGGTCTAGGGTTAGCATTGCCATGTAACGTTAGTTATAGTCAATACATAGCCTACACTTAAATAGCCTGTGCATACAGTAGCATTTTAGTTTTTATTGTGCGATTTTGGCCAAATGTATTTTACAACAGGAAAAACTGAGCGCCTAACAAACTAATCCGTTGATGAAAATGTAATGTGATGCCACCGGCGCCGTTTTAATGACGGACAAAATGCACATGTGCACACATTCGCAGGTCAAAAACCCCGTAACTGTATTTGAGTTTGACTTTTGTAAAATGTTAACAATATATTCATAATTATTCATAATACAACAACATATACTTTGTTTTTACCATTGGAAAATCATAAGCACAGGCGTGCCCCCGCGCTGTTTTGTACTGAAACTACACAAAGCGACAAGTGATCCTAAGTGACATATATTTCTAGGAAATTTTCTTCTTTGATTTATGATTGCTGATACACTTAATTTATTAACATTTTATCTTGTTATGGTAATATTAAATTATGGTTAATTCAAGGCTGTTGATATGCACATATTTGCTATATATTTTTTTTAATCTACTATAATCTTTTTAATCTTATACTCTCCGCTCGTCCTCACATGTATAATTGTAAAACATGGTTTTACTCCAGTAATGTTGTAGTAGTAAAAAAAATAAAAAATATAGAAGATCACTGTGAAATCTTTATATTTTATCATGCAGAATGTAATTCATTATTTAATTCATTTCAATGTTTAATTTATTTGATTCAAAATACAGCAAAAACAATAATAGCCTATTGTAAACTATTTTTACAATCTAAAATAACTTTACTATTTAAATATTTTAAAAAGTAATTTATATCTGTGACCAAAGCTGAATTTTCAGCATCATTACTCCAGTTCAGTACTCCTTTCCACTGCAACTGTACTTTTCACATTGTTTTATTTATTTATTTTCGTTGCTGGCTTATTTTAGGGAAAGTGTAGTGAACAAGGGACCTTCAAGAGACTAACATTCCTGGTCCTCCACAGTATCAAGTTTTTGCCAGGTAGGGCAGATACATGTTGGATATGCTATAGTAATGGCATGGCTATAGTTTATTATAATCTGGAATTGAGTTGGACATAATTATTTAAATTAAATTTCAAAATAGTTTGTCAAAAATACTTGACTCATGTGTGACATTGAGAAGAGGGGAAGGTAGAGCAATTTTAACCTAATAATACAAATTAGCTTATGAAACCAAACAGAATAGCTAAAAAAATATTTTATTGAACTTTGTGTGCAGAGCAGAGAATTTTATATATATATATATATATATATATATATATATATATATATATATATATATATTGTAGCGACAATGACTATTTTTGGGGAAATATTAGCTTAAATGGGGAATAATATTCATCAGCTGATGAATATGCATTATGACTACACAAATTAAACTATACCAAATAAGGAATAGGCTAGACCTCACCGTATATGAATAATTAACACGATTCTTCGTAGTAATTATTAATATAGGTCGGCAAAATATTATCAATTATCAGGATAAATTTTCAAGTGATTCAAATTTAATTGTTATGCACTGTCCGTTTACCTGGCCTATAAACATCAAAATTATCCTTCCTGTGGCCACCAGAAATGATATTTTCGTGTAAGGCACTTTAGATATTTTAATATAAATTAAGTAGAGCTTTGTAACATAAGATCGACAATTTTCATTGACTTCAAGTGGAACAATATGAGACAGATTCAATTCAAAAGGTTATAGAGTTTAATAAAGCAGACTAAAGATTACATGAACTACTTAAATCACGCAGGAGTAAATATGCATAGCAAAGCAAACAATTAACAAAACGATTGCAATACAAAAATATAGAGAGAGAGAGAGAGAGAGAGAGAGAGAGAGAGAGAGAGAGAGAGGAGAGAGAGAGAGAGAGAGAGAGAGAGAGAGAGAGAGAGAGAGATGAGGGAGTGTGAGAGAGATGGAGATGAGAGAGATGAGATGATCTTCAGTTCAAACAGTTCAATCATGAGACCCCAAAAGGCTTAATCAGATGTTATAGACAACCTTAAAACAGCATTTCTTTTTAGATTTATACTTGCTTTGGCGAGGCCCGTTTGTGAGGTTGTTTGAAAGAAAGCGTCGGCTGAATGTGTCCTGAGGTGTTTCGTTCGGACGCAGGTAGATATCTGTCAGCTCGAACAAACGATGATTAAGTCTTAGAGTCGTTTCGTTCTTGAATATACTTAACGAAGGAAAACTGTCAACTGAGTTAGATCACGAGAAAGAAAACTTAGGTTAAAACGAAAGTTAGAAAGAAAACGAAGAACTCGGTTGAGTTCTTATTGAAGACGGTTCTCTCTGGCGAAGACTGCTTGCAAAGAACGACGTCGCGCTCCAGGTTTTGAAGGAGCTAGAGACACGCCTTCTTACAGGCCTGATCCAATCTTTTGGGAGGAGGAGTGGCAGCAAACTTCTGTGTTTGCAAAGATACCCACCCTCCGAGTCAGGTGCGAAGAGGATAAAACTTTAGTAAAAATACACTTCTAAATTGGTATTAATAAAAACATGCATCATATCGCATTTTGGGTTAGTTATTCGATCTTATTCGATTTCGCTGGTTACAATCATACCAAGCGCGGCATTCCTGCGAGCTGGTGAGATGACGATACCTGATTCTTCGTGATTAAAGCATATCAAGTTGATTACATATCATGAAAGCTTATAGTTATAGCAGTTTGCCACAATAGAATCATGCAACATCACAAGAAAAGCATTTCACACATTTACAACAGTATTTTGATCACACATCAGGACACTGAGGGTTTCTATGTGTGTCTGTGTGTGTGTGTGTCTTGTGTGTGTGTGTGTGTGTGTGTGGTGGGGAGTTCATCTAGCGTTCGTCGGACGTGGTGGACTCTCGTCCACCCCGCCTCCGGGGAAGTAGATGTGTATGGTATTGATAAATTTGATGAGTTTAAAACGGGGTACAATGTCTGTTTTGTTTGAAAAGCGTCTATCCTTCTCATGCGGGGATCATGAGATTCCCTCACGGGATCTCCAGATAGGTTGGTGGCCGTTGTCACATGTCCATGCGACAGAACCTTCTTTATCTTGAGAAGATCATTAACTGTCCCGTGTCTCTGAATGGAAGAACGGGGCTTTCTTTTGACACATTTAAGCTGCTGTTTCAGTAATGTAATCAAAAGACTGACGTGATCAGTTTGGAGGAGTGGAGGGATGTTAACTATCTAGAATATAATTAATGTTATCAGATGACCATCTCGGTGCCGTTACAGTCCCCCCTTGATGGTTCGACAGGCCCGTGTGTGGGCCTCGTCGACCCATCACAATCATACGGGGCAGATGGCAGGTGATTCCTGAAAGTAGGGTGCTGTAGATGATTGTTAGGGCTGAGTGCTCAGCTCTATGAGGTTTTCCGCGTTCTCTAGCGGGGGGGCTTCTTTCCGAAGGCCCCTCCGGAACCCTCCAGACACGGCTTGGGTGAGCCTGGCTGTAGAGGCTCGCATCTCGTTGATTCGTCGGTACAGGACATAGGCCAGGCCCAAGGTTAGAGCGTGTCCGATGATTGTTGAGATGCACACGGCAGTGTCAGCGGCGGTCCATGTTTGGACGACAGGTGAAGCGCTCAGGATGGGCATCCTAGACAATGCTTGGAGGGCCGTGTCAAGGGGAACGATGTCGATGATCTGTGACCCCCTTGCTCAATCCATTTTTCCAGTTCTGGATCGAAAGTGAAGTTGCGATCCTTAAAGAAGGACGGAATCTCTAGCTCGGATTGGTATTCTTCACTCGGAAGGTGGTACAAGGCTAGGTCGTCCAGGTGGAGAATGGCTCCTCGTGGGACTTGAATCCACATGGTCTGATTCAGCAGGCTGACGCGGGTAGCGGTGTCGTGTTGGTCATAGGTCAGTGTCGCCGACCGTACCGGAGTGTTAACGAGCCACCGGTTCCCCACTATCTCGGCTTGCGTCTCGGTGACTTGGCTGCGGGGCTTAGCATCCGCCGGGCAACGTGTGTCGCTGGCCAACTGTTGCAGGCCGCAAATTCCATCAGTGTTGTCTCTGAGGAACGGTTTGCTAGGGCATAGATAGTGAATGTCTTTGGTGAGGGTACACATGTGCAGGTTCGGGGCTAAGTACAGCTGGGTGTTGCTGTCGTGGTAAGCTACCACCTCGGGTGTCCGTACCCTGAAGTAAGTATTGCTCTGCCAAAATCCCACGTTGACGATATCTTTGAGTCGGTAGATTCGGCTTGATTCTATGATGGGTAGGTTTAAGAGGAAGCCTACCTCTCGCTGTGCAGGGTCAACGTACAGTGGAATGGCACTGCCCAAAGAGTAGGCAAGGTGGATTTGTAACGGGTCAGTGGGTGTTGTTATGGCGGAAGCCAGGACGGTCTGCACTAGGCTTAGGGGTATCAGGTATGGTGGAATCCTACCCATGGCTAGGCTGTCTATGGAGGAACTTACTTCCCGGAGCATGTCGGTCATTAGTGCCGTGACCAACTGTGTTTGGGCAAAGTCATTCTGGAAAACTGTGAAGAGCTGTTTCATGGAGCTCACAGTCTGATTCAACATGACGCTATGAGTGTTGAGGATTGTCACGGTTCCTCTCAGGGTCTTGCCGATGGTTTTCAGGGATGCACTTTGTGTGTTGAGTTGTTCTTTTAACTGTGGAAGTTCCGTCTGAATTTCGGCTACGTGCCGTCGCACCGTGGCTATGTTCACGGCGTTGACACTTGACATTCCGATGTTGAACAGCGTGCCGACGGCAGCCGCTGCTCCTAGCAACGCTCCCAGGAACCGCTTGGAACGTTTGTTGTGTCCCCCCAATTCAGCTTGGGTGACGGTCATCTTTTCCAGTTGGTTCAGCATGTGCTCGACATCGGCTTCGGCGTGGTCGAGGGCGGTCTCTGTCCATCGGGCACCTGCCCAGCTGTACTGGGCTACCGCTCTTGGGTAGTGCGCAAGGTAGACTTTTCGAGGGTCGAGTCGCACGTACACTTTCTGAGTGTGCGTTCGGCAATTGGTAATCAGCAGTCCAGGTTGATCCCTCAACACAATGCCCGAGGCCGGTCCTGGTGAGATGACGTCTGCTGGCGGCTGGCCTCTGGTCGACTGAAAGCACACGAGGATAATCCACAGCAGCATCCTGTTACAGGTGAGAGAGAGAGGTATGGAGGACAAGGGGGCAGAGAGAAGGCACAGGTCAGTGAGGTTTGTCCCGGGTTGTGTGGGACAGTCTTTTCGTTGCGATGACGGCGGTTAAGTTTAGTTTTCATTGGCCCCTTCCTGTCTGTCCCTGCTAGCGGCCACATGTCTTTTAATCTGATTGCGGTGGACCCATTTGAGAACTGGTTCTCTCTGTCCCCGTTTTAGCTGGATTTGGTACGCAACAGGGGATAGTTTGTTCACAATTTCGTGAGGTCCCGTCCAGTGGGGCAGGAACTTTTTCGACAGCTGCTTGGGTGGCAGGGCGAAACTGTAATACAGGACTTTGTCGCCCACGTTGAGTTCCTGGTGTGATGCTTTTTGGTCATAATAGGCTTTCTGGCCTTCAGCGCTGTTTTGCAGGTGTTGCTGGGCGAAAGCGAAAGTTGTTTTCAAGTGTTTGTGGAGCTCGTCCAGATACTGAGACGTGGTGTAGGCAGTGACAAGGTTGTGGTCTCCTGGTTGGTACAACAGGTGTAAGGGCAGGGTCATCTGCCTCCCGGTCATGAGTTCAAACGGGGACACCCGTGTGGATTCCTGCGGGGTGGCTCTGATGGCCATCAGTACAAGGGGGAGTTTCACGTCCCAGTCTTTCTGATTAGCCGATACGTACTTCCTTAACATGCCCACCACAGTCCGGTTAGATCTCTCCACCTGCCCAGATGCGATCGGCAGGTGGCTAATATGGAGTTTGGCTTGTACCCCTAGGCATCTCCAGATCTTTTGCATGATCTCGGCAGTGAAGTGGGTCCCTCGGTCTGAGTTGACTTTTAGTGGCAATCCGAACCGGGAGAAGATGTGGTTCATCAGGAGATATGCCGTTGTTTGGGCGGTGTCATTAGGTGCTGGCAGGCACTCTACCCACTTAGTAAACTGACACACTACCGTGAGAAAATACTTGTTGCCTCTTGTTGACCTGGGCAGAGGTCCTACCCAGTCAATTTGGAGGTCTGACCATGGGAACGTGATTCCTCTGCGTTGTAATGGGGCTCTGTGATTTGGGTTTGTTGGTGAGAACTGACAACAGACCAAGCATTCTCTCACATACTCTGCCACATCTTGCTGCATGCCTGGCCAGTACGCCACCTGTCTGAGTGTATCATACGTGGCTCTGGTACCGTGGTGTCCAGCATAGGGTGTGTTGTGGGCGTGCATTAGCATCACCCCCCTCTGACACGAGGGCACCACGAGCCTAGGCGATGTGGTGCCATCAGGGTCGAACCAAAGAATGCCGTCCCGCACACGCAGCATATGTCTGGAGTTATGTAAGTGTCTGAGGTGTGAGTCAGCATCGAGGTCTGATGGTGAGATAGGGTGGCAGGCGGGGTCTGAGAGGTGGTTAAGAATTGTCTTTATGGCAGCGTCTGTGGCTTGCATATCCGCGATGTCATTGTTGGAAATTTGCGGAGTTAGTGATAGCTGCTGTGAAGCTGGTGCCGTAGCTGGCAAGGTCCGTTTGCTGCGGGTTAGTACCGCCACCTGGGGGTTGGGTGTGGGGTTTGGGGGAGACCACAGCTCACCGTGGAGGGCGCCCGCTTTGGCAAGGGCATCGGTGTGGTCATTAAAGTCTTTGTCTTGGCCAGGCAGTTTAGAATGTCCTTTTACCTTCTTCCAGTACACGGTGATATCGTGTGGGCTTGTGATGTTATCACATTCCTGGAACAAGTGTTGGTGTTTGACAGGCTTGTTGTTTGCTGTTTTGAAACCATTTTGTTTCCAGATCGGGAGATGGCACACAAAACTGAGTCTGGCATAGTTAGAGTCTGTGCAGATGAGAAGTTCTTTGATGTTATGGGCTGAGGCGATTTGCAGAGTAATGAGGATGGCTGCTATTTCTGCATACTGTGATGATTGGGGGCCCAGTTTGAAGTGTTGTGGTGGGCATGGGTGGTTGTCAATCCACAGTACTCCTGCACCAGCCTTTAGGATGCCCTCGTGGTTGTAGGAGCAGCCGTCGACGTAAGCTGTGGGCATGCCTTCGCACACATTGTTGTCGAAGTACCTGTGACAGGTCAGTTGTGGCTGTTGGGGCTCTGGTGTGTCCGGCATTGCAGCAGGTGAGTTGTCAGAGCAGTTTTGACATGCAGCCAGGCCGTTTCCCAACACCGACTTGTGATTCTGTGCGTATCGGGCCTCGACATCTCGTCCTTGGAGAGCCATTAACCATGTGGCTATGCGTGCATTGGTTACTACGCCATCTCGGATGCGTTGACTGTTGAGGAACATTACGGGCTGGTGGCAAGTGTCTATGATAACTTTCTGTGCTCCAATGTAGTTGGAGAAACGCTGTATGGCCCATACTGTACAGAGCAAAGCTTTTTCGCAGTCAGAGAATTTACATTCTGGAGGAAGAAGTGTCTTGCTGGCATATGCGACCACCTTCTTGTCTTGGTCGTGCCTTTGGTATAGGCCAGCGCTGAGACATTGGTCGGAGAATCCAGCTTCCAGGTAGAATTCCTTTTGAGGATCGGGGTAAGCAAGGCAGGGAGCTGTGCATAAGTGTCTTTTTAGTGCCGCCATGGCGTGTTCTTGAGCGTCTGACCAGACGAAAGGGCAATCCTTTTTCAGCAGAGCTGTGAGGGGCCTGGCAATGTCTGAATAGTTCTCGATGAACTGTCGGGAGTAATTGCATACCCCTAGAAAGCTTCGTAGTTCAGAGACGTTAGTAGGAGGCTTGATGTTTTGAATAGCGTGGATACGACTAGATTGTGGTTCGATGCCGTGGGGTCCAATGAGCAGGCCCACGTAGTTGACCTTTGTACGACACCACTGTCCTTTGTGCAGGGCTATTTTGGCGCCGGCAGTGGACAACTGATTCAAAACATAGTCTATTTCTGTCAGGTGGTCGGCCACCGTTGTGCTCTTCATGAGAACATCGTCGACGTAAATCAGGTTACCTCTCATTCTTGCGTCTGGGCAGGCTTTGTTCAGGAAGATGTTAAACTCAGCTGGTGAGTTGGCATACCCGAACGGACATCTGTTGAAGGTGAACTGTCGGTTACCAAATGTGAATGCCAGCTTGTGCTGGTCTTCTGGATGGACCGGGATAGTCCAAAAGCCAGAGGCTACATCGAGTGTAGAGAAGATGGTGGCTCCTCTGATTCGGGGTATTTCTTGTTCCAACTGGGTCATGGGCCATCGTGACAACGGCACCTGTTGGTTCAATTTGCGGTAGTCAATAGTGGGCCGCCATTTCCCAGTCGGTTTGAGAACGGGCCATATGGGGGCAGAGTAGGTACTGTTACAGGGCCGGATGATGCCTTTCTCAAGCATGGATTCGATTATTTCCTGCACTGGTTCGTGCGAGGCGATGGGGATTTTGTACTGCTTGACGAAAGTGGGAGGAGCGTCGGGATGCGTGGGGATGCGCACCGTGTGGAGGTGGGTAAGGCCACAGTCTAATGAGTCTTTGGCAAAGGATTCTTTGAACTTATAAAGGACTTGTCTTAGTCTTTGGCGGTCTGCGTCGTTCTGAAGCGCATCAGCATCTTGGAGGATTTGCTGTACTTGAGATTCGAAACCTTGATACGGTTCTTCTGTCTGTGTGTCATTAGACGGGTTGAGTTTTAAAGGCATGGCAGGTGCATTAGTCTCACTTACAGGCTGGTGGGAGACTGTGTACACCGCAAGGTGTTGGTCCTCTGTCAGTTCAGTTCTGCACACATGGTCTTTGGCCACTGACATGACAGATGTGATGGCAATGAGTTGGAAGGGTACCGTGAGCACCATGTTGTCTGTGTGGCTCTCGGGTATCAGTGCAGGGGGGATGGGCCCGATGATGGGTAATACAAGTTCAAAGTCATGAAAGTCATGGCTCACTAGCCAGCCTAGCCTGTAGGCCTTGGGAATGTGGATGTCAGTTGCTGTGCAGTTGTTGAACAGGATGTAGACTACCCGAGATGCCACTTCTGTGAGGGGTGTGGCTTCGAGTGTGAGTCCGAGGTCCCCACATTCAGGTGAAGGTTGGAAGAAACCTAACGTGTGGTTTAAGGTTTGGCCACGTCGCATGTTGAGTCGTACAGCGACCCCTTTGGTGTAAGCGGGTACCACTGTGACTTGTTCGTTGATTAAAGTGCAGACTTCTGGGATGGTCTGCCCCGACAGTAGATTGTCATGATTGACGGGAACAGGTGGCTGTAAAGTCAATGGGGCCCATACCACGTTGTCAAACAGGTCTATATGAGCTTTGAGGCGAATCAAAATGTCTGCTCCAATGTAGACATCGTGGACTGGGTCTGGTAGGATCAGGAAGTAATGGGTCAGGCATCGGTGATTCCACTTTAACTGCAACGCACAGATCCCTTTGGCAGATATCATGGAGGCTGGATGTGAGTTGAGAGGGAAACGTGTGCGTTTGCTGGTATAGGGAATGTCCGGTGTGTTGTCAATAATTTGATTGAATAGTGAGAGGCTGATAGCTGAATTGTCAGCCCAGAATGCCAAAACAATGTCTGTTGTGGTTATATCCTGCAGTTGCAGGTCAGTCCTGACCTGGGGGCAGTAGATATCAGAGCCTTGGCTGGTTTTGAAAGTGCAGAGCAGCGAACTTGACCCCTGATCAGCTGTTGTGACTGGCAGACTGAGTTCCCGTGAATCCTGTGACCTGACAGTCTGGCTCAGCAGAGTTGTGTGGCTGGAGGGGGAGGGGTGCACGGACTTGAGCCCAAATTTGCAGGTGTTTGAAGTCCAGTAACGGCTCGAATCGATCCAGCAGATCTTTGCCTATGAGAAATGGGTAAATGTTCATGGGTGAGACGTAGACTGGATGGACAAGGCTCATCTGACCGATTGCCAGGTGAATGGGAGCTACGTTTCTTAGCTGGATGTCATTTTGGCTGTATGACTGCACATTCAGCTCACAAGTGTGGAAGTTAAGAGTTCGGTTTTGTTTTTGAGCTTGGAATTTGAGTTTTTCAAAGAGTTCAGCTGATATGAGCGTGAGATCGGAGCCTGTGTCCACAAGCGCTTCGAGTCTCACCTCCTTTTCCAAAGTGATTGTTAGGTAGAGTTTGCGTGCCACTCCTCGCTCGATCAGATTCCCCAGAAGTTTTGGTGTGGGGTCTTGTGTGTTGATCGATAAGCAGTGCGGGTATGGTTCGTGTGGCTCGTTGTGGGTGCAGATCACTAACACAGCACTGTCTGGTACCTTTGGGTGAGCACTGCTGCAGTCTTGTTCAAGAAGTGTGGTGTTTGGTTCAGGAAGTGCAGTGTTTGGTTCAGGAAGTGCAGTGTTTGGTTCAGGAAGTGCAATGTTTGGTTCTGGAAATGCAGTCGGCAGCTGGAGTGAGTGAGAGATGTTGTCAGTTGGTGATGCAACAATGAGTTCAGTAGTCTGTGGCTGACAACCAGTGTTCTGGGGGGCTGTCAGTTGGGGGAAGTGAGTGGCGCTGTCACTTAGTGTTGTCACAGCAAGTTCTATAGTCTGTGGTTTGACAGTCTCTGGGGGCTTGTCAGCGGGAGAAACGTTGGGAGTGGAGTTGGCTTCAGGCCTAAGGTTTAGTCATGCAGTGTCTGGTTTATCTTTGTATTCCTTGCGAGGTTTCTTTTGAAGGAACTCTCTCAGCACGCTCAGAAGTTCTGCAGCTTCAACCGTGGCTGTGTTGTCTTTGTTGGATTTTGACTCCAACTTCAGCTTATTAGCGTCACGTCGAGGGGGGTCCCTCTGCTGGTTCTCGGGGCTTAGTGTTCGGGGAGATGGAGGTCGGCTCCTCCTGGGTCGCCGGCCGGCTTCCCAGGTGCCCCCTCCCGTTTGGTTGTGGGAGGGGCGAGGCCGGTCCCAGAATTCTCCAGAGCGGTCGTTCTGCTGCCTTGGGCGGGCACCTCCACGACCACGCTGACCTCTGCTGGCCTGGAACGGTCTTGACTCTCTGTTGACAGGTTTGTAACTGGGGTGCTGTGCGCCCTCTAGGGAGAGCTCTGAGCGGTGCTCAGAGACGGGGCAGATTGTGGGGTTTTTTACAGTCTTTTCAGAGATTGCTCTTTGTTTGATGTATGCTTTGTGAGCTAAGTCACGCAGTTGTTGGATTGACATAGTCCGTGGCTCGGCTAACACCCCGAGATGATGCGAGAGAGTAGGATGGAGATTCCGCAGGAACAGAGTTTTGAAGTTCCAGTCTTCTTCCATGCCGGACTCATTGCGTGATCCGAAGTAGGCTTGTCGGAGCCGGTTATAATAAGCTTGCACGGCTTCCAGACGGGCTTGTTTCAGATCCATTGCCGCTATGATACCTTGGTCTGATTCTGGATCGGAGAATTCACGAATCAGCGCTTGCCGCAATTGCGGATAGTCCGTCTTGATGCTTTCTGGCTGACGGTCTAGGAAGCTTCGCACATCCCGGCTTGAAGTAATCCTCAGAAGATACAACTTATCCCAAGTAGTGACGTTGGCCACAGTTTGTAAGTGAAAGTCAATGTCTTGTAAATAAGAGTGAACATCGTGACCTCCCGCTGGATTGGGAGTGAAGGTCGGGATGTTTCTCGCCAGCTTGTCTAGTTCTTTAGGGGCCGGGTGATGGCCGCTGGCCCGACCCACCGGGCTGGCTAGGGTGGTGTCGTGCCGTGGGCTTGCCCCCCCCCTTCAGCTTTGGGGGGTTGGCTGAGAAGTGCGGGCTCGCTGGTGAGGGGAAACGGAGTGATGGGTGTTTCCCCCTCCAGGTCGCCCTGCAGTCTGTAAGCATGTTTCAGTTCACGGTGGACAAGGTCAAGTTCATGTTTTAGATCGTGTCTCTGTTGGACAAGCTCGTTAATTTCAGCTCGAGCTGCTTGCAAATGTTTTTCACAGGCCTTGGCTTTGGCCTCTCTGTCTTTTAATTCAATCTCTGCTCTTTTCAGCAGAGCTTCGCCACGTAGCTGTTTGTCACGGAGTTCCTCCGTTGTACGCTTCTCCGCCTGTACTCTCTTGTCTGTGTCCGTGCGCAGATCCTCCAGGGTCTTTTGCAGTGTTTCCACTTCCTTTTGTAATTCCGGGGCCGTTGCGTCCTCGGCTTCGACCTCCAGAAGTAGCTGATCCAGACGCTCCTGCGTGTGGTCCTTTTGTGTGCGGGCCTCCTCCAGTTGAGTCTTTAATCCTGCGATTTCCTTTTCCAGATGGGCGTTGTCCTCCTCTGCCAAGCGTGCCTGTGCCACCAGGGTGTGAGCGAGGCTTCCGATGATCCGGCTCCAGTCTTTTGAGTTGTAGGCCTGCGTGGGGTCGTTGGACATTAGCTGGTCCACGTCGGCGTCCAGTTCCTGTCGTGTCAGGGGTTTAGGGTCGCCAGTGTCCTTGGGCAGGCAGCCGGTTGTCATGGCTCTTAACCAAGCATCCAGATTGCTCCAATGGTCCTCGGGACTGGAAGCGCGTGACATTCTGGCTCACTGGGGGCGAGAGAAACACAACACACACAAAAAGGGCCAATGCAAGCTTTGTTTAGAGGCTAACGAGCTGTAGTACGGCCGTGCCGTCTATAGAAATTTTGGCTAACTGACGTAGACAGTTAGGCGGGCCAATTTATGCGGGTCAGCGTGGGACCCGAACTAGAGGCTGCTCGGTTGTCACTCTATTATTTAGCTTCCTTGGGGTCTCTTGTTGAACTGCAAGAAACAAATCACAACAGAACAAAACAACAGAAAAGGAAGAGAAGATCGAAAGGGGAAGAACAAAACAAAAGTATCGCAGTGAAAATAACACCTAAGTGAATGGACCTGCGCTATAGTGTAATCACTATTAACTCAGAGGGTGTGTCTTAGGGGAAAGGAGGTAAACCAAACACTAAGAAAAATATATCCGGGGGACTATATGATATTCTATGGCTTATATTAAATGGCAGGGTTTTATCAAATTCAGTTTTTTTACCTGAGGTGAACTGAGGTCGAACCCAGCTGGCCCCAGCAAGCGTGGTCAGCTTTCCGGCGCCGCCAAACACTCGGCCGCCGTGACTCCGGGCTCTTCGTTGCTCTGTGTCACGGTTACGCCCACTCAAACAGCGTGTGACTGTAAACACAACCTGGTAATCTCCGAGGTATCAACCGGCCGATCGTACTGCAAAAGTGGGCGTGGCCCAGAACCCTCCAGCGAACTGGAGTGGCGCAGCCGCCTACGGTTTGTGCCCCGGTCCCAACAATTGACTTGCACGTCGGCTTTGTGGTTGAACCTTCGAAGCACCAAATTGCTGATGTCACTTACTGCGTGCCGCAACCAGTGGCAGAGATTGAAGCGCACAAGAGTCACTGCACGGTCAGTGCCGGCGATGCCAGTCGGCAGACCCGCCCACCGAGATCAACCAGGTACTCCCACGGTCCACCGCAGATAAAGAGATTTGGTTTTACCTATATGACAGGCAAAATGGAATGAACAAGGTTCAAAGAGCTTAAAGTGAATCAAGATTCTTTTTGCTTAAACCAAATGGAGTAATTTAGGTATATTGAAATAAACTGAAACTACAATAAACCTTAAAAGGGATAAAGTAGTAAAAAAAAAAAAAATTCTTTGAAGAGAAAATTAATTTTAACCTGGAAAGGAAAAACCAAATTAAGAGATGAACGGCTTTGCCACCTAATGATAGCAGAGAGAAATTAGATACGGATGGTAGTTATTGAAAATATCCTAACCCGTTTGGAAGTTAGCAATAACTCAATGCAGGTGGAGGCCAGGGAAGTGGAGCGGTAGGCCGCTGTAGTGGTGTTTTGGAGCCTCAAGGGGGCGCACTTCCTCTCTGGGGTTCACCTTGACTGTTTGACACAATGTACATTTAAATTCAAATTGGTTTAACTCAAATCAAAATAAGCCTGGGGGAAGTTGATAGAGAATTAGACTGATTTCTTATAATAATTGCAACAACACTTAGGTTATTTTTAATGATTATAAAAGAATCGTCGGGAAAAGCATAAATAAAAATGATTTCATACAGAATAAGTTCAGTGGAAGGTTGATAGCTGGCTTGAGAAGGGTTTTTTTTTTTTTTTTCAAAGGCCTATCAATGACTAAAATTTAGAAATCTATAGTGAAAATTAAATCTTAAAAATTAAACTACTTTTTTTTTTTATTAATTAAAAATAAAATATTGTTCCAATTTGAATCAAATCTAGATACACTGGGGAAATTCAAAGGAATCAGGATGATTTCTTATAATAATCACCATACCACTGAAGTTATTAGCAATGATTATGAAAATAAAATAAAACAGACAGGTAGAAATGGAAGCAGAGTAGAGCTGGAATGAATTGAGCAGAAGAATGATAGCTGACCTGGAGGAGTGCCGCCGCTAGGGGCGTCTGTCTCTCCAAGTGAACTATCTGTGATTTTGACTTGAGGATTTTTATGACTTAAGCTCTGATTCACTTCTGTGAATGGAACTCAAAATAAAAAGTCTCAGTCCAAAACAGGAGGATT
Organism: Chrosomus eos; assembly: GCA_036326025.1. Taxonomy (NCBI): domain Eukaryota; kingdom Metazoa; phylum Chordata; class Actinopteri; order Cypriniformes; family Leuciscidae; genus Chrosomus; species Chrosomus eos. The sequence goes on from CM070821.1 coordinate 3,538,135, forward strand.
GTTTTACGAACTAGCAAGCTGTAAATGCAAATATGTATTTAGGCAGCTTATTCTATAACCATCGCAATGAATTTAGTGTAAACTCAAACGAGGAGTAAATGAATAGCAGGTCTCATCGGCTATAGGCTTTATGCCGAGCGTCACGTGATGGCGGTGTCGCGTTCACGCGGACCAAACTCACGCGCGTGGTAATTTGAAACTGATACGCGCTTGTAAACCTGGTTAAGGAACACAAAAGTGTTTATGCGCACAGATTTCTTTTAACCACGAAACCAGTATATTTTGGGAGATCACGGCGGATCTCTCTGTGCTTAATCTGCACAGAAAATGAACGGATTTTCACCGGGTAGCTAATCCAGTATTTGAAACCCGAAGTTATCGTTGTTAACGACACAAAATAAAGATCTTTTTACTGACAGGAGGAATCTCGCTCCTACAGTGTATAACTGTACCGGTAATATGCCTGAGTGAAGATTTCTTCGTTCAAACAGGTCTTCGAACAGTATTAAAAATGTATCACAGTCGAGCAAAGAGAAAAACAAAAGCAAATTTATTTTTCTCTAAGCTGGGCCGTCCACAAATACTGTAACTGCAGTTTTTCTCAGGCACGGCTTTCGGCCTTAAATCGATTTATCACTACACAATGCAAACTCTTGTACACAATATTAAACTCCAAAACACACATGAATATGAATCTGAATATTTGTTCAAAATGAAGTTTGAAAATGCCCGCGTTCCATCCACCATATAAATGTAGCGACAATGACTATTTTTGGGGAAATATTAGCTTAAATGGGGAATAATATTCATCAGCTGATGAATATGCATTATGACTACACAAATTAAACTATACCAAATAAGGAATAGGCTAGACCTCACCGTATATGAATAATTAACACGATTCTTCGTAGTAATTATTAATATAGGTCGGCAAAATATTATCAATTATCAGGATAAATTTTCAAGTGATTCAAATTTAATTGTTATGCACTGTCCGTTTACCTGGCCTATAAACATCAAAATTATCCTTCCTGTGGCCACCAGAAATGATATTTTCGTGTAAGGCACTTTAGATATTTTAATATAAATTAAGTAGAGCTTTGTAACATAAGATCGACAATTTTCATTGACTTCAAGTGGAACAATATGAGACAGATTCAATTCAAAAGGTTATAGAGTTTAATAAAGCAGACTAAAGATTACATGAACTACTTAAATCACGCAGGAGTAAATATGCATAGCAAAGCAAACAATTAACAAAACGATTGCAATACAAAATATTAGAGAGAGAGAGAGAGAGAGAGAGAGAGAGAGAGAGAGAGAGAGAGAGAGAGAGAGAGAGAGAGAGAGAGAGAGAGAGAGAGAGAGATGAGGGAGTGTGAGAGAGATGGAGATGAGAGAGATGAGATGATCTTCAGTTCAAACAGTTCAATCATGAGACCCCAAAAGGCTTAATCAGATGTTATAGACAACCTTAAAACAGCATTTCTTTTTAGATTTATACTTGCTTTGGCGAGGCCCGTTTGTGAGGTTGTTTGAAAGAAAGCGTCGGCTGAATGTGTCCTGAGGTGTTTCGTTCGGACGCAGGTAGATATCTGTCAGCTCGAACAAACGATGATTAAGTCTTAGAGTCGTTTCGTTCTTGAATATACTTAACGAAGGAAAACTGTCAACTGAGTTAGATCACGAGAAAGAAAACTTAGGTTAAAACGAAAGTTAGAAAGAAAACGAAGAACTCGGTTGAGTTCTTATTGAAGACGGTTCTCTCTGGCGAAGACTGCTTGCAAAGAACGACGTCGCGCTCCAGGTTTTGAAGGAGCTAGAGACACGCCTTCTTACAGGCCTGATCCAATCTTTTGGGAGGAGGAGTGGCAGCAAACTTCTGTGTTTGCAAAGATACCCACCCTCCGAGTCAGGTGCGAAGAGGATAAAACTTTAGTAAAAATACACTTCTAAATTGGTATTAATAAAAACATGCATCATATCGCATTTTGGGTTAGTTATTCGATCTTATTCGATTTCGCTGGTTACAATCATACCAAGCGCGGCATTCCTGCGAGCTGGTGAGATGACGATACCTGATTCTTCGTGATTAAAGCATATCAAGTTGATTACATATCATGAAAGCTTATAGTTATAGCAGTTTGCCACAATAGAATCATGCAACATCACAAGAAAAGCATTTCACACATTTACAACAGTATTTTGATCACACATCAGGACACTGAGGGTTTCTATGTGTGTCTGTGTGTGTGTGTGTCTGTGTGTGTGTGTGTGTGTGTGTGGTGGGGAGTTCATCTAGCGTTCGTCGGACGTGGTGGACTCTCGTCCACCCCGCCTCCGGGGAAGTAGATGTGTATGGTATTGATAAATTTGATGAGTTTAAAACGGGGTACAATGTCTGTTTTGTTTGAAAAGCGTCTATCCTTCTCATGCGGGGATCATGAGATTCCCTCACGGGATCTCCAGATAGGTTGGTGGCCGTTGTCACATGTCCATGCGACAGAACCTTCTTTATCTTGAGAAGATCATTAACTGTCCCGTGTCTCTGAATGGAAGAACGGGGCTTTCTTTTGACACATTTAAGCTGCTGTTTCAGTAATGTAATCAAAAGACTGACGTGATCAGTTTGGAGGAGTGGAGGGATGTTAACTATCTAGAATATAATTAATGTTATCAGATGACCATCTCGGTGCCGTTACAATATATATATATATATATATATATATATATATATATATATATATATATATATACACATATACATATTTTATAACTATAACATTTATAAAAATAATTATTACTAAAATAAAATAAAAATTGTACTTATATGAATTTTGATTACTTGGTGGGAAAAAAAAAGGAGGGGGGTGCCCTTTTTCAGTTTCAGCACATGCCCCTCAAAATGTCTGTGCACGGCCCTGCCTCGAAGCACACGTCCGGGATGTGCGAGCCGTACTTCATCGCCTCATCGACAACCAGCTGTATGCCAAGGTCCAGAAGTGTGAGTTCCACCAGACCCGAATTGCATTCCTGGGGTATGTCATCAGTGCTGAGCGAGTCATCATGGACGACAGTAAGGTCCGAGCAGTAGTCAATTGGCCTCGCCCCACCACCGTGAACGAATTGCAGCGTTTCCTGGGCTTTGCCAATTTCTACCGTAGATTTATTCGCAATTTCAGCACAACGGCGGCACCTCTCACATCCCTCCTTCAGGGGGGGGGGGGGCAACATTTGAAGTGGTCTCCAGAATGCGCTTCCGCGTTCGAACGGCTCAAGGAGAAGTTCACTACGGCTCCCATCCTTCATCATCCGGACCCCGAGCGTGAGTTCATCGTGGAGGTGGATGCTTCGAATTCAGGAATCGGCGCCATTCTGTCCCAGCGACACGGTAGTCCTGCAAAGATGTTTCCATGCGCCTTCCACTCTCGTAAGCTCACTCCAGCTGAACGCAACTACGATGTGGGTGACAGGGAGCTTCTGGCCATGAAGGCCGCCTTCGAGGAATGGAGACATTGGCTGGAGGGTGCTCGTCTGCCTTTTACTGTCCTTACCGATCATCGCAACCTTGAGAACATCAGGTCAGCAAAACGTCTGAATGCCCGACAGGCCAGGTGGTCGCTCTACTTCTCGAGGTTCCACTTTAAGATCACGTATCGCCCAGGTTCCAAGAACGGCAAAGCCGACGCCCTGTCTCGCCAGTTTGACGGTAAATCCGATCATCCCAAGCCCAAGTACATTTTGCCATCTACCCTCATTGTAGCCCCTGTTCAGTGGGACATCATGACTGAGATCTCTGCCGCACAAGGGGATCATCCGACCCCTCCGGAATGCCCTCCTGACCGAGTCTTCGTACCACAGGATCTCCGCACTCGTGTTCTTCAGTGGGTACATTGCACTCCCAGCGCTGGTCACCCGGGATTACGGCCACACTTTTGCTAGTCACTAATCGTTTCTGGTGGTCCACTCTTCACACAGACGTAGTCAAATTCATTCGTCAGTGTCCTACATGCAACATCTCAAAGGCCTCCCACTTAAAGCCGGCCGGACGATGCGCTCCACGACGCCTCCTCCTGCCCACACAAGATCACTCTCTCCTGAGTTCTAGGACTTCAATTCCCATCACTCCCTTCACTAATCATCCCCTTCCTTCCCTGTCTCATCTCCATCATCTCAGCCACCTGTTCCCACTCAGCTCCCCTTTATCTGGACCTCGCTCCCCTTTGTTCTCTGTGAGGTCTTGTTACTGCCACGGCGTGCAACTCTGAACTATATTCTACATTCCTGCGTATTCCTGGTTCCTTGATTCTAGCCTGTGTCCCATTACTCTGAACGTTTGCCGCCTGCCCACTACCCTTGCCTGGTAACCACTCTGAGTTTGGACTGCCCCTGTATATATTCACCCTGTGCTTCCTCTGTTTTCTGCCTGTTTGTGTTCATCATTAAAGTTATTGCACATGGATTCGAGCGCCTCTGACTCTTCATCACACCTATTCACATTTTAGTTTTGTAACATATTTATAGCCCTTCTTGCTATGTGGAAGCTCGACAAGCAGAGGTCACTCTACCTCTTCTCTGCACAACAGGCAACAAGGGTTTGACCTTTTGACTTGTTCTATCAAAACAAATCTCTTCCAAAACAAATGTTTAAAGTTGTATACTTTTTATTTTCCTTTGAATTTTTCTCCAGTGTTAAGTAGATGAAATATTTTTTTTATGCAGCTAGTAGTTCTCATTAGTTATGTAGACCTACTTACACTCACCTAAAGGATTATTAGGAACACCTGTTCAATTTCTCATTATGCAATTATCTAATCAACCAATCATATGGCAGTTACTTCAATGCATTTAGGGGTGTGGTCCTGGTCAAGACAATCCCCTGAACTCCAAACTGAATGTCAAAATGGGAAAGAAAGGTGATTTAAGCAATTTTGAGCGTGGCATGGTTGTTGGTGCCAGACGAGCCGGTCTGAGTATTTCACAATCTGCTCAGTTACTGGGATTTTCACGCACAACCATTTCTAGGGTTTACAAAGAATGGTGTGAAAAGGGAAAAACATCCAGTATGCGGCAGTCCTGTGGGCGAAAATGCCTTGTTGATGCTAGAGGTCAGAGGAGAATGGGCCGATTGATTCAAGCTGATAGAAGAGCAACTTTGACTGAAATAACCACTCGTTACAACCCAGGTATGCAGCAAAGCATTTGTGAAGCCACAACACGCACAACCTTGAGGCGGATGGGCTACAACAGAAGAAGACCCCACTAGGTACCACTCATCTCCACTACAAATAGGAAAAAGAGGCTACAATTTGCAGGAGCTCACCAAAATTGGACAGTTGAAGACTGGGAAAATGTTGCCTGGTCTGATGAGTCTCGATTTCTGTTGAGACATTCAGATGGTAGATTCAGAATTTGGCGTAAACAGAATGAAAACATGGATCCATCATGCCTTGTTACCACTGTGCAGGCTGGTGGTGGTGTAATGGTGTGGGGGATGTTTTCTTGGCACACTTTAGGCCGCTTAGTGCCAATTGGGCATCGTTTAAATGCCACGGCCTGCCTGAGCATTGTTTCTGACCATGTCCATGCCTTTATGGCCACCATGTACCCATCCTCTGATGGCTACTTCCAGCAGGAAGGCACCATGTCACAAAGCTCGAATCATTTCAAATTGGTTTCTTGAACATGACAATGAGTTCACTGTACTAAAATGGCCCCCACAGTCACCAGATCTCAAACCCAATAGAGCATCTTTGGGATGTGGTGGAACGGGAGCTTCGTGCCCTGGATGTGCATCCCACAAATCTCCATCAACTGCAAGATGCTATCCTATCAATATGGGCCAACATTTCTAAAGAATGCTTTCAGCACCTTGTTGAATCAATGCCACGTAGAATTAAGGCAGTTCTGAAGGCGAAAGGGGGTCAAACACAGTATTAGTATGGTGTTCCTAATAATCCTTTAGGTGAGTGTATGTGTGAAACCTAGCATTACCCAGTCAATAATGATCTCTAGCTCTGGGAATTTCAGATCTTTTAGTGCATTTTTTGAACCACCAGGGAAAGGCAGTGCTCTGTACTCTATGTAAAGTAAAATAAAAGTGAAGTTTTTAATCATTTAGTTTTTCTCCCTGGTACTCGTGTCAGGGCCTCCCAGAGTTTCCCCAATACCTGGAGGATGTGAGAATGTGCACTGTGTGCAGGGTTTAAGGACTGATGATAGTAGCAAGACTGGCCCATCACCTACCATCACTCTCTCTTCCTCCGGCACCAGAAAAGGGCCTTGTTGTCACTTTCAGATATTTACATCATTGTTTATGGTAAGCCACATATTTGAATTGTGGCACTACTTTTGTGGAATTGGATATTGAAAGTGAAGTGAAGTGTTTACTAAGACTAATTGTGACTTTGGTGCTACAAGTGCGGCACCCAGTGTCACTAGTAATGCTTCTGTTGGAAATAGTGGGACACAAGTGCCACTAAATGGAGTGTAATGGAAACTTTTAAAAGGAGTGACCAGGGCACAAATTATTGGTTGATTTTCCTTTATCACCAGGCCAACAAACAATACTACTATTATGTTTATGGTTAAAACTGAACATTCACCCAAACCATTTTTTTTTTTTAGTTGTCACGGGTAGAACTATTCGTTATGCTTTTCATTAAGTTATTTATTTAAATGTATTGTTGTTATTCTAGTTCTCATGGCTGTGCTGTGTTTATTTAATTTGCTTGACTGTTTCTTCTTTTGATTCTCCCTCAGTTGTTTCCTTACGTTAGCTGTTTATTGCTATTATTTGGCTGGTTGTCTCTTGGTTTTGTGTTTGTTTGTCTTTTCTCTGCCTCAGGCCCCCATCCCCGTTCTCTTACTGGTGTACTTTCTCTGTGGTGTCTGTTGTATGGTGTCTGTGGCCCCCATCCCCAAATCAATTTATAATTAAATAAATAATAAAACAAATGAGTATAGTAATACTCTTGTTAAGTGTAAAATGTGTCTGGCGCAACATGTTATCCAGCTCCTCAGGCTGTGGTGCAGCACTGACTAAACAACCTTCATGGCAAGTTGTCCAGACAAGGTCCCTGCCATGAGTAAAGCAATTCATCAGTTTCCAATATGATGGTTCAAATTGAAAAAAATCTCACTTTTATTTTACTTTACACAAGTACCAAGAGTACAGAGCACTGCCTTTCCCTGGTGGTTCATCAAACAGAATTAAACCCCAAAAAAGCACAAAAAGATCTGAAATTCCCAGAGCTAGAGATCATTATTGACTGGGTAATACTAGGTTTCACACATAAGTAGGTCTACATAACTAATGAGAACAACAAGCTGTATAAAAAAATATTTCATCTACTTTACACTGGAGAAAAATGCAAAGGAAAATAAAAAGTATACAACTTTATACATTTGTTTTGGAAGAGTTTTGTTTTGATATAAACACAAGTCAAAAGGTCAAACCCTTGTTGCCTGTTGTGCACAGAAGGGGGTAGAGTGACCTCTGCTTGTCGAGCTTCCACATAGCAAGAAGGGCTATAAATATGTTACAAAACTAAAATGTGAATTGAATAATAGAAGCTTACAAATAAATAGGCTACCTGCTATCCTAAGATACATATAAAATGAGTTAACTTGTCTTAATCTGAAGTTACAGGTCACCAATGGTCTTACAAATGTTTAATTCTCCCTAACAGCCAGAGTTATTATTTTATTAGTTTTAATTTTTATTACAGTTAACTAAAGTGTTTTTTTCACACCCAGTGCTACTTTAGGTCGTTGTACTAAAAAACGTTATATTAGTTCAGTTTTAGTCTACAATCACCTCGCTAACTATAGCTACTTTTATTTTGAAAGTTTTTCCGGTTAGTGCCGCTTCCAAAAAAGGAATAGACCACGTGACTTCCGTTTTTGTTCATAAACGAAAAACGAATTGACTGAAGTTCAAAGACTCTCTTCCTTATTTGTTCAAAAAGGAATAACGATAAAAAGGATCGCCAAAAACGAAAGAACTAGGTTACCTAGGCAACCCGAGAGAGTCGGTCCACACGACAATCACGCAAGTGTATTTACCTGCCGCTGACACTCATCACTACAGAAGCAGAGTATAATTTATGATATATGTAATAGCAAGACAGAGGACTATGGCAACGTTTGAAAGCAATACCATTGTTTCGGACTTTGAAGACGATGAAGACGAAGAATGTGAGTTATTCAACGAACCATACATGTATGAGCCAGAATACACAGATAAAGAATTATTCGAGATGGATGCTAAAAGGGCAGAAAGAGAAAGAATGTCTGTAGAGACAGCAGCCAGTGGAGATGCCGTAGAGAACCGGGACAGAACATCGGGAGACTGGTGGTGCCAGTGCAAAAAATGTATACAAATACCGACGGAAGACGAGTGTTTTTGCTGCAAGGAGTGGAACTTAGTTATCACACAGATAACAGAACTGGAGCTAGACACTAGTTTCCAAAATTTAAATGTTTCCGGGCACAGCGCCTCCCGAGACAGACCAATGTGCATAATGGAGCACCAGTTGTCAGTGTCGATCTATCAGTTATGAAAGGGCTAGCTTCATTAGCTAGCTAGAGTAGCCTAACAAAAGTTATTACCTGTACATCTGTAGCTGTTGGTGCATCTGGAAAGACGGCTGGAACTGCATTCCTTGTCATAAACCTGTGACCGTTTCGATTAAATGGTTCTTTAAAGTCGTCTGGTCTAAAATGTTATCTATCTATCTATATCTATCTATCTATCTATCTATCTATCTATCTATCTATCTATCTATATCTATCTATCTATCTATCTATCTATCTATCTATCTATCTATTTATCTATCTATCTTATCTATCTGATGTTGTTTTACAAAATAAGAGGCCCCAAAACTCATATATCACCTGTTGTCTGCATACATTCAGAAAATCATAAAAATAAAAGTCCTAATTTCCACAGACCAATTCCACCTCAGATGGAGAGGACACCTTCTCAACGTGTCCCCTGCAAAGTTTCAGGACATTCTGATGTTGTTTTACAAAATAAGAGCACCCAAAACTCATATATTAGGCCTACCTGTTGTCTCCATACATTCAGAAAATCATAAAAATAAAAGTCCTAATTTCCACAGACCAATTCCACCTCAGATGGAGAGGACACCTTCTCAACGTGTCCCCTGCAAAGTTTCAGGACATTCTGATGTTGTTTTACAAAATAAGAGCCCCCAAAACTCATATATTAGGCCTACCTGTTGTCTCCATACATTCAGAAAATCATAAAAATAAAAGTCCTAATTTGCACAGACCATTTTCCCCCTCAGATGGAGAGGACACCTTCTCGCCGTGCCCCCTGCAAAGTTTCAGGACATTCTGATGTTGTTTTACAAAATAAGAGCCCCAAAACTCATATATCACCTGTTGTCTGCATACATTCAGAAAATCATAAAAATAAAAGTCCTAATTTCCACAGACCAATTCCACCTCAGATGGAGAGGACACCTTCTCAACGTGTGCCCTGCAAAGTTTCAGGACATTCTGATGTTGTTTTACAAAATAAGAGCCCCCAAAACTCATATATCACCTGTTGTCTGCATACATTCAGAAAATCATAAAAATAAAAGTCCTAATTTCCACAGACCAATTCCACCTCAGATGGAGAGGACACCTTCTCAACGTGTCCCCTGCAAAGTTTCAGGACATTCTGATGTTGTTTTACAAAATAAGAGCCCCCAAAACTCATATATCACCTGTTGTCTGCATACATTCAGAAAATCATAAAAATAAAAGTCCTAATTTCCACAGACCAATTCCACCTCAGATGGAGAGGACACCCTCTCAAGGTGTCCCCTGCAAAGTTTCAGGACATTCTGATGTTGTTTTACAAAATAAGAGCCCCCAAAACTCATATATCACCTGTTGTCTGCATACATTCAGAAAATCATAAAAATAAAAGTCCTAATTTCCACAGACCAATTCCACCTCAGATGGAGAGGACACCTTCTCAAGTGTCGCCCTGCAAAGTTTCAGGACATTCTGATGTTGTTTTACAAAATAAGAGCCCCCAAAACTCATATATCACCTGTTGTCTGCATACATTCAGAAATCATAAAAATAAAAGTCCTAATTTCCACAGACCAATTCCACCTCAGATGGAGAGGACACCTTCTCAAGTGTCCCCTGCAAAGTTTCAGGACATTCTGATGTTGTTTTACAAAATAAGAGCCCCCAAAACTCATATTACCACTGTTGTCTCATACATTCAGAAAATCCTAAAAAATAAAAGTCCTAATTTCCACAGACCAATTCCACCTCAGATGGAGAGGACACCTTCTCAACGTGTGTCCCCTGCAAAGTTTCAGGACATTCTGATGTTGTTTTTACAAAATAAGAGCCCCCAAAACTCATATATCACCTGTTGTCTGCATACATTCAGAAAATCATAAAATAAAAGTCCTAATTTCCACAGACCAATTCCACCTCAGATGGAGAGGACACCTTCTCAACGGGTCCCTGCAAAGTTTCAGGACATTCTGATGTTGTTTTTTTACAAAATAAGAGCCCCCAAAACTCATATATCACCTGTTGTCTGCATACATTCAGAAAATCATAAAAATAAAAGTCCTAATTTCCACAGACCAATTCCACCTCAGATGGAGAGGACACCTTCTCAAGGTGTCCCTGCAAAGTTTCAGGACATTCTGATGTTGTTTTACAAAATAAGAGCCCCCAAAACTCATATAGGCTACCTGTTGTCTGCCATACATTCAGAAAATCATAAAAATAAAAGTCCTAATTTCCACAGACCAATTCCACCTCAGATGGAGAGGACACCTTCTCAACGTGTCCCTGCAAAGTTTCAGGACATTCTGATGTTTTTTTACAAAATAAGAGCCCCCAAAACTCATATATCACCTGTTGTCTGCATACATTCAGAAAATCATAAAAATAAAAGTCCTAATTTCCAGACCAATTCCACCTCAGATGGAGAGGACACCTTCTCAACGTGTCCCTGCAAAGTTTCAGGACATTCTGATGTTTTTTACAAAATAAGAGCCCCCAAAACTCATATATCACCTGTTGTCTGCATACATTCAGAAAATCATAAAAATAAAAGTCCTAATTTCCACAGACCAATTCCACCTCAGATGGAGAGGACACCTTCTCAAGGTGTCCCCTGCAAAGTTTCAGGACATTCTGATGTTGTTTTACAAAATAAGAGCCCCCAAAACTCATATATCACCTGTTGTCTGCATACATTCAGAAAATCATAAAAATAAAAGTCCTAATTTCCACAGACCAATTCCACCTCAGATGGAGAGGACACCTTCTCAACGTGTCCCCTGCAAAGTTTCAGGACATTCTGATGTTTTTTTTTACAAAATAAGAGCCCCCAAAAACTCATATATCACCTGTTGTCTGCATACATTCAGAAAATCATAAAAATAAAAGTCCTAATTTCCACAGACCAATTCCACCTCAGATGGAGAGGACACCTTCTCAAGGTGTCCCCTGCAAAGTTTCAGGACATTCTGATGTTGTTTTACAAAATAAGAGCCCCCAAAACTCATATATCACCTGTTGTCTGCATACATTCAGAAAATCTAAAAATAAAAGTCCTAATTTCCACAGACCAATTCCACCTCAGATGGAGAGGACACCTTCTCAACGTGTCCCCTGCAAAGTTTCAGGACATTCTGATGTTTTTTTTTACAAAATAAGAGCCCCCAAAACTCATATATCACCTGTTGTCTGCATACATTCAGAAAATCATAAAATATAAAAGTCCTAATTTCCACAGACCAATTCCACCTCAGATGGAGAGGACACCTTCTCAACGTGTCCCCTGCAAAGTTTCAGGACATTCTGATGTTGTTTTACAAAATAAGAGCCCCCAAAACTCATATATCACCTGTTGTCTGCATACATTCAGAAATCAAAAATAAAAGTCCTAATTTCCACAGACCAATTCCACCTCAGATGGAGAGGACACCTTCTCAAGTGTCCCCTGCAAAGTTTCAGGACATTCTGATGTTGTTTTACAAAATAAGAGCCCCCAAAACTCATATATCACCTGTTGTCTGCATACATTCAGAAAATCATAAAATAAAAGTCCTAATTTCCACAGACCAATTCCACCTCAGATGGAGAGGACACCTTCTCAAGTGTCCCCGGCAAAGTTTCAGGACATTCTGATGTTGTTTTACAAAATAAGAGCCCCCAAAACTCATATATCACCTGTTGTCTGCATACATTCAGAAAATCATAAAAATATAAAGTCCTAATTTCCACAGACCAATTCCACCTCAGATGGAGAGGACACCTTCTCAAGGTGTCCCTGCAAAGTTTCAGGACATTCTGATGTTGTTTTTACAAAATAAGAGCCCCCAAAACTCATATATCACCTGTTTCTGCATACATTCAGAAAATCTTAAAAATAAAAGTCCTAATTTCCACAGACCAATTCCACCTCAGATGGAGAGGACACCTTCTCAACGTGTCCCCTGCAAAGTTTCAGGACATTCTGATGTTTTTTTTACAAAATAAGAGCCCCAAAACTCATATATTCACCTGTTGTCTGCATACATTCAGAAAATCATAAAAATAAAAGTCCTAATTTCCACAGACCAATTCCACCTCAGATGGAGAGGACACCTTCTCAACGTGTCCCTGCAAAGTTTCAGGACATTCTGATGTTTTTTTTTTACAAAATAAGAGCCCCCAAAACTCATATATCACCTGTTGTCTGCATACATTCAGAAAATCTAAAAATAAAAGTCCTAATTTCCACAGACCAATTCCACCTCAGTGGAGAGGACACCTTCTCAAGGTGTCCCCTGCAAAGTTTAGGACATTCTGATGTTGTTTTACAAAATAAGAGCCCCAAAACTCATATATTAGGCTACAATGTCTCCATACATTCAAAAAATCATAAAAATAAAAGTCCTAATTTCCACAGACCAATTCCACCTCAAGATGGAGAGGACACCTTCTCAAGGGTTCCCTGCAAAGTTTCAGGACATTCTGATGTTGTTTTACAAAATAAGAGCCCCAAAACTCATATATCACCTTGTCTGCATACATTCAGAAAATCATAAAAATAAAAGTTCTAATTTCCACAGACCAATTTCCACCTCAGATGGAGAGGACACCTTCTCAGGTGTCCCCTGCAAAGTTTCAGGACATTCTGATGTTGTTTTACAAAATAAGAGCCCCCAAAACTCATATATCACCTGTTGTCTGCATACATTCAGAAATATTTAAAAAATAAAAGTCCTAATTCCACAGACCAATTCCACCTCAGATGGAGAGGACACCTTCTCAAGTGTCCCCTGCAAAGTTTCAGGACATTCTGATGTTTTTTACAAAATAAGAGCCCCAAAATACTCATATTACACTGTTGTACTGCATACATTCAGAAAATCATAAAATAAAAGTCTAATTTCCACAGACCAATTCCACCTCAGATGGAGAGGACACCTTCTCAAGGTGTCCCTGCAAAGTTTCAGGACATTCTGATGTTGTTTTACAAAATAAGAGCCCCCAAAAATCATATATCAATGTTGTCTGCATTACATTCAGAAAATCATAAAAATAAAGTCCTAATTTCCACAGACCAATTCCACCTCAGATGGAGAGGACACCTTCTCAACGTGTCCCCTGCAAAGTTTCAGGACATTCTGATGTTTTTTTTTACAAAATAAGAGCCCCCAAAACTCATATATCACCTGTTGTCTGCATACATTCAGAAAATCATAAAAATAAAAGTCCTAATTTCCACAGACCAATTCCACCTCAGATGGAGAGGACACCTTCTCAACGTGTCCCCTGCAAAGTTTCAGGACATTCTGATGTTGTTTTTACAAAATAAGAGCCCCCAAAACTCATATATCACCTGTTGTCTGCATACATTCAGAAAATCATAAAAATAAAAGTCCTAATTTCCACAGACCAATTCCACCTCAGATGGAGAGGACACCTTCTCAAGTGTCCCCTGCAAAGTTTCAGGACATTCTGATGTTGTTTTTTACAAAATAAGAGCCCCCAAAACTCATATATCACCTGTTGTCTGCATACATTCAGAAAATCATAAAAATAAAAGTCCTAATTTCCACAGACCAATTCCACCTCAGATGGGAGGACACCTTCTCAACGTGTCCCTGCAAAGTTTCAGGACATTCTGATGTTTTTTTACAAAAATAAGAGCCCCAAAACTCATATATCACCTGTTGTCTGCATACATTCAGAAAATCATAAAATAAAAGTCCTAATTTCCACAGACCAATTCCACCTCAGATGGAGAGGACACCTTCTCAACGTGTCCCCTGCAAAGTTTCAGGACATTCTGATGTTGTTTTACAAAATAAGAGCCCCCAAAACTCATATATCACCTTGTTGTCTGCATACATTCAGAAAATCATAAAAATAAAAGTCCTAATTTCCACAGACCAATTCCACCTCAGATGGAGAGGACACCTTCTCAAGGTGTCCCCTGCAAAGTTTCAGGACATTCTGATGTTGTTTTACAAAATAAGAGCCCCCAAAACTCATATATCACCTGTTGTCTGCATACATTCAGAAAATCATAAAAATAAAAGTCCTAATTTCCACAGACCAATTCCACCTCAGATGGAGAGGACACCTTCTCAACGTGTCCCCTGCAAAGTTTCAGGACATTCTGATGTTGTTTTACAAATAAGAGCCCCAAAACTCATATATGCTACCTGTTGTCTCCATACATTCAGAAAATCATAAAAATAAAAGTCCTAATTTCCACAGACCAATTCCACCTCAGATGGAGAGACACCTTCTCAAGTGTCCCCTGCAAAGTTTCAGGACATTCTGATGTTGTTTTACAAAATAAGAGCCCTCAAACTCATATATTAGGCCTACTGTTGTCTCCATACATTCAGAAAATCAAAAATAAAGTCTAATTTGCACAGACCAATTCCACCTCAGATGGAGAGACACTTCTCAAGTTGTCCCTGCAAAGTTTCAGGACTTTGATGTTGTTTTACAAAATAAGAGCCCCAAAACTCATATACACACTTTTCTGCTACATTCAGAAAATCATAAAAATAAAAGTCTAATTTTCACAGACCAATTCCACTCAGATGGAGAGGACACCTTCTCAACGTGTCTCCTGCAAATTTCAGGACATTTGATGTTGTTTTACAAAATAAGAGCCCCCAAAACTCATATATCACCTGTTGTCTGCATACATTCAGAAAATCATAAAAAAAAAGTCCTAATTTCCACAGACCAATTCACCTCAGATGGAGAGGACACCTTCTCAACGTGTCCCCTGCAAAGTTTCAGGACATTCTGATGTTGTTTTTACAAAATAAGAGCCCCAAAACTCATGTATTCACCTGTTGTCTGCATACATTCAGAAAATCATAAAAATAAAAGTCCTAATTTCCACAGACCAATTCCACCCCAGATGGAGAGGACACCTTCTCACGTGTCCCGCAAGTTTCAGGACATTCTGATGTTTGTTTTACAAAATAAGAGCCCCCAAAACTCATATATCACCTGTTGTCTGCATACATTCAGAAAATCATAAAAATAAAAGTCCTAATTTCCACAGACCAATTCCACCTCAGATGGAGAGGACACCTTCTCAAGGTGTCCCCTGCAAAGTTTCAGGACATTCTGATGTTGTTTTACAAAATAAGAGCCCCCAAAACTCATATATCACCTGTTGTCTGCATACATTCAGAAAATCATAAAAATAAAAGTCCTAATTTCCACAGACCAATTCCACCTCAGATGGAGAGGACACCTTCTCAACGTGTCCCCTGCAAAGTTTCAGGACATTCTGATGTTTTTTTTTACAAAATAAGAGCCCCCAAAACTCATATATCACCTGTTGTCTGCATACATTCAGAAAATCATAAAAATAAAAGTCCTAATTTCCACAGACCAATTCCACCTCAGATGGAGAGGAACCTTCTCAACGTGTCCCCTGCAAAGTTTCAGGACATTCTGATGTTTTTTTTACAAAATAAGAGCCCCCAAAACTCATATATCACCTGTTGTCTGCATACATTCAGAAAATCATAAAAATAAAAGTCCTAATTTCCACAGACCAATTCCACCTCAGATGGAGAGGACACCTTCTCAAAGTGTCACCGGCAAAGTTTCAGGACATTCTGATGTTGTTTTACAAAATAAGAGCCCCCAAAACTCATATATTAGGCCTACCTGTTGTCTCCATACATTCAGAAAATCATAAAAAATAAAAGTCCTAATTTCCACAGACCAATTCCACCTCAGATGGAGAGGACACCTTCTCAACGTGTCCCCTGCAAAGTTTCAGGACATTCTGATGTTGTTTTACAAAATAAGAGCCCCCAAAACTCATATATTAGGCCTATCTGTTGTCTCCATACATTCAGAAAATCACAAAAATAAAAGTCCTAATTTGCACAGACCAATTCCACCTCAGATGGAGAGGACACCTTCTCACCGTGCCCCCTGCAAAGTTTCAGGACATTCTGATGTTGTTTTACAAAATAAGAGCCCCCAAAACTCATATATCACCTGTTGTCTGCATACATTCAGAAAATCATAAAAATAAAAGTCCTAATTTCCACAGACCAATTCCACCTCAAATGGAGAGGACACCTTTCAAGGTGTCCCCTGCAAAGTTTCAGGACATTCTGATTTTGTTTTACAAAATAAGAGCCCCCAAAACTCATATATTAGGCCTACCTGTTGTCTCCATACATTCAGAAAATCTTAAAAATAAAGTCCTAATTTCCACAGACCAATTCCACCTCAGATGGAGAGGACACCTTCTCAACGTGTCCCCTGCAAAGTTTCAGGACATTCTGATGTTTTTTTTTTACAAAATAAGAGCCCCAAAACTCATATATCACCTGTTGTCTGCATACATTCAGAAAATCATAAAAATAAAAGTCCTAATTTCCACAGACCAATTCCACCTCAGATGGAGAGGGCACCCTCTCAAGGTGTCCCCTGCAAAGTTTCAGGACATTCTGATGTTGTTTTACAAAATAAGAGCCCCCAAAACTCATATATCACCTGTTGTCTGCATTCATTCAGAAAATCATAAAAATAAAAGTCCTAATTTCCACAGACCAATTCCACCTCAGATGGAGAGACACCTTTTCAAGGTGTCACCTGCAAAGTTTCAGGACATTCTGATGTTGTTTTACAAAATAAGAGCCCCCAAAACTCATATATCACCTGTTGTCTGCATACATTCAAAAAATCATAAAAATAAAAGTCCTAATTTCCACAGACCAATTCCACCTCAGATGGAGAGGACACCTTCTCAACGTGCCCCTGCAAAGTTTCAGGACATTCTGATGTTGTTTTACAAAATAAGAGCCCCCAAAACTCATATATCACCTGTTGTCTGCATACATTCAGAAAATCATAAAAATAAAAGTCCTAATTTCCACAGACCAATTCCACCTCAGATGGAGAGGACACCTTCTCAACGTGCCCCCTGCAAAGTTTCAGGACATTCTGATGTTGTTTTACAAAATAAGAGCCCCCAAAACTCATATATTAGGCCTACCTGTTGTCTCCATACATTCAAAAAATCATAAAATAAAAGTCCTAATTTCCACAGACCAATTCCACCTCAGATGGAGAGGACACCTTCTCAAGGTGTCCCCTGCAATGCTTAAGGCCATTATGATGTTGTTTTACAAAATAAATGGCCTTTAAATACTTCTTTTTTCTGTCATTGATGATAAAAAAACATTAATTTGTCTGTTTTTCTGTTTCAGTTACAACAGTGCCTAAGCAAGTGCAGATGATGTAAATTACACCGTTGCAGTGTCTTCCATGATCTCAAGTTGAACAATTATATCCTCTCAGTTGTGAACAAGGCCCAGAAGAGACTTTTGTTCATATTCCCTTTGTGCTTGTGTCTATCCATTAAAAATATTAGTTGACACAAATCTCTCAGTGGTGGACATTAATTTCTGCAATATAAATGTCACTGTTTGTCAGTCGAATATTACTTACTTTCCTTACTTTTCCCACTTATGTAGCAAAAATTTCTAAAATCCAAAAGAAGTTCTTACGGATGATTTTTTACTCGTCTAAATATGCTCCTTCAGCACCACTATTTCTTAGATACAAGATTTTACCAATTGAGAATGTCAATGTTTACTTATCATGCTTATTTATTCATAAGTTTATTTACAAGAGAGAAGACTTTCCAACAACTTTACAACACTTTTCACTTTAATTTCAAATACTCATATCCATCAAACAAGGCATAGTGCAATAAATCTTGTCTTACCGTTTTCTAGAACTTCAGGCTACAGTATAAAATGACCTCAGCTTTAGAGGTCCTCAATTATGGAGTAAATTAATTTTGTCCCTAAGATCTGTCTTATTTGTCTGTCTTTAAAAAAACAGTTGAAAGACCTTTTGATTTTATTATGACTGCATCTGGTTATAGTTTACTTCATATGTTGCTCTTCCCTTTTGATTTTCTTTTATCATAACTCTTCAAATTCAACTTTCAGTTAAAAGAATAATCAGGTTTCTGATAAAATATTTTTTCCCTTTTTTATTATTCAATTTATCTGTCTTTATCTTGTCTTTTTCTTCTTTTTTTGTTTGTTTTGTTTGGTTGTTTACAAAATAAGAGCCCCCAAAACTCATATATCACCTGTTGTCTGCATACATTCAGAAAATCATAAAAATAAAAGTCCTAATTTCCACAGACCAATTCCACCTCAGATGGAGAGGACACCTTCTCAACGTGTCCCCTGCAAAGTTTCAGGACATTCTGATGTTTTTTTACAAAATAAGAGCCCCCAAAACTCATATATCACCTGTTGTCTGCATACATTCAGAAAATCATAAAAATAAAAGTCCTAATTTCCACAGACCAATTCCACCTCAGATGGAGAGGACACCTTCTCAACGTGTCCCCTGCAAAGTTTCAGGACATTCTGATGGTTTTTTTTTACAAAATAAGAGCCCCAAAACTCATATATCACCTGTTGTCTGCATACATTCAGAAAATCATAAAAATAAAAGTCCTAATTTCCACAGACCAATTCCACCTCAGATGGAGAGGACACCTTCTCAAGGTGTCACCGGCAAAGTTTCAGGACATTCTGATGTTGTTTTACAAAATAAGAGCCCCCAAAACTCATATATTAGGCCTACCTGTTGTCTCCATACATTCAGAAAATCATAAAAATAAAAGTCCTAATTTCCACAGACCAATTCCACCTCAGATGGAGAGGACACCTTCTCAACGTGTCCCCTGCAAAGTTTCAGGACATTCTGATGTTGTTTTACAAAATAAGAGCCCCAAAACTCATATATTAGGCCTATCTGTTGTGTCCATACATTCAGAAATATCAAAAATAAAAGTCCTAATTTGCACAGACCAATTCCACCTCAGATGGAGAGGACACCTTCTCACCGTGCCCCCTGCAAAGTTTCAGGACATTCTGATGTTGTTTTACAAAATAAGAGCCCCCAAAACTCATATATCACCTGTTGTCTGCATACATTCAGAAAATCATAAAAATAAAAGTCCTAATTTCCACAGACCAATTCCACCTCAAATGGAGAGGACACCTTCTCACGTGTCCCCTGCAAAGTTTCAGGACATTCTGATTTTGTTTTACAAAATAAGAGCCCCCAAAACTCATATATTAGGCCTACCTGTTGTCTCCATACATTCAGAAAATCTTAAAAATAAAAGTCCTAATTTCCACAGACCAATTCCACCTCAGATGGAGAGGACACCTTCTCAACGTGTCCCCTGCAAAGTTTCAGGACATTCTGATGTTGTTTTACAAAATAAGAGCCCCAAAACTCATATATTAGGCCTACCTGTTGTCTCCATACATTCAGAAAATCATAAAAATAAAAGTCCTAATTTCCACAGACCAATTCCACCTCAGATGGAGAGGGCACCTCTCAAGGTGTCCCTGCAAAGTTTCAGGACATTCTGATGTTGTTTTACTAAATAAGAGCCCCAAAATATATATCACCCGTTGTCTGCATTCATTCAGAAATCATAAAAATAAAAGTCCTAATTTCCACAGACCAATTCCACCTCAGATGGAGGGCACCCTCTCAAGGTGTCCCTGCAAAGTTTCAGGACATTCTGATGTTGTTTTACAAAATAAGAGCCCCAAAACTCATATATCACCTGTTGTCTGCATTCATTCAGAAAATCATAAAAATAAAAGTCCTAATTTCCACAGACCAATTCCACCTCAGATGGAGAGGACACCTTCTCAACGTGCCCCTGCAAAGTTTCAGGACATTCTGATGTTTTTTTTTTACAAAATAAGAGCCCCAAAACTCATATATCACCTGTTGTCTGCATACATTCAGAAAATCATAAAAATAAAGTCCTAATTTCCACAGACCAATTCCACCTCAGAGGGCACCTTTCAAGGTGTCCCTGCAAAGTTTCAGGACATTCTGATGTTGTTTTACAAAATAAGAGCCCCCAAAACTCATATATCACCTGTTGTCTGCATTCATTCAGAAAATCATAAAAATAAAAGTCCTAATTTCCACAGACCAATTCCACCTCAGATGGAGAGGACACCTTTTCAAGGTGTCACCTGCAAAGTTTCAGGACATTCTGATGTTGTTTTACAAAATAAGAGCCCCCAAAACTCATATATCACCTGTTGTCTGCATACATTCAGAAAATCTAAAAATAAAAGTCCTAATTTCCACAGACCAATTCCACCTCAGATGGAGAGGACACCTTCTCAACGTGCCCCTGCAAAGTTTCAGGATATTCTGATGTTGTTTTACAAAATAAGAGCCCCAAAACTCATATATCACCTGTTGTCTGCATACATTCAGAAAATCATAAAAATAAAAGTCCTAATTTCCACAGACCAATTCCACCTCAGATGGAGAGGACACCTTCTCAAGGTGTCCCCTGCAATGCTTAAGGCCATTATGATGTTGTTTTACAAAATAAATGGCCTTTAAATACTTCTTTTTTCTGTCATTGATGATAAAAAAACATTAATTTGTCTGTTTTTCTGTTCAGTTACAACAGTGCCTAAGCAAGTGCAGATGATGTAAATTACACCGTTGCAGTGTCTTCCATGATCTCAAGTTGAACAATTATATCCTCTCAGTTGTGAACAAGGCCCAGAAGAGACTTTTGTTCATATTCCCTTTGTGCTTGTGTCTATCCATTAAAAATATTAGTTGACACAAATCTCTCAGTGGTGGACATTAATTTCTGCAATATAATGTCACTGTTTGTCAGTCGAATATTACTTACTTTCCTTACTTTTCCCACTTATGTAGCAAAAATGTCTAAAATCCAAAAGAAGTTCTTACGGATGATTTTTTACTCATCTAAATATGCTCCTTCAGCACCACTATTTCTTAGATACAAGATTTTACCAATTGAGAATGTCAATGTTTACTTATCATGCTTATTTATTCATAAGTTTATTTACAAGAGAGAAGACTTTCCAACAACTTTACAACACTTTTTCACTTTAATTTCAAATACTCATATCCATCAAACAAGGCATAGTGCAATAAATCTTGTCTTACCGTTTTCTAGAACTTCAGGCTACAGTATAAAACTGACCTCAGCTTTAGAGGTCCTCAATTATGGAGTAAATTAATTTTGTCCCTAAGATCTATGTCTTATTTGTCTGTCTTTAAAAAAAAACAGTTGAAAGACCTTTTGATTTTATTATGACTGCATCTGGTTATAGTTTACTTCATATGTTGCTCTTCCCTTTTGATTTTCTTTTATCATAACTCTTCAACATCAACTTTCAGTTAAAAGGATAATCAGGTTTCTGATAAAATGTTTTTTTCCCTTTTTTATTATTCAATTTATCTGTTTGCGGGTCTTTATCTTGTCTTTTTCTTCTTTTTTTGTTTGTTTTGTTTGGTTGTTTATTTATGTAAGTGGAGTGGAGCTCTGTATAAACCCAAGTGGGTTTTGTTCCCCTCCTAGTACTGTATCCTTGTTATTTCCGTGCAGAACAAATAATAATAATAATAATAATAATAATAAATATTGGTGCAACACTGTTTTTAATGTTTCTTCATCATGCAAATGTATTTCTTTATGTCCTTATTAGCTTTCTTCTATCTTTCTGACTTTTACTCACAAAACATCATATAATAAACACACACCACATATCCATATCCATATCCAATTTGATTAGTTTATTACTAAAATTGCTCACTTAACATTACAATTTGTAAATGTACATTTAAATATATATATATATATATATTATATATATATATATATAATATATATATATATATATATATATATATATATATATATATATATATATATATATAATATATATATATATATATATATACACTCACCGGCCACTTTATTAGGTACACCTGTCCAACTGCTCGTTAACACTTAATTTCTAAGCAGCAAATCACATGGCGGCAACTCAGTGCATTTAGGCATGTAGACATGGTCAAGACAATCTCCTGCAGTTCAAACCGAGCATCAGTATGGGGAAGAAAGGTGATTTGAGTGACTTTGAACGTGGCATGATTGTTGGTGCCAGAAGGGCTGGTCTGAGTATTTCAGAAACTGCTAATCTACTGGGATTTTCATGCACAACCATCTCTAAGGTTTACAGAGAATGGTCCGAAAAAGAAAAAACATCCAGTGAGGGCAGTTCTGTGGGCGGAAATGCCTTGTTGATGCCAGAGGTCAGAGGAGAATGGCCAGACTGGTTCGAGCTGATAGAAGGGCAACAGTGACTCAAATAACCACCCGTTACAACCAAGGTGGGCAGAAGAGCATCTCTGAACGCACAGTACGTCGAACTTTGAGGCAGATGGGCTACAGCAGCAGAAGACCACACCGGGTGCCACTCCTTTCAGCTAAGAACAGGAAACTGAGGCTACAATTTGCACAAGCTCATCGAAATTGGACAATAGAAGATTGGAAAAACGTTGCCTGGTCTGATGAGTCTTGATTTCTGCTGCGACATTCGGATGGTAGGGTCAGAATTTGGCGTCTACAACATGAAAGCATGGATCCATCCTGCCTTGTATCAACGGTTCAGGCTGGTGGTGGTGGTGTCATGGTGTGGGGAATATTTTCTTGGCACTCTTTGGGCCCCTTGGTACCAATTGAGCATCGTTGCAACGCCACAGCCTACCTGAGTATTGTTGCTGACCATGTCCATCCCTTTATGACCACAATGTACCCAACTTCTGATGGCTACTTTCAGCAGATAATGCGCCATGTCATAAAGCTGGAATCATCTCAACTGGTTTCTTGAACATGACAATGAGTTCGCTGTACTCAAATGGCCTCCACAGTCACCAGATCTCAATCCAATAGAGCATCTTTGGGATGTGGTGGAACGGGAGATTGCAGCCGACAAATCTGCGGCAACTGTGTGATGCCATCATGTCAATATGGACCAAACTCCCTGAGGAATGCTTCCAGCACCTTGTTGAATCTATGCCACGAAGAATTGAGGCAGTTCTGAAGGCAAAAGGGGGTCCAACTCGTTACTAGCATGGGGTACCCAATAAAGTGGCTGGTGAGTGTATATATATATATATATATATATATATATATATATATATATATATATATATATATATATATATATATTGCAAATTAAAGCAAAAAAAAAAAACTATAACAATACCAGAGAACAGAAGAGAAAAAAATAAGATGAAATAAATAAATAAATATAATATAATATAATAACAATAAGAGAGGGGTTACCGACATCAAAATAGATTGCATTAGGTTATAGGCTACAAAACAATTCAATATTACAATTTGTTAAAATAACAAATTAAAGGTTCTTTACAATAGACTCAAGAATATTATGTGTTTTAGAAACCTTAGAGTTTAAAGGTTTTGAAAGATATTTAAAAGAAGGAAAAGGAGACTTTATATCAGGTGAGAACATTCTAAAATCCGGCTTACAATGAATGGTTCTGGCTTTGTGAAGATGAAACTTGCCCAGAAGACAAAGCAAAAATACAGTATAATTAAAAAAACATC
Organism: Chrosomus eos; assembly: GCA_036326025.1. Taxonomy (NCBI): domain Eukaryota; kingdom Metazoa; phylum Chordata; class Actinopteri; order Cypriniformes; family Leuciscidae; genus Chrosomus; species Chrosomus eos. The sequence continues at coordinate 3,562,151 of CM070821.1, forward strand.
ATTAGAATGAAAATCTGATAAAAAAGTTATAGAATTTGAAATTTGTACCAATTTGTTGCAACTGCAAAAAAAGTAACAAGGTAACATCTGACCAGAAAGATTTAGAAAATGGGCATTGATAAAATAAATGTAGAATAGATTCTTCTTCAATATTGCAAAAGGAGCATAAAGAAGAAACATTCTCAGAAAACTTGCTCAAAAATAGGTTACAAGGGTAATATCTATGAACAGTTTTGAAATGTAGTTCTTTTATTTTATTAGGAATAAAAAGATTGCGAGAAAAAGCCCATAAGTAATTCAAATCAGAGTTTAGATAACAGATACTCTATTTAGAACAAGCTTTAGGAAGAATTCTTGAAGTTGAAGAAAGAGCATTCCTAATAAAGAAGTTGTTGCATTTTTTATCTAATATATTAACATCACTGAATGCAAGAATAAACTTGTTTAAACGGTTGTAACTTAAATGCGCTTTAAACAAGGTTCTTACACTTACAGGAATGCTTTCAGTCACCTTATTAAAATCTCTTACAGAAATCATAACACTTTTTAGGGACATAAAATCATAAGGAAAGAAGGTCTCCTTGAGCACTAAACAAATCAGAAACAAAAAGAATATTTTGATCCACCCATTCTTTGAAAAAAAAGAGACTTGTTACCACACAGTACATTTTCATTAATCCAAATAATACACGTGTGTGGGGAGAAATTATGTTTGAAAGCAATCTTCCAGGACTCAAGAGCTTGTTTTTTGAAAATTTGAGAGTTTAATATGTAATTTGCTGCACTTAAAATTACAAGATAATAAGAATTTAAGGTCACCACATTGTTTAAAGATTAAATTAGGGATCCAAAACTAGGGTAAACTATTGTTCGAAATACAATACTTAATCAAGTTAATTTTGAATGTCTGGTTAATAGTTTGAAAATCTAAAGCGTTAAGACCCATCCTCCTTGTAACTTCTTATCAAAGATTTTCATTTTTTTTAACTTGTAATAAAATAAAATAAAACATTTAACTGCAACATTTTCCGTTGAAAACATAACAGCAGCAGTAATGCAAAATTAAGTAACTTTGATTATTTTAGAATTACAAATATATCTTGAAAATAAAAGATATTTTATTACAGTACTGTCTACCTGAAAGTTGACCTCTATGATCGCCATAATATTCTTATTAAATGGTTATTATGTCTAAAGTATGTTTAAAATTACACTTTGCAACGTAGTGCAATGTCAAAACAGCAAATATGTTGCCTGATACGTTTTAAACAGGCACCTGCGAGGCCTAATGCACCTACACTGACAAAACAACCGTGCGATGACAGTAAGCTATTGCTGTTTCTTGATGAACAACATAAACCGTACTTGCACCATCTGATGACTGGAAAGATGCCGAGGAAGTAAGGGTGACTGCATATTTTTTAATTAAATATACAATCCCCATTTACTATAAACACCTGGATTTATTTGCACATTGAGTAACCTTACTCATCACCGTAATTTTTTTGCCATTTTTTTTTTTTGCCACACACACCATATGCATGTTAAATCAATTAGCCTTAGCACAATTCAACAATCTATTCTAGGCTAACATGTTATTTCTCTGATGTCTGTCTAATGTCATGCAATGTTTATTATACAGTAAAGTGTCTACTGAATACTAAAAAGGAAATGTTTTACTTAGGGCAGTCTTTGGTTTTACTATCAATTACAGTGCGAAATTAACAATACGATTACAGGCAATCATCAAAGAAAAACTATTCAAGTCAAGTCATCTTTGTTTATATAGCGCTTCCTACGGATTTCAAAGTGAATACAGTAAATTTTATAGTGAAAATATGAAAGTCAAAGGACAGATATTGTTTGGGCTTTACAGCAACTCTAAAAAATGATTGTCTATGTAAAGTGAGTTTAATTTTTTTTTCAAAGGAGCAAATGAGCAGCGCAAATGAGTAGCCTAGCCTACTATTAACACTGTAGTAACTACTGTTTATTAACAAAAAAATTGAATTATTAGGTTTAGATTTACGAATTATTAGGCTATATGTTATAGTCGGGTTAGTAGTTTACTGTTATCTAATCCTTGAGGACTAAACTGTAGGTTCATAATTTATGTGTAATGTTTAATGTAGGCTATAATTTATTATAAAGTGAAGATCATGGTGTTAACCTAATAACAATGACTCAAATATTACAAAATTACTATATATTTTGAACATTGTTTTAAAGAGAAACACCTGAGAATTCTTAAATACAATCTGAAGTCATTTAAACTTTTTTTGTGTGATGTTTTCTCTTTAGAATACAGATTATAGACAGTCATTATAAATGGGCTTATTATATTTTATAAGTTTATTAAATTTACATCAATGATGCATTATGTATAAAACACAAGTATTATGATCCTGTTTATCCAATTTTTTATATGTAATTAATAGATTAGTAATAAATAAATAATAGTAATTTTCTAAATGTAAACTACGACACAGCAACGTATTGTTAGAAATTGTTTTATCTTGTTTGTTAATAGTAGTTACTTTAATGTCAAAAGTGTGTAATATTCATTTATAAATGGTTTCTTCAGAACAGTATTCTACATTTTTACAGCAATGATATTTATTTATATTTGTGTGTGTGTGTGTGTGTGTGGTTGTGTGTTGTGTGTGTGTGTGTGTGTGTGTGTGTGTGTGTGTTGTGTGTTGTGTGTGTGTGTGTGTGTGTGTGTGTGTGTGTTGTGTGTGTGTGTGTGTGTGTGTGTGTGTGTGTGTGTTTGTCATCCTAATTTCTTCCTTTTTTGATTTTAACCAGAGTACACTCATTCAAGTTATTTGGGGTGAGTAATGCAATTAACTATCCATCTGTGCAATTACACTTAGTTGAATAACTATGTATAACTATGTCATTTTTTATGCATTATTTCCCCAATAGAACAAACCCATACATATAGTAGACCATGAAATTGTGGAGACAGTTGAGGTCCTGAAAAAGAAAGTCAGCGACTATGATGATAACATTACAAATAAAGACGGCTTCTGGGGACAAGTGTGCATTGCACTTGCCATTGCAAACACTAAAAACAATCGCTATTGTTTGCAAAATGTTTTTCATAAGGTGAGCACACACAAATATATATATATATATATATATATATATATATTATATATATATATATATATATATATATATATATATATATATATATATATATATATATATACTGTATGTATGTGTATAATAAATCTTGCTAATGAGATTCAATAATAAATGTTATATTGAGATTCTCAAAGACAGATGCAGGCATGTCATATTTTAACAAGGTTCTTTTCGAAATGTTTACATTTAAACAACATTATTACATTATACACTTTGTCAAAAAGCACCAGGCAGAAAAAAACACATCTCCTCTGTCATCTGTGGCCAGTGGAAGTGCTGCTGAAGATGAGGGACACAAGTTTCCAGAGAAGGTCAGTCTTCACTCTTTGTATTCATACAGGTTGCTTGTCTTCTTGAATGGTACAATGTCAAACATTGCTTGACTTTCTATCAATACAGGACGTAGAATATTCCCCATCTACTCCTCTGTCTGTGGCCAGTGGAAGTGCTGCTGAAGATGAGGGACACAAGTCTCCAGAGAAGGTCAGTCTTCACTCTTTGTATTACTTGTCTTCTTCAGTGGTACAATGTCAAACATTGCTTGTCTTTCTGTAAACACAGCACGCAGGATATTGCCAATCTTTAGAGAAAGTTAGTATTCACTCTTTTTCTAATTTGGTTAATTCAATGTTGGGTGCCTACTGTATATGCCTTGTCTTGTAATTGAAAGATAAGTTATGATAATAAGAATCTAGTGTTCTACATTGACTTCCCATCACATTATTCCTTTTTATTGTTAATGTTACAATTACAATATGTGAAAAAATAAGTATTTGTCCGTGTTCACGTTTGACTGCACTACTGTTCCAGAAACAAAGGTTGTAGAATTACATGTTCCAAAGTAAAAAAATAAAATAAAATGCAAATTAATTAATGGACATACATACATGTTATAGTAACATTTTATTTCTTCATTAGGGGTCTATGAGTAATACATCTGATGACGATGGATTTATAAAAATCCACTTACCCAAGAACCCATCATTCTTTTACATTGAAAGGAGTGATTGGGAAAAGCTCAAGAAGAACAGAAAAGAAAGAAGCTTTAAAGGACTTCAGTGGACAAATGTCATCTCAAAAGGTCTGAGGACCATAAACCCATACTGTTCAATTGCCTTTAAAAGGCACAAACTGAAGGTGATGGGTTCATTACATGCAAGCCCTGAATTCTCCTGCCTTGGTTACTGCAGATTTGAAGATTGCCCTGTCACAGTGACAGTTACTGTGGACAGTGAAGAGGACCTCAAGGCAATAGTAAATTACCAAGGCGAGAAAGTATTCATAATTTAACGGAATTGAAAAGAAGACCTGTTAGGGCACACGAAAGAAAATCACTGGGCGAAGACCTAAAAAGACAGCTTCCACGAGCAATGTACATTGAAAAATTAACAAACATACCCGAAGATGTTATGGAGTCTGGCTGTCTGGATGAGGCTCCAAGTCCGAATGTCCTGAAAAAATATATCGTGGGAAGCACGAAAGAGAAGCCGGCTGCACAGTAATGAAATTATCCGTCTTCAAAAAATGATTGAGCAGAAAAAAGGCAGTCCTGATGAGGTCCTACAGAAGGTGATGTTGCACCAAAAGGTTCTTCTTTGGTCACGCAGGGATAGAAATATATCAAGAGCGATGCCAGGAGGACATAGTCTATCTGATGCAACTGCAGCATCATGAAAAAGCAGAAAGGATGTCCTCCGTTTTATGTATATGAGTTGGTGGTCAGGAATCCCCATAAAAACTCATCTCCACTACCTGTGCTACATACCTTACCTGCGATCACACCACTGCCTCAGTAAATTATTTCCTTGAGGCGTTTCAGACCGACGTGGCAAGGTGTTTCGGGAAAAAGGGTATGCGGTCTCCCATCATGGTCCTGTATGATGGGTCAATGGTGTTGATGCAGGCAATATGCCTGTCATTTGCAAAGAAAAATCTGAAAGACACCATTGACCACTACTATAACATAGCAAGTGGTCAAGGAAAAAAAGCAGATTTTGAAGTCCCTATTCTCCATCGTTGTCTCAGCCACGTTATGAAGAACGCTAAGGAAACGTGCAGAAAGTAGTAAGTTGTGTACTTGAAAAAATTACTGTTTGTGACAATCCTCTTTTACTGTCATTTTGCTAAGAGCACAATAAACTTTTTACAGATTGTGTAATGAATTACCTTTCATTAATGTGCTAGTGTAAAAAACACAACAGCAACATCTCTGTATTTTCCTAATACCAAAAAACAATAATGTTACTGGCAATGTGATCTGAACTATCAAAATGCACACATTTTCTGTTAGCTGTGTGGCTTCTGAATTCTCCTAAATTGGCTTTGCCTGTGAAATTAATAGAATAATGATCTATTAAACAAATATACAAAAGACCAGCAAGTATAACATAGTGTATAACAAGTGTAGATTTGGATATAATACACACAAGTTGTACAATATATCATCTATCAACATATATCATTGAAGACCATAGTTATATTCTTGAACCTAATTATTTTTGTTACATTCCACAGTGCGCCAAACCACTACCATCTGGCCATGCACGTCTTCGGTGCACTGACAACTGCAAGCACTCTGATTGAATTAGACGACATGGTTCAAAGTGCTGCAGTTGTGTTCACCAGTCCATCCTCGGGTCCCAATGTAGATAAACATTTCAAGAACCTGCAGTCGTGGCTGCTGAGAACAGCGACATTGGATGAGACAACCGAGTCCAAAAGTGAGAGCTTTGAGGTAAATATCAATACCAAGTTTGAATTTGAATTTGAACATTTATGGTTTTAATTTGAAAAAATATACTGTTGTTATCAAAGAAATAATATAAAGAAAAGTGAATGAAGTTAAATTTCTTGAGTGAAAATGTACTTAGATAAATGCCATGGAGTGCAGCTAGTTTACAATGATATAAAAGTGGGTTAAAATGATACATATTTGAACATTACTACTATTTAATAACATGTAATGTAAATACTCTACAATAGCAGAAGGACATTACTTAACTTTACTGTGTTTTGTAAGTGTGTGTTGTCATAAAATAAAATAAAAAAATATATTTATCTGCCACTGGAACAACACAACACACCATCATTTTAGTATAACAAGACAGAAATGTATAATAAATATAAAGTCCACAACATCCACAGCCTCAAACATATGTTATGGTATGATTGTCAATTGGTAGCGGTAATAAAGCACATGATTTAGGATCATTAAGAAATTCTATATTAGATATATACGGAGAAACTTAGCACGGCCATTTGTAACATTAAACAACGTTTGACAACTAACAGACAACAGAAAAACAAGGGAGCTAATACACACACATGAAATTAGGACACTTATTAATCAGTAACCAAGCAGACAAACATATTAATGAGATGAAACAAAGAAACACATGGGAAAGCTGGGTACACTAAAGATTAACAGACAGTGAACACAGTGAAAAATATTTTTTTAAAAATAGCATTATTTTTAATAAATGTTCCTTTTATGTGTCATTGATGGTTCTTTTATGTTCATTGTGTGGTGGGCTGTGTTGTACTGCTCTCCAAAAATTTTATAACTACTTATCAAAAAATTTGGGACAAAACAGCACAACCTCAACAACACATGGCACCAAGTACTGTACATGTCTGGCATGTCCTGCCCCGACATTATCAAAAAGGTCAAAGGTTAAATTGTTAAAGTTTTGTCAGTAATTTTTTTAATTTTCAAACAGACCTGTGTAATAATAACACATTGTTACATTACATTAAGGACATCGATGGAGACAACCGATTTGCAAAACGTTGCAAAGATGTAATTTCCAAAGCTCCACTGGACAGGTCTGGAGAGCCGAATGTGTATTTTTGCAGAGGCCTTATCGAGCACCTCAGCAAATACATTCTACCATATTCTGGATTGTGGACCGGCATAATGCTAGGTTTGTCATCATTAATCAATATATCTATTATCGATATAAAAATCTTGCTTGGTTTTATTCAAATCAAACACATGGCTTTACTTACATTGTTTTGTTCAAAGGGGACCTTGGACGACATGGGACGGGACCACAATATGAGCAGTGCTCTCGAAAATTCAACACGCTCAGAAAGCTTCCAAGACAAGTAATTATAATATATTTTACATGTCACGACTTTATTACTCATTACTTAATGTGTTTAACATTTACCTGTTTTTTTATACATTTCTTAGAACATAACAGAGGACAACAGAACCCAGGGCATAATGGAGAAGAGCCAGTGGGATTTAAAACATATTAGATTTCCCTCTGGCCGCCTGACTAGGCTTGATGATTTTGTGGCCCGGTACCAGACCACTCACACTGCTCTCCTGAAGGAATATGAAGATTCCAAAAGAGTTTTTAGAAGAAAGGTTTGAATAATTTAATTATAGTTTCATTAGAAGTGGTTTGGATCAAAATGTTTAAGTGAAAGTAAATATAAAGAAACTTAAATTTTGTATGTCATCAAATTATTTGTATTGGTATAACAGTTCTTGTATTGGTAAAACAGTTCTCCAAAGTTATTGAAATTATAATTGAATGCCTCCATCAAAACTTTACTTTATGCAGACATTTAGAGTGGACCAGGAAAGATGGAAAGAACGGCAGCAAAAAAAGAGGGGGAGATATGTCACACCACTCCGGAAGCCATTTCCTTTCAAAACATCTAAGAAGGAATACTGTAATGTTTTAAATGTATTTAAAATAGGAAATAAAGAGAAAAACAAAAGGAATTTAACATGAAGATCCTTTGTAAGGTGATTTGTTTTTAAACACACTGTTGATAGGTTGACTCCTCAGTACCTGACACCATTGGGAAATCTTCACCACAGCCTAATTCATCCCTGCTGGGGGACCAGGAAGAAACCTTGGATGGAAAGGAGGTAGAACATGGGGATATGTCTACCAATCCTGCATCCTTGGATAAACCATCCATGACATCAATAACCCCACAGCATCAAGTAAGAAGCCTTTCTAGTATCACAAGTTCTTACTGGTGACTTTTAAAGGTTATCATTTAATGGGACACTAAAAAGAAACACATATTCAACTTATGTTTAACTATGTGTAATTTGTTATTTAAATTTATGTCATGCAGCTCACCTCCTGGTGGAGAAAAAAAAGACACAGAGGTTGTGGTTTCTGTATCCCCACCCAGAACATAGGGCAAACAATGATTCTTCGTCACCGTGAGCTCAAAACACTTCAACCGCACCGATGGTTATATGGCGAGGTAATATGCATTTCATTCTCTTGAACATCTAGTTATATAAACTATTTAAGTTTTACAATTATAAATATGTTGTTCTATAATTACACTTCAGCTACCACTATTTAGTAATATGAAAAATAAGTAAATTTAGGATAGGATAGTCCCTCAATTGGTAATCAATAAATACAAAAAAACATTAGCCTCATTATAGTGTCACAACGAACAATGACAAATAATGAACAATTACTAAATAATCACCACTTTAACGTATCTGAGATGTGACCAGTTGTCTTTTTGTAGTCTTACCATGGTCATAAAAAGCATTGCTATTTACCCACGTATGAACTGCTTGTGTTCTGATTCACAATTTTAAATCGATAAAACAATTATTATCATTAATACATTAAAATAAAGGTCCAGATCACTACTTGTTTCTGCATATTGACTACATATCATCTGAGTCATTAAAACGACCATATTCAGAGTTAAAAATGCAATGTATTATGTCTCAGACAGTTTAGTTGGTAATAATTGCATATAATTTGACATAGTTACTTAATATTTCATAATGAGGTTGATCTAATTAATAAGTTATTTATTACGTATAAAGAAAATATTTGGTTCTAAGTTGACTAGTACTTATTGCTTAGGTAAACTGGTTTTCAAATAACATGTTTTCACAGTGGTAGATACAGTAGCTGAAGTGTTTATTAGTTTTACTTATTTTCACTGCATTAATTCATGCACAGATAGCCATTAATAATGGACAATTATTGTGAAGTATAATCATAGACCTATGGTTACTTACGTTGTGTTTGTTGTGTGTTTCTTGTTGTAAACATTAAAATATTGAAATGGTTGAATTTAACAGCCCAAAAGTAGAAATTAAATCAAATGTCCTTATGATTACAACTGTAATAATTATAATGTCTTCTTAACATTGTATTTTTATTCAATAATAAAACTTAAAATAAATTAAAACATTTCTCCCAAATTTCTTTTTTAGATATTTGAAGGCCTGCTCCATCTTGCTGTCAATCAGCAGGAGATGGGGAACTCGATATATATCCTCAATCACTATACAGCATGGGTGATTCTGCATGGGGAAAGCTCACAGCTTGTCCTGCACAGTTTGTCAAAGGTGATCACAGTGGTTACATGGACTATAGTGTTGATGTGCAATGGATTTGTTTTGTGTGTTTGTTCAGGGACCTTATGCATGTAAAAATATAAATGATCTATTGCAGCACTACATACTGAATGTATGGTGAATATGCCAGCTTTTCATATTGCTTTGAAAGCTAAATTTACTAATTATTATTTACAGTGCAAAGGTAATTATTATTTAACTTCTTCATTAGGTCAACTTTGACAAATACCAGGCCATTCTCTCATTTGTGAACATTGGTAAAGTCCATTGGAAACATCTGGTGAGTAGCAGAATGATATTTATATTTCATTATTTACAGTGTTTGGTGTATTATTAAAAAAAATGTATTGGTTGCATTTCCACCTTATTATTTTCAGTACATAAATGCTGTCAACCAAACAGTGTACTTGATGGACCCCTCAAAAAACCCCACGGAGAAAGCTGATTCCATTCATGCAGCACAAAAAAATCAGGTATTCATTGTATAACGAATTAAATTCCTAAACGAAGGAGTGGTCGTTGGTGGAGATAAATATTTACTTATGTACATTCACTAAAAGGGTTACACCAAATATTAAACAATAGCCTGTTAATTTTTTTTAAAGGAAATTCACTATATCATTTTTTTCAAAAAATTGCAAATTAAAATAATCACATCACAATATATGGAGGCATTACAAATGCTGTAAAGACTTTGAATTACATTAAATTAATGGATTTATTTATATTCCATACCTTGTAATTTGGTTTAGTATAAACTTAATTAAATTAAGAGTTTAAGAGAATTATTTGGTTGTACTCAGACTTTTAAATTAGAAGAATTATAAGTTTAGAATCTACATATCATTTTATATCTAATTAATACTATTCCTGTAATACATCACATAGTGAGTACCTACAGATGAGGAAAACGAACCATGGAAAAATGGAGTGGGTGGACATAAAATGGAAAGGAGGAGTTCTGAAACATCCATTCCAGCAGGATGCCAGTAGCTGTGGGGTCATTGTCACCATGGTATGTGATGTTTTGTAATCTCTCTCTCTTTTTTTATTACATAAATTAAGTTGATATTTCTTTCAACAATTTACACCACATAAATATTAATATTTGTTTAGATTGCAAGGGCAATAGTGATGGCATTTCCAGCTGTTCCAGTTTTACATTTTGGAACATCCAAAAAGGAAATGGCACAAGAGCGGAAAACGATGGCTCTGCAGATACTGAAAGAATCAGGTTTGTAAAGCAAGTGTTTGTCTGTTGTGTGGAGGGATACAAAACAAAATAGCTTTACAGTTTAACTCTAGTCAGAATTCAAATGCACAATGTGTAGTGTAATATAAAAACAGCAATACAAAAATTATTTTATTTGTAATTTGAATAAAACTATATGCAGCATCAGAGAAAAATAGATGGTTATAACAATAATTAAATAATTCACAGTTCAAAGAAAGAATTCACAATAGTTAAGATGTCCTCTGACGGTCAACACTCACAGCCAGTTTGTATATTATTAAATTAAAGCTACCACAAAATGTAGGGTTACCAGAGTAGTATCAGCTAAGACAGATGGAATACGACTTGTAAAGCCATGCTACACAGTAATTTAAGAACAACATACAGTATGGTGAGCTACAACACAGAGCTGCTTACTGCTGTTATAATATGGTTACTACAAAAAGCTATAAAGATTTGGACAGTAACCAAAATATTTCATATATATATATTAAATATTTTATTGCTTAAAATACTTTTTCACCATTGTTGTTGCAAAAATATTCATTAAACAAAAGTCACAACGTAAGAGACATTTCTGAGTCAAGCTGTCTTTTAAAAGGTATTTATTAATGCAAGAAGGCCCAGTTGCCACACAGAAGTCAAGTACAATCTGCAAAGCAAGTGTGACAGAGCTGAGCAGCCTTTATACCTTCTCTCAAGTTTACCTGCTTGCAGGCTCTTATTTAAACAAGGGAAGGTTTATCGGTTGGTGATCTAATCCTGCTGAGTTAATTCTTACAAACCCACAAGTTCTAAATTGGATGACCTCTGTTTCAACCTGGCTCCTTCTGATGTCTCAGCTGCTTCTCAGTGTTAAAACACACATTAGTCAATTGTTGTCAGACCACAGTCCAATAAACGGTCGTTTCAATGTCTTACTGAAAGCGAATGAAAATCAACACTGTAAATCAATGAAAATCAAATTTTCCCATAACACCAGAGTGTTGTTATTTAACAGCATTATGTATAATTTATCAAGAAAAGAAAAAAACCCACAAAGCAGATCAGTAATACTGATGCCACAGGAGGGTGTTTATAGTTTGTTGGCAATGGCTTCTAATGCAGTACATGCAATCATAAACACACAGGGGATAAACTGAAATTAAAAATAAAGATGACATTCGCAGAGCAGGCCAAAGGAAATGTGATCACGTGTAATACATGCCAGTAATTCAAGTTAACAAGCCTGGCAAATAAAAAAAAAAGATTCCAGATAACTATGCTGTGGATTAAGGCATGGAAATATTGCAAGCAAGTAGACATAATGCAATAAATAAAAGGATACATACCGATAAACAGCAACACAATAGATATACTGTGACATAAATAGGTTCACGAAAATGAAAGGGGTATAAATGTAATAATAATAGTAAAAATAATTTCTTGACACAAGTTACACACATTTGTATTTTCATTCATTTAAAACTTGGTTTAAACGCAACATTTAGTAATTACAGTACTTAAATATCTTGCTGGTTATATAAAAATATCTTGCTGGTTAAATATATAAATAAGTGCATTCTTCAATGTATGCAATGATGATTGTCACGTTTTGATGTGTTTGAGTTCTGTTTTGTATCTTGGTTTCCCCTGTCTTTGTGGTTTTTGGTTTAGTCCTGTTAAGTTTTCCCGCTCCTCGTTAGTGTTCAGTTTTCTCACCTGTGTTCTGTTAATTATCTCATTTGGTTCAGTGTATTTAAGCCCTGTGTTTTCCCTGAGTGTTTGTCGATCGTCGTCCATGTGTGGTTGTGTTTCTGATTTCCTGGAGTTATTGTTCCTGTTTAAGTTTGGAAAGTTTTCATTTTGTTTATTAAAAACATTTATATTGAAGCTTTCGTGTCCTCGTCTTCAGCACCTGCACCCAACCCTGACAGAACGATCGACCATAACAAAAAAAAAAAGGGATGAACTACGAACTTTGTGTCCCACAAGATGGCCGGTCTCTGGAGGAATATGCGGAGATATATCTCCATCTTCTCCGGGACTTTAATTGGGACGAGGAGTCCCTTACGCACGAATTCTGGAGTGGGATGGACGATACCCTCGCCCAGATACTGTTATTGGGAGATCTCCACCTCCCTTTAGTTAAGTTTATTGCCCGTGCGCTGTGGGTGTGTGGTTCCTCACTCACCGTGGGAGACATCCAGCCCGATCTCCACGGCCAGCCAGAGCAAGAGCCCATCACCTGCACGCCAACGCCTGAGCCCATCACCTGCACGCTCCCACCAGAGCCCATCGTCTGCCCACCAGAGCCTGCACACCGCATCAGCCCTGCCGCCAGATCGGTCCCTGGACTTCCCCGGCTGATATCCGGTATGACTGATCCCCCACTGATATCGGTGCGACTGGCCCAAAAGAAGGCGGCCGAGGCTGGGGTTCAAGTCAGCCACATCCAGCCAGAGCCTGAGCCCGTCGCCTGCCCGCCAGAGCCTGAGCCTGTCACCTGCCCGCCAGAGCTTGATCCCAGCCCCGAGTTTCCTGATATGCTGGTCCCGTCCAGCCCCGAGTTTCCTGATATGCTGGTCCCGTCCAGCCCCGAGTTTCCTGATATGCTGGTCCCGTCCAGCCCCGAGTTTCCTGATATGCTGGTCCCGTCCAGCCCCGAGTTTCATGATATGCTGGTCCCATCCAGCCCCGAGTTTCCTGATATGCTGGTCCAATCCAGCACGGAGCCCGTTGACCCAGCGCCAGAGCCAGAGCCCGTTGACCCAGCGCCAGAGCCCGTTGACCCAGCGCCAGAGCCAGAGCCCGTTGACCCAGAGCCAGAGCCCGTTGACCCAGAGCCAGAGCCCGTTGACCCAGAGCCAGAGCCAGAGCCAGAGTCCGTTGACCCAGAGCCCGTTGACCCAGCGCCAGAGCCAGAGCCCATTGACCCAGCGCCAGAGCCAGAGCCCGTTGACCCAGCGCCAGACCCAGAGCCCGTTGACCCAGACCCAGAGCCCGTTGACCCAGAGCCCGTTGACCCAGAGCCCGTTGACCCAGAACCCGTTGATGTCAAGTCAGTTCCCGATCATGAGCCTGTCCTCCCCAAGAAAATTTTGGGGGGCGCCATACGCCTTCGCCGGGGCCGGCCAAAGATCCACGGAGGCCGGCCAAAGATCCACGGAGGCCCGAAAAAATAACACCGCCATGGCCACCCGAAGGGTCCTCACCGCCATGGCCACCCGAAGGGTCCTCACCGCCATGGCCACCCGAAGGGTCCTCACCGCCATGGCCACCTGAAGGGTCTGCACCGCCATGGCCACCTGAAGGGTCTGCACCGCCATGGCCACCTGAAGGGTCTGCACCGCCATGGCCACCTGAAGGGTCTGCACCGCCATGGCCACCTGAAGGGTTTGCACCGCCATGGCCACCTGAAGGGTTTGCACCGCCACGGCCACCTGAAGGGTCTTCACCACCACGGCCACCTGAAGGGTCTTCACCACCACGGCCACCTGAAGGGTCTTCACCGCCGTGGCCACCTGAAGAGCCTGCACCGCCTTGGACGCCCGAGGGTCCCACAGCTCCGCCCTGGACGCCCGAGGGTCCCCACAGCTCCGCCCTGGACGCCCGAGGGTCCCACAGCTCCGCCCTGGACGCCCGAGGGTCCCACAGCTCCGCCCTGGACGCCCGAGGGTCCCACAGCTCCGCCCTGGACGCCCGAGGGTCCCACAGCTCCGCCCTGGACGCCCGAGGGTCTCACAGCTCCGCCCTGGACGCCCGAGAGTCTCACAGCACCGTCATGGCCACGCCCACAGCCTGCACCGTCGTGGCCACGCCCACAGCCTGCACCGTCGTGGCCACGCCCACAGCCTGCACCGCCGTGGCCACACCCACAGCCTGCTCCGCCCTGGAGGCTTCCTGGACCTGCACCATGCCCTCGTCAGCCTCCAGGGCGCCCACCCTCCCACCCCTTTGGATGTTATACGGCGCGAGGACGCGCCTTCGGGGAGGGGGGAGGTACTGTCACGTTTTGATGTGTTTGAGTTCTGTTTTGTATCTTGGTTTCCCCTGTCTTTGTGGTTTTTGGTTTAGTCCTGTTAAGTTTTCCCGCTCCTCGTTAGTGTTCAGTTTTCTCACCTGTGTTCTGTTAATTATCTCATTTGGTTCAGTGTATTTAAGCCCTGTGTTTTCCCTGAGTGTTTGTCGATCGTCGTCCATGTGTGGTTGTGTTTCTGATTTCCTGGAGTTATTGTTCCTGTTTAAGTTTGGAAAGTTTTCATTTTGTTTATTAAAAACATTTATATTGAAGCTTTCGTGTCCTCGTCTTCAGCACCTGCACCCAACCCTGACAATGATGTAAGATGGTTCCTTTAAAATGGACATGTACATTAAACATTATATCTGTGTTACCCATTTATTTATTTATAATACTTTAGTGTTTGATGAGACCAATCACTGTTCCATGTGCGCACAGAAAGAAGTAATTGGAAGTAGGCAACGTGTGACAAAGTGGGTAAGTTTTTTGGTTCATTTCTAAAAGGATAATTGGAAAGTAATAAGAATGCAATTTAAAACATGCATATGTGTATGTAGGAGTTCAGTAATATTTCTAACTTATTTTAGATCCAGTGTGACCGCTGCAAGTGATGGTACCACGAAAAGTGCCTGGGAATGACTCAGAAGCAGCTGAAATGGGCCAGACGCAATAATTGGGACTGCATTTTGTGCTGTTAAATCTGTTAAAAAGTTAACAGAATTACTACATTTATGTTATTTATCTTTTTATTTACATTTTGCTACTGTCAAATTTTTGGGTAAAATAATATTGCTAACTACATTGTTCATTTAAAAAAATTGTTCACATATTCACTAAAGAAAAGAGTTAAGAGTTTTAAATATTTTGTAAATAATTAAATAAAAATGTAAATGTGAAAATCAATAACAGAATATATTGTATTTTTGTTAGTCACACTGTGAGATTGTGTCCTCTCCATCTGAGGTGAAATTTGTCTGTTGACAAAACAGCATATATATGAGATTTGGGGGCTCTTATTTTGTAAAACAACATCAGAATGTCCTGAAACTTTGCAGGGGACACGTTGAGAAGGTGTCCTCTCCATCTGAGGTGGAATTGGTCTGTGGAAATTAGGACTTTTATTTTTATGATTTTCTGAATGTATGCAGACAACAGGTGATATATGAGTTTTGGGGGCTCTTATTTTGTAAAACAACATCAGAATGTCCTGAAACTTTGCAGGTGACACCTTGAGAAGGTGTCCTCTCCATCTGAGGTGGAATTGGTCTGTGGAAATTAGGACTTTTATTTTTATGATTTTCTGAATGTATGGAGACAAAAGGTAGGCCTAATATATGAGTTTTGGGGCTCTTATTTTGTAAAACAACATCAGAATGTCCTGAAACTTTGCAGGGGGCACGTTGAGAAGGTGTCCTCTCCATCTGAGGTGGAATTGGTCTGTGGAAATTAGGACTTTTATTTTTATGATTTTCTGAATGTATGGAGACAACAGGTAGGCCTAATATATGAGTTTTGGTATATGATTTTTGGGGGCTCTTATTTTGTAAAACAACATCAGAATGTCCTGAAACTTTGCAGGGGACACGTTGAGAAGGTGTCCTCTCCATCTGAGGTGGAATTGGTCTGTGGAAATTAGGACTTTTATTTTTATGATTTTCTGAATGTATGGAGACAATAGGTAGGCCTAATATTTGAGTTTTGGGGGCTCTTATTTTGTAAAACAACATCAGAATGTCCTGAAACTTTGCAGGGGACACGTTGAGAAGGTGTCCTCTCCATCTGAGGTGGAATTGGTCTGTGGAAATTAGGACTTTTATTTTTATGATTTTCTGAATGTATGGAGACAACAGGTAGGCCTAATATATGAGTTTTGGGGGCTCTTATTTTGTAAAACAACATCAGAATGTCCTGAAACTTTGCAGGTGACACCTTGAGAAGGTGTCCTCTCCATCTGAGGTGGAATTGGTCTGTGGAAATTAGGACTTTTATTTTTATGATTTTCTGAATGTATGGAGACAAAAGGTAGGCCTAATATATGAGTTTTTGGGGGCTCTTATTTTGTAAAACAACATCAGAATGTCCTGAAACTTTGCAGGGGGCACGTTGAGAAGGTGTCCTCTCCATCTGAGGTGGAATTGGTCTGTGGAAATTAGGACTTTTATTTTTATGATTTTCTGAATGTATGGAGACAATAGGTAGGCCTAATATATGAGTTTTGGGGGCTCTTATTTTGTAAAACAACATCAGAATGTCCTGAAACTTTGCAGGGGGCACGGTGAGAAGGTGTCCTCTCCATCTGAGGTGGAATTGGTCTGTGCAAATTAGGACTTTTATTTTTATGATTTTCTGAATGTATGGAGACAACAGGTAGGCCTAATATATGAGTTTTGGGGGCTCTTATTTTGTAAAACAACATCAGAATGTCCTGAAACTTTGCAGGGGACACGTTGAGAAGGTGTCCTCTCCATCTGAGGTGGAATTGGTCTGTGGAAATTAGGACTTTTATTTTTATGATTTTCTGAATTTATGGAGACAACAGGTAGGCCTAATATATGAGTTTTGGGGGCTCTTATTTTGTAAAACAACATCAGAATGTCCTGAAACTTTGCAGGTGACACCTTGAGACGGTGTCCTCTCCATCTGAGGTGGAATTGGTCTGTGGAAATTAGGACTTTTATTTTTATGATTTTCTGAATGTATGGAGACAATAGGTAGGCCTAATATATGAGTTTTGGGGGCTCTTATTTTGTAAAACAACATCAGAATGTCCTGAAACTTTGCAGGGGCACGTTGAGAAGGTGTCCTCTCCATCTGAGGTGGAATTGGTCTGTGGAAATTAGGACTTTTATTTTTATGATTTTTTGAATGTATGCAGACAACAGGTGATATATGAGTTTTGGGGGCTCTTATTTTGTAAAACAACATCAGAATGTCCTGAAACTTTGCAGGGGACACGTTGAGAAGGTGTCCTCTCCATCTGAGGTGGAATTGGTCTGTGGAAATTAGGACTTTTATTTTTATGATTTTCTGAATGTATGGAGACAATAGGTAGGCCTAATATATGAGTTTTGGGGGCTCTTATTTTGTAAAACAACATCAGAATGTCCTGAAACTTTGCAGGGGACACGTTGAGAAGGTGTCCTCTCCATCTGAGGTGGAATTGGTCTGTGGAAATTAGGACTTTTATTTTTATGATTTTCTGAATTTATGGAGACAACAGGTAGGCCTAATATATGAGTTTTGGGGGCTCTTATTTTGTAAAACAACATCAGAATGTCCTGAAACTTTGCAGGGGACACCTTGAGAAGGTGTCCTCTCCATCTGAGGTGGAATTGGTCTGTGGAAATTAGGACTTTTATTTTTATGATTTTCTGAATGTATGCAGACAACAGGTGATATATGAGTTTTGGGGGCTCTCACATTGGGTCTCATTCATGAAACACGAGCAGAACGAATTTTTGTGTAAATCGTGTGTAAAGTGCTTCTGGCGTAAATTTTCGGATTCATTAAAATGTTCGTATTTTCCAAATGTTAGTTGGTACGCAATAAATCTACACCTGCTCACAGCCACGCTTAAACAGTGCGCTTAACATCCGAACGTTTTGCTCATTAACCTCCTGAGACCCAGAGTTTGCCTGGTGTGCATTTTATAATTGTTCTTGCTATTTGGGATAAGTAGGACCTAATAAGTATAATAACTAAAATTTGTTTTTGTACAGGAAGTAGTTTTTGCATAAAATGATGTCCTCATGCGAGGACAGTGGGTCTATCAACTTTAATAAGGCTGCATTTTAATTCACCTTAATCGGTACATATTTACACAGCATTTTGAAAAAATATTATAGGCTAGTAATTACATACGTTTTCTTTTTCTTTTATTATGAGAGCCAGTAATAGAGATCGCTAAGACATGTGACCAACTGGCGCAACGTCATTGGAACGCAAAGAATTATGGTATGTTTGGCCAGTTTACATGGCTGGCATAGCATAGCAGGCTTGCTTTCTGGCATGAAAAAATAAAACAGTAGTGTGAAAAACATTATAATCCTACAAAATGCAGCGGGCTAAATATAACATTGTCGGACCATACCGCCTAAAACCAAATCCTAATGCAAATACGAGATATGAGGATAAAATAAAGGAAATCAAGGGACTTGGTCCTTATGAGTAGTGACTGGTCAGGAGACGTCAACCTGTTGCCCAACTTCCAGCAGCACCCATCTACAACAGCTTCAAATGACTTTAAACCATACCAGACGATGAATAAGGGTCTTATCTAGCGAAACGATGCGCCATTTCGAAAATAAATAAAACAGTTGAAGTATTATTAGCACAAATGCTCGCCTTGTTCTGTCCTGAGATGCACGTTCGTGCTTCGCCTGTTCAAACTCGTTCATCAAAATGAACAAATCTTTTTTCGAGTCATTTTATTCATTCAACGAACGAAATGACTCGAAAAAAGATTTGTTCATTTTGAACGAGTCTTTTTTCGAGTCATTTTGTTCATTCAACGAACGAAATGACTCGAAAAAAGATTTGTTCATTTTGATGAACGAGTTCGAACAGGCGAAGCACGAACGTGCATCTCAGGACAGAGCAAGGCGAGCATTTGTGCTAATAATACTTCAACTGTTTTATTTATTTTCGAAATGGTGCATTGTTTCGCTAGATAAGACCCTTATTCATCGTCTGGTATGGTTTAAAGTCATTTGAAGCTGCACTGAAACTCATTTGGACCTTGAACCGTTTTGGCTACTATTGAAGTCCATTATATGGAGAAAAATCCTAGAATGTTTTCATCAAAATCATTCATTTCTTTTCGACTGAAGAAAGAAAGACATGGACATCTTGGATGACATGGGGGTGAGTAAATTATCAGCAAAAGTTTTTTAAAAAGTGAACTAATCCTTTAAATAAGTCTTTAAAATAATAATGCAGATCTTAAACGATAGAAGACATTTTATTTTATTTTAGGACCAGTAACTTCTTTGTCTAATCTTAAGTCTCCACCATGAAACAGGGCCGATGGCTCCGGCTACAGATGTACAGCTAGGTTGATGATTTTAAGATGGTTAATGGATTTAAGTGATTAAATACTGCTGTTATTAACCTGTCTCCCTGTGTGAACACTATTAGGCAATCGGAATGGCTCTGGTGACTCTTGAACGTGCCTTTCCTGAGCTCCAGAAAACAACTGATTTTGTTGAAGAAGACTGATTTGGTATTAGGAAAGAGCGGTTACCAGTGTGCACGAAGTGGTTTTTCCCAATGACGGGTAAGACTCTCTTTGGCCAGACAGAGGGCAACCTAAGCCAGGGAGGTCACGCCGACGCTGGGCATCTCCTGATGAAGGTTTTTATGTGAGATGGGTATGAGAGTGGAACAGATGTCTGTGAGGCCAGCAGCATCATACACTATGAAGGGGAGATGAGCTGTAAGGAGTTATGGCAGTCTGACCCAGAAATGTGAAGTTTTCCCTCTATAACACTCGCCAGAAGAAACCGCATTAATTGTATGGCTTGTTTTTCATTGTGAGCCAGGGGACAACACCCTGAAGAGAAAAATTAAAGATAAAGAGCTAATGGGAATGGGCTTTCAAGAGCCAGCTGAGACCATGAGGGGATTGCCCTTATTTGTTGTGGAGACAGTAGCAAAACTTTTTATGTATTGGCTACATATTGGAAAATGTATAGAAGTGTCGATTGTGAAATAATATGTTTTAACTTCTGAAGGTCGTTAGACATGGTGGTGGCTCGAGATGAAGACAGCGTTTGATTTGAGAAAAGTCTGGATAACAAAATTTAATGGTAAAAGGTTGTTCACCAGGGTGATATGGCTGCTGGTAATGAACTAATGAACTGAAAAACTGAAAATGAAATAATGAACAGACATGCTTTGGAACTAGTTAAGAGACCATGTAAAATTAGGTAAAAGCTACAGGAAAATGTGAAGTTTAAAATCTTATTTAGAATTTAAATCTTTTTAGCAATAATATAAAGAAAAGTGAACATTGAAAATGAGCAGTTAACATGTGTGTCTAGTATGAGTGCGTGCGATGTGACAGCACTTTGTCTTGTATGTATTAGTTTGGGGTACTAATATTCCGCCTGAATAGTGAGTATATTGTGTTTCATCATTACAGATGGGTTAGGGAAATTGACAAATTTTAAAGAAACCAATAATTCTGAGTGGATCCGATGAAAAGATGATACAGAACATAGGACGAGCTTTAAATTGATTGGTCATCAAGCTCTGTCTGGTATTAATTACTTTTGTCTTTTATGATGTTGATTTGAATTACGTTCTGGATCAGTTTAAGTATTTGTGTAAATTGGAATTTGGGAGTTGTAGATCACCATCTGGCATGGGTTGAGATAAATGAAAATGTTAGAGATTTGATGGCAACACAAAGTGACATTGACCAAGTCTGTACACCACGACCTGACTTAATAGAAACAATTGATGACTTTGAAAATGTTTGTAGATTACTGAGTTAAGAGACCAAACAACAGGCCTGAAAAGCAGGATACTCTGTGAGACTAAGGGCCTTTGCCATTCAAATACTTCCTTGAGCAGATGAGATTGTGGCTTTGAGTGAAGAATGTAATATCTTGTTTCAGAGACAGCTAAATATGTCTGGAGGAAATTTGGCTGAAGGACAGTGTTGATGGCTAACTTTGTTTATCCAAACACCATTATGTTAAATTGATGCACGAGTTGAGTCGTGCATCAAAAGGGGATGGTAATGATTGACAAAATATGGTTTATTTAAGGGACAAAATATGTTGGGAGGACACTGGGTTTAATTGGGTAAAGGCTATCCCAAACAAAATTTGCTTTCTGTAAATGTATTTGCAGGACTGTTTCAACAGGAAATGCCAGGGCAGATGTGGCAGCGAAGGACACGGCAGTACAGCAGACAAAATAAACAATGGGTGCTTCTCAATATCCCTCCTCGTCTCCTCGCTCCTCTGTCCTCCATCCTATAACCCGGAAACTGATCGAGCTCAGCCATCTTGAAGGACATCTCAATTCTCTAATTGCACACAGAGGCGGCGAGGATTGAGGAGTGAGGAGGCTTCCAGAGGAGTCATGAGCGAGGATACACAGGTGTATCCTATGCGGAAGTGTTTTATGAATGAATGAGGCATTTATACAGCGCTTTCATATGTACTTCTGTACACCCAAAGCGCTTTACAATCATATCAGGGGTTCTCTCCTCAACCAGCACCAGTGTGCAGCATCCACTTTTATCGACTAAACGTGACACACACATCAATTCTCCTCCCCCTTCACATCTGTCACAATCATTTTCATTTATACTTTACCCTTGCAGTTTATATAAACCACACATCTCACATATTTCAATAGGGTAGCTTGCTTTATTGTTATTTATTATGAATTTCAAAATTAAACAAACTTCAACAACATAAGGGCAGATTCTTTGAGCGCAGCTGATGACGCTGTGAAGTGACGCTCGAGTGATCAAGTATTCCAATGTATAAAAAAGCTTTCATTCCATTCCTACACAGCAAATCTACCAGTGTTAAATGTACGGTGTGAAATTTTTGGTGTTGCTCAGTGTTAAAACCAGAGTACATTTTGATCCACAAGTGTAAAATGGCGTCTATAAAGAGAGTTATTTTTCAGTGTTAAACTTTTAACTCAACATGCAGTGTATTTCCCACAATACTCTGCGGCTCATTTCAGTTGGTAAATTGACTGAGGAGTTCGGCGAGGTTGCTCCGTTGCTCCCGTTTGAATAGTAAGTTTCAATCGTTTTTTAACGAATTGTGTGATAGAAAAGAGAAAAAATGATCTATAATTATATTTAGCGAATCGTTTCAAGTCGTTTGAATATTTTTGCAAAGTGTCTGCACGGTTTCTGAGCCAGTCCATTTAAGCACGTACCATAAGCTTAGGCCTATGTGGATTGTCTTTAAAATAACTATGTATGTAATCCTATTTTATATAAATGTATTATTGCTATAGGGTATGTAATGTTAGAGACTCATTTGAAAATGGGCTGCAAAGGATTAGTTGATCTAATCGGTTTATGATTAATTAATTGGTGTATTTGTATGGCGAACCAGCATTTTCAATTGATAACGTTCAGTTTTAATCATCTCGCCACGAAAGTTTCTTAAATGTATTTTAATAAATTGATGCGTGGTTCGCATTGGAAACTGCGCGGGGTTTCCCGCCCAGCTGAGTCTTGACTCGCATTTTGAGAACGGCCGTCGTTAAACACAGAATTCGCCCTTAACGTTTTAATGGATTTCAACTAAAGTTAGCTTTTCTTTTTCTGTTCTGTAAATAAAGCTTAGGCTACTAAATGAACTGCAGCTTCTGTATGGTAACTTAATCAACAAAAACTATTCGTTTTTCACTCTTCAGTAGGCTAACATGCTCTTCAAAGTGATATATGGAGGAAAGAAGAAATTGGTTAAAGCGGATGGAGATTACACTAGTTTAATGAAAGAAGGTAAGTTCTTCAATTATACACTTAAGGTATGTTTACCACGACAACGATTTAAACAGACGACATGAACGAAGAACGATCCCTGCACACAAATTTGCGAAAATTAGCGTTTGTTAGACCCCTCAAATAAATCTGAACAGGATGTGGTTGAATGTGTCTGCCTCGTCTTGTTATCCCATCGACCAAAACTTAATACCAGGTGTATACAGGGCCTAAAAGCTGTATTATGTATAGTGATGTGTCATTAATTCATTTTGAACGAATCTTTAATATGACTCGGTAATAACGAGTTGTCTCAAAGAGTGATGCGTTCATTTTGTGTGGAACGCGCATGCGCGCAACATCCCATAAGTTCTGTAGATGAAACAGAAATGATTAGTTCGAGAGTTTAGGTTCTCCGTTCTTCCTGTCAGTCCCATATAGATTGCTGTCAGTACCGGATAGACAAATGATTCATCATCGAGTCTTTCGGGTCTTCGTTCTTTTGTCACGTGACCGCTGGTATCTCGCTACAAATACAACATTAGATTCGTATTATTGACTTTCAAGGCACCCAAAAAGCCGTTGTCGTGCTAGTAAATGGCCAAAACGCACAAAAAGTTTTCCGTTTTCAGTGGAAACTGTCATGTAAACATACCCCCCCCCCCCCCCCCCCCCCCCAGTTAAAGCCGTTATTGAGGTTTATATCAGTTGCTGCATGTGGAGAAAAATATATATTTTATCTCTTTTCATTATAGTTTGTCAATGGCATTTTGGAGGAAAAGGCAGGTGGACCTGCGATTTTGGCCGAATATAAAGAACATGGCAAACTCACAGACTCAACACGGCGACACTTAGTCAATATTGTAGTTGCATACATTACTGACAAAGAAGGGTAAGGCAAGATGTAATTTTCTTAATTTATTAAGTTTTTGTAATCAGACTATTTTTAGCGGTTATGTTTTAAATTCTCCCATATGCTCTTTTTAAAGCTGTGTCCCTGCCAAAGAAACAAAAACTCGCTGTGCCTTGGGAATTGTAACACTATTTCCAGCACTCAAGGATCCATACTCAAAAACTGGATATGTAAGTATTGAAACCTTTTCTCATTGTGTTAAAGTACCTAATAGAAGCTTTAAAAATGGAATGTGAAGCCATATTTCAGGTTTTCAGCAACCAGGTCACATCTCCTGTTGCTTTAAGTCTTTATGTTTAGGGATGGACCAAACTTTCGGCCCCTGGAAATTATCCAAAAGCCAAAAGAGTGAGTGCTTAGCATTAAGGTTTCACTCTCACTTAAACTGTTATCACTGCACGGTGTGACGCTCCACTCAATATTCTGCTCTATGCTAGGGGTTAAAAGCATTGTAGTTGATCAGTGATCCATACGGACCCGGCCCCACGGTTCGGCACACATGTGTTTTGCGGATTAATTGCCAAGTTTCACCATCAATTTGTGTGTATTTCATTTCGGTACATCCCTAATTATATTAAGTGCTGTTATATTCTGTATCAATAAGTATTTGCTCATTGGTGCCTAGTATAGTGAGAAGTTCAGACTTTTTAAATGTTTGCATTAATCTCATTCGCAATCATTTTGTTTTTATCTAAAGGAACATTTCTATGACCCCAAGAGCAATCAAGGATACATATCCTGGCGACTAAAAACAGTTTCACGTCAAAGCAAACCCCACAGCACAAGGAATGCCAGGTCAAGTGCAACATCTGATGATGATGGCAGTGGAGGGCCAACAGCTCATAGAGCCAATTGGAACCACTTGGAAAAGCAGCTGGAGGGTGACCAGTGCAAGGAAGCTATATCTTTTATGAATCATTGTGCTGAAAAGGACCAGATTTTTGAGAAGATGAAATTAACATTCAAGCACAGGCAGCAGCTTATTCATGATGCCGACAAGTCCAATACAGTGTTTTCATTTTTTCCAAGATTTCTTGACACTAAAGGATTGGTAAGATACAGATGATAGTATAATGTGAAGAGAAAATTAAATCTTGTGGGAAAAGCATGGTGTCTAGGACTTGTATTGGTTTGTCATGTTTATTGATATTTTTTTTACAGGTACTTCAAGACTTTGACATCAAATTTGGAACTGAAACAGCTTCCAGACTTCTAGAACAATGGGACAGTCTAAAACCCAAGGTCATTGCAGAGGCAAAACCCCTTACTTCCAACTTGCACCTCAACAGCCTGCTTGCAGCTGCTCAGGCCAATGGACAAAACCAGGAATATGAATGGCAAGGTAAACAATTTTGTTACTTGTGAAGATGTAAAATTTTGTCTGTTACATATAATGAACTATTAGTTGTTTATCTACATGCCCTCTTTGTTCATGCTTGCAGGGTGGGACAGTGACATGTCCTCTCTCTTACTCTTGGCTTTCCTTTTGCCACCTTCAGCTGGTGGTAGGAACAAATCCACAAAGATCAGCATCAGGGAAGCAATGGACTATATTGTGCAGTTTCACAAGGTTTGTACGGAAACACTAGTGAGATGTTAATCTTAGGTTACTTGTTTCTAAAGATTTTTTCCCCTATCATTTCAGTCTTGCCGTAGTCTAACTGAACATGTTAAGAAGACTGAAGGCCTTCAGCCACATCTCCTTGCAGTTGGATCAGCCAAGAACACAATCCACGATTTCTACATTGTGCTGGATGGACAACTCCTACCGTGTCAGGCAAAGTCTTCCCTTGCTGCTTTCGATGAACTTTTTAAGGCATATTTTGTCTTTAGCGCATCATACCCCCAGTGCTTAAATGCTATGTTTACATTCATTCAGACAACGATCTACAAGATTGGCTTTGGGACAGTTCGTGAAACTGTTGTAGAAATTTTAATAGTCATTTATTCCTAACATATCAATGTGTAAAAGTATATGTGTGTACGTGCTTGTGCGTGACGTTTCAGGAATATATGGGACAGGACGTCTTGACCTTAGGAATGGTCAGGTTTGGCTAGTTTATTCCAGTACCAGTTTGTGTCCTTAAGAAAAACTGAACAGCAGTGGGGGCCTTATCTGGGTGGAAAAGTACAGCGGGTGAGAAGGAACCTTGAAAAGAGTATAAAAGCTGTCTCATGTCTTCCTGGTGCGCGCCACTCACTTCACAGAATGTAACGGCTGTGATGGCGACTGGGCCTTCTTGCAAGAATAAATATTTCTCTTTTTATTAATTTGACTCTGAGTGTCTCTTACGCAGTGATGGTGTTTAACAGAAGTTTTTGCCACAACATTTGGTGTCAGAGTGGGATTCCTTGGCAGTGCCTCCTGGACCTGAGAGCGGACGGTGTTTGGCCACCTGGACTGAGCAGTTCCAGCTCTACCTCGTAAGTTTCAGAGAGAGGGGCCGACCGCTATCAGGGCCAGGAGAAGCTCCACTGGAATCAGATGAAAACGAACCCGTGGCAACTCAAGACATCTCTGGTAAGAGACGGCTAAAATATTTTTCTTTTGGGCTAAAATATTTTTCAAAGAGTGAAACTGAACCATACTGGCTGAGGGCTGTTTCTGTGGTACGTAATCTGAGATTAATTGAGATCTATATATAGATCAAGAAATTTCAAACAGATACGAGGGAAAATAATCTGAGATTAATTGAGGTCTGTGACAGATCAAGAAATTTCAAGCAGATAAATAATCTGGGATTAATTGAGAACTGTGACAGATCAAGAGATTTCAAACAGATAGGTAACCTGAAAATGAGTTGTTCCACCACGGAGCAATTTGTTTTTAGGTGCTGAGGCTAATTAGGGGGAATCAGAACAATCGTAACAGATTTTTTGGTAAACCATAGTTAGGAGGGCACTAATAGTGCAACCCGACCGATTTGGGTTAAAAGAAAAGAATCGGGTTTGTTGGGGACGCCTAACAGACTAAAGAAAACGCGCGTTGAAGAGAAATCCACAGAGAACAGAGAAGCAGCAGTATGGGGATGTCTCAAAAGCAAGCTTGCGAAATTTGGTATACCGGTTTTCTGTCAAATGAGATAAAATTAAGGGCAGAAATGTATGATATTGAGCGCCACAAGATTAAAGGTGGTGCGGGGAACAGTTGAACAGGGCAGTGAGAAATAAAAGTGTCCGCGTTCAACATGTGTGTAAAAATGTGAACAGATAATGAAATGTTGGCTTGAAGATAAAATGTCGAACTGCCAGGAGAAATAATGTTTTTACTTCTTCATCCAGTAAATGGATGCATGACATTAGATGTCTATAGAACTTAAAGTTATACGATAAGGATTGAAGTAGCAAGCAGCAATAAGGCTGTCTGTGTGAAATAGAGTGATAGAGTGATAGAAAAAGAGAGAACTGTAAGTGAGAAATTTGATGGAAGAGGGAAGTGAAGGGAAAACAAGAAGGTTGGTGTGTGAGATATGTTTATGTGGGGATTGTGCAAACAATCATGTACTGGTTAGATAATGAAGGAACTGGCATGTTTGAGAAAAGAAAGGAGAGGGGACAGAATGAAATGGCATGTAGGGGAAGATTGAGAAGAAATATAGTAGAAAACTATATGTGATGAAAATAAAATGTCTGACAGAATTTATGGAAGTCAAATTAACTGTTTAAATGGTATGAAAATACAGTTTTAGAATAAAATAAGGCATTGTATGATTGACAGGAATTAACATGACATGAAGAATGTTTTAAGCAAGTATGGGGAACAATTCTATATTTTTAATGGTAAAATAAAGATTGAAATTAGGTTTAGTTTTAGTTTGACAAACATTGTTTTTGAACCTAAAGGGTCTAATGGGGGTAGTGAAAGGAATGGATTTACCATCCATCTTCGTTTATTATGAAAGGAATTGGAAATTATAGTTTTATAAAAAAACGAATGCATATCCTGGTGTTTATGATTGCAGACAATGTCTGTATTTAATATCTGAGGAGTGACTGAGGGTTCGATCAAGGTCGAGAGTACAGGAGCAGTCTTCTTATTCAGCCCGGCTTTTGGATGTTAGATATGCACTTGTTCTGTAATCAGTGTTGATGATAATAGCAAATTAGTAAAATGTAAAGACAGCTATGTCCAAAGATTCCGGAAATCAATAATGTATGTTGTGCCAGTAATAATGATGATTCGGCTATTGTTGTATCTGCCATTGGTGGACTGTAAAAGAATATGGAGCACTGCTTATCAGTGGCTCTGTTTGCATTCCTCAATGGAACACACTGCTTCAAGGGTGTGCAGTAAGTTAGAGCAGATGGAGAGTGTTTAACTTGTGGTCAGAAGGACCATTTAACATGTAAATGCCCACTAAGAAAGTGTTTGAAAATGTGATAGTGACACATTTCTGGTAATAATGTGGGTTTGAAAGTAGATCAGTGTTTAAGGGAAGACGATATTAACATTTTCGTCTGAGAAAGAATAAGAGAAAAAAAACAAGGTCAAAAGATTGAATTGTTATAAGTGAATTGATGAATAAAATTGGATGTAAAATTATGGATAATGACAACAAATGTGAGTTGCAGAAAGGAAAAAGTAACTAAAAGGATGATTGTGTTTTAATTAAACATTTTAAAAAGGGTTTAGATTATATAGAACTAGAATAATTAATTAAGATCAAATAAGCAGAGGCAGTAGGCTACTGAATTAACAGTTCTAAAATGTAAAAGGCATCTGATTAAACAAACAGCTTGAAAACTGTTGACCATGAAAGAACTAGAAGCTGATGTTTTGCTTTCAAAAGATAAGTTTGTTATTGGCTGTAATGAAACAGGTTGCTTATCTGAATCTGATGTGTGCTGTGGCTGTAAACGGCCAGTACGACAGACACTCAATCTGAGTGGAGATCTGTAATGTCTAAATTCCCTGTATGGGCAAAAGACAACTATAAAATGATGTTTATTTGGAAACAAATGTCATTTCTGGCAAAGATGCCTTAAGCTGGGATAGTTTAAAAGATTATAGATAAAAGTTTAATGATTTTGTTGAAGTTAGAAGTTTATGAGAGAACAGTGTACCGGTCCTGAGTGCCTCAGAGTCTCTCTCAGTCAATCTCAGCTAACAGGCTGTTATCTGACCCTGTGTCATAAGTAATAATAAGCTATTTATAGGAAAAGCACAGTGTCTCAGTTGAAAAAATCAGACACAGAGATGTAAAAGAAATCATTGCCATTAAGAGGGCAATTTGTATTTGTGAATGTTTTAAAATGTAAAACTGAATGACTTTAAAGAAGTCTTTAAAATAATAATGCAGATCTTAAAAGATAGAAATAACATTTTTGATTATTTTATTTTAGGACCAGTAACTTCTTTGTCTTATCTTAAGTCTCCACCATTGAAACAGGCCCGATGGATACAGCTACAGATGTACAGTAACAGTACACTGAATGTATGGTTGTGATCTAAATTCACTGAGTATAATCTAAATAGCTAGGTTGATGATTTTAAGATGGTTAATGGATTTTAGTGATTAAATACTGCTGTTATTAACCTGTCTCCCTGTGTGAACACTATTAGGCAATCAGAATGGCTCTGGTGACTCTTGAACGTGCCTTTCCTAAGCTCCAGAAAGCAGCTGAGTTCTGTTAAAGGAAACTGATTGTGTGATGGGAAAGAGCGGTACCAGTGTGTACGATGGCTACTCAATGACGGGATGATTCTCCTGGCCAGGGGACAGCCTAACGCAGGGGGTCACGGACATTGGGCACCTCAGGACGGGGGTGTGGTACATGCAAGAAAGGTAGTGAGAGTTGAGCGCTGACTACTGGAGGCCACTGGGGTCAGCAGAGCATTGAGAGGTGAGATGCGCTGTGACGAGTTGCGGCAGTCTGACCCAAGAGAATGTGAGTTCCTCTATACCACTTGCCAGAAGAAACCGCATAATCGTACGCTTGTTTTTCATTGTGACAAGTGTCTGCAATTATGCCAGGGGGCAACACCCTGAAGAGAAAATTATAGATAAAGAGCTAACGGGAATGGGCTTTCAAGAGACAGCTGAGAAAAGAGGGGATTGCCATTGTTTGTTGTGGAGACAGGAACAAAACTTTTTATGTATTGGCTGCCTCATGGGCAAGAATAAGAAAATTTATAGAAGTGTTGATTTTGAACTAATATGTTTTAACTCCTGAAGGTCGTTTGACATGGTGGGTGGCTAAAGATGAAGACAGTTTTTGATTTGAGAAAAGTCTGGATAACAAAATTTAATGGTAAAAGGATAGTGATTAATTTAATGTAATTATTATTTGTTAATAAGAGAGAGAGACTGTTTGAGTGGAGGAAGGGATGGTAAACTGTGTCTGTCTTTCTGTTGTCGGCCTGCTAGAGCAAGCTGAAGCAAAATAATGATAAGGAAAAAATTAAACAAAGCAACCCAGCAGACTGAAAATCTAATGAATAATGAACAGAAATGCTTTGGAACTGGTTAAGAGACCATGTAAAATTAGGTAAAAGCTACAGAAAATGTGAAGTTTAAAATCTTAAAATTTAAATCTTTTTAGCAATAATATATAAAAGAAAGAGTTAATATTGATAAAGAAAGGCGAACATGGAGAATGAGTAGTTAACATATGTGTGTCTAGTATGAGTGTGTGTGATGGTGACAGCACTTTATGTCTTGTATGTATTAGTTTGGGGTACTAATATTCCGCCTGAAGAGGGAGTATATTGTTTCATCATTACAGATGGGTTAAGGGAATTGACAAATTTTAAAGAAAGCGATAATTGTGAGTGGATCCGATGAAAGATGATACAGAACATAGGACGAGCTTTAAATTGATTGGTCATCAAGCTCTGTCTGGTATTAATTACTTTTGTCTTTTATGATGTTGATTTGAATTACGTTCTGGATCAGTTTAAGTATTTGTGTAAATTGGAATTGTGGAGTTGTAGATCACCATCTGGCATGGGCTGAGATAAATGAAAATGTTATAGATTTGATGGCAACAACAAAGTGACATATTGGCTAAGTCAAACATGAAATTATCAAGAGAGCCCTAAAAATGTAGGATTATTGTGGGCAGAAGGATGAGAATGTTATTTGACTGACAAGTGACCAAGTCTGTACAGCACGACCTGACTTGATAATTGAATTGATGACTTTGAAAATGTTTTTAGATGACTGATTTAAGAGACCAAACAACAGGCCCGAAAAGCAGGATACGCTGTGAGGCTCAGGGCCTTTGCCCTTCAAATACTTCGTTGAGCAGATGATAATGTGGCTTTAAGTGAAGAATGTAATATTTTTGTTTCAGAGGCAGATAAAGATGTCTGGAGGAAATTTGTCTGAAGGACAACTTTTGGGTTAGTGTTGATGCAAACTTTATCAAAACACTATGTTAAATGTTATGTTAAATTGATGCTCGAGTTGTGTCGTGCATCAAGAGGGAGATGGTATAACAATTGCCAAATATGGTTTACTAAGGGACAATATATGTGGGGAGGACACTGGGTCTAATTGGGTAAAAGGCCGTCCCAAACAAAATTTGCTTTCTGTAAATGTATTTGCAGGACTGTTTCAACAGGAAACGCCGGGGCAGATGTGGCAGCGAAGGTCACGGCAGAACAGTAGACAAAAGAAACTACGTGTAGTTTTACTATCTGAAAATAACCTCGACATTTTGTTTTCTTTTTCAGAGAATGGAGCAGAGCATAACTTAAAATTTTCCTTTCACAGAATGTCAGATTGGATTGCAGCTAACAGAATGATTCTGGTCCAAAATGTATAAATATTGTGTTGTTGACATGAGTAAAGCGGGTTGAATGTTAATGTAATAGTTGAATGAGTTTCAGGTTGTTGGAGTGGCCAGATGTTGAGAATAAATTTGGAACTAATAATGTATATAATCAGTAAACAAATGGTGAAAATTCCACAGGTCACACCAGAAGGACGACCAGCAGCACTAACAAAACACTTAAGATCTCCATTCACAGGTGACAGAGGCTATGGTCCACTCCACAAACAAGGTTGCAAGGATGGAGATTGCAACACCACCGTCCAAACATCTCACCTTAAACAACGCCAACGAGATTTGATTGGTCACTGATTAATTAGAAAGTATTTTAGGAAAATGAATGGATTGTTTGATTACTCTTTGGGGTTTCGGGGGTAGGATTGTCAATATTGTGTGTTTCCAGCTCAGTTAAATTGGTTAAAATGACAGTTTTATCCAAATGATGATGACAATGACAAGAAATGTGATGAAGATGATTCTAGTAGTGGAAGCTAGTGACATGTGTTAGACATTTGGTGTTTGTTTTTCTTTTCTTTTTCTTCTTCCTATGAATGTTTTTGTTATGAACAGATGGTTAAAAGCTGTGCTTATCTGCTATGTGATAAGGTACAAGGAGAGGGTTTTGAAATGAAGGGTTTTATTATACTTTTCTTATACTTTATATTTTGATGTAACCACTGTGGATTGATGAACTAGTCTGTACACTATTTCTTATTTAACTAAGGTGACTGAGGGTCAAGCTATGCTTGGGGTACAACAACAGTGATTGTTTATCTAGCCCGGCTTTAGTTGAATTCTTTATCTGCTTGCTAATACTTAAGGGCCTATCCTTACAAAACAGCCTAAGCGTTTTCCTTTCAAAATGTTATTTTCACAAATGTTTAAGAAGAGTGATCAGTTATGCGAAAACTAGAGATGAAGAGTAGTGTGATGATATGACTTAAAATTTGTCTTTTTGTTTATTATTGTGATTATGGGTAATCTGAATGATAAAAAGTGTGGAATTGTTGTAGAAATTTTAATAGTCATTTATTCCTAACATATCAATGTGTAAAAGTATATGTGTGTACGTGCTTGTGCGTGACGTTTCAGGAATATATGGGACAGGACGTCTTGACCTTAGGAATGGTCAGGTTTGGCTAGTTTATTCCAGTACCAGTTTGTGTCCTTAAGAAAAACTGAACAGCAGTGGGGGCCTTATCTGGGTGGAAAAGTACAGCGGGTGAGAAGGAACCTTGAAAAGAGTATAAAAGCTGTCTCATGTCTTCCTGGTGCGCGCCACTCACTTCACAGAATGTAACGGCTGTGATGGCGACTGGGCCTTCTTGCAAGAATAAATATTTCTCTTTTTATTAATTTGACTCTGAGTGTCTCTTACGCAGTGATGGTGTTTAACAGAAGTTTTTGCCACAACAAAACTCCTAGGGTTAAGGACCTACGAGCCAAACTTCTGAATTAGCTCAACTGTCTAGGACTAAAATGTTCCGCTGTTTTGTTTGCAAAGCGGTACATTCAACTGTGAATGACCTTGTTCGTCATCTGAAACTTATCCATGCTTACTATCCTGGGAAAAAATTGAACTTGAAATGTGCACAAAACAATTGTAAGTATAGCTTTATGACCTATGCCGGATTTCGAAAACACTTGAGTAGTGTTCATATAAATTACTTTCTAGACCAAACAGAGACTGAAAATGAAATTGAAATTAATGGACCGTCAGATTTAAATGATCACAATGAACTACTAGAGACATCACTCGGTGATGAAGGGAGGGTGACTGACACTCAAGAAATGTGTGCATCTATTATCGCTAGATTGCAAAATAGTGGAGTAGCAACCAGTGTTGTAACTTCTGTAGTATCGGATATGGAAGAACTGGTCCACGAAATGCATTCTAATATCAAAAGTGATGTGATGAATTTACTTCCTGCAGATGATTTTGCAACAGCATCCAAAATAGAGGACTGTTTTAATAACCTGGATAATCCATTCACAAATCTAAGTTCAGAACACAAGTGGAAAAAATACTTTAAAGAGAAATGGGCTGTTGTTGACCCTCTAGAGATCAAGTTAGGGGTAAGATTTGACAGTAGATTGAATCGGGTGACGCGGACATATGATCAAGTCCCTGTAACTGACACATTTATTTACATTCCCCTGTTGGACACCTTGCAGTTTATTTTTAGGAATGCAGATATATGTAAACATATGTCAAAACCAAGTGGGAGTACAACTGTCTATTACGATTTTTGTGATGGAAGTTATTTTAAAAACCACCCGCTTTTCAGTAAACAACAAAATGCACTGCAGATACAGTTATATTATGATGACTTTGAATCTGCTAATCCGCTGGGCTCCAAGCAAGGCATTCACAAAATTGGAGCCATTTACTTCATTCTCAGGAATTTTCCACCAAAAATGAATTCAAGTTTAATGAATATTCATTTAATCTCATTATTCCATGCACAGGATGTTAAGACTTATGGATTTGATGCAATTTTGCGGCCTCTTGTTGAAGATTTGAAAGTCCTTGAAAGTTCAGGAATTCAAGTTCCTTTCTCCAAAGAGCCCTTGTTTGGCACATTGCTCAGGTTACAGGGGACAATTTAGGAATGCACACACTTCTTGGGTTCATGGAGTCTTTCAGTGCCCATTACTTCTGTCGATTCTGTTTAGTAGACAAGAAAACATCACAGTCTATTTTCAGTGAAGACAACACTAATGTTGTATTACGAAACAAAGCTTTGCAAGAACAGCACTATGCAGATTTGTTGGCTGACCCTAACAGTACTGCGTCTTTTGGGGTTAAACGCACATGTCTGCTAAACGACTTACAATATTTTCATATTTGTGACAATTACGCTCCTGATATAATGCATGATATCCTTGAGGGTGTCGGGCAGTACGAGATAAAGTTACTTCTTGAATATCTTTCTGGCGTTATATCAAGACAAGACATATGTAACAGAATCTATTCTTTCAACTATGGCTACTTGGAAAGAAAAAAACGGCCTACTAGAGTAAACCTAGAGCAGGCAGGGAACGGTATAGGACTGAATGCCATTCAGTCATTCTGTTTAATTCGAAATATTCCTCTGATATTCGGAGACCTTGTTGATGAGGAAAACAAACACTGGCATTTACTACTTTTGTTATTGCAGATCATTTACATAGTGTTTTCTCCTGTAATAACCGAAGGTATGACCCACTATCTGAAACACCTTATTGTAGAGCATCATAGTCTCTTTAAAGAGTTATATCCTCATAAGAATTTGATTCCAAAACACCATTTCATGTTACATTATCCACGTTGCATACGTAAGATTGGTCCATTAGTACATGTATGGTCAATGCGTTTCGAAGCTAAACATAAGTTTTTTAAAAACAGTATAAAAAACTTTAAAAACATCACAAAGTCTCTAGCATTAAAACACCGGTATGCAATTGCTTATCATTGGGAAAGTTTACCTTTTAGAAATGTTGAATATGGGCCTTTAAAAACTCTAGATGTTGAGGATTTGCCATACCGTGACACTATTCTTGAAAGGTACCAACATTTTTCGGATAGTGATAAGATCACAGTGGCTTCATGGTTAAGACATTCTGGAACCGAGTATCGTCATGACCTACTGGTTTGCACTAGAATGGAAAATGACCTACCTTTTTTCAGTAAAATAACTGAAATTGTTCTAATGGATGACCAAAACTTTTTGGTCACTAAAAACTTTGAAACTGTTGGTTTTGTCGAGCATCTTCATGCTTACCATGTAAGAGAACAGAATATTTTTGGTCTGTCAAGAGTAGAGGATCTTCCTTTTTTCAGACCATTTGATTTACAAGCATCATATGGTTTTGAAGAACCATATTTGTATATTGTTCCAGTGCATTGTTTTGTGCATGAAGATCTTTAGTCATATTTAACTATTTCTAATTTGTTGTGGAGCACACAAGCTAAAACTGTTTTTACATGAATGTTTTTACAAATTCGGTCAATTGAATTGATACCCGACTGCTTATTTCTAATTTGTTGTGGAGCACACAAGCTAAAACTGTTTTTACATGAATGTTTTTACAAATTCGGTCAATTGAATTGATACCCGACTGCTTATTTCTAATTTGTTGTGGAGCACACAAGCTAAAACTGTTTTTACACGAATGTTTTTACAAATTCGGTCAATTGAATTGATACCCGACTGCTTTTTGTTTCTTTTGGGCATGTTGCGCTTAGTAAAGAAAGAAAGCTTAAGAATGTTTGTCATGACGGGTAACCTCAAGTTTATGAGTTACAAACATCATTTGAACCAAAGTCAAAATTTTTTTTACATTTGATATTTTACAGTTTTATACCGTTTTATATGCACTTGTTTCTGATTAGTCAGAAGAGCAAAGTTTATGAAGTTATAACAGATTTTATGAAATGTTTGTTTGGCTAAATGCTTTTATTTCTGAAAAGATATTCTTCAAAAAGCACTTAAATAAAACTTTTCTATCCTATACCTGTTTCAAGTAACTTGTGTTACTTGTTTATTTCATCCTTTGTTACTTGTCTCACACACACACACACACACACACACACACACACACACACACACACACACACACACACACACACACACACACACACACACACACACACACACACACACCACACAATGTAATAATAAAAACGTATGACTTAAAAACGACCCTCCATTTGAGAGTTAAAATAACACTTTCGAAAGTGTGAAATATGAACATTACTCACAGAGTACATTTTAACACTGTAAGGGTTTATTGATAAATCCAACTGAAGTGTTACACACAATCAAATAAACTCCTACAGTGTTAAAATGTACTCTGTGAGTAATGTACATATTTCACACTTTCGAAAGTGTTATTTTAACTCCCAAAAGGAGGGAGTCATATATACATTTCAGGAGTGTTAAATTTGACTCAAATTGAGTGAAATGTACACTGGCTTTTTTGCTATGTACATCCTCCTTTTCTTTCCTTGCAGCCTTCCCTCGCGTCCTATAGGGGGTGGAGCTGAGACGCGAGGAAAGGAAACGAGGATGTACAAATAAGAAATGAGAAGCACCCTATGTGTACTTTACTATCTGAAAATAACCTTGACATTTGGTTTTCTTTACAGAACATGCAGACTTTTGATACAGGGCCACACCTGTGCAGAGCATAATATAAAATTTTCCTTTCACAGAATGTCAGATTGGATTGCAGCAAACAGAACTGATCCAAATGTATAAATATTGTATAAATATGTATAAAATATGTATAAATATTGTGTTGTTGACATGGGCAAAGTGGGTTGAATGTTAATGTAATAGTTGAATGAGTGCTATTAAGTGAGCAAGAAATTATCTGGTGATAATATGTTTTGAATTGGCCAAATGTAGAGAATAAATTTGGAATTCATAATGAATATCATCAGTAAACAAATGGTGAAAATTCCACAGGTCACACCAGAAGGACGACTGGCTAGACAAGCAGCACTAACAAAATACTTACGCCCGTTTCACACATACTCCGTTTGCAGTGCGTATGCGGTGCATATTTTTCTCCGTACCCATGTTAACAGGTTGGAGCTTTCACACTGCACGCGGATGCAGTCCGTCGATCCGTTCCAGTTGCGGTGCGTATACAGCAGTGCAGAGATCGTTTCCGCACCAAGTCTATTTTTGCTGTGCTGCAAACGCTGAATTAAAGTGACAGCGCACGATTCGTGGTCAAAATGAACACAGATTGACCTGAAAATGTAGTAATTTCACTATAAATGCATTTAATTTAATGAAATGTAGTAATCTCACCATAAATGTATTTAATTAAATACTACTTTTCATCTTTTTACTTTAAGACCGGGGTTTTAAGCAAGAAAAACGACAATTTACCTCAACAAGGACATAATAATGAACGACACTCATTCGTGGAGGTGGGAAAACAAGTTATTTGGGACATGCAAGATTTATTTTATTAAAATTTTAATGCAAAAGAAAAGGCATGAGAGTCGGCTGTTTTTGTCAATTTTAAGTTTTAATTTAAAATGTTTACGATTTTAATATAAGAACATGGTTCAATATTTGACCACTTTCTTAAGCAACTTAATATATAGAAGTAATCCATTGAATTATAGGCCTATGTTATTTAAATTGTGTTTAAACGTGCATACGTCCATTCAAGTTTGTATATTTGTACAAAGAGAATCGCAATGATGACAAAACTTTTTTTTAATAAAAGTTGCTGCATAACTTCTGGATTTGAAATAAAAATAGTTAGTAGGCCTATTGTTTGTTGTACAGCTGCGGATCAGTTACGCACTGCAAACGCAGCATATGTGAAAGCACTATAGCGTGTGCTGCTCCTGTACCATATACGCACTGCAACACGCACCGCATACGCAATGCAAACGGAGTATGTGTGAAACGGGCGTTAGGGTCTCCATTCACAGGTGACAGCAGCTAGGAAATGGTCCACTCCACAAACAAGGTTGCAATGATGGAGATTGTAACACCGCCGTCCAAACATCTCACCTTAAACTAGTAACGTACCTCCCTTGTCAACGAGGGAAAGCCCATTGCAACGGCTCGTAAAGAGCCACCCTGGTGAAGACGAAATGTCCATAGGTCGAACGAGGTGATCAAAACACCTGGAGGAACCAACTACGGGTTTGAGCTTAGTAGAAGAATCTGTTTTTGTAATGTTTTTGATGGTTTTATTTGATTGAATCAAACTAGGGCTTAGTATTGATATAGATCCAATTATTTGATTGGTCATTGATTCATTAGAAAGTATTTTAGGTAAATGGATGGATTGTTTGATTAATCTCTGGGGGTTGGGGTTTCGGTGGTAGGATTTCTCGATATTGTGTGTTTCCAGCTCAGTACAGAGACTGGTCAGAGCAGGGATGTTTGTTAAATTGGTAAAAAATGACAGTTTATCCAAATGATGATGACAATGACAAGAAATATGATGATGATGATACTGACAAGAAATATTATGATGATGATACAAGTAGGCAGTGGAATCTACAGTGAAATGTATTAATTGTTGGGGTATGTTTTCTTTTTCTTCCTATGAATGTTTTTTATATGAACAGAGGGTTAAAAGCTGTGGTTATCCGCTATGAGATGACGTACAAGGAGAGGGTTTGAAATGAGGGATTTTATTGTAATTTTATTCTTTGTATTTTGATGACCTGTTGAAATAACCAGTGTGAATTGATGGTTTTGTTTTTCTTACTAATCTGCCTAAGTTTTTTGCTTCTCTAAATGTTATTTCACAAATGTTTAAGAACAGTGACCAGTTATGTGAAAACCAGAGATGAAGAGTAGTGTGATGATATGACTTAAAATTTGTCTTTTTGTTTATTATTGTGATTATGGGTAATCAGAATGATAAAAAGTGGGGAATTGTTGTAGAAATTGTAATAGTCATTTTCTCCTAACAGATATCATAAGGGATTGATCCTATTCAATGTGTAAAAATATGTACGTGCTTTTGCGTGACGTTATAGGAACATATGGGACAGGACCTCTGACCATAGGAACGGTCAGATTTGGCTAGTTTATTTCAGTACCAGTTTGTGTCCTTAAGTAGAAACTGAACAGCAGTGGGGACCTTATCTGAGTGGGTGAAAGGTACAGCGGGTGAGGAGGAACCTTGAAAAGAGTATAAAGGCTGTCTCATGTCTTCCTGTTTTGCGTCACTCACTTCACAGGGTAACGGCTGTGTTGGCGACTGGGCCTATTCTTGCAAGAATAAATATTTATCTTTTTATTAATTTGACTCTGAGTGTCTCTTACGCAGTGATGATGTTTCACAGAAGTTTTGCCACAACAATAGCTTCGAACAAAAAGTTGTAAGAAGACAATTTCAGTTAGCCTGGCATGCCAGGCCTACATCAAGATGTTAGGTCTGGGAACTCTCCATTGACATACCTCAATCCGAGGGGCGGGATAAACGGTTACCTTTCAAAATCCCTCTGCACGCAATAGATAACGCTACAACCAACCAGAGCAACGAACGGTGTGGCTGAGTGAGTCCCATGCGTTTTTCCACCAGCGGAGCTAATTGATATATTAAACTTTTGCCGTATCAGGTCGGCAAAACTCCGAACACATCTTTCTTTTTTAATAATGACTTAAGTGACATTCTCTTAACTCCAAGTCCTCAAGAGTCGCGGCCAAAGCCGACTCGAAAGACTGCTGCATCTTCATTGTTTTTAAGTAGCAGGGAAATCACCTATGGAAATCACGCGGAACGTCATGAACTGTGCCGTTCATTGTGTTAAGCCCGCCCGCCGACTCTATACACGATGTGATTGGACTGACCAGTTTTTGTTTTTTCCAGCTCAAAAGCCTATGGAGAGTTGCTAGACCACACTGGCAGCGAAATAATTTTCACTGCCGCTAGGGTGCGTCTAGATTTCTAGGCTAAATTTCAGTGACAGGTAACGTTGACCAACACAGGTTCCAAAAAGAATGGCTAGACGCATTTCCGTGGCTACAATACGAGTAAGATAAAGATGTTATGCTGTGCAATTACAGCAAAGAAGCCAGTGCAGAATTATCAGTGCCAACAATGTTTGTGTGCGGACTTTCACATTCACAAAAAAAAAATTGTGACACACACAACCATCAAATTAAGTTCACAAATTACAAAATAAACAGTCAAATTAATAATCACAAATTGAAACATACAGTTATGAGTAGTGAGTCAATAATTAATATACAGACATCGGATGGCCTACACTCTCATTCCTGCATTGAAAGATACACATGAAAATGAAACGCTTATTTTAACACGGTAAAAAAGACACTTTCAAGGAAAATCAGCTAATCACACTGATACACAATATTACAAAAACTCTCAACAGTGGTTTAGCATCATAAATTTAGTGATTACATTACAAGAAAACAGTAAATGCATGACAAATGTGAGAGAAAAACTACCTCTGCTTCTCCGTTCGCATACACTATGCATCTGCACGCGAACACTTAAAGGAGAAGCGATATAATTTCCTTTGCTGTCCCACAAATTAAGACCCCACATACAACAATTGGTAGGAACTCCCGATCGGAACTATTGAAAATAGTAAATTGAACACAAGTTTTGCTGAAGTTAACAGTTTAAACAACATAAAAAAAATATATATATAAAATTAAACTCAAGTTCCTAAATCGACCCCTACATGTGCTCATAAATTTTGGACTGTGCTCCTAATAAAAAAAAGTTAACATAGAGCCCTGTACACACACTCTTCCATCACGGTTCACAGTTAGTCATGTGTGCTGAGAGTTCTGGGCCGAGAACGGTTTGTAATTTTGCCGTGATGTACTAGGCTCAAGTGGAAACACAACTGGAACCTTTTCTGGAGGTGGAAAAACAGCTTTTGTCTTTCAGCACATAAAGATGAACTTCTTATCTACCTGATCTCAGACTGTGGTGATGTGGTTTCTCCACTGCATGGATCTTCATGTGGAGCTTCAGGTGAGTTTTAATAGAGAAACTCTTTCCGCACTGATCACAAGTGTGCGGCTTCTCTCTGGTGTGGATCCTCTCATGTGTTTTCAGAGATGATGACATACTGAATCTCTTGTCACAGTGTGAACACTTGTAAGGTTTTTCTCCAGTGTGGATCCTCTCATGTGTTTTCAGAGATGATAACATACTGAATCTCTTGTCACAGTGTGAACACTTGTAAGGTTTTTCTCCAGTGTGGACCCTCTCATGTGTTTTCAGATTTGATGACACACTGAATCTCTTGTCACAGTGTGAACACTTGTAAGGTTTTTCTCCAGTGTGGACCCTCTCATGTGTTTTCAGAGCGGCTGACTGACTGAATCTCTTGTCACACTGTGAACACTTGTAAGGTTTTTCTCCAGTGTGAATTCTCTGGTGCCGTTTTAAATCTTTCCCTGTTGCAAAAGTCTTCTCACACTCAAAGCACATGTACTCTCTCATACCAGTGTGTATTTTCTGATGCATTTGTAAATATTGCAGAAGTGAAAAACTCTTTCCACACACAGGACATGAATGTGGCTTCTCCTTCATATGAACTGTCAGGTGTTTCTTCAAGTGTGATGCCCTAAGAAATCTTTTGTCACACTGATCACATGCGAACGCCTTCTCTCCAGTGTGG
This sequence comes from Chrosomus eos, assembly GCA_036326025.1. NCBI lineage: Eukaryota > Metazoa > Chordata > Actinopteri > Cypriniformes > Leuciscidae > Chrosomus > Chrosomus eos. Next base: position 3,604,193 of record CM070821.1, read on the forward strand.
ATCGTCATGTGAACATTAAGGTTTGCTAAACGACTGAAACTATTCCCACATTGATCACATGCGAACGGCTTCTCTCCGGTGTGGATCCTCATGTGGGCATTAAGGTTTGCTAATTGACTGAAACTATTCCCACATTGTTGGCATGTGAACGGCTTCTCTCCGGTGTGAGCTCTCATGTGAATCTTAAGATTTTGTTTGCCTGAAAATCTCTTTTCACACTTTTCACACATGAATGGCTTCTCTCCGGTGTGAACTCTCATGTGACTTTCAAGGTGTGTTGATCGGCCGAATAACTTCCCACACTGATTGCATGGATATTGCTTCACTCCGGTGTGAAGTCTGATGTGAACATTAAGATTATGTTTGTTTGTGAAACACTTTCCACATTGATTGCATGGGTGCAGCCCCTCTCCAGTGTGGATCTTCACGTGGTCTTTAAGCTTCACTTTTTCTGTGAATCTCTTCCCGCAATGATCGCAGGTGAACGGCTTCTCTCCAGTATGAACTCTCATGTGAATCTCAAGACTTTGTTTGTATGCAAAACTCTTTCCACACTGAGTGCAGGTGAACGGCTTCTCTCCAGTGTGAATTCTCATGTGAATCTCAAGTTTTTCTTTGTATGTAAAACTCTTTCCACACTGAGTGCAGGTGAACGGCTTCTCTCCAGTATGAATTCTCATGTGAATCTCAAGTTTTTGTTTGTATGTAAAACTCTTTCCACACTGAGTGCAGGTGAAAGATTTCTTGCCTTTTCTTTTCTTTAAAAATGTTATTTTAGTCTTTGAGCGACTCAAAGGTTTTTCTCCAGATTTGACATGATGTTCCTCCTCGACTTCACTCAGTTCTTCACTCTCCTCTTCCATCGGGTCTGACATGAAAGGAAAAACGTACTCGGTTACTAACGTAACCTCGGTTCTCTCTAGAGAGGGAACGAGTACTGCGTAATATCTTACGCTATGGGGAAAACTCTTTTCCACGAGATATTGAAGCCAAAAATTATCCTTAATTTTTTATTAATGTAAAACGCTTTGCGGCAGCAAGCAGACATAGGCGAGACAGCTCGCGCGCCTATTGGCTGCCCTGCGGCAACAGCAGCAGCCTATCGAGAGAGGCTCTGCGTGACGTCACGACGAATGGGGGCCTTTCGCGCCCATATCGTCACGTCCCGCCAGAAAGGGCATGGTCTCGCCCTAGAAATAGGCTCGATAGCTGCTCTTACGTTGGTTTTCATCGCCGAAGCGAACCAGAGCGTATTCCAAGCACGGCAAGATACGCAGCACTCGTTCCCTCTCTAGAGAGAACCGAGGTTACGTTAGTAACTGAGTACGTTCTCTTACGAGAGTATCTCTCGTACTGCGTAATATCTTACGCTATGGGGAACACAATGCAACACGCCGTGCTGGTAGGGATCCAACACCAAAGTCCCAGGGGCCGAAGCCCGGGGCGCATATAGTGCATAATCACCATAAACTCACAGAGAGTGAGGGAAGAGAGGCTAGAAGCATCATTCCCTGTAAAATAGCATCCGAAAGGAGCTAATCATGTGACAAATAGACCATACCGTCAGGGTGAACATTCAGCCTGAACTGGGTGGCCACATGTGTGTCAACATTTTTAATGAGCTGCTGTACCGGTCAGTGAGCAATACGCAGGTCAAACTCGGTATCCGAGCCGCACAGCGGGCAGATAGCACTGAATTTTATACCGCCAAAAGCTTAGCTTCTAAGGCGGGAACCTCCAGGTTATAGTATTTTATAAATGTAGACGGCGAGGCCCAGCCCGCGGCCATACAAATATCTTGCAGGGTAACCCCGCTAGACCATGCCCACGAGGAGGCCATGCCTCTTGTGGAGTGCGCTCTAACACCCAAAGGGCACTGTAGGCCCTTAGAAGTGTAAGCCAGCGCTATGGCACCGACTATCCATCTGGATAGGCTCTGTTTCGAAGCGGCAAGTCCCTTAGCACGGCCGCCAAACGAAACGAAAAGCTGCTCAGTCAGACGAGCGGGACACATAAGCCCTTAGTGCCCTGACAGGGCAAAGGAGACTCGCGTCCTTCTCCTCATTGAGAACCGGAAGTGCAGACAGGGAAATCACCTGGGCCCTGAACGGTGTGTTGAGGGATTTTGGCACGTAGCCGTGCTTCGGTTTGAGTATGACCTTTGAGTCATTAGGTCCAAACTCCATGCATGACGCGCTCACTGAAAGCGCTTGCAAGTCCCCTACGCGCTTCACTGAAGCGAGAGCCATAAGAAATGCTGTCTTGAAAGACAAGTGTTTCATGTCTGACGACTGGATTGGCTGAATGGGGCACCTTTCATGGCCTCCAAGACCGTGGAAAGGTCCCATGTCGGGACTGAAGGGGGCCTGGGAGGGTTTAGCCTCCGAGCTCCTCTAAGAAACGCACGACTAAGTCGTTCTTTCCTAGTGACTGGCCAGACACCGGTTTTGCAAACGTTGCTATGGCCGCCACGTATACTTTGAGCGTGGAAGGGGACCTGCCCTTATCCAGTAGCTCCTGAAGGAAGGAAAGCACTTCCGTAACCCCGCAGTCTACAGGTGAAAAGCTCTGCGCTTGACACCAAGCAGAGAACACAGACCACTTCGAGGAGTAGAGCCGTCTGGTAGACGGGGCTCTAGCCTGCGCGATCGTGTTTAACACTCCCTCTGGGAGGTCAGCGGGTACCCGTTGATGGCCCATGCGTGCAGGGACCACAAATCCGGGCGAGGATGCCAAATCGAGCCTTCCGCCTGAGAGAGGAGGTCTCTCCTCAACGGTAAAGGCCATGGGGCAGCGCTGGTCAGCTGCATCAGGACAGGGAACCACGACTGGTTTGTCCAGAGCGGAGCTATGAGTAGCACTGGGCATCCCTCCCTCCTGATTCGCTCCAACACCTGAGGCAGGAGTGAGACAGGGGAAAAGCATATTGGGGGCGGCGGGGCCAAACATGGGCCAGCGAAGAGAAGAATCTCGGGCAGTGAGCGTTTTCTTGGGACGCGAACAGGTCCACCTGCGCTTTGCCAAACGTTTCCCACAGCAGCTGGATAGTCTGCGGGTGCAGAGACCATTCTCCTGCTGGGACGTTGTTTCTGGACAGCCTGTCTGGTCCCACATTTAGGTGACCAGGCACATGCGCCGCTCTCAGCGAGAGCAGGTTGTGCTGAGCCCAGACCAGGAGGCGCTCCGTCAGCCTGTAAAGGTTTCGGGACCTGACGCCGCCCTGGCGATTTATGTACGCCACCACTGACATGTTGTCCGACCGGACCAATACGTGGTGGCCTTTTATCTGGGGACAGAAGCGCCGTAGCGCTTTGTCGACTGCTATTAATTCCAAGCAGTTTATGTGAAGGAGCTTCTCCCGTACTGACCATAGGCCAGCTAGCGGTCTGCCCTCGAGCAGCGCTCCCCACCCCGATGTGGAGGCGTCCGTAGACACCACCCTCACACTCGAGGGTATCCCCAGACTGATACCAGTCGGTTACTTTCCATGGTTTCAGAGCCGAAATGCACTGAAGGTCGACCCTGAGGCGAAATAGACCTGCGGTCCACGCCCTGGGGGGAACTCGTGCTTTTAGCCATAGCTGCAGTGGGCGCATGCGGAGCAGGCCCAACTGGAGTACGGAGGCTGCTGAGGCCATCAGACCCAGCATTTTCTGAAACCTTCTGAGCGGGACTATAGAACCGTGGCGGAAGGATTTCGCGACGTGCTGAATATTCAATCCGCGCTCCGGTGACAGGCGTGCCGTCATGGATAGCGAGTCCAACACTGTTCCCAGAAAGGAAATTCTCCGACTGGGGAGCAGTGAGCTTTTCGCCCAATTGACTGTAAGGCCCAGCTCCTCGAGGTGCTCGAGTAATGCGGCCCTGTGTTCTATGAGCTCTGTTCGTGAACAAGCTAGAATCAGCCAATCGTCCAAATAGTTCAAAACTCGCATGCCCCGAAGTCTCAGGGGGGCGAGTGCCGCGTCCATGCACTTCGTGAACGTACGGGGTGCTAGGGACAGGCCGAACGGCAGGACTGTGTATTGATACGCCTGGCCCTCGAAGGCGAATCTCAAGAATCGCCTGTGATGGGACGCTATTTGTATTTGGAAATACGCGTCTTTCAGATCTATTGACATGAACCAGTCTCCTTGGCGCACTTGCGCGAGGATTTTCCTGGTCGTAAGCATTCTGAACTGGCGCTTCACGAGCGTTCTGTTCAGCAGTCGCAGATCTAGAATGGGTCTGAGCCCCCATCTTTTTTCAGTACCAGAAAATATCTATTGTATAAGCCCCCTTCGCTCTGAGATAAAGGTTCTATAACCCCTTTCCTCAGTAGTTTCGCTATCTCGGCTCTGAAGTAGATGAGATACTTCGCTTTTCACCGTAGTTTCGACGCGCGCCGTGTAACGGCGAGGGCGTTGAGCGAATTGTAGCGAATAGCCTCTCGTTATAGTGTTCAACACCCATTCTGATACCCCGGGAAGCCTTGACCACGCATCTGCGTGAATAGCTAAGGGTAGAATGAAATCTGGGCTCTGGCCGCGGCAGAACGGCGGCTCGAGAGCCCCTGTGTACTGGGAACACAACACCGTGTTTACAGCGTTCGAGGCGGGGGGGGCGCGCTGATCACAGCGGGCAGCCTGGCCGCGCTCAGCTTCTCTATGGCGGGACGCGCAGAGAAAGCGAGCAGGGCGAATCCCGTGGGATTCGACGTGTGTTAGAGAATGTGGGCACATTTACTACACTGAGAATACTGTCAGCTCGCGCCGACTAAATCAATGCTGTGTTTACAGCGTGCGAGGCGCGCGCTGATCACAGCTGGCAGCCTGGCCGCGCTCAGCTTCTCTGTGACAGGTTGTGCAGAGGAAGCGAGCGGGGGTGAATCCCGTGGGATTCGGCGTGTGTGCCAGAATGTGGGCGCGAGACTGCGGGCACATTAACTGTACTGAGAACACTGTCAGCTCGCGCTGACTGAATCAACGCTGCTGTGTTTACAGCGTGCAAGGCGCGCGCTGATTACAGCGGGCAGCCTGGCCGCGCTCAGCTTCTCTATGACCGATTGCGCAGAGGAAGCGAGCGGGGGTGAATCTCGTGGGATTTGGCGTGTCAGTGAGAGGATGCGGGCGCGAGACAGCGGGCACATTTACTGCACTGAGAACACTTTCGGCCGGAGCCGACTGAATGTGTGTTGGTTTCGTTTTTACAGAAACCAAGGGACGCGTGTGGGCGTGTACACTAGTGTGTAGTGTAAGCGGGCATTTTATGGGTGCGTTCACTACATAGTCTGCACAATCGACCTGAGTTGATTTTATGTGTGCTAGCCCTGCACCGTGGCGGGCTGTGTCTGGGTGTGGGAATGGGCACTGGGGCGTGGGCATTCTTACAACACTCATAACACCATCGGCTGTAGCCGGAACACCAGAAAATACACTCTTTATTGGATTTATCTGGGTAGCCATAGAAACGGCTTTTGTGCGCAGGCAAGCGGGCTGAGACACCGGCTGCTTCACTGCGAAATACACTGGGACAGTCACAAAGCATGGAACTGAACGAGCGAGAAGTTTTGGTGGAAATCACTTTCCTAGAGAGACTAGGAAGGCCTTGAGACCTCGGGCTTTACCTCAATCCTCGGCCGGGGCCCGCGCTGAGGGGGGCGGCGTCCAGCAGAGCGAGAGCGCGGTGTCTCATCTCGGGCCTGGCGGCGCTGCTGAGTAGCCGAAACGACAGCCTTTGTGCGCAGGAAAGCGGGCTATGGAACCAGCTTGCTCACTGCGAAATACACTGGAACAGTCACATTGCTTGGAACTGAACGAGCGAGAAGTTTTGGTGAAATTCCGGCCGCAGCGGGAACTGAACACCGTCGCTTTCCTAGAGAGACTAGGAAGGCCTTGAGACCTCGGGCTTTACCTCAATCCTCGGCCGGGGCCCGCGCTGAGAGGGGCGGCGTCCAGCAGAGCGAGAGCGCGGTGCGTCGAGGAACACGGAGCGCTCAGCTTCCGTCATCTCGGATAGCGTTAGCCACGAATGTCTCTCACCGTCCAGGGAGGAAGGGCGCGGGTCTCGACTGTGACGAAGCTTTGTCTTTCCCGAGAAAGCGTCCGTCCAGCCTGTTGCGCAGCGGCAGTCGTGGGCGCCTCCCAATCGAGGCCGATGCTTTCCACGGCCTGAGTGAGCAGACGCATCAGCTCAACCTCAATGCCGGCTCTCTTCCCAGAGGGTTGGCGGGAAACGTTAGCGGAGGGGAGGTCCACGGAGCTCGCCCGATCCTCGCTATCCGAAGCCAAAAGAGAACGTGCCTCAGTGTTGTCGTCCAACTCGACGGCGTATGCGGCGACATACGGCGGCCGCTGTCCGTCCGGGAGCGACTCGAGCGAAGCCGGCGAAGCTGGCGGGCGAACCGGCGAGCTCTGGCGGGCTGGAGATAGCTCGGGTGCGCGCTGGGCGCGGCGCTTCTTGCGGCGCGGCATCACGGCGGGCTGGGATGCGGGCTCGGAGAACAAAGCTAGGCGAGTCCGCGGAGTCACCATAGGCAAGCGTTCACAATGATGGCATCCGCCGTTAGCGAGCGCGATGGCCGCGTGATCCTCACCCAGGCAGGACACGCAGATGACATGGCGGTCCTCATCGCTGAGTGGGGCTCGAACCACAGGAAGGCATCTTTAAAAAGACGCCGCTCTTTTAGAGGGGTGGGAAAAAAAGGCAGATAATGCAATCACACACACTCTAAGCAGAGGAAAGGATATGTACGCCGGAAAGCGCAGCAGGTATGGCGGCTGAAGGCGGCGAGGCCAGCGACTCCAGGCTCGATGGCACGTCCCGCTGAAAGGCTACAGGTCGACGGCGCGGCTTCTCACTCTGGATCCAGCGATGCGGGAGGCTTCGCTGAAGAGATGAAAATCAACGTAAGAGCAGCTATCGAGCCTATTTCTAGGGCGAGACCACGCCCTTTCTGGCGGGACGTGACGATATGGGCGCGAAAGGCCCCCATTCGTCGTGACGTCATGCAGAGCCTCTCTCGATAGGCTGCTGCTGTTGCCGCAGGGCAGCCAATAGGCGCGCGAGCTGTCTCGCCTATGTCTGCTTGCTGCCGCAAAGCGTTTTACATTAATAAAAAATTAAGGATAATTTTTGGCTTCAATATCTCGTGGAAAAGAGTTTTCCCCATAGCGTAAGATATTACGCAGTACGAGAGATACTCTCGTAAGAGAACTCTCAATTTCAAATTTTCTAAATAATGAAAATAATTAAAAGAGAAAAATATGGAGTGAATGGACATAAAAATGATTCCAGATACAACTGCTATAAAATATTACAATAATTTAAGTATTTTTATAAATTAAATATACGTTCCTGAAACTTTCCATGAATGAGGTACACTGATCTTTCAGTTATTTAAAAAAAAAACATTATAGGCAAAAATCCCATGTTTCTGTAGTGAGAACAATTAAATACAGTGGGTAGGGAAAGTATTTAGACCCCCTTAAATGTTTCACTCTTTGTTATATTGCAGCCATTTGCTAAAATCATTAATTTTTTTCCCATCATTGTACACACAGCACCCCATATTGACAGAAAAACACAGAATTGTTGAAATGTTTATTAAAAAAGAAAAACTGAAATATCACATGGTCCTAAGTAGGGATGGCGAAAACAAAAAAAATTCTTGACCGACGGTTGAAACCGGTTAACCGATTAGTTTAAAATATGCTACGCTATTTGAAATAGCAGCCATTTCGAGCCGCGCCTGCAATTTCGCAACTCTGTCGCTCACGTCACTTAAAAAAAAAAACCTACAGCGTGAAAGTAACGAGTCCCGCAAACGCAGCGCCGATGAGCTTGTATGTAATCGGAGGACAAATGGCTCATTAGTTTCGAAGTGGTTTGGGTACAAGGTGATCGCGTTGAAAATAAAGGCGTTAGTCAAGCGTTAGAAGCTCATTTGAAACATTGCCGCGGCTGAGGCTCGAGAAAATTACAGCTCTGAAGAGACGCGGCTTTGGTTTAACCCTCTGGGGTCGGCCGTCACGTGGGCGTGATCTGCTCACTTTTTTTCTCATCAGTGCAAAAGAGACTCAAATTACTCTGTTGATTTTGATCTTGCATGTAAGTGTTATACATCATTCAAAACTGTTAAATGTCTTCTTTTATTTGTGTACACTCATAATAAAAACAAAATGTTGTGTTTTTCGTAAAATAAAGAAAATGAACATGATGCGCGTTCTCCCGTCTCTCTAAATGTGAAGCTCATTCTGAAACGCGACAGAACATGACCTGTAACTCAGCTAATACTTGTCACTGTGACATGAAACATATGTCTTTACAACACTTTGAGTCTCTATTTTTAAATGATGTAAATCATATCAAAAACAAATATTCTCTGTTTAAGTAATTCGTATGAAAGCAAGGACATACAGTTTCTCCAGCCTGAGCTCATTAAAGTTAATGTGACCACGCCCGCGCGCAACAGCTGCTCGCATACTAATGAGCCATGTGGAGGAACGCAAACTGTTAACGACCTCAAAACAGAGAATCCGCGACTTCAGTCTTCAGTCCTGCTCTACTTTTCCAGAGTGTGCTGTGCTGTTTATCTTGGATTTACATCAGACGAGTTAGAAGAACACAATTCGATTATAAGATGGATTTATAATAAGGTAAGACATGTCATTGTTAGTAGCATGTTATTGTTGCATAAACTTGTAGCTACTAGTTAAACTGGTGCCATACTAAAATGTACGTTATGAAATGTGATTGGAGTAAAACATGAAGCCTAATGCTAAATGTATATACATAAAAACATATGTTCGATAATTAAACAGCACGATACAGAAGGCTCGTATGATTGTGAATATTATAATGTTTAGACTTGTGTTTATTGTGTTTGTGGATATCTGCTCACACGAAGATATGTATAATTATGTAAGAATATGCGATCGAGCCCGGACCAAAAAACTATGTTACATAATATTACGTTTCATAGTTTGGTCCGGCTCGATCGCATTCAGTAAATGTTTGCACGCGCTGAGTTTGAGTCACGCGCGCTGTGGGTTTGGAAAGTAAAACAAACCAATCATTAGGCTTTATGGTTTTACTCCAACAATCTCATCTCATAACGTTGTAACGAATGGAAACGTTTTAAGTAACATGATAATCCATATAGTTTTCTCTAATGTAGTGTTACTTAACTTTTTAGTGATTTATAGGCTGCCTAGCTGCTACAGGCTATTGTTATTATTTCATGCAGCCCTACATATGCCTACAACTACAAGGTACAACATATATTGGGAGTTCATATATGTAGTATATGTATGTATTTAGTAAATTTCATAATTTGAACCAGAAAAATCTAAAATAGTTTCTCCTGATATCAGCATGTTCACAGCTGTTTTTTTGTTTTCTAAAAAATGTTTTTACAGGGACCAGCACTGATGAGTCCAGCTGACATTCACGTGAGTCTCTGTACATGAACATGGTGAAAAATCAAACACCTTGGAGATGACAGGTATGTAACCTATATGTTTTAGGAATGGCACAAAGCTGTGTGACTGTCCAAGTCTCTGTCTTTAGATCAGTGTGTTTTACTAATGTGCTTTTTTGTCTTTGGTTGTGTATCTTTTTGATTGTGTTGTAAATAACTTGGTTGTGTTGTAAATAAATCCAAACCATCTAAAAGCCATTCTTTTTTAAGTCTCCCCTCCTTCTTTGTGCAAGGCTTCTCACAATGACAGCACCTGATAGTACCTTATAGGGCTATTAGGGGAGGGCCTTTGTCTTTCTCAGGTGTGAAAACACTATATACTAATGGGTTGTTAACGCCCCTCCGCATAAAGCTTTCTTACACAAAACACGTCTTACAAATTTTAAGTCAATATATTGTCTTATCTGAATGAGTAGTCAGGATGATTTTCACATAGTTTTGAAGCAAATATTCTAGGCCACATGATACAATTTTTAAAAGTCTTGTGAAGAAATAATTAGTATGGGTTTTATGACCTTATTTCAGTGACAATGTTTTTTTGTTTTTTCACAAACCACGCATAAACGTCATTATCTCAAAACTAAAAACTTGTACATACATGCTGCTGACATATTACTGTAGCAGAGTTTGTGCTGAATACTGTGTAATCAGACTTTAGCCATGAAAATGTCACAAGTAACAGAAATAAGCACAAATGTCAGAGCATGACAGATCACCTCCAGAACCCAGAAAACACCTCAGACCTCAGAGGGTTAAGGTAGTGCTTACAATAATAAAGAAAGATGATGATCATCGCCTTATCTGTTACCACGGAAATGTAGATGTAATGTATTTCCAAATCTAAGCCCATCTTATGCGGAATGTTGCCTAATAGACTGCAACACGATAAACCCAATGGATAAAACAGGCACCTTCAGAATGCGTAAAAAGACGCATCGGCCAAGGCAGGTCTAACTCACTGTGTCTGTGTGCCTTCTAATAACGGACAGAACAACTCTTTTGTATAATTAATATTATTATTTTTATTCTTCAAAAAGACAAGTATCAACTTCTGTTAAGGACAACATCTCATAAACCATAACAGACAATGGGCAACATGGCCTACAGCTATTCTTAATAATAACATTTAAATGAAAAATTATTTTAATCTATGAATGAGAATAGCCTACTATATAGCCAACAAATAGCTCACAGACAGGTGTTAGGCCGCCGCCTAATTATTAAAACACAACGGTTTTTCTTTATTGAAATTTCGTTTTTCTTTCATTCAATTTTGTTTTTCTTTATTGAAATTTCGTTTTTATTTATTTAAATCTACCCTTTACTGTGACAGTAATTTGTTAGTCAGAAAAAATATTAGACTACTTTATTAAAAGTAGCCTATTGCTTAAGTTAACAGACCTGCGCCAGAACAGCGTGCGAGCGGGAAGCGGTGCGCCTCGCGGGCAGGGCTTATACGCTCCGAGAACGCATTATAGTGATATAAAACACATGTTTTATAGAGAACTGTTGACACGTTTTATATCACTAGTGCAGTGTCCGTTATCGGAGCATATAAGCCCAACCCGCGAGGCGCGCCACTTCCCGTGCGCAAGCTGTTCTGTAGTTTATAAAAAGTTTATTAATTCTGAACGTGCCGAGTCTCGCGTGTCTATCTATCGCACCAAATGCGACACTGCACTCCCTTGTGAAGTCGATTGGATAAACGTTCTCGAAATAATCAAAATGCAAACACACAGACAGACATGGGCTTGCGGGTGTCGTGTTTTCAGATGATACATCATAGATGATGTGCTACTACTGTAAGCACAGTATCACACAAGTTGCAACTTACAACTATATCATGTTTTTTTTTGGGTGAAATGGTCCCACACACTACTTTTCTTTGCACGCTTCATCCTGTCATCTGCCCTGGCTCTAACCTCGAGTGTTTTAGCCTGTAGGCTTTACTTTTCGCAAACCTTGTGAGCGCGCGAACCCAAACGCTGTGACCTGCGCCAAATGTTTTTATTGGTTTATTAAGTACAAACAGGCGAGTTATGAAAAATTGAGTGTGAGGGATTTGTTCACTTCACACAAAAATATCTTGGAATGAGATGGCCAACTGTAGTAGCGTTTAGTCTACTAGGCAAGGCAAGGCAAGGCAAGGCAAGTTTATTTATATAGCACATTTCATACACAATGGTAATTCAAAAGTGCTTTACATAGGAGAAAATTAAAATAATCAAAACAAATAAGAATAATTAAAACAGTTTAGAATAAAAAATAAAATAAAGTACAGTAAAAACAGTCGGACGAACAGTGGCACAGTGCTCATTCAGTAAATGCATAGCTAAACAGAAGTGTTTTGAGTCTGGATTTGAATGTGACTACTGTAGGAGCACATCTGATCTCTTCTGGAAGCTGGTTCCAGCTGCGGCTGGCATAGTAGCTAAAAGCAGACTCTCCTTGCTTAGAGTGAACCCTTGGTATTTCTAGCTGATGTGATCCTAATGATCTGTTGGGTTTATATTCAGTGAGCATATCTGCAATATATAGAGGTCCTAGCCCATTGAATGATTTATATACCAGTAATAATACTTTAAAATCAATCCTAAATGTAACTGGGAGCCAGTGTAAAGACCTGAGGACTGGTGTGATATGTTCATATTTTCTGGTTCTGCTCAGAATCCTGGCAGCAGCGTTCTGTATGAGCTGCAACTGTCCTATGGTCTTTTTAGGAAGGCCAGTGAGGAGTCCATTACAATAATCCACCCTGCTGGTGATGAAAGCATGCACAAGTTTCTCTAAGTCTTGACTGGAAACAAAGCATCTAATTCTTGCAATATTTTTCAAATGATAGTATGCTGATTTAGTTATTGCTTTGACATGACTACTGAAACTAAGGTCTGACTCTAGAGACACACCAAGATTCCTGACTTGATTTTTAGTTGTTAGACCTCTAGAGTGAAGGTATGCATTCACCTTGAGAACTTCATCTTTGTTTCCAAACGCGATGACTTCAGTTTTGTCTTTGTTTAACTGAAGAAAGTTTTGGCACATCCAACCATTTACTTCATCAATGCATTGGCACAGGGAGTCAATGGGGCTGTAATCGTTAGGCGATAGGGCTAAGTAGAGCTGTGTGTCGTCTGCATAGCTGTGGTAAGAGATTTGGTTCTTTCTCATTATTTGGCTCATTGGGAGCATATACAGGTTGAATAGGAGTGGCGCAAGAATTGAGCCCTGGGGGACTCCGCATGTCATGGATGTCCGCTCAGACTTATGGTCTCCTATACTCACATAATAACCTCTCCCTTCTAAGTAAGACCTGAACCATTTTAGGACTATCCCAGAAAGCCCCACCCAGTTTTCCAGCCTGTCAATAAGTATGTTGTGATCGACAGTGTCAAATGCAGCACTGAGGTCGAGTAGTACCAGCACTGATAATTTGCCTGTATCAGTATTTAAGTGATATCGTTTATTTATCTTTATGAGCGCTGTCTCTGTGCTGTGATGCGATCGGAAACCAGATTGAAAATTGTCAAAGTAACCATTCAAGCTTAAGAATTTGTTCAGCTGATTGAAGACAACTTTTTCAATGATCTTGCCTATGAAGGGAAGATTTGAGATCGGTCTATAATGGCTTAATATGGTCTTATCTAGATTGCTCTTTTTCAGGAGGGGCTTGACAACTGCAGTTTTCAGGGAGTTTGGAAAACTCCCAGAGAGAAGTGAGGCATTTACCACTTCTAGCAGATCTGCTTCTAAGCTGTTTAACACACTTTTGAAAAAAGATGTGGGAAGTGTGTCAAGGGCACAGGTTGATGTTTTAAGGTGCTGTACGGTTTCTTCCAAAATTTTGCCATCAATTTCTTCGAAAACAGACATAGTAACTACTTTCTCAGGTAGTGGTCGGATCTGTTTGACCCCAGCGCAACTCAAGGATGTGCTGATTACCTTTCTGATATTATTGATTTTCTCAGAGAAGAAAGAAGCAAACTCACTGCACTTGCTGTCTGAGAGCATTTCACTGGGAATCTGGCCTTGGGGGGTTTGTCAGTCTCTCTACAGTAGCAAAAAGAGTGCGTGTGTTGTTTAAGTTGCTGTTTATAATATTTGAGAAGAAAGTCTGTCTAGCTTTGCCTAGTTCCATATTAAAAGCATGGATGCTGTCTTTGTAGATGTTATAATGGACTACAAGTTTTGTCTTCCGCCACATGCGCTCTGCTCTTCTGCATTGTCTTTTCATATTTTGCACTGCTGTTGAGTTTCTCCAAGGTGCTTTTTGTCTACAACTATTCTTCCTGACTTTCACAGGAGCAATATGATCAATTACACTTTTAATTTTTGAGTTAAAAGATTCAAGGAGAATATCAACAGAGTCAGCAGATATGCTTGGTTTTAAAGATATAGCCTTCATAAATAGTACACTAGTGTTCTCATTTAGGCATCTCTTCTTGACAGACACAGATCTAGCTTCAATGGCAGGGGAGATCAATATATCAAAGAAAATACAGAAATGATCAGACAGTGCTACATCCTTAATAACAATTGATGAGATGTTTAGACCCGTACTGATAAGTAGATCTAGAGTGTGTCCACGATTATGTGTGGGTCCATTTACATGCTGTGTCAGATCAAAAGTTTTTAGAACAGTTTTGATTTCTTTTGCCATATTGGTTTCTGCATTATCTATGTGAATGTTAAAATCTCCAGCAATGGCAAAACAGTCAAACTCTGAGGAAATTGTTGATAACAGTTCTGTAAAGTCCTCAGCAAAGGCTGGAGAGTATTTTGGAGGCCTGTAAACAATGATAAGTAAAATACGTGGAGCACCTTTTAACACAATACCCAGATATTCAAAAGACGGGTAATTCCCAAGTGATATTTGCTTACATTGATAGACATCTTTAAAATTACTAGCCTAATTTAGAGATCACTTTTTTTTTAACTGACTACCGAGAACTTTGATCGGTTAACGATCATCGGTTAACATCCCTAGTCCTAAGTATTCAGACCCTTTGCTTAGTATTTAGTAGAAGCACCCTTTTGATCTTATACAGCCATGAGTCTTTTTGGGAAAGATGCAACACGTTTTTCACATCTGGATTTGGGTATCCTCTACCATTCCTCCTTGCAGATCCTCTCCAGTTCTGTCAGGATGGATGGTGAACGTTGGTGGACAGCCATTTTCAGGTCTCTCCAGAGATGCTCAACTGGGTTTAAGTCAGGGCTCTGGCTGGGCCATTCAAAAACAGTCATGGAGTTGTTGTGAAGCCACTCCTTCGTTATTTTAGCGGTGTGCTTAGGGTCATTGTCTTGTTGGAAGGTGACCCTTCAGCCCAGTCTGAGGTCCAGAGCACTCTGGAGGAGGTTTTCGTCCAGGATATCCCTGTACTTGACCACATTCATCTTTCCCTCAATTGCAACCAGTCTTCCTGTCCCTGCAGCTGAAGAACACCAAAAAAGTTCTATCTTGGTCTTATTAGACCAGAGAATCTTATTTATCACCATCTTGGAGTCCTTCAGGTGTTTTTTTTTTAGCAAACTTGCACAGAGGAGAGCCTCGGTAGCCACTCTGCCATAAAGTCCTGACTGGTGGATGGCTGCAGTGATGTGGTTGACTTACTACAACTTTCTCCCATCTCCGGACTGCATCTCTGGAGGTAAGCCACAGTGATCTTTGTGTTCTTCTTTACCTCTCTCACCAAGGCTCTTCTCCCCCGATAGCTCAGTTTGGCCAGACGGACCAATACAAAGAAGGGTTCTGGTCATCCCAAACGTCTTCCACTTAAGGATTATGGAGGCCACTGTGCTCTTAGGAACCTTAAGTGCAGCAGAATTTATTTTGTAACCTTGGCCAGATCTGTGCCTTGCCACAATTCAGCTCTTCAGGCAGTTCCTTTGACCTTATGATTCTCATTTGCTCTGGAACAGCCAGCCAGAACATGCACTGTGAGCTGTAAGGTCTTATATAGACAGGTGTGTGGATTTCCTAATCAAGTCCAATCAGTATAATTAAACACAGCTGGACTCAAATGAAGGTGTAGAACCATCTCAAAGATGATCATAAGAAATGGACAGCACCTGAGTTAAATATATGAGTGTCACAGCAAATGGTCTGAATACTTAGGACCATGCGATGTTTCAGTTTTTCTTTTTTACTAAATGTGCAAAAATGTCAACAATTCTGTTTTTCTGTCAATATGGGATGCTGTGTGTACAATAAGAGGGAAAAAAATTACCTTAACCCTCTAAGACTGACGGGAGCGTCGGTGCTCCCGTTTGCGTGTGTCTGTTTAAAAGCCTATAGAAACTGAAACCAAATGGCTAGCTCAATCATTCTTTTTGCATACAAAACCAGAGATGTAACATATTCAGATCAAGCCTCCAACATGCCCATGTTGCGTTGTTTTCACCCTCTAATCAGTCTGTACAAACTGCGTAATATGCGTTTACAAAAAAAAAAAAAAAAAAAAAGCATTGCACGTTGGTCTTTGCACACATGTTCAACTAATTCAATGCTCAATCAATATTCAAAAGCAAAATGTTATCTGTTTGACCACAAATGTAATTGGATATTTTACATGGCATTTTTCTCCTCTTTTTTTGAATGAGTGTAAAAATGAGTATATCTTAAAAACTAATTTACGTAAACAGTTCAAATCAATTCTGTATAGTTTTAAATTGATTTATGCACGTTTTTTTACATTGACAAGTTTGAGGTTGACATTTATCCATTTTTTGTATTGAATAAAATATGTAGAAAAAAATAATTAAATTTGTTTATTGCACTTTTGAGATATTTATCTAGTTACTATTGATTTCTTACAAACATAGCCTTCAAATTGGAGTGTAAGCATTATTTTGATGTATGGCATATGAAAATGCTCAAAAGAATGACAGCACAGCATGTAAAAATACAAAGATATGCTCTGGTGGAATTGTTCTATGGCAGGTCATAAAGGGTTAAAGGGCCCCTATCATGGATTTTTGAAAATGACTGTTCATGCAGTGTGTAAAATAGCTCTAAGTGAATGAAAACATCCTGCAAAGTTTTATATCTGAAAGTGCACCGTATATAAAGTTATTGTCTTTCAAAAGTTAGAGTCGACTCAATAAAAGAGGCTCACATACCTGTATTTTCTTCCTGTTTTCGGTCGAAGTCCACAGTAGTCGATTGTCGAGTTCGCACGCGCGATCATTAGTAACTAAATAACTAAGGATTGCGCACCCGCAAACTCGACAATCGACTACTGTGGACTTCGACCGAAAACAGGAAGAAAATAAAGGTATGTGAGCTGGCTGAATAAACATCATTTTTATTCATATCTTTCACATCTACTGCAGTCAGATTCACCGTGTTCACTCTGAATACAATCACTCACATGGCTGTGCACTTGTAATGACACATCAAGGATGTTAAGAGTGATAAAAGTGGGACAACTAATTTTCTCTTCCACTTGTCTACAAAAAATCCACTTGTCCCGGACAAGCCTTAATGTCGAGCCCTGTCTGAGTTATTATTTTTTACAACAAAGCAGGAGACCATCATTATTATAACACAATGTAAATGATGCAACTGACTGGGTCATTTGACAAATCACCGCAGATTAGCGTCACGCAAAGGAGGGGTTTGGAAAAATGAATCGTTGAACGAATCATTTTGAGTCGTTGAGCAAATCAGGTAAAAATAAATGCATAATATAAGACAATTAAAGTGTTTTTTGTCCTTGCATGTGAAACTGTTTTTGGGAACTCCCAAAACAAAAATAGCTACATTTCAAATGCCATGATAGGGGCACTTTAAATGATTTTAGCAAATGGCTGCATTATATCAAAGAGTGAAACATTTAAGGGGGTCTGAATACTTTCCGTACCCCCACTGTATGTTTGATCAATGGCACACTTATCTAACATATGAACATTAAAATACACAATAGTGCCTTATTTTGGCACCAACATTTAGATTGATATTTAATTATGTTAAAAACTACTAAAACGTTTTAATTTTTAAGGGCCGTTCAAGAACCGCAAGATCAAGGGAATTTCACTGCGAGAAAGAACACAAATGTTTGCAGTAAAGCAGAGTAGATTGTAAATTTGCTAATTTTGGAATGATTATCGTTTGTTATACATGTTTGTAAAAAATATGCACAAAATTCAGGTAACACTTGTTACAAATATTTAAATAAAGTGTTTATGTCAATGGTTCGTCTTGTGCTGGTCTGCGAAGCACCAGGCATTATGTCATCACGTTGGAGAGGTCACGCTGGACATCATTAAACATCCAGGATACGCACATGAAAGGACCATTTTAACAGACTGAGCTCATGAAATAGCGTATGTATGACACGCCAATTCGTATTTCCATTTTTGGCGTGCTATCAACACGCATAATCGCTTTTCGCGTGTTTATCAACGCCGTTGACTTAACGTTGCATTACTATATATAAATATATGACCTACCCCAACCCCGTCCCTAAACCTACCTGTCACTGGGGTTTAGGGCTTTGACTCCGAACTTCGTTATTCGAATATAATTTGAATATTTAAAAAAAATAATGATATTGGAACGAGTATTAGGCAGCCTTTAATATTCAAACCTGTTATGGGCATTATTTTTTGTAAATGTGTTTGCCTGTAAACGTTGTTTTCAATTCAGATTGCAAGGCTTTTTCACGCCTGGTGAAGTCACGCCTAGCAAGGCAATTATTGGTCATCTGGGCTCCTGTAGGTGACGTTAGCATCCTGGTTAGCGCAGCGCCTATTTTGTAAATCTACACTCCTGACAATTTGAAAAGCAACGTGTGGCGCTACTTACATTTTACCATGTATTCGTTCACTGTTAAAATCCTGTGAACGGTAAGTTAAGCCCCGGCTTCTTTAATCATTTTGACATCGATGAGCTAGACCGCTGAACTTTAAGACATCATGTAATGGAGTGCATCATCAAGAATATCAAATACATTGCCAAGAATCTCTTATTTGCATCTTAAAGGATTAGTTCACTTTTTAAAAAACTTTTGCTGATAATTTACTCACCCCCATGTCATCCAAGATGTCCATGTCTTTCTTTCTTCAGTCGAAAAGAAATTAAGGTTTTTGATGAAAACATTCTAGGATTTTTCTCCATATAATGGACTTTACTGGTAGCCAAACGGTCCAAGGTCCAAATGACAGTTTCAGTGCAGCTTCAAATGACTTTAAACGACAACAGACGATGCATAAGGGTCTTATCTAGCAAAACCATCGCTCATTTCTAAAATAAATAAATAAAAAACGAAGTTTTATGCCTTGCTCTGTTCTGTGATGTGCGGTCGTCACTCACCTGTTCGAACTCGTTCATCAATGAACAAATCTTTTTTTCGAGTCATTTCGTTCATTTTGTTCGTTGATTGAATGAAATGACTCGAAAAAAGATTCGTTGACGTTCATTTTGATGAACGAGTTCGAACAGGAGAGTGATGACCGCGCATCACAGAACAGAGCAAGCCGAGCATTTGTGCTAATAAAACTTAAACTTTTTTATTTCTTTTAGAAATAACCGATCGTTTTGCTAGATAAGACCCTAATGCATCGTCTGTTGTCGTTTAAAGTCATTTGAAGCTGCACTGAAACTGTCATTTGGACCTTGGAAGTAAAGTAAAGTAAAGTCCATTATATGGAGAAAAATCCAAGAATGTTTTCATCAAAAACCTTAATTTCTTTTCGACTGAAGAAAGAAAGTCATGGACATCTTGGATGACATGGGGGTGAGTAATTTATCAGCAAAAGTTTTTTAAAAAGTGAACTAATCCTTTAAGTTTATTGCCAATAATAATGACAGGTTTGCGAAAAGTGTAGAACTCTGAGCTTGCGCAAAACACATCTTCAGCACAGAGAATCATTTAAACGCCTCTGATTGGCTGATGCGTTCAACAGACATGTCTGTGATTGGCTACAATGCTCAATGCTGCAAAAGCATGTTACAAGTACCTTTAATGCAGAGATAAAATATAAATAAAACTTTAATAGCCTATGCACTTTTCATGATAAGGTAAACGTGGCAGCTGTAATCTTATTCAAATTTGTTTTTCTGATTAATTGTTTTGCTCTATGAGAAAGACAAGGAAACAAAATATTGAGGACTTTACTTAAAACATTCAGGGCTTTAGCCCCCTTAGCCCAGCCCTAACACTGTGGCATTTAATGGTCATAATATTATTAATTAATATTTGAATATTAATATTAATAAACAAACAAACTTCAAATATGATTTTTGGACAAAAGTCAAAGCCCTACTTGGGTTAATAGCATGTATGACTCTTCCCCTACCATCCTAGGAAAAAAAATATCGCTCCCCAGATGTAGAAATTCATTTTGCTTCGTTTCGCTCGGACATTTAAAGCAGAATTCGGCAACTTCTAGTCTTCTTCGCTGATTTTCCCTTTTGTTGTCGCATGTTTTCCCCACGAGCTCCCCCTACAGCTGTGGGCCGTATATTTCACAACAATATCGTAAAAAAAAAACTCACTTGCGGCACCCTTCTCCCCCGTTCTACCGCTGCTCACGTGCATTTGTTATTATCGGAGCCGGCCAACTTTACTTGCGGAGCTGTCTACCGAGCTGGGTAATACATCATACACATTATCATAGAACATTGACATGTACATTTTGTATTCTGTTATCAACCCGTAAAGCAGTTCGTGTTTCTCGCTCGTTCTCGTTCTCGTCTCGCTTCTCACGAGACTTCCTATTTTCATTTTGCCGGGACGGTAGTCCCCATGTTGCAAGGTTGGTTTTCCGCCTGGGAGCGCTGGGGGGAGCTAGGAAAGTCACCAATATCACCAGAACAGGTTGTTTAACCATCCAAATGATTTCTAGACAGCTTTATTAATTTAAAAAAGTTACCAAGTTCTGCTTTAACAGCGTACACATACATGCGGAATCACTATGACATTTAACGGTGTAGACATACACGCAAAAGATGACGTTTCATTTCGGCGTGGACATACACGCGGATAGCTGAAAATGCGTATAGATAACACTAGGTATGTAACGATTCACTCGCAACCGGTTGAAAATCGATACAAATGTGTGACGATTCAAATCGGTTGCAATGTTAAACGAATCGCGATACACATTTTAAACAACAGGGGCGTTTACTGTATCCTATTGTGAAGTTGTGAACCTCGCTTGCGCGAAACTAGCGAGTGTTTTCACTTCATTCATGGAACTTGAGCTTGTGTGAGCCAAGCTCAACTTCCATAGGAATGAACTGAAAACGCTCGGTTTGCTCCGCTCGCGCCGCGCCAGTGTGCGCCATAATAGACTGTTGTGCACGCGCCGTCAAACACACGGCGACGGCAAGCGTAGATGTTGACGTTGACTCATTCAAATCGGAGGTGTGGCGGCATTTTGACTTTCCATAGACGAATAATAATCACCACCGTGAGAAGCACAAGTCACCTCCGTTTTCATGTAAAAGGCATTAATAAGACAAGTGCGAGAGCCACGGAGATCACAAGGTGCATCAGTGTTTCCGTGGCAACCAGGTGTTGTATTTATTTTACTATCTCTTTCTCTAAATGTGTACATGGATATATATTTTTTATATGTATAATTTGTTGATGGTTATGGCATATTTTTCTAAATGTGTTTTTTTTTTACTCTTGCTAGTGTAATGATACAAATTATAACAAAATTAAAACCCCTCTAAATGTGGTACTAATTTTACATAGTCTTTTACTGAGTGTGTGAAGGTACCAGTGTCCACCCTCTTGACCAGACAGACACAAAGACTGAGTTGAAACAACCTTGAAGGGATTTTTTTTAATTTCACTGTAGTTTTTTTATTTGACAAATATATTTTAAAATTAAAAAGAAATGTGCATCATTTTGTCTGAGAAATAATAAAAGGGACACTTTTTCACTTATAATTTCTTAATCACTTGTTAAAAAAAATCGTGAGAAAATCGTATCGTGAAACCAGTATCGTGAATCGTATCGCATCGTGAGTTGAGTGAATCGTTACATCCCTAGATAACACGCCACTTGATTTGAAAGTGGCATGTATGTTTACGCAAAGTCATGATGTCATGTTGATTTTAAACAATAAACTGAAAAAAGACAAATATGTAATTCAACATTCAATCAAATTTGAATGATCCTCCTTCTACACTAGTAAACAATTGGGCGGTACTTTCACTTGACCTTTTCAACGTGATGATGTAATGCCTGGCGTGCACGAAAAATTTATCGTCCTTTACAATGTTTTTTACGCCTTTAGTGGAGCTTAAACAATAGCACAATAGTATGCACACTATCGGACCTCACTGAGAAGCGGAAACACTGTATCTAAAAGTGAATAAGTGCTTGAATGTTACTAACATGAATGTTCCTCAGCATCATGAATGAATGAAGAATAAACACCAACCTCTTTGTTCTTCAGGATCTTCAGTGCGTTTCATTCTCCAGGGTTCTGGATCACTCGTGTTCTCACTGTCCTCTTTAATACTTCCTGATGCTCTGATGCTTGTAGCTGATGGAAATATTCCAGTATTTATTGGAGAATTACAGAAGGAGGAGCTTCACTGATGGTATAACTGCAGTGGGAGGAGCTTCACTGATGATGAATTGTAATGTGAGGAGTAGATCTGCCAAAATCAAAAATATATATTATGGAGTTTGTTTGTATGCTTTTTTTTAACAGAATAATATAATATAAATAATGGTAAGAAAAACAGTAGAAAACATACAGAAATAAACAATAGGCAACAAATCCCCTCAGTCTGCTGACACCAAAGAAACAAGTTTTAAGTGTACATTTACAGGAGATCTGAAGACACCAGCATAATAAATGAGGAGGAAAACAGGAACTATTGTCATGAAATAAAGAGTGTTTTCAGCAGATCTGTTAATATTGATGATCCTCAGACTATCAACACTCATTCAACAAGACATTCAGGATCATCAGCAGATCATCTCACTTTTATTGTGTGTTCTGTTAGAAATACATTATTTGAGTCAGGATACACGATAAAAACATGTAAAACAACTATATTGGAAGACAATAGTGTTATTTCTCACAAAATAACATGGATAAATCATCAATAATATAAAAAAAAAATAAAAAAAATAAGCGATATTTGCAAACCTCTAAGTTACAGGCAAATCAACACAACATAAAAATATACACACAACACAAAATATAGTTCGACTTTCGAGACAATCACACAAACGAACACAAAATCTCTCAGGTGTGAATGAACTCCACATATTCTCCTCATGCTCGCTGCTGCTGCACTAAATGTGTATTTCAGGAGGAAGACGCCAGAAAAGACGCACAAGTATCGCTGAGATCGATGAAAGCAATACAGAAATTAGTCTGTCGCTTAATCAAACTGTAAAGTGTGTAGGCTATGATGGTTGTGTAAAGATGAGAAATACCGTGAACTGCTCTCCTCAGACTCTTCTTCTTCTTTTTCTTCTTCTTCTTTATTGGCGCCTGGCGGCTGGAATTAGCGCCATCTATTGTTGGTTTTGGATCAGACTCATTTTACTAATTTTTTCATGTGATGCAGAATTTATGATCTGTGCTTTTCACATTCACAATATAATGCGTTTTGATTTATCTAATTAGATCAATCAAAACTCATTATATTGTGAATAAAATGTAGCTCTACATTTTATTAAATGCTACAAACTTTCAGAGCTCTGTACAGGTCATTATACAAAAACCTCTGCAGTGTTTTAATTGGAAAGTTAGTTTACATATTTAGGTAACACTTTAGAATAATGGTCCATAGTTAACAAGTAGCTATGCAGGAAGTGATAGGTAGTAGCCTACTGCATTAACACTGAACTTAATAACTTTACTATATTAACTAATATGGAAGCAATATTAACTAAGCAGTAAGTAATAGGTAATTTAGTACAAAGGTAGTTCCTTGGTAGGTATTTGATTATTACTGAAGAAATATATCCTCATTGAGAACTACTTGTGAACTACTTGTGAACTAAGAAAGAATAACCAATTAATTACTAATCACAAAAGTAACATGTCTAAAAAGTGAACAATTATGTTTTTTTGTTGTTTTTTTACTCTTAACTTGGTCATGACATTTCAGAAGCTTGTGCCTCAAATGGGTTCTTTGTGGAAACCAGTTTATGACTATTATATCCCCCCAAATACATTAGCTACAGGTTGAGATTGTGACTACTACTCTTACCAAAGGATGGACGTATGTTCTCTGTTTAATTCAAACTTAAACATAGAATAATACTAATAATGATAATTTGTTTAAAATTTTAAATAATTAGGAAGTGATGCTGACATGATTGGATTAGTTCACTATTAGGAGCTCTTTTGAGTGTCAGTTCAATATGTCTCAGACTCCAACGACCTACCAACCACATCTTCCAGATTACAATGTTTGTTTGAATATTACTAGTCCCTCACAAAAATGTATGCCTGTACAGTATGTGTCAAATATAAAATTAAATAACTTTGTATTACTTGTGAAAAACATGCTAATGGCCCATTATTTTAAAGTGAAAACATGCTAACTCCTCACTAATTACTCAAGTATTACCATGTCATCCCGCAAGAACTATGATGTGGCCCATTATTTTAAAGTGAAAAACACTTAATAAAACGTATAGTTTTTAAACACTTCACTATTATACTACTAGTTAGTAGTTCCTGCGTGATGACAAGTTAACGCTTGAGTAATTAGTGAGGAGTTAACATGTTTCTCACTTTAAAATAATGGGCCACATTACTAGTCAACGTGATCTCATGAGAAAAAGTGTAGTTCTACCATACATACATTTATTTATGTTTTATACACACAGAAACATATAATACTGATGTATTTACAGCACTAAAACGTATAACATTTACGTATTGACAGCACAAAAACGTTATTTATTTACGTATGAACAACTGTACCGACGTACAAATTTGTACGTATTGCTATTTAACTTATGCATATTAAAAGCGTGGCATTAATCTTTTGACTCTATTGCATTCAATTGTCTTATCAATTAAATGTTCAGTAGCATTTATTAATACAGTTTAACGTTACTTATAAATAATCCCATTTGGTAACACTTTATTTGAAGGGGTGTGCATAAGACTGACATGACACTGTCATAAACATGACATAACACCTGTCATGCACATGAAGGAGTCTTTATGAATGTTTATGACTGTTGTCATTAAGTGTCATTCGGTAAATTATGACACTTTTAATGCAAAGTTGACATTGTTTAAAATGTCTTTGTTATGACAACTTGACATTACCCAAGACAAAAATGTCTTGATTATGACAACTTGACATTAACAAAGGCATAAATGTCTTTGTTATGACAACTTGACATTAACCAAGAAATCAAAACCTGTCAACCTGTCACAAATATGTCATAACAGGTCTAATTATCAAACTTAAAGCATTTCGCTGTGTAATAACCCTTAATGACATCTTTAAAACTAGTACAATGTGTTCCACTTTACTTGAGGACAGGTAATATTCATGACACAGTTATAATGGTGTCATGACGGCCAAAGTTGTCACAGGTTGACAGGTTATGATTTCTTGGTTAATGTCAAGTTGTCATAACAAAGACATTTCTGTCTTTGTTAATGTCAAGTTGTCATAATCAAGACATTTTTGTCTTGGGTAATGTCAAGTTGTCATAACAAAGACATTTTAAACAATGTCAACTTTGCATTAAAAGTGTCATAATTTACCGAATGACACTTAATGACAACAGTCATACACATTCATAAAGACTCCTTCATGTTCATGACAGGTGTTATGTCATGTTTATGACAGTGTCATGTCAGTCTTATGCACACCCCTTCAAATAAAGTGTTACCTAACATTTCGCTCTGTTCGTGACTTCTGCTGCAAACTCGTTTCGGAGGATTAGCCATATAACGTTAAGCCTATATAAACAAGAATACACTTTAACCTGTTAACCTTCACCCCCACTCGGTGTCACGGTTGTGTTTGATCTTCTGTTTTCAGTATTAGTCACATGTCTTTTGTTTTCCCGCCACTCTTCTGTTTCCATGCCTACCATCATTAGTTCACCTTCATCACCTGTGTCTTGTTAATTACCTTCATCAGTCGCACCTGGTTTTGTTCATCAGTATCTGTATTTAGTTCGTTCAGTTCAGTCACTCTTTGTCTGTAGTTAAAGTTATATGGATTTGTTTAGTGTGTGTTTCTGCCCGTCATTCTGCCTGCCAGTCTGTACCTGTGAGTTTTCTGAAGTAAATGTCTTGTATTGGAGCCTTTTTGATTTTGAGTCCTTCTTCACACACGCCACACACCGTGACACTCGGGGGCTCACAGCTGAAAATGACATACCTGGATTAAAATAAATACAGCTCCTGAGAACAGTGTACCACAGGCACAAATAAGGTATCTTTGGAAAGAAGACAATTGGGACTCTACTAACAATCTACCAGAGTTGATAATACTCAAACATATAAAAAATTATAAAAGTTGAAGTGCCTCAAAAATAATGTGCGCTACAAATAATGTTTTATTATTTCATGTACAAATATATAAAAATAGACCTGGAGGAATCCAGATAGGTAAAGGATTGAAAGCCACAAGTCTCATCAGTTTATATTTCAAATTTGAGGAAGATATAATGAAAAATGGGGTTCCTGCAAACTTTTTTCCAAGACTATGTCAGTTCCCTTTCTCCCTCCCCCTGCCTGAGGCACATCCCCAGAAATGACATTGCCAAACTAAAATAATTCCAGTTTGCTGAACTATTTGCACTACATGCACAATTTAGACATATTTAAAAGACACTTTAGAGTTTATTACCCAAATCTTAAAGTTGAAAAAACTTTCACAGACAAAAATTTATAGAATCTGAAGTGTCTTGAAGATAATTTGTACTGCAAGTAACATTTGATTATTTCATGTAAAAATAAATGAAAACAAACCTGGAAGAATCCAGTTAGGTAATTGATTGAAAGACACAAGTCTCATCAGTTTATGTTTCACATTTGAGGAAGATATTATGAAAAATGAGATTCCTACAATATTTTTTCCAAGACTATGTCCAGGTTACCAAGGATACATCAAAAAGCAATACTGACCAAATGTCATGAAGGGTACTGCAAGCCATTTGGTCAATTCATAAAATAGTTCATAATAGTTATAAAATAATAGTTATAAAATAATACACACAACCATAAGACTGTAAGTGATTTATTTGCACAACAGAACAACAAAATATTATGAAATATATAAATAAATAAATAACTGAACTTCTTTCAGCTGGTTGGCTGGTGCTTGGACGCCACTCTTCATCTGAAGATTCAACTTGATGGCTGTTGCATGGGAAAGAATGTAAAGATAATTAGCACTGCATGTAAAGTAAATAATTCAGTTGAGTTTTTATATGGCTGGCCATTCAATCAACAATCAAACTGATGGGCAGTCGTTTAGACAGCATTCATACTAAAGCTCATCCATTCAATCAACAATCAATGGCCGGTGATGGCCAGTGATACAGACAGCATTCATATGGATGGACAGACATAGAGCCAACAATCACACCGATGGCCGGCCATCAGACAGGAATATGCAATTTTGATAGCATACAACTCCTTACTATTTATCTCTAGCACATATTTTCTGCAATTCTTCCCAGCCACACACACACACACATATATATACACAAAGTATACATTTTTACAGTATAATATACATTTACAGTAAAACAACTGCACAACAGTCCAACGCATATAAATAGATACAAATAAATGAATGCATATAAAAGTAGCATAATCTTTTCAGACCACAATTCATTTACCTTATGACTCAACAAACACTCATTCACTCATTCACTAATTCTCTCTCTCTCTCTCTCTCTCTCTTCTCTCTCTCTCTCTCTCTCTCTCTCTCTCTCTCTCTCTCTCTCTCTCTCTCTCTCTCTCTCTCTCTCTCTTCCTCTCTCTCTCTCTCTCTCTCTCACACACACACACACACACACGCATATGTGCATGCTACATCAATTATATAACGTTATATCAACTCACCGATATAAAATTGGATCATCTTTTCCGTCCGGAAGCATATCACCCTCGTCGCTGTCTGTCTTCACTCTCCTCAATTCATCATCGCTGCCTCGAATGATCTCGAAAATCTTCAGCAGAAAAAAAAACTTCTTTTGACGATCCATATGATGACAGAATCCGTCCAGTGAGTAAGACGCGAAAACAGATGTTTGTTGACTAGGAACCGTCTACTATAGCTTGTTAGCTAGCTGGCCTGTCAGATGACAGGCGTGTCGTCAGAGCCTGTGTCGCAGGTGAGCTGCTCAAACTGATTGGAGAGCAGGGGGAGAGCGCCGGAATAAAAAAAAAAAACATCTTGATGAGTGAGGAATTCAAACTTCCCGGGTATCGTTGGATTCGTTTACTGATTGGCTACATTTTCTATCAGTCATATAATTTCGACGATTTCATTGGCTTTCGTTGTAAAGACAAAATGATAGGATGTGCATATCATGACGACACAAAAACTGACTGCAGTGTTTGGATATTTTGAGCAAGATATCGCCTATATTTGTTTGTGTGTGCGTGTGTGCGGTCTAAATGTGTTCATTACACTCTAAGCAACACACCCATATAACCTTTTGTACCGGGACTCTGTTTTTTATGCGTTATTTATTGCATAACAGACAAATATGAGACGTCACCCTGAAGAAACGCGATGTAAACAAAGGAATAATTATCAATATTATTACAACGTTATTGTTTCTTTGGACTAAAAATGCTCCATTGGATGTTATTCAGTGGACCCTCAGCTTTCCATTCAATCTGGAACTTTTAGCAGTGGATGCGTGTGTGGCTCGTTATTACAACAATACTGGTAAGAGCTCCGTTTTTGATTATGTGTGTTTTGATGTGTACTGCTTGCCTAAATGCAAAAAATACATTTGTTATAAGCTTTCCATCGAAAAACAGTGCTCTATCATCGATGCTTGAGGCTTAGACCTTTAAAATGATATATAGTTTGCCAAGATTAATGATCTTCTTTCACGTTAAATCTATTCATAAACATTAAACTAGTGTGGGGGAGGAATGCTTCAGAGCGACGGCGCACTCGCGAACGTTAAGAGGTTAAACCTTAAAAATACCTTCTTTAATCGTTTAACCATTTTGTTGGTTTATTTACCGTGAGACACAACCCAGATAGCACAAGTCTCTTTGATGTCATGACGTATTTTAAAGATAGTGTTTGCTCATTTGCAATACGTCTATAGGACGTTTCTGTCAGATGTCAAATAGACGTTTATAAGATGTCAGTTTAACGTGCATTCTAAATCATTACATCTTAAAGACATCTTCTAAACGTCTATTTGACATCTGACAGAAACGTCCTATAGACGTATTGCAGATGAGCAAACACTCTTTAAAATACGTCTTCCAGATGTAAATATAACATCAAAGAGACTTGTGCTATCTGGGAAAAGGCGTTTTCTCACTGTAAACCCAGATTTTGTTTCTACTTAACCTTACGAGTGATGATTACTTATTCTTTTATGTTTTGTAAAAACATGCTATCATTACTAAACAACATTAGTTGTTTGTACTATTTAGCTGAAAAATGTATTGCACTAATCAGGTTTAGCAGAGATAACTTGGTATGTTTAGTTTCATAAGGAAGGGGAGGGGCTAGTCTAACGTCCAAGGGGAATTTTTTTTTTCACAGACACCATTTTCTTTGACTCGCGATGGGCATACGAGGAGGGAAACGCATATATTTAGTGTTTTGTCACATTTATATAACTTACCGGTATGAGTTTTTATAACAATATGTATGTGCTGTGCACAGCTAAACCGCTCTCATTGGGGCATTTCCGTTGACGCGCGATGCAGAGCAGACCAGACACGGATGAGGTTTGCTTTTTAACAGGGAAACGACGAAATTAAGTGTTTTATCTAATTTACGATGTATTTTATAATATATTAATTTATAGCTATATTTAAATGCTCTGCCCGCTTAAACGAGCCGAAACTTTTCTCAAAGGCGATCTTCTTCGCAGGCACGGCGTTATGGGTGGGCCTGACGGGCCTAGGCCCACCCACTTCCCAGATAGCACAAGTCTCTTTGATGTCATATTTACATCTGGAAGACGTATTTTTAAGAGTGTTTGCTCATCTGCAAGACGTCTATAGGACGTTTCTGTCAGATGTCAAATAGACGTTTATAAGATGTCAGTTTAACATGCATTCTAAAATCATTACATCTTAAAGACATCTTCTAAACGTCTATTTGACATCTGACAGAAACGTCCTATAGACGTCTTGCAGATGAGCAAACACTCTTAAAAATACGTCTTCCAGATGTAAATATAACATCAAAGAGACTTGTGCTATCTGGGTTTTCAACAGGCCCACCCAAAAATTTTCTTCAAAAATGTTTTGTCAAGAATTATTTAAAAAACGCCAATAAGCTCATAATTTGTGCTAAAATCGTCTAAATGTTTAGTTTTAAAAACAATTTTAAATATAGCTGCGAGCAGCGATTACGGGCCCAAGCCGGTGGCACCGCAACCCTGGTGCACCAGGGTGGCGGTACCGCCGGCTTTGGCCCTTCATCGTTTTCTCTCTCTCTCTCTCTCTCTCTCTCTCTCTCTCTCTCTCTCTCTCTCTCTCTCTCTCACACACACACACACACACACGCATATGTGCATGCTACATCAATTATATAACGTTATATCAACTCACCGATATAAAATTGGATCATCTTTTCCGTCCGGAAGCATATCACCCTCGTCGCTGTCTGTCTTCACTCTCCTCAATTCATCATCGCTGCCTCGAATGATCTCGAAAATCTTCAGCAGAAAAAAAAACTTCTTTTGACGATCCATATGATGACAGAATCCGTCCAGTGAGTAAGACGCGAAAACAGATGTTTGTTGACTAGGAACCGTCTACTATAGCTTGTTAGCTAGCTGGCCTGTCAGATGACAGGCGTGTCGTCAGAGCCTGTGTCGCAGGTGAGCTGCTCAAACTGATTGGAGAGCAGGGGGAGAGCGCCGGAATAAAAAAAAAAACATCTTGATGAGTGAGGAATTCAAACTTCCCGGGTATCGTTGGATTCGTTTACTGATTGGCTACATTTTCTATCAGTCATATAATTTCGACGATTTCATTGGCTTTCGTTGTAAAGACAAAATGATAGGATGTGCATATCATGACGACACAAAAACTGACTGCAGTGTTTGGATATTTTGAGCAAGATATCGCCTATATTTGTTTGTGTGTGCGTGTGTGCGGTCTAAATGTGTTCATTACACTCTAAGCAACACACCCATATAACCTTTTGTACCGGGACTCTGTTTTTTTATGCGTTATTTATTGCATAACAGACAAATATGAGACGTCACCCTGAAGAAACGCGATGTAAACAAAGGAATAATTATCAATATTATTACAACGTTATTGTTTCTTTGGACTAAAAATGCTCCATTGGATGTTATTCAGTGGACCCTCAGCTTTCCATTCAATCTGGAACTTTTAGCAGTGGATGCGTGTGTGGCTCGTTATTACAACAATACTGGTAAGAGCTCCGTTTTTGATTATGTGTGTTTTGATGTGTACTGCTTGCCTAAATGCAAAAAATACATTTGTTATAAGCTTTCCATCGAAAAACAGTGCTCTATCATCGATGCTTGAGGCTTAGACCTTTAAAATGATATATAGTTTGCCAAGATT
This sequence comes from Chrosomus eos, assembly GCA_036326025.1. Classification (NCBI taxonomy): domain Eukaryota; kingdom Metazoa; phylum Chordata; class Actinopteri; order Cypriniformes; family Leuciscidae; genus Chrosomus; species Chrosomus eos. Next base: position 3,635,377 of record CM070821.1, read on the forward strand.
AATGATCTTCTTTCACGTTAAATCTATTCATAAACATTAAACTAGTGTGGGGGAGGAATGCTTCAGAGCGACGGCGCACTCGCGAACGTTAAGAGGTTAAACCTTAAAAATACCTTCTTTAATCGTTTAACCATTTTGTTGGTTTATTTACCGTGAGACACAACCCAGATAGCACAAGTCTCTTTGATGTCATGACGTATTTTAAAGATAGTGTTTGCTCATTTGCAATACGTCTATAGGACGTTTCTGTCAGATGTCAAATAGACGTTTATAAGATGTCAGTTTAACGTGCATTCTAAATCATTACATCTTAAAGACATCTTCTAAACGTCTATTTGACATCTGACAGAAACGTCCTATAGACGTATTGCAGATGAGCAAACACTCTTTAAAATACGTCTTCCAGATGTAAATATAACATCAAAGAGACTTGTGCTATCTGGGAAAAGGCGTTTTCTCACTGTAAACCCAGATTTTGTTTCTACTTAACCTTACGAGTGATGATTACTTATTCTTTTATGTTTTGTAAAAACATGCTATCATTACTAAACAACATTAGTTGTTTGTACTATTTAGCTGAAAAATGTATTGCACTAATCAGGTTTAGCAGAGATAACTTGGTATGTTTAGTTTCATAAGGAAGGGGAGGGGCTAGTCTAACGTCCAAGGGGAATTTTTTTTTTCACAGACACCATTTTCTTTGACTCGCGATGGGCATACGAGGAGGGAAACGCATATATTTAGTGTTTTGTCACATTTATATAACTTACCGGTATGAGTTTTTATAACAATATGTATGTGCTGTGCACAGCTAAACCGCTCTCATTGGGGCATTTCCGTTGACGCGCGATGCAGAGCAGACCAGACACGGATGAGGTTTGCTTTTTAACAGGGAAACGACGAAATTAAGTGTTTTATCTAATTTACGATGTATTTTATAATATATTAATTTATAGCTATATTTAAATGCTCTGCCCGCTTAAACGAGCCGAAACTTTTCTCAAAGGCGATCTTCTTCGCAGGCACGGCGTTATGGGTGGGCCTGACGGGCCTAGGCCCACCCACTTCCCAGATAGCACAAGTCTCTTTGATGTCATATTTACATCTGGAAGACGTATTTTTAAGAGTGTTTGCTCATCTGCAAGACGTCTATAGGACGTTTCTGTCAGATGTCAAATAGACGTTTATAAGATGTCAGTTTAACATGCATTCTAAATCATTACATCTTAAAGACATCTTCTAAACGTCTATTTGACATCTGACAGAAACGTCCTATAGACGTCTTGCAGATGAGCAAACACTCTTAAAAATACGTCTTCCAGATGTAAATATAACATCAAAGAGACTTGTGCTATCTGGGTTTTCAACAGGCCCACCCAAAAATTTTCTTCAAAAATGTTTTGTCAAGAATTATTTAAAAAACGCCAATAAGCTCATAATTTGTGCTAAAATCGTCTAAATGTTTAGTTTTAAAAACAATTTTAAATATAGCTGCGAGCAGCGATTACGGGCCCAAGCCGGTGGCACCGCAACCCTGGTGCACCAGGGTGGCGGTACCGCCGGCTTTGGCCCTTCATCGCTGCTCGCAGCTATATTTTTTATATATATATATATATATATATATATATATATATATATATATATATATATATATAAAGCCGGTGGCCACCCTGGTGCCTTAGGGTTATTGTGCACGACGTGACACAAAATATCTGCTCGCTATCTGCCGAACGGCTCTGGTAGTCCCGCTTCAGCACTGATGATGTTGTAGAAATAGTGTGCTCTGGTTGGTCTGGATTATTCAGGATTTATTATTTTATACAGAAATAAGTTATTTATAATTCAGATGAGAATAAAGTTAGTGTTGATTAAAATGAAGGAAAACAAATATATTGATCTGAAATATAGCACATTCATTTTACATTTATTTAGGTTCAATTACCAAACATACAATCTTAATTTAATTTAAAGCAAACAATACATTTAAAATACATGGGTTGTATGCACATTAAAAAAAAAAAAAATATATATATATATATATATATATATATATATATATATATATATATATATATATATATATATATATATATATATATATATATATATATATATATCCAAAAAGACAAGGCTTAAAAACTCTTGTCACTGTAACAGACAATCTCTCTCTCTCACACACACACACACACACACACACACACACACACACACACACACACACACACACACACACACACACACACACACACACACACACACACACGTCAAGTCACTTACATTTTAGATGCAATATTGAATAAGCAGAAAAATCGAATTTTCTGCTCTGAAAATATAAATAAGCATACAAATTGAATAAGCACTTTGAATATTCTAAACAGAATAAGCACTAGTCGTTAATGAATAAGTACTAGTACTTAATGGAATAGATACTAATATCTAAAAAATAAGTACTAGTAGCATGAAAATAGAGACTTCGTATTTCCAGAGCCCGTCTAACTTGTCCGCTTGTCCGGGACAAATGGATTTTTGAAGGACAAGTAAAAGAGAATTTTACTTGCCCGAACGGACAAGTCAAGTAGCCTGATTAGAACATCAATAACAAACAAAATACATAACTAGGGAATCACTAAACCGAGAGAATGATTCTGATTTTATTATATTTATTGTATGTTGTTGCGATCGATTGTGGATAATAAATAGGTTGCGTTGTTGACGCTCGCGCAGCCTCTCGAGGAGAAATCTATATGAGCGCAGCACACACACACACACTCAGTTAACAACATACTGTAACTGCCTCTAAAAATCTAAATGTGGAGTTTCTATATTTTAACATATGTGTTAAGCAGCCTCAATTGTTTTTCCTGAATACCATATCAAATTGTGACATTGATTTCCTACAACAGTTCAATAAACAGTTAAAATGTAGTCACTTACATTTTAGATGTAACATTGGCTGTTTGGCTTCTGTTCCAGCAGCGAAAATAGTTCCAAACAAAAATCACAGCAGAACCACAGCGCATCTCACAGGAACACTCATTGTTTTCATTACTGAATGATTCAGCATTTTGACCCGAATCGTTTCGGTTGAGTCAAAGATTCAATGAGCAATTCCTAAACATCTGTCTCATTCTTGAATGAATCAACCGTAATAAACGAATCGTTTGAATGAATGAATAAATGACTCACTCATTAATACGGCCGCCTGCCGCCACCTATTGGCAATTTAGTGTTATGTTTATAAGTAGCCTAGTATACTTCTTTCCACTGTTTCTTATTTGTACATTTAAATCAATTTCATAACATTATTTTATGCAATTGTAATTTTTCAGTGTAAATGATTTAATTTGATCAGCCCTACCTAGGGTAACAGTAGCCTATGCTTCATCTTTCATTTTAAATTCCTAAATTTGATCAATAAATTCAATTATTTAGAATAATAAGACACTAGTAGGACATTTAATAATATTGGGGGAGGGGATGCCCTTCATGGGACACTATTATGCGACAGTATCGCACTTTAAGATATATAACTAACACCGTATTGCATTTAGGGTGATTGATAACATACATAATATTCAATATTCTTAGTCAATATCCACAACATTCAATGCAGATATTACAATATGCCGATTTAAATATCAAAGCTGATTGAACACTGATGAGAATATTGCTTCAGAATAAATAAATAAATAAATAAATAAATAAATAAATAAATAAATAAATCCGGACAAGCAACTTTTTTCTCAGACAAGTGAATGACAGATTTACTTGTCCGAAGGACAAGCACATGAAAAAAAAAAAAAAATTATGCTCTCTCTCTCTCTCTCTCTCTCTCTCTCTCTCTCTCTCTCTCTCTCTCACACACACACACACACACACACACACACACACCAAGTCTTTTAAATATACTATTGCCACCCACCGTCAATTTGATGTGTGTGTGGGTTGGTTTATGTGATTTATGAGGACACAAATTTGTATAATGGCATGTGTATTACACTGGTATTACAACTTATGGGTGGTTTATGAGGACATTTCAAAAGTCCTCATAAATCAAATGGCTTGAAAAACATAAAAAACAATGTTTTATTAAAAAAATTTAAATGCAGCATGTCTGTTATATGCCTTTATTAAAAAAACGTATTTAAAAAATACAAGGCTTAAGACATTTATTTTCTTTTTAATGAAGGCCAAACCACACAGCAGTGAAATGGTTAATATAGCCCCACTCCCCCTCCCCCTTCCCACACTCACAGACACACACACAGAGAGCAGGCACATAGCCCCACTCCCCCTCCCCCTTCCCACACTCACAGACACACACACAGAGAGCAGGCACATAGCCCCACTCCCCCTCCCCCTTCCCACACTCACAGACACACACACACACACAGAGAGCAGTCACAGAGACGTAGGCTCAGAGAGAAATGACCATATTCAAACCAAAATATCTGACTTCCTCTTGGTTATTGCTAATGACTGTAAATTAGAAAGTTGTCTGGCTGGAGGAGAACTATATAAATACAGATTTTTGTAACTCTAGATGAAACTAACCCCCCCACTTTTGTCAAAAGGTGGCGCTACTGAGTCCCTGCACCACGCCCGTTTCTGAAACTATGCACATGTCACCTGGCTAATAAATGTGATCTGTCTGTCGAGTTTCATGCAATTTTAAGCAATTTCAGGCATGCTAAGAGTCTCAAAAGCATCCAAAAAGAATATTAAAGTTTGATGGATTGCCACAGCAACAGTTTCAAAGATATCAAGAATCCATTCACAGGTCTTCATCTGCCGTGTATTTACATTATACAGATGAAGTTTGAAGCAAATCGGGTAAAAATAAGAGGGTGATTTCAAAGCATTTTGAAAGTGACACACTTCCTGCTGCCAGTTGGTGGCGCTATAACTTTGACTCACAATAGTCACATCCATGTGATCGGCCTCTTACAACGAACACACTGCTGAAGTTTAATCAAGATCAGTTAATGTATGCTGAAGTTATGACACACTTCCCGTTTCACGTTTCTCGCCATAATTTCGTTTCCTCGCCACGGCCAAACCGTTCGAGATATCAAAAATCCCCTCGCAAACTTTCATCCTCAATGTCTTGACTTCACGCTGACCGAGTTTCGTGCCGTGTGTTTGAATTCTCTAGGAGGAGTGTTTCACATTCCTTTGCATGCGTTTTCCAAACAAGCCTAAATAGCCGACTTCCTGTTGGGCTGGGGTAAAAAGTTAGATTGCGAAGTATATATGAAACGATGAGATCTACATGTGTACCGAGATTACGGGCCCAAGCCGGTGGCACCGCCACCCTGGTGCACCAGGGTGGCGGTACCGCCGGCTTTGGCCCTTCATCGCTGCTCGCAGCTATATTTATTTATATATATATATATATATATATATATATATATATATATATATATATATATATATATATATATATAATATATAAATAAAGCCGGTGGCATCACCACCCTGGTGCCTTTAGGGTTATTGTGCACGACGTGACACAAAATATCTGCTCGCTATCTGCCGAACGGCTCTGGTAGTCCCGCTTCAGCACTGATGATGTTGTAGAAATAGTGTGCTCTGGTTGGTCTGGATTATTCGGGATTTTTTATTTTATACAGAAATAAGTTATTTATAATTCAGATGAGAATAAAGTTAGTGTTGATTAAAATGAAGGAAAACAAATATATTGATCTGAAATATAGCACATTCATTTTACATTTATTTAGGTTCAATTACCAAACATACAATCTTAATTTAATTTAAAGCAAACTATACATTAAAAATACATGGGTTGTATGCACATTTTTTTTTTATAAAAAATATATATATATCCAAAAAGACAAGGCTTAAAAACTCTTGTCACTGTAACAGACACAATCTCTCTCTCAAACACACACACACACACACACACACACACACACACACACACACACACACACACACACACACACACACACACACACACACACACACACACACACACACACACACACACGTCAAGTCACTTTTTAGATGCAATATTGAATAAGCAGAAAAATCAGATTTTCTGCTCTGAAAATATAAATAAGCATACAAATTGAATAAGCACTTTGAATATTCTAAACAGAATAAGCATTAGTCGCTAATGAATAAGTACTAGTACTTAATGGAATAGATACTAATATCTAAAAAATAAGTACTAGTAGCATGAAAATAGAGACTAGTATGTTAAAATGATTAAATGTTAAAACGGCTTGCCATATTGGCTCAGAGAGAGAGAGAGAGAAAATGACATTTTAGATAATAGTACCTATTAATAGATACTAGTATTTATTCAATAAATACTAGTTCTAAGTCATTACATACTAGTACCTATTAAATAGATACCAGTACTTATTCATTAGCCACTAATACGTATTCAAAAAAATATCTAAAGAATAAGCACTAATATCTAAGGAATAGGCACTAGTACTAAAGAATAAGCACTAGTCGCTAATGAATAAGTACTATTACTTAATGGAATAGATACTAGTATCTAAAAAATAAGTACTAGTAGCATGAAAAAAGAGACTAGTAGGTTAAAATGATTAAATGTTAAAACGGCTTGCCATATTGACTCAGAGCATCAAAAGCATCAAACAAGAATATTAAAGTTTGATGCGTTGCCACTGCAACAGTTTCAAAGATATCAAGAATCCCTTCACAGGTCTTCATCTGCAGTGTATTTACATTATACAGATGAAGTTTGAAGCAAATCGGGTAAAAATAAGAGGGTGATTTCAAAGCCTTTAGGAAGTGACACACTTCCTGCTGCCAGTTGGTGGCGCTATAACTTTGACTCACAATAGTCACATCCATGTGATCGGACTCTTACAGCGAACACACTGCTGAAGTTTCATCAAGATCAGTTAATGTATGCTGAAGTTATAACACACTTCCTGTTTCCATTATTCGCCATAAATTCGTTTCCTCGCCACGGCCAAACCGTTCGAGATATCAAAAATCCCCTGGCAATTTTTCATCCTCAATGTCTTGACTTCGTGCACACCGAGTTTCGTGGCGATTGGTTGAATTCTCTAGGATTAGTATATCGAATTCCAGGGGCATACGCTTCCAAACAAACGATAATAGCCGACTTCCTGTTGGGCTGGGGTAAAAAGTAAAAGTACAAAGGATATATGAACCGATGAGATCTATATGTGTAGCGAGTTTCATATTATTACATGCAAGCGTGTTTGATTTATGGACCAAGTTTTCGGACCCCGTTCCAGGGGGCGCTGTCGAGCCCCCCTGCCACGCCCGGGTACCAGCTTCAGCCCGGCCCTGATGGCCGCGTTTTCTGACCCGTGTGCAAAGTTTCAAGAGTTTTTGAGCATGTTAAGGGCCCCAAAAGTGCGCTAAGAATCTCAAAAGTATCCAAAAAGAATATTAAAGTTTGATGCGTTGTCACGGCAACAGCATCTAAGATATCAACAATCCTTTCACAGGTCTACATCTGGCGTGTGTCTACATTATACACATCAAGTTTGAAGCAAATCGGGTAAAGCCTGTTTGATTTATGGACCAAGTTTTCGGACCCCGTTCCAGGGGGCGCTGTCGAGCCCCCCTGCCACGCCCGGGTACCAGCTTCAGCCCGGCCCTGATGGCCGCGGTTTCTGACCCGTGTGCAAAGTTTCAAGAGTTTTTGAGCATGTTAAGGGCCCCAAAAGTGCGCTAAGAATCTCAAAAGTATCCAAAAAGAATATTAAAGTTTGATGCGTTGTCACGGCAACAGCATCTAAGATATCAACAATCCTTTCACAGGTCTACATCTGGCTTGTGTCTACATTATACACATCAAGTTTGAAGCAAATAGGGTCAAGCGTGTTGGATATATGGACCAAATTGTCGGACCCGTTCAAGGGGGCGCTGTCGAGCCCCCCTGCCACGCCCGGGTACCAGCTTCAGCCTGGCCCTGATGGCCGCGGGTTTTGTCCTGTGTGCAAAGTTTCAAGAGTTTTCGAGCACGTTAAGAACCCCAAAAGTGCCCGAAAGCATAAAAAAGCATGAAAAAGCTTAAAAAAAGGAATATTAATGTTTGATGATTTGCCATGGCAACAGTGTCTAAGATATCAATAATCCTTTCACAGGTCTACATCTGGCATGTGTCTACATTATGCACATGAAGTTTGAAGCAAATCGGGTAAAAATAAGAGGGTGATTTAAAAGCATTTTGGAAGTGACACACTTCCTGCTGCCAGTTGGTGGCGCTATAACTTTGACTCACAATAGTCACATCCATGTGATCGGGCTCTTACAACGAACACACTGCTGAAGTTTCATCAAGATTAGTTAATGTATGCAGTAGTTATAACACACTTCCTGTTTCACGTTTCTCGCCATAATTTCGTTTCCTCGCCACGGCCAAACCGTTCGAGATATCAAAAATCCCCTGGCAATTTTTCATCCTCAGTGTCTTGACTTCACGCTGACCGAGTTTCGTGCCGTGTGTTTGAATTCTCTAGGAGGAGTGTTTCACATTCCTTTGCATGCGTTTTCCAAACAAGCCTAAATAGCCGACTTCCTGTTGGGCTGGGGTAAAAAGTTAGAGTGCGAAGTATATATGAAACGATGAGATCTACATGTGTACCGAGTTTCATATTATTACATGCAAGCGTGTTTGATTTATGGACCATGTTTTCGGACCCCGTTCCAGGGGGCGCTGTCGAGCCCCCCTGCCACGCCCGGGTACCATCTTCAGCCCGGCCCTGATGGCCGCGGGTTCTGACATGTGTGCAAAGTTTCAGGAGTTTTTGAGCATGTTAAGGCCTCCAAAAGTGTCCAAAAGGTAGAAGAAAAATAATAATAATAATTAAAGCTGCAAGCAGCATTGAAAGGGCCCTCGCACCCGTGCCATCGCCACCCGGTGGCTTTAGGAAGACAGACCACGGTGGGCAATGTGCATTTAAGTAGATAAATATAGTGGGAGTATGTCAAAGTCAGTTACAAAAATGTCCTTTATTATGGGTATAATAGCATGCTGTTAAACATGTCACTTCCTGTTGCCAGCAGGTGACGCTATGACTGTAACTGAATATGAGCATGCACATGTGTTCAGGACAGAACTCTTATCAAACATGTGAAGTTTGGGGCAGATTGAACTTTGCCTTCTTAAGTAAAAACAACTTCGTGTTTCATAGCATTAGCATGCTTTAGCACTTAGCTAAGAAATGCTAGCATGTTTAACATGTTTATAACATGTTTATAACTCAATGGCATATTTACTATGTTGCCAGTACTGCATCACACTGTTAAACATGTCACTTCCTGTTGCCAGTAGGTGGCGCTATTACTATAACTGAATATTGTCATGTAGATGTGTTCAGGGCAGGACTCTTATCAAATGTGTGAAGTTTGGGGCAGATTGGACATTGCCTTCTTAAGTAACAACAACTTCCTGTTTCATTTCATTAGCATGCTTTAGCACTTAGCTAAGAATTGCTAGCATGTTTAACATGTTTATAACATGTTTATAACTCAATGGCATATTTACTATGTTGCCAGTACTGCATCACACTGTTAAACATGTCACTTCCTGTTGCCAGTAGGTGGCGCTATTACTATAGCTGAAAATTGTAATGTAGATGTGTTCAGGGCAGGACTCTTATCAAATGTGTGAAGTTTGGGGCAGATTGGACATTGCCTTCTTAAGTAAAAACAACTTCCTGTTTCATTTCATTAGCATGCTTTAGCACTTAGCTAAGAATTGCTAGCATCTTTTAACATGTTTATAACATGTTTAAAACTCAATGGCATATTTACTATGTTGCCAGTACTGCATCACACTGTTAAACATGTCACTTCCTGTTGCCAGTAGGTGGCGCTATTACTATAGCTGAAAATTGTAATGTAGATGTGTTCAGGGCAGGACTCTTATCAAATGTGTGAAGTTTGGGGCAGATTGGACATTGTCTTCTTAAGTAAAAACAACTTCCTGTTTCATTTCATTAGCATGCTTTAGCACTTAGCTAAGAATTGCTAGCATGTTTTAACATGTTTATAACATGTTTATAACTCAATGGCATATTTACTATGTTGCCAGTACTGCATCACACTGTTAAACATGTCACTTCCTGTTGCCAGTAGGTGGCGCTATTACTATAGCTGAAAATTGTAATGTAGATGTGTTCAGGGCAGGACTCTTATCAAATGTGTGAAGTTTGGGGCAGATTGGACATTGTCTTCTTAAGTAAAAACAACTTCCTGTTTCATTTCATTAGCATGCTTTAGCACTTAGCTAAGAATTGCTAGCATGTTTTAACATGTTTATAACATGTTTATAACTCAATGGCATATTTACTATGTTGCCAGTACTGCATCACACTGTTAAACATGTCACTTCCTGTTGCCAGTAGGTGGCGCTATTACTATAGCTGAAAATTGTAATGTAGATGTGTTCAGGGCAGGACTCTTATCAAATGTGTGAAGTTTGGGGCAGATTGGACATTGTCTTCTTAAGTAACAACAACTTCCTGTTTAATTTCATTAGCATGCTTTAGCACTTAGCTAAGAATTACTAGCATGTTTTAACATGTTTATAACATGTTTATAATTCAATGGCATATTTAATATGTTGCTAGTACTGCATCACAGTGTTAAACATGTCACTTCCTGTTGCCAGTAGGTGGCGCTATTACCATAACTGAATATTCTCATGTAGATGTGTTCAGGGCAGGACTCTTATCAAATGTGTGAAGTTTCGGGGTTTCAGGGTTCGAAGTTACAGCAAATTACTATTTAATTGCAGTAATAGCATGCTTTAGCACTTAGCTAAGTGTTTGCTAGCATGTTTTAGCATGTTTCAAGTATGTTGATAGCATGTTTAGCACTTGCTGGCACTTTTTTATATGTTATTAGGAGTCCACAAAAGTGTTAAACATGTCACTTCCTGTTGCCAGCAGGTGGCGCTATGACTGTAACTGAATATCAGCATGGACATGTGTTCAGGACAGAACTCTTATCAAACGTGTGAAGTTTGGGGCAGATTGGACATTCCATACCTGAGTTACAGCAAATTCCTATTGAATTGCAGTAATAGCATGCTTTAGCACTTAGCTAAGTGCTTGCTAGCATGTTTTAGCATGTTTCAAGTATGTTGTTAGCATGTTTAACACTTGCTGGCACTTTTTTATATGTTATCAGGAGTCCACAACAGTGTTAAACATGTCACTTCCTGTTGCCAGCAGGTGGCGCTGTGACTGTAACTGAATATGAGCATGGATATGTGTTCAGGACAGAACTCTTATCAAACGTGTGAAGTTTGGGGCAGATTGGACATTGTTTGCCTGAGTTACAGCAACTTCCTGTTTCATGGCGAAACATCAAAATTTGCCAGGCCGCCGAGGACACGCCCTTCGACGAAAACTCAAGATCTTCGCAATTTAACGTCGCAAAGGCCTTAAGATTACACTCACCAAATTTGAAGATGATCAGATTAAAACTGTAGGAGGAGTTCGTTAAAGTACGAGGCCTGAAAATGGCAAAAACTGCACAAAAATCTGAGAGGAAGTTCAAAATGGCTGACTTCCTGTTGTGTTTAGGGCTACGCTCCAAGAGACTTTTTTGTAGGTATTGGGCCATTACATGTATGTACCGAATTTCGTACACGTACGTGAAACGTAACGCGAGGCGCACTCCGTTGAACCTTTATAGGTGGCGCTATCGAGCCATTTTGGCCCGCCCAATTTTGAAACGCATATCAGATGTAAATTTTCGCCAGTTCTGACGCGTGTGCAAATTTACGTGAGTTTTCGTGCATGTTTAGGCCCTCAAAAATGCGATTCATTGCGGAGAAGAATAATAATAATAATAATAATAATAATAATAAACAGAGCAATTCCAAGAGGGTCCTCACACCATCGGTGCTCGGGCCCTAATAAATAATCCTTAGGAAAACAATAGGGCCTTCGCCCTTTGGGCTTGGGCCCTAATAATAAATAATCCTTAGGAAAACAATAGGGCCTTCGCCCTTTGGGCTTGGGCCCTAATAATCCTTAGGAAAACAATAGGGCCTTCGCCCTTTGGGCTTGGGCCCTAAAAAGCTGGTTATGTCTATTTTGATGTTTCTGCATTGGTTTCTGCGCAAGTTCAGAAGTGTTCGGGTTTGTTCCGATCTGAGCATGTGAGCGGAGAACGCATTTCTGAATATTCTGCTCTCACGCGTGATTTTTTTTCCCAAACCACTTCAGCGCAAATCCCGCCCTGCAGCCAATTTCATTGGTTTAGGTTACAGTGACGGGTAGGTTTAGGGATCAGGGTTGGGTGTAGGCAATCTGTACAGTGATTGACATCACCAATGAAAACTTTAGAATCAGCTGCAGGGCGGGATTTGCGCTGAAGTGGTTTGGGGAAAAAAATCACGCTGCTCTCACTCATTCCGCAGGGTCGCTCGCTCAACCCGGCCTGCAGCTCGTTCGAACTTCGAAGATATGTGGAATAAGGCCTCCGACTATTTTCCCCCCTAGTCGACTAGTTATCCATTTAAGCCATTACCCAGATAGCACAAGTCTCTTTAATGTTATATTTACATCCGGAAGACGTATTTTTAAGAGTGTTTGCTCATCTGCAAGACGTCTATAGGACGTTTCTGTCAGATGTCAAATAGACGTTTAGAAGATGTCTTTAAGATGTAATGATTTAGAATGCATGTTAAACTGACATCTTATAAACGTCTATTTGACATCTGACAGAAACGTCCTATAGACGTATTGCAGATGAGCAAACACTCTTAAAAATACGTCTTCCAGATGTAAATATGACATCAAAGAGACTTGTGCTATCTGGGTAGTTATCCATTTAAGCCATTACCAGATAGCACAAGTCTCTTTGATGTTATATTTACATCCGGAAGACGTATTTTTAAGAGTGTTTGCTCATCTGCAAGACGTCTATAGAACGTTTCTGTCAGATGTCAAATAGACGTTTAGAAGATGTCTTTAAGATGTAATGATTTAGAATGCATGTTAAACTGACATCTTATAAACGTCTATTTGACATCTGACAGAAACGTCCTATAGACGTATTGCAGATGAGCAAACACTCTCAAAAATACGTCTTCCAGATGTAAATATGACATCAAAGAGACTTGTGCTATCTGGGTAGTGGGCAAATTGCACCTTTATATTAATTTAATTAGGCTGCTTAAATAGGGCCGGCTATAGCGGAAGCTTGTTTCCGCCATAGAATAAAACATGTTAAAAGATAATTGCGTCTTTTTATCTCACAATTGCGAGTTTACATCTCACAATTCTGACTTTATTTCTCAGAATTGCGAGATATAAAATCAGAATTGCGTGAAATAAAGTCGCAATTGCGTGAAATAAAGCCGCGATTGTGTGTTATAAAGTCAGAATTGCGTGAAATAAAGTCGCAATTGCTTCTTTTTTTATTTATTTATTTTACCCAGAATAGTTTATTTCTCACAATTCAATTCTGACTTTGTAACACGCAATTGCGACTATATCATGCAATTCTGCCGTTATATATCCCAATTGCGTATTATAAAGTCAGATTTGCGTGAAATAAAGTCGCAATTGCTTCTTTTTTTATTTTTTTATTTTACCCCCCCCCCCCCCCAGAATAGTTTATATCTCACAATTCAATTCTGACTTTGTAACACGCAATTGCGACTTTATATCATGCAATTCTGCCGTTATATATCCCAATTGCGTATTATAAAGTCAGAATTGCGAGATATAGGCCTAAACATGCAATTCTGTGAAAAAAAGTCAGAATTTCAAGCTATATTTCTTGCACTTTATATCACGCAATTCTGACTTTATAGCTAACCTGCAATTCACCTTATTACATTCTCTACTATATATTTGCAAATAGGCATATATATTTTAAATATAGGCAATTGGTTGATAAAATATCGATCAAAATTAAGATACAATTTATACTAAACGAAAATCTTAAAAAAAAAAAAAAGTCTTTCTACAAACCAAAACTCAAGTGGTCAAAATAATGTTTTACCCACTCCATGTCTCCAGAAATATTGCAGCTTCAGCGCTTATGTGAAAGTGTGAAAATAATTTCCAGTAAAGGACAATGTTGCCACAGTCGATGTTTAGGTACCTTAAACGCGCACGTACAGTCTCTGAGTCATCGCTGCAACCAGGAGATGAAGGAGAGCTGAGATCCACATCACCTAGCACATCTTCGTCTCTGCCACCTGCGCAGCTAGCGCGACCAGCGCCGTTGCTAGGAGGGCACCAGCGCCTCTGCCTATATGAGTCCTAATAAATGCAATTTCAACTATTTCTGAAGTGCTTCTTTTATAAAGAACACCGCTTTTTCTTTTATCGGGAAACGCAGCAGGTATGATGATGATGCGCAGCCTAACGGAGATTTCAAAGCGCTCTTCTTTGGTCAGAACCACGGAGAGCGATCGCGGATAGGTCCGTCCTGACTCCATATGCACCGAAACTTTTTAACAATGCAACAAAATATTTAAAGAGCATCAAGCTATTAAAATCTATGTATAGCCTACGTACAGATATATTAGTCAGTCATTTTTATTAGGTTAAACAGTGATGGATAACGTTTTTAATTTAAGGCCCACCCACAATTTGTCTGGCCCATCCAAACCTGGAATCCTGGCGCCGTGCCTGCTTCTTCGACTCAATACGGAGCTGATGAGGAGGTTTGCTTGTAACGTTAACAGGGAAAACACCGAAAGTAAGTGTTTTTTAACCTAATTTCCAACATGTATTGCATGGCATTATATTGTTTTGTAACGATATTTATGTGATGTGCGCGCCTCGACCTTTCTCACATAGCTAGGTCCTAATGTTAGGCTAGCGTTAGCAGCTACATCTTCTTTGACTCATCATGATGCAGTGCAGACACGGAGTTTGCTTTTAACAGTGAAGTTGTTAAGTGTTTTAACTCATTTACAATGCGTGTTTTATAATGTTATATAATATTGTTTAATGACAATATTTGTGATGTGCAAATTATGAAGTATGTATTTATCCTCAAACTATATTTTACTCTCGTTTGCCAAACAGAACAACTCCACAAACTGCGGACCAACAATGCACTTTATTTCCTTATTTGGAGGACCTATTTTCTTAGAATGGGTAAGTAATTCTTTCAAATTAAATATTTATGCAAAATGTACTTATCAGATTAACTTTTGGTTGATGTTTGGATATGCTTTCCTGTTTAAATGTATATATATATATATATATATATATATATATATATATATATATATATATATACTTAAAATGAGTTTTCGAACCAATTGTTTTCATGATTTGACAGGTAGATGTTTTCTTGCTGTGTAATTTTAGACTCCACTGATTGGGAAATCTCTGCCCATCACCTGCCCTGAACATCACAAAGCCTCAAGAAGGGAACGAAGATTCTTCCGGCGGCTGACTATTTAGTGAGATTTCTTAAGGTGCATGTCTTCATTTATTCTTAAAGGGTTAGTTCACCCACAAATGGAAATTCTGTCATTAATTACTCAACCTCATGTCGTTCCAAAAATGTAAGACTTTCATCTTCACAACACAAATTAAGATATTTTTAATGAAATCTGAGAGCTTCCTGTCCCTCCATTGACAGTCTACGCAACTACCACTTTCAAGCCCCAGAAAGGTATAAAGGTACATCATTAAAGTACTCCATGCGACTCCAGTGCTTTAACATACACTTTATTAAACTACGCAAGTGCTGTGTTTGCTTAATTTATAAAATATGAATTATAATTCCAACTATTAAATATTAAAATATTTCCAACATGCGTTCATGAGAACATTATAACTCGTGCATGTTGTTGATGCAAGAGCAGATATTGCGTGAACGTGCATTGAAGATTAATATTTTGTAAATAAATTTGAGTTAAAATTGTCGTAAAAAAAAGTCACATGGAGTTACATGGATTACTTATGATTTCCTTTTTATCTTTCCGTGGCTTTGGAAGTGGTAGTTGAATAGGCTGATGAGGGACAGAAATCTCTTGTATTTCATTAAAATGAAGTGTTCCAAAGATGAACAAACTCTTACTGATTTAGAACAACATGAGGATGAATAATTAATGACAGAATACAATTTTTGGATGAATTATATATTTTATTCACTTGGAAATCAGTAAATTCAAGTCTTAATCTAACCAAAATAGTTTCTTGTTTGAGTCATGAAAGTCTAAGATGATTGAACTTTTTCCACCATAAACTTGCTGTATTTATAAAACACAAATGTATTGATTGTAATTGGTCTGGCTTTGTATTGTCTAGGGAACCAGTACTCCAGGATTTTTCGAGAAAGTTGGATCAGCACAGCCTTTCCTGCTCTGTGAAACTACAATACACTGAACTTTACTGTTAGCAACTGGACACAACTGATCCACTCGTATCCTGCGACTGATCCACTCGTATCCTGCAACTGTTTTTCATCTGCTGAATGTTGCTGACTCAAGCACTGCTGTACTGTTGCAAAGTCAAAGGTAATGAATCAACTTAACTGACACAGGACTTACATTCACTGACTTGTACAGGACTTGAAGTATTACAGACCATTTGATAAGCCACTTTCATATAATTCTGATGACAGAAATTCCTATATTGTGCCTTAATTTATTTTAAAAGTTAACCTATGATGTAAAGGGACTTGTTCGTTAATAAAAAAAACGAGTTTGTAAAACAACTGTTTGCATTTTGTCTTTATTTTTTAACTTTACATTTACATATTCTACTATGATCCCAGACTAAGGTTACAATTTAACTTTCTGGATGGTTTTGAAATAAAGTTTTGAAAGAGTAATATACAGTGATGTGTTTATTTCAAAGTGAATTTATTCTTTTCAGATTAAATGATTTGTCAGTTTATTTTACAGTTCTTTAAAGTAGGTAGTGCAGAACCCTTATAAGAAAATCTGGTAACTCCTTTAGTGTTTTTATTTGTAAAAAGGTGTTCTATCAACACCAGGATGCTGTAATATTTGACTCCATAAGGTTGAGAAGATTGTGATATCCATTTTTTGAATGGATCCTAATCCATTAAATAGTCGTATTAACATATAATTTATATGAAAATGTTAATACATATGTTAATACAACTCAACATGTTTAGTTTCAGCTTGTGTAAAAGGTTAGGGTTCCATGTTAATACAACTTAACATGATTAGTTTCAGCTTGTGTAAAAAGTTAGGGTTCCATGTTAATACAACTTAACATGTTTAGTTTCAGCTTGTGTAAAAGGTTAGGGTTTCATGTTAATACAACTTAACATGTTGAGTTTCAGCTTGTGTAAAAAGTTAGGGTTCCATGTTAATACAACTTAACATGTTTAGTTTCAGCTTGTGTAGAAGGTTAGGGTTCCATGTTAATACAACTTAACATGTTTAGTTTCAGCTTGTGTAAAAAGTTAGGGTTCCATGTTAATACAACTTAACATGTTGAGTTTCAGCTTGTGTAAAAAGTTAGGGTTCCATGTTAATACAACTTAACATGTTT
This sequence comes from Chrosomus eos, assembly GCA_036326025.1. Lineage (NCBI taxonomy): Eukaryota > Metazoa > Chordata > Actinopteri > Cypriniformes > Leuciscidae > Chrosomus > Chrosomus eos. The sequence continues at coordinate 3,652,875 of CM070821.1, forward strand.
AGTTTCAGCTTGTGTAAAAAGTTAGGGTTCCATGTTAATACAACTTAAAGCTACACTGTGTAACTTTTTTAGTTTTTTCTTAGCTAAAAACACTTAGTTCTTTCAAAAATATATGTGCTCATTAATGTATATTTACTTCGTTCAAGTAATAAGTATTCTCGTGAGTGTATAATATGCCATTGAAAATACATACGGGTGAAGGGTTCTAATGTCGGTCGCCATGTTGCCCCTCCATCTTGAAAGTACATTAGCCAAAGAGGGACATACCTGTTAATTCAAGTTTTGCCTTTCGCGTATCACTTGAAGGAACACTTATGGACGAGGTCGAACCGGAAGCCATATTAGTCTTGAACTACACTGGCCACCGTAGGAGTTAAAACGGAATCGGAATTGAGAGGAACAGAATCTAATATTCACTGGATGGTCATATACCTTTTCACCGCTAGATGGGGGTAAAATTCACACAGTGTAGCTTTAACATGTTTAGTTTCAGCTTGTGTAAAAAGTTAGGGTTCCATGTTAATACAACTTAACATGTTTAGTTTCAGCTTGTGTAAAAACTAAAGTGGTATAGGGCAACGGGTTTCCAAGCGATTTGCGAGTAAAGTCAACTAATTTGGGTTAAGAGTGTATAGACCCATAATACACTAATAACACAACATAAATTCAAAAAAGACATCAATTTTATTAGCTTGATGTAATCCAAATCTTTATAATCCATACGTTGTTAGCAAGAAACAAATCCAAATTCAGCCCTTTATCCAGTGATCTTCATCTCCATTTCTCAGCAGAGACCGTAAATGTCAAATCCCGCGCTGGTGGTGAATTCAAATTCAAAAATTGCACCCAAAGCGTTACGACATGTTTTACGGCAGTGATATCAGACGCTCATTGGCTCTCGCATGCTGTGAAGTATTACTATCTTCGTATAATATATATATATGAGGAGACAGAAGATTGTCTTTAGCTTGACTTTATTCCAACATGTCACAACCTAACACCCGTGAGCAACGTTGCTTTTTTTTTAGTACATACGTACGTATACGTAGATGCGTATGCCCAATCACGGATCATAACAGGTTTACGTGACATCTCCCCCTTTTAGTCTGGGGTCTCATAACAGTACTAAACAAAACAACTGTTTCTAAGAAACATACTCTGAAATTACTTTTGTATGACAACACAATATTTTCCGTATTCTTTTTAAGAAAGCATATGTATCACAAGCATAATTTCTCTTATTCTATTTATCGATATTATTCTTTTCAAACTTCCTGTTTAAGTAGACATTAACAGTAATACAAATGGACAAGCAAATATAAACAAAACAAACAAACATTCTGCTCAGACCTTCCTTTTTTTTTCCTTTTTTACTTAACTGGTCTGTAATCATTTGTAAACATTACTAGTTAACTCTTTTCTTCTGACTAATATGTCAGCTTGACAGCAAGTTTCACAGCACGTCCAGAGCGTGTTCTCAAAACTCTGGGTGACGATGTTATGCTACCAGTCTCAGAATCAGTTTGGGTTGGACGGTTGGCGGATGCCATGTTACCCGGTGGGGTGGAGACTTCTGGTGACTGTGTCGGAGTGTCGTTTCCTTCTTGGTTCACGATCTGCAGATGCCTCCGGTTTCGTCTAGTGGTGTCTCCTTGTGGCGTTTTCACCACAAACGAACATGGAGTGGAACACGAAGCCTGTATTACCCCGGTCCCTCTCCATGTCTTCTCTGAGTCTGTTTTCAGTCGCACTCTGTCGCCGACACCTAAGGCAGGAAGCGGCTTTGCTGAGTATCTCCTGTTGTAGGTGTATTCGTAGGCCTGCTTAGCTTTGGCATCTGTCTGCCTGACTGTTGACAGATTGGGCCATGCTGGTCTTAACTGATGGTGGAGCTTGGGGACTGTGGTTCGCAGTCTCCTTCCCATAAGGAGTCTGGCTGGGCTTTCTTTTGTCGGCTCCGTGGCTGTGTCCCTGTAGATCAGGAGAGCTAGCTGGGGATCTTGTTGCCTAAGGATGCTTTTAGCGGTCCTGACAGCTCGCTCTGCCATCCCATTAGCTTGGGGATAGTATGGGCTCGATTTAGTATGCTGTATGTCATACTTGGATGTGAAGACTTGGAACCGCTGTGAGGTAAACTGCGGGCCGTTATCCGTAATCAGCTCTTCAGGTATCCCGAACCGTGTGAATATGCTCATCAGCTTACTTATAACTGCTTCACTTGTGGTCTGGGTGAGACTCAATACTTCAAGCCATCTTGAATAATAGTCAATAACAACTAGGAAGTGCTTTCCTTTAAACTCACACAGATCTGCAGCTAGTTTTTGCCAAGGGAGCTCCGGCAAAGGCGTTGTGATGAGTGGTTCTCGGCTTTGGCTTGGTTTGTGCTCATTACAGTGTGGGCATGAGACGACTTTCTCCTTTACAGCGTGGCTAATCTTTGGCCACCAGATAGCATCTTTGTATCTCTCCCTGGATTTGTTTAAGCCTTGATGCCCATGGTGGATCCTCTCCAGCATCTCAGTTCTCATTGTTTGTGGGATCACAATTTGGTTTCCCTTCTTTACCAGTCCATCATGCTCACTAAGACTACTTCTCTCCATAAAATAGTCTAAAGCTGGTGTGACGACGTCCCTTTGATATCGCGGCCAGCCAGACTTAATGTATAGTCTGACCTTCTGCAGGGTTTCATCCTTCTCTGTCTCTGCCTTTATGCGCTCCAGCACTGTTTTAGGCCTTTCCAGCTCTTCGATGGCGTCCACGTATGCCTGGATGTCCTCGCTCAGTTTTGTGTCGTCCACTTTTGACTCCGGGTGCCTTGACAGCACGTCAGGTACTATCAGGTTCTTACCTGGGATGTACTCAGCGACAGGGTTGAACTTCATTAGGCGGATCAGAAGTCGTTGACACCTCAGTGGAGATTTGTCTAGGTCTCTGTGGTTGATGAGTGTCACCAGTGGTTTATGGTCGGTAAGTAATTTGTAGCTTTCCAGACCACACAAATATAGATAGAACTTTTCTGAAGCCCATACACTAGCAAGACACTCCTTTTCTATCTGTGCGTACTTTTTTTCCGCTTCATTTAGTGTACGAGAGCAGTAGGCTACTGGTTTGAGTGTGCCTCCATGGTTTTGCAGCAGTACTCCTCCTAATCCATAACTGGACGCATCAGCACCTACTACAGTGGGCAGTTTTGGATCAAAGTACTGAAGAACAGGTGCAGAGGATATCAGTGTCTTTACCTTCTTGAAGGCTGCTTCTTGCTGCGAGTCCCACGCCCATGCTACTGTATTCTTCAACAGCTCGTTGAGGGGATGAAGGATTTGTGACAAGTTGGGTATGTATCTGCCAACATAATTCACCATACCGAGTACCCTTTTTAACTCACTCACATTTGTAGGTGTCTCTAAGGCGGTGATGGCAGACACTCTTTCTGGGCTTGGAGTCACACCCTCCTGACTGATGACCTGGCCCAGGAAGTGAAGGGAAGCCTGTCTGAACTTACACTTCTGGCGGTTGAGTTTTAGGCCAGATGCACGGATTGTCTCCATCACCCTTTTCAGGCGGCGGTCGTGCTCCTCCAGGGTGGCTCCGAACACTAGTATATCGTCCATGTAAACTACCGTGCCCTCGTGATCCTGCAGCAGTTCTTGCATCCTCCTTTGGAATATCTCTGGTGCCGATGTTATTCCAAATGGGAGCCGTTTAAAACAGTAGCGACCATTTGGTGTTATGAAGGTAGTTAACTTTGAACTTTCTTCATCTAGGGCCATCTGCCAAAATCCACTGGCAGCATCCAGAGTTGTGTACACCTTACTTCCGGCCAGTTTGTGCAAGATGCTGTCTGTCAAGTCAAGTCAAGTCACCTTTATTTATATAGCGCTTTTACAATACAAATTGTTTCAAAGCAGCTTTACAGAGATAACAGGAAAACAATGTTGTAATAGTATTGTTCAATTGAAAATTAAATGTCCCCAACTAAGCAAGCCAAAAGGCGAAGGCAACAGTGGCAAGGAACCAAAACTCCATCAGGTGACAGAATGGAGAAAAAAACCTTGGGAGAACCCAGGCTCAGTCGGGGGGCCAGTCCTCCTTTGGCCAACGAAACAGTGTATGATTATGAGTTAGGCAGCATAATGTCAGGAGTCAGATGAGATCAGAACTTTCACGATATTATCCAGTTCATCTGGTTGGGTTGGGTCATCCGGCCGGTGAGGAGATGAGTGTGGTGAGGTGTCCATGGGCCTTCACAGCCCTGATAATGCGTGTCGTCGTGTCCATGTGATGGTCCTTCATCAGATCTGGATATGCCCTGGATCCGGCGGTTTGCGGTAAACCTCGGGATAAACAGAGAGACTAATATTAGCGTAGACGCCATCCTTCTTATGATGTACAAAGTACATCAGGAATTATGGGAAGTGTTCCCGGTTCCGGCTGATCTAATCTATGCAGCCTAACATTGAATTATAGAAATCTATAATGTGTTATGTGTATAATAAGCCAAAGAGATGTGTTTTTAGTCTAGATTTAAACTGACAGACTGTATCTGCTTCCCGGACCGTGTTAGGAAGATTGTTCCAAAGTTTTGGTGCTAAATAGGAAAAGGATCTACCGCCAGAAGTCGATTTTGATATTCTAGGTATTATCAACTGGCCAGAATTTTGAGATCGCAATAGACGTGAAGGACTATAATGCGTTAAGAGCTCGCTCAAGTACTGGGGAGCTAAACCATTTAGTGCTTTGTAAGTAATCAGCAATATTTTAAAATTTATACGATGTTTAACGGGCAGCCAATGCAGTGTTGACAGAACCGGGCTAATATGGTCATACTTCCTTGTTCTGGTAAGAACTCTAGCGGCTGCGTTTTGAACTAGCTGTAGTTTGTTTAATAAGCGTGCAGGGCAACCACCCAGTAGAGCATTACAATAATCTAGCCTTGAGGTCATGAAAGCATGGACTAATTGTTCCGCATTTGTCAGTGAGAGCATATGACGTAATTTAGATATATTTTTAAGATGGAAAAATGCGGTTTTACAGATACTAGACACGTGACTTTCAAATGAAAGATTGGTATCAAAGAGCACACCCAGGTTCCTAACTGACGATGAAGACTTAACAGAGCAGCCATCAAGTGTTAGACAGTATTCTAGGTTATTAGGTGAGGAAGTTTTTTGTCCAATGATTAGAATCTCTGTTTTTTCAGAATTTAGTAATAGGAAATTACTGGTCATCCAATTCTTTATATCAGCTATGCATTCCGTTAATTTTGTGAATTGGTAAGTTTCGTTAGGTTTTGAAGAAATATACAGCTGAGTATCATCAGCATAACAGTGAAAGCTAATTCCATATTTCCTAATTATATCTCCTAATGGTAGCATGTACAGAGTGAACAGCAGCGGTCCTAGTACTGAGCCTTGTGGTACGCCATACTGAACTTGTGATCGATAAGACATCTCTTCATTTACTGCTACAAACTGAAAACGGTCAGATAAGTATGATTTAAACCATGCTAGTGCAATTCCACTAATGCCAACATAGTTTTCTAGTCTATTTAAAAGAATGTTGTGGTCGATAGTATCAAATGCAGCACTAAGATCAAGTAACACTAATAGAGAGATACAACCACGATCGGATGATAGGAGCAAATCATTTGTGACTTTAATGAGAGCAGTCTCAGTACTATGGTACGGTCTAAATCCGGACTGAAAATCCTCGCAGATATTATTTCTTTCTAAAAAGGAACACAGTTGTGAGGATACTGCTTTTTCTAGTATCTTTGACAGAAAAGGCAGATTCGAGATTGGCCTGTAATTGACTAATTCTGTAGGATCAAGCCGCGGTTTTTTAACAAGCGGTTTAATCATAGCCAACTTAAAGGTTTTTGGTACGTATCCTAATGACAAAGATGAATTAATGATATCTAGAAGAGGATCTATGACCTCTGGAAGCATCTCTTTCAGTAGCTTAGTCGGTATAGGGTCTAGCATACAAGTTGTCGATTTGGATGAATTAACAATTTTTCAAAATTCTTCCTCTCCTATAGCAACAAATGAATCAAAATGCTCCTCACGGAGACTACAATATACTCCCTGATGCAATACTGTAGTAGACGGTTGCATAGTTATAATTTTGTCCCTGATATTATCAATCTTATAAGTGAAGAAGTTCATAAAGTCATTACTGCTGTGTTTCTTGGAAACTTCTGGGCTTGAAGCTTTCTTTTTCGTTAGTTTAGTCACTTGTTCAAATAAATACCTAGGATTATGTTTATTTTCTTCTAATAGGGTTGAAAAATAATTAGTTCTAGCATCTTTTAAGGCCTCTCTGTAAGCAATCGAGCTCTCCTTCCATGAAATCCGAAATACCTCTAGTTTTGTTTTCTTCCAGTTTCGCTCCATTTTTTCTTCCAGTTTTCTTCCAGTTTTTTCTTTCTCCGTTTTCTTCCAGTTTCGCTCCGTCTGTGGTCGGCAAGATGAACTTTTCCCTTTTCACGTTCTCATTCAGTTTAGTAAGACCTACACAGATTCTCACTTTTCCAGTTGGCTTAATCACAGGCACCATGGGCGCTACCCATTCTGTGGGCTCCGTCACACGCTCTATTATGCCATTTTCTTCCATTCGCTTCAGCTCTTCTTCTACTTTAGGTAGCAGCGGAATGGGTATCCGTCGAGGGGCTGCGACGCTGTATGGCTTAGCGTTTTCTTTTAGGACTATTTTTATGGGGTCTCCTTTAAGCAGTCCTAACTCCCCAAACACACTTATTTCTTCGATGTGTTGTATCAGACCCAGGCGAACTCCGACAGATCTGCTCAGTAGGTTATCACATGTAGACTTTGCCACTATTACCCTAAAGTAACAGTCTGTTATTTTTCTCCCTTTTAATTCTTGTGTTTTAGCTAGGAATTGCCCCAAATGGACCACTTTTCCTCCTGGACTTTCCAGTTTAGAGGTAACTGGACTAAGTTTTGGCTTAACACGGAGGCGGCTATATGTAGCCTCATTTATTATCGTTGTGTCAGCACCAGAATCTATCTTGAAGCTAACTGGAGTATGGCATATAACTAGAGTTGTTCGCCATGGTGGCTCTGTATCAGTGATGACTTCATCCACTGTAGCCTTATTCTTGGTTGTAGTCTCGTCTATTGAGCCTAAGAATAAGCTGTCAACTTCTTCAGTCACTTCCTGTACCATTCTGGTTTTGCATTTGTTTGCAAAGTGACCCATTTTGTGGCATTCATTACATTCTCTGTCTTTAGCTGGGCATTTGTCTCTGGCATGTCTGCGCCCACATCTTCCACAGTTTTGCCGTTCATTTTCTTTTCTTCCTCCCGTTGCCTCATACTGTTTTTTTTCCACTTACTTTTATAAGGCTTTGATTTTACTTCATCAACAAGCCCTGATGCGCCAGCCTCGCTGTTCTGTTGCTTCACTAGCTCTGAGTGTCTGGCCATGTCGACTGCCTTTTTCAGAGTGAGGTCACTTATCATTTGTAATTTCAATGAAAGATCTTTGTCTTTAATCCCATGACCAGTCTATCTCTTATTTCCTCTTCCTTCTCATGAAAGTCACAGTGAGCTGCGAGTTCATACAGGTGCCTTATATACTGTTCAACGGACTCACCCGCCTCTTGCGTTCGCGAGTGGAAACGTGCTCTCTCGAAAATCACGTTTCTTTTCGGCACAAAGTGCTCGTCAAACAGCCTCAGCACATAGTCAAAATCCTCTTCCTCGTCATCCTCCAAGACGAATGATTTATACACTTGTTCTGCCTCCGGGCCCATAGAATAAATCAATGCGCTGACCTGGACATCAGCTGGCTCTTTGTTAAGCTTCGTTGCTATTCGGTACCTGGAGAAGCGTTGTTTCCAATCGGGCCAATCCTCCGGTTTAGCGAAGTTAAGCTGCTCCGGCGCCGAAAACTTTGCCATTCTGGGCGGTTTTCTCCAGTGATCTCCGAGTCAGCGTGCCGTTTCGGTTAACTTCTGACACCATGTGAAGTATTACTATCTTCGTATAATATATATATATGAGGAGACAGAAGATTGTCTTTAGCTTGACTTTATTCCAACATGTCACAACCTAACACCGTGAGCAACGTTGCTTTTTTTTTAGTACATACGTACGTATACGTAGATTGCGTATGCCCAATCACGGATCATAACAGGTTTACGTGACACATGCATCGTCACAGATTACAACATTGCCGTGTTTAAGTTGGTGTATACATTTGAATTGGAGAAGCGTGTGCGCCTTCACAGAGCGAACAGCAACCGAAACTCGATTAACATTTTCATGGATTAATACTTAAATTCTGCTCTGTAACGTTACCTCATACAAAACTATACTGCCAGAGGGACTGTGACACATCGTCATGTGAACGACTTTTGGTACGGTTTTGACATTTTCTCAATAAATAAATTATTGTGATAGCTTGTGTCTGTCTGTTGTTTTTCTTTATAATTGTAGCCTACGTAGTTTTAAGAAATTCTTAGGTTTAGGGGTAACTTTGGGGTAGGATTAGTGGTTCAAAACTATGTTTTAATGCTATTTTGTTAACAAAACTGCCATTTCCCTACACATATCTGTCCATTACGTTTTATCCTTTTAATATTGTCTATAAAACGTGTAACTTGTGTTTAGGTGTGGGAGTAGGGTTAAGAGATCTTACATTTATAATCTATAAAATGGTAAAAGAGAAATTATACAGTTATCTTTATAATATGAAATTCGTAAAAAGTTTACGTTTTTTAGCTGTAAAATCGTAATAATATTACGTTTAAACGTTGCAGATGCGTCCATATTATACGTTTCAACATATATCGAAGCGTACAAAAAAGTAGGTTTTCTATCTTTGAAAATTACGTATTAATACCTAACGTTGTATTAACAATGAGACCAGGCTGCACTAGTAGATCCTGCGGGATGACATGGTAACGCTTGAGTAATTAGTGAGGAGTTAGCAAGTTTTACACTTTAAAATAATGGGCCACATCACTAGTAGTTCCTGCGAGATTACATGGTAACGCTTGAGTAATTAGTGAGGAGTTAGCATGTTTTTAACAAGTAATACAAGATATTTAATTTTATATTTGACACATACTGTACAGGCATACATTTCTGTGAGGCACTAGTAATATTCAAACAAACATTGTAATCTGGAAGATGTGGTTTTGCGATTATCGCAACATAAATGCAGCCAAATTCTTCATTAAGGATGCAAATTGTTTTTGACAAGAGAACATCAATGTTTATATTTATTTATTTATTTCAAGGATAGCCCCTTGAGATGAACCATCTCATTTTCTTTACCACAAACAAGATCATAATAGAAATTCATTGATAAAGTAAATACAACACAGGACTATTACAAACATTTAAATACATTGACATTCTCATTCATAAACACACACATTCAAACAATGCTCCCATAAATCTACTCCCTTTCCCTCTTGTCCCCTACCATCATCAAAAACAGGTAAAAAAAAAATTAAAAAAAATAAAAACATCTGCGAAAAATAAAAATACACAATCAAAATAAGGATATGCTTACAAACATCCATAAACCCATACTGATCTCTAATTAAAAAATAATAATAATAATAATAATAATAATAATAATATCAATTAATTAATTAATAAAATAAATAAATAATAATAATAATAAAAAAGGAATCAAAAACAAACATACATGAAAAGAAGTAATAGATCTGAGCGAGTAGGGAAGATTGTTCCAATCTGATGGAGCTTTAAATTTAAATGCTCGGCGACCAATTCCTTTATAAACTCTGGGTGTATAAAAAAATAACTGTTCTGTGTGCCTTAAATTGTATGGAGTGTTATAAGGAGTTAGGTAGCATTTCAGATATGAAGGAAAATTAAAATGAATACATTTAAAAATAAGTAATGACCAATGAAATTGCCTCCTTGACTTGGGTGCCAGCCAGTTCAAAGACTCGTACAATTGACAATGGTGAGTTCTGTAGGGACATCGGAGCACAAATCTACAAAGACTATTATATAGTACCAAAATAGGTCGAAGATTTAAATCAGAGGTGTTCCCATAAATGGCATCAGCATAGTCAAGGATTGGAAATATTAAATTAGTAACAATTCTTTTGCGAACCTGTTGTGAAAAGCAAACAGCAGAGCGATAAAGTGACTTCAATTGCCCGTATACTTTCTTGCAAATTGAGTTAATATGGGGTTTGAAGGAGAGATGAGTATCAAGCCAGAGACCAAGATATTTAAATTCTTCAACTTGTGTTAATGTTGTTCCATCCTGGAATCTAATAGACCAATTATTCGATAAAGGTAAAGAATTACGTCGAGTGCAAAACAACATACTTTTAGATTTGCTTCTAATCCTTTTATCCTAAAGAGAAGTCCTCCTCAGGCGGCTACTGTAACATAAAGGTAGGTCGTTGGAGTCTGAGACATATTGAACTGACACTCAAAAGAGCTCCTAATAGTGAACTAATCCAATCATGTCAGCATCACTTCCTAATTATTTAAAATTTTAAACAAATTATCATTATTAGTATTATTCTATGTTTAAGTTTGAATTAAACAGAGGACATACGTCCATCCTTTGGTAAGAGTAGTAGTCACAATCTCAACCTGTAGCTAATGTATTTGGGGGGATATAATATTCATAAACTGGTTTCCACAAAGAACCCATTTGAGGCACAAGCTTCTGAAATGTTATGACCATGTTAAGAGTAAAAAAACAAACAAAAACATAATTGTTCACTTTTTAGACATGTTACTTTTGTGATTAGTAATTAATTGGTTATTCTTTCTTAGTTCACAAGTAGTTCTCAATGAGGATATATTTCTTTAGTAATAATCAAATACCTACCAAGGAACTACCTTTGTACTAAATTACCTTACTTACGGCTTAGTTAATATTGCTTCCATATTAGTTAGTAGTATTAAGTTCGGTGTTAATGCAGTACTACCTATTACTTCCTGCATAGCTACTTGTTAACTATGGACCCATATGGGAACAATCTATATTTGGTAACTATTTCTATGTTAATATAAAACATTTCTATGTTGTTAAAAATAAATATCCTGCAACGTTTTGGGAACATTATTTTATTGTTGCAAAAAATAACATTCCTAGAACATTATTATTTAGTTCCCAAAACAATAACCAAACAGGAACCAAATACTGATGTTAGGAGAACGTTCTGTGTTTGCTGGGAAGCCGCTAAAGCAAACCTAATTGGCTTTCAGAACTGAAAATTGTGTAATTATTGCTGAAGCAAGAAGAATCAGCAGAAAATAAAATTGGACACTAACAACAAGCTGTTGATAAAATTATGAGTTTAATCAATCTAAGTACAAAAATGTATACAAATTGAAAAATCAGGTCTCAAACAATGAATAAGTTACAATTAATATCAGCATCATGTCTCTGTTAAAAGTGTTACGGCCTCTTCTTCAGCTCCTGAACATGAAAGTGTTTTCTCCAGTGTAATTGTTCTGGTGCTCTTCTTCTGAATGAGAAGGCAGAAGTGATTTTAGAACGAAGGCCCGAGTGAAACTCTTCCCGCATTGATCACATGGGTGAAGTTTCTCTCTGCTGTGGATCCTCAAGTGAATCTTCAGGCTTGATTTACATGTGAAGAGTTTTTTAGGCTTCTGTTTTTCCTTTCTTGTTACATCAGGTCTATAACAAACATTAAATCATGTGATATTTCAATTGAAAGACAAATGCGAAATAAGGGAAGCTCAAAGTCAAGAGCACTGATGAGTTCAATAGTCATTTTAATCCCATTAAATCTGGTGGACAACTGATGTGCACAATTATGATCTATAAATCACTAGTTTGATCATGAAACAATGTAAATGTGGTGAGCGTCAGCATGTTCTTCATCATGATGAATGAATGAGGAATCAAGAATAAACACAAACCTCTGTTCTTCAGTATCAGGACGTTTATTCTGCAGGTTCTGGATCTCTGTCCTCTCCTTCCAGAAGCTTTCTGGCAGTTCGGCTAAAAACAAACAAGTTTAATTTCTAACAGACATGATGTGAGAGGAATAATAACAATATTTCAAGTACCAAGGCTAATCACATGTAAAAAAAAAATAGTGACCATGATCATGTAACCTAACAGTGTTGTTCCATAAAACCCAAATTATTACTTACTTTGATACTTTATATGAACCAATTATTGCTTGTTATTATATATTTGTATTTTAATGGCTGTTGTTTCACTTGGATCTATCTTTATTACCACATTTTTGTGTCGATTACTCGATTTATCGGTGGAATAATTGGTAAAATACTCAATTTCTAAAATAATCGATAGCTGCTGCCCTACTTTACGTTTGCTTTAAAAAAGGATTTCATAGAAATTTTGATTTCATTTGGAGTTTCACACAAGTCCTCTGTTTACTTTTTTCATCAAGCTGTGCTGAACAGAAGCCCAGAACATGTGGATATATTGACATTCAGTGCTGACTTTCTCATACTTATTATTGTTATCACTAATATTTACTGTTATTTTATTTTTATTTTATGCTTGAATACAAATTTTTACTAAATTAGTCGATAGATTAATCAATACAAAAATAGTCGTTAGTGGCAGCCCTAGAAAAAAACTATTATGGAGTGGAAATGGCTGATAAATCAATAAGCGCTCCTCTGCTGCCATCTTACTGGTTATAGTGCATTTTTAAATAAATATGTTGGTTTGCCAAGTATAAGTTTTCCTACATTTTAAAGCGTTTTAGTTTTACAAATGCGGACAATCATGGTTTTGGCCATAACAATAAAAATAACATTAAAACTAGATTAAATTAAGTGCTGGAAAAAGTGTGATGGACTTGAAAGTCCTTGATTAGTGCTTGAATTTTACTCTCAAAAGGACGTACAAACCCTGAAATGAATAATGTAAAAACATTTGTCACAATACCATGGTTACAGTTAGCATTTCTACATTAAATCCATAGGGAATGTTGGTGATTTGAGGACTTATAGTTTTACTTAAAGCCTTATAACTTAAAACTGCATGAACTTGTTCGTTCATCATGGCACAATGTTTCTCCTGGCTTCCAAGTCAGTGCTGTTTGATCTGATATACAGTATATGGTTAATAACAGAGAATTCTGTGTTGGGTGAGTAATTCATGGGCTAATTTAAATTTTTGGGTGAAATATCCCTTTAATTCAGTAGTAATAACATCACAGCGAGATCTAGTGAGAAAGCATTTGAATTCAGCGCAGTATTAACAACACTTAAGTCATCCTATGGGTATATGATATCTTCCTCAGAAGGCCTTTATTATCCCACAGGAGCCATATGGAGATATATGGAGCACATATGGAGCACTTTTATGGACTTCAAAACTTCAATTGACTGCCATTTTAAAGCTTGGAAGAGCCAGGACATGTTTTAATATAACTCTTGATTGTATTGGTCTAAAAGAAGAATGTCATACACACCTAGGATGTCATGAGGGTGAGTAAATCATGGGCTAATTTTCCTTTTCGGGTGAACTATCCCTTTAAAACGTTTTCTCAACTGGATCTCCCAGTGCATTGTAGCAATGTTGTTGTGTGATCGAGATCGGCCCACGAGTAAACCCTAGTAGGGGTGTAACGGTTCACAAAATTCACAGTTCGGTTCGAAGCGATACAGAGGTGTCACCAGTGTTTAGAATAACGCCGTTTAAAATAACGGCGTTAGGTAACGACGTTATTTTTTCAGTAACGGGGTAATCTAATTAATTACTTTTCCCGTCGTTACAAAGCCGTTAACGTTACTGAACGTTAAATGCAATGCGTTACCACGGGCGTCAGTTTGGTTTGCAATGAGCTGGGGAGACGCATTCGGAAGTGCATTTTCAAAAGTGCTGGGTACAAACTTGTCAAACTGTGCAGCCTCTCTGCTCAACCCGTAAATAAATCCATCGATCCGCAAATGTTGTTTGAATTCTTAAGTGGGCTAGTGGTAGATTCTTTGCCAAGCATGTCAGAGGATACCGGTTCTATTCCACGCGACGCTAGTATAGTTTTTTTTTCTCCCGTATCAAAACCGAATATGTTCATCAGTGGTTACAGTCCATATCAAGCAGGGAAACGTTTGTGTGCATTTTATTTTGTGATTTCACTGGAATGAATAGAGAGTTTACACAACGGCGATAGATTGAAGAGCGCGCGTCCGAGAGACTGCACGCCACAAGAGAACAACTGTATGCAACTGCGGCAACGAGCGCTCAGCTTGAGTTCAAAACCAAAACAATTTAACGCTAGACCTCTTATTTAATAGCGAACTAAATTAATGCTCTGCTAGTTAACTGAAGATGTTTTATTTATTTGTTTCAAAAAGTGGTTTTCAAAAAATCTACGCCTATGTGTGTTACTAGCCTATGCATTGATTGAAGAAACTGTGTAATCTGAACACACCACTGGCTCACACAGCTAGTGAGGAGGCGGGTTAATAAGTGAATTGCAGGATAAACCTCTTGCTGTCTGTCGACGTGCAATAAATATAGAAAGTAGTGTTTAAACACCTGTCTGTTCTACTCATTTCAACTGACTTGTGAAAACTGCAAAAAAAATCCAAATTCTTTGACATATAGCAACTTTTTTTTTAACAGTAACGCAAATGGTTACTTTCCCTGGTAACGAGTTACTTTTATTATAGAGTAATTGAGTTACTAACTCAGTTACTTTTTGGAACAAAGTGAGTAACTATAACTAATTACTTTTTTAAAGTAACGTTCCCAACACTGGGTGTCACGGTTCAGTACGTTTTCGATACAGCAAAAAGAAAGAAATGCCAGAGAAATATCCTATTTATTAAAAGAAAAAAATATTTTTAAATAAGTGTGAGTTTTCCTACATCTTGAAACTTTCAGGTTTATAAATGGGGGTAATCTTTGAAGGATAAACAAATAATGTTTTGGTCATCACATTAAAAATAACATTTAAATATATATTTATATATATATAATATTTAGATAATATTTGAGTTTTGAAGTGCTGGAAAAAGATGTGTGAAGTACTTGAAAGCATTTCACTATTCCAGGCAAACTTCCATGGTTGCAGTTAGTGTTACTATATTAAATCCATGGTGAATGTTGCTGATCTGTGGACTTAAAGCTTAACTAGTTAATTTACAGCACAATGTTTCTCCTGGTTTCCACGTCAGCGCTGTTTGATCTAATAGAGATACGGTTAATAACAGAGAAATTGTAATGCTTCTCGCTAGATCTCGCAGCAATGTTATTACTTCAGTGGCAAATTCAAATGTATTCTTTACTGGATCTCTTAGCGCTGTGTAGTAACAGTGTCGCTTGATCAAGATTGGCTCGCGCTGCACAGATGTTGCTGGTCCGAACTGATAAACGGTCCGTGAACATTACATTTGCCATTTGATGTTGCGCAACGTTGTGGTGGTCGCGCCAGTGCAGATTTTGTTAGCAAGGAAAATGGTAAGGAATCGCTCGGTTTGTATGCGTACCGAACCGAAAGCCTCATACCGAAACGGTTCAATACGAAAACATGTACCATTACACCTCTACTGTCTGATAAACTGTTGCGCTGCGCAGCTCAGACGAGTAGTGTGGTTTCATTTGCATAGTGCGCTTTCGCTTGCCATGAGAAGTTTCTTGTATGCAGCAGAAATGGCAGCTCTCTCTTAAAAAAGGGCGCAAAATGTGACCATTTAGTCGCAGTCTAGAGCCCTGTATAGTGCTGTATTTCTGCTTTACATGAGCGCCACCTACTGTCAGAAAGAGAATTTATGTTTTTTTGCTGACTAATGAGATATTCCTGTTGATTGAACACAAGTTCATACATTTGGCTATAGGGTGATGTGTGGCTAACTTACACATAAGAGACTTTGTTGCTCAGCACATTAAAATAAAGTACTGATCTAGGGGTGCAAGATATATCGACTCAATATCGTAATCGCAATATCACGTTGCCCGATATTATACTGAAAGTCTCCCGATAATATGCGTTGTTTCTCTCAATATGACTCTTGAGTCGCTTTTCACTCCAAAGCAAATCGCCGTCACTCCCTCACTTCTCCCTCGCTCTACCACACAGCCCCCCCCCCCCCACACACACACACACACACACACACTTGACGGCTCGATTCACACACCAGCGCACACGTATAAACATCAGGCCACTTCATGTGGTTTCTCAGATCGGATAGCTATCTGATTTATCATAGCGATTCCATTTACACCTGGCCACATAAATGTGTATTTTCAAAATGGATTTAAATCCGATCTTCAATGTTATATTCAATATGCTATATGCAGATTTAATGAAGTTCACATCACCGAAAGCAACAGTTATGAGTAGTGTTGCTTTCGTCAACGAAAATTATGACGAAATATCGTCGTCAACGAACCTTTTTCACGTGACGAAAACGAGACGAGACGCAACGTAAATGCTGGTCATGTGACGATGACTATAATTAAATGTATAATGTAATATCGTTGACGAATAAAAACGAGACTAAATGTGGTTTACAAAATAAAAACTAAGCTAAAATGTCTCTTCATTTTCGTTGACCAAAACGAGACGAGACGAAATGTTATTTAACGTTATTTCGTCTCGTTTACTTGCGTTATTACAGGTATGCAGCATTTCTGTTTCCTGTGTTTCACTTCAGGGGCTGCATCAGATCGCACTGCGCAGACGCAGGCGACATCACATCCTCAAGCCCCACTCGCGGCATTATTTAGAAGATGCAGCTGCGTGAGTTACGGCTGTTTCACACATACTCCGTGTGTAGTGCGTATGCGGTGCGGTGTGTATGCAGGAGCAGCTCGAGCTATTGTGTTTTCACATGTGCTGCGTTTGCAGTGCGCAGCTGATCTACGGCTGTAATACCACAATCACAACATTTATTCTCTATTTTTTTATTTCAAATCAATATTTCTAGCCTACATCCATTGTGTCGCGTTGTTGAGGTAGGCTACTGTGTAGATCTCTGCTCTGCTGTTATGCACGCACCGCTCCCGCGTGCGGTGTGAGCGCTCTAACCTAACGGGTGCGGGAAAAAATACACACCGCAAACGGAGTAGGCTGTGTGTGAAACAGGCGTTAGCATAAACGACAACAAACGCAGTTAAGTCTGACACAGAGAAAGGGATTCGTCTTTGGGAGAAAAAGAAGAAATGAGATTTGGAAAAACTTTAATGTCATCGTGTGTAGGCAACATGTTTGGTTGGTAAAATAAATATGTTCTAAATTCATATCAGAGCGTCTTCTGTGTCTGGAATAGCATTCTTGAGTCTATAAGGTAACAATAATATAATAAGATAGACTAACAATAATAAGATAAGATTTTTTGAAATGGGTTTGGCTAAAAGAAAATGTTGGTTTCGTCTACTACTAGGTAGGCTATAGCCTACATATTGACTGGGTTAAATAGAATTGCATTACTAAAATGAGACTAAAATACAATTTTCATGGACTAAAACTAGACTATGTCTTTCGTCGACTAAAACTAGACTAAAATGTCATCAGTTTTCGTCGACTAAAACTAGACTAAAATGTCATCAGTTTTCGTCGACTAAAACTAGACTAGACTAAAAAGAGTATGAACGTGACTAAAACTAATAAAAACTAAAATGACAGATTGACACAAAGACTAGACTAAAACTAAAATTAAAACAGGCCGCCAAAAACAACACTAGTTATGAGTTGCATTTTATTGATCATCAGCTAAAATTTCTAAATCAAAGACCACAATAAGAGTGAGCGGCAACAGCCCTGGTAAAATCATTTAGTTTCTTTACTTTTAATGAAGATGATTGTGTGTTAAGCGTCTGCGACTTTCATTTTTTAATTTGCGATAGTTCCCTTTATCGAAAAAGGGAACTTCGAGATGCGTCGGTTGACGCTATCCAATTCTGTGATATAGCATGCTCTGCTCTCGCCTGTCACTCTGTATGATAGTGACAGGCTTGCGATTCTCAGGACCCGCGTTTGCCGAGGCAGCGTGGAGAATGCATTCCTGGGGATCGCAGAAGGATCTTTTGGAGGGGTTTGAAACGGGTCTGCTCCGCGGGCCTTTTTTCCTTCCTTACCCGGAAGATCCAGCTCTATCTCCCCGGTGTTGGAAGCACGCTCTGCGGTTTCTTCCGCTCGGGGAGAGAGAGCCCTTTTTCCTTCATATTCTTCCTCCGAGGAGGTTTGTGTTGAGAATATTGAAAGTGAAAGTAAGCACACACACTGTTGAATTAGATTCGCCATCTATTTTCCCAGTATATGATGAACTGGTGGAGGTTTTGTCCCGTGCTGTTAGTAAATTAAATATTTTATTGCCAGCTGAGAAAAGGGACGCTCGTCCAAAAAGCTTGACGAGCGTTTTCTTATATCTATCACATTATCTCCACCACGAGGCTTCCCTTTTTTCCCTGATTTACACTCTGAATATTTAAATTGTGGAATAAACCGTATTTATCACTACTTTCAGCCCTCGTGTTAAATATTTATTCAAGGTTAGAGGGTTGAAAGATTACGGTTATGATATGATGCCCCAGGCTGAACAGAAATAAAAATAGAAAAATGCTATTTTTTCACCTGGTCCAGTATCATCATTTAAGCCTCTGCTTTGCTCATAAGCCTATACTAAAGAATCTCGCGTTTGCCGAGGCAGCATGTAGGTTTAATGTTGCAATCAGAATCTAGCTCGGATCTCGCGTTTGCCGAGGCACCGCTTAGATTTCGAGTGTATTTTGCAAAAATAAGATTCTGTGGTTGGGATCTCGCGTTTGCCGAAGCAGCGCGTAGGTTTAAGCAGAAATACTTTGGTTTTATGGGTAAAGCTTATACGGCAGCAGGTCAGCTGGAGAATATTTATAGAAATCTATATTATAATGCTCCAGGCTTATCAGGCCGATCTGCTGGGGTTCTGGATATAGCGAAATTTGAGCCTTCGGGTCTCTTCGGCGACGCATTCCATGCGGTCGTTGTTAGGTGATACAAGATATGTATATAAAAATATATATATAATGAGGTTTCTCCCTCGCTGTGTCCAGCCCCCCTGGGGCTGCTGGGCGTGAGCAGCCCCAGCCGTCGAGTTCATCATTTTATGTGCACAGAAAGAGAGTGCTGCGTCTCGTGTTCCTCTATGTAGATACTGGAGATAGACGCAACCCTCTCAACCGAAGTCGTCTAAGCCTAAGCCGGATCTGAGGACCGTTCTTCAGGCGAAGAAAATTTCGGTTCAAGGGTCTTGACGTTTAGGCGTCAGGCCTGTGAGGACAGCCCCGACCGAAGTAGAGTGGTGTACACCTCATTACACGGTGCCCGTTCCATTTCGGGGTCCTCACGAGACCCTCCTGCCAACCCTGCCACCTCCGGTGCTTCAGGGCGCAGCGGTCTTCAGCGAGTCGCTGATGCTATGCTGCGGCACAGCATTGGTTTCGCGCCCTCTGAGGGGGGCTTTTGAGTAGTCAGGTCAGGTAGTTCCTGCCATTATGTTTCAGGCTCCAGATTTGGCTCCCTCAGTAACACCAGAGACCAGCCTCGAGGGGCTGGTTCCCTTAGTAAATTTTCTGGCAGCGTGGATGCTTCTGCCGAATATTTCTCATTGGGTCCTGCAGTTTGTAGAGAAGGGATACAGAATCCAGTTTGGCTCTCGTCCTCCTCATTACAGCGGGGTGCTGCCCACAGTGGTGCATCCCGAGCAGGCTCTGGTAATGGGACAAGAAGTAAAGGCCCTGTTAGCAAAGAAGCTATAGAACAGGTGTACTCACCCGTCAGAGTGTCGGGTTTTTACAGCCATTATTTCATTGTTCCAAAAAAGGATGGAGGGTTGCGTCCCTTTTTAGATCTTCGCCTGTTAATTCGGTCAGTTCAGAAACTAAAGTTCAAGTTAGCTGACCCTCAAACAGATCGTGACCCAAATCAGATCCGAGGACTGCTTCGTCACGATAGATCTAAAGGATGCATACTTCCATATCTCCATCCTCCCTCAGCACAGGAAGTTCCTGAGGTTTTCTTTCAGGGGCAAAGAATACCAATATCGGGTTCTTCCTTTCGGCCTAGCTTTGTCACCCCGCACGTTCACGAAATGCATGATGCAGCTTTAGCCCCTCTTAGGCTTCAGGGCATACGCATTCTGAATTATATCGACTGGCTGATTCTAGCGGAATCAGAGCAGTTGGCGGTTCGGCACCGAGGTGTCTTTCTCGCTCATATAAAGATGTGGGGTTGAGGCTCAATGCCAAGAAGAGTGTACTTTCTCCAGTACAGAGAACCACTTTCCTTGGTGTGGTATGGGATTTAGTATCCTAACAGCCACAGAAGAGCTGAGGCTAGGCCAGTCACGCACTGTAAAACAGTTCGAGAGACTGTTGGGTCTATTGGCAGCAGCGTCCAACGGAATTCCTTTTGGCATGCTGTACATGAGACCTTTACAGTGCTGGCTCAGGACCAGAAGGTTCTCCCTGAGGGGAAACCCACTTTGCATATCAAGGCACGCGGCGATGCTTTCGTGCCCTAGTTATATGTAAATTCTGGTTCTTAACCCAGGGCCCGGTGTGGGGAGCTCTTTGCCATCGAGTAGTGATCTCAACAGATGCTTCCCTCACCGGCTGGGGAGCGGTAATGGAAGGCCGCTCGGTTCAGGGTCTGTGGAAAAGCCATCATGTTTTGTGGCACATAAATTGCCTGGAGATGATGGCCGTCTTCAATGCGTTGAGACATTTCCTTCCGGACCTAAGAGGCCATCATGTGCTCGTCCGAACAGACAACACATCTGTGGTCTCTTATCTGAACCACCAGGGGGGTCTGAAGTCGCGTCCGCTTTGCAAACTGGCGCACCAGATCCTCCTGTGGTCTCTGGGGAAGGTACTCTCTCTGAGGGCAGTGTATATTCCTGGGGACCAGAATATAGGAGCAGACATCCTGTCGAGGCAGGAGCTGAGGCCAGGGGACTGGAGACTCCACCCCGAGGCGGTGGAGAAAATCTGGGAGGCATATGGCAGAGCAGAGGTGGACCTGTTCGCGTCTCACAACACGACGCACTGTCCCCTCTGGTATTCCCTTACTCACCCAGCCCCCCTGGGGCTGGATGCCATGGTGCAGACGTGGCCGAGGCTACGTCTGTACGCCTTTCCCCCTGTTGCTCTGCTCCCAGGAGTTCTGGAGCGGGTCCGTCAGTGTGGAGTAAGCCTACTGCTAGTACCACCATGCTGGCCAAGTCAGATCTGGTTTGCGGACCTGATCCTTCTGCTAGACGGACCTCCATTGGAGATCCCGATAAGGAGGGACCTTCTGTCTCAGGCCGGGGGCACAATATTTCACCCTCGACCAGAGATATGGAATCTTTGGGTTTGGCCTCTGAGGGGGCCCAACTTGTAGATAGTGGTCTTTCAGCTGAGGCTGTTGAGACCATCCTAAGCTCCAGAGCTCCGGCTACGAGGAAACTGTATGCGCTTAAATGGAGAGTTTTCTCCTTATGGTGTCACCGACATCATTGGGATCCGGTTAACTGTTCTGTCAACACAGTACTCGAGTTCCTGCAGGAGCGCTTTGTGTCAGGTCTATGTCCTTCCACACTAAAAGTTTACGTGGCAGCCATTGCGGCTTACCACACCATGGTGGGAGGTATATCTTTGGGTCGAGACCCCCTGATTACACGTTTCCTTCGTGGCACTTTGAGGCTGAGGCCTGCAACCCGCACTAAGGTGCCAGCTTGGGATTTGACTATAGTTCTAGAAGGCCTGTCTAGGGCCCCATTCGAGCCCTTAGATTTGGTCTCAGAAAAGTTCCTTACTTTTAAGACTATCTTTCTGCTAGCTATTTCGTCCCTAAAGAGAGTTGGTGACCTTCAGGCTCTTTCGGTCTCCCCCACCTGCCTTGAATTTGCACCGGGGATGGTCAAGGCTTTCCTATATCCAAAACAGGGATACGTCCCTAAGGTTCCAACCTTGACTCCGAGGCCTATTGTGCTGCAGGCTTTCTGTCCTCCTCCTTTTGCAACTGCGGACCAGGAAAGACTGCACCTGTTGTGTCCAGTGCGAGCACTGGACACTTATGTACGGCAGACTTCCTCAATCAGGAAGTCCGACCAGTTACTGATTTGCTTTGGATCACCCAAGAAAGGTCTTCCTGCCTCAAAACAGACAGTCAGTAAGTGGATAGTCGAGGCTATTTCACTTGCATACGAGTACTCGGGCCAGCCTTGTCCTTTGGTGGTCCGAGCTCACTCGACCAGGAGTATGGCGGCTTCCAAAGCCTTATTGCAGGGGGTATCTCTTCAAGATGTTTGTGATGCGGCGGGCTGGTCCTCTCCGCTCACATTCGTGAGATTTTACAGTTTGGACCTGGATGCTGCCCCAGGTTCTCAGGTGCTGAGTGCTTAGCTCAACAGACTGACACTCAGGTACTTGTAACTATGGCGTGTTGGGTATTCTCGTTCCCATAGCGTCAATCGACGCATCTCGAAGTTCCCTTTTTCGATAAAGGGAACGTCTCAGGTTACTATTGTAACCATAGTTCCCTGAGAAACAGGGAACGAGACGATGCGTCCCTCTGCCATACTTCCTGCGTCGGTGCTATCGGCTTGCTTCGGCACTGTCGAAGCTAAATGCCGGCGAGCAGCGGAAGTGCTCTTATCCTTTCCTGGTTCATGACGTCACCTGCCTGTGACGCTCATTCTCTCATTCCCATTGGACTAGTTGGCATAGATGCTTCAGACGCATTCACGCAAGGGGCGTTCCCATAGCGTCAATCGACGCATCGTCTCGTTCCCTGTTTCTCAGGGAACTATGGTTACAATAGTAACCTGAGACGTTTGCGCATTGGCTTGATGAAAAGATGCTCAGCTGCTCATCTGCAGTGATGTGTGTTGCAGTTGTAACCCATAGCTACCCGTTTTATGGCGTAATAACTTGGGTACAGGTGATCTATTTATTTCTAAGACCAGATTACAGAAGGTGGGTTCGACTCACTGGAGTATAGGGAACTTATAACAGAAACAAAAGAAAACAACTCAGACTCAAAGGTAAATGTTAATTACTAGGAAATTAAATGTATTGTTATTAAGAAAAAAATAAATGAATGGAATATTCTGACAAATAAAATAATACGAATAAACAAAAAAACAGCAATAATAAACAGTAGTTTAGTTCACAATTTACGCCAATGCAATTTGGAAATTTAGATTTCAAAATCATGATTTAAAACCAGATTTCACGATTCAAAATCAGCACCCAGAGTTAAAAAAACTTCAATGTTTAGATGTCACGGAATATCTTTAGTTCCTGTTCAATAGGAAAAATCCAACGAGTGATCCAGGGGAAATCCAGAAGAAAGAAAAACAAAATATCACAGTTGAGTATATTTTGTCCTACCAGTTCAGCAAAATGATAGTTGTTTTAATTTCCAGGTACGATTAAGCAGATGATTGGGTCGCCATGTCCAAACCACAGATAGAGCATCTACAGCAGGGACAGATCGAGATTCAATAGGCAATGATTTCAATGAAATCAGAAATAGAAGAAAACAAGAGAAACAAAACAAAACGAAAAAAAAAAAAAAAAAACGGCCAGGGGAAAAGTAAGTGAAAGATAAATATAAAATAAAAATGTCTTTTGGTTTGGCCGTGGATGGTTTGACTTCTTTTTTAAAGCAGAATTCGGCAACATCTAGTCTTCTTCGCTGATTTTCCCTTTTGTTGTCGCATGTTTTCCCCACGAGCTCCCCCTACAGCTTTGGGCCGTATATTTCACAACACTATCGTAAAAAAAACTCACTTGCGGCACCCTTCTCCCCCGTTCTACTGCTGCTCACGTGCATTTGTTATTATCGTAGCCGGCCAACTTTACTTGCGGAGCTGTCTACCGAGGTGGGTAATACATCATACACATTATCATAGAACATTGACATGTACATTTTGTATTCTGTTATCAACCCGTAAAGCAGTTCGTGTTTCTCGCTCGTTCTCGTTCTCGTCTCGCTTCTCACGAGACTTCCTATTTTCATTTTGCCGGGACGGTAGTCCCAATGTTGCAAGGTTGGTTTTCCGCCTGGGAACGCTGGGGGGAGCTAGGAAAGTCACCAATATCACCAGAACAGGTTGTTTAACCATCCAAATGATTTCTAGACAGCTTTATTAAGTTAAAAAAGTTACCAAGTTCACCTTTAATGTGCGCTTCTAACTTTTCCTGTTCGTCTCAATCTCTTCTTTTGTCGGCTTCTATTGCATTTAAAGTGCGACTTCTAAGGATATTTTTCTATAACTTTAACTTGTTCGAACTGTCGGGAAAACCAACAGACAACCCCTTGTACAAATTCGCCCATAACTCGAAAACGACATCTCCCCGCGGGCTTAAATTTGGATGGTAAAGACCTCTATGGGGCCTTGAGACGAAATCTATCGTCTTGGGCCTCGGGAGCGCAGGCCATCATAATATTTTTTTATTATGATAAACTGGTAATATAGTTTTATATGATTAGATCACAAAGAAATGTATGAATAGACCATTACAAGATCTTTTCCCAATAACATATCCCAAAAACATTGAAAACATATTTGTGTGTGTGTGTGTGTGTGTGTGTGTGTGTGTGTGTGTGTGTGTGTGTGTGTGTGTGTGTGTGTGTGTGTGCGTGTGCGTGTGCGTGTGTGTGTGTGTGTGTGTGTGTGTGTGTGTGTGTAAGCATGCTTAATGGGGAGAAAATGGAAAAACTGATTTGTTTTACTGGTGGATTAATTCTGATAAATCATGCTAGAACATTCTAAATCAAGGTAAACTGTTGTGAATCATGGTAAACTATGGTAAATCATGGTAAACTATGGTAAATAATGCTAGAATCACAGTCCTATATGGTAAAGCATACTAGAACGTGGTAAATCATACTAGAACATGGTATATCATGGTAAACTATGGTACATCATGCTATATGCATGGTAAATTATACTAGAACATGGTAAATCATGGTAAACCATGCTGAAACAATGTAAATCATGGTAAAGCATACCAGAACATGGAATAGCACATGGAATAGGAACATGGATAATCATGGTAAACTATGGTAAATCATGCTAGAATCATGGTAAATAATTAGTAAACCATGCTATGCATATTTGCTTACATTTTGTTACTTATCATTTATTTAAAATAATTTTTGAAAATGGAGATCAGACCGTAGGTAGCACTTTAACTGTAAAACCTTTAATAAACATATTTTCAATGGTAAATTGCCTTAATTGGCTGTAAATGTTCTTTTCCATCTATTATATCAGTGGTTAAATGCTTGCTAAATAAAACTTAATGTCCTTAATGATTATGTGATTAAAGGCCTTAAATGCTGCTTGCAGCTTTAATTTTTACTTGTTTTTTTTTATTTTTATTTATTGTTTCTAACATGTCCTGTTCTGTAGACTTGCTCTTAATTTATAGTTTTTTATACTGTAGTGTACATACAACCAGAAAAAACATGTCCTGTTCTGTAGACATGGTTATTATGTATTAATTCATGTTGTACCAGTCCAATATGACTGTCAGTTGAAATAAACCTTGTGTTGTAAGAAAACTTGTCTTATTTGTTATGAATCTATTTTGATGCGTTTTCCCATAACTTTTGTAATTTTACATATGTTTAAAAATATTGAAATTAATATCGATATCGCAATATTCATTATCGATCTCGCAATATCACATTTTGTCAATATCGTGCACCCCTACCGTGATCTCAGACTGCGGTGATTTAGTTTATCCACTGCATGGATCTTCATGTGTAGCTTCAGTTGCCTTTTAACAGATAAACTCTTTCCACACTGATCACACGTGAATGGTTTTTCTCCAGTGTGGATCCTCTCGTGTGTTTTTTTACTTTCTGACTGAATGAATCTCTTGTCACAGTGTGAACACTTGTAAGGTTTCTCTCCAGTGTGAATCCTCTCATGTGTTTTCAGATGTCCTGAACGACTGAATCTCTTGTCACAGTGTGAACACTTGTAAGGTTTTTCTCCAGTGTGGATCCTCTCATGTGTTTTCAGATGTCCTGACTGACTGAATCTCTTGTCACAGTGTGAACACTTGTAAGGTTTTTCTCCAGTGTGAATTCTCTGGTGCAGTTTTAACTTGTGTGCTGTAATAAAAGTCTTCTCACACTCAAAGCACATGTACTCTTTCACACCAGTATGAATTTTCTCATGTATATGTAAATATGACAGCAGTGAAAAACTCTTTCCACACACAGAACATGAATGTGGCTTATCCTTTGTATGAACTTTCAGGTGTGTCTTCATGGCTGATTCCCAACTAAAAGTTTTGCCGCATTGATCACATGTGAACGGCTTCTCTCCGGTGTGGATTCTCATGTGTAATTTAATAGTTTCTGATTTGACGAAACTCTTCCCACATTGATGGCATACATGCGGCTTCTCTCCAGTGTGGATCCTCATGTGAATCTCAAGATGGTATTTGCTTGTGAAACTGTTTCCACACTGAGTGCAGGTGAAAGATTTCTTGGCTCTTCTTTTCTTTAAAAATGTGTGTTTAGTCTTTGAGCGACTCAAAGGTTTTCCTCCAGGTTGGACATGATGTTCCTCCTCCACTTCACTCAGTTCTTCTCTCTTCTTCTTCACTTCACTTAAAAGAAAAAAATATTTTTAAATAAGTTTGAGTTTTCCTACATCTTGAAACTTTCAGGTTTATAAATGGGGGTAATCTTTGAAGGATGAACAAATAATGTTTTGGTCATCACATTAAAAATAACATTTAAATATAATATTTAGAGAATATTTGAGTTTTGAAGTGCTGGGAAAAGATGTGTGAAGTACTTGAAAGCATTTCACTATTCCAGCCAAACTTCCATGGCTACAGTTAGTGTCACTATATTATATCCATGGTGAATGTTGCTGATCTGTGGACTTAATCCTCTGGGGTCTGAGGTGTTTTGGGGCACTTGAGATGTTTTGACATGCCCTGACATTTGTGCTTATTTCAGCTACTAAAAACATACCATTTGCCAACATATACATTTGCTGTATTCAGCACAAACTCTGCTACAATAATATGTGAGCAAAATGGATGTACATGTTTGCATTTTATAGAAAAAAAATATTATGCGTGGCAAGTACGTTTTGGGAAAAAAAATGTCACCGCAATAAGGCCATGTAACACATACTGAATAGTTGTCCAAAGACTTTTGAGTAGGCTTTTCTTGTAGGCTAGAATTTTTACTTCAAAATGAAGTGAAAATCATTCTGACCACTCTTTCACAAACAACAATATAACGATTTAAATTTCTTATGTCAGTTTTTGGTCATTACTGCTGTATGCGGGGTATGTGTGAATGCCCATGAATATTAATGTGATTTACACCTGGGAAGACTAAAGACACTCCCCCAATGGCTAATGCCCCATTAAGGTGCTGTGAGGCAGCCTGAACAAAGAATGAGAGGAGATTCAAAGGTTTTTCAATCTGTTTTATTGTAATTCCTCTATGTGGAGAAACTAAATGTTCTAAATTTGCTCTAAGTAAATCAAATGTGAGTAAAATAAATAAATAATCAGTCAGCTACAAACAAAGCAATTGTGAGCAATAAATAAACAAAAGTAAAGGCAGGTATCTCACAGTAAATGCTTATGCCCCGTTGATGCGGGCTCTAAGCAAATCAAATGTGAGCAAAATAAACAAAAGTAAAGGCAGCTCCTTGTTGCTCGTCTGAATGTTTGTCTTGGCCCTCTTTGCCACATTCCTATAAAAATAATAACATTAATAAAGGTTAATAAAAGGTTGATCAAAGTACTATCAGCATGTCAGGGCTATCAGGGCAATCAGCATGTTAATAAAACCAAAAAATATAAGCTCTTTTATATTAACATTACCAATCAATAATTGTAATATTGTGCATGAATAACACATTTTTTGCAAAGCTACAGTAGTAGGTAAAAAATAGTAGATAAATATGTACTTACTCTTTTTGATTTCCATTGCTGCGTGTATAGTACAGGTGAAAAGTTTGGACACATTACTATTTACAAAAAGACATATTTGTAATTTCACACAAGAATAGGAACTTTTACATTATGACGATGTAAACACAATTAGGCTACATTTCATCTGTAAAATATCACATTTATGCACTTACTCAGTATTATTCTCGATCGCACTGAGAACTGAACGACACCTGCTAGCTCCCTCTGCAAGGTGCTGGAGAAGGAGAACGTGATGCAGCCACTTTCCTAAAAAACAAAACAAAAATAACTGTTAGCATACATTATGTATACAACAGAGTATCTGTTGATGGCCCATATAGAATGGATGCTGATAACACAATCAAAGAAACTGTATTATTATTACCATTATCAATCACTAATTACCATGGATTACAAAAAGACATTTGTAATTTCACACAAGAATATGAACTTTTACATTATGACGATGTAAACATAATAGGCTACATTTCATCTGTAAAATATTACGTCTATGCACTTACTCAGTATTATTCTCGATCGCACTGAGAACTGACCGACACCTGCGTGCTCCTCTGCGAGGTGCAGGAGAAAGAGAACGTGATGCAGACACATTCCTAAAAAACAAAACAAAATAAATGTTAGCATACATTATGTATACAACAGAGTATCTGTTGATGGCCCATATAGAACGCACGCATTTATGATTCACTCAATGAACGGATCGTTTTACACCTGTATTCACAAACAGTGCATAAGGCAGTAAGCATGATAACAAGTGTTATAGGCTAACCAAAACTGAACATTTGCGAGTATGGCCCATATAGACAGCATGTATTTAGGGATAGGCTACACAATGAACGGATTGATCGCGAACGAAAGACACATCACTAACTTACATTTCAAACATTTACAACTGTTTTCACAAACAAGTAGGCCTATTTACGCATGATAAAGTGTCATAGGCTAACCAAAACTGAATATTTATATATAGGCTAACATATATTGTATTTAGACAGTAGCCTATCACGTATTTTACCGGAGTCTGAAATATATTTCTATCACATAACCTATAACCTAGCAGTTATTCGCAAAAAATGCATTACACATAGGCTAAGGCAGTAGGCTATTTTAGCCTGATAAGTAGTCATTGGCTAACCAAAACTGAACATTTATATGTAAAAAAATATATTGTATTTAGACAGTATCACATATTTTACCGGAGGCTGACATATATTTCACTAAATCATACCATAAGCAGTTCAAAAACAAAATGCATAAGCATAAGGCAGTAGGCGATTTAGCATGATAATCAGTGTCATAAACTTATCAAAACTTAGTGAAATATATGTAGGCTAATATACAAATATATGTAGAGAATATCACATTTAAAAAGTTTACACAAGCTTACACGATAATGGATATTGTGAGGCAATCTTTCCTGTGTCAAAAGCTAACCAAAATTAGGCAGAATACAGTCTGAAAATTCATTTGAGCTCTATATGATCAGAAAAGGAATTACATAACAAACAACTTACTCCGAACTTATCCTCGGCGGGGTCAATTCGTTCTTTAAAATGCAGCCGTTGGTCGTCCGAGTTGCAATCTTTCTCTGGGGAAAAGTTCTTCTCGCTGTCTAGAATCATCTGAAGGGCCTCTTTGTCAGAGTAGCGTGCTGCCATCCTCAAAACGCGATGAACTATTAGTGAATCTAAAGAAGCTTCGTGTTGTTATGGCATTGATCGGGGGCGTGCCGCGTGTGCTATACATAGATCGCCTATTTACCATGTGAAAAGCTCTAGGGGCGTGGTGGCCTCAGCTAATTAAAGATAATGAAGGGAGAACGAAAAAATTGTACCTCTCCTTGGTTTCAAACGGATTACATGAACTGGAAATATAATTTTTTTAAATAAATTACTTCATTTAAAAGAAGAGAATTTCAGCTTCATAAAGAGAAATCTCTCGTATCTCTGTGACAAGTATTGACGGAGTTACAGTTCATTTTTCGGGTGCGATTCAGAATGGACTTCACTGACAGAGAGAATGTTTATTTTTCTTTATTTGGTGAAAAGCACAACACTTTGTTTTTATTGTGAGGATCCACAAAAAAATACAAACTTAACAGGATCGCATGATGTATAACACTTATATGTAGGATCAAAATCAACAGAGTAATTTGAGTCTCTTTTGCACTGATAAGGAAAAAAGTGAGCTGGTATCGCCGGCGATACCGTCGACCCCAGAGGGTTAAAGCCTATAACTAGTTAATTTACGGCTCAGTGTTTCTTCTGGTTTCCACGTCAGCGCTGTTTGATCTAATAGAGATCTACGGTTAATAACAGAGAAATTGTAATGCTTCTCACTAGATCTCGCATCGATCGAGATTACTTCAGTGGCGAATTCAAATGTTTTCTTTACTAGATCTCTTAGCGCTGTGTAGTAACAGTGTCGCTTGATCAAGATCGGCTCACGCTGCACAGATGTTGCTGGTCCGAACTGATAAACGGACCGTGAACATTACATTTGCCATTTGATGTTGTGCAACGTTGTGGTGGTCGCGCTAGTGCGGATTTTGTCAGCAGGGAAAATGGTAAGGAATCGCTCGGTTTGTATGCGTACCGAACCGAAAGCCTCATACCGAAACGGTTCAATACGAATAGATGTACCATTACACCTCTACTGTCTGATAAACTGTTGCGCTGCGCAGCTCAGACGAGTAGTGTGCTTTCGCTTGCCATGAGAAGTTTCTTGTATGCAGCAGAAATGGCAGCTCTCTCTTAAAAAAGGGCGCAAAATGTGACCATTTAGTCACAATCTAGAGCCCTGTATAGTGCTGTATTTCTGCTTTACATGAGCGCCACCTACTGTCAGAGAGAGAATTTGTTTTTTTTGCTGACTAATGAGATATTCCTGTTGATTGAACACGAATTAATACATTTGGCTATAGGGTGATGTGTGGCTAACTTACACAGAAGAGATTTTGTTGCTCAGCACATTAAAATAAAGTACTGATCTAGGGGTGCAATCGACTCAATATCGTAATCGCAATATCACGTTGCCCGATATTATATCGAAAGTCTCCTGATAATATGCGTTGTTTCTCTCAATATGACTCTTGAGTCGCTTTTCACTCCAAAGCAAATCGCCGTCACTTTCTCTCTTCTCCCTCACTCTACCACACAGTCCCCCCACACACACACACACACTTGACGGCTCGATTCACACACCAGCGCACACGTATAAACATCAGGCCACTTCATGTGGTTTCTCAGGATAGCTATCTGATTTATCAAAGCGATTCCATTTACACCTGGCCACATAAATGTGTTTTTTCAAAATAGATTTAAATCCGATCTTCAATGTTATATTCAATATGCTATATATGCAGATTTAATGAAGTTCACATCACCGAAAGCAACAGTTATGAGTTGCATTTTATTGATCATCAGCTAAAATTTCTAAATCAAAGACCACAATAAGAGTGAGCGGCAACAGCCCTGGTAAGATCATTTAGTTTCTTTACTTTTAATGAAGATGATTGTGTGTTAAGCGTCTGCGACTTTCACTTTGATTTGCGATAGTTTGCGCATTGGCTTGATGAAAAGATGCTCAGCTGCTCATCTGCAGTGATGCGTGTTGCAGTTGTAACCCGTAGCTACCCGTTTTATGGCGTAATAACTTGGGTATAGGTGATCTATTTATTTCTAAGACCAGATTACAGAAGGTGGGTTCGACTCACTGGAGTATAGGGAATTTATAACAGAAACAAAAGAAAACAATTCAGACTCAAAGGTAAATGTTAATTACTAGGAAATTAAATGTATTGTTATTAAGAAAAAAATAAATGAATGGAATCTTTTGACAAATAAAATAATATGAATAAACAAAAAAACAGCAATAATAAATAGTAGTTTAGTTCAAAATTTACGCCAATTCAATTTGGAAATTTAGATTTCAAAATCAAGATTTAAAACCAGATTTCACAATTCAAAATCAGCATCCAGAGTTAAAAAAAACTTCAATGTTTAGATGTCACGGAATATCTTTAGTTCCTGTTCAATAGAAAAAATCCAACGATTGATCCAGGGGAAATCCAGAAGAAAGAAAAACAAAATATCACAGTTGAGTATATTTTGTCCTACCAGTTCAGCAAAATGATAGTTGTTTTAATTTCCAGGTACGATTAAGCAGATGATTGGGTCGCCATGTCCAAACCACAGACAGAGCATCTACGGCAGGGACAGATCGGGATTCAATATAAGCAATGATTGCTTTGGGAAATGTATTTTGTATTTTGGGAAATGCTTTGGCCAGGGGAAAAGTAAGTGAAAGATAAATATAAAATAAAAATGTCTTTTGGTTTGGCCGTGGATGGTTTGTCTTCTTTTTTAATGTGCGCTTCCAACTTTTCCTTTTCGCCTCAATCTCTTCTTTTGTCGGCTTCTATTGCATTTAAAGTGCGACTTCTAAGGATATTTTTCTATAACTTTAAAGGCACACTATGCAACAATTGTACCTTAATATAACAGCTTCAAAGTCATTTCGGTGGTAAACAAATTCATAGTAGGGCGAATCATCCTGGTAGTAAAGCTCGGGGGGGACGCCGCTGGAAAAACCAGCAATGCAATTTTGAGAGGAGCGCCCCTGACAAATCTTGCGAGAATCACAACAACGAGACGACGGCGGCGGAAAAAGCATGGAAAGCGGGGTGGAGTTGCTGCTCGTTTGAAGTTTCTGGCGCGGACTTCGGCTGTGTGCGTTGGTCCTGTGCTAACCAGTGAGCGCCGTCTTGCCGGAGCTTTTGCATGGTCCTTCCCCTCCTATCGGTGGCTTTGACCCGCTGTTGGATGTTTTTCGTCTGACCCATCGTGCATCATCCCCCCCAGCTTTCGACGCTGTGGAGTGAATCAACATAATCTTCGCTTGATAACTCGAACATCACAGCTGGAGGTAGCTGCACCATCTCTTAAAGTGGCCCTGATCAACGCCCGGTCAGTGGTGAACGACATTTTTAATTAACAATTTCTTCACGACGCAGGATTTGGATATCTTATTTATCACTGAGACATGGATTAAACTGGATGAGCTAAGTCCTTTCACTGAATTAGTTCCACAGGACTGCGCTTTCCTAAACTCACCGCGGCTATCTGGCCGTGGAGGGGGACTAGCGTCACTGTTTGAAAAACAATATCCCTGCCGTGGTCTAACAACTAGCCCTTGCCGTACTTTTGAAGTACAACTGGTCCAACCTACATCAACTAATTCTCAGGTATTTGCCTTGGTTTATCGTCCGCCTCAACCAAATAAGGATTTTTTAAATGAATTTGCTGAGTTTGTGGGGGATCTGGTTACCAGATTTGACAAAATTCTAATTCTGGGTGATTTTAATATTCATGTGTGCTGTGATACTGAGCCACTTTCTAAAGAGTTTCGGAATCTTATTGTCTCTTTTGATCTGGATCAATAAGTGTCTGGTCACACTCATATTCAGGGACATACTCTAGATTTAATCCTATCACGTGGTTTACAGGTATCAGATATTAGTATCAGTAATACTGGTATGTCGGATCACTTTCTGATTCTATTTTCTCTACCTATTAATGACACCAGACATAACCTTCATACTTGCAAAAGGACAACTCGAATCTTTAGTGATTGTGCTAAGGAGGACTTTGTGGCATTATACTCAGGTTTAGCTGTGGAACAAGCCACTGTTCCATCACTGAGTTCCTTGGATGCTGAAGATCACTTGAATCTTTTTAACACTGTCTGCTCCAATGTTTTAAATGCTGTTGCTCCAATCAGGGTAAAGAAAAAGAATTTAATCATGTTTCAAAACCATGGCTTAATGATAATGTCCGTTCACTCAGACAGACCTGTAGAAGGGCTGAACACAGGTGGACTAAGGACAGACTACATGTTTCTTATGAAATTAAAAAAAATTCCCTTGCTGCATTTCAGCAAGCTGCTAAAGCTGCTAAAAATCACTACTTTTCTGAGCTGATTAGAATCAACAGTAACAGGCCCAATGTTTTATTTTCAATAATTGACTCTGCTTTAAATCCCACTACTAATCCACTCCCAGAGATTTCTGATTGTCTCTGTGAAGATTTTGCAACATATTTTAATGTGAAGATCTCAATGATTAGATCTCAAATGTCACTATCTATTTATATGCCACTTGAAGTTCCTATATGTTCTTCTACATGGTCTGTCTTTGAACCTGTTTCCCTTGACTCTTTGGTTGAGATTGTTTTGACTTTAAAAACTACTAGCTGCTTTCAAGATGTGATTCAAAATGTCTCTGTACTGGGGCTGTTCCTTACAGCCTGAAACATGCCTCGGTCTTGCCGAAACTTAAGAGATCTAGTTTGGATCCATCAATTCTAAGCAACTATCGCCCAATCTCAAATTTACCCTTTATTTAAAATTTTTTAGAAAAAGTGGTTTTGAGCCAACTCCAGTCTTTTTTAACGGATAGTCAGATTTATGAGAAATTTCAGTCTGGTTTTAAACTACGTCACAGTACAGAATCTGCACTTCTACGAGTCATGAATGAAATTTTGCTCAGTACTGATACAGGGCAATCTGTGGCTCTGGTCCTGTTGGACCTCAGCTCTGCTTTTGACCTTTTCGACCATGATATTTTAATTTCTCGCCTTGAAGCATCTACAGGTTTTAGGGGCATGGTGTTGGAATGGTTCCGCTCATATTTGCTTAACAGAAGCTATTCTGTTCGTATCGGGAAACAGTGCTCATCTAAAATGAAACTTGGGTCCGGCGTTACGCAGGGTTCTATCCTTGGGCCAGAACTATTTAATCTGTATATGTTACCTCTGGGTTCTATTTTAACTAAACATGGGGTTTCTTTTCACCTTTATGCCGATGATACCCAAATTTACTATCCCCTACAACGTAATGACAAGTCTGCCTCAAAGCCACTACTGGACTGTATAGATGAACTGAAACTATGGCTTTCTGTTAACTTTTTGAGTCTGAATGAAAACAAGACAGAAATTATCCTGTTTGGCCTCAGTGATCGTAGTACACATGTTTGTGACCTTCAAACGTTGTCACCTTACAGTACCACCTGTATTCGGAATCTGGGGGTCTGGATTGATAACAACATTAACCTTGAAAAGCAGATAAGTGCTGTGGTAAAATCCTGCTTCTTTCATCTTCGTCTCTTAGCTAAGGTTAAGCCGTTCTTGTCTGGTAAACACTTTGAGATAGCTATGCATGCTTTTATAACATCCAGATTGGACTATTGTAATTCTTTATATATTGGAGTTCCTCAGAAACATATCACCCGTCTACAATTAGTCCAAAATGCAGCTGCACGCCTCCTCAAAGGAAAACATAAATTTGAACATATTACACCGGTTCTGATCTCGCTTCACTGGCTACCGATTAAATTTAGAATAGATTTCAAAGTTTTGCTTTTTGTCTTTACAAAATGTAGCTCCCCAGTACCTATCTGAACTGCTTCACCCAAAATTGAAGTCAAGATCAGTAAGATCGGGGAATCGAACTTACTTGCTGTCCCCAGGACCAGATTAAAAAACAGGGGTGAACGTGCTTTCGCAGCTTATGGACCCAAGCTATGGAATAGTCTACCCCCAAATATCAGATCTGCCCTAACTCTGACATTTTTTAAAACTTCTCTGAAAATGCACCTTTTTTCACTAGCTTTTAATGTACCTTGATGTGTCCGTCTTTTCTCTTTGACGTGTATTTGTTGTTCTCGTGCATGTATTGTCTACCTTTTTATTGCTTTGTTAAGCACTTTGGTCAACGTCAGTTGTTTTTAAATGTGCTATACAAATAAAACTGTATTGTATTGTAAATAATGCGACATACTTTATTGATGTCATCTGGCATTTTGTAATGTTTACATTACAATCAAAAAACACAAATGAAATCATACAGTAGGCCTAAACTATAGGCTATTTACTTCAATCGTGTAAAACGTTATAAGCCAGCAAACACGGTAGAGTACTTTATTATTATAAAGTAGCCTAGTCTAACACTTGACATATAGTTATTATTATCCTATCAGTAGTTCAGTAAACTATGCAGTGGCCTAATATTTGTATGAAATCGTGAAACATTACCTGGTCAATATCTTCGGAGTCTATCTGTGTCTGTTGCATGCCCAATGCTTCTATAGCATGTTCTATTGCCGCGAGTATACGGCTATTTACGACGTGCAAATATTCCAAATGTTTGACAAAAACACAAATGCTGCATGTGTGCCTTTAACTTGTTCGAACCGTCGGGATGAACTCTTATCAACACTATCAATTTCAGATATTTTTGTTGAGCTTTCACCGAGTTATTAGCAAAAAACCAACGGACGCCCCCTTGTACAAATTCGCCCATAACTCGAAAACGACATCTCCCCGCGGGCTTAAATTTGAATGGTAAGGACCTCTATGGTAGCCTGGTAATACCAGACTCTGCTACTTCACTTTGCTTCGTAGACAGAGTCTGGAATAGCATAATAGAGAAGTGTTTTCTCTTTCGCTAGGGGGTGCTTGTCTGAAGTTTAAAATCATTGGTTACCCGTAAGCCAATCGAATAAGTTTATTTATGACGTATGTTATGCGCCGATACAGCCGCATCGAACCACAGACATCATGCATCGAACTCAAATCTATGATCGAACTTCCACTGTAAACCTGCTGTAAACACTTAATGATGCGAGCGAAATACCGGAGTGAACATGGTTGTAAACGACTTTTTTGATCGGTGAGTGATGTAATACAATGACTGCTGACAAGGGCGCAAACGAGCAGAGAGAGAGAGAGCCCCCCGGCCGCGCGCACACTCTCACGTCTTCAAACAACACGAGCGCTGTCTTGCTCTCTCTCCCTCTCTCCCTCGCATATTAATCAAAATCAATCGACAATATAGTAAAAGGTCGGAAGACCACGGTTTCACGTGGAGCATTTGGAGATTTTTAGAGAATAGAGAACTCTAGGAACAACATCTCAATGAACAACATCTCAACACTAAATTATAAAGGCCTGTCTCATAGACGCCTGTCTCAAATACAAGCCGGTGCAGTTAGACGATTTGGGCAAATAAAAGCCCGGGCTATTATTTGAAGTTTTACGGTATTTAAGACCTGAAAAAGAAAGGAGACACTGACCTGTCAAAAGGCTCCCCAGTTTCTCGCTGACGATCGGTAATAGTTGATAAATTAAACTTTTCCCAAAGGGAGTAGGGCCACAACATCACCTCCATTCAAAATGTTTAATACACACTCTTCTTGTTCGGGCTTCAGTTTGTTAGTGCCGGGAATATTCTCCACAACAGAGCGAAATGCATCCGCGATCGTTTTCGATTTCCCTGACCTAATCTTAAACTCGGCGCTTAGCGACTACGTCACGGCTTTCAGCCCGCCTTCTGTTCGTTGATTGACCCGGCTGTTTTCAGGCCGAAAACTGAAAGATAGGCTGCTATCTCAGACTGACTACAGGAGCGAAATAAAATTAGCGGAAGTAGGAAGTCTGACGTAGTCAGGCTACCTCTATGGGGCCTTGAGCGAAATCTATCGTCTTGGGCCTCGGGAGCGCAGGCCATCATAATATTTTTTTATTATGATGAACTGGTAATATAGTTTTATATTATTAGATCACAAAGAAATGTGTGAATAGACCATTACAAGATCTTTTCACAATAACATATCCCAAAAACATTGAAAACATATTTGTCTTTGTGTGTGTGTCTGTGTGTGTAAGCATGCTTAACCCTCTGAGGTCGGCCGTCACGCGGGCGTGATGAGGTCGATTTTTTCCTTATCAGTGCAAAAGAGGATCAAATTACTCTGTTGATTTTGATCTTACATATTAGATCCTGTGTACATCATTAGATCCTGTTTAGTGTCTATTTTTTTGTGGGTACTCACAATAAAAACAAAGTGTTGTGCTTTTCGTCAAATAAAGAAAAATAAACATGATGCGCGTTTTACCTTCTCTCTGTCAGTGAAGTCCATTCTGAAACGCGTCCGAAAAAATAACTGTAACTCTGTCAATACTTGTCACAGAGATACAAGAGATGTCTCTTTATGAAGCTGAGATTCTCTTCTTTTAAATGAAGTAAGTTACTAAAAAAATATATATTTCCAGTTTATGTAATCCGTTTGAAACCAAGGAGAGTTACAGTTTTTTCGTTGTCCCCTCATTATCTGTAATGAGCTGAGATCGCCACACCCCCAGAGCTTTTGACATGGTAAATAGGCGATCTATGCATCGCACACGTGGCACGCCCCCGATCAATGTCGTTTTAGGGATGGAAGCATGCTAATCCTTCAGAGAACTTTTTTTGCAAGTTTTGTTTGAGTTCTTCTGTGGTCTAGTGGTTAGATCGTTTGCCAAGCGTGTCAGAGGTTACGGGTTCGAATCCGCCCTTGGCATATTTTTTTTCTCTCATCAAAACCGAATATGTTCATCAGTGGTTACAGTCTATATCAAACACACAGTTATATAGGACACACGTTTGTGTGCATTTTATTTTGTGATTTCACCGGAATGAATAGTGTCCGCTGCCGCAATGGCAATAGATTGAAGAGCACGTCCTAAGAGCGAGTGAAGACTTCGCGCGCGCCGCCACAAGAAAACACTGTATCCATGACTGATAGCAGCGGACACGAGCGCTCAGCTTGAGTTCAAAAACAAAACATTTTAGCGCTAGATCTCTTATTTAAGAGCGGACTAAATGAATGCTCTATTAGTTAACTGGAGATGTTTTATTTGTATTAGGTACAGCCGTTCATTGAGTGCATCAGTAAATGCGTGTGGTCTATATGGGCCATAAACAGATACTCGCTGTGACGCGGTCTACCCATCAATATACGTTTCTCCGTCCATCAACAGATACTATGATTATATGATCACAATGTATCATACATTGTGCATCTATAATCATAATTGTCCATCAGTTTACTTTGGATAATGTGCTAACAGTTTTTTGCTTTTGTTTTGTTGTGTTTACATCCTCAGCATCAGCCTTCAGAAATCATTCTGATATAATTTTTTTTTTTAAATCAATGTTGTAAACAGTTGTGCTGCTTAATTATTTTAACCTGTGATAGTTTTTTATGATTCTTTGAATGCACTTTTTTATATAAGCACTATATAAGAAATATTTATATATATATATATATATATATATATATATATATATATATATATATATATATATATATATATATATATATATATATATATATATATTTATTAAAAAAAAAAAACAAGTTTGGTCTTTTTATGTTTTTTTTTGTTTTTTTTGTTTTTGAAAGGATGTGTTAAGTGATATGAATGACTTTAAGTCTTTATGTTCTTAGGAAAGATTTCTATATTGAATAAATGCTGTTCTTTTTAACTTATTATTCATCAGTGAATCATTCTTAGTTCAGCTGCCTCACAAGCACCTTGGGTCATTAGCCATTGGGGGAGTGTCTTTAGTCTTCCCAGGTGTAAATCACATTAATATTCATGGGCATTAACACTCCCACGCATACAGCACTGCTGACCCAAAAACTGATGTAAGAAATTCAAATCGTTATATTGATCTTTCTGAAAGAGTGGTTAGAATGATTTTCACTTCATTTTGAAGTAAAAATTCTAGCCTACAAGAATAGTAACTCAAAAGTATTGTGGACAACTATTGAATATGTGTTAAATGGCCTTATTGCGGTGAATTTTTTTTTCCCAAAACGTATTAACCACGCATATTATTTTTTTTCTATAAAATGCAAACATGTACATCCATTTTGCTCACATATTATTGTAGCAGAGTTTGTACTGAATACAGCAAATGTATATGTTGGCAAATGGTATGTTTTAAGTAACTGAAATAAGCACAAATGTCAGGGCATTTCAAAACACCTCAAGGGCCCCAAAACAGCTCAGACCTCAGAGGGTTAATGGGGAGAAAATGGAAAAACTAATTTGTTTTACTGGTGGATTAATTATGGTAAATCATGCTAGAACATTCTAAATCAAGGTAAACTATGGTAAATCATGGTAAACTGTTGTCAATCATGGTAAACTATGTTAAATCATAGTAAACTATGGTAAATAATGCTAGAATCACAGTGCTCTATGGTAAACAGTGTTGGGTGTAACTAATTACTAAGTAATTAGTTACTGTAATTTAATTACTTTTCCCTTGAAAAAGTAAAGTAAGGGATTACTCTTCATTTTTCTGTAATTTAATTACAGTTACTTCTGATGTAATTGAGCTAAATACCAACGCATTCTCATCCTTTGGCGTCATATAGGTGATGCCATATGACATTTTGTCGAAATCTTACGCACATGGTATCCTTTAGCGTCAATATAACACGCACTGTTATGGGTAGGTTTAGGTCTGGGGTAGGGTTACGGTTATGACGCCTTGGGATCTGCCTTCTCATATTGACGCTAAAGGATGCCATGTGCGTAAGATTTCGACAAAATGTCAAAAGCGTCACATAGATGACGCCTTTGGATGAGAACGGGCTGTAAATACTGTGTATAGATCAATCCGATCTCATGGCGATTCGTATGAATTTTATGAGGTGTCTAAATCGTACGACCTCACTCCTACAAATTCGTATGAATTAGCCATCTTGTAAAATAAGTATGAAATGTCAAAAGATCAGACTGGTATTAACTAGAACAATTCTATATAAAACAATAGTGGGTTTAACATCAAAATGTATTGTCTGATGTTAAAAAGTATGTTTATAATGTAACCATCTCCCTTTAAATTTTTTGGTCAGTTTCAGGATAATTCATGCAATTTTATAGTATTTATTTGAAAGAATTAAAACCGTTTCATGTCTATCCTTGTATTATTCAGCTGTTTGAGGTTGATATGGGATTTAGAAAGTAATTAGTAATTAAAAGTAATTAAATACTTTTTAGAGAGAGTAATTAGTACAGTAATCTAATTACACTGTTGAAGAGGTAATTAGTAACTAGTAATTAATTACTTTTTTAGAGTAACTTACCCAACACTGATGGTAAAGCATACTAGAACGTGGTAAATCATACTAGAACATGGTATATTATGGTAAAATATGGTACATCATGCTATATGCATGGTAAATTATACTAGAACATGGTAAATCATGGTAAACCATGCTGAAACATTGTAAATCATAAAGCATACTAGAACATAGAATAGCATGGTAAACTATGGTAAATCATGCTAGATTCATGGTTAATTATACTAGAACATGGTAAATCATGCTAGATGCATGGTAAATCCTACTAGAACATGGTTAATCATGGTAAACTACGGTAAATCATGCTAGAATCATGGTAAATCACTTTGGAACATGGATAATCATGGTAAACTATGGTAAACCATGCTAGAATCATGGTAAATAATTAGTAAACCATGCTATGCATATTTGCTTACATTTTGTTACTTATCATTTATTTAAAATAATTTTTGAAAATGGAGATCAGACCGTAGGTAGCACTTTAACTGTAAAACCTTTAATAAACATATTTCCTATGGTAAATTGCCTGTATTGGCTGTAAATGGTCTTTTCCATCTATTATATCAGTGGTTAAATGCTTGCTAATTAAAACTTAATGTTCTTAATGATTATGTGCTTGCTCTTAATTTAGTTTTTTATACTGTAGTGTACATACATCCAGAAAAACAAGTCCTGTTCTGTAGACATGGTTATTATGTATTAATTCATGTTGTACCAGTCCAATATGACTGTCAGTTGAAATAAACCTTGCGTTGTAAGAAAACTTGTCTTATTTGTTATGAATCTATTTTGATGCGTTTTCCCATAACTTTTGTATTTTTACATGTGTTTAAAAATATTGAAATTAATATCGATATCGCAATATTCATTATCGATCTCGCATTATCACATTTTGTCAATATCGTGCACCCCTACCGTGATCTCAGACTGCGGTGATTTAGTTTATCCACTGCATGGATCTTCATGTGTAGCTTCAGTTGCCTTTTAACAGATAAACTCTTTCCACACTGATCACACGTGAATGGTTTTTCTCCAGTGTGGATCCTCTCGTGTGTTTTTTTACTTTCTGACTGAATGAATCTCTTGTCACAGTGTGAACACTTGTAAGGTTTTTCTCCAGTGTGGATCCTCTCATGTGTTTTCAGATGTCCTGACTGACTGAATCTCTTGTCACAGTGTGAACACTTGTAAGGTTTTTCTCCAGTGTGAATTCTCTGGTGCAGTTTTAACTTGTGTGCTGTAGTAAAAGTCTTCTCACACTCAAAGCACATGTACTCTCTCACACCAGTATGAATTTTCTCATGTCTATGTAAAGTTTGCCGCAGTGAAAAACTCTTTCCACACACAGAACATGAATGTGGCTTCTCCTTTGTATGAACTCTCAGGTGTGTCTTCATGGCTGATTCCCAACTAAAAGTTTTGCCGCATTGATCACATGTGAACGGCTTCTCTCCGGTGTGGATTCTCATGTGTAATTTAATAGTTCGTGATTTGACGAAGCTCTTCCCACATTGATGGCATACATGCGGCTTCTCTCCAGTGTGGATCATCATGTGAATCTCAAGTTGTTGTTTTTGTTTGAAACTGTTTCCACACTGAGTGCAGGTGAAAGATTTCTTGGCTCTTCTTTTCTTTAAAAATGTGTGTTTAGTCTTTGAGCGACTCGAAGGTTTTCCTCCAGGTTGGACATGATGTTCCTCCTCCACTTCACTCAGTTCTTCACTCTCCTCCTTCACTTCACTCAGTTCTTCTCTCTCCTCCTCCACTTCACTCAGTTCTTCACTCTCCTCCTTCACTTCTCTCAGTTCTTCTCTCTCCTCCTCCACTTCACTCAGTTTTTCACTCTCCTCCTTCACTTCACTCAGTTCTTCTCTCTCCTCGCTCTCTTCCATCAGGTCTGACATGAAAGAAAAAAAATTAAATCAAATTTTTAGTTGATTAAAATTCAAAGAGAAAAATATAAAGTGAAAGGACATGAAAGTGAGCCCTGATGTAATAGTAGAATGTAGACAACTGTTTAATCATAATTTGATGCCTTTTTATAAATTGATTATATGTCCTTAAAACTTTCCATGAATGAGGTAAATTTATCTTTCAATTATTTTAAAAACATTATATGCACGAATCCCATGTTTCTTAAGCAAGAACTATTAAATACATTTGATCAATAATACAATTATCTAACATGATATTAACATTAAAATATACAATACTGCCATATTTTGACACCAACTTTGAGATTGATATTTTAATTTTACTAAAACCTTTGAATTATTAATGGCCGTTCGCACTAGACTTTTCCTTGCACTGACTTCCATTCATACGCATGTGAAAGTGCGACACCAGAAACACAAGCTCAAGTGCATAACCCTGTGAGAAATAACACAAGCGTTTAGCATTCAAGTGAAGTGGATTGTTTATTTTTAAATTATTATTTTATATACGCAGTGGCGTACGTTGGGATTTCAGTCAGTGCCTTCAGCAACGATCTCCAGTACTTTCTGAAACATCTCGCGGCACGGATGTAACTAATACAAATAAACAAAACATATCTGGTTAACTAGTAGTGCCTTAATTTAGTTAGTTTTAGAGCTGAAATATATATATACATATTTTTTTTTTTTATCAAGCTGCTGAGTGCTCGTTGCCGCTGCGATCAGTGGTGCGGATACAGTGGCTCACGCACAGTCTTCACTCACGCGCTTCAATCTATCCCTTACGCCATTGCGGAGATTCTCTATTTGACCATGAAATCCCAAAACAAAATGCACACAAACGTGTCCCTGCTAGGCCTGTCACGATTAACCAATTTCTTTAACATAATTATTAATGAAGTGTTTTGAGAGAATTGTCAAATTTTGGCTTGTAGAGCA
Organism: Chrosomus eos; assembly: GCA_036326025.1. Classification (NCBI taxonomy): domain Eukaryota; kingdom Metazoa; phylum Chordata; class Actinopteri; order Cypriniformes; family Leuciscidae; genus Chrosomus; species Chrosomus eos. The sequence goes on from CM070821.1 coordinate 3,696,660, forward strand.
TACTAGTCAGCTGATTGATCCGCTACAATTTGCTTATAGGAGAAATAGGAGTGTGGAGGATGCCACTCTGACACTCTTAAATTACATATATAAACATGTGGATATCGGTAAGCATCATGCTCGTTTATTATTTATAGATTTTTCTTCAGCGTTTAATACTATTCAACCAATTCTTTTAGCTGAACGTTTGCTTTCTGAATTTAATGTCCCTAAGTGTTTAGTGGCCTGGATTTTAGATTTTCTGACCAAAAGATCTCAAATGGCACGGGTGAATGGAGAACATTCCAGGGAGCTGCATTCTTCAGTGGGCTGTCCCCAGGGTTGTATTCTTTCACCTTTATTATATATACAGATAGGTGCAGAAGTCAATACCCAGACAGACATATTATTAAATATGCCGATGATACAGTGGTGCTGAGTCTGTTAAAGCAAGGTGACACAGAGCATGGGCCCATTCTGAAATATTGTTTGGATTGGTGTGAGAGTTCTCATTTACAAATTAACGTATCCAAAACTAAGGATATGACTATAGAATTTTATAATTCTGTCGGAACTCCATCTAAAGTAGTTATTGCGGATAAAGAGGTTGAGTGTTACGATGTGGGTGTCGGATGAACCCAGGCGCAGACAGTATGCAATCACAGAACGTTTATTGAAGACAAAAAGGGAAAACAAAGCCCACGAGGGGGCAAAACAAGACAAGACTAAAGTGACTAACTAGACAAGATACTGACAAAATACTAGAAGACAAGATACTGACAAAATACTAGAAGACAAGATACTGAAATAAGCAATAGCTCAACAGGACGATTACTCTTGACAGGTTACTCACAAACTTGACACGGATTGACAATGAACCGACAAAGGACAGCAAATACACAGGGATTATAAAGGGAACACTAATGACGAGGACAGGTGAAACTGACTAGACAATAATCACAAGACGAGGATAACAAGGGGGCGGGGTAACGTAACGAGACACCACAAGCACATGGCCAAACAATTGGCCATGCGCTTGTACACAAAACATGGTTCTGTCATGATCCTGCCACAAGACTAAGAATAATCAATAACATGATGGCAGAATCATGACATTGAGAAGGTCAGTTCATATAAGTATTTGGGTACATTGATTGATGATAAACTTAGATGGGTGGAAAACACAAATCTTATTATATCGAAAGCACAAAAACGGTTATATTTACTGAGGAAGCTTAAGTCCTTTGAGGTGGATAAATCTATATTGATAATGTTTTATAGATCTTTCATTGAAAGTATTTTAACGTTTGCTATGATCTGTTGGTTTTATGGATTAAATGTTAAAAGTAGATCCCAGCTTCAGCACATTATTAATTTAGGGTCAAAGATTACAGGATCTGTACAGTTGGGTTTGTCTGCTTTGTGTGAGAGAAATGTTCTTAGGAAGTCTTTGACTATCCTAGAAGATACATCCCACTGTCACAGTCCTCGTCTGCACCAGTCTGTCTTTGTGTCTACACTACACTTCCCAGAATCCTCCTCGTCTCCACACCTGTATTCACTCCCTCACTTACCAGCCTGTCCCTCGTTATCATCATCTGTGTCACCTGTCTTCACCTTGTTAGTGTTCATTTGGATCTGTATTTAGTTCACTCTGTTTCAGTCTGTCCTTGTCGGTTCTTGCGTCTTCTATGTGCTGTTTTGTGAGTGTTTCTGCCCGTCATCCCTGTACATTTATTGGATTATTACTAAATGATTGAATTAGAACTCTGGACTCTGCCTGCCTTCTTCAACCCACACACCACACCCGTGACACCCACATTCTGTTTTTAGAATTTGAATTGCTTCCCTCAGGAAAGCGATATAGAGTGCCCAAGTGGAGGACCGTTAAAGCTTCTAGGTCTTTTGTTTCAAACGCAGTTATGAGTGTAAATACTTATTTGAAACAAAGATAAGGTGCTGTGAATTTTAGCTATTTGAAGAATTATTATAAATGCCCCAGGTTTGTGATGTTTTTTCGTAAGGTTTTGTGATGTTTTGTTGTTCTATGTTTTATAGAAATTTGTATGTCTGTGAGGTTGAAGCTACTTAAATTGCCCTGTAAAGGGACAAATAAAGATTTTTACTACTACTACTAAATAATCGTTTGATGATCGCGATTAATTGGTCTAATCGCAGTCATTACAGATGACTGCAATTATTGCCCACTATTAGAAGACACAAGAGGGCGCTGTACACAGCAAAGCCTCCAGTGTTAAATTAACACTCTTGAGCGTGGACTCACCCCGGATTTCCACCAACTGCGGAACGGCTGCGGATCCGCTCGGCAGAGTCATTAGGTTTCTATTAAAGTCAATGTGTGCATTTTCACTGACTTTGGAACGGCTGTGTCCCAACTCCGGCGACCGCAGTTCTCCGGAGCAGATGCGCAGAGTTTCTATTTTTGCCAGATGCCGGAGAGCGCAGCAGGAAGTCGAGCACAGAAACTAAATAAAACATCCGGTAATTTCCAAAATAAAATATAGTTTTCCCTTTTCCAACAAAAACAACAGTTAACTTTATTTACACAGCCTACTACTTTCCCAATACATTCAAAAAGGAACCCAAATAAACATTTAGCATTTTATAAGTTGATTATATTTAATTATAAATATTGTACTAGAATCACAATATTCTCCACAAAAAAGGAGATCAGCAGGTCAGCACAGAGTTGTTTCCCCTGTACTCCTCTGGATGGAAACAAACTGTTGCTGGTTTTGTGGTTCTGTTTAAAGAAACTAAATCCTGTTATATTTCGCGATCAAACGTAAATTCGCGTGGTATCGTGTGTCCTCGTTACTTCAGCTGTCAGTCATGGCCGCAGCCGCTCCGCAACAAATCCGGATCTGGTAGGTATTGAAGGGCGGCGGAGCACGGATCCGACACGCAGCGGAGCCGATCCGCAGCCGTTCTGCAGTTGGTGGAAATCCGGGGTCATATAAACACTGAAGCAGTGTTAAAGTAACACTGAAGCAGTGTTAAAGTTAATGAGATAATTAAGTGAATAATTGAGTGATGATTGAGCATTATTGAAGACACCTGATGTTAACAAGCAGAATCACTGAAGGAGAAAACCGCAATTTTAAGTCACCGTTATGGAGATCAGTGTTTGCTTTAGTTGGGCTCATGACCCTTAAATCATTAACTTTAGATTTTGTTTGGCTGCTGTATGTGAATTATAACAGCCGGATGTACATATAGAAAAGGTGATCTGATGGTGGTGCTTGTGTTTTAACATAATCATTATATCACAATCATTTGACCTGAATCACTGAACTCATAGACCAATTTCTGAGTTAGGTTTACATTAATTAATTATAGCAGCACTGTCCTTGTATGGCATCATACTTTTAGCCTTTTCAATGAAACCAAATGATCAAAAAAAGAAAAAGAAAACTTTAAAAAAAATGTATGTTGGCACACACAGGCATCAATAATTAGTGTATGAATCTCAGCAATGGTGACAAATAGATCACCTCTGAACATAAGCTCATTATTTATTCGTGCAGCAATGCATGATGTGAGCCATGAATGAGTTTTGATTGGTGGCACCCAGAATGCACTGCAACGTGCTTTATAATTGTCACCATTGTTGAGATTCACAGTCTGATTCTTGATGTCTTTGTGTCCACAAACTGAATCAAATAATTAATTTTTTTTTGTTGTATATGAGACGTGTATAAAAATTTCTTTTGATTACTTTGGAAAAGTTTAAAACACTATGCAGTACAAGAATAGTGCTTCTATAATTGATATATATATATATATATATATATATATATATATATATATATATATATATATATATATATATATATATATATATGTTACAATCACAGGCTCAGTAACTTCCATCTCAGGCCTCCAGAGGGAGCATTGTTGTGCTAACACAGAAACCTAAAATTCTCGGGACAGCAGCATTTGTCCAAATTTCAATCTTACCCGTTCTTTTTCATCTTAAAACAGGGCTTTAAGTGTAAAATACCAAACTAACCCTTTAAATATATTTTTTTATTAGCATTATCTGTGTCCTACATGTTTCACTTAACCCTGTTACTCCTGACATGATTTTCCTCCTTTAAAAAAACAGAACATTTCTTGATGGGAAGACAAGAAAATAATCTCAATCCATTGTCTCAGTTTTTACACAAACTGTAGCATTGACTGTGTTCATCAACCCTGTAACCAAAGTTGCTGTAAGAAGAATCTCTATAACTATTAATAACTTTTATGATATTTGACAATTACAACTTTATCAGTAACTTGGTGTTTACTGATTATTCCCAAAAAAAAGTGTAATCTGTTGAAAATGACTAAAATTCTGGTAACGTTGTTGCAAATTGGGAACCAGATATATATATATATATATATATATATATATATATATATATATATATATATATATATATATATATATATATATATATATATATATATATATATTAGTCTTTAGTTTGATCTGATGTTTACAATCAATATAAAACAATTCTCAAATCTCCCTTTACTGACCATTTGCTGAAGAAAAACCCAGAACATTCTGTACCATTTCATAGTTGAACTGTTGATCTAAATGTGATGAAGTGCTTGAATGTTTCTAACATGAATGTTCTCCAGCATCATGAATGAATGAAGAATAAACACCAACCTCTTTGTTCTTCAGGATCTTCAGTGTGTTTCATTCTGCAGGTTCTGGATCACTCGTGTTCTCACTGTCCTCTTTAATAAACTCAGTCTTTGCAGATTTCAGCTCTTCCTGATGCTCTGATGCTCGTCTTCACTTGTAGCTAATGGATTATATTACAGCTTTCCACACTGATGATAAAATGCAGTGGGAGGTTACTATTTATTACTAAATAAATCAGATAAGTTTGCGTTTATACTTCTGGAGAACAATATAAATAATGAAATCTCAATTCGTCCAAAAAATAAATAATGGAAAGAAAAACAGTTGTTGTGAAATAGTGTTGTGGCAAATTCAAAGTTCTTGGTTCGGGTCCCAAAAAAATCTCTCAGAGTCGAAGTTCAGGTCTCAGAAGAATTTTATTAGACAAGCAACAAAGTGAGATGCAGCTGCTGTTCATCTGGCTTGCAATGGTCAGCCTTTTCTTATCTCTAGATACCCAATGGGAATCTGTACAGTTATCTTTTTCTATTTGCTCCTCCTCGAGATGTCACACAGAGTTCTCTGGGTACTTTTCCATTCTCACAAACCCTGTGACCTAGTTTCTGCTTGGCATTATAGTATACAGACTTTAGCATGAGACAAAAGAAATTCACCACCAACAAATACCTCAGTCTGTTGACACCAATGAAATAATTTTTAAGTGGAAATGTACCGGAGATCATTAGACATCAGCATCATAAATTGAGGAAAAAAAAAAAAAAACTTTTGACAAAATATAGAGTATTTTCTAGGGCTGGGAATCGCTGGGTACTTCACGATACGATACGAGATGCGATACATTGTTCACGATACCGATAATATCACGATATGGCGATACTGCGATAATCGATATATTATCAGTAATAACTCACAATATATCATGGTTTAAGAAATACAAATATTTTTTTGTAATTAGGAAAATGGATCACCATTATTTTTTTGGGATGAAACACAATAACAAAAACAACTTGTGTCTTATCAGTTGCAACAAAACAGTCACAGACACTATTTTAGTGTAACATTGCTGCAATCAGTAGTAATAAAAATGTTTACGTCGAGCCAGCACAAACCACGGCTTTCTCACAGAGCTGCGGGTGATGCCGCGTGAGGTGTCTGTATGTGGTCGTGTTTCCCGTCTAGTGGACTTTTGCAAAGCCAGACATCCCAAGTCTCCTGGAAGTTCCGGAGTCTCCCGCATATTGATAGCGTCTCCCTGATGTCCGCAAATTAGTTCTAATCTCCCGGAATCTAGAGCGCGCATGCGAGACAGAACATACTGCGCGCATAACATACATAGCACGCGCACGACAGATAGGGAGAGAGCGAGAGACCTTGCGTGTGTGCCTCATGAAAGCTAGTCAAATCCAGTAAACTCGGATAATGAATAGAGCGTTTTATAACGGCTTTTAATATCGATACTTGGCAAGAGCGCATCGAGAATCGATCGCGGGAGTAAATATCGTGAGATATCGCCATATCGATATTTTGGCGCACCCCTAGTATTTTCAGCACAGGGCTCTAGACTAACATTTGGGCTAACATTAAGATTTGAGAACCAGAAATAACTGCTCTATCTATCTATCTATCTATCTATCTATCTATCTATCTATCTATCTATCTATCTATCTATCTATCTATCTATCTATCTATCTATCTATCTATCTATATAAAGATAATAATGTAATTTATATGAATATGACCTTAAAACACATTCACAATAATACAAAAAAATAAATAATAATGACACTAAAACCTACAACACCATAATATATGCGCACGGTGAATATATATATATAGTTATAGTTATATAGTTATATAGTTATTTTGTATATAGTTATATATATAGTTATTTCGTGTCAAATATATATATATATATATATATATATATATATATATTTTTTTTTTTTTATTTTTTTTTTTTTATTAATTAATTAATATATTAATATTTATATATAGACATCAGCATAATAAATTGGGTTAAAAAAAAAAGAAACTTTTGACAAAAGAGTATTTTCAGCACAGGACTTTTGGACTAACATTAAGATTCGAGAACCAGAAAAAAACTGTTGTATAAAAGTGCTCTATTGAAAGATAATAGGCCGAATGTAATTTATCAGAATATTAACTTAAAACACAATAATACATAAACAATAATGACACTCAAACCTACAACACCATAATAATATATGCACATGATGAATTTAAATATAGTTAATTTCCATAACTGCATTCACTGTAATGTAAATAAAACATGTTAGTTTTGTACTAGCCTACAGAAACTGACAATGATCATAAAACCTTTAAAAATAAAGAGCAGCACAAAGCAATAGAATGTTTTCGTGTCAAAATATAAATGTATCTATATTAATATGTATATATATAGATTTAAAATGTCTCACATGGCTCATTATAGGCTCAATTTAACGTATTTAGCAGTGTTTGTTGTTCCAGAGTATTTTAACAATGTAAAGTAGCCTAACTGACACATTTGATCTGCCAAAGGTATCAAAAGAGTATAAATAAAACAGCAACAATAAAGATCGATCACCATCAGTTAACGTTACCATCACAGATATCAAACTTTGACTTTTGAGTTAACATTCAGTAACAGTTCTCACTCAAAACATCGAAACAAACAACACACAAAAGCTCACAAAATCGCTCAGGTCTGAATGAACTCATATTTACCTCATGCTCTGCTGCATTAAATGTTTATTTTAGTGAGAAGACGCCAGAACAGTGTGTGATGGTTGTGTAAAATGTGAGAAGAAATACCGTGAACTGCTCTCCTCACCTCAGAATACTCTTCTTCTTCTTCTTCTTCTTTGTTATATTGGCAACCGCACTTTACAGTGCATTACTGCCATCATCAGGTAGCTTGGATCAGAAACACTTCCTATTTTCTTAACATTTCTACCCTTCCCCACCCCTAAAGAGAGGAGGAGGGAAAAATAAAATTAATAATATTTTTTAACCCACTGACGCTGCTCCTCCAGTTTCCCGCCCCACCTCCCTTTAACTCCCACTTCTCACCATAACCTTACTTAACCTTCAGATTAACTTTCCTTATCCCACACTATACTTCATCCACATCTTCTACATCTCTCTATAAGCCTATACTTATTAATCCTACATTCTCTTCATTAAACCTGTATTGTTCAGAAACTGAAACAACACATTGACTGTACTATTTTCTACATTTGAATCTAATATATCCTTCTCTTAGCACTTCTCTTTCCTCTTTACTACCCTTACAATTAATAATCACATGTTCCACAGATTCACTCTGTCCACATTTATCACATAATCCTGTTGGATGCTTAGATATTAAATGTAATGTTTTATTCAAACCTGTATGTCCCACTCTTAGTCTTGTAATTATACTTTCCTCCCTTCTGTTTCTCCCTTTTTTTCTACCTTCTCCCACTTTATTTTGTATTGCATATAAATGTCTCCCTTTACTCTCATTATCCCAATATTGTTGCCACTTTTTAACCACTGTCTTTTATTTCTTTTATACTATGTGGTATCTCAATTTCTACCATTTCCTCATCTACTGCTTGTTTAGCCAATTTATCTGCTTCTTCATTTCCTTTAAGTCCCACATGGGCTGGTACCCACATAAACTGTACTTCTATTTTACTTTGCTTCAACTCAAAGAGATTTTGCAGGATTTCCATTGTTAAATCTGGTCTTGATTCTGATTTTTGATTATCAATACTGACTATTGCTGAATATGAATCTGATCATATGATCACATTATTAATTCTCCTTTCTTTAATTAGTTGTACTTGTTCTCAAATGCGACTTATCAATTTAATTGATAAGAAACAGTTCTTTAAATGTTCACAAAAATAAACAGAAAAGAGCAGAAGGAAACAAAATTAAATGAATGAGGTTTACAGAGCTGGTGACAATTGACCAACAATGACCCGCTTCTTGTCATCCTGTACCTGGTACAGAATGGCCCCTAAGCCATTCTGGCTCGCATCAGTCTCGAGTATGAAAGGGCAAGTGAAGTCCGCAAAACCAAGAACAGGTGCCGTTGTTAACTTCCACTTCAACTGACTGAATGCATGATCACACTCATTAGACCAACCAGACCTAAAGTGACGACCACTCTTTGAACACCTGCCTTCACGCAAACATGCATTTACCAGATCATGTAAGGGTCCAGCTATCTTCGAGAAGCCCTCAATAAACTTCCTATAATAGCTGCAGAACCCTAGAAATGACCTCAGCTCCTTGACTGTCTCTGGGGTCTTCCAATTACTGACTGCAACGACCTTGTCTGGGTCTGGAGAAATCCCTTGTTCCGAAACTTGGTGGCCAAGAAATCGCACAGAGTCTTGGAGAAAACGGCACTTCCCCAACTTGACTTTTAAACCGGTATCTGACAACCGTTTCAGCACAATCTCTAGTCTTTCCAGGTGTTCCTCAAAGGTCTGTGAAAACAGCAAAATTTCATCTAGGTACACAATCAACACCTGAAAGATCAGATCGCTCATAACACACTGCATGAGCCGCTGAAAGGTAGATGGTCCGTTGCAGACCCCAAACGGCATCCTCCGGTACTCAAATAAACCAAAAGGTGTGGTGAACGCCGTCTTGGCCCTATCCCGGTCACTCACTGCAATCTGATGATACCCAAAGGCCAAATCCACAGTTGATAAAAACTTCGCTCCCCTGAGGGCATCAAAACTCTCATCAATTCTGGGGAGTGGAAATGCGTCACGCCTCGTCTTGGCATTGAGCTTTCGATAATCCACGCACAACCGTAGCGACCCGTCGGTTTTGCGCACCCGCACCACAGGCGAGGCGTAAGCACTCACACTCTCCTGAATAACACCCTTTTTCAGCAACTTAGTGATGTGCTCCCTGACCTCCTGGTACTGATTTGGCAGAATTCGCCGGTATGGCTGAGTCACTGGTAGGTCATCAGTCAGATGTATCTCGTGCTGCACCTTATCTGTATAACCCAAATCATCATCCTCCAGGGCAAACACACTTGAATACTTGCCCAGCATGGCTTTTAACTGAACCTGTTGTTCAGGTGTGCCTCCCATATCAATGTGATCCAAGACTGACTGGGCCTGAGGCTCAAAACCATCACCTACACCCATAATGACCCGTTCTGTGTCTGCTGAGATTCGCTGAAAACTCACTTCACAGGACGAACCCACACTATCACCATCTACTGGAGACAACATACCTAGACGGGCCCTAGGCTGAAGCCAAAGATCTTCCTGAGACAAGTTAAGTACTCTCACTGGACACACAGGTAACTCTGAGGTGATCAAGGTAGGTACTACAATCAAACCCGCAGGTAAGGGCGTATTTGCTGGTTCTACCAACCATGCTGAACCATCCTTTTTACTGGTTTCCGTTCCCGTTATCAGGACAGTAGCTGCCGACCAAGCAGGCACATGAGTAGGAGTCTTACCCACGACCCGTGCAAATGAAACTCGCTCAACTAACCCAACTGATTGTGCCTGCTGGAAAACTGCCCTCCAGTCAGAATCTAGCCTACCACCCAGTGTGGTGTCAATCTCAGCGTGAACAATCTGTCGGCACTTACTGATGATGTTCATTCCGATGAGCACAGCCGCAGACGACGGACTAGGAGTTTCTTTGACGACCAAAAAACCACATTCAGGCAGGGTCATCCCCATCACTTCCACGTCCAGCTCCATGTAACCCAAATAGGGGATGTCTAAACCGTTGGCTGCCGTGATCTTCAGCCAACCTGAGGTAGATAACACATCACTGTCATCCCCAAATAGATGTTCTCGGAAGAACCCCTGAGTAATGGTACTGACCTGACTACCAGTGTCTAACAAGCATGATACTGGTACACCCTTGATTTTCAAATCCACCATCGGGCATATTCCAACAGCCCGTTCAAGGAACCTGTCCCGACTAGTTCCCTGAGGTGGTGAACCAGATACTACCCCTTGTGCTGCCTGACAGCCCGCAACAGAAGGACCTTGTTTTTCTTGCCCTTCAGTTGTCCTGCCAGCACTCTTGGGTCTCCCACCCCGTCTCACTGTGCAATGTCTAGCGATATGCCCAACCCCGTTGCATCTGAAACAGATAGGTTCTCCCTCTTCTGTAAACCTGGGAGGCGGCTTAGATACGGGTACATAATTCTGCGGATCAGACACTGAACGCTGCACAGTCAACTCCTTGACTGCCTTGGTGAGCTCGGAAATAGTCTGCTCTTGCTCACTTATTCGCTTGTCCTACTGGGAAATCACCTGTAAAATATCATTCAACAGAGTAGAAGTTTGTTTCTCAGACCCGACAGAAGCATCACCAGTTGTACCTAGCAATTCTGAATGGACAGGTCGACTATTCGCTACTCTGGTCGGCCTGCTTTCTTCCATGGACCAAAGAACAGCCTCATTTCGAACCTCAAGCAGGGTCAAGTGGGGCTTATCTCTGATTAGTTTACGCAGCTCTCGCCTTAACGCAGCATCCCGCACACCCTCCACAAACTGATCATGCAAAATTCCCTCCTCGTTTGCCAAGCCACCTGGGGATTGCTTTGCTGCAGAGCTTAAAAGGCGCGAGAGTGCATGAGAGTAATTTCGCAAATCTTCTCCATCCAATTGTTTGCGGTTGTAAAACGTTTGCAACAATTGAGTGCCGCTACGCCGTTCCCCGAATGCCTCCCGCAGGAAAGTAAACAAATCACTGGCCCGTCTAGAATGGTTTCCAACACATAAACGCACCTCTTCTAGTGCAGGCCCTCTCAAAAGAGAGATGATAAAGTCAAGCTGTTCTTCTTGTGTCTGGTCTCTGGCCCGTAGGACCCTTTCCACCTCCTCAATAAACTCCTCTTCAGACCGTCCATCTTTGTTATACTCCCCGTTAAAAGGCTGAACCTGGCGTTCACGAGGAACATAAATGTAAGAGCGGGTTGAGTTACCTCCCCCAACAGCCCTATTGGCCAGAGTATCATTTCTCCAATCACTTAACTCTTGTATCTGACCCCTCAATTGCTCTATGACATCATTTTCCACAGCTCCAACGACAGGGACGTGCACCTCCTCTTCAGGCAGTTCTTCAGAGTCAGACATTTTTTTATACAAGCAGGTCAAATAGCATCAAATCAGAATTAACTCAACTCAGTTCAAGATAAATGTTCCTTGCGCAAACTTCAACCTTTGCTGTCCTTTTTAGTAGCTCAACACACCCTCACGCTGGTGCACAGTTCCTGGATGCAGCCGTCAAATCCTGGGAGCTAACACGTCGGCAACAGGACCCTCGTCAAGCTGGACCAATCTCCTCAGCAGCCGTCCCGCCCAACACACTGGAAACACGATCAGTCCAACGCTGGCCAGCTCATCCGCAACCGCAATCCTCCACACTCTGGACGTCCTCGGCCTCTGCAAAATATTCACCACTGCCGTATTGTCTAACCCAACTATACCGCTCAACGAAAAAAACGAATCAGATTGAATAAACAACCCCACTCCTGGTACCAAAATGTGTGACCGGGGATTTAGGTTTAGCACCAGGAACACATTTGGGGGTTCTATTTACTTTAAGTTTATTCAATTAATGCTGTAAAATAAAAACAACTTGTTCTCAAATGCGATTTAATTGAAAAGAAAGAAACAGTTCTTTAAATGTTCACAAAAATAAACAGAAAAGAGCTGAAGGAAACACAATTAAATGAATGAGGTTTACAGAGCTGGTGACAATTAAAACCAGCTAAATATCACAATCCACTTGTGTATGATAACCACACGACTCTTAAACACGGCAATGCAGTAATAGCCTACAACTGTTTAAAATGCAAAGAAAGAAAAGGAAAGGAAAAATCAAAAATAAGAGTAACGTCCGTTATCAAACTTTTGATACAATACAATATGGCAGTGGGAATACTGTTCACAGAAAACAAAACAAAGTAAGTAAGTACATTTTTATATTACCCACTTATTTATCACTTGAGAGAAATTAAGAGAAAATAACCCTCACATAATAATCAGCTTTTACACACCAACACTTTCACATCACGAAGGGCTGAAATCTCCAACATTATGGTGCACACTGTAAATAATCACATTAAACTATGATTACATGAAACCCTCCTGAAACAAATGGAAAAGATGAAGTATATCACATTTGGCATAACGCCAAATAACATGGCCTAGACCGCATGGAGTGACGTCAAATCATCGTGGACATTACACACAACATAACATACCAAACATGACAGTACTCCGAATCAACACAAAATATACATCCACAAATGGTATTAAACAACAATATATTTACAAGACATTGTATTTGGATGACTCATATTGTCGACAATCTCCCGCGAGTGCGCGTCTCTCACACTACCCGCTGCACGTCTCTCCAACAAAATATACTACGGATGCTGTGATGCAAGAGCGCAAACGCGTTGTTGTGCTCAACATACAAAGCGCCACCCGCTGATGACTCCAAAGAAATACAGGTAGTCTCTGTTTTTATATTTAAACATGGAAAATAAATAATAATTAAATAAAATACTTTAACATAAGGGAGAAAAACAAACTTTAAGGCCATTTACCACCCGGTTACACATAGACTGCCACTCCTATTCTCCCTCCTTTTTTGGAAGCATCTGTGTATCCGTATATGATCTCCATACCTAATTCTTAAATACTCGTTTGTTTTTATTACTTCCATCTCATTACTTCCTTCGCTCTGTCTTATCTTCAGTAAAGTTAAATATATTTCTGGTTGAGGAAGAATCCATATAGGGTTATGTGGATACATTACTCTTGGCACACATCTATAATTGTCTATCCCCATCTCTTTAATATCTTCTTCTACCACCCATCCAAAACTCTTGTGTTTATTCATCCCTTGTTCCCAACATATTCCTAATATTTTCCTTGTTGGATGCCTCTCATCCTGACTATTTAGATTTGTCCAATAAACAGCCATTAACTGTTGCCTTCTGATAATAAGCTGCATTTCATTTACCTCCACTTGCATTGCTGCTATAGGTGTAGTTGGATATGCTCCACGCCGCCAACCCATATGCCATACTTCCATAATCTAGCACAGATCGTATCATTGCTACATATACTGTTTGACGCGCCCCTCTATCTGCTCCCCACTCTTGTCCTGCCATACATTTCATTAACTCTTTTGCACTTATTCACTAATATGCTCTTTCCACCTAAGTCTAGTATCCAGCCATACTCCCAAGAATCTAACTGATGCCACTTGTGCCATTTCATTGTTGTATATCTTTAACTTACACTCATTATCTACTTTCTTGTTGGAAAATATAATACTTTGTGACTTCTCCACAGATAACTTAAATCCCCACTTATATGACCATTTTACCACCTCATCCACCGCCTTCTGCATTTTCCCCATAATAAACTTTTTATTTCTTCCTCTGAACCACAAAGCCCCATCATCTGCAAACAATGATCTACCAACACTCCTATCCACCTTACTAAATATATCATCTATCATTATTATAAAAAGGACTGGACTTATTACACTTCCCTGAGGAGTGCCGTTTTCTACGATTCCTTGAGATGATATAGAATCTCCTACCCTCACTCGTATTACTCTTTCCTTAAGTAAGTCATTAATCCAATTGAACATTCTTCCCCCTACCCCCATCTCCTCCAACTTAACCATGAGACCCTCCCTCCACAAAATATCATAGGCTTTTTCAATATCGAGAAACACAGCAATTACTGATTATTTATTTGACCGAGCTTTCTTTATTTCTGCCTCCAAAGACATTACCGGATCTATAGTTCCTCTTCCTACCCTAAACCCACTTTGATAAGGTGTTAATTTGCCTTCTTTTTCCAAAAAAATATACTAATCTATCCGTTATCATTCTCTCCATCACTTTCCCTACATGGGAAGTAAGAGCGATTGGTCTATAGTTACCTGGCTTACTGGGATCATAGTTACCTGGCTTACTGGGATCCTTCCCTCGTTTCCTTATTGGCAGTTACTGAATGTTTGGGTCATCATATGCACATTATATCCGCTCACGCGACTGAACGTCAAAATAAAAGTCCTCCGTTCCAACAACACAAATGAAACCAAAGAGCAGAAAATTAAATACCATAACAAAAATAAATAATAAATAAATCGTTTAAGGACTATAGGACTAAGGATAGCCTTAACACTGTCTGTATATGCTTTTTTATTTAATGGTTGACTAGTCCAGGAGATTTAATTGCATTATAGCTGTACACAGTGTCAGAAAGAGGTGTCATATTGCACCCTAACAACTTTATCATCATCCTAATCTTCTGAAACGAGTCATCTCTATGACCAACAGATTTTGTGATCAATCCATTGCAAATTACTGTGTAGTTGGAATTAGGGCCGGATTCAGCCAGCCCCACTAGGGGGTGCAGGTAGAATATCAGGGGGGGCAAGTCATTTAACGGAACATTTAAATTTGACAAATATAGTGATTTGATTTATATTGTGATATATATCGATATGGCCAGACAGGGCCGGCTCTAGCCCTTTGGTTGCCCTAGGCGAGATGGAGTTTTGCGCCCCCCTTCCCTTTTAAAAATACTTAAAAATAAGTATTTATTAAACTAAACAAAAATGCTCTTATAGTCACTTCAAAACTTCAACAATCAAATTATGATTTGAAGGATCAACTGTAATAAATTGTACTTACAAATTCTACAAAGAATGTTCAAGGATATTTATATCATCCTACATAGTTGCGTTGTAAAAACACATTTTATCTGACCATGTCACTTAGATAAATTACAATTACTTCCACCACTACTAATATTACTAATCAATCTATTAGGCAATAAGACATTTTTGTTCATTTTTATGTTAAATTCGTCAATCTAGTGCAAGCTCCAACCCATATTCAGTGTACAAATTGAACAAAGCTCTTTTAGTTAGTGTCTGTCTACATTACACTACTACAGAATAATAGTTATAATATTAATCCCATAACAGTAATAGCCATATATTGTAAAACAAATTAAATGAAAAATAAAGGAAACTTTCATAATAAGTTTTGTACAAATTTCTATAGGCTACTTGAAAGTAAGTTATATACTTGGAAGTAGGCTAACCCAGCGCTGCCAATTAAACAAAACAAAACGAATGGGCCGCCGATGTACGAGTTATATGTTAAAAGCACATTATGCCTAGTTCACACTACATGATTTTAAAACGTCGGGCTGAACTGTGCGGTTCAGACTACATGACTTGCTCTTTGTGAAATCAGGACTGTTCAAGTTGTTGAGCTGTTCACACCACACGACACAACGTGATTGATCCACAACAGGAGGTAACGCACTACACGAGTTGACAACAACTCTGTCACCCAACGATTCTATCTTGTCCACAAACCACGTTTTCTCACGAAAAATCACGCGATAAAATGAACCGAAAATGACGCGAAACAGCACGCGCACCAATACCCAAGGAAGAAGAACGCAACACGCGAATATGGACGTCAGAGTTGCAAACTGTTTGCGCGATGATTTGCTTTGAGAAAATATATACACTCAACAACTTCATGTTAAAAAAGAACACCCAGAACATCAACATTGTGGACATCTGCAATATACAGTTGACTTTCCTTTTTCCTAAAACAATTTTAGTGAAACCTATGATTTCAAACAGGGATATACTTCCGAAAAGCATCCGTAATTATATTTTTATGTCTACACTTACTTGTATGTTTAATCTCTAGTTGCTCTGATTGACTGTAGCTCATGATATCACGTGAGGTTGAGTCGCGCGACAGCTCTGGATATCTAGCATGTTAGATATTTTTCTGGGCTCGGCGAGGCGTCTGCGAGCGTCTTTGATGCGTTGTTGGCTCTTTCGTACTAACAGATTGGCGAGCGTTCATCGCACGCTAATCACCCGCGATTTGCACGCGATTACAGCCTGACCTGTCGGCGAGCTCAACGATTTGCAAATCGGGCTCAAATCGGGCTTAAAATCATGTAGGCCTAGTGTGAACTAGCACGTAGGCACAGCATCTCCCGGTATTGAATAAAATTAATTTGTTTTAAACAAGGGCAGTGAATTTGCAAATTAATAATAAAAAATAAGTAGGATTAAATAACACATTAAAATCAGTGAAATTAACCAGATAAAAACATGTAACATTTACAAGGGGTCAGAATCATTTTTTTTCAGTGCAGCCTCGTTGCTGCTGCCAGTGCTAGCTTTAGCAACTAGAAATCGGCGCATACTCGACTCGTCACTCGGTGCAAATTACAAGAGAAGGCGATAGAGAGATATGGAGGGAATGAGAACACGCTTACAGAAAGAGTAACCAAATAATTTCAGTGACTGACGGCGAAGGAAACTCAAAACAGGGGCTGAGCTCAGGTGACGACAGTGTGTCTGCGTGCTCCGCTCTGCAGTGACTGGTGACTGAGATGTGAAGCTCAGCAGGTTCACCACAAGCGGTGAAGTGACTGGCCACGCCCTCCCCAGATAGCAATGAGTCGGCGGACCGCCGGCGGCGCGCCGGCGGCAGTAGAAGCGTCAGAATGGCGAAATCGCAAACACGTTTGACGGCGCAACCGCCGGCGGCAGCCGCTTTTTAAAAGCGGCAGCCGCCGTCCTACCGCCTTCGTTCCGCGGCTGGCCTGCCGTTCCGCCGAAGGCGGACCTTCCGCGGCCCGTCGGAGGCAAACGCTATTTTCGAGCGAGCTGCCCCACCGCTTATTGCATATATATATATATATATATATATATATATATATATATATATATATATATATATATATATATTTATTTAATATTTATAGCATGCAGTTTATCAAGAATAATGATTGATCAAACCAGACACATTTCCATGTGCCATTTTAATTCCACATTTCAAAGTACAGTAACTGTCATTAAAACAAGATGTCAGATCACTGAAATATAACAGAAAAATACAAATACACACACACACTAACATGCAGGTTTCCAATTAAATTTTGGTTTAAAAAAAAAACACTTGTAAAAAACACTATTGTAACACTTACAATACTTGGTAATAATATAAAGAGGTCAGCTCTGGGATTAAAAGAATTACCAGTAAACTCAAGTAATGAGGATATTTGGTACAAAAGAAAGTGAAGGATACCAAATAATTTGAGGTATAATAACATCATATTTACAAGTCATTTCTAACAATAGGTGAAGTCATAATAACAGAGTAAAACCTCTAGAGTACAATATACCATTATAACTGCAATGCTGACCTGTGGCACAAGGATTTACAAGCTATTTTTAACAATAGAATAACAGTTAAGCACTGTGACGGAATGAAGTAGAATATTTAGTACCAGGTAATGTGCAATATCAATTATCAGAGATATAGCTTGGTATAGTATTCCAAGCTATTTTTAATAGAATAACAGTTAAAGGGATACTCCACTTTTTTTTGGAAATAGGCTCATTTTACAACTCCCTCAGAGTTAAACAGTTGAGTTTTACCATTTTCAAATACATTCAGCTGATTTTCTGACATTTAGAAGAATATCAGTAACCAGACAGTTTCTGGTCCCATTGACTTCCATAGTATATCTTTTTTCCTACTATGGAAGTCAATGGGACTAGAAACTGTCTGGTTACTGATATTCTTCTAAATGTCAGAAAATCAGCTGAATGTATTTGAAAATGGTAAAACTCAACCGTTTAACTCTGAGGGAGTTGTAAAATGAGCCTATTTCCAAAAAAAAGTGCAGTATCTCTTTAAGCACACTGATGGAATGAAAGTAGAATTTTTGGTACTAGTTAATGTGCAATATCAAATATCAGGCATAAAATAGGATTTACAAACTATAATAGAATCGTTAAGCACTGACAGAATTAAATAAGCCAATACTGAAGTCACGGTAAGTAGAATATTTGATACCAGATTATGTGCAGATATCAAGTATTAGATGTATAATCTAGGATTTACAAGCTATATTTAAAAATAGAATAGTTAAACACTGTAACAAGGTTTAAGGGGTCGGCTGTGGGTCCCTCTCAGCGGTGCGGAGCCTTTTTCCGCCTTCACGGTCAGATGCTCCTTTCAGGTAACGCATAACGTTAACCTGGATCTCCTCATCAGTGGCATCCTGGGTCGCCGGGTTCTTACGGATGGCTCCTGTAGAAAATACAGATCTGTCATTCTATTTGAATAGCATAAGGTCATATACATCTACTTAAATGTTTTAAGTTGAGTGTTTGTGTTTGGAGCTCCGTCGATTTGATTCATTAATCCTTGATTTTCTTCTTTACCACTCAATTATAAACAGGCACTTTCTATTTTTATATCATGTGAACTTATCCTCGATACTATTCCTTATAAAAAACAATCGGATTGCTTTGATATCGCTACTTAGATCCAACTTTCCGAATCTCGGCTACTAGCCTTTAGCCCGCTAGCATTTCACGCGTGGCCTCGAGCGTCTCATTTTAGACCCGTTTCTCTGAAAGCTTCTCTGAAAGTACAGACACACGTTGATTGTGCTTAGAGCCTGCATCAACGGGGCATAAGCACATCTGCGTGCGGTCTGTGTTTGTGTTTGGAGCTCCATCGAATTGATTCATTAATCCTTGATTTTCTTCTTTACCACTCAATTGTAAACAGGCACTTTCTATTTTTATATCATGTGAACTTATCCTCGATACTATTCCTTATAAAAAAAAAAAAAAAACAACAATCGGATTGCTTTACTGTTTACTATTACTACTAATTTACTGTTCATCTGTTAAAATGGCGAACATATCGGATGTGTGTCTAACGTTACCTCTGAGTGCAGGTGAGGACACATTCGAGCTGATTTCGGTACGATTGGAGCTGGAGTCGGTGGAGAAGCAGATTCGTGTTCTGCTGGAGAAGCAAGCCGAGCTGCGAGATCGTCGATCAGCCCTTGAAACATCACGCGCCGATGCTCACAAGTCAGTGGTTAGTAACTTTGTGACTTTGACTCCGACTTCGTCTACTCCGTGCGTTTCTCTGCCCAGGAGGACGCGATCATCTCTGCCTTCAATCACTCCTGCACCCTGGGTCACGACACGAGCCAGGACCAGAGCAAGAGCATCTCCCCCCCTCCCGGTCTTCGAGATCTCCACCCGGAACCGCTTCTCCCCTCTTCGCGAGTCGGAACGCGACGACGCCGTGATCATCGGCACATCCATGGTCCGCCATGTCCGTGCTACCTCGGGTAAAGGTAAGGTGCGCACTCACTGCTTTTCTGGTGCTCGTGTTCTTGATGTCGCTGCGCAGGTTCCCGAGATCCTGAACGGTGACGAGCGCGTCGGAGCTGTCGTGCTGCACGCGGGGACGAATGACATCAGGCTGCGGCAGAAGGAGGTTCTGAAGAAGGACTACAGGAGCCTGATCGAGACGGTACGCAGCACATCGCCTAGAGCAACGATCGTCGTGTCTGGACCGCTTCCCACGTACCGACTTGGATAAGAAAGGTTTAGTAGATTATTTGCTTTAAATGAATGGTTAATGTCATGGTGTAATGAACAGAAACTGCTCTTTGTAAATAATTGGAATCTGTTTTGGGAGCGACCTAGGCTCTTCCGTCCTGATGGTCTGCACCCCAGCAGAGTCGGAGCGGCTGTTCTGTCGGACAACATCTCCAAGACGCTACACACCATCTGACTAGTAAGTCAAAGTCCAAATCATAGTCTTTGCTGTCCCAACTTAATTGATATAAGTACCAATGTAGAACACTATATAGAAACTGTGTCTATTCCTCGCTTAGTGAAGCCAAACAACAAATCTACTGTAAGATCTAGCAAGAATATTATTGTAATTAAACCAGAAAATCTAAATATCAGTGAACAAAAACAATTTCTAAAGCTAGGTCTTCTAAACATTAGATCGCTCACACCTAAGGCGGTTATTGTAAATGAAATGGTCACAGATAATAATTTCGATGTTCTGTGCCTTACTGAAACCTGGCTTAAACCAAATGATTATTTCGGTCTAAATGAGTCTACTCCACCAGGATACTGTTATAAGCATGAGCCCCGTCTGATCGGTCGTGGGGGCGGTGTTGCAACAATCTATAGAGATATTCTTAATGTTACTCAGAAAACTTGTCATAGGTTTAATTCGTTTGAAGTACTTGTGCTAAATGTTACGCTCTTAGATGTAAGAAAGAAATCCTTATTATCTCTAGCCTTGGCTACCGTATATAGACCTCCAGGGCCATATACTGATTTCCTAAAAGATTTTGCAGACTTTCTCTCAGACCTATTGGTCAATGTCGATAAAGCAATAATTATTGGCGACTTTAACATACACGTAGATAATACAAATGATGCGTTAGGGGCTGCGTTTACAGATCTATTAAACTCTTTTGGGGTGAAGCAAAACGTCAGTGGTCCCACTCATCGTCTAAATCATACACTAGATTTAATTATTTCATATGGAACCGATCCAACCGATATAGATATTATACCGCAAAGTGACGATCTCACTGATCATTACATGGTAACTTGCATAATACGCACTGCTGAAATTTGTCATGTTGCACCACGTTATAGACCAGGCAGAACAATCCTTCCAACCACTATAGATAGATTCTCAAATAGCTTACCTGATCTATCTCAGCTGCTCAGTAAACCCAAACAAACAGATGAACTAGAGGAAATGACTAGCAGTATGAGCAACATTTTCTCTAGTACACTAGATATTGTTGCACCAATTAGATTAAAAAAGGTTAGAGAGAAAACTAAAACACCATGGTACAACAGTGCTACGCATGCTATCAAGAGAGAAACTCGTAACTTAGAGCGTAAATGGAAACGAACTAATTTAGAGGTCTTCAGAATCGCGTGGAAAGACAGTATGTCACGTTATAAAAGGGCTCTAAAATCAGCCAGGGCTGAGCATATCCACAAACTAATTGAAAATAACCAAAATAATCCAAGGTTTTTATTTAACACCGTGGCTAGACTAACAAATAATCAGACATCTCCAGAGCAAAATATTCCGTTACAATATAGTAGTAATGATTTTATGAATTACTTCAATGAGAAAATAGAAAGCATCCGAAACACAATTGTAAATGTACAATCCTCTATGGTGTCTAATGACTCGGCCTCAATTATGGCCCCTCTAGAACAACTACACCGCTTTACAACTATAGGACAGGAAGAACTAAATAAACTTATCATTGCATCTAAACCAACAACATGTTTATTAGATCCAATACCCACTAAACTACTTAAAGAAGTGTTACCTGTAGTGGAAGAGCCTCTTCTCAATATTATTAACTCGTCTTTATTTTTAGGTCACGTTCCAAAAATATTCAAGCTGGCAGTAATAAAACCTCTCATTAAGAAACCGCAATTAGATCCAAATAACCTAGCAAATTACAGACCCATCTCAAATCTTCCATTTATGTCTAAAATACTAGAAAAAATTGTGTCCGCTCAATTATACTCTTTCTTGCAAGAAAATGATATCTACGAAAAATTTCAGTCGGGATTCAGACCGCATCATAGCACAGAAACTGCGCTAGTTAAAATTACAAATGATTTACTCTTAGCCTCTGACCAAGGCTGTATCTCAATTAGGGGTGCAACGGTACAGATAGCCCACGGTACGGTCCGTACCTCGGTTTTTGGGCCACGGTCTCGGTTCGGTTTCGGTACATGTTTTGTGCAGAAAGAGACTGCTATTTCATCCCAAAAATATGTTTTATTTTTCTTATGCGCAAACAGAATGTCACAGTAGGAAGAACATCAATGTGTATGGAATAAATTAACACTCTTTTCTGTACTAAACAACACTAAGTAATACAACCTCTTCAACTACCACTTATGAAATACAAAATGTAAACAAACACACTTTAGAATATTCAAGTGGATCCCAATTCCAAACCTTGATATATGAAGTGATCAGTGTGAAAGAAAAAGTGCACTTTTACCTTTAAACAAATATAAATTAGCTTGTGGTTTGAATAAAAAAAAAGCAGAGCAAAATAATATAATAAAAAAAATATATTATCGGGGTGTCATTGGTTAAATCTTACCCAGATACAATAGTGCTATTTTCTGATTGGCTAACAACACCAGACGAACAATACCAGACGAATCAGACGTGCTTGATTCCTGCCGGTTTCCACAGTGAGAGCGGCGCGGTCAGAGTTTTGGGCGCTGCGGCATATTAAATATATTACAAATAGTTTTTCAGCATGAGAAATGCAATGTGTGGCGGGAGAGCGTGAAAAAAGACCGAAACGAGTGACTGTCACGCTCAATGCGTCACACTTGAGAGCCCTGCTAGTAATACGAGCCAGTGAGTGACAGAAGTTAGCGTGTGGGTGCACAACAGTGATTGATTGGACACGTTAACTTGCGGGAGCGGGCTTTCGTCTGCCTGGACAGGCAAACGCACCTGAAGGCGTGTAAAGCAAAAACTAAAAGGATCAGCGCGAACTCAATGGCGAAACCGAAGTCCCGCGGGACACGAGGGTGGATTGTCCCGTGCAGGGCTGACCGAACGGTCCGGGATTTTACCGTGTACCGTTGCATCCCTAATCTCAATACTAGTTCTACTTGATCTTAGTGCTGCGTTCGACACTATAGATCATAAAATACTCTTAGATCGACTACAAAACTACACTGGTGTTCAGGGACAGGCATTAAGCTGGTTTAGATCGTACTTATCAGACCGTTACCATTTCGTCTGTTTAAATGGGGAAAAATCAAAGATAACATCAGTAGACTATGGAGTGCCGCAAGGATCTGTCCTAGGCCCTCTGCTATTCTCAATATATATGCTGCCACTTGGTAATATTATAAGAAAACATGGAATTAATTTTCACTGTTATGCTGATGACACTCAATTATATATCTCATCACGACCAGATGAAAACACTAACTTATCTAACTTGACAGAGTGTCTAAAAGATATAAAATGCTGGATGACGTGTAATTTCCTGCTATTAAATTCAGATAAAACGGAGGTATTACTTATTGGTCCAAAAAACTACCCACAAAATCCCTTACAATACAACTTTAATTTAGAAGGATGTCCTGTTACTTTATCCACTACAGTAAAAGACCTGGGTGTTATACTAGACCGCAACTTGACTTTCGAAAATCATATATCATATGTTACAAGAACAGCCTTTTTCCACCTTAGAAACATTGCTAAGCTACGTAACATGCTATCTGTTTCAGATGCAGAAAAGTTAGTTCATGCATTCATGACCTCGAGACTAGATTACTGTAATGCTTTATTAGCTGGTTGTCCTGCATCCTCAATAAACAAGCTTCAGTTAGTGCAAAATGCAGCCGCTAGAGTTCTTACTAGATCGAGAAAATATGATCATATAACACCAATTTTATCATCTCTACACTGGTTACCTATTAAGTTCCGTATCAATTACAAAGTATTACTATTGACTTATAAAGCTCTAAATGGTTTAGCTCCTGTGTATTTAACAGACCTTCTATCGCCCTACAATCCATCGCGCTCTTTAAGATCACAAAATTCGAGGCTTCTGGTCGTTCCTAGGATATCTAAGTCTACTAAAGGAGGGAGGGCGTTCTCACATTTATCTCCTAAACTCTGGAATAGCCTTCCTGATATTGTTCGAGACTCAGACTCGCTGTCCCAGTTTAAAACTAGATTAAAGACGCATCTCTTTAACCAAGCATTCACTTAATGCTTACCTTTTATACTACTTCTGAATCAGTTCGAATGCATTAATATTATGAACATCAGCTATGCTAATTATTTCCCATCTGTCTTTCTGCTGTTATCTCGGGACGCTAGTCCCGAGGTAAATAGCGTTCGTCAGCTCCAGTTTGTATCCAGCCTCTCACGAAGACTTCAGATGCCCCAACACCTGTGGAGAGACGACTAAACGCCGGTGGAGAGACGACTAAACGCCTGTGGAGAGACGACTCGACGCCTGTGAAGAGACGACTAAACACCGGTAATATGTTATGCCTAAATTTATACATGATTAACTAACTGTATTTTTCTTTGTACATTTCTGAAATGCACTTTCTGTAAAGCTGCTTTGAGACAATGTGTATTGTGAAAAGCGCTATACAAATAAACTTGAATTGAAAACTTGAATTAAATATTTTAAAAAATATCCAACTTACTTTGAACAATGGTCTTCAGGAACATGTCTCTAAAACATGCTTTATCCCCTACACCAGTCCAGATTGTATTGATGGAAAGGTGATTAGAGAAGATACTCTGAATCATTCGCCACACGGTTGTCTTTAGGTCCCTCCCGCATTTGATTGCCAAAAACCGAAGCTGAAAATACAAAAAAAAAGTGTAACAAATTACATTTCTCTGAAGCTTCTCATAAATTTAAAATGTAACAGGCTGTGGATTCAGACTGTAGAATATGCAGTGTATAATCTTAATTTTACTTTTTAGATTACCCTATGGCGTTATAAATGAAATCAGAACACTTACAAATCGTTCCTGAAGCTCTTTATCCTGCCTCATACTGTTGTCAAGTAACGCCAAATCTTCCTGGGTGTCTAGGGGGAGTAACGCATCTCCTGGCAGGGATAACTCTCCAACAGACACATTGGCACTGAAAATGTTGCAGCATAGTGTCCATTTTGTTGTCCATGCTACGGGGTCAGCATTGGGGTCTGATCTGCACCTACAGGGGTTCCCAGAATAAAAGAATAAAGTAGTCAGTCCTGGCCCCTCAACAACTAAACTATGACAGTTATATCTAGGTCTACTACATGTACAGTTGGCCCCAGTGGGAATTAAACCAACGCCTGCGTTGTTTGCAAGTTGTACCTGATTGCCCAGTGCGAGCAAACATCTTCAACATTGTCCCAACTTGCTTCACCTGCTCTCGAAGTGAGCCGCTGTCATCTGAAGCTACAAAATAAAAGGCATGTGGTAATTTTGGACACGCACACAAAAGTTAAATTTAAGAAAGAGTGCATGTTCTCACCTGCTGGTGCATTGCTTTCCCTCAGGGCTTGTTTTTCATTCTGGAGTCTATGGAAATCTACCCAAAAAAAATTTAATATATATATATATATATATATATATATATATATATATATATATATATACACAACTAAAGGCACTATTTTCAATACGTTAAAACACTGGACACTAAGACATAGGCCTAGAATATACCTTCATAGCAGAAAACTTCATGCTGTACACGAGGTGCCAGGGAGTCCAAGGGCCAATAACTGAGCGATGACTTTCTCCCATTGTTTATTCAGGCACTCAAGGAAGTTTTCATATGAGAAGCATGAGATGTTATCAAGGACACCATGCTTTCTGGCATCTTGTATGAGGTGCACCAAACCAATCCATGCATGTTGTATGTCACATGTTCTTTTCCATAAAGCTTGCTGCAGTGATCAAAGAGAACCAATATTAACCACTGGAAATGAACTAGCAGCATACTTGTTCGGACAAACAAAATAATTTATTACACAACCTATATACATTATTATGTTATGTTTTGTTAGAAAAAAAAATAAGTTATACTTAGTCTTTATAGATGTGAAGCTTTGGCTAACTACTGTAAGTAAGTAGCTAATTACATTTCTACATGTAACGTTAACCTCATTGTGTCCTGTAACAAACGCAAAACAGCATGTGTTGTTAGCTAACACTTGCTAACGTTAGCCACTCTAGCTACTGGACTAACCTAGCAGCATACGGCAAGAACAAAGATTACTAACTTGGATATTTTAATATAAAATATAAACTAAAACAATGTAAACATAATATTGCGTTACAAAAAAGGGAAACATATACTTACTTAAACGACGGTAGTCGATGACTTTGCTAGCTAGCAAACTGTAGCCTGTAGTAACTTCGGCAATCTTCTTCTTCTCTTGATTAATGGCGGATTGTAAGATGTAACTAACTTGTAGGTGCATACCGTCGGCTGTACAGGTGTGTGTAACACCATGCTATTTAAGTGTTTTAATCTAACTGCGGCAAACCCATAACCAAAGCCCGTCAACTGATGCGCAATGTGCGAGCCACGAGCCAGCCTCAGGGGCTCCAGTGCGTCATCGAGCCACTGTTTTAGCCCCGTCCAAAAAATCCTGAACACACCAATGGTGCAAAACTGTTTAACGGTCTAACTCCACAATTCAGTAGGCTACTTCACAGTTTACAGTCTTTGTAATGGGTTTTAGCAATACATTTTTAACATTTATAATGTGTTTAGATTTTTTTTAATTGCCTTTAAAAAATAATCTGCTAAATTGTTCATACCATGAATTAAATATCTATTTTAAAATCTAATCAGAAAGATATTTATTGCCAAGTAAGTTTTATTGCAAAATATTTTTTGGTTTATTGCTGCATGTCTCAAATGTGCATCAATCAAAGAAATGTAAACAATTTTTACCTGCATAAAATAATTAAATATATTTTACATAGCCTATTACTGTATAATCTTTAGAGTTTCAAAGTAATTTAAATGTCATTTCCTAAACCTTATAATGGAATCAAGAGTCAAATCTGTTACACACTGTGCAACCCAATGTCACAAAAAAGACTTGTATAGATGTATTATACTTCATTTTTCAACTTTAAAGTGTTAGTTTCTTTCGTTCGTGTTTTTTCAGTTTTTTTCGAAATAAAAATCAGAAAATGTATTCTTGTTTTTTTTTTATTTTTGTCTATTTAAATACTATTTACAAACTCACCACACACAATAATGGGCAATTACTGTAATTTGTTGAAAGCTAATCTTTTTCTGAATTGCATATGAAGATTGCACATTGTTTTAGAATTTTACAGTAAAAAAAACTAAAAATGTGAAAAACACCTATTTTAGCTTCAGGTTCTAAAGGGTTAAAGTGTAAATTGCAGGTTAACCACCACAACTGATTAATGTGTACATTAAAGTGCCCAATATGTATATATTTAAAAATTTCTGTCTTAAAATGTGTTAAAATAACATTTATTGGGGTTTCTTCAAAGGTAGCGTGTTTTTTACCGTAACTGGGTGATGATGTCATAACAGGGAGCTGCGGACAGCTATGCACTCACTCCGTGTGTGCTGTTTGAGGGAGAATAAAACGATTTGCGGGACTCCCGCAAACTAGAAATATCTGAATAAAACGTAAAAACTAATACAATTTTATTCATCTGTTGCAGAAAATCAATAAGAACATCTAAAACAAAATAGAAACGGTTTACAGGCAGAGTTTCTATTTCTAACATGTCAGCAGCGAGGAGCGATGTAGCCAATCACAGCCATATGTGTTGATTTCTTGAACGCAACAATAGCCAATCAGAAGCATTTACGATGGACTCCCCTCACCGCTCAAAACAGACTTTTTGTTCAGTACTGAATTCTGTATGCTGGCAAATCCTCTAATTATAACAAACATAGTGTAACGTTATATATTATGAAAGCTTCATTGATAATAACAGAGATGTGTGAGATCGCGATGAACTGATGTCAGCTTCATGCCATGCACGCAGTAGCCCGCTTGCTTTTATGTTATAACAGCGACACGTAGGCTAACTTGAAAGTATGTGGAGGTACAGAAAAAAAGTATTTTTGCGGGCGGGAGCGGGACAAAACATGAATGTTGCGGTCGGGAGAAAGTAATTGAGCACGTCAGTTATAACGACACACGTATTCAAAAATAGCCGGGTTTAAACCGGGCTCGGGCTCATAATTACAGTTAATGTGTCGGGCCGGACTCGGACACAGCGGGCTCGGGTAACGTTAGGGTCTTGCTTGATGTTTTGGGCCTGATCTAAGCTCTACCTCGGGTAAGTTATGCTAACACTTACAGGCACGAATCAGCCGTTTGTCCTTGGGAAACTTGTGGAGCCTCTCCCCCGTTTTTGGTGTATTCGTACATCCCGCACAAGCACAATAGTTAACCATTTTCGCTAGCTAGGACTCCAATATAACGTAACTCTAGGCTTGGAGCATAGACCGTAGAAGCTTGGAGTCCCTGTTATGACATCACGCCCAGCCTAGTGGAAGGAGGGGGCGTGGTTAAAAGCACTGTAAAACGAACCAACTTTTCATTATATTCAGCATTTGGTATAAAAAATATAAAAAAAAACAATGGTGGGCGGTTCTTATCTTTATATTTAGTAAGCACATTGCATTATCTTCGTGACGATTTTTACCTGAAATTTACACTTTAAGTGTTTTGGACAACTTGTGTTATTTCTAACGTATCTTCTCATTGAACTGATTCTGATTGGCCAATGCAGTTGCCAGAATGAAACTCCTTTCACCAATGAGAACCCTTCGACACGCCCATTATTACTCCGAGCGACAGCGACCCGAACATGAGTCAGTCGAGTCTTCTGTGAGGAGAGGAGAGCAGTTCACGGTATTTCTCACATTTACACAACCATCACGCAAACTTTTGAGGAGTTTCAGCGTTGAGTCTTCTGAGGTGAGGAGAGCAGTTCACGGTATTTCTCACATTTACACAACCATTACACACACTTTTGAGGAGTTTCAGCGTTGAGTCTTCTGAGGTGAGGAGAGCAGTTCACGGTATTTCTCACATTTACACAACCATCACACACACTTTATACAGTTTAAGATCTGTGAGGGGAATCATTCTCAAGTGTTGCTGCTTTAGGCTATTTCTACCCTTTTTATCTTTGACATCACATGTGTTAGTTAAGTTACATTATTAAAATGTATTGAAACAGATTTACAGTCAGCCTATAATAAGCCACGTGAGACATACGAGGACGGAGCATGTGATTTGTTGAATCTAGTGAACGAATACGCCCTTTATTGAGTTGCTTTGAGTTTGAACGAGTCAAATGAACTGGTATACATCTCGTTCGTGAATGAAAGAACCAGTGTTTTGAGTCTGAACGAGAGAGAGATCTCCCGTTCTTGAACGAATAGAACGAACTGGTTGCTATACCCAGTTCGTGTACCAGGTCGGCCATTCTGTCAATCTAGTTCATCAATCAGCAGAAAGTGAATGCAAAGCGCATGTATCCGTACTGTGCACGCGAAATTCATATCTTACATACAGAACATAACTCCTCGTTTAACTCGTTCTGACCGAACAAATAAAATGTTAACTAGCCTGCCTAGTATGCAAACAAATTAAAAAACACTTGTGATTTGGTCATCCGAAAATAGTGTAATTTAAAAGATAAAAAGAGTGTAAAGACTTTGATCGCTTATTTAGACTTATTTTATCCATTTAATGAGTAGGGCACCATTTTTAATAAAGTCAAATCAGTTTTTTTTTTTTTTTGTAACAAGTAAATACGTTAGTTGAACAACACATTTTGCCGTACCTGCTGCTGACGTATTTGTGTAATATGGAAAATAAAACTGAACGAATCAGTGAACGAATCTGAATCATTTTGGTGAACGAACTAAAAATGAACGAGTCTCTGGAAAGAATCAAAATTTCCACCACTAGTTCACACCTTGTTGAGGAACTGGGAGTCATTTTGCAAGAAATTGCGACCATTTTGGTTGCATATGCTCCGGAAATTTAATCTGTGTGACCTAAAATATATATTTTGGTAGCATCTGTGAATCTAATAATAATAATAATAGTCAAATTTGGTGGGTGCTCCTAAATTTTTGCAGGTCCCAACTGTGTGTGTGTGTGTGTGTGTGTGTGTGTGTGTGTGTGTGTGTGTGTGTGTGTGTGTGTGTGTGTGTGTTGTCTGTATCTCAGAAGATCAAAGCATTATTTCAGCCTTACACTGTTATTTATGACTTTCCTCTTTTTAAAAACAGAGCATTTCTAAAAATTGTGAAACACTCAGGAAGTGACATTATCTTTTTTATTTATTTATTCTTGTTATTCATAATTTGTTATTTGTCATTATTTTATGTATAATATTTGTTTATGAACTGGGATGACTGAATGTTTGTAAATTGAATTCTAAATAAAAAATACAAAAAATGGGTGAACACAACCCTGTTGCCAAAATTACTGTAAGAAGAATAATCTATATAACTGTATAACTTCTATTTCTAACTATAACTTTCTATTATTTATGAGAAAAACAACTTTATCAGAGTTTGCCTAAATTATTACAATCATGTCATCCATTCTGGAAAGTTTATTTACTTGATAGTTTGCTGTTTACTGCTAAAAATATATATTTTAAAACACAACATTGTAAACTATTTTGAAAAATGTTCAACATTTTGGTAACATGCTAGCAAAAAAAAAAAAAAAAGAAAAAAAAGTCACACTACACATTTTTCACAGGTTTTTCAAACCTCCCTTTACAGACCATCTGTTGAAAATCTGTAATCATTTAATACTTTTTAACTGCATATCTAAAAGTGATGAACTTCTTGAATGTTTCTAACATGAATGTTCTCCAGCATCATGAATGAATGAAGAATAAACACCAACCTCTTTGTTCTTCAGGATCTTCAGTGTGTTTCATTCTGCAGGTTCTGAGTTCTGGTCACTCGTGTTGTCACTGTCCTCTTTAATAAACTCAGTCTTTACATTTTTCAGCTCTTCCTGATGCTGATGCTCGTCTTCACTTGTAGCTGATGGCAATTTATAGAATTTATTGCTGAACTCCAGTGGGAGGAACTTCACTGATGATGTGCCTGATGTGGGAGGAGCTTCACTGATGATGTGCCTGATGTGGGAGGAGCTTCACTGATGATGTGTTTGTTGTGGGAGGAGCTGATCTGCCAAAATCAAAAATATATCAGTGAGTTTGTTTTTATACTAAATGACACTTCTAAGCATTTATATATGTCTGTCTATCATAAAGTAACTGATGCTCATTAACCTGTTAAGCTTTAACCCCACTTTAGAAAAATCCCCAGAAATGGCATACCCAAACTGAAACAGATACAGTTCATGAACCATTTGTTCTAAAAGCACAGGTATGATCTCATTTGAAAGCTGACACCTGGTAGTTTATTTCAAATGTAGAATTAATTATTGTCATAATGAAAAAAAGTTATAAATAGCTTAAAAGTTTTGTCAAGTTATTAAAAATTTATTTTTATGAAATATTTTCATGAAAATAAAATTGAAGTTGGCATTGTATCAATCTAGAAATGCACTGCAGCTAAAGCCACATGTCTGACCATGTTATATTTAAAATCTGAAGATGATATGTCTAAAACTCTTTATTTAGTTAAATGTTTTTCAAGATCATGTCGTAAGATTTTATTTTGATTAGACTCTAAAATGCAAACTGATGTTCATTGTCATCTTCTAAGCATCTATTCAGTCTATTTTCTCTTTTGTTTATGTGGTGTAATCAATCTCTATTCAGTGTCAGTCTCCCCTGCACACATTCACACCTCTCCAGCCTGGTTATGGCTGTAAATATGCTTTTTATTGTCTGCATTATAATTACTAACGACTGGCTATTCACACTGTTTCAACCCCTAATCTCTTTTAGGGAAAGTTCTCAAAGTTCTCACCTTACATTTGAAACTATATAAAATTACCTTCTTGAAAAAAGAAACATTTCAGCAAGCAGTCCTATTTAGAATTATTCATAAAAATAACAGCTAGGTATAGCAGGTGCACCTAAGGGCTAGCTAGCATATTAGCTTAGCACACCATCAATACACGACAATTCATGAGATTAAAACCATGTTTGTTCTCTAAAACTTACTTTATAGCACAAGTCGAGTATTTTAAATATCCTTCTGTGCTCTGATTTGGCTTCAGGTAAAAAAAATCTGACAGAATATATTATTTTATAGAATTCTGCACGATGATAAAGTCTATATCGATTAGCATTACATTATAAATATAATCTATTATTCTGAAAATACCTGACATGGCTCAAAGAACACAGGTAAATCAAATATCATTGCAATCATGTTTATTGTCTTCAAAACATCTTTATCTGCATGTTACAGCGATCTCTGTTATGGCGCTTTTCCACTGCATGGTTCGGCTCGGTACGGTTTGACTCGGTGCGGACGGGTTCGGCTCGCTTCGCTTTTCCACTGAGTGGTACGACTCGGCTTGGTACGGCGCGGTTCGGTTCGCTTTAGCTCGGTTGCTTTTCCACTGCAGTTAGTACCCATTCAAAGTGGGTGGGACTGATCGTTACACTGTTTGTAGGTCCGGTGATAGCCGTGTGCGGCTAGGAGCTGAGCTACTTCTTGGAACACTTTTTCATTCCGTTTTGACCCATCCAGCTCTCACTGGATCCGCTCCTCTGCAACCAACGAGAGGAACGTCTGCACCTCGATCACGATTCAGCCATTTCTTGTTTAAAGTTTTGATCTCTTTCTTTTCAAGAGTAAAAAACAGGTGCTACCGCATTGGCTGTTGTCTACTGGTTATTTAAATCTAGCGGTGTGGGTTTAGTGTCTCGTGTCGCAAATCCAATGACGCTGGTAGTGACTATTCTGTCTGTCTGACCAATCAGTGATCTGCAGTGTTTCAAGTCACATTTTAGTACCTCAACAGACCAGGTACCATTTAAAGCGAGCCGTACCGTACCGTACCGTACCGTACCATGCTGTGGAAAAGCACCACAAGTCAGCCGTACCGAACCGAACCGTACCATGCAGTGGAAAAGCGCCAAAGCGTGCCGTACCGAACCGAACCATACCGTACCATGCAGTGGAAAAGCGCCATTAGTGTTGATGTCAGGGAGTTCCCATAGACAGTATAAGAAGTGGACAGAGCCATCTCATTGGAACTCAGTTGAGAGAGTTGAAGCCCATTTTTAGCGATTTTTGAGCACTTCCGTTCCTGTCGCGCAGACTCAAACCGACTCAACCTAAGCTTGATGACGTGAGCAACCCGTCTAACAGACGTAAATCTTCTAGTAGCTGTGCGTGAAAACTGCCAACGTTAATCTAGCAGAGACGGGGAACTTGAGCAAAGAGTTCTTTGGCGTGAGTGAGCAGGAGTTTTTGTCCCGTTGCTTTTATGGACTCATTATCTATGGGCTTCTCCCTTGATGGGACGTCCCCCCGATTGCCTGCGAGCTTCTCCTCCTGTCTGTACGATCACTTCTGCTCAGCGCGACAGAGAGTCGAGTGGTTATGACGCAATCGTTAGCCTATTTTTACAAAAACTGTTTCTACTGGGCCATACTGTAACATAGAAGCTAATGGAGCCCTTTATACATTGTCGTGTTTTTAGAAATAAATAATGGACAAATGGAGTCTTTAAACGCCTCAGATGTAAGGTTATTCGCCGTCAAAGTGACGCCAAAATGAATGGGAGTCAATGGGAATGCTAACGCAAGTGAAGTTCTGCTACAAGATGGCGGCTCCCGCGAGGCTTCAATTTCTGGTCGATGGATTACCCCCTTGGGAGTTCCATGGGGACTTCCTGGAATGTCACATGATATGGCACTTCTTCTGTTCCAAATATGGACAGCATATGTGCACAGGGCGCCCTCAGGCTGCCAGTATGTATTGAAAACCCAGTACATCAGAGTCTCCAGCGCTCATAATGATTAAATCAACGCATTTGGGTAGATATTCAATAAATATGATTCTGTCTAAATCTGATGTAAACCTATGAGAATCTATCAATATTTCTGCAAATCTGTACATTTTTTAGCTAATAGCCCTGATGGACGTTGTTTTGTCAAGCTCTGTCATGACGATCTCACTGGAGTTTTTTTCTGAATGAGAGCGGCTGACGCTCATAATTCATATTAAAGGTATCGACTCATTTTTTGATTACATAACTCCAGACACAAATTAAGACATAACTGTCACTATATAAGTTTCTCAGAATACAATAGTGGTCAAATTCTAAAACTTGAGACTTATATCTTTTTAATGATGTATAATTTGTCATGGTAATAACATTAAATCTGATAGTAACTTTGAACTATTTAAAAAAAAAAAACGCTTCAGTGTGCCGACGCTTTGGCAACGGTTAACAGGTTTTAAACTCATAACCCTAAAATTATTCTCCTTCTTCAGCGCATGAATTGCTGTGAAGTCTGTCACTTTCTTTAAAATCTATCCTGAAGTCTTGGGGTTTTGATGACAGAAAATAAACTTTATTATCCAAGTAACAAAGCCAAGTGCTTCTGCAAAAGCAACTCCAGAGTCCAGTCTTGAACATATAGCCTAAACCTCAAATGAAATCAATAAGCAGTGAATATGAGACTAAGGGCTTCACATATCCCAGCAGCCGTAAGTGTTGTATAATAACCAGCAGGAGAGCAGTGAGGTGTAAACTGAATTTGGTGTGTTACAGTAAAGTTATTGAATGTTTTTTTATAGTATAAAATAGGCAAAAGCACAATTGATCAAACTAAGTGTTTAGACCAGTAGGAGACCATTGATGTATAAACTGAATTTGGTTACACTACAATGTTTAACATTGAAGTTAATGACTATTTTTTTTTTTTTTTCAACTTTCATAAAAGTTTACAGTGACATTTAACACCAAACATAAGACAAACAGATATTGGGGAAAACATATAACAGATCTTACATTGTACAAAGTAAAACATTACATTCTACAAACTATTTTTTTTTTCAAAAAAATGAGATGTTTTTATGCACTTCTTATTTCTAGTGATTGTATTCAATGAGTCATGGAACATTTTAAGATCTTTACAATAGAAATTAAAGGAGGGTGTTATAGACATTACTTTAGCTTTATGTATATGAAACTTCCCAAGAAGAATTATTAACTTTAATGTGTTATCAATTATAGCTGAGCCAGTATTACAATCCAAGAAGAAGATCATAGCCTCATCTATTCTGATTATTTTGTAAAATGTATCAAAAACCATCATAGATACCTGCTTCCAAAAGTCTTCAGAGTATTTACAATTACAGAATAAATGTATGAGAGTTTCAGATTCAAGATTACAAAAACAACATTGTGGTGAGAAATCTTTTTTAAACATATTAAGAAATGCATTACAGGGATAATATCTGTGTAGTATTTTGAAATGAGTTTCCTTGACCTTATTTGGCAGTAAAAATGTATTACTTGCAGACCAGATTGTCTCAGAAGAGGGTATAGAAGAAAATAATTGTTTCCATTTCAGAATTGCTTTAGGGTAGCAACTGATATCTTGATTAAGACACTTTCTGATGTAAGAATTATTACACTTAATATCCAAAATATTAACACTTCCAACAACAAGTTCAGGAGTCTGCCGCAACACTTAGTTGTAACTGAGATGCGCTTTCACAAGCTGAAGCAATTTAATGGAGATGTTCTTAACAACCATATGGTAATCTCTACGTGTAGATTCAATCCCTGAGAGAGCAAGCAATTGTTGATAATTATAAATCTCTCCATTACAATTTAATAAGTCGGAAATAAAAATAATTCCCTTATCAAGCCATTCTTTTTTATATATACTTTTTCTTTTAGATAATACATATTGGTTATTCCATATTATACATGTGTGAGGGGAAAAATTATGTTTAAAGTGCCAAGATACCTAATCTTTTCTTTTACCTTAATTCCACATATATCTGGGATAGCAGAATGATGAATTGTCATAATCTCTGATTTACTCTAATTAACAGAAAGGCCAGAGGCATTTGAAAAATGTTTTAATGCCTCTAATATAATAGGGACTTGTCTTTTATCCTTCAGAAAAATACATGTATCATCTGCCAGTTGACTGGTTAAAATAGTGTGGTCTGCTATTTGGATGCCTTCGATATTCGAACAATTCACTATATAAAGGTTAAGAAGCACTGCAACCAACAGAAACAAAAAAGGAGAAATAGGGCAGCCTTGCCTGATGCCTCTCTCAATGACAAAACGTGGTGAAGTCCCACTAGACAAGGATACATTACTATTGATGTCTTTATACAGGGTCTGAACAGTTTTGATACATTTTCGACCGAAGCCAAATCGTCCTAAAGCATCATACATAAAGGTATGCTCCACTGTATCAAATGCCTTGTAGAAATCTAAGAACAAGATAAGTGCATCATCATTAACTAACTCAGAGTAATCTAAAAGATCTAAAACAAGACGAATATTATTTGAAATGTTAATGATCATTTAAGATCATTTGGAAATAGCTGGCATTTGTGTTTGAACAAAGTTTAGCTCAAGAGTTATTGATCCGGGAAGTTCAGATCTATGAATATGCCAACTTTACTGAACTCCATGAACCGCACATTGTTAACGTATGGATCTCTGAAACACTGCCAGCGGGACATTAAACAGGACATGTTTGTCCGAGCTCACAACAGGTTTTGCAAGGGAATGTCAATATCTTTGCGAAGAAACAAATGTTTCGAAAGGGAATGCAAAAGATTAGACTTTTTTCCCCTCCCGTCCCTTTAAGGGCTCTATAGAAATGAGCTTTAATTGGCCATTTACAGGAGATCTGAATACATCAGAATAATAAATGAGGAGAAAGCAGGAACTATTGTCATGAAATAAAGAGTGTTTTCAGCAGATCTGTTAATATTGATGATCCTCAGACTATCAACACTCATTCAACAAGACATTCAGGATCATCAGCAGATCATCTCACTTTATTCTGAGTGTTTGCTATTAGAAACACATTATCTGAGTCAGGATATTATGATAAAAGCCTGTAAAACTGCTCTACTGAAAGACAATACTGTTATTGCTCACAAGATGACATGGCTAAAACACCAATAACACAAAAACATGAATGACACCGAGGTAGCCTAAATAACTACACCATTATATATCCATATGAATCTAAACATTGTTGTTTTATACAACATGTTTTGTCTTATCTGAAAGCTTATAACCTGAACAGAATTGTGCTGAACTTAATAAATATATTAAAGTATGCTAATGTACAATCTAGATACTGAAACATATGTTAAAGAACATTAATACCTGTAGAGGGGTCATATTACTTTTATTGGAGTCTAAATAACTAAATGCTCATGTTCCTTCAACTGCTTGTTGTTCCTATTATTGGTTCAAATTGCACTGTCAGCATTCAAGACTTACACAATATAAAGTGTTAAAAGGTTGATCAGCTTTTTTCGAAGGCTTGATTGTTTTTATGGGGTGCAGTCTAATATGTTCATGCTTCATTCAAAAAACAAGTCTGATGAGTTCCTGGAAGAAAGAAGCCTCTCGGATATAGTGTTTGAAATAATCCATTTAGCTAACAATCTGCTAAAGTCTGGTATTAGTACTACATTTATATGGGTGCCAGCTCATATAGGTGTAGGAGTTGGCAGACAAATGTGCGAAGAAAGCAGCAGAGCAGTCTTTTATAGAGATGGATATTAAATACAGTAAAGCTGAAGTTAAAAGTATAATTAAAACTAAAATTAATGAAAAATGGCAGTTTCTTTGGGACAATGAACAGAATGGGAGATACTTGTATAGTATTCAAGGAAAAGTGGGAAAGAGCAGGAATACATACAGAGAAAGGCGAGAAGAAGATGTGAATGAGATTAGGACATACAGGTTTAAATAGAACTTTATTTATAATGAAAAAGCATGTTGATGGAAACGGTGAATATTGCAATAGTCAAGAGATAGTAAAACATGTAATTATGAATTGTCCTAAATACCATCAAGACAAAGATTATCACAACTGGTGAGAATCAGATTTCCCTAAATGTACATGATATAATGCAAAGAGGGTCTGGCGAAAAATTGTTGTTTTGTTTTTAAAGATAACTGGGTTAATTAAAAGAATGTAAAAAGTGTAGTCTGATTCGTTTACAGTGTATGAGTTTGACCCATTGATCCACACTCCAGTCCAGATGGTGGCGGTAATGCACCAAAAAGCTGGTTGCCAACTGCCATACAACAAGAAGAAGAAGAAGAAGAAGAAGCCTCTCCCTCAGAAACACACGACGGGCTGTGATTGGTCAGCTTGGCCCAGTGTGTTGTGATCTAAGCGGCGCGCCAGGTTCACGCTGTCCGGAACGTCACGCCCGTTACCATAACAGCTGCATGTGCTCCGGTGTATAGACCTTATTCGCAAACACCGGAAGTAGCTAACCGCGGCCATATTGTTGACATAACAACTGTCCTGCCCATAGCCGCACGCAGATTTGAGTTGAGGTGAGCAGTAGCCTAATGGCTTCATCTCGTCGGTATCAAGAGAAGATAAGCTTGATTTGTGTGGACCCATATCAAATAGACCCAATAGCCTTAAGTATAGATCCGTCCTTATTGCCAGCCATAACTTTTAACCGGATATTTATAACGTTAACGTTCATACAGTATCCGCATAACGTTAGCTACACTTCGCAGGGCTCCTTTACGATCGTTGTAACAAAATAACACAGTATCACACAAGCACTAATTCCCTACCTAGTATCAATGAGGCATATAACGTTATCAATAGTCAAGTCACCTTTATTTATATAACAGTTAGCGCTTTTTACAATACAAATTGTTTCAAAGCAGCTTCACAGAGATAACAGGAACATGTTATAATAGTATTGTAAAATTCAAAATTAAATGTCCCCAATAACGTTACCTGTGGTAAAATGATAGGAGCAGACATTGCTGTAGGGAGTTGGCAGATTAGTCTGTTTATCCTAGCTAGCCACAAGTCTCTCCTGCGCTGGCTCAACTCCTCTGCCTCACTCCCTTCACGTTTTCTGACAGTCGGTATCGCATAAAAATTAACTCCGGGGTTCTTATTGCTGTTGTTAGAACAGCAGTGTATTACACAGCACACCATCCCGCTGTTTTAAAAAAAAATACAGCGATAATACCATGGATAATACCGACGCTGCCTCGCTTGTCAATTGACTGACTGACAGTTGCCGTGGTTTCTATGTCAACAAAATGGCCGCCGCGAACATTGATGACGCAGATCGAATAAGGTCTATATAAACACAGGCGTCAATATTGCCTGATCAATAACAGCCCGAATCAGACTTAGAGTATATTAGTGGAGAGGAGTCGAGCAGAACTTGTGCACGAACGGATGTTACAGGACGCTGTTAAAGGTATGTTTTTTTTGTAGATGTCTCATTCTTTTTATACGATGTTATTTGTAAATGCCACTGCTAATGCTACTGTTTTATGTTACAACACGCAAAAATATTCATGCAATCGTTTTAACTCATAATATTACAATCCTCGAAGGGATTATTTGATCAGCACACTCTCAACTAGAAATTAGTCAAGAGGTAATCTCTCTTACTTTTCTGATTCAAATTAGACTGATCTACCTTTTTATGTAACTAACTTTAAAATGTTATCACCAGTCTTGAAGAAAAAAATTAGAAGACTAACTTTTAAGACTGTCTAAGCAGTTTATGCAACTGGCCCCTGTAGTCATGATATAATTTTTTATGGCGCGTGTTTGACAGGAATATATTATTTAGCCACAGCCACAAATCTAACACTAAACTGAAAAGGGTATTTTAATTTGGCAATATAACTGTATAAGAAACAGTGCAACGAATACATAGGAATAAAAAAAAAACATAGTATATGAATAATAAAATTTAATAAAAATACGGTAATAATAATTTCTGAACATTGATTCTCAGTCTTGATTCACCTTTTTCTCATGTTTTCTCAATAGAATTCACAAAAGTAAAGTATAGAATATCATATTTCTAATAGGGGCTCACAGTACAAGTGCAATACTTCCACTGTTTAGTGCAATATGTCCTAAACTCAGGTGATTTTATTTATATTTATTCATACTATTCAAATACTGTAAATATGTTCATAATCCGTAAATTTTTATTCTGCCTAAACCCAACTGTGGCCTTATATTTTATATTTATAGTATTTTCATATTTTTTATTATTTTATTTTTAGATTTTGTATTACTGTTTCTTGTTGTATTTGTATCTGTATATGTGCACTGGAAGCTTCAGTACCAAAGAAAATTCCTTGTGTGTGCAAGCACACTTGGCAATAAAGCTCTTTCTGATTCTGATTCTGATTCTGATTCTGATTGTAACGCAGTGTGACAACATGCCCTGTCTGCACAACTGAGATTTAAACCCTGCTAGTGTCTTTTGCTAGTTAGCGAAGCATTAAAGAACCATATCAACTGTTAAAAAACATATTGAGATTAAAATAATATCATATTTGTCTAATTTAAAATAAACACCAAAAATAGAGATGAAAAATTAGCATAAGTAAGAAATGTACTTTTGCTATTGCCGTCTCACAACCGACGCAACGTCATAGAATGTCTCTGAACAGATTCACGCCCACTTTTAGGGGAAAACAAACCTATAGGATTACATTACATACATTATTAAACAATAGTATCTCAATACTAATGTATTGCATTATATCTCAAGCTTAAAGGTGCAATGTGTAAAGATTTTGAGTATCTATTAACAGAAATGCAATATGACATCCATAACTATGTGTTCAGTGGTGTATAAAGAACTTACTTAAAAAAACGTAATGTTTTTATTACCTTAGAATGAGGCATTTATATCTACATAGGCGCTGGAATCCCCTTCTATGAAGGTCGCCATATTGTGACGTCATGTTTCTACCGTAGCCGACAGCGAACAAACAGCGTTACAGAGCACGTTTCGTCACTACATTGAAAGAGAAGCCGCAGAAAGCTAGAAGAAGCTAGTCATAAACACCGTGAGTAGTGACTTTTCCCTTGTCAGTGGTGTAAATATGTAGTTGGGTTGTTTCATGTAACTTAATTCTTCTCCCTCGCTGTGTTATGGCTTTGCTATGTGGGGATAAATGTGCTGGTTACGTTCGTGAGACAGCTGATTAGTAGGCTACTCTTGTCATTGACCGTAAAACAGTTACAGGAATCACCAACCCGTTGATCTTGGAAGCATTTTAAATCGATCGGGTTTCCAAAATCAGAGAAAAAAGCCTATTGTGTGTAGTAAGTGGTGTCTATGGGATGCGGAGGCGCGCGCGCTGTTACAATCACTCCATTTTTGCCGCACGCACATTTGGGTTCATGCGGACGCGTCGAGTAGGCTATAAACAAGGCTTAACGCTTTAACCAGCCACAGTAACAGCTCATATTAGCCAGCTAAACATTTACTACCCTGTTAGAAAAAATATATAGTTGCATAGTTTCATGTGGTTCTTCTCCTTCGCTATATTATGGGTTTGCTATAGGGCTGGGCGATATGGCTGAAAACTGTATCACGATATCAGTGTTTCATATCGGTCGATATCGATAATTATTGATTTTTTATGACCCATTTAAAATAAGGACCAGGAGAAAAAATATATTACATTTAAACATTTCTATTTTAAACTTAACCTTCCTCTGATTATAATCCCAAAACAGAAATGTCAACACAACCATGGAAAACTCAGATAATTAAAATGTAAACATAAGTCTAAATTCAGTTCGGTTCAGACATCACGGTTCGGTACGATTTCGGTACAATAGAGTGAAAAGCAAAACAGAAATATAGAAGGCTTTTTTATGTCTTAAGCCTTGTATTTTTTAAATAAGTTTAAAGGCATAGAACCAGTTTATTTAAAGTGCACTGATAATAGTTTTATATAATTAGTTTATTAAATTAATAAAAAGATAAAAAGACCTTGAGATATGTTTGGTAATTGTACCTGAATGAATTTAAAATTTGCAATATTTCAGATCAATACTGCATATTTGTTTTCCTTAATTTTAATTAACCCTAACTTTATTTTCATCAGAATTATAAATAATTGATTTTTTCTTTTTTAATTAATGTGTAACTTAAAAATAAACAGATTAGTGCTCTGTTATGAGGACAAGGCAAGGCAAGGCAAGGCAATTTTATTTGTATAGCGCATTTCATACATAGCAGCAATACAATGCGCTTCACACAATATAGTATAAATAATTAAAATTCTATATATAGAAAACACCAGCAAAGACATTTAAAAGATTAATACACAAAAATATTCAATAATAAACATACATACATATACATACATATCCACACATATACATATATTACACATTACTACAAAAAGCCTCTAAAAAAAGCTTGGTCTTTAATCTATTTTTAAAAATTGCAATAGTTGGAGCATTTTTTATGTTTTCTGGAAGTTGGTTCCAGAGATGGACGCCAGATGGACAAGAAATGAAAACCAATGTGATAAAAGATGGAACACACAGACTGTTTTAAAAAGGGGTTGGATAAATATGTTTTGCTTTTAAAATGGTGTGTGTGTGTGTGTGTGTGTGTGACAGTTGTAGGTTACAATTTGACAAGAAATACAGTGTGAAAAAAGCACAATGTTGTGTTTTATTGCGAGTATAGGCCTACACAAGTAGAATTAAACACTTTGCAGACTGAATGATGTTCTGTATTAACAAAATGACGAAGTATATTTTTATGTCTCCACTGTTAGATCGCGCCCGCGTCTCACTCTCTCTCTTGCGCCGTGTCTACTCTGCACACGCACACACACACATATGGAATGATATTCCGGACATTATTCAAAAGGAATTGCTAATTGTATTTGCAATTGCGTTTTCAATGTGTGGACGCATAAAATGTGACATAATCCAAACGCAATTGCAAATCGCGCATTACCGTTTGCATTTTCGTTTAAGCGAACGCACACTGACTGCCAAATTGCAAATGGAAAAGCAAAGTCCATTTGCAACTGAGTTTCCCATATCTTACGAGTTTTGGCCGTCATATTTAAATAGCAATTTCAATTACCACGTCTGCTTTTTCACTTTCTCAGTGTCGCGTATGTAGCCAGCCAAAACTCAAATGGAATCGCAATTCCCTTAGAATTTGCATTTCCAATGCCTACACGGAAACCTGTCAATCAGTGTCGAGGGTGGGGTTAAAGTGACGTCACTCACAATCGACGGTCATGATGTGATGCCCTGAAGAGACGCCTTCATCTGATCAAGACATTTTTTTATTGAATACAAAATTATACATACAACCAAGGCAAACGTATTAATCTACAGTGTCTAATAAGAACGAATAAAAGCCTCAACACGGTTTAAAGGAACACTCCACCGTTTTAAATAAAATTGGAGTTATTCACTGTCTCCCCTACATTTAGATATGTGGGCAAATACATTTTTGTCTCAGTGCATTGTCTTATCCTGGCAGTGTTCTGTTCAACATAGTTTTCTATGTCTGTGGCTGCAAAGATTGTAGAAGTTGAGATGCAGACTCGTCACCTTCGCAGTGAACGCGCCCGTAGAGAGAAATGCACACTTCATATGAATTAGCCTAAGCAGAGAGCAGCCAATTTCTTTTAGTTTTTAATTATGTGGTTTAAAAGTAGACATTTCAATCGTTAACCAGGAGAAACATTGTTCCATGAATGAATTAGTTATAGGTTTTAAGTCCACAGATCATCATTCACCATGGATTTAATGTAGTAACACTAACTTGTAACATGGAAGTTTGGCAGAAATAGAAAAATGCTTTCAAGTACATCACACATCTTTTTCCAGCACTTCAAAACTCAATTATTATCATATTTATTTTCAATGTGATGACCAAAACATTATTTGTTCATCCCTCAAAGATTACCCCCATTAATAAAACTAAAAGTTTCAAGATGTAGGAAAACACACACTTATTTAAAAATATTTTTTCTTTGAATAAATAGGAAATTTCTCTGGCATTTACTTATTTTTGCTGTATCGAAAACGTACTGAACCGTGACACCACTGTATCGTATC
The DNA here is from genome assembly GCA_036326025.1 of Chrosomus eos. NCBI lineage: Eukaryota > Metazoa > Chordata > Actinopteri > Cypriniformes > Leuciscidae > Chrosomus > Chrosomus eos. Next base: position 3,740,852 of record CM070821.1, read on the forward strand.
GAACTTAACCGTGAATTTTGTGAACGTTACACAATCAAAAAACAATGCCACTGCCGGTTGCTTTTAGAAGACAAGAAGCTGTAAATCAGAGCGCAGATGAGGCAGAGATGATGTTGAAATTTAACACGGCCTACTTCGTTGCTAAGGAGGAACTACCCTTCACCAAATTCTTAAGCCAGCTCGACCTTCAAAGGAAGAATGGCTTAAAACTTAACGAAACATACAACTTTGTTAATATTTGTACTGCCATGACAGCAATGGTGCTGTCGTTTTACCTTGTTGTTGCATCTATAAAAGTGCACAATAAAATGTGAATTTGAAACAGCACATTGTCATTTCTGCATCTAATATCAAAGTATCTATTAATAATACAGTGGAAATTAGTAGAAAAAATGTGAATATTTGGTTAGCATGTTGATTTACGGTGTGTGTCCCAAAATTTTCTGGTTGTGCCCCTAAAATGTTCAGTTGGGGGCCACTGTGCTCCTAGTGAAAAAAGTTAGTCTGGAGCCCTGCATGATCATCGTGTTATTTTAGATAGTCTTAGTGTATGTCGGTTATCAACTAGCCCAGGCTACCTGCCATCATCATCCATAGCTTGCTGTTGTGGAAGTATCATGAATTACGGATGATGCCATCGGACAACATGACATCATGATTTTGCGTAAACATACACGCCACTTTCAAGTCAAGTGGCGTGTTATTTATACGCATTTTGAGCTATCCGCGTGTATGCGTGTATGCCTACGCCGTTAAATGCGCATGTATGTACACGCCGTTAAATGTCCGAGCGAAACGAAGCAAAATGTAGATCTACATTTGGGGAGTGATATTTTTTCCTAGGATGGTAAGGGAACACTTATTAATGGTATTAACCCCAGTAACGGGTAGGTTTAGGGACGGGGTTGGGGTAGGTCATATATTTATATATACAGTAATGTAACGTTAAGTCAACGGCGTTCATAAACACGCTGAAAAGCGATTATGCGTGTTGATAGCACGCCAAAAATGGAAATACGAATTGGCGTGTCATACATATGCCATTTCATGAGATCAGTCTGCATCGGAAGTCTAGTTTATTTTCCACTAAAAAGGGCCGGTGACGAAATTGACAGTTAAAGTGTAAATTGCAGGTTAAATTTTTCACGTAGATAATGCAATGTGCTTACTAAATATAAAGATAAGAACCGCCCACCATTGTTTTTTATGTTTTTTATACCAAAATGCTGAATATAATATGAAAAGTTGGTACGTTTTACAGTGGTTTTAAGCACGCCCCCTCCCTTCCACTAGCTGGACTCCAAGCTTTTACTGTCTATGCTCCAAGCCTAGAGTTACGTTATATTGGCGACCTAGCTACCAAACATGGTTAACTATTGTGTTTGTGTACTTTTTTTCTGTAACTTACCTCCATATACTTTCAAGTTAGCCTACGTGTCGCCACCATACACATCAGCGTATGCTCCTGATCAATTATTTGTTATAAAGTATTAACACACAAATCACTGTTAGCTATAACATAAAAGCAAGCAGCTGCGTGCATGGTTTGACTTGACTGCGCACAAAGTGCGATCCCATAATAATTTCTAAAAAGCTGATATCAGTTCATCGCGATCTCACACATCTCTGTTATTATCAATGAAGCTTTCATAATATATAATAGTTGTGGGCGGTTTGACCAAAAATTTTTATCAGGTTTTTTTTCAAAATTATGCCGGTTTTCCGGTTTATGACATTTTTTTTTTTTTTTTTTCATGCATAATCAGGTGTTCAAAGCATTTTCTACTGGTTGAGAGAGGAATTACTGCAGTAAATTGACTTAGGATGGTCTATTTTACTGTCATTCGTGAATATTGTAGAATAATTCCACACTAGTAATACAGGTTTTGCATGGCCCTAGAAAGTTATGCTGTTGTTTACAAATAAGATGCAGTCATGATTCTAATGAAGTGAGGAATCATAATGCAAAGACAATTGCAGTCAAAATACAGAACTTTTACTGTGCAAATAAACTTTTGTCACTTTTTTTTTTTTTATAAAAACCAATACAAAAAGTAGAAAATACCTCCAAACAACAGACCCGCTCCTCTTTTTGGACTGCTGCGCTTGACAGGGGCGCACTCTCACGTCTTCAAACAACACGAGAGCTGTCTTGCGCTCTCTCCCTCGCGGATATTAATCCAAATCAATTAACAGACACGATAGTAAAAGGTCGGAAGAAAGACTGTAGTTTCACGTGGAGCATTTGGAGATTTTTTAGAGATTAGAGACTCTAGGTCTACACTCAATGAACAACATCTCAACACTAAATTATAGGCCTGTCTCAAATAGCCTTCAAGCTGGTGCAGTTCGACATTTGGGAAATGAAAAGCCTGGGCTATTATTTGAAGTTTTACGCTAGTTCTGCAGCATCCATCTTCCCTGTAACGCAACACCAGAGCACTGCTGTTTACCCTCGCCTCGCAGTCGCTGCTTACAAGTGCGACATTGTAAGGGTCCGTCTGAAACAGTGTCACGCGGCGCAGCGTAACGTTCGTTCCGAACGTTGTGTAATTAAATACACCGGTATGGCGGTTTATTAAAAATCAACATCGTAACGAAAATATAAACCGGTTTTCGGTTTGAACCGGTTTACCGCCCAGCACTAATATACACTTTGTTTGTTATAATTAGAGGATTTGCCAGCAAACAGAATTCAGCACTGAACAAAAAGTCAGCTTTGAGCGGTGAGGGGAGTCTATCGTAAATGCTTCTGATTGGCCATTATTGCGTTCAAGAAATCAACACATATGTCTGTGATTGGCTACATCGCTCAAAGCTGCAGACATGTTAGAAATATAAACTCTGCCTGTAAATCGTTTCTATTTTGTTTTAGCTGTTCTTATTGCTTTTCTGCAACAGATGAATAAAAATGTGTTAGTTTTTATGTTTTATTCAGATATTTCTAGTTTGCGGTAGGGCTGCAACAAACGATTGTTTTGATAATCGATTAATCTAACGATTATTAGAACGATTAATCGACTAATCGACGATTATTCCGCCGACTAATCAGTAAGTTTGGAACGATTATTCAGCTTTTTCAATTAGTTAAAACATTGAGTTATACATATTCTAACTAGGGGTGGAACGGTACACAGAAGTCATGGTTCGGTTCATACTTCGGTTCAGACATCACGGTTTGGTGCGGTTTTCGGTACAATGGTGTAAAAAAGCAAAACAAAAATGCAGAAGGCATTTTTATAAATGTCTTAAGCCTTGTATTTTTCGAGTAAGTTTTATTAATAAGGGCATAGAACCAGTTTATTTGTAATGCACTGACAATAGTTTTATTTACAAAAATACCTTGCGATATGTTTGGTAATTGTACCTGAATTAATTTAAAATTAATTTGCTATATTTCAGATCAATATATTTGATTAACCCTAACTTTATTCTCATCTGAATTATAAATTATTTATTTCCGTATAAAATATAAACACATTTGATTTTCTTTTTTAATCAATGTAGAATGTGTAACTTAAAAATAAACAGATTAGTGCTCCGACTCCGAGGACAAGAAATGAAAACCAATACGATATGATGAATGTCCAAAAGATGGAACCCACAGACTGTTTTGAAATGGGGTTAGATAAATGTTTTGCTTTTAAAAGAGTGTGTGTGCGTGTGTGCGTGCGTGCGTGTGTGTGTGTGTGTGTTTGGTTGGGTGACCGTTGTAGGTTACAGTTTGACTAGAGTTTAGAGTGTGACAAAAGCACAATGTTGTGTTTTATTGCGAGTGTACACAAATATAAGTAAACAAACATTTGTTGTTTGAATGATGTCCTGTGAACAAAATGACGGAGTATGTTTTTATGTTTCCACTGTTCGATATCGCCTCTCTCTCTCTCTCACACACACACACACACACACACACACACACACACACACACACACACACACACACACACACACGGCGCCCGGGCCTCTCTCTCTCTCTCTCTTCTCTCTCTCTCTCTCTCTCTCTCTCTCTCTCCCCGTGCGCGCGCCGGCCGCGCCTCTCTCTCGGGCGCCGCACGCGTCTCTCTCTTTTGCACCGCCTGCGCCTCTCTCTTGCGCGCGCACGCACACACACACACACTCTTGACATCGCAGCCTGTTCATTATGCTGCGTTCACATCGTAGCGGTCAAATCGCGATATTGATATTGCCCTTACATTAGGTCACGTGAGATCAAACGACTACTCGACAACAAAGAAATTTGTTGAAATTTTAAACAATGTTGACTAATCGTTTCAGCCCTAGTTTGCGGGAGTCCCGCGAATCGTTTTATTCTCCCTCAACCCGCACACACAGAGTGAATGCATTACCGCTCACGCTCCCTTTTATGACGTCATCACCCAGTTACGGTAAAAAACATGCTACCTTTGAAGAAACCCCAATAAATGTGATTTTAATGCATTTTAAGACAGAAATTTTTAAATATATATTGAGCACTTTAATTTACACATTAATAGACTATGTGCACGTTAGCATATGCTACTTCCGGCTGCGAAACCGATATGGGGTGTCTAGTTTCCGGTAGCCTGATGGACAACGTAGATTATGTATATTTCTCCAGATGTCTTGGACATTAACCGAAGATTTCAGTCGATATTATAATATAATATTAGAGTCGATGATGTTCAGTCTGGTTAGTGATTTTTCTCCAGCTCCCCAGAGCAAGAGAGAGAAAGGAGTTTAAATATTACATCTCTCAGTATGTCATACAGGGAGTACACATGTAATACAGGGAGTAAAGGTATCCGACGTTGGGAAAGGGAACTAAAAAAAGTCCTCGCTCTAGACTAGGTACTGAAAGAGTTATAGGAACTTAGTCCGGTCGGAACACGTGAAAAAAATGGTTATAGGAAGGTTCTAGGCACTGCAAAAGTCCCTCCGGACGGAAAGCGGCTATAGACACCGTGAGTAGTGACTTTTCCCTTGTCAGTGGTTTAAAATATGTAGTTGGATTGTTTCATGTAACTTAGTTCTTCTCCCTCGCTGTGTTATGGCTTTGCTATGTGTGGATACATGTGCTGGTTACGTTCGTGAGACAGCTGATTAGTAGCTACTCTTGTCATTGACCGGAAAACAGTAACGTTACAGGAATCACCAACCCGTCGATCGCAGTCGACAAGTCGATCTTGGAAGCATTTTAAGTCGATCACGAAGAGTTTTCAAAATCAGAGAAAAAAGCCTATTGTGTGTAGTAAATGGTGTTCTAATCCATGTTGCTGTTACAATCACGTCATTTTTGCGGCGCGCACCTTTGGGCTCATGCGGACCCGTCGAGTTAAACAAGGCTTTACGCTTTAACCATTAAACCAGCTCAGCCACAGTAAGTTTTTTTATGTTTTAGGTCCATTGCGAACGATTAAACTAAGTTAACGCCGGTCCACTGATGTAAACAAGACGGCAACCGGAAACGAAGTACCCAACGTCCGCCCTCAAGCCGGAAGTTAGCATTTTTCTCGTGCACAGAGCGAATTGGTTGTGGTGGTTAACCTGCAATTTACACTTTAAATTCCCGGATTTGCCGGTAGTACGTATGGGTTAAATAAATGTTTAGTGTTTATCTTCCAAAAATTACTGAATTTAGGTGCATTTTTTTTCTTTATATACTAGTAAATAGTGTTGATATGGCAACTAGTAAGTACAAGTTTCATCATGTTAGCATGTGTGGAAATATTTAAATCAAGGGTGATACTACAGCTAGCGTGTTATGTTGTGCTCTGTTCTCCGCTACGTATATTTCTGTAAATGTATAATATTCTGTAAAAAAATGTTTTAACATTATTTATAATTTGCATTTATTTATACTCTGTTATCAATTGGTATAAAACCAAACTCGGTAACGGATACATTTTATATTTAGGCAGATCAGCCCCTCCCACTGCAGTTACATCATCAGTGAAGCTCCTCCCACTGTAATTCATCATCAGTGAAGCTCCTCCCACTTCAATTCTCCAATAAATGTTGTAAATTCCCATCAGCTACAAGTGAATTGGGAAGAGCTGAAATCTGCAAAGACTGAGTTTATTAAAGAGGACAGTGAGAACACGAGTGATCCAGAACCTGCAGAATGAAACACACTGAAGATCCTGAAGAACAAAGAGGTTGGTGTTTATTCTTCATTCATTCATGATGCTGGAGAACATTCATGTTAGCAAGCACTTCATCACATCTAGATATGTAGTTAAACTATCAAATGCATTTTCAACAAAGGTCAGTAAAGGGATGTAGTCAAGTCAAACCAAGTATAATTTTAGCTCTGGTTTATGGTTCACATTTTTTTGCAACCATGCTGGAATATACCAAATGTTTTACAAATTATGACTTCCAAAAAAAACAAATGAATTACCCAAATATTAGAAATATTATCCCAAATATTGGATGTTTCTCAGTGTAGCGTATTTATGATGAATTTACTGCATAACTTTCTGTAATTATAGTGTACCTATAAAGCCCTTGCGTGTAAGTATAAGGGAACAATATGTAAGGTTTTGGGAATAAAGGGGGAACAACCAGGAGGATTAACAAATTATTTGTACTGTAAGTATTTTAGAACTTTTTAGAATCTGAAGCGCTACCGGTAATTCTAATACAAAAAATTCGGTCCCACTTTATATTAAGGGGCTTTAACTACTATATACTTACATTGAAAAATATGTACAATGTACTTATTGTGTTCATGTTGTATTATAAACCACTTTTGCTGCTATTGAGGTGTGATACGGGTAAGGTGTGTGTGATACGAGTATGGTTATCCGGTTGTTAAGTCGTGACGTAACCACTCTCCGATAATACTGTTTCCGGGTCCAAAGGCCGGGTTCTCTCTACCTACGTACCGCTTTCGGACGAGTTTTTGTTGTTTAAATAGATCGGAGTTAAAAAAAAAAAGTGACATTCAACTGTTATTCTACCGCTTTCCCTGTGATGAGAAAGATAAGAGAAAATGGCTGCAGTTGATAAGGTAAGTTACAAATCTTAAACGAATGAAGAAACTTCGGTGTGTGTGATACGGGTATGGTTAGGGTCAGGTGTGTGTGATACGGGTAATGTTAGGGTTATATGTGTGTGTGATACGGGTGAGGTTAGGGTCAGGTGTGTGTGATACGGGTAAGGTTAGGGTCAGGTGTGTGTGATACGGGTAAGGTTAGGGTCAGGTGTGTGTGATACGGGTGAGGTTAGGGTCAGGTGTGTGTGATACGGGTAAGGTTAGGGTCAGGTGTGTGTGATACGGGTAAGGTTAGGGTATGGGTAAGGTTAGGGTCAGGTGTGTGTGATACGGGTAAGGTTAGGGTCAGGTGTGTGTGATACGGGTAAGGTTAGGGTATGGGTAAGGTTAGGGTAAGGTGTGTGTGATACGGGTAAGGTTAGGGACAGGTGTGTGTGATACGGGTAAGGCTAGGGACAGGTGTGTGTGATACGGGTAAGGTTAGGGTCAGGTGTGTGTGATACGGGTAAGGTTAGGGACAGGTGTGTGTGATACGGGTGAGGTTAGGGACAGGTGTGTGTGATACGGGTGAGGTTAGGGTCAGGTGTGTGTGATACGGGTTAGGTTAGGGTTAGGTGTGTGTGATACGGGTAAGGTTAGGGTCAGGTGTGTGTGATCAGGGTGGGAATTATGTAATTTTAGGGGCAAGGCCATTTGGCCTCCACCTTTTCATTTTTTTTAGGGGCACCAAGGCCATATGACAGGGCACAAAGGCCATTGAGTACAATTCGATGGTTTTCCCATTCAGATTCACCATAACATCCTAATTTGGAATAAGACATGGATTATGACTTTTTTTAATACAAAAAAAAAACATTTTTTACCTTCTGTGATCTGATTTGGCTTCAGATAAAAAAAATCTGACAGAAAATATAATATTTTATGTATAATTAGGCATGAAAACGGTTCTGGGGTGAAAACGGTGAGAAGGATATTACCCCTCTAGGGGGGTCCGGGGGGCATGCTCCCCCATAAGAACATTTTATATATTCCATATTTTAAAGCATCAATCTGATGCATTTTTAGATGCATTTTTTTGCATACCAGCGCAGTTAAAAAAAAATCAAATAGAATTTCTATAATTGTGTTGAACTGATAATCACTCTTTTGTGTGTTAAACACAATCTACTTAATACAGACAACTTCATTATAAAGAAAAACAACAAATAAAAAAAATATGATCATAACCTATGACAAAAATTCTATTATAAACTAGATTAGTGGATAACTCAGCAGTAAAATTTAGTCTAGAAAAATCACAAGTGTACAATAATTTTATCAAATCTGAACATTTAGTGAAAAAAAACATTATTTACTGGGGAACAAATAAGAGACAACAAGTGTAACACTAAATCTGGTAAAACGTTACACTTTGCTCTTTGTATTGTTGTAAAATACATTAATGAAAAACAAGATAAAAATCAGTAAGATCAATTATTTTATATGTCTAGGCTACTGTAAAATTAAGACATTTTTCTAAATGTATATCACAGCTGTTTAATGAGGCAGCAACATATGATAGATAGGACAGAACAAAAAAGGCTATTAAGAATCTTTCATTGCACAAAAGTATTATATGATTATGAAAGGATCCAATACAGTGCGGCACAAAACGCGTATGTGCATCCAGAGCGCAGAATGATGAGCTTGAAACAACACAGAGTCACAGCGCTCAGCTCTTCGAGTCCGCATTGAAAAGTTAAAAGCACAAATGAAAGACATTTCGATTCGTAGTGTATTATACAGTATCTATCCATACAATAGTTTATTGAGCCTTTTCTTTTAACAGTTTTAAATTTCAGTTAGCCTACTGTGCGTGTGAAGAACAATTATAGTGCTCCGTGTTGTGATCTAACAGACACACGATAGAAAGTAACATGATTAAGTTACAGCAATACAGTCCAGCAAGATTGTCATTTTATGCGAAACCATAGAGCTTTATCTACAGATCAAGTATAATAATATTAACATTGAATCATCTTGGAGAGAGTTTCATCATTTACTGTGTGTTGTGACCGAACGCGACGCGCTGTTTGATGCTGAATGGAGAATGACTGACAGCCGCATGCAGCAGAGGAAAAAGTTTTCGTGAACTTGAATTTAATGACTTAAATGTCTATCTCACATACTATAGTATGGCTTAATATAGTATACCATTCTATTCAATTCAATAAAATATTATTTCTGTTAATTGAAATCTGATGTAAACTGAGAATATATAAATTTCTCTCCAAATCTGCACACTTTTGAGCTAAAAGCCGCGAGTGACATTGTTTTGTGAATCGCTGTCATGACGACAGCACATGAGATTTTTATGAATGGGAACGCGATGGGGGGGAAAAAAGTGCGCTGACGCACTGGCAACAGTTATGAAACTGCACCTGCGCGAATCCACAAACTAATTGAAGTTCAGAGACTACTTGGGCGGCCCACTATGCCGCACTGGCGCTTTATACATGGAACTTGGACAAGGCCAGGGCACACAGGCCACTGTGGCCGTACGATGATTTTTTTTTCACGGGGCATGAAGGCCAAAGTATAGGGCAACGGCGGCCATGGCCGCGTGGCCGCGGTATAATTCCCACCCTGTGTGTGATACGGGTGAGGTTAGGGTCAGGTGTGTGTGATATGGGTGAGGTTAGGCTCAGGTGTGTGTGTGATACGGGTGAGGTTAGGGTCAGGTGTGTGTGATACGGGTGAGGTTAGGGTCAGGTGTGTGTGATACGGGTGAGGTTAGGGTCAGGTGTGTGTGATACGGGTGAGGTTAGGGTCAGGTGTGTGTAATACGGGTGAGGTTAGGGTCAGGTGTGTGTAATACGGGTGAGGTTAGGGTCAGGTGTGTGTGATACGGGTGAGGTTAGGGTATGGGTAAGGTTAGGGTCAGGTGTGTGATATGGGTGAGGTTAGGGTCATGTGTGTTGTGATACGGGTTAAGGTTAGGGTATGGGTAAGGTTAGGGTCAAGTGTGTGTGATACGGGTAAGGTTAGGGTCAGGTGTGTGTGATACGGGTGAGGTTAGAGTCAGGTGTGTGTGATACGGGTGAGGTTAGGGACAGGTGTGTGTGATACGGGTGAGGTTAGGGTCAGGTGTGTGTGATACGGGTAAGGTTAGGGTCAGGTGTGTGTGATACGGGTAAGGTTAGGGTCAGGTGTGTGTGATAAGGGTAGGTAGGGTCAGGTGTGATACGGGTAAAGTTAGGGTCAGGTGTGTGTGATACGGGTAAGATTAGGCTCAGGTGTGTGATACGGGTGAGGTTAGGGACAGGTGTGTGTGATACGAGTGATGTTAGGGTCAGGTGTGTGTGATACAGGTAAGGTAGGGTCAGGTGTGTGTGTGGTATGAGTAGGTTTAAGGGTGGGTTAAGGTGTAAGGAATGGGTCAACAGTGTAATTACATACATTAATTAGAGCTGTAATTACATGCAGGTATATTCAAAATATAAGTACAACGTAAAACATGTATGTACACAATAAGTCCATTGTATCAAATTTTTAGTTTAAATGTAATAATAATTCATAATAATAATAATTATGACTAGACAAAAACAGTCTAGTCTGACCGGCCCTCAGGTATTAAAGTCTTTAGTAAAATAAATACAGAAGCATGGAATTCATTTATTATGTTTTAGGTTTCAGGGATAATTTATCAAAATGAGAATTATATTTAATAGCAGTTGTCTATTACATTACTTATATCCTCACTTCATATTCTTCTCTTAGAATTATTTTGATGTACTGAAAATTAAACCTTTTTTTTCTTTCATTTCAGACCTGATGGAAGTGAAGGAGGAGAGAGAAGAACTGAGTGAAGTGAAGGAGGAGAGTGAAGAACTGAGTGAAGTGAAGGAGGAGAGTGAAGAACTGAGGGAAGTGAAGGAGGAGAGTGAAGAACTGAGTGAAGTGAAGGAGGAGAGAGAAGAACTGAGTGAAGGGGAGGAGGAACATCATGTCAAACCTGGAGAAAAACCTTTGAGTCGCTCAAAGACTAAAAAGAAATTTTTAAAGAAAAGAGCCAATATATCTTTCACCTGCACTCAGTGTGGAAACAGTTTCACAACCAAAAAAAGTCATAATCTTCACATGAGGATCCACACCGGAGTGAAGCCGTTCACATGTGATCAATGCGGCAAAACATTTCCTACGCTATCAAAGCTGAAGTCACACCTGGCAGTTCATATGAAGGAGAAGCCACATTCATGTTCTGTGTGTGGAAAGAGTTTTTCACTGCTGTCATATTTACATAAACATCAGAAAACTCATACTGGTGTGAGAGAGTACATGTGCTTTGAGTGTGAGAAGACTTTTATTACAGCTTATAATTTAAAACAGCACCAGAGAATTCACACTGATGAAAATCCTTACAAGTGTTCATACTGTGATAAGAGATTCAGTGGGTCATCATCTCTGAAAACACATGAGATGATCCACACTGGAGAAAAACCTTACAAGTGTTCACACTGTGATAAGAGATTCATTCAGTCAGCAAATCTGAAAACACACGAGATTATTCACACTGGAGAAAAACCTTACAAGTGTTCACACTGTGACAAGAGATTCAGTCGATCAGCAGATCTGAAAACACATGAGAGGATCCACACTGGAGAAAAACCTTACAAGTGTTCACACTGTGACAAGAGATTCAGAGATTCATCAACTCTGAAAAAACATGAGAGGATCCACACTGGAGAGAAGCCGTTCTCATGTGTTCAGTGCGGGAAAAGGTACTCATGGAAAGATAGTCTAGAGATTCACATGAGGATCCACACTGGAGAGAAGCCGCTCCCCTGCACTCAAAGTGGGAAGAGTTTCATTGGCAAAACATTCACTTGTGATCAGTGCGGGAAGAGTTTCACACAAAAACCAAATCTATGTCGACATATGATGATACACACTGGAAAGAAACCTCACACATGTGATCAATGTGGGAAGAGTTTTGCACAATCACCACAGCTTAAGAGTCACATGAGGATCCACACCGGAGAGAAGCCGTTCACATGTGATCAATGCGACAAAACATTTCCTAGGCTATCAAACCTGAAGGCACACCTGGCAGTTCATATGAAGGAGAAGCCGCATTCATGTTCTGTGTGTGTAAAGAGTTTTTCCCTACTGTCATATTTACATGCACATCAGAAAATACATACTGGTGTGAGAGAATACATGTGCTTTGAGTGTGAGAAGACTTTCACTTTTGCGAGCAGTTTAAAACAACACCAGAGAATTCACACTGGAGAAAAACCTTACAAGTGTTCACACTGTGACAAGAGATTCAGTCAGTCAGCAAATCGGAAAACCCACGAGATGATTCCACTGGAGAAAAACCTTACAAGTGTTCACACTGTGACAAGAGATTCAGTCAGTCAGCAAATCTGAAAACACACGAGATGATTCACACTGGAGAAAAACCTTACAAGTGTTCACATTGTGACAAGAGATTCAGTCACTCATCTCTGAAAGCACATGAGAGGATCCACACTGGAGAAAAACCTTACAAGTGTTCACACTGTGACAAGAGATTCAGTCTGTCATCATCTCTGAAAAAGCATGAGAGAATCCACACCGGAGAGAAGCCGCACACATATAGTTTTACTGTCCTCTAGCGGAAAACACCAGAACAAACACACACTTCATTCATTCTTTTTATGACTCTTGTGGGAAATAGCTAAGTGAATAAAGTGTATTGAACGAACTTATTATTGTAGCCATGTTTCTCTAACCTTCTCTGTTTTTTTTTTTTTTTTTTTGCAGTGTGTTCAGCTTGAGCTCATACGATTCATGTGAATATGTCTTGTTTTTCGGTGGGAAATTTGACACCCATACAATTTTTTTTATTCTTAGGTTAGGTAAGTGAATTGAATCTGACCTAAATTATAAGAAATTTAACATACTGTATAATTGGACAGAATATTTCTCTGTGGTCTGTTCTGGCTGAACGATATCAGATATCTTTCCTACAATTTTGATTAATCGTAATTGGAATTAAGAAATCTACAATGTTATTTGGTGTAATGAATCTTCTCTATGGAATATTAATAATTAATAATAACTTCTTTCTAGCGTGTGTCCCCCGTAGGTGCAGGGTACGCTTGTCGGCAAGCCTTTCTCCACTTTCTCCGGTCCAAAGAATCCTCGGGGGCGGCATCGATGTATTTCATGTCTTCCTTGATTCGGTCCATCCACCTCTTTTTCGGTCTTCCGCGTTGCCTTTTCCCCTTCAGGGCTGAGCCGCAGTGGTCTTCTCACCACTGACTCTTCGTCACTGCGGATCACATGGCCGTACCATTGGAGGCGGGCTTCTCGCATCTTCTCCGTGATTGGTGCTACTCCCATGATCTTCCTGACATCCTCTTTCATAGCGTGGTCCAGTCGGGTCAATCCCAATGTCCATCGGAGCATACGCATCTCCATCGTGTGGAGGACCTGTTCGTGTTTGGTAGTTGCAGGCCAGCATTCTGCTCCATAGAGGGCGACTGGGCGAACTACCGTCTTGTAAACCTTTGCCCTGAGGTGGGTGGGTATGCATTGATCGCAGAAGACACCAGTGACCTGGTGCCACTTCATCCAGGCAGCGTTGACTCTTGCTCTGGTGTCTGAAAGGCTGTCACTATTTGCATAGAGGGTGGAGCCGAGGTATTTGAACTGTTCCACTTTCTCCAGTTTGGGCGCTACCTTCCATGTATTCCATTTTATCCAGGTTGAGCTTGAGACCGCTTTTGCCAAGGTGGTCGTTCCACTGTTGCACTTGGACGTTGAGTTCCTGGCGGGTCTCTTTGGCGAGGAAGACATCGTCGGCGTACAGCAGTGTCCATGGGTGGTTTGTTTGGATGTCAGCTGTTGCTGTGTCCATGCAAAGGACAAAAAGCAGCAGCGATAGGGCTGATCCCTGGTGTACGCCAACCCGGATGTCAAATGGTGGCGAGGTTCCCACAGGGCACCGGACGCAGCTTGTGGTACCTTGGTAGAGGAGTTGGGTCCAGCGCACGTACTCTTCCGGGACTTGGTGCGATCGAAGTGATCGCCATATAAGGTCGTGGGGAACTCTGTCGAAAGCTTTCTCCAAATCGAGGAAGGCCATATGGACCGGTATATTCTTCTCCCTGTGCCTCTCCATTAGCAGGCGGGCGGCATGGATGGCATCTGTGGTTCCAGAGCCCTTGACAAAGCCGCATTGGTTTGGTGTGAAACTGGTAATAGAGCGTAGGCGGGAGTCCAGGATGCGCTCAAATATCTTCATCGTGTGACATAGGAGTCGGATTGGCCGGTAGTTAGTGCACTCGCTGACATCCCCCTTGCCTTTCCAGATCGGCACCGTGGTGCTAGTTGTCCAGGCTTGGGGAGGCTTGTTATCGGTGATGATTTGGTTGAAGAGTAGCGTGAGGATTTCTGAGCCTCCGCATCCCATGAGTTTCCAGGCTTCAGCAGGAATGTCATCGGGTCCAGTTGCCTTCCCGTTTTTCATCTTCTTGGCAGCCTGTGACACTTCAGTGGTGGTGATTGGTGGGACTGGACCAGCGACGGGGTCCATGCTTGGTATTGGGGGGTATAGGAACTCTTCATTGGAGATCCCGGAAAAGTAGTTGCGCCATTGCTGGGAAATGGCTGGTGGGTCCTGCTGCAGGCGGTGGTTGACGTCCTTGATGGTGGCTACTTGGGCGATGGCTTGTGTGGACTGGTGACGGGAGCTGGCTAGGCGGTAGATCTTATTTGCACCCTCTGATTTGTCCAGCTCATCGTACAACTTGTCGATGTGCTTCACCTTGGCGATGGCCACTGCCTTTTTCACCGCAGACTTGAGGGTCTTGTATCGGTCAAGGTCAGCGGGCTGTCGTGTTCAGAACCAGTTCTTGTAGGCCATCTTCTTTGCCTTGATCGCCGCTTGCACTTCTTCAGTCCACCACCAGACTGCTTTGTCGATAAATCTTCTTCCTGGCTTCGTCTTACCAAGGACCTCAGTGGCGATGGTGTGGATTTGTGTGGTAATCTCACTCCACATGGCTTCGGCTGGTTGACAGGGATTGATGTTAAAGCCGCCAAAGGTTGCTGCCAGCTGGCTCTTGTGTTCACTCCACTTCCACCATTTGATTCGTTCGCGCCCCGTCTTACACACCTGGGGTTGCCGCTGTAGGTTAAGGCATACGTCAAGGATAAGATGTCGATGTTGGGGACCGATGTTGTCCGATGGGATCACCTTGGTGTCGAGGGCGAGCTTGAGGTTGCGGCAGCGGAGCATCCAGTAGTCGATCTGTGTCGCAAATGCACCGCTGTTGTAGGTGGCCAAGTGGGTGGGCCTCTTCTTAAAAAACGTATTGGCGATGGCGAGGTCGTGGGCTTCGGCACAATCCAGGATGCAGCGGCCATCGTTGTTGCGGGTACCATGTCCCCGTCCACCGTGTACTTGTTCGTAGTCATGTCTCGCTGAGCCTACGTGCCCATTTAGGTCTCCACCGATGAACAAGTACTCCTCTGGTTCCACAGTCCGTAGATGTGCATCCAGGTTTCCCCAGAATTCATCCTTGTCCTCGTCAGTGCAGCCAGTTTGGGGGGCGTAGCAGCAGACGACACGGATGGTGATCGAGCCAGAGACGATCTTGATGGAGATAATGCGGTCTGAGATGTTCGAGACATCGGTGATCTGGTTCCGGAATTGCTGGTTGACTGCCACTGCGACTCCATTTCGCTTCGGGTTGATACCGTAGTAGAGGAGTTTGTATCCTTCACCGATGTCCTTGGCTTTTGCACCCTTCCATTTTGTCTCTTGTATGCACGCGATGTCGATGCGGCGTTTGTTGACGACGTCAGCCAGTTCGCGGCTACGTGCTGTCAGTGTGCCAATGTTGATGGTGGCCAATCGTAGGGCTGGATGATTAATCGAAAAATAATCGAAACCGAAATTCAGAGCCTATAACCGACGTAATTTTACCATGTCGGTTATTTCGGTTTTTGAATCCTATTAATATTTCCGCCCACTGTGCGTTAATGTACTTTCCCTTTAAAACATATTACCGCGTGTGTAGTCACGTGACTCCGCACCGTCCAGTCTGCGACATTGAAGCAACATGAGCTCCTTTCACACAGCGCGTTGATCCCGGGAAGTTCTCAGGAAATTTCCTTCTGTGTGAACGCAAACACGAGCCGGGATTGATGCCAGGTTGGGGACCTAGTAACATTGCCGTGTTCATTCCCGAAACGGGCGCTGTGTGAACAAGAGCCGTAATCAGTGCCGTGTCGTCGTAATGATGACGCTGAAGCCGGGATCGTTCGTGTTTATGATCGAGTCAGAGAAAAAAATGCACAAGCGTGGTTTCTCGAGATAGAGAAATCGCAGTTCATAAGCAAACTGTAGACGCTGCTGAGACATTACGTGTGCATTGCTCAAAGAGAGAGAGAGAGAGAGACAGACAAGCGCCCAGTAAGTGCCTCCACAAAGCAGGTGTCTAACACAAGCATAAATGCTATACGATATGAAAATGATTTGTTTCTTAGTTTTATACAAGTTATATTTTACTTTAAGATGGCAATATTTACAATAATTTATTTTGTTTACAAAAATAACTTTTTAAAAGTTCTTTATTTTCTACATTTTTAGGAAACTTTACATTAAAACTTAAATTAAGTTTTTTATAAGACGTTTTTATTTCAAGCATTGTATGCTTTGTTTAATTCAAATGTTTGAAATATTTAATAAATAAGCATTAATAGCTATCTGTGTGTTTCCTTATTTTAGAATCACAAAGATAGGATTATTTACTCTTTCATTAGAAAAAATAACCGTAAACATATTTACAGTAAAAGCCTTGCCAGTGACATGAGAATTTTTTTTAAATAATCGTTCAATAATCGTAATCGAGGTGACTTGTTTGATTAATCGCGATTATGATTTTAGCCAAAATCTTCCAGCCCTAGCCAATCGGATCCTTTGGACTATCTTCTTTAGCCTGCCCCGTCCATG
Source organism: Chrosomus eos (assembly GCA_036326025.1). Taxonomy (NCBI): domain Eukaryota; kingdom Metazoa; phylum Chordata; class Actinopteri; order Cypriniformes; family Leuciscidae; genus Chrosomus; species Chrosomus eos. The sequence goes on from CM070821.1 coordinate 3,757,816, forward strand.
GGCTTAGCACACTTCCCACGCCATCCGGGCGAAGACGGTGTGCGTCGCCTACGGGAAACGCCCTAGCTTGATCGGGTACTCGGGATTGTGCTGCTATTTTGGTGCGACCAAAAATCACCCAGCCGATGTGTCGCTACATCTGTCGCTGAGAGCAGAGCCATCGTTAGCCAAGTGCCAAGGCCCTCGTTTCCAGCCGCCGCCACATGGAGGAGATGGTTGGATTTTGATGGCCTAGATGGTTGGATTATTTGACGGATAATCAATAATTAACTAGTTATGATTAATTATGAATATTTGGGTCAGTTAATTGGATTAACTTGATGTGGCTGAATTAATATTACAATCAGTTAATCATTTCGTCCAACAAACTCTTTTGATTATTAATTTATTCTAAGAAACAGGTATACCTTCCATGGCCACGGAAGAATAATTATTTCTTAGCATGTACAGCGTTTGTAACAAGATCCAAAATCGTAAAGGGACTTTGTGTGGCAAACAAATCAGAACCAAATACATATTGTGCACAAGTTTTATTAACTAAGTCATAAACATAACTAAACAAAGCAAATATACATAAATACATGTATAGGAAAAAGGAGTGGAGATATGGAATGGAGTTGGAAAATGGAAATGGAACGATGGAGGAGATCCATCTAACTATGAAAAAACCATCAGCTTATTTTCAGAGCATTTAGTTTAAAATGCATATACTTGCACTTTGGTAGTGGGAACAATTCTTGAAGTTGTTGAAAATTGAAGTCGTTGATGGTTCCGTTAGTGTCAGATGTTCGTTTAAAGTTCTCTTTCTCCATGAGCACATGGCTGGTTTGGTTAAGGCCTGGGGCCCTGGGCCCCGCTGAGGCCATGCCGAGCACCCAGGAGAAGTGAGGAAGTCAGAAGAGTTGATGGTTTGAGTCGTTGTTAGTTGAGAGAGTCTTCTCTCTCTGACCTGAATGAGCCCACGTGAGTCCAGGGGCTAGCAGTTTTCTGGATTGAAGGAAAGGCAGTCTGTCTCCCTTTTGGGAGCATGAAAGCATGGCCGATGGTGCTGACGACCTGCTGGGCCCTGGGGGCCCCAGTGGAGGGGGGAGGGGTTCCCCAGTATCAGCAGCAGCAGTGTTGCAGCCAGATGAGAAAAACTAAGAGAGGGAGGTCACTGTGGACTGTCTCTAATAAAGCCAGAGAAAGATCCAACCCCTAAGGGTTGACTCGGCCAATAAGAAGGGTGAAATGTCCAAGTGGGAAAGTTGCTCTAGTTAATTTATGAGTCTTTGTCCTAAGCGTTCTGGTTGACTTGACGAAATAAAGAAACTATGAAAGATTCTTGTAATACTTTAATGTTGTGCAGCTATCAACAAGTCATATACACAATCATTTCAATCTTCAAAGTACCAATTTATAAAGACCAAACATGGTATAGGTGAGTTTGGTTTGGGCAGAGGCCAGAAGACCGTGTTCAGATCCAGCTGTAAAGGGCTGTGAAATTAAATGAACTATAATAAAAAGATGAATATTTGTCTTCTAATATGCATGAGACTGAAAGTCAGAGAAAGGAAAAGGGTTTGTTTAAAAGGTAACAAGCACATGGACGTCAGTTCCAGGAACAGTTTAAATGGCATCAAAAATAGGAGGAACTTGGAAATGACCAGACATCCTAACAGACACCTATAATAAACTGAACATAAACAAAAGGACATACTGATTAAAGGAACACTCCACCGTTTTCTGAAATAGGGCTTATTCACCATCTTTCCTACATTTAGATAGGTGGGCAAACGCATTTTTGTCTCGGTGCATGCATTATTTTAGTTTGACAGGGTCGCCGAAACACCTAGTATTTAACAATTTGGACTTAAGTGTTGAAATGTGCACCAAACAAAGTAATTTCTTCTATGTTGAAATCATTTTAAATGATTACATTTTCAGATTTTTATGCAGAAACAACAATTGATTGACATGCTCAGGGTTAAGAGAGTGACTGCAGAATATCTCGCTTAACCCTTGTGTGCTGTTTTGGCTGTTTTCAGCCACTATGGGCTATTTTTGAGTCTTAATTTGGCCATAACTTTTTCTGTGTTTCAGCAAATGGAATGATTTTTGGTGACAAATCTTATTTTACACATATTTTGGGAAAATGCTTTGAAATGTTTCAAAAACTCAACAGTACACTGTGGGCAAATTCACTACCATTTCGTTATGTTCGTGGCTGAAAACAGCCACTATTTTAAACTGCTGTAAAAATGTATCAGATAAATATTTTTTTCAATTTTCTTTGCATAAATCTATTAATCAACCTCAGTCCTGATCAAAACTACTAAATGTTTAAAAAAAATTCAGGATTTTAACTCTTTAATTGCCAAATTCATAAATGATGTCACTGATTTGAGGAAAACAACACAAAATGATTTATTTTCAATATAAAATGTGATTGTGGACTGGATTTTTTTTACCTTTTATCACAGTCTTGGACATGTCAAAGATTAGAAACAACATTGGTTATGATGTATTGTTAGTTTTTGTGCAGCATCAGATTTTAACTTTTTCTCCCTCATTTACTGTTCGTGGCTGTTTTTGCCCCATTGACTTCCATTATAACCACATTTTTTGATTGCAAAGCCATGACACCATATAATCATGCATTTTTGATTGTTGGTGGTTTTCCCTGTTGGGAAGAGGTAAAAATTATATTTTTTACTGTTGATAACCAGGTGGCACCATTAACCCTTTAGATGGGCCTGTGCAAAAAAAAAAAGCTTAGTTTTTGGCTTTTACATGGAGTTATATGGAGTATAATAGCATATTAAAGTGTGTGTGAGAGAGAGAGAGAGAGAGAGAGAGAGAGAGAGAGAGAGAGAGAAGAGAGAGAGAGAGAGAGAGAGAGAGAGAGAGAGAGAGAGAGAGAGAGAGGAGAGAGAGAGAGAGAGAGAGAGAGAGAGAGAGAGAGAGAGAGGAGAGAGAGAGAGAGAGAGAGAGATGAGAGATTTGAAAAATACTTTATTTACAATTTTTCACAAAAACAATTTTCACCATTTACTATTTTACATTTACCTTTTATACCACACAAAAAACTTTTTCTACATTAGTAGAAGAGAAATATTTGTCCATCAATAACTGAGCACAAAGCCTCATTCTTGCACCATTTCATTTCAAATGTAATAACATCATTCATGGAAGTATAAAACCGAAAATCAATAAGTATTCTGGATTTAACAGTGGCTAAAAACATAATATTAATATCTTGATCAGTACCCCCTTCTATCTTGTTTTTTCTGCTCATATAGATTGCCAACTTCGCTTGACCTATAAGAAAATTTAAACACTGACAAATAAACCTATTTCTTCTAACATATCTAAAACCAGTAATAAATACGTCTATAGAAAAAGATTAATTAAAACTATAAAATAAATTATGTAATAAACTAAACAACCGTTGTAGTCTAAAACAATCCATATAAGCATGAAACACAGTCTCCCTGCTAGAACAAAAAGGGCATTCTGCAGAAACATCAGGATTTAAAACTGAAATAAAAGCATTAACTGCTATCGCACCATGTAAAAGTCTCCATTGTATGTCCCCAACTCTTTTACCTAATGGTGGCTTATATAATGATCTCCACTCTGGTTTATCATCATCATCAAGTTGTAAAACATTACGCCATGGTGTATCAACCCTCTCATTAAGCACTTTTTTGTTAAAAGCGAGAACACAAGCTTTATAAAAAGATTTACCAGTACTTGAAAAAAAGTTAAGATATAGGGATTTTCCAGAGCTTAAAAACATTCCTGAAACATCATCTAACATAGGAAAAATAAAAAACTCAGATAATAAATCTTCTTCACTAGGAACGTTTTTGTGTTCACAGTATTCCGATTAAAGTTTCAATTCATCAGAAGTGAGTTTTTGTTTCCATTTTTGTAATAAATGAAAAACAGATCGTACTGACTTAATTTTCAAACTCAAAGCAACTCCTTCCGTATTCCCAAAGTCTGGTCCTGTCAATTGTACTAGACTCCCCATAGTACATATTTTGGATGCCACAAGTGTTTCCGTAAGTCCAGGAATTGAACAGTCATTGTGTTTTAAATCGAAACGTGCTCCATATATCAAAGGTTCTTCAAGGAGCCAGTAAAGAGATTCAAAATGACCTTCTCTTTGCACTCTGAACATGTTCCACACTTTAAAAACATTACGATAAAAAATAGGCATCCCAATAAAGTTCAACTTTGACAAGTCCATAAAGAAAAGATTCCTGTCCATTTTCAAATTACCAACATTTTGTAATATTTTACATGCAACTGCTTTCCAGCTTGAAGTTACCGAACTATTAAGAAGTCTTTGTAAAAACTGAAAAACGAAAAGCTGCTGCTCTACTTTGAATATGAACCAATCCTTGTCCTCCTTCTTCTTTGGGTAAAAACAATACGCTCTGAGGAACCCAATGTAACTTATCCCAAAAAAAATTAACTAAAATTGCTTGAATTTCTGCCATGAGACGCAAAAGAGGATCAATACAGGTTAACTTATGCCATAAAGCTACTAAATTATTTATAACTAAAGCTCAACCTCTATATGACATATTTGGTATTAACCATTTCCATTTTTCAAGTCTACCTTTAATTTTTTCAAGAGTTCCTTCCCAATTTTTTTGTACAGTCACTTCATCCCCTAAAAAAACCCCCTAAATATTTAAAGCCTCCTTTCTTCCATACTAAGCCAGGAGGAAGGGAAAAAGAACCATTTTTCCAATCCCCTATTAATATTGCTTCACTCTTTTCCAAGTTAATTTTAGCAGAGGACAGTTTTTTAAAATCATCAAGTACACGCATTAAAACATTTACATCACTCTGTTGGCTAACAAACACTAATACATCATCAGCATACGCAATTTAAAAGTTTGTACATTCTTCCTCAATTGCTTCAGCAAAGGTTCTATTGCTAGTGAATATAGCATTCCAGAGAGCGGGCATCCCTGCCTCACTCCTCTAAAAACTTTAAAAGGAGTACATAAGCCACCATTAATTTTGAGCTCTCAACATCACTATACAAAACTTTGATTTTATCAATAAAACCCTTACTAAAACCAAATGCTTTTAACGTTTCCCATAAGTATGCATGCTCAACTCTATCAAATGCCTTCTCTTGGTCAAGCTAAATCAAACCAATGTCATTATTTGACAACTTAGAGACATAATAAATATCCCTAATAAGGGAAATATTATCAAAAATTGACCTTTTGGGGACACAGTAAGTTTGGTCCGGATGGATCACCTTACTCATAATTTTTGATAATCTGTTTGCTAAAATCTTTGAGAGAAGTTTATAATCGCTACACAGAAGTGAAACAGGTCTCCAGTTTTTGATCTCAGTGAGATCTCCTTTCTTGGGAAGAAGGGTCAGGACTGCTCTCTGGCAACTCAAAGGTAGAAGACCTTCGTCCAGACTACCATTGAGAACTTCTAAGAGGTCCTCTCCTAAAACTTCCCAAAAACATTTGTAAAAGTCTATGGGTATGCCATCAACTCCAGGCACCCTTCCGGATTCCATGCTCTGAACGGCCTTATGCCGTTCTCCCAGGCTGAGCGCACCTGAAATCTCTGCATTACCTTCATCAGACACCTTTGGTAAATCCTCAAAAAACCCACTTTTACTGATATTGTCTGGTCCTACTTCACTTCTGTACAGTTTCTCATAAAAACCAATTGCCCTCCTTCTAATCACTACAGGATTGGACAACAGAATTCCTTCCTCAGATCGCAAAGCGTGAATGATTATTTTTTGCCCATTTTTCCTTTCAAGGTTAAAAAAATACTTTGAAGGTGCATCCATCTGATCAAGACTTATAAATCTTGACCGGACCAAAGCCCCCTGCGTTTTAACCCCTAATAATTCTGCCAATTGATTTTTTTTCTTAGAAAGAATCTTCAGATAACTTTGTTGTTTCGTTAAATCCGCCAATTCCTGTATCTTAATTATGTCATTCTCTAAGTCTTTCATTGACTGATTTAAAACTTTGGGGCTGTTGTGAGCATACTGCTGACAATACTGTTTAATTTGTACTTTTCCAAAATCCCACCATTTCTGAACTGAATGAAAAGAATCTTTTGTTGTTCTATAATCAGCCCAAAACAACTTAAACGTGTGTATAAAATCCTTATTATCTAACAACGTTAGATTAAAATGCCAGTACGCACTTTTTGGCTTGACAGAATTCAAAATAAAAGAACACTGCACCATGCAATGATCTGAAAAACCAACAGGAAAAATACAACAATATTTAAAAATACCAGTATGATGTTTAAACACATAAAATCTGTCCAGTCTTGCCAGAGATAAAACATTATCACGTGTATGCGCCCAAGTATATTGCCTTTTATCCTCATGATAAAACCTCCACATGTCACTTAATTCATGCTTATTTATTATTTGAAAGAGACGCTTTCTTGACGGCATATGGGGTTCAATGTGATTTCTGTCACAATTACTCACTGTACAATTAAAATCTCCTCCCAGAAATAAATAATCATCATTAGAAACATCTTGTAAAACAGAACATAATGTATTTAAAAACAACATCCTATCAATTGCTGAGTTGGGGACATACACACAAATATAAACAAAATTACAATTCTCAACTTGTGCTCTCACTTTTAAAAGTCTACCCTTCAAAAATTCTTTAACTTGATATGAAGCTGGATTAAATGTTTTTGCAAATAATATTGCTACTCCTCCACTTAAAGTGCTATTGTGACTGAAAAAAGATAAGCCTTCCCATTCCTTCATCCAATCATTAACATTATTCACGTCACTATGTGTTTCCTGAATCAAGGTGACATCTAACTTTTTCTGCTTGATAATTTCATACAGCTCAGCTCTTTTTCTATAATCTCTAGCACCATTGACATTCAAGGAGGCAATCCGCACTTCAGCCATACTAAAATAAATAAACAAACAAAAAAACACAAGCAAAACCAAATTACTAATGTTCTTAGTCTTCATTTTCATTTAAATCCGTGCCAACTTTCCTCACAATCTTTTTCAAACGATACACCTCCTTGTTCGAAAGGCACCCATCTGCTAGTAAACCTTTGGCTTTGTCATAGAACTGAGTTAGGTCAGGAAAATATTCCTTTACAACCACACCCCTTTTATTTTTTGTGGTACTAAGGAAACGTTTTATGTCATCAACATCATAGCTTCTGCTTATAGCAGCTTCACTCTGTGACAACACTGTACTCGAGTCAGACATTTCACTTCCACTTTCTGACTCTTTCTGATCCTCAACCACTTCACCTTTTTTAAAACACTTACTATGACTGATCTTTTCCACATATTTCCGTTTTGTTGGCACTTTGAACAACCTACTCTCTGCTTCTATATCAGACACATCGCCCATGTTTTCAACATCACTGTTCAACAAACCAGCAACAATTTCTGTGGTGTTCCTACCTTCATTTAATGATTCCACCGAGGTTGATCCGGCTTCCACAGGCCCCTCAACAGATATTCCTTCCCCAACAGGTACATCCACAGTCGGCACTGCTTCAGCCAGACCGACCTCAGCCGGTTTAAACGCAGGCTTATCTTTAGTTGAAGTACTACCTCCAGCTGCACTCTTATCAGGAAATGAACGTATTAAATGGCCCGAGTAGTTATTAGCCTTCGGCAAATGTCAAAATGATTTACGACTTTGACCTTTGACCTTGCCCCGCCCCCTGTCCTTCCGGTGACCTCCGGAATTCGTTTGATGTGGGATTAACCTTTGCCCCCTCGGTCGTTTGATCTAGGTATTGGCGTGTTGCCCGGACATACGATCCATCAAGTTGACATTTAGTTTTACTCAGTGGTCTTTGATCCTGACATGATGGATTAAATTGATTTACTAGATGAGATGGATCCTGACAGATCAAGTGGATCCCGGCATGATGGATGAGATGGATATTTAGTTTTACACTTTAGTGGACTTTGATCCATGCACTTACTTTTTGCGTTAATACTTTGTGTGATTCCACATCGTAGATAGAGGGAAAGTAGCAATTTAGTCAAACATTCTCAAACAGAAATAATTCAGAGTACAAACACTTAAATTATCAATGGTCATTTATTCCTATAAACACTGAATGTTAACGGCTCTCAAAGAAAAGTCTTCACCTAAAACGGACACACAGTCTAACGTTCAAAATGTGAACCAGCGTCGTCTGCTATCTGAATAGTAATAAAACCATAATTTGCTAACTTTTGTGTATTTATTATTATTATTATAAACTGTGCTTTTCTTAGTGATTTGGTCTGTTGAATCTTACATGGATGTTTTGGACACGTGTGATTCCTGTATAAAGAATATGTTTTAAAGTTAGTCCATAGGCTAGAGTATGGTACTTTGCATCGCTACGGTGTTACAAAATACACCCAAAGATTTAAGCAGGAGAATATAGCTTGTGAACATTCCATTATCTGATTATTTGGGGTCAGAGAACAATATTTGAACAACATTTTGTGCTGGATGTTGAAGTAAAGGTAATAGTTAATAACAAACAAACAAAAACTTTAAATCAACATGAAAACCATAATATTAATATAATTACAGTTTGAAAATTACTTCCATAATATTTTCCTTTAGTAAAGCTATGACCGTATCACCCCCCACAAAGTTTTGTGTTTGTGGTTGAGACCTCGCAGAGATTACACCAATATTAGGATTCTCAAACATTGCCTGTTTTTTAAGGAATACAAACTTTGCCATGGTTTATTATATGGCCAGTTTGGTTTCTTCTTACTTGTACAATATACTTGGTTCTCGATACAAAAATTAAAACTCCATCACCAATCAATTTTTTTTTTTTTTTTTTTTATTTATTAAAACTGTTTAAGTACATAATGCCAGACAATAGACTACAACAGTTGTTATTGCAGTTTCTTCTTCATCTTCATCTGGTGTGTTGGATTCGCTCGCGCATTTGTAACTGATTTATTGAGCAATCAAGATTATTCAATAGTCAATTATTGGATCAATGTTCTTCACTTTTTTCAACCCACTGACTGGTGTTTGCTTTCAGAAACCTTTGATGATCTGAGAATATAAAAATTAAAACAATAACAGGAAAAAGAATATAAAGATTGAATCTAACCTTGTATTAGCCTGTCTCTCTTCTTTCCCAGTATCCCCTTTTGGGCAGTATTTGGCTTTGATAAAATCTGCAGTAAATAAATAAGTTTGATAAGTCTGCAGTAAAGGCTATAGTAATAGTTACAATTCTGAGTCTGATCCAGGAGCATGACACCGCATAAATAAATTAATCTTGGCTTATTGTAGCTACAAGACTCGATCCAATAGCACCAAAAACATAAAAAATTCTGTATTGCAAATATTCCTTAAAATTGGTCCCGAATAGTTAACTACTGCTTAATTAAGATAAATTTTATACATTACATAGGCGAAAACTGTTTTAATGGTTTCTCGTGTATGACACTTACATTATGCCGGCGCATTCGATGTGGCAGAAGTCATATTGATCTCAAAGGAGCTTGAACCAGTTATGATCGGCGAAAACACATGGCCATCATCATCAGATGCAGAGATGTTGCCTGTTTACATAAAATATCTGTCAGTTCATCCGTCAATTATTCATTTTTTCTTATTTTTATTTTATTTTTTATTATTGCTGCCATGAATTGAGTTAATTCATGCCTTTGATAAAATCTGCAGTGAATAAATAAGTTTAATAAGTCTGCAGTAAAAATAAATGGCTGATAAAGGCTGTAGTAATAGTTACAATTCTGAGTCTGAATAATCCAGGAGCATGACACTAAATAAAATAAATTCTACAAAACTCGATCCGATAGTACCAAAAACACAAAAAGTCTGTATTGCAAATTTGCACACGACACTGTTAGACCAGAATGTAACCTTCCTTAAAATTGGTCCCAAATAGTTAACTACGACTGATTCATTAAGAATAATTTTATACATTACATAGGCGAAAACTGTTTTAATAGTTTCTTGTGTATTACACTTACAATATGCCGGCACATTTGGTTTGCCAGAAGTCATATTGATCTCAAAGGAGCCAAGAGTTAAACCAGTTATGATCGGCGAAAACACATGGCCATCATCAGATGCAGAGATTTTGCCTGTTTACATAAAATATCTGTCAGTTCATCCGTCAATTTTTCATTATACATAGAGTGCAGCAGTGCCTCCCCTTTTTTCATTCTTATTTCCCATAGTGATTTAAAAAAATATATATTTATATATAAATATGCAAAATATGCATATGCAAGCTTATAAACATTTCAGTATTTTGAGAGGGTAGGGAGATTTTGTCATGTGCAGTGCTTCATGGGAGTGGGGCAGAGCTATTTTGGAGTGTGTTGCTTTTTTAAAAACTATGTTTTCAAAAACTATGGCTTCAGTGAATAAGCTGAAGAATAAGCTGAAGTCTTTATCGGAAGCAAATACCATGTATTAACAACCTCTTAGCTCACTGTAGGTCTGTCTTTTAAAATTAATTTCCGTATGGAGAAAGTAAATGTTTTTACTTCCAGAAACCGCCTGTTGCACTTTCATTAAAAATAAAATATAAACCACACTAACATGTTACTTGAATGCCTGATTGTCCTGCGGTGTTTGCTGTCTCTAGAGAGAAAGAGAGAGAGAGAGAAAGGAAAGACCATGTTATTTTAAATGACAATGAAAAGCGCTAGCCTATATAAATAGCTTTGACTTGACTTTTATATCTTTTGCTAATCACCCTGTGATAGTGTCATTCATATAGCTTACATGTTAAACAATTTATCATGCAAATTGCTAAAAGTTAAAATCAAAGACGGAGTAAAAGATGAAATAAAAAGTAGTCTAGCAAAATTTAAAAACCCAGTAACTGAAGAGGAATAAAATAGGCCTATGCACATGTCTGACTAAAATAATCTAAATAAGATTTAAAACTGAATAAAAACCAAAACATTTATTTTAAGGTCTTTTATGGAAACCTTAAATAAACGATGCTGCAGATTTTTAGTTACATCATATAGGATAATCTTCTCCAGACCATAGGGGCACTATTTCACTGTGAAAAGGGTGATGTGGCAACTCCGACACACAAGGGGCGCTATTTCACTATGAAAAGGGTGGTGTGGCAACTCCGATGCACAGGGGGGGCAGTATTTCGCTATGCAAAGGGTGATGTGACAACTCCGGTACACAGGGGGCAGTATTTCACTATGCAAAGGGCGATGTGGCAACTCCGGTACACAGGGGCAGTATTTCGCTGTGCAAAGGGTGATGTGACAACTCTGGGGACACGGGGGCGCTATTTCATTCTATTTCATACCATTACCATTGCATACCTGAATAGATGTTTCAGAATGTGCTTAAAACGATGATTTTATGGTAAAATGTCTACCATACTATCGCCGAAGCATCAGTATTGTTTTTCTGAAACATATACAGACAAAGGTAAATGATAATAGCGTATATGACAATGTGTAAGAGCCGTTAGCAGCGTAGCATGAGATGCTAAACCACATGTTCTAACAGAATGCAGCATGGGCTAGCGCGAGGTGCTAACCCCACATGTTCTAACAGTATGCAGCATATGTTCTAACAGTTGCCCAGACATGTTCTAACAGTTTGTCGCATGATTTTAGCATTAGATTGAGTCACGATGGGGTTCGATGGTGATATATATCAATAACAGTGACAAACACAGAGGGTTACGTACATTTTTTATAATAAAAGCTTTTTTCTCCAGAAAACAGTTTCATAATAAAAGTCTTTATCCCCAGCAAAACCCTTGATAAATTGCGCAATAGATCCGAAGATAATACATATTACCGACAATAAACGATGTTTTAACGACGCAGTGTGTAAATCAACATAGCATATACAATCTTTTAACAATAGAACGTGTAAAACGACATGGTATAATGCAAAAATAAAACATTGGTGTAAAACAAACGATCTTTTAAAAATAGAACGTGTAAAAATAAAACATTGGTGTAAAACAAACGATCTTTTTAAAAGTAGAACGTGTAAAAACAACATGGCATAATAATGAACCTATGTTTAAAAAAGCATACTATAACCAATTCATATCAGAATCACATCAATATCATTAATATAGTAGAAAAAACACATCTGTATCACTAAAATCATATTTTTAACCAATTGATATCTGCATCACACCAACATCATGATAATACCACATGTTTAAAAAGCATACTATAACCAATTCATATCTGCATCACATCAATATCATGATGTTGGTGTGATGCAGATATCAATTGGTTAAAAATATGATTTTAGTGATACAGATGTGTTTTTCTACTATATTAATGATATTGATGTGATTCTGATATGAATTGGTTATAGTATGCTTTTTTAAACATAGGTTCATTATTATGCCATGTTGTTTTTACACGTTCTACTTTTAAAAAGATCGTTTGTTTTACACCAATGTTTTATTTTTACACGTTCTATTTTTAAAAGATCGTTTGTTTTACACCAATGTTTTATTTTTGCATTATACCATGTCGTTTTACACGTTCTATTGTTAAAAGATTGTATATGCTATGTTGATTTACACACTGCGTCGTTAAAACATCGTTTATTGTCGGTAATATGTATTATCTTCGGATCTATTGCGCAATTTATCAAGGGTTTTGCTGGGGATAAAGACTTTTATTATGAAACTGTTTTCTGGAGAAAAAAGCTTTTATTATAAAAAATGTACGTAACCCTCTGTGTTTGTCACTGTTATTGATATATATCACCATCGAACCCCATCGTGACTCAATCTAATGCTAAAATCATGCGACAAACTGTTAGAACATGTCTGGGCAACTGTTAGAACATATGCTGCATACTGTTAGAACATGTGGGGTTAGCACCTCGCGCTAGCCCATGCTGCATTCTGTTAGAACATGTGGTTTAGCATCTCATGCTACGCTGCTAACGGCTCTTACACATTGTCATATACGCTATTATCATTTACCTTTGTCTGTATATGTTTCAGAAAAACAATACTGATGCTTCGGCGATAGTATGGTAGACATTTTACCATAAAATCATCGTTTTAAGCACATTCTGAAACATCTATTCAGGTATGCAATGGTAATGGTATGAAATAGAATGAAATAGCGCCCCCGTGTCCCCAGAGTTGTCACATCACCCTTTGCACAGCGAAATACTGCCCCTGTGTACCGGAGTTGCCACATCGCCCTTTGCATAGTGAAATACTGCCCCCTGTGTACCGGAGTTGTCACATCACCCTTTGCATAGCGAAATACTGCCCCCCCTGTGCATCGGAGTTGCCACACCACCCTTTTCATAGTGAAATAGCGCCCCTTGTGTGTCGGAGTTGCCACATCACCCTTTTCACAGTGAAATAGTGCCCCTATGGTCTGGAGAAGATTATCCTATATGATGTAACTAAAAATCTGCAGCATCGTTTATTTAAGGTTTCCATAAAAGACCTTAAAATAAATGTTTTGGTTTTTATTCAGTTTTAAATCTTATTTAGATTATTTTAGTCAGACATGTGCATAGGCCTATTTTATTCCTCTTCAGTTACTGGGTTTTTAAATTTTGCTAGACTACTTTTTATTTCATCTTTTACTCCGTCTTTGATTTTAACTTTTAGCAATTTGCATGATAAATTGTTTAACATGTAAGCTATATGAATGACACTATCACAGGGTGATTAGCAAAAGATATAAAAGTCAAGTCAAAGCTATTTATATAGGCTAGCGCTTTTCATTGTCATTTAAAATAACATGGTCTTTCCTTTCTCTCTCTCTCTCTTTCTCTCTAGAGACAGCAAACACCGCAGGACAATCAGGCATTCAAGTAACATGTTAGTGTGGTTTATATTTTATTTTTAATGAAAGTGCAACAGGCGGTTTCTGGAAGTAAAAACATTTACTTTCTCCATACGGAAATTAATTTTAAAAGACAGACCTACAGTGAGCTAAGAGGTTGTTAATACATGGTATTTGCTTCCGATAAAGACTTCAGCTTATTCTTCAGCTTATTCACTGAAGCCATAGTTTTTGAAAACATAGTTTTTAAAAAAGCAACACACTCCAAAATAGCTCTGCCCCACTCCCATGAAGCACTGCACATGACAAAATCTCCCTACCCTCTCAAAATACTGAAATGTTTATAAGCTTGCATATGCATATTTTGCATATTTATATATAAATATATATTTTTTTAAATCACTATGGGAAATAAGAATGAAAAAAGGGGGAGGCACTGCTGCACTCTATGTATAATGAAAAATTGACGGATGAACTGACAGATATTTTATGTAAACAGGCAAAATCTCTGCATCTGATGATGGCCATGTGTTTTCGCCGATCATAACTGGTTTAACTCTTGGCTCCTTTGAGATCAATATGACTTCTGGCAAACCAAATGTGCCGGCATATTGTAAGTGTAATACACAAGAAACTATTAAAACAGTTTTCGCCTATGTAATGTATAAAATTATTCTTAATGAATCAGTCGTAGTTAACTATTTGGGACCAATTTTAAGGAAGGTTACATTCTGGTCTAACAGTGTCGTGTGCAAATTTGCAATACAGACTTTTTGTGTTTTTGGTACTATCGGATCGAGTTTTGTAGAATTTATTTTATTTAGTGTCATGCTCCTGGATTATTCAGACTCAGAATTGTAACTATTACTACAGCCTTTATCAGCCATTTATTTTTACTGCAGACTTATTAAACTTATTTATTCACTGCAGATTTTATCAAAGGCATGAATTAACTCAATTCATGGCAGCAATAATAAAAAATAAAATAAAAATAAGAAAAAATGAATAATTGACGGATGAACTGACAGATATTTTATGTAAACAGGCAACATCTCTGCATCTGATGATGATGGCCATGTGTTTTCGCCGATCATAACTGGTTCAAGCTCCTTTGAGATCAATATGACTTCTGCCACATCGAATGCGCCGGCATAATGTAAGTGTCATACACGAGAAACCATTAAAACAGTTTTCGCCTATGTAATGTATAAAATTTATCTTAATTAAGCAGTAGTTAACTATTCGGGACCAATTTTAAGGAATATTTGCAATACAGAATTTTTTATGTTTTTGGTGCTATTGGATCGAGTCTTGTAGCTACAATAAGCCAAGATTAATTTATTTATGCGGTGTCATGCTCCTGGATCAGACTCAGAATTGTAACTATTACTATAGCCTTTACTGCAGACTTATCAAACTTATTTATTTACTGCAGATTTTATCAAAGCCAAATACTGCCCAAAAGGGGATACTGGGAAAGAAGAGAGACAGGCTAATACAAGGTTAGATTCAATCTTTATATTCTTTTTCCTGTTATTGTTTTAATTTTTATATTCTCAGATCATCAAAGGTTTCTGAAAGCAAACACCAGTCAGTGGGTTGAAAAAAGTGAAGAACATTGATCCAATAATTGACTATTGAATAATCTTGATTGCTCAATAAATCAGTTACAAATGCGCGAGCGAATCCAACACACCAGATGAAGATGAAGAAGAAACTGCAATAACAACTGTTGTAGTCTATTGTCTGGCATTATGTACTTAAACAGTTTTAATAAATAAAAAAAAAAAAAAAAAAAATTGATTGGTGATGGAGTTTTAATTTTTGTATCGAGAACCAAGTATATTGTACAAGTAAGAAGAAACCAAACTGGCCATATAATAAACCATGGCAAAGTTTGTATTCCTTAAAAAACAGGCAATGTTTGAGAATCCTAATATTGGTGTAATCTCTGCGAGGTCTCAACCACAAACACAAAACTTTGTGGGGGGTGATACGGTCATAGCTTTACTAAAGGAAAATATTATGGAAGTAATTTTCAAACTGTAATTATATTAATATTATGGTTTTCATGTTGATTTAAAGTTTTTGTTTGTTTGTTATTAACTATTACCTTTACTTCAACATCCAGCACAAAATGTTGTTCAAATATTGTTCTCTGACCCCAAATAATCAGATAATGGAATGTTCACAAGCTATATTCTCCTGCTTAATGTCACATTCACGTTAACTTCATCATCCGTATTCACTACATTTCCCAGCATTCCCCTGGATCCTCACCTGCACTCGATTCCCTCATCACCACACCTGATCTCCATCACGTCATCTCATCACTAGCACGGACTATATAACACTCACTCTCCCTGCAGTCACTGTCTGATCTCGTCAATACCTGACACACAGACTCACCTATGCTCAACCAGAGACTTACCCGCTACTTACCTGCTACTCACCTGACCCTATTGGATTATCCTCTTCATCGTCTGCCATCTTCAGTTCCCAGCCGTCCTACTGCAACCCTTCTCCAGCAACAATCCATCTGCATCTGAAAGAGAGACTCTTATTCTCCATTGGCTAAGTTCATCCCATTATCATCTGTTGGAATACTCACCTTAACTCTGTCTGCTTCTGCCTGTTCTGTAAATAAACACCATTTCACTTACCACCTGTCTGTCTCCTGTATCAACCGTGACAGAAGATCAGACCGCCCCAAGATGGACGATGGGGTAAAAATTATCGTCCTGGCTCAGGAGAGCCAAAGTTGGTATTCGTTTGTGGAAGGCTTTATCCGCATCGCACTCGTCAGTAATGTGACTGACGAGCGGTTGTGTACCTTATTCTGGCTCGGGGCCAGATTTCACCACCAGATCGACCTTCCAGACACCACCGGACTCAGCTGGAGGGAGACCGTGATCCGGTGTCTGGAGAGTGTCGGTTCCCGACCCGGGACACAACCATCCAGCACAGAGCCTTCGCCGCTGGTCCCGTCCAGCCCATTTGAGCCTTCACCGCTGGTCCCATCCAGCACAGAGCCTTCGCCGCTGGTCCCATCCAGCACAGAGCCTTCGCCGCTGGTCCCATCCAGCACAGAGCCTTCGCCGCTGGCCCCATCCAGCACAGAGCCTTCGCCGCTGGTCCCATCCAGCACAGAGCCTTCGCCGCTGGTCCCATCCAGCACAGAGCCTTCACCGCTGGTCCCGTCCAGCCCATTTGAGCCTTCACCGCTGGTCCCATCCAGCACAGAGCCTTCGCCGCTGGTCCCATCCAGCACAGAGCCTTCGCCGCTGGTCCCATCCAGCACAGAGCCTTCACCGCTGGTCCCATCCAGCACAGAACCTTCACCGCTGGTCCCGTCCAGCCCATTTGAACCTTCGCCGCTGGTCCCATCCAGCACAGAGACGCTACCGCTGGCCTTTGCCAGTATTGACCTAATAGACTTTTTCACTGAGCCAGAGCCTATTAACCCAGAGCCAGAGCCCGTTGACCCAGTGCCAGAGCCAGAGCCCGTTGACCCAGTGCCAAAGCCAGAGCCCGTTGACCCAGCGCCAGAGCCAGAGCCCGCTGACCCAGCGCCAGAGCCAGAGCCCGTTGACCCAGCGCCAGAGCCAGAGCCCGTTGACCCAGCGCCAGAGCCAGAGCCCGTTGACCCAGCGCCAGAGCCAGAGCCCGTTGACCCAGCGCCAGAGCCAGAGCCCGTTGACCCAGCGCCAGAGCCAGAGCCCGTTGACCCAGTGCCAGAGCCTGAGCCCGTCGCCTGCCCGCCAGAGCCTGAGCCCGTTGCCTGCCCACCAGAGACCGCCGTCCAGCCAGAGACCGCCGTCCAGCCAGAGACCGCCGTCCAGCCAGAGACCGCCGTCCAGCCAGAGACCGCCGTCCAGCCAGAGACCGCCGTCCAGCCAGAGACCGCCGTCCAGCCAGAGACCGTATTCCCACCCTGCCTCCCTCTCCCACCTCCACTATTGATGTCTTCATGCTCTACTGTTTCGTCTCTACTGAGCCCTGTCGACCCTGCTGCCCATCCACAGCTACCCCCCAGTATCGCTGTGGAGCCGCCTCTGGGTCTCCAAGCCTCAGCATCGCCCTGGTCAGTGGATCCCCTGTCCTTGCCTCAATCCCCTGAACCTCTGACTCCACCTTGGTCCTCCGACCCTACAGCCTCTCTGCGGCTCATTGTGCCCTCACCTCCGCCGGGTCTTGTCAGCCCGATAGCTCCACCAGGCTCACTCCTCCTTCCTTCCTCACATTGGTCAGCCGTCACCCTGGTTCCACCTCGGGACTCCGTGCTACCGGCTGTGCCTCTGCCCTGCATCCCTTCTGCTCCACCGGGCTCCATCTTCCCTCCTGCTCCTCAGTCGTCCTCCCTCGCACTGGTTACGCCACGGGCTTCCAGAGCCCCTTCTCCGTTTCGGTCCCATGAGCCTGCAGATCTGCCTTGGCCCTCCAGACCTGTGGTGTCACCTCGGCTCTGGGTCCATTCGGCTCAGTTGGGGAACTCTGGAACGTCTACAGGGTCTTCATCGCCATGGCCACCCGAAGGGGCCTCACCGCCATGGCCACCCGAAGGGGCCTCACCGCCATGGCCACCCGAAGGGGTCTCACCGCCATGGCCACCCGAAGGGGCCTCACCGCCATGGCCACCCGAAGGGGTCTCACCGCCCTGGACGCCCGAGGGTCCCACAGCTCCGCCCTGGACGCCCGAGGGTCCCACAGCTCCGCCCTGGACGCCCGAGGGTCCCACAGCTCCGCCCTGGACACGTCCTCTCTCATCTGCTCCGCCTTGTCTCCTCTGCAGCGCGAGGTCGCGCTTTCCGGAGGGGGGTGTAATGTCACATTCACGTTAACTTCATCATCCGTATTCACTACATTTCCCAGCATTCCCCTGGATCCTCACCTGCACTCGATTCCCTCATCACCACACCTGATCTCCATCACGTCATCTCATCACTAGCACGGACTATATAACACTCACTCTCCCTGCAGTCACTGTCTGATCTCGTCAATACCTGACACACAGACTCACCTATGCTCAACCAGAGACTTACCCGCTACTTACCTGCTACTCACCTGACCCTATTGGATTATCCTCTTCATCGTCTGCCATCTTCAGTTCCCAGCCGTCCTACTGCAACCCTTCTCCAGCAACAATCCATCTGCATCTGAAAGAGAGACTCTTATTCTCCATTGGCTAAGTTCATCCCATTATCATCTGTTGGAATACTCACCTTAACTCTGTCTGCTTCTGCCTGTTCTGTAAATAAACACCATTTCACTTACCACCTGTCTGTCTCCTGTATCAACCGTGACACTTAAATCTTTGGGTGTATTTTGTAACACCGTAGCGATGCAAAGTACCATACTCTAGCCTATGGACTAACTTTAAAACATATTCTTTATACAGGAATCACACGTGTCCAAAACATCCATGTAAGATTCAACAGACCAAATCACTAAGAAAAGCACAGTTTATAATAATAATAATAAATACACAAAAGTTAGCAAATTATGGTTTTATTACTATTCAGATAGCAGACGACGCTGGTTCACATTTTGAACGTTAGACTGTGTGTCCGTTTTAGGTGAAGACTTTTCTTTGAGAGCCGTTAACATTCAGTGTTTATAGGAATAAATGACCATTGATAATTTAAGTGTTTGTACTCTGAATTATTTCTGTTTGAGAATGTTTGACTAAATTGCTACTTTCCCTCTATCTACGATGTGGAATCACACAAAGTATTAACGCAAAAAGTAAGTGCATGGATCAAAGTCCACTAAAGTGTAAAACTAAATATCCATCTCATCCATCATGCCGGGATCCACTTGATCTGTCAGGATCCATCTCATCTAGTAAATCAATTTAATCCATCATGTCAGGATCAAAGACCACTGAGTAAAACTAAATGTCAACTTGATGGATCGTATGTCCGGGCAACACGCCAATACCTAGATCAAACGACCGAGGGGCAAAGGTTAATCCCACATCAAACGAATTCCGGAGGTCACCGGAAGGACAGGGGGCGGGGCAAGGTCAAAGGTCAAAGTCGTAAATCATTTTGACATTTGCCGAAGGCTAATAACTACTGGCCCGATTTACCACATCCAAAACACTTCATTTTATCAGTGGTAACAAACACAACATATTCAAAATCATCCACACGAAAATTTAGAGCCAAGTCCAATTCCGCGTCATCTTTGATGATCATGAACGCAAATCTCCTGAATGAAACTATGTGTTTCAATAAAGGAGACTTGCACCCGATCGTGATCTTCTTAATCGGTGAAACCAATTTCCCATACCGTGATAGTGCTTGTTTCAAAATATCATCACTGAGAAACGGAGGGATATTTGATATTGTGATTTTTTTTGACGGTAACAACAGCGGTAAAACAGGTGTAAGTATTTCATCAATGATTATGCCTCTCGCAACTACCTCATTTGCTCTTTCCACCGAGTTTAAAAAAATCACGGTCGCACCATTCATTCTGGATGCGGAGAGAATGTTTTGGTGACCAACAATCTCTCCTACACCCAGACAACAAGTCTCTACACTCACCACGGATACGATCTTAACTCCGTGACGGCGTGTTAAAACATCGAGCCCTTTCCCAGCCTGAGCTGCCATGCTTTCCAAGAAAGAAGGCAGCACAAACACCACACAAGACAAAAACCAAGTCAAACAAAACAAATTCAGAAGAAAAAAAAAGAAAATATAAAGAAAAACACAGAAGAAAGAAACAAATACACGCGCTCAAAAACGCACGCTCTCACACACGCTCCACAAACGCCCACGCACGCGCAGAGAGAGAGAGAGAGAGAGAGAGTGTGTGTGTGAGAACTCTCCTTGATGCGTCTGAGAAAATCAAAACATGCACCTCAGCTCAAAACAAAAACAAAGTGCCTTTTGATGGTGAGAAACGCAGACTAAATAAAAACAAAGCAAGTTTGTTTGTTGAAGCAAGTCACTCTCTCTCTCTCTCTCTCTCTCTCTCTCCTCTCTCTCTCTCTCTCTCTCTCTCTCTCTCTCTCTCTCTCACACACACACCACACACACACACACACACACACACACACACACACACACACACACACGTTGGTGTAACAGCATTATTAGGAATCTCCATAGGCGTAATGGTTTTTATACCGTACAAACTATATATTCTATCCCCCTACACTGCCCCTGTCCCTAAACCTACCCATCACAGGAGACATGCTGCATTTTTAATTTTTTAATAAAACATTGTTTTTTATGTTTTTTAAGCCATTTGATTTATGAGGACTTTTGAAATGTCCTTATAAACCACCCATAAGTTGTAATACCAGTGTAATACACATGTCATTATACAAATTTGTGTCCTCTTAAATCACATAAACCAACTCACACACACACACACAAGTAGTTATTAGCCTTCGGCAAATGTCAAAATGATTTACGACTTTGACCTTTGACCTTGCCCCGCCCCCTGTCCTTCCGGTGACCTCCGGAATTCGTTTGATGTGGGATTAACCTTTGCCCCCTCGGTCGTTTGATCTAGGTATTGGCGTGTTGCCCGGACATACGATCCATCAAGTTGACATTTAGTTTTACTCAGTGGTCTTTGATCCTGACATGATGGATTAAATTGATTTACTAGATGAGATGGATCCTGACAGATCAAGTGGATCCCGGCATGATGGATGAGATGGATATTTAGTTTTACACTTTAGTGGACTTTGATCCATGCACTTACTTTTTGCGTTAATACTTTGTGTGATTCCACATCGTAGATAGAGGGAAAGTAGCAATTTAGTCAAACATTCTCAAACAGAAATAATTCAGAGTACAAACACTTAAATTATCAATGGTCATTTATTCCTATAAACACTGAATGTTAACGGCTCTCAAAGAAAAGTCTTCACCTAAAACGGACACACAGTCTAACGTTCAAAATGTGAACCAGCGTCGTCTGCTATCTGAATAGTAATAAAACCATAATTTGCTAACTTTTGTGTATTTATTATTATTATTATAAACTGTGCTTTTCTTAGTGATTTGGTCTGTTGAATCTTACATGGATGTTTTGGACACGTGTGATTCCTGTATAAAGAATATGTTTTAAAGTTAGTCCATAGGCTAGAGTATGGTACTTTGCATCGCTACGGTGTTACAAAATACACCCAAAGATTTAAGCAGGAGAATATAGCTTGTGAACATTCCATTATCTGATTATTTGGGGTCAGAGAACAATATTTGAACAACATTTTGTGCTGGATGTTGAAGTAAAGGTAATAGTTAATAACAAACAAACAAAAACTTTAAATCAACATGAAAACCATAATATTAATATAATTACAGTTTGAAAATTACTTCCATAATATTTTCCTTTAGTAAAGCTATGACCGTATCACCCCCCACAAAGTTTTGTGTTTGTGGTTGAGACCTCGCAGAGATTACACCAATATTAGGATTCTCAAACATTGCCTGTTTTTTAAGGAATACAAACTTTGCCATGGTTTATTATATGGCCAGTTTGGTTTCTTCTTACTTGTACAATATACTTGGTTCTCGATACAAAAATTAAAACTCCATCACCAATCAATTTTTTTTTTTTTTTTTTTATTTATTAAAACTGTTTAAGTACATAATGCCAGACAATAGACTACAACAGTTGTTATTGCAGTTTCTTCTTCATCTTCATCTGGTGTGTTGGATTCGCTCGCGCATTTGCAACTGATTTATTGAGCAATCAAGATTATTCAATAGTCAATTATTGGATCAATGTTCTTCACTTTTTTCAACCCACTGACTGGTGTTTGCTTTCAGAAACCTTTGATGATCTGAGAATATAAAAATTAAAACAATAACAGGAAAAAGAATATAAAGATTGAATCTAACCTTGTATTAGCCTGTCTCTCTTCTTTCCCAGTATCCCCTTTTGGGCAGTATTTGGCTTTGATAAAATCTGCAGTAAATAAATAAGTTTGATAAGTCTGCAGTAAAGGCTATAGTAATAGTTACAATTCTGAGTCTGATCCAGGAGCATGACACCGCATAAATAAATTAATCTTGGCTTATTGTAGCTACAAGACTCGATCCAATAGCACCAAAAACATAAAAAATTCTGTATTGCAAATATTCCTTAAAATTGGTCCCGAATAGTTAACTACTGCTTAATTAAGATAAATTTTATACATTACATAGGCGAAAACTGTTTTAATGGTTTCTCGTGTATGACACTTACATTATGCCGGCGCATTCGATGTGGCAGAAGTCATATTGATCTCAAAGGAGCTTGAACCAGTTATGATCGGCGAAAACACATGGCCATCATCATCAGATGCAGAGATGTTGCCTGTTTACATAAAATATCTGTCAGTTCATCCGTCAATTATTCATTTTTTCTTATTTTTATTTTATTTTTTATTATTGCTGCCATGAATTGAGTTAATTCATGCCTTTGATAAAATCTGCAGTGAATAAATAAGTTTAATAAGTCTGCAGTAAAAATAAATGGCTGATAAAGGCTGTAGTAATAGTTACAATTCTGAGTCTGAATAATCCAGGAGCATGACACTAAATAAAATAAATTCTACAAAACTCGATCCGATAGTACCAAAAACACAAAAAGTCTGTATTGCAAATTTGCACACGACACTGTTAGACCAGAATGTAACCTTCCTTAAAATTGGTCCCAAATAGTTAACTACGACTGATTCATTAAGAATAATTTTATACATTACATAGGCGAAAACTGTTTTAATAGTTTCTTGTGTATTACACTTACAATATGCCGGCACATTTGGTTTGCCAGAAGTCATATTGATCTCAAAGGAGCCAAGAGTTAAACCAGTTATGATCGGCGAAAACACATGGCCATCATCAGATGCAGAGATTTTGCCTGTTTACATAAAATATCTGTCAGTTCATCCGTCAATTTTTCATTATACATAGAGTGCAGCAGTGCCTCCCCCTTTTTTCATTCTTATTTCCCATAGTGATTTAAAAAAAATATATATTTATATATAAATATGCAAAATATGCATATGCAAGCTTATAAACATTTCAGTATTTTGAGAGGGTAGGGAGATTTTGTCATGTGCAGTGCTTCATGGGAGTGGGGCAGAGCTATTTTGGAGTGTGTTGCTTTTTTAAAAACTATGTTTTCAAAAACTATGGCTTCAGTGAATAAGCTGAAGAATAAGCTGAAGTCTTTATCGGAAGCAAATACCATGTATTAACAACCTCTTAGCTCACTGTAGGTCTGTCTTTTAAAATTAATTTCCGTATGGAGAAAGTAAATGTTTTTACTTCCAGAAACCGCCTGTTGCACTTTCATTAAAAATAAAATATAAACCACACTAACATGTTACTTGAATGCCTGATTGTCCTGCGGTGTTTGCTGTCTCTAGAGAGAAAGAGAGAGAGAGAGAAAGGAAAGACCATGTTATTTTAAATGACAATGAAAAGCGCTAGCCTATATAAATAGCTTTGACTTGACTTTTATATCTTTTGCTAATCACCCTGTGATAGTGTCATTCATATAGCTTACATGTTAAACAATTTATCATGCAAATTGCTAAAAGTTAAAATCAAAGACGGAGTAAAAGATGAAATAAAAAGTAGTCTAGCAAAATTTAAAAACCCAGTAACTGAAGAGGAATAAAATAGGCCTATGCACATGTCTGACTAAAATAATCTAAATAAGATTTAAAACTGAATAAAAACCAAAACATTTATTTTAAGGTCTTTTATGGAAACCTTAAATAAACGATGCTGCAGATTTTTAGTTACATCATATAGGATAATCTTCTCCAGACCATAGGGGCACTATTTCACTGTGAAAAGGGTGATGTGGCAACTCCGACACACAAGGGGCGCTATTTCACTATGAAAAGGGTGGTGTGGCAACTCCGATGCACAGGGGGGGCAGTATTTCGCTATGCAAAGGGTGATGTGACAACTCCGGTACACAGGGGGCAGTATTTCACTATGCAAAGGGTGATGTGACAACTCCGACACACAGGGGGCAGTATTTCGCTGTGCAAAGGGTGATGTGACAACTCTGGGGACACGGGGGCGCTATTTCATTCTATTTCATACCATTACCATTGCATACCTGAATAGATGTTTCAGAATGTGCTTAAAACGATGATTTTATGGTAAAATGTCTACCATACTATCGCCGAAGCATCAGTATTGTTTTTCTGAAACATATACAGACAAAGGTAAATGATAATAGCGTATATGACAATGTGTAAGAGCCGTTAGCAGCGTAGCATGAGATGCTAAACCACATGTTCTAACAGAATGCAGCATGGGCTAGCGCGAGGTGCTAACCCCACATGTTCTAACAGTATGCAGCATATGTTCTAACAGTTGCCCAGACATGTTCTAACAGTTTGTCGCATGATTTTAGCATTAGATTGAGTCACGATGGGGTTCGATGGTGATATATATCAATAACAGTGACAAACACAGAGGGTTACGTACATTTTTTATAATAAAAGCTTTTTTCTCCAGAAAACAGTTTCATAATAAAAGTCTTTATCCCCAGCAAAACCCTTGATAAATTGCGCAATAGATCCGAAGATAATACATATTACCGACAATAAACGATGTTTTAACGACGCAGTGTGTAAATCAACATAGCATATACAATCTTTTAACAATAGAACGTGTAAAACGACATGGTATAATGCAAAAATAAAACATTGGTGTAAAACAAACGATCTTTTAAAAATAGAACGTGTAAAAATAAAACATTGGTGTAAAACAAACGATCTTTTTAAAAGTAGAACGTGTAAAAACAACATGGCATAATAATGAACCTATGTTTAAAAAATCACCCTTTAACCAATTCATATCAGAATCACATCAATATCATTAATATAGTAGAAAAACACATCTGTATCACTAAAATCATATTTTTAACCAATTGATATCTGCATCACACCAACATCATGATAATACCACATGTTTAAAAAGCATACTATAACCAATTCATATCTGCATCACATCAATATCATGATAATACCCCAGATGTTTAAAAAATCATACTTTAACCAATCAATATCTGCATGACATCAATATCATTAATATAGTAGATAAAAATCATATCTGTATCACTAAAATCATATTTTTAACCAATTCATGATGATCCCACATGTATAAAAATCATATCTGCATCCATCAATATCATCATAATGGACCATGTATAAACGTCATTGCATAATACAGATAAACAACAATAGAATATTATAGATATAGAAAAATACTTACTGTTTTGCATTTTTGATGAGATGTGGAGAGAAGAGAGGGTGCAAAAGTTTTTTGGTCCAGGGGTATGGCACACGTTTATAGCCTTTTACAGTAAGAGCCTGTGGAAAACTATGGGGAAACGGCAGAGCTGTGTGTCCACTAGATTCTTTCAGTACTCTATGAAGTGTTTAGGTTCAAGACCAATTCGCATTCCCAGGGGGTAGGCAGACCTTTAGATTACACGAGCGCCATATATCACTGACAACTGTCACTCCTGAAAATAAGTCCTATGGAGTTGCAACCCAGTCTCACGGCAGTTCTGTCCATGCTGGCAGACACTACCTGTGTGATTTTTTTTCTTCAACTCTGTAAAACATGCAAGATGTATTTATTTATTTATTTTGAAATAATTGGTTCAGTAAGACATTTATTTTGTATTATATTTTTTATTTTATATTATCTATATAATTTTAAATGAACACAATGCTTTTTCAACTTTAGTCAGATAAAATTCCAGGGGCCCCAGCAATGTGGGAGTGTAAAACTTTAAAGATTTATTTAAGACAATCTTTTCATTTTAAAATAGCATATTTAAACTTTTACGATTATGCTTTGAAATAAATTCTTATATCTATACTAATGTCCTATAGCCACCATATGTAGAAACATGTTTAGACTTTATGTTCTCTTAGCAAAACAGGAGTGACAATGATGTAATGCACGCCTTGTAAGATTTAAGGCAGAGACCTCCTCATGAAACTGACGCTCAGACACTGTCGTGTACTGAGAGAGAGAGAGAGAGAGAGAGAGAGAGAGAGAGAGAGAGAGAGAGAGAGAGAGAGAGAGAGAGAGAGAGAGAGAGAGAGAGAGAGAGAGAGAGAGAGAGAGAGAGAGAGAGAGAGAGAGAGAGAGAATCACTCGTCATCTTATGCATCTTAACCATTCATAGGCTGTATGGACATCTGAGATAGGAGCTATAATTCAACTCGATGAAAATGAAAACTGTATTTATTTCATCTAAAATAATTGAATCAGTGAATTTTGTTTGATAATTATTTTTTAAAATGAACGATTAAAGCATTTCATTTATATACTTTTAAAGAACAGCATGTTTTTTCAACTTTAGTTAGTGTTAAAATTATATTTGTAAATTAATAATTGCACATTTATAACCATTTCATTTATATACTTTGCAAGATCAATGTTTTTCAACTCTAGTTAGTGTTAAATGTTATATTTTGTATATGACTTTTCAACTTTTTGGGAGATATACACATATTACCCAATAATTTATATTTCATTTATATACTTTTAAATGACTTTTCAACTTTTTGTGAGATACTTCCAAAGCGTGCTCAGCAATGAGCTCAGGAATGCGGAGGTTGCTACCAGCGTTGTGATTTATTTGACAGTAAATTACTATAACCATGTAAGAATCACACACCGGCCCTTTGAACTCAGAGACTGTCATGCACTATGACTATGAGAGAAAGAGAATCACTTACCGAGTCTTTTCAGCTTTTTGTCATCCATTTATACACTGTATGAAAATTCATGAGATGATTTTATATTTTTTAAATGAACTGAATGGTTTTCAACTTTATATGAACAGAATCTTTTTTCAGTTTTTGTATATGACTTTATATACTTTTTGTGAGATAAACTCCAAAAGTGTCCTCGGCAATGCGCTCATGAACGTGGATGGTGGGAGGGATCGTGTGACAGGCACACGCACACACATAGACAGAGCCCCTTCGTGTTCACGCGCTTGGGAGTATGAGAGATAATCACTCGTCATCTTTTTGCCATCCATTTCATAAAACAGTATGAAAATACATGTGTTAGGAACTACTTCTTCAACTCTCTAGAAATGCAAGGTATTTTTGTTTTTCAAGTTAGTGTTATATATTTTTAATTTATATTTCATTTATTTACTTTTAAAGCTCAATGGTTTTTCAACTCTAGTTAAATATTAAATTTATATTTCATTGATTACTTTTAAAGATCAATGGTTTTCAACTTTATATGAACAGAATCTTTTTTCTTTTTTTCAACTCTAGCTAGTGTTAAATGAACAATGTTTCTTCAACTTTTTGTGAGATACACTTCCACACACTGCTCATGAACGTGGACGGTGGGAGGGGTCGTGTGACACACATATAATGCCGGGATCAAAGTCCACTAAAGTGTAAAACTAAATGTCCACTTGATGTATAACCCTGCTGGGATCCACTCGATCCATCATACCGGGATCCAACCGATCCATCATGTCAGGATCAAAGACCACTAAAGTGTAAAACTAAATATCCTTCTCATCCATCATGCCGGGATCCACTTGATCTGTCAGGATCCATCTCATCTAGTAAATCAATTTAATCCATCATGTCAGGATCAAAGACCACTGAGTAAAACTAAATGTCAACTTGATGGATCGTATGTCCGGGCAACACGCCAATACCTAGATCAAACGACCGAGGGGGCAAAGGTTAATCCTACATCAAAGCAACTCCGGAGGTCACCGGAAGGACAGGGGGCGGGGCAGGTCAAAGGTCAAAGTCGTAAATCATTTTGACATAAGGTGGGTGGTAATAACTACTCACACACACACACACACACACACACACACACACACACACACACACACACACACACACACACACACACACACACACACACACACACACACACACACACACACACACACACACACACACACACACACACACACTTTAATATGCTATTATACTTCATATAACTCCATGTAAAAGCCAAAAACTAAGCTTTTTTTTTTTTTGCACAGGCCTATCTAAAGGGTTAATGGTGCCACCTGGTTATCAACAGTAAAAAATATAATTTTTACCTCTTCCCAACAGGGAAAAACACCAACAATCAAAAATGCATGATTATATGGTGTCATGGCTTTGCAATCAAAAAATGTGGTTATAATGGAAGTCAATGGGGCAAAAACAGCCACGAACAGTAAATGAGGGAGAAAAAGTTAAAATCTGATGCTGCACAAAAACTAACAATACATCAAAACCAATGTTGTTTCTAATCTTTGACATGTCCAAGACTGTGATAAAAGGTAAAATAAAATCCAGTCCACAATCACATTTTATATTGAAAATAAATCATTTTTTGTTTTTTTCCTCAAATCAGTGAAATCATTTATGAATTTGGCAATTAAAGAGTTAAAATCCTGAATCTTTTTTAAACATTTAGTAGTTTTGATCAGGACTGAGGTTGATTAATAGATTTATGCAAAAAAAATTGAAAAAAATATTTATCTGATACATTTTTACAGCAGTTTAAAGTAGTGAATACTTTATGTCACGAACATAACGAAAGGGTAGTGAATTTGAACAATGCACAAGGGTTAACTTCATCATACAACCGCGAATTACCGTTTCTGTTAAAGGGGACATATCATGCTAAATCTAATTTTTTAGCCCTTAAATGCCTTTTGTTGTATATTTGGAGTGTTTATAAGTACAGAAAAGTTGAAATTAGTCTCTCCAGGAACTTTGTTAATATCTTTATATTCTGTTTTGGTCACATTTTTCAACCGGTTTAGATTTTTCTGTTATCTATGATGTTTTGTGAACTATTACGTCGCAGTATTTGCAGCGGAACTGCCAAATAAGGACATAGACTTCCGGCCAAACACATTGAGCAATCCGCCATTTTTATTTCTCGCTGCAATTTTGTAGTCCAAGTTCAAGGATGCAGAAGTTACGAGAGGATACGTTGAAATGTTGGGTTGTTGGATGTAGTAACCCACATGCTTCATTACACCGTCTCCCAGCATCAGAACCTCTTTGAAGTGCCTGTTTGAGTTTTATTTTTCACGGAAATGTTCCCACATCTCTGGGTAAAGTCACGTTTGTGTGCGCGAAGCACTTCAAGGATAACTAACGTTACTTCAGCAACCTCCGCCAGTATAAAGAAGGATTTGCGGATAGACTTCGTCTGATTGAGGGGTCAGTTCCTTCTATCTTTGGAGACGACGAACAAAGCACGTCGGTAAGAGTACTACTTTCTTAAAACAAACGGTGTTCATGCCATGGTTTAGCAGTTGTCTTGTTAGTGTGCTTGTTTTAACAAGAGAAATAATCGACTTTTCTTTAATTGTTTATAATATAACTTATATTTTGTTTTGTGAGTATTAAATAGTCGTTGTAAATCATGCAGTATTGTAGTAGTGAGCATGGATGGAGAACTTACAGTAAATACAGTAACACACCATTGCGATACATCCATATGAAGACGTTGTTCTGTAGGTTCGTCGTCTTTATTTTTATCTCGCTCCGACTCTGGCTCGAGCCTCGAACACATGTAAGGCTTGATGGACAAGTCTTCCGTTGTTGACATTTTGTTAATAACGTGTGAATAAAAAGTTTCTGTTCCGCTAGATAATCGTATCTCTGCCTTAAAACTACAAAAATTGCCGAACGGGGTGGAGTTGAACCGAGTGTCACCTCTGCGAGCTTGAGAGCAATAGTATGTTCCTGCACAACCGGAGGCTGCAGTTTTAGGACCCCAGTTTTAGGACCGCAGTTTCAGGACCCTATTTTTTTGTGACAGCGCCACCTACCGAACTGGATGAAATAGCGGCGGCTGCAGTTTCAGGACCGCAGTTCTAGGATCCAGGTGGTTTAGTTTGTAGGCTACATAGTAGGCTATTAAGATAAGATTAAGTCTTCTTAAAAAAAAAAATTGGAAAAAAAATATATATAGCCTATATATATATATATATATATATATATATATATATATATATATATATATATATATATATATATATATATATAATTAACAAATAAAATTATGGAATAGAAAAGCTCCTGCAGCAGGTGGATTAGAGCAAGTAGCATCAAGCTACATGACACAATTTAAAAGATTGATATTACACTTTTACTTAAAGCTCACTTTAAACCACCATCGAGTATTTGTATCATATTCCGGTTGCAGTTTAAAATGGTTTTAAGTCAAAAAAAGATGTTGAAATATGTTATATTTAGAATTTTATATGCAGCTAATGGCTACACCTTGCTTAGCAATACTGTTAACATTCTTTATTCATATGAAAATATTCAAAATCACACGAAAATCACACACAAACCACATATAAGTTACTCGAAATCGTGCATTTAGCTTTTGTTTCAGGTGAAGAGATGTGTCTTAGCTTTGTTATCACGGAGGTCAGAATGAGGAAGTGTACACAGCAGCGTGTCATGCAGAAGGGGGCAGGATTATTGTCACGTTCAACCACGTGAGATGATTGACAGCTCTATAGCGAATAAGACAGCGCTGAGATGATATCATAACTGACGCAAATCAGGAAGAGGAGACAGATCCATCTCGCTGTGTTCGCTGTTTGAGCTTCAGATCACATAATTTAGTGGAACATGAAAATCATTATTTCTCCAAACATGTGCACCATTGGATTAAGAGCCCTGGTGGATGCTGTATATTGTATGTGTGAACACAAATAAACCGGTAAAGACGTGAATGACATGCTTTATGAGTGATGATTTCTATTCAAAATAACGAACGTTACAGATTAATAATTTTGCACTCCTGTTATAAATTAAGAAATTAATGTCACTGCAAACCAGTTTTATCATAAACAGTGGTCAAATATCAAAGCTGGAATTTTAAATCTTTCTAATGATGCTCAGATTGTCCAGATCAAATAAGTAAGAGTCTGATGTTTTAACGAGTAACGTTAATGATTGTTGAACAACAATAATCTGGGGCCGTCTGTGATCTTTGCCAAGAAAGGGGTTAAATTAGTGTTTTTGGTGGTCTAGTTAGGTGGCGCTGTCACAGAAAACTAGGGTCCTGAAACTGCGGTCCTAAAACTGGGGTCCTAAAACTGCAGCCTCCGGTTGTGCAGGAATACCCTACTCCTTGAGAGGGGGCGGGGTATGAAGTGTCGCTTTTGTATTTAAAGAGACCGCACCAAAACGAGTTGATCTCAGACGCACATCAGAAATACGGTAGAAAAGGGGCCTGCAGAGCTATAATAATGAGGAATTCAGACCCAAGCATTGCAGTTCTGCCTTATATAGACCACAAATGTATGATTTATATGTAAAAAGGAACGATTTAAAAGCATGATATGTACCCTTTAAAAAATGTTTATGCTTATTTAAGACATAACCAACTGTGTTTAGAGGATACTCGTGAGCTGTATGTGAGGCGGCTTTACTCTAGGCCTATGTGCACGCAGAGAAAACCAACTCCCAGAGAGTGCGCAAGTACTGAATAGTTTAAAATCGTTTGAATGTTTTAACTGTAAAGACTTAAAGACGCGCAAATGGTAAACTTTAGTCACGATGCAATGCTGGCCCGATTATGGAAGTGAATATTCCGTCATGTCCCGACTCCTAAACGCGAGCGTGTAGTTTCACCGGCTGCAGCGCTTGACGCTTACCTTGAGCAGCCCATTTTGAGAAAAGAGAGAGAGAAGACGCAGCACCATTGAACTCACGCTGTTTGTGAAATTGCGTCTCGCAGAACGTTTTAAAACTACTGATTTGATTTTATAATCTGTGTGGATTCATTTACTAATACAACCTACATGCTAAAGTGAATCAATGTTTGCGGGAATTTCCCGCATAAGTGGGAGTGCTGCGCGGCAATGATTAAAATTATGCGCAATACACGCGCCGAAATTCGAGCCCTGAATTGGCTACATTCAAAAGCACAACAGTATCGATACGCGCATCGCCAGGAGTTCATGACGATGTATCGTTGTATCGATATTCTGAGCACAGCCCTAAGAGACGAGGGGCGGGGAACAGAGTAGACGTGATAAATTTAAAGTGGCAAAAGAGGTGAATTAACACCCTGCAATAGGACTCAATTTTTCAACTGTAATCAACATTTTCCTATGTACTAGATGTGTTGAGCTATTTAACATGACATTTTTATTATATTATGCTGAAATTAATGAAATTATTCGAAAAAAGATTAGATAAGTTTGCTGAACAAGAATCAAAAATCCAAGTCAGTAAAATTATCTGAACTTCCCACTACTACTCCGCTGGTAGCTAAGCGTATGGGGCTTACTGATACCTGATACGTCACCCCGTGTATTGTTGTGATTGGTCGTGTTAGCCAATTGCGTGCAGTGAGATTTTCAAATGCATGCTTGGTGCCGCCACTCGAGCTGGCCGATTTTCATTAGTCAACATTTTTTGACTAATGAAGTCAACATTAGTCAACACCAGACCATTAATCTTTCCGATTTAGGTCTGGTTTTCCAGGCTACTGTTGAATAGGATGGTCTCTCAACTAGGGATGCAACGATTACAGATTTTGTAAGTACGATTATTGTCTGAGAAATAATCACGATTTAACGATTATCACGATTATTATGCATCAATTAATTTCACAACACTACTAATGTATAATATCACATGAACACTCAACACTAGATTTTAATGTGTTATTTATTGCTGCCACAACAGTACAACATTATAAAATGACAAACAATAATCAATCTCTTCCTTTGGAATTAAAGAGACGTGCTTTGTAAACATCCAGCATTTTTCTTTTAAAAATA
This sequence comes from Chrosomus eos, assembly GCA_036326025.1. Taxonomy (NCBI): domain Eukaryota; kingdom Metazoa; phylum Chordata; class Actinopteri; order Cypriniformes; family Leuciscidae; genus Chrosomus; species Chrosomus eos. The sequence goes on from CM070821.1 coordinate 3,791,438, forward strand.
ACAAATTAAGTCAAAGGCTGCAGGGCTCTTTGATTGAAATAGATCACAAAATTATTAAGTGTTTAGTTTGTTATACATTTATTTTCAACCTAGAAAACTTGAAAACAATCTTGTTAGTATTTGACATAAAAACATAAATAATAGGCTACTATAAAGGGATAATAAATAAATGAAAAATAAATGAAAAATAAATCTTATTTTCATTATTCAGTGAAAATAAGAATAAACAAAGTATTTGGCTCTATTGAATTAAATGCAAGCTAAATATTAACTATGTATTTCTTTTAAAAGAAAACAAATATAGTCCAAATGTTATCCACTCCAATATTATTGTACTTATTTTAATACTCTTTTTTAATTATTAATCCAAATTTTACATGTGCCTTTAGAAAATCATCTAGCCTATTATAATCTCATTATTTTGGTTTGTTTGTTTGAAGTTTAAGTAAAATTATAGAAAGAAACTGAGAACATCTCTCATGCAGTGTTATTAATAACTGAAATGCAGTTAATTGGTAGTCCTTGAAGTCTACACGGCCCTGGTCTTATGTGTTTTACACCGGCATATTAAAACTAAAGCCTAACATTTAGGCTACTGAACACAGACAGGAGAAAGCAATAGGATATTAAGTATATTAAGATATTAAGTGAAATGTTCACTGACTGAAATTCTTGAGAGCACTCACATTCTGTTTTCCACAGACTTACGCAACCAAAACATTCTGCTGTTTTTTGTTGTTGTTGTTTTTTTTTCGGTTGCACTGAAAGCTGAAAGTTGCACACCGCGTTCTCCTTTTTCCAAAGCGCTAGGGCTGTTCCGCTCCGGAAGCGTCTGTCGTTGCTCTGTTGGTTCTTGTCACCTACGGTGCGCTTGCGGCATTCTGAAAAGTAGAGATGTTTTTATCTCGATGCGGCGCGGACGCGCTTGGAAAAAACGAGCGCGTCGCTCCCATTGTGAGCGCGCCAACATTTCAAATAACGAACTTGAGCATGCAAAAGACGTGATCTGTGAACGGTGGAAATAGAGCGTCGCTGCTTAGTCCCTCTGCCATAGTGGTTGACGAGAACAGCACTTTAAGCTGGTGCACCGCTGGTGTAACTTTGTTTTCGTTTTGTGTTAGTTGCAAAAGTTCTGTTCCGTGCAGAACACGGTGTAGCATAGTCTTTACGATTAATTAACCGTGACGTTTTAAATCGCGGTTAATTGTAAAATCCGGTAATCGCTGCATCCCTACTCTCAACTAAGTTCAAAGGTAGTGATGCTAATAACCGGCTTTGTGTGATTAGAGCTGATGGAAAGAAATTGGGAGGAAGTGCAGGACAGAACTGGTGCTTGTTACGTGTTCTCCATATCCTTGTTGGTAAACATATCAAGAATCCACTTGAAGACCATGTTTGGCAGTTGTGTCTCAAGCTGAGGGAGATAGTAGAACTTGTCTGGGCTCCCAAAATCCATACCAATCAGCACAGGCGTAATTATTTAGTTAACAGATTTTTTATTTTTAAAGGCCAGTTATTTCGTTCCCTTGGCCTTTGGAATTAAAATAGCCCCACATCATCACATACCCTTCACCATTCCTAGAGATTGGCATGGTTTTATTTCAGTTAGCCTAATAGCTGGTTTGATTAGCATTCCGAGATGATCTTATGGAAAGTACCACATGCCAATCTCTAGGTATGGTGAGGGGTATGTGATGATGTGGGGCAATTTTAATTCCAAAGGCTAAGGGAACTTTATAAGGATGCAAAGTATTCTGGATCCATGAAATAACTGGCCTGTCTCTATGGGAATTTAACATAGGGGTGTCCAGACTTATGCACCCTGTATTTTAATACATTATTCATTCACAAAGAAAATTGGTTTCCTTAAAGGTTAATTTAAAGGTAAATTAAGGCATTAAGATCAGTTTCCAAAAGATGATTTTTTTTTTTTATTCCTATTTTTAGTCAACTTTAGCATGGGTGTCTAAACGTATAGAATATAAATATATTATACGCATATATATATATATATATATATATATATATATATATATATATATATATATATATATATATATATATATATATATATATATATATATATACACTCACCTAAAGGATTATTAGGAACACCTGTACAATTTCTCATTAATGCCATTCAACAAATCACATGGCAGTTGCTTCAATGCATTTAGCGGTGTGGTCCTGGTCAAGACAATCTCACGCACAGCCATTTCTAGGGTTTACAAAGAATGGTGTGAAAAGCGAAAAACATCCAGTATGCGGCAGTCCTGTGGGCGAAAATGCCTTGTTGATGCTAGAGGTCAGAGGAGAATGGGCCGACTGATTCAAGCTGATAGAAGAGCAACTTTGACTGAAATAACCACTCGCTACAACCGATGTATGCAGCAAAGCATTTGTGAAGCCACAACACACACAACCTTGAGGCGGATGGGCTGCAACAGCAGAACACCCCACCGGGTACCACTCATCTCCACTACAAATAGGAAAAAGAGGCTACAATTTGCAAAAGCTCACCAAAATTGGACAGTTGAAGACTGGAAAAATGTTGCCTGGTCTGATGAGTCTCGATTTCTGTTGAGACATTCAGATGGTAGAGTCAGAATTTGGCGTAAACAAAATGAGAACATGGATCCATCATGCTTTGTTCCCACTGTGCAGGCTGGTGGTGGTGGTGTAATGCTGTGGGGGATGTTTTCTTGGCACACTTTAGGCCCCTTCGTGCCAATTGGGCATTATTTAAATGCCACGGCCTACCTGAGCATTGTTTCTGACCATGTCCATCCCTTTATGACCACCATGTACCCATCCTCTGATGGCTACTTCCAGCAGGATAATGCACCATGTCACAAAGCTCGAATCATTTCAAATTGGTTTCTTGAACATGAAAATGAGTTCACTGTACTAAAATGGCCCCCACAGTCACCAGATCTCAACCCAATAGAGCATCTTTGAGATGTGGTGGAACGGGAGCTTTGTGTGCATCCCACAAATCTCCATCAACTGCAAGATGCTATCCTATCAATATGGGCCAACATTTCTAAAGAATGCTTTCAGCACCTTGTTGAATCAATGCCACGTAGAATTAAGGTAGTTCTGAAGGCGAAAGGGGGTGTCCACTAATCAAATCTGGCCCGCTTTTAAAAAAAGTGTGGACACTTCTGTTTTAAGTGAGAGTTGTGGTTTAAAGAGAAGTGGACATTGTATTACATGTTGATTAGATCATTTGATTTAGCCATTCAAACTTTTATATACAATATACGGTCATCAACCCATCTGTCTTGTGTGGTGGAAAATTTAAACTGAATATTAAGCTAAACATGTTTTAACATTTGACCTTGTTTGGCCTGCTAAATCTCTGAAACAATGTTCTTAGACATTCTGTTTTTTAGGTGAATGTGTGTGTGTGTCGAACCCATGACTGTGTATAAATAACATAATATGGGAAGAAACTAGACAGAGATGACTAGGTTTGAACTTGTGATCAGTGAAGTAATCGTTTCTAAATTCTTTATGAAATTATGAATTACCTCATTATGAAATACCTCCCTATTCTATAAAAACTGTTGTTTCCGTGTTTTCGGTGGGATTCTCAATGGAAATTTTCTGAGATCCACCGGCTTTGTTCTTACTTGGGAGATTCTCTGAGTATTGCTCTAGAAGACTCCTGGCCGTAATTAAAAGCATTTAAAGGACATTTGCTGGAGTCTGTCATTCAAGCTGCGCAGCAAAGAAGTTAGGGTAAGAAGAATTCAAAGCTAGTTGTCGACTGTAGACGCTATGAGAGCTTGAGTAGAGTAGTTCAGTAAAACTCAAAGCTAAGATGTCGACTGTAGACGCTATGAGAGCTTGAGTAGAGTAGTTCAGTAAAACTCAAAGCTAAGATGTCAATGGTAGACGCTATGAGAGCTTGAGTAGAGTAGTTCAGTAAAACTCGAAGCTAAGATGTCGATGGTAGACGCTATGAGAGCTCGAGTAGAGTAGAATTAGAAAACTCAGCGTTTGTCTGGAGTATCACAAAGAGAAGATTTGTAGAAAGCAGATGCATGACATTTCAGCCTCCAGGAGCCCAAGGATATTCCCTCCGTCGGTGGGGGTTGTTTACCGGACAATGGACGAGAATTCTGCCAACTTGCCGCAGACCCCATCGAATAGGACCGATGGAGGGACATCCCGGACGGGCGGAGAAAAAAAGAACTTTGGAAGGTAGGACACACAGACTTCAGTTTTTGTTTTCCTTTTTAATGTGTAAAATAAAGCATTTTTGTGTGTATGGAATTATTTTTTTTTTAAATAAGAATTTGGAACGTATTTCTTGTTTGTTCTGTTTTGATGGTTGAAACAGAAATTTTCCATATCTGTGAAATCTAAAAGAGGGATTTTAGAGGTATGAAATTTAATTGAGAAATTATTTAGCTGAAAAAAAAAAAAAAAAAAAAAGAGAAGAGAAGACACACTGGCTGAGCCCAGGTTTAAACTACTGTGTAATTTACCACAGCGAGATAATTTCTATTTGACAATATATACATAGCCTATGTAAAATTGGTGATCACATTTTGAAAGATTTAAGGATTTTGAAGAAAAAAAATGTTTTTTACCTTGTCTATTAAGGGCAATGAGAAATGATTATGGTTAAATTCAACCAAAAGTATTTGTTGAGTATTTTATTTGTTGTGGTTGAGAGTGCGCCCAGAAAGCGGTCAATAAAACCCTTCCTGCAAAGAGAGCAACTTGTCATGCTGGAAACCAGATCCAGGAGGGAAAAATGCCCTGAGATGCTGAGGTGCTTTTTGTTTGAAGTTTTTGTTTGAATAAAGGTTTAATTCTGAGAGAATATAAAGATACAGTTGAAAGAGTTGAGACAAGATACATGGATCAATATTGTTACATTTATAAATTTTTACATTTTGAAATCAATTTGAAATTGAAATTACAGAAATTGTTAGTTATAAATCATAATAATAAGAATATGCATTCTGAGATAACAAGATTTTGAATCATAAAGAAACTTTTGTGAGTTAAACTTTGATTTATTTATGTAGATGAGATACAGTAAATAAGACTGAGCAATTAGGTGCTCTTGAAATAATAAATAAATAATAAGATATTAAGTACACGTGTTTAAATATTATACTTTCTATCTGAAGGTGTCTAGAATTTGTATCCAGTTATCCCTGGAGACAATGTGGAAAATATTTAATTTATCCACTGCGGAGATTCTAAGAGTCAATGGTTTATGTTTAACTAAGGGTGTATTCACACCTGCCTTGTTTGGTTCGATTGAATCGAACTCTAGTTCGTTTACCCCCTTGGTGCGGACCTTTTGGGCAGGTGTGAATACAGCAATCGAACTCTGGTGCGGACCAAACAACCGAACCGAGACCCAGCTGAAGAGGTGGTCTCGGTACGGTTCCAAACGAACTCTGGTACGGTTCGTTTACGGTGTGAACATGAACCTACCCAATTGCAAGAATGCACTGCGCCTTTGAGTTAACAGGCTTCCGACTTATTATAAAAAATCATGTTTTGTCCCGTATTTCATTGTTAATATATATATGTATAACTCAGAGAGCGAGATACCTTGCGTGTGTGCTAGAGTAAGCATTAATTACACGCGCGCACGACGACAGAGAGGGAGAGGGAGCGCGCGAGAGACCTTGCGTGTGTGTGCTAGTAGGCTACGCATTATATAATACTATATATATTATAATACGCATTATATATTTTATAATACGCACGCGTCTCTTAATATCCCTCCCCCATAATTTCCCTGAGCCTTTTTTGCACTTCCTGATTTCCCTACTTGTGAGACTGGGGAAACTCACATCCAGGACTCTCACCACCAGCACTGGCGCCCCCCAAGGGTGCGTTCTCTCCCCACTGCTCTTCTCCCTGTACACTAACGACTGCACTTCTAAAGACCCCACTGTCAAGCTCCTGAAATTTGCAGACGACACCACTGTCATCGGTCTCATCCAAAACGGTGACGAGTCTGCTTACAGACTGGAGGTTGAACAACTGGCTGTCTGGTGCAGGTATAACAACCTTGAACTGAACACGCTCAAAACAGTGGAGATGATCGTGGACTTCAGGAGGAACAGCCCAGCACTCCCCCCGCTCACCATCATGAACAGCACTGTGGAAGCAGTGGAGTCATTCAGGTTCCTGGGCACTATCATCTCTCAGGACCTGAAGTGGGACAATCACATTGACTCCATTGTGAAAAAGGCCCAGCAGAGACTGTACTTCCTTCGCCAGCTGAGGAAGTTCAACCTGCCACAGGAGCTTCTGATTCAGTTCTACTCAGCCGTCATTGAGTCTGTCCTATGCACTTCCATCACTGTCTGGTTTGGTTCAGCTACCAAATCAGACATCATGAGACTATAGCGGACAGTACAGACTGCAGAGAGGATCATTGGTGCCCCCCTGCCAACCCTCCAGGACCTGTACTCTTCAAGAGTGAGGAAGAGAGCAGGTAAAATCATCTCAGACTCCACTCATCCTGGACACCACCTGTTTGTACTGTTACCGTCAAGACGGAGACTCAGATCACTGGCCACAAGAACATCTTGGCACAGGAACAGTTTCTTCCCACAGGCCATTTCCCTTCTGAACAGTTAACATATCTCCCAAGGCTAACACAGTCTCATCCCAGTCTCATCCCAAGAAGTCATATACTGACGTCTTGGGACGTCTTTTGACCATACGTCAATATCCGCCTTTTTAGGGTACCCTTAAACGTCGGTAAATGGCGATCCTGGGACGTCATACAACTGACGCTTTACCTTTAACGTCAGTTAGGTGACGGGGTAGGTTTAGGTCTGGGGTAGAGTTAGGATCCGATAATGTCATCTAACCGACGTTTAAGGGTACCCTAAAAAGGCGGATATTGACGTATGGTCAAAAGACGTCCCAAGACGTCAGTATATGACTTCTTGGGATGAGACTGCGCTGCCAAGGCATATGCCTGTACGTGCAATACTCCCACTGTTTAGTGCAATATCTCCTAAACTCAGGTGATTTTTATTTATATTTATTCATACTATTCAAAATACTGTAAATATGTTCATAATCCGTAAATGTTTATTCTGACTAAACCCAACTGTGGCCTTATATTTTATAGTATTTTCATATTTTTTATAATTTTATTTTTAGATTTTGTATGACTGTTTCTTGTTGTATTTGTATCTGTATATGTGGCAATACTTGGCAATAAAGCTCTTTCTTTCTCTTTCTGATATAATGAAAGTGTTTTTATATAATGAAAGTGTTTTTATAAAGAAAGACACCAGAGGATGTTGTTAAACGATTTGTTAAGAAAGTGTTATATAATGAAGGACACTTGTAATAATCATTGTAACCATTTATTGAGAAAGTGGTTTATGAAGAAGACACTGCAATTGTTATTGTAAAATCATCCATTGATAAAATGGTTTATAAAGAAGCACATACCACACTTAATGTTTGAAGCATTTATTAACAAGCTTAGAGAGAAACAAAACATGTATTAGAAAGAGCTTTGCTAAAGAAAGAAGAAAAATGCAAGCATTACCTTTGTGTGTGTTGCGGATGAGACACAGAATGCAACAAGGGAAAGGTCCAAAGAAGGAGGACGAAAAGACGAAAGGCTTTATATGAACAAGTCCTGGAGAGTTTCCATTTCTGAAGATGTCAGAGAGTTTGATTGACTTTAAAAGGACTGGAGAGATAATGTCCAGCAGACGCTGATTCACCTACGGCCTCTCCGCTGTTGATGCCTTGCCATTGCGCCTCATGCAGTTAAAGCTGGTAAACTATTTGGTTTTGATTTACTTTTATTTTTGTTTTATATATTAGTACCTTTTATGTAAACTAGTTAACCTGTATTTAATAAAAAATATATATAACTGAAATTAAGAAGCTCGCCTGCCACAAGTCTCTGTTTTACAAAAGCTTGAGCTGAACTGACCACGGAGAAGTCTTCTGTGATTTAAATATTGTAAGAATGGAAATTCAAATGCTTATTATTTAGGACAGATTTGACTTACTTTACCTAACCTGAGAATAATTAAAGTAAGGTAAAAGGTGAAGTAAGGTAAAATAAACTGAATTTTCACTTCAAGTATATTTTTAGAAAAATAAGAAAGTACAATTATTTTAAAGTGTGTTAAAAGTTGTATTGTGAAAATGGGTAAAAGCATAATGCTAATATACTTTTAATATATTTCAAGATTACTTTTAAATAATACTATTGAAAAAGGGAATATGCTTTAAATACAATAAAGTAGGCTATACTTTTTTCACTAGGGAACAAATCCCCTCAGTCTGTTGACACCAATGAAATGAGCTTTAAGTGGCAATTTACATGAGATCTGAAGACACCAGCATAATAAATGAGGACAAAATATGAACTATATATGTGAAATATGGGTATAACTAGCCTATTTACTGCCCTAGTATGACAGTTATCAGTTTAAAAGTATGCATGTGAATTAAATATGGGATAATGGCCTCATCATCTCAGTATGCTAATGCTGTGAATCCGATGCGAGGGATTCGTCATTATGCAGATTGAGGACTGATGGGATCCAGTGTCTCTTACACCTCTAATACACATCTTTTCTTTAAACTCTTGACAATTCGATGCTCTTCATTGTCACATATGAAGAAAAGACATCTGCCATTTAAATTTGTGTCACACAAACTGCAATATGTTATGGCAATATAATGTGAGCAGACACTGATGTAATTCTCAGACGGACGTCTCTCTGTAAAGAAACAGCTGAAATACAAGCGGAAGCAAGAGGATCATTTCAGCATGAGCTTCTGCATGAAGATGAAGGTTTCAGACAGAAATCCAGCAGATAAACAGACTCCAGTCATAGAAGAAGCTTGTGAGTGTAACACATACATTGCACAAGCAATCTTTACTAATACTAATAAACTTTACTTTACTAATACACAAGCATTGACCTACATTTGCGCCTCTTTGACCAGCGTGATGCCATTGTGAGTGCATGTGGTGTGCAGAATCAGAAACAGATATTTTAAGATTCTCAGATGAGGCTTATTATACTAAAGACTTGCTTACTTGAAAAACGATGTGGATTAATGAGCTGGAAAAAAGGACAAAAAGTAAATCAGTGTCAGTAAACAGCAATTTAATTCAGAATCATCCACTGCCCTGATTATTTCCCCACAAAGCAGATGATAACAAAAAAATATTTTAAACTGGGCTTGCAAAGGTTTAAAGACTGAACAATTTTTATTCATGAATAATGGACTCCGTTCACTATATTTAAGTACAAGATACCTATATCGCGTCACATCACTAATTTTCTGTCACATGTGCTATAATGTCTGAATGGAACATATATCTGTGACTGGTTGAGTGGCAGCTCCACCTGCTGCCACGCAAAGATTTTACCCCCTCTCGCATCATCTTGCCATCTCATAGTTAGGTAAATCATTTTATATTTCTTTAATTGCTTCTAAATTAAGCAATTGAAATATTTTAAAGGAGTCATAATGTGCAATTTTCACTTTTCCATGAGAATCAATGTATGTTATGATTGACTAACGATTATACATTGGCCGGGATGCCGATATTCAAAAGTGAAGCGTTTGTTCTTAAACTAGCCAACGTGCACGCGCACTCAAATACGAGATTTCAATTTCTCCCCCGACTTGACGTCAAGACGGGGCCGGATATACCATATATGGACACCGCAGAGGAGGCCCGCCCTGCCCCTCTCCCCATCATATTCAGTCAAGAAAGATGCAGAAACGTAGTGCACACGTGAGTTGCTCTGTGGTTGACTGCCAAAATCAACATTCTAATGTTTTTTCTTTACCCAAAACTGACCAAACTACAAGGGACCAGTGGATGAAATTTATTTTTAATGACGCTGTTCCAACAACCATCTCAACTTGCTCAACGTTAGGTGTCTGCGCTAAACATTTCACAAAAGAATCTTTTACAAATTTGGGGCAATATCAGGCGAAGTTGGCATCATAGCTACGTTTGGAAAAAGGTGCCATTCCAACAATCAGGGACTTGCCTGAATTTGAAACGGTAAGACTGTGTTTTTATTACTCTACTGTGTGTAACAAACAGCAGCTAACTACTAATGCGGTTAATGTATGTGATGTAAACACGGGGAATGGACTCTACAAATGCTAGCCACATCTTTCCACTTTGTTTTACACTACAGTAACGTTAGTTGACAACATATCATTGTATTGCTTTTTTATATAATAGATAAGGATAGATAAATTTAAAAAAGTCAAGAAATAATAAACATAAAGAAAAACATAACGTTACATGTCTGTAGATGAAAATTATTGAATGTCTAAAAAACCACAACGTCAAAAAAGGCAAAAACAACACATTATAGCAAACGTTAATCTCTATAACCACTGTAAGCTGAAAATAAAGTAGACTACATCTCCGTTAATGTAATCTACATTAAATTAAAGCTAAACTTATGTGGGAGAAAATAGCAACAAACGTTTTAGCTCGTTACTGATGTTAATGTATGTCTCAGTCAAAAAAATTGTCTTTACCATTCAGAGACATGTTGATGTAGACGTCCTTCCATTGACTGTTGTTCATCTTCCGTTTCCAGCTCTGGTTCAGAGTCTGGCTCAAATATGATTGAATCCCGTAGGTCGCGGCCAGGTCGGGTTCATTCACAACTTGCGCCATGATCTCTTTTTGGAATGATATGCTGAAGTTACCTGCGGTGTCAAGCCCCCTCCTTCCTGCCACCAATCAACGCGCCCCTCATTTGCATTATTAAAATGACCGTCCACGACAGCCAAAACCTCGCGTCAGATCTCGCGAGACAAAAATGCATTCAGAAATAAGGGTCAAACGAGCTCTGATGTGTTTATTTTATTCCAATTTTTCTTTTTTAGAAGGGCATGAAATGACTATAGTAGATCGTGGGTATCAAAGTTAATACTACATTATGACTCCTTTAATTATATTAAAATAATTATATTATTTTAATATAACATATGTTTCCTCAGCTACTTTGATTATGTTGTCAACAAGAGCGATGTCCTCAACTATCTGAATGCATTTATCCCCAAACCTACATGATGAGGTGAAATCTTTAGTTACAAACTTTCTATACTGATCCCCATGTCCCAAATGAGGCACCAATGGACCATCATGATGGATGGATGCATGAATTTATGGCCTTTGTTGATTTGGGGTGTCTGAGGGTCTCTTTCAGAAAGCCTTTTAACTATTTGCTGTAAAGGCAAATGAGGTTTGCGCAGTAAATGTTTCAGTTGGGCCAAAGAGTTCTCATAAGGAAAGGCAGCAATAGGGACAATAGAGATGATATTCTGCTGTCAGGTGTGTCAGCTGCGGACATTGTAAGTTATTTCACTTCTGCCATATAGCTGCCAAAAGTGACTCACAAATGAAATTAGCAATTCGTGAGCACAGTCCACCATTTTCTCTGATGTCCCAGGAGACAAAAGGAGATGCATAGCAACAGAAAACAACATAAAGTTGTTAAACATCTCCAAAGGAATCGTATCTCTCAGCACTACAGGGCGAGTCAACCAAAATCGATGGATTTTCAATCATATTTTCCGGTCAACTATGTGCCGATGACTCTTCAACAACAGCGTCGTTTCCCGGTCAACTATAAATCAATGACTTTTCAACACATTCAGCGATCGCCCGGTAAACCAAATATCAATGCTTAATCAATAATAAAGATAACTATAGATCAATATTGTTCCAATATTGTTGCCATCAACATTAATAACATCAGGTTTTCATCGATATGGTAATGGTTTAAAACATTTATTTTGCATTAAAATTTCAACATCAACCATAATGATGATTCAGATGGAAAAACAATGTTTATTCAATGTTGGCTTGCTGTCTGGGAATGTATTAAAGGATTAATGGAATATAATTACAGAAGATACGTGGCATCAAAATCAGGCAACACAAACCTGTTTCAACCTGAAACAATATCCCCCATTAGCCCATGCAGAAACTAAGAAAATAATTTCCAATAAAGATATTAATTTTGTAAAGGAAAAATGTTTGAATGTTATCACAAAATCAAACTTTATCAAGTATTAGAGCAGTTTTACAGTATCCTGATTAAAAAATGTGTTTCTAACAGCAAACACTCAGAATAAAGTGAGATGATCTGCTGATGATCCTGAATGTCTTGTTAAATTAGAGTTGATAGTCTGAGGATCATCAATATTAACAGATCTGCTGAAAACACTCTTTATTTCATGACAATAGTTCCTGTTTTCACCTCATTTATTATGCTGATGTCTTCAGATCTCCTGTATATTGACACTTAGCTCATTTGTGTCAGCAGACTGAGGGGATTTGTTGGTTACTATATGCACATTTATTTCTGTCTTTAGGCCTGTGTTGAACTGTTTTTCTTACCATTATTTATATTTGGAATAATTTCATTACATTATTTATATTCTGTTATCAATAAGTATAAAACAAACTCAGTAACAGATATATTTTATTTTTGGCAGATCAGCTCCTCCCACTAAAATTTACCATAATTGAAGTCCCTCCCACATCAGTCACATCACCAGCGAAGCTCTGCCCACTGCAATTCTCCTATAAATGCTGGAATATTCCCATCAGCTACAAGTGAAATTGAGCAAAGACTGAGTTTATTAAAGAGGACAGTGAGAACACGAGTGATCCAGAACCTGCAGAATGAAACACATTGAAGATCCTGAAGAACAAAGAGGTTGGTGTTTATTCTTCATTCATTCATGATGCTGGAGAACATTCATGTTAGAAACAATCAAGCACTTCGTCATATTTAGATAAATAGTTTAACTATGAAATGGGTACAACGGTTTTGGTTTTCAAAATGGTCAGTAAAGCAAGGTTTGAAAAATGATTGATTGTTAACATCAAGTCAAAACTTTTTTTAAGTATAAGTTCAGGCACTGGTACCTATTCAAAAGTTTTGATTTGGCACTGATATCATAAAAAAACAACACCCAACCCTAGATTATTCTTCTTACAGTAACTTTGGTTACTGTTTATTATGACGGATACCTAGGGATGCACCATATGGAAATTTTGTCAGATACCGATAACTGATAATTCTTTAATTATATATTGGCTGATTAATCTATATTTGTATATACATTTTGAGAGCCTGATTTCAAAAGTCTCACCATTAAAAATCCATGTCCCAGACACACAATTATAATGATGTTTTCATGATAATTTTATGAAGCATAGGCTATATGACATACTTGCGCTGCAGATGTTGCACTGAACTGTATTTTCATTTTGGAAGTGATTCCAATCATATTTCAAGCAATTTAAACCTCTTATTGCTGAAGGAAATCTGAAGGAAATAATCCATTATTTGTTGAGTCTAGCAACTTTGCATAAATATGAGCATTCGTTTTAAACAACAGTTATAAAAGGTTTATGTGTTGTTTAATAGTTGATCTCATCTGGCATGTTATCAAAATTATTAATGTTTTTGTTTTTCTAGATTGTAAAGAACCAGCTGACAGAGCACTGTTTTTATCTGTGCGTTTACACAGAACTTATCTCGCAGAGATCATTATCTCCACACAGCTGTAATCATTTATATGTTTAATAGTGAAATAAAGGTTATATAGAAGATGTTAATATAATCTGGGGAGGTTTAAACGTGGGGATCAGTCTAGACTTTCAGCTTGTGAATTTCTTTTACAGACACTGACACTGTTGTGATATGTCACACTCTGTGGTGTGTTTTTTCTTAAGATAAATTCACTGTATAACAAATAATAATTAATACAAAATATAACAATATACAATCCGCTCCAATTGACTGCAAAAAGTTTGTGTTCTTGTTTCTGTGGCAAGCAGAGCAGGAACTGGATTTGCCAAACTCGAACTGGAAGACAAGGAAACTTGATTATTTAACTTTATTTAATTCATATTAAAAACATATTTAATAGCATTTGTCCATTTTTATGTCATTTCTCTTAATTTTTTTCTCTTTGTATTATTTTGATCTTTTTTCTTCCACTTCAGACCTGATGGAAGAGAATGAGGAGAGTGAAGAACAATTGCGTCGCTCAGCGAATAAACAGACATTTTTAAATAAAAGAAGAGACAAGAAATCTACAACCTGCACTCAGTGTGGAAAAAGTTTCACACGCAAAGAACATCTTGAGCTTCACATGAGAGTTCACACTGGAGAGAAGCCGTTCTCATGTGATCAATGTGGGAAGAGTTTCACACAATCAGCACACCTTAAGAGCAGTGTTGGGAGTAACGCGTTACAAAAGTAATGCATTACAGTAACATATTACTTTTTGCTGTAACGCAGTAGTGTAAGGCATTACTAATCAATTTTCAGTAATATTTTACTCGGTACATGTTCAGTAAGGCTTGCGTTACAAGTTACAACAGACTTTTAGTTTTAATTGTAAAAAAAAAGAATAATAATACACAGCAAGACCGCGAGACATTAATGAGTGAGAAATGAAAGTAGGCTAAATTACCTGTTCGTGGTCAGTCAATACCGCGTGTGGTGTCCAAGTCTGTTAATAAAAAACTATATGGCAGCGTCTGATATTTGTATAGCGATTTATTTCTTACAGGAGTGCCGTGAGGTATGATCTCGGCCTCTGTGCTCGCGCTGGCCAGTGGAAAAGCGGCTAAAGCCTTAATGGTGAAGATGGCATGAAGAAGACTGTACATTCGCGAGATGGACGTATGCGCATTAGGCTATTCGTTCTGTGTTTTCTTTCTAAACAGTTAGGCTATGTTTATGTGGTATTTTTCATGTTTTCATCACGCAATCATGTTTTTGATGCGGTGGTGACGCATTCATGTAAGGTCGGCGGCGCTGCCGATAAAGCACCTAAAATCTGTCACAAAGAACCGGCAAAAGCAATGATTATGAATATGTCAAATATAGCAAGGAGACATTTTAATTGTTTTTTAATAGTCAAGACGAAGTTGACGATGCTGACTCGCGATCTTCGCAGTAGGCTAGTGCACCAGAGAGAAATGCACATTTCATTTCATAAGCAGAGAGCAGTCTGTTTTCTTTCGTTTTGAATTGTTCTGTTTTACACATAGACATTTCAACATAGATATATTTTTCAGGTCCGTGAATAGGCTACCTTATACACTGAGTTTTGGTTCATTTATAAGTGAATTGTCCTCCGTGTCTTGATTATTTGTAATTGTCTGCTATATTTAGCCTACTTCTCATTTATAAAATCCAGGCAAAATTAAGATACAATTAATACAAAACGAAATTCACTTTAAAGAAAGGCTTTGTGTCTTCTGTGTAAGGTCTTTGTGAAAGAATTAAAGCAGTCTTTTAGTGCCGCTTCAGAGCGCTCGCGTCCGTAACGGAGAACTGTCACGTCTGTAACATTGTTTTTTCCTCATAAATGCGAACACGAAAAATAAAATAAAATTAATATTTTATGTTCTGTGGAGAGCCAACCCTTCTTCATCCGATTTGCGCTGTGTAATTCACAAAATTACAACAACAAAAATCGTTGCCTCCTAAAAGTTAAAGTTTTTTTGTCACGCATGACTGTCTATTCCCCTAATATTAAAATTAAAATGCATGTGTAGACTGATATTTTTCTAATGTCTGGACTCCTTTCAGGGAGGAGCCTATGGATAAACAGACGTTTCAATATTTTGGTATTTGCATTTTCTGAGAATTTATTTTTCAAGTTTTGACAGCAAATGCCATGCATGTCCATAACGCTGGAATTCCCAAATTTTAAATAATTTATTCTCAAGTGTTTTGTGGTGTAGGTCTACGTATTTTATAATGTTAAGTTAACTTCAAATAATACTAATAGTAATTTAAAGATGTGGTAGCATTGGATCTGGACGGTATGGATAACTGGAGTTGGAAGGGGTATGTCGCGATTCTGCAGGTTCGTGGATCTGAGTGTCGCGATTTCGGTTTCATATCACATATCGTTAAAGCCCTAGTCATTTTAGAATGTTAAGTTCTACTTCTGTATAGTTATTTTGGTGAAAGTAACTCAAAAGTAATACAGGAGTAATGTAACGCATTACAATTCTGAGACAGTAATATTGTAAGGTAATGAATTACTTTTAAATAACAGTAACATGTAATATATAATGTATTCCAGTTTGGAAGTAACTTGCACAACACTGCTTAAGAGTCACATGAGAGTTCACACCGGAGTAAAGCCATTCACATTTGATCAGTGTGAAAAGAGATTCTCGCACAAACAAATTCTTAAGATTTACATGAGGACCCACACTGGACAGAAGCCGTTCACCTGCGATCAGTGTGAAAAGATTTTCACACATTCATCATACCTTAAGATTCACGTGAGGATCCACACCGGAGAGAAGCCGTTCTCATGTGATCAGTGTGGGTCGAGCTTCACACAAAAACAACATCTAAATCTTCACATGATGATCCACACTGGAGAAAAGCCATACGCATGTGATCAGTGTGAAAAGAGTTTCACACATTCATCACACCTTAAGATTCACATGAGGATCCACACCGGAGAGAAGCCGTTCA
Source organism: Chrosomus eos (assembly GCA_036326025.1). Lineage (NCBI taxonomy): Eukaryota > Metazoa > Chordata > Actinopteri > Cypriniformes > Leuciscidae > Chrosomus > Chrosomus eos. The sequence continues at coordinate 3,807,985 of CM070821.1, forward strand.
CATGTGATCAGTGTGGGTCGAGCTTCACACAAAAACAACATCTAAATCTTCACATGAGAATTCACACTGGAGAAAGGCCGTACGCATGCGATCAGTGTGGAAAGAGTTTCACACAATCATCATACTATAAGATTCACATGAGGATCCACACCGGAGAGAAGCCGTTCACATGTGATCAGTGCGACAAAACATTTCTTAGTGCATCACACCTGAAGAAACACCTGACAGTTCATACGAAGGAGAAGCCACATTCATGTTCTGTGTGTGGAAAGAGTTTTTCACAGCTGCAAAACTTAAAAGTACATCAGAAAGTTCACACTGGTGTGAGAGAGTACATGTGCTTTGAGTGTGGGAAGATTTTTACTTTACCGAACAGTTTAAAACAGCACCAGAGAATTCACACTGGAGAAAAACCTTACAAGTGTTCACACTGTGGCAAGAGATTCAGTCGGTCAGAAACTCTGAAAACACATGAGAGGATCCACAGCACAGAGAACTCACACACGTGTGATCAGTGCGGAAAGGTTTTCTATTTTAAAACTCACCTGAAGCGACACATGAAGATCCACACAGTAGAGAAACCACATCAACACAGTCTGAGATCACAGTAAGTAGTTAATCTTTATGTGCTGAGCATAAAAGTCTCTTCTGTGTAATTTAGTTTCCTAACAGCCATGATGAGCAACAGGTCATCTTGGTGGTTGCTTGCTATCTGTTTAAATTTTTCGCATTGTTATTGAGATATTGAGTTATAATATCGCATTATTATGAGAACATTTCTTATTGTGAGATGTTAAGTCGTTATTATGAGAAACATCTTGTTATAATAATAATAATAATAATAATAATAATAATAATAATAATAATACGTTTATTTTATATAGCGCCTTTCTCAAACCCAAGGTCGCTTTACATAGTGGGAAGGCAAGTATACACAACAACAAAAACCAAAACAATACAACAAAGACAAGTTATCTGTGTGAAGCTATGAGTTTAGTGTGGAGAAATGATCATTAAACAAAAAGGTCTTGAGATGAGCTTTAAAGAGTGGAAGTGAAGGACAGTCACGAATAGGTTGTGGGAGGCTGTTCCAGAGTTTGGGGGCCAAGACACTAAAGGATCTGCCACCCAGGGTGGCAAGTCTGGAGCGGGGGATAACCAAGAGATTTTGGTCAGAAGATCTGAGTGAGCGGGATGGAGTGTACGGGATCAGGAGGTTGCGGATGTAGGGGGGAGCAAGGTTATGGAGCGCTTTGAAGGTGAGTAGTAGTACTTTGTATTTGATCCGGGATGGAACTGGTAGCCAGTGGAGTTGGTAGAGAATTGGGGTGATGTGTGCTGATCGTCTGGTATGGGTGAGGAGCCTGGCTGCCGAGTTTTGAATATATTGTAACCTTTGAAGTGATTTCACAGGGAGACCAAGGAAGAGTGAGTTGCAGTAGTCTAGACGGGACATAATGAAGCAGTTAACCAAAGTGTGTGCATCACTATCAGAGAGGAAGGGTTTGAGGCGAGCAATGTTGCGGAGGTGAAAGAAGGCAGTCTTAGTGAGTGATTTGATATGAGGATCAAAGCTAAGAGTGGAGTCAAGCAAAATGCCAAGGTTTTTGACAACAGGTGTAGGGTTGACAGATGAACCATCAATATTGAGATTGAGACTGGGAGATTTAGAGAGGATGCTTTTTGGGCCAATCAGCAGAATTTCAGTTTTATCTGTATTGAGTTTAAGAAAATTGTTTTGACAAAGGACAAAAAAGCACATTAGTAAACACACTGATCTAAAGACAGGCTTGAACAGTCACACAACATTGTCCCATTCCTGAAACATAGTACAGGGGTTGGACAATGAAACTGAAACGCCTCTCATTTTAGTGTGGGAGGTTTCATGGCTAAATTGGACCAGCCTGGTGGCCAATCTTCATTAATTGCACATTGAACCAATAAGAGCAGACTGTGAAGGTCCAATTAGCAGGGTAAGAGCACAGTTTTGTGCCGTGTATCAGGATGACAATGCACCAATACACACAGCAAGACTGGTGAAAGATTGGTTTGATGAACATGAAAGGGAAGTTGAACATCTCCCATGGCCTGCACAGTCACCAGATCTAAATATTATTGAGCCACTTTGGGGTGTTTTGGAGGAGCGAGTCAGGAAACATTTTCCTCCACCAGCATCACGTCGTGACCTGGCCACTATCCTGCAAGAAGAATGGCTTAAAATCCCTCTGACCACTGTGCAGGACTTGTATATGTCATTCCCAAGACGAATTGACGCTGTATTGGCCGCAAAAGGAGGCCCTACACCATACTTATAAATTATTGTGGTCTAAAACCAGGTGTTTCAGTTTCATTTTCCAACCCCTGTACATACCTGTCATTTCCAAGGTGTTTGATTTTTCATTTTACCATGTTCATGTTCAGCCTCCTGTGAATGTTGAAGTCAGCAGGACACATCAGTGGCATCTCGTCCCTGTAAAAAAATTAATAAACACCTGTGAACATGCTGATATCAAGAGAAACTATATGGCTGCACGACTTTGGGCATGCATTGTAGATTTTTCTGGTTAAAATTGCGATTTAATTATATATAAACGCACACACACACACAGCTTAGAATAAGTGAACACACCCATGCTACAGTTGACTAAAAAGAGGAATAAAAAATCGTAATGCCTTAATTAAAAAGACGAGGAAAACTCCAAACTTTAGGGACGTGAATAATGTCCCTGAATTCTTTGTGAATGAATAATGTATCGCAAATAATTAAATGTTCTTTAAAATACAGGGTGCATACGTCTGGACACTTCTAGCACACACCCTTCACCATATAGACATGGTTTTATTTCGTTAATAAAAATAACAATATCCTAGCATGCGGCCTATAAATCGTTAAAAAGGAACACTAAAGTACACTAGAAAAAAATATATGGATACGTTTACTTCAAATGTGTCCAATCGTTACAAACACAGTATTTAACAGTAAACATGTTTCTAAACATTATAATATTCACAATATTAGAGTAAACACTGATACTAGCCTAACATAAAGCTGTGTTTTATTAAACATAAAAACATCCTCGTGTCGTACATATTCATATTTCAACGTTTCTGTCGATCTCATACATTTTAGTCTAGCAACAGTTCAACTTGAATGTAAAGTGTATGCAACAATAACACTAACTAATATAATTCATAATACATTTCTTACCTTACATCTTTCTTGTCTTCAAATCGCGTTCTTCTTCTTCTGATGTAACTAAATCCAATGTAAGCTCACTGTGTGTCTTCTAAACTCGACGAAAAGCAGAGGAGAGGAGTGAAGTTTGCTGCTATTTTTTTTTTAGGTAATGAGTGTGTTCTTTTTCTTCTGATGTAACTAAATCCAATGTAAGCTCACTGCGTGTCTTCTAAACTCGACGAAAAGCAGAGGACTGATGAACTTTAGTCCCGCCCACAGCCGGTGCCGGAAGTAAAAATTCAATACAATTTCTCCATTGACATTTGGGATATAAGCCATAAAAACGTAACCATAAATGGTAGACTTAAAACCAGCTACGGCTGTACTAAGTGATTGTATATGCTCATATAAACACCAAAAGTTTATGGGGCACTAACCTTGTTTTAAGATAGATCCCTTTTATTCGCGATGTATTGGATAAGTACTTCATTACCCACAATCCTGAACAATCCCACAATCCCACAGTGATGCATCTGATTGGTGGAAGTCGTGTCACGTGTCTGAAACCCCGCGAAGGCACGTGAAGACTGAAGATCGCGTAATGACGATCTCCGCATAATTTGCTCCGCATATCCATCTGGAAACCTTCCGTTGAAGTAGTTTTGGTAAGGGGCGAAAATACTGGTTAGCTGATTGGCCTATGTTGGTGATAGACGGGCCAAATCAACCAATCAGATCAACGAAGCATATGACGTACTAACAGAGCTACGACGAAAACACAACCACAAGCCAGGCTACTCTTGCTGCTGCAGATAAAGGCTTGTTAGCTCAGCAAATAAGCAACATGTCGGCAAAGGATATTTGCCGTTTATGAAACTACAATTTACAAATAACTGAAGCCGCCATGTTCTTTAGACTGAACTGTCGTGCTTCTCGTTGCGACACACCTCAACCCGCCTCAAAGCCAACGCTGATTGGACGTTCGTTTGGTGAACTGCTCCCAAATTTTCTTTAACGGAAAGTATCCAGACTGATCTGCGAGTGAAACCTTGAAAGCTCGCGAGATCAGGATGGTCTCACGAGGCTACTATATACAATTCACTGGAGGAAAAAGTTCACGTTGCCGTCGTCAGATTTGGAAGTCACTCAAAAGGCTCTTTCACGGTGGCTTTCAGTCAACTTTAGTGAGGCGCGGTTGTTTATGGGAGGAGTAGTTCCTTTGCTCGGAAATGAAAACATGTACACAGGCTTGTACCTTTGACTTTTTTTTAGATTTTCTCTTCGTTTTTTCACTCGAAATGATATGTTGTATGCTTATGAGTTCAGCCGTAGCTGGTTATCCTCAGACATGCCCGTATACTCTTTAGATATGGATTTTACAAAATGTCAATGGGAGAAATGAATGGGAAATTTACTTCCGGCACCAACGCTCTCTCAGGCTGTGGGCGGGACTGTGATGCTCTATTTGTACAACCTGCAACTGGGTTACAGGTTGCTAGGTTGAGGTGACAAATGGGTTGAAATTGTAAATGGTCTGTGGATTGTGTGAATATAATGCATTTAATACAATCTGGACACTGGTCAACATTAGACAAACATATTGGTCCGATTATTCATAAAGGAGTTTGGGCCATGCAAATTACGGAGTTATGGGAAAAATAACAAACCGGGAGGGGTCCGGGAGATAGGGCTAAAAAACGGGAGAAACCCGGGAAAAACGGGAGTGTTGACAGGTATGCCAGCTGCTGTGTTGCCTTATTATGACCTTTCCCTGTTAGTTTATGCAGACAGTCCCAGACTTGTTTATTATTACCCTTAGCGCCCCTTATTAGGTCAACTAAGTTAGATTTAGCTGCCCTGATTTCCTTTATTACTCTATTTCTCAAGGACACAAATCTATGCCTGTCAGTCAATGATTTGGACTTGAGAGATAGCTTTAAAGCATTATCTCTCTCCTTCATTAATCTCCTTATGTCACTAGAGATCCAGGGGAGGGTATATGTATTCCCTTTAGATTTGCTTTTCTTGAATAATCGCTTTGTTTTGGATTGTGGACATGATGACATTTGTGTCATTATCCACATCTACACCAGCTATGATTTGATCCAAGTTAATATTTTTGATTTCTCTGTCAAATTCATCAACATCACACTTGGGTATTCGTAACTGGCTAGATTTGGTGTTAGGTTAAAAAAAAAAAAAAAAAAAAAAAAACGCGATTAGGTGAGCTTTCTGGCTATAAGAGTGAGGTTATGGTCAGACATACCAGTGACCATGTTAAAGGATTTTGAGACCCTTTCAGGTTTGTTGGTGAATATCAAGTCAATTTGAGTTTTTGATGACGAGGTTACTCTAGTGGGCCCTTTAATTAGTTCGGTAAAATCAAATTTATTAAAGACCCGTTGCAGTGCTTTACTAGCGTCCCATCACAGGTGATTCTTGAGATTCGCCTTCGAGGGCCAGGCATATCAATACACAGTCCTGCCGTTCGGCCTGTCCTTAGCACCCCGCACATTCACGAAGTGCATGCGAGTTCTGGACTACTTGGTCGATTGGCTGGTTCTAGCTCGATCACAATCAGAGCTCATAGAACACAGGGCCACTTTACTCGAGCACCTCGAGAAGCTGGGCCTTACAGTCAATTGGGCGAAAAGCTCGCTGTCTCCCAGTCAGAATTTTTTTTTCTGGGAACAGTGTTGGACTCGCTATCCATGACGGCACACCTGTCACCGGAGCGCGGGTTAAATATTCAGCACGTCGCGAAATCCTTCCGCCATGGCTCTATAGTCCCGCTCAAAAGGGTTCAGAAAATGCTGGGTCTAATGGCCTCAGCAGCTTCTGTACTCCAGCTGGGCCTGCTTCGCATGCGCCCACTGCAGATGTGGCTGAAAGCGTGAGTTCCACCCCGGGCATGGACCGCGGGTCTGTTTCGCCTCAGGGTCGGCCTACAGTGCGTTTCAGCTCTGGAACCTTGGAAAGTAACCGACTCGTATCAGTCAGGTGTGAGTCTGGGGACTGCCTCGAGTGTGAAGGTGGTGTCTACGGACGCCTCCGCCTCGGGTTGGGGAGCACTGCTTGAGGGCAGACCGCTAACTGACCTGTGGTGAGAATGAGAAAAGCTCCTTCACATAAACTGCTTGGAGATGATAGCAGTCGACAAAGCACTACGGCGCTTTAGTCCCCAGATAAGAGGCCACCACGTCTTGGTCCGGTCAGACAATATGTCATTGGTGGCATAAATAAATCGCCAGGGGGGCATCAGGTCCCGAAACCTTTACAGGCTGACGGAATGCCTCCTGGTCTGGGCTCAGCACAACCTTCTCTCGCTGAGAGCAGCGCATGTGCCTGGTCACCTAAATTTGGGACCAGACAGACTGTCCAAAAACAACGTCCCAGCAGGGGAATGGTCGCTGCACCCGCAGACGGTCCAACTGCTGTGGGAAATGTTCGGCAGAGCGCAGGTGGACCTATTCACGTCCCACGAAAATGCTCATTGTCTGAAGTTTTTCTCGAAAAGCAGAGAAATGGCCCATGTCTGGCCCCGCTGTCCCCTATACACTTTTCCCCCTGTCTCGCTCCTGCTTCAAGTGTTGAAACGAATCAGAGAATATGGATGCCCAGTGCTGCTCGTGGCTCCGCTCTGGACAAACCAGACTTGGTTCCCAGTCCTGATGCAGCTGACCAGCACTGCCCCATGGCCTGTACCATTGAGGAGAGACCTCCTCTCTCAGGCGGAGGGCTTGATTTGGCATCCTCGCCCGGATCTGTGGTCCCTGCACGCATGGGCCATCGGAGGGAGTGTTAAACACGATCGCGCAGGCTAGAGCTCCGTCTATTAGATGGCTCTACTCCTCTAAATGGTCTGTGTACTCTGCTTGGTGTCAAGCCCAGGGCTTTTCACCCGTAGACTGCGGGGTTACGGAAGTGCTTTCCTTCCTTCAAAAGCTATTGGATAAGGGTAGGACCCCATCCACGCTCAAAGTATATGTGGCGGCCATAGCAACGTTTGCAAAAAGGGTGTCTGGCCAGTCGCTGGGAAAGAACGACTTAGTCGTGCGTTTCCTCAGGGGAGCTCGGAGGTTAAACCCTCCCAGGCCTCCTTCAGTCCCGACGTGGGACCTTTCCACGGTCTTGGAGGCCATGAAAGGTGCCCCATTCGAGCCGATCCAATTGTCGGACAGGAAACGCCTGTCTTTCAAAACAGTGTTTCTCATGGCTCTCGCTTCAGTGAAGCGCATAGGGGACTTACAGGCGCTCTCGGTAAGCATGTCATGTATGGAGTTTGGACCTAATGACTCAAAGGTCATACTCAAACCTAAGCACGTGTATGTGCCGAAATCCCTCAATACACCGTTTAGGGCCCAGGTAATTTCCGTCTGCCCTTCCGGTTCTCAATGAGGAGAAGGATGCAAGTCTCCTTTGCCCCGTCAGGGCACTAAGAGCTTATGTGTCCCACTCGTCTGGTTTCAGACAGACTGAGCCGCTTTTCGTTTTGTTCGGCGGGCGTTCCAAGGGACTTGCCGCCTCAAAACAGAGCCAGATGAATAGTCGATGCCATAGCGCTGGCTTACACTTCTAAGGGCCTGCAGTGCCCCTTGGGTGTCAGAGCGCACTCCACGAGAGGCGTGGCCTCCTCGTGGGCATGGTCTAGCGGGGTCACCCTGCAAGATATTTGTACGGCTGCGGGCTGGGCCTCGCCGTCTACATTTATAAAATACTATAACCTGGAGGTACCCGCCTTACAAGCTAAGCTTTTGGCGGTCTAGAATTCAGTGCTATCTGCCCCGCTGTGCGGCCCAGATACTGAGTTTGACCTGCGTATCGCTCATTGACCGATACAGCAGCTCCATGAGTGTTCGTATGGCCACCCAGTTTAGGCTGAAAGTTTCACCCTGGCTGCGTGGTTTAATTGTCATTTGATTAGCTCCTCTGGATGCTATTTTATAAGGAATGACGCTTCTAGCCTCTCTTCCTCTACTCTCTGTGAGTCTATGGTGATTATGCACTATATGCGCCCTGGGCTTCGGCCCTTGGGACTTTGGTGTTGGATCCCCGTGCGCACGGCGTGTTACACTGTGTTCCCCATAGCATAAGATATTACGCAGTACGAGAGATACTCTCGTAAGAGAACGTACTCGGTTACTAACGTAACCTCGGTTCTCTCTAGAGAGGGAACGAGTACTGCGTATCTTGCCGTGCTTGGAATACGCTCTGGTTCGCTTCGGCGACGAAAACCAGTTTGTATCAGCGTATCAGAAAAGAGGTTTTCCCCATAGCTTTAGATATTACGCAGTACTCGTTCCCTCTCTAGAGAGAACCAAGGTTATGTTAGTAACCGAGTACGGGTTCTCCACTGCATGGATCTTCATGTGTATCTTCAGGTTATTTTTAATAGAGAAACTCTTTCCACACTGATCACACGTGTGCGGCTTCTCTCTCCAGTGTGGATCTTCTCATGTGTTTTCAGAGATGATGACCGACTGAATCTCTTGTCAGTGTGAACACTTGTAAGGTTTTTCTCCAGTGTGAATTCTCTGGTGCAGTTTTAAACTGTTTGCTGAAGTAAAAGTCTTCTCACACTCAAAGCACATGTACTCTCTCACAGCAGTATGAGTTTTCTGATGTGCATGTAAGTATGTCAGCAGTGAAAAACTCTTTCCACACACAGAACATGAGTGCGGCTTCTCCTTCATGAACTGTCAGGTGTTTCTTCAGGTGTGATGCACAGAGAAATGTTTTGCCTACTGATCACATGTGAACGGCTTCTCTCTGGTGTAAACTCTCATGTGAAGTTTAATGGGTACCTATTATGGATTTTTGAAAATTGCCCTTCATGTAGTGTGTAACATAGATCTAAGTGAACGAAAACATCCTGCAAAGTTTTAAACATGAAAGTTCACCGTATACAAAGTTATTGTCTCTCAAAAGTAAGAGTCGACTCTGAGTCGCTGATATGAATCGTTCGACGAACGATGCTTTTCCTTTGTCTAGATGACGTCATCTTGACAAGATATTTGAATAAGATACGCCCACTTATTGCGTTCGGAGACCAGTGTTGCCAGGTCCGTATGCCTGCACTGTTTCCGCGGGTTGTTTGTGTAGTGCACGGGTTGACGCGATTGTTTTACCCACTGGAACATAATTGTTATTGGGGAAACACCCGGGAACACTATTTGACTATTTTTGGCCGTGATTGGGTTAGTTTTGATGAGCAATTGGGCTGGTTTTGTTGTGCAGACCTGGCAACCCTGTCGGAGACGCCAGGGAAAACTAGCATCATGTCAAGACGCTGTTTTGAAGTGCGACGCAAAAGCAACCTTTTTTCATCTGCACAGTGAGGAGCATTTGAAGACTAAGTGGCTACGGTTCATATATACAACTATACCACAGAAGTATAGCCCGAACCTTGCTCTGTGTTCGCGTCATTTTGAAGATGATTGCTTCACAAACCTAAATGCTATAAGTATGGATTTGCGAGCCGGCTGATACTGAAGGTTCAGTACCGAGTTTATTTGGATCAGCTTCCTTCTCCGAATTACATCCTGTAAGTTAATATTAATTGTTGCTTTTATGTTTTATCTTTATGTATCATGCTCAATAATGTGTGTGTGTTGTGTACGCACAGCGCAGCTTCTAGGTCTTCAATGTCAATTGTATTGAAATATGTGAAGTGTTTGTCGTTGTTAATGGAGTTGTCATAAAGAATATAGCTATAACGTTACCTATTAGTACTGCATTATCAATATGTTTATGCGTTGGGCTAACGCAAACAAAGACTGAATGTGCTTTTAAGTCAAGTCAAGTCAAGTCACCTTTATTTATATAGCGCTTTTTACAATACAAATTGTTTCAAAGCAGCTTTACAGAGATAACAGGAAAACAATGTTGTAATAGTATTGTTCAATTGAAAATTAAATGTCCCCAACTAAGCAAGCCAAAAGGCGAAGGCAACAGTGGCAAGGAACCAAAACTCCATCAGGTGACAGAATGGAGAAAAAAACCTTGGGAGAACCCAGGCTCAGTCGGGGGGCCAGTCCTCCTTTGGCCAACGAATGAACAGTGTATGATTATGAGTTAGGCAGCATAATGTCAGGAGTCAGATGGGATCAGAACTTTCACGATATTATCCAGTTCATCTGGTTGGGTAGGGTCATCCGGCCGGTGAGGAGATGAGTGGTGAGGTGTCCATGGACCTTCACAGCCCTGATAATGCGTGTCGTCGTGTCCATGTGATGGTCCTTCATCAGATCTGGATATGCCCTGGATCCGGCGGTCTGCGGTAAACCTCGGGATAAATAGAGAGACTAATATTAGCGTAGACGCCATCCTTCTTATGATGTACAAAGTACATCAGGAATTATGGGAAGTGTTTCCGGTTCCGGCTGATCTAATCTATGCAGCCTAACATTGAATTATAGAAATCTATAATGTGTTATGTGTATGCTAAGCCAAAGAGATGTGTTTTTAGTCTAGATTTAAACTGACAGACTGTATCTGCTTCCCGGACTGTGTTAGGAAGATTGTTCCAAAGTTTTGGTGCTAAATAGGAAAAGGATCTACCGCCAGCAGTCGATTTTGATATTCTAGGTATTATCAACTGGCCAGAATTTTGAGATCGCAATAGACGTGAAGGACTATAATGCGTTAAGAGCTCGCTCAAGTACTGGGGAGCCAAACCATTTAGTGCTTTGTAAGTAATCAGCAATATTTTAAAATTTATACGATGTTTAATAGGCAGCCAATGCAGTGTTGACAGAACCGGGCTAATATGGTCATACTTCCTGGTTCTGGTAAGAACTCTAGCGGCTGCATTTTGAACTAGCTGTAGTTTGTTTAATAAGCGTGCAGGGCAACCACCCAGTAGAGCATTACAATAATCTAGCCTTGAGGTCATGAAAGCATGAACTAATTGTTCCGCATTTGTCAGTGAGAGCATATGACATAGTTTAGATATATTTTTAAGATGGAAAAAAGCGGTTTTACAGATACTAGACACGTGACTTTCAAATGAAAGATTGGTATCAAAGAGCACACCCAGGTTCCTAACTGACGTCGAAGACTTAACAGAGCAGCCATCAAGTGTTAGACAGTATTCTAGGTTATTAGGTGAGGAAGTTTTTTGTCCAATGATTAGAATCTCTGTTTTTTCAGAATTTAGTAATAGGAAATTACTGGTCATCCAATTTTTTATATCAGCTATGCATTCCGTTAATTTTGTGAATTGGTAAGTTTCGTTAGGTTTTGAAGAAATATACAGCTGAGTATCATCAGCATAACAGTGAAAGCTAATTCCATATTTCCTAATTATATCTCCTAATGGTAGCATGTACAGAGTGAACAGCAGCGGTCCTAGTACTGAGCCTTGTGGTACACCATACTGAACTTGTGATCGATAAGACATCTCTTCATTTACTGATACAAACTGAAAACGGTCAGATAAGTATGATTTAAACCATGCTAGTGCAATTCCGCTAATGCCAACATAGTTTTCTAGTCTATTTAAAAGAATGTTGTGGTCGATAGTATCAAATGCAGCACTAAGATCAAGTAACACTAATAGAGAGATACAACCACGATCGGATGATAGGAGCAAATCATTTGTGACTTTAATGAGAGCAGTCTCAGTACTATGGTACGGTCTAAATCCGGACTGAAAATCCTCGCAGATATTATTTCTTTCTAAAAAGGAACACAGTTGTGAGGATACTGCTTTTTCTAGTATCTTTGACAGAAAAGGCAGATTCGAGATTGGCCTGTAATTGACTAATTCTGTAGGATCAAGTTGCGGTTTTTTAACAAGCGGTTTAATCATAGCCAACTTAAAGGTTTTTGGTACGTATCCTAATGACAAAGATGAATTAATGATATCTAGAAGAGGATCTATGACCTCTCTCTCTCGGGTCTGGCCTTGACGTGGCGAGGGGGCTTGTGTGTTCCAGTGACCCTGGAGAGCGATACCGTCGGGAGCTCGCTCCTAGTAGGGTCACCCTAGGCGGGCCGGTCTCCAGGGTAGGTTCCAGACAAACAAAGACCCCAGCATGTCGGTATGCTGCGAGGTGGCAGCCCCACCAACCGACTATCCTGCGGAGGGCTAACAACCCACCCAGGAGAAACTATTTTGTTACGAAACCGATCAGAGAAAGTAGCCGGACAGCCCAACACGGTAACGGACCCCTGCCAGCCCCCGACCAACGAGTACGATTAAACCTTCGCCGCAGGACGCGAGTCGCCACATGGAATGTCCAGACACTCCTTCGCCCTGGAGCTGCCACCCTGCTGTCCAGAGAGCTCTGCCGTTATAACATCTCCTTGGCAGGGCTCTGTGAGGTTCGATGGCACGGCAATGGCGAAACAACAGCAGGCGACCATTGCTATTTCTGGAGTGGCCCCGAGAGACGGACAGGCCTTTATGGCGTAGCACTTGCCATCCCAAAGGCCCTCCGCAAGTCCCTCATCAACTGGACACCCCTGAGCGACAGATTGCTGTCAGCCCGCTTTCTCCACCAACACGGCAAGATGACAGTAATCGTTGCTTATGCCCCCACCGATGTCACTGATGAGGATGCAAAGGATGCCTTCTTTGACCAACTCCATCAGGCTGTTGGCCAAGCCTCACCACACGACATCACCATCATCCTCACCGATGCCAACGCCTCTCTGTCTAGCAGTGATCGGTCCACAGGCTCACCTGTCGGCACAACCTTTGCTGACAGGTTCACAAACGACAATGGTAACCGCCTTCTCCTTCTCTGCCATCACAACAACCTCTGTATTGCTGATACCTGGTTTCCACGGAAGCTTATCCATCACTGGACATGGTATAGCCCAGATGGCAGAACCAGGAAAGCGCTGGACCATATCCTCATCTCTCGACGCTGGAAGCCGTTTGTCACCAACTGCCGCGTGTACCGAGGAGCAGAGCTTGGAAACACAGACCATCGCTTGCTGGTGGCCCAGCTCAAGTTAAAACTGCGAGCCAACCAGCACACCAAGACTCAGCCTCGCCTCGACTCCTCCCTACTCAGTGATCCAAACATCGCCACAGACTTCAGTTGCGCCATCCGCCGCACCTTTGATAACCTGGCTATCGACAAGGTGAACGACTGGCAGACCTTCAAGGAAAGTGTCATCCAGTCAGCTCACAATGTCCTCGGATGCTTTCGACCTTCCCCGAAAAAGCCTTGGATTTCGGAGAGGACACTCAACATCATTGACCGGCGGCGTGAGGCCCGGCTCCGAGGTGACATGACGGAGTATCAGCGACTGAACCGCCAGCGCAATGTGGCTATAGCCGAGGATAGGGAGAAGTTCTGGCAAGCAGAAGCTAAACACCTAGAGTCCGCGGCCAATAATAACAATATGAGCCGTGTCTTCAGTCTGCTGCGCCAAGCCCGTAATGGTCCACGCATCAAGACAGCCCTGGTAAAAGATTCCGATGGCCACCTTATAACAACCGAAGCAAACTGCCTTGAACGCTGGAAAGAGCACTTTAGCCTCCTTCTGCAGCACGGTACCTCCCCAGTTGATACCGCCATCTCATCGGCCGCTAATGCTGCAGCTCTTAGTGTTGTCTGCAGTACAGACCCTGTCACACCTGAGGAAGTCAGAGCCGCTCTGGAAAAACTTAACAGCAGGAAAGCCCCCGGCATCTGTGCAATAACCGCTGAGATGCTAAAATCCGGCGGTGAAACCATCGTCGGGTGGCTTACCCACATATTCAATGTAGTGTGGGAGACAGAGAGGCTTCCCAGCGACTGGACCAGAGGAGTCATTTTGCCCTTCTGGAAACGTAAGGGCGACAGGTTAGTCTGCGGCAACCACAGAGGCATTACCCTTCTCTCTCCATCCCCGGCAAGCTCTTTACCAGGATCTTGCTCACCCGTGCTCTCCCAGCCATCAGAAGCAGCCGCCGTCCCCAGCAGGCTGGCTTCATGCCTAACCGCTCCACAACAGACCAAATCTCCGCCGTTCGCCTGCTGATAGAGAAGACCTATGAATTCCGTAAAGATCGCCATCTTTACATCGGATTCATAGATCTGAAGGCTGCCTTTGACACCGTTTGCCAAACTTCACTGTGGAGTATCCTACAAACCCTCGGAGCACCACCCAAGATAGTTGCCCTGTTCAAGCTGTTTTATAGCAACGCTCAGAGCTGTGTCCGCATCAACGGCAGAGACTCAGACTGGTTTTCCATCTCCAGTGGCGTTCGCCAGGGCTGTGTGGCTGCTCCTGATCTCTTCAACTGCATCATTGACCATCTGATGTCTAGGGTCTGTGAACGGGTCCCCGGTGTGTCCTTCGGCAGTTACCACCTAACTGACCTGGAGTACGCTGACGACACCATCCTGCTCAGCACGTCCTACAACCAGCTGAGAGACGCTCTGGGCATATACAGTGAAGAGGCTAAGAAGCTTGGCCTTCAGGTGAGCTGGACAAAAACCAAGTTCATGTATGTTGGTGACGGACCGCATCCAACTTCCCTGCGGCTTGGCAATTACATTGTAGAGCCTGTCAAGAACTTTGTGTATCTGGGATCCTTAGTGACAGACAACGGGGACCTAAAACCAGAGATTACCCGCAGAAGAGCCCTGGCTGCGTCAGCCCTGCAGTCTCTCTGGAAACCACTCTGGCGGCACCAGACCATCTCACGCAAGACGAAGCTCCGGATTTACAACTCGGCAGTACTCTCCATCCTGCTTTATGGCTCAGAGACTTGGCCCTTAAATAAGACACTGACTGCTAGATTAGATGGCTTTGATAGCAGGGCCCTCAGGACCATTGAGAACATCAGGTGGCCCCAGCGGATTTCCAATCAAGTGCTTAGAGCCCGCACGTGCCAGCCTAGAGCATCCTGCCTAGCTGCGCAACGTCGCACCCGCTGGTTTGGCCATGTCCTCCGTCTCCCTCCTGACCATCCGACGAGAGCCATTCTCCAGTTTGATCCGAGGGCCGCAGGCTGGAGACGACCACGAGGTAAACCTCGCACCCGATGGCTCGACGTCCTTGCGGGCGACCTCCAACAACATGGAGTTGCTGTGGAGGATGCAGAGCAGCTGGCACAAGACCGTCAGCACTGGAAACAACTGGTTCATCTGGTCGGCTCAACGCACAGGGATGGGACGCCCCCCCACCCATCGCAGGAGCCAAAATGAAATGAAAAATGAGAAGAGGATCTATGACCTCTGGAAGCATCTCTTTCAGTAGCTTAGTCGGTATAGGGTCTAGCATACAAGTTGTCGATTTAGATGAATTAACAATTTTGCAAAATTCTTCCTCTCCTATAGCAACAAATGAATCAAAATGTTCCTCACAGAGACTACAATATACTCCCTGATGCGATACTGTAGTAGACGGTTGCATAGTTATAATTTTGTCCCTGATATTATCAATCTTATAAGTGAAGAAGTTCATAAAGTCATTACTGCTGTGTTTTTTATAAACTTCTGGGCTTGAAGCTTTCTTTTTCGTTAGTTTAGTCACTTGTTCAAATAAATACCTAGGATTATGTCTATTTTCTTCTAATAGGGTTGAAAAATAATTAGTTCTAGCATCTTTTAAGGCCTCTCTGTAAGCAATCGAGCTCTCCTTCCATGAAATCCGAAATACCTCTAGTTTTGTTTTCTTCCAGTTTCGCTCCATTTTTCTGGCTGCTCTCTTAAGGGCCCGGGTGTGCTCATTGTACCACGGCGTTGGACTATTTTCTTTAATCTTCTTTAAGCGCAGCGGAGCAACTGTGTCTAAAGTGCTGGAAAAGAGAGAGTTAAAAGTTTCTGTTGCAATATCAAGTTCTTCTAAGCTATCTGGGATGCTGAGATTATGAAACTGATTTGGAAGATTATTGATAAAGCAATCTTTAGTGGCAGAAGTGATAGGTCTAACATATTTATAACACGGAGTCGGCTTTGCAGCCTTGGCTAAATGTAATTTACACGAGACTAGATAGTGATCGGAGATGTCGTCGCTCTGCTGCAGAATTTCAACGCCATCAACATCTATTCCATGTGATAATATTAGATCAAGAGTATGATTACGACAATGAGTAGGTCCTGACACGTGTTGTCTCACTCCAATTGAGTTTATAATGTCTTTAAATGCCAATCCCAATGCATCTTTTTCATTATCTACATGTATATTAAAATCACCAACAATTAGGACTTTATCTGCAGCCAATACTAATTCTGATAGAAAGTCAGCAAATTCTTTGAGAAAATCTTTATGGTGCCCTGGTGGCCTGTATACAGTAGCCAGCAGAATTCTCAAACGTGATTTATTGTTTACACTATACATTTTTACATTAAGCACCAACACTTCAAAAGAAGTATATTTAAAACTAGATTTCTTAGTGGTTTTGAGAATATAACTATAAATTACAGCAACACCGCCCCCTTTGCCTTTCGGACGAGGCTCATGTTTATAACAATAATCTTGCGGAGTGGACTCATTTAAAGTAATGTAATCGTTTGGTTTTAGCCAGGTTTCTGTCAAACACAGCACATCTAGGTTATAGTCTTTAATCTTATCATTAACTATGAGCTAATGAGCTTTTACCACTGAACTTTGGGATTGCCCTGCAACACTGCAGATTAACGTCACGCAAAGGCGGGTTTTGGAAAAATGACTCGCTAAACGATTCATATGGGAGTCGGTGAGCAAATCAGGTAAACATAAATGCATATTATAAGACAACAAAAGTGTTTTTTTGTCATTGTATGCTTGTAAAACTGTTGTTGGGGACTCCCAGAACAATATTAGGAACATTTTAAATGCCATAATAGGTGCCCTTTAAGATGTTGTTTGTTTGAGAATCTCTTTTCACACTGAGTGCATGTGAACAGCTTCTCGCCAGTGTGGATCATCACGTGAACATTAAGACTTTGTATGTGAAACTCCTTCCACACTGATCACATGAGAACGGCTTCTCTCCAGTGTGGATCCTCATGTGAATCTCAAGATTATGTTTGTTTCCACACTGAGTGCAGTGTGTAGATGTCTTGGCTTTTTTCTTTAAAAATGTCTGTTTAGTCTTTGAGCGACTTTTTTTCTCCAGATTTGACATGATGTTCCTCCTCCACTTCACTTTTTTATTTATATAAAATATATATGAATTTTTATTTTCAGTACATCAAAATAATTAATTCAAAAAGTGAAATATGAAGTGAAAAGACATAAAAATTATGTAAGACAACTGCTACATAATATTATCATGAATGAGGTACACCGATCTTGAAAGTTTTATTTTTTAAACATTATAGACAAATCCCATGTTTCTGAAGTGAGAACTATTAATTACATTTGATCAATGAAACAGTTCAAATATACAATACTTCCATATTTTCACATCAACTTTTAAATATCTAATTTATTTTACTAAAGACTTAGGGCCGGTCACACTAGAGTTCCATTCCATTCATACGCATGTGAATGTGGAAAACTGGAAACACAAGATCAAGCGAATTACCCTGCGTTTCAGTTTAAGTTAACAGTGTCTATAGAAATTTCACATACTGAAAGTCAAGAGTGACTGCAGCTTTAACTAGTTTTAAATTGGCCATTTTTATTAGCATTATCTGTGTCCTACATGTTTAACTCAACTCTGTTATTATGGTTCCCTTTCGAGGGAACTCAACAATGCATCGAGAAATCGACTCTTTGGGGACGCTCCCTTAGCGTGCGCCTCTGAAGTAAAAATGAAACTAGTCCAATCCTGATTGGCGTTGCGTCATGACGCAACATGTGACGGCATACCCGGAAGTATAAAAATGACGCTGACACATACACATACCAGCTATCGCTCTTCAACAAGCGCTCTGTGTGGAAACTGTCTGTCTTATTTGGTGTTGTTTGTCAGATTATATATATATATATATATATATATATATATATATATATATATATATATATATATATATATATATATATATATTATGGCGAGTGAACAGTTTGTTAGATGCATCACGGGTGGGGACACACATCAGCTTTGTGTAAACTGTTTGGGAGCTATTCCGCTTGGTGGTGGCCAAGATGGCCAAGCTCGCGATCCCTGTGGTTCAGGACCCGCGTCCGTTGAGGCAGCACGGAGAATGAGATCATGGGGATCGCAAAAGGATCTGGCAGACGAGAACGAGACTGCTGAGGCACTTTCTCGTTCATCATCTGCAGATTCAATAACGCCCGTTCACGGTGCAGAAGCCCGCCCTGCGGCTTCTTCTGCCCGCGACGAGTGCCCGATGTTGGAACTATCTGCTTATGAGGAAGTGGATGTTCTCAGCATCGGGAGCGAGGAACATGAGCGTGACTCGCCAGCTCATGTTCCCGCATATGAGGAGTTGGTAGAGGTTGTGACGCGTGCTGTGGCCAGACTCAACATTAGCTGGCCACAAGATAAGCAGGAAGAATCTCGTGGTAAAAATAGATTAGACAAGAGATTCCTGCAGCACAGGTCACAACCTCAGCGACGGGGTTTGCCATTTTTCCCAGATCTCCATAACGAGATCTCGAGATCCTGGGAGAAACCGCACTCCTCTCGCATCTCCACTCATACTACATGTGATTATAGTAATGTGGTGGGTGCGAGGGAGGCGGGTTATGGCAAGATGCCGCAGATGGAGGAAGCCTTAGCCAGTTATCTTTCTCCTGAAGCGGCATCTTCGCTTAAAACCCCGACACTGCCCAGTAGACCATGCAGGGAAACATCAGCATTGGTCGGTAGGGCATATATGGCGGCTGGTCGGGCTGGTGCGTCCTTACATTCCATGGCAATTTTACAGGCGTACCAGGCCGACCTCCTTAAAGATTTAGATGAAGGCGAGGGTCCCACCCCATCTGATATTGCGGAACTGAGAAGGGCCACTCCGAGCCACTCGTGAAACAGCACGCACTATCGGCCGTTCCATGGCAGCGTTGGTGGCTACGGAGAGGCACTTATGGCTCAATTTATCGGGTATTAAGGATAGGGATAGATCCTTTCTGTTGGACGCGCCGCTTTCGCCTTCTGGCCTGTTCGGTGACGCAGTTTCAACTGTCGTCGACAGGTTTCAGGAGGTGAAGAAACAATCTGCGGCGTTCCAACAGTTCCTTCCTCGTCGAACTAAATCTGTTAGGAGGGCTGGTCTAAGTGGCCAGCCACAGCCGTCAACCAGCTCCTCATACCGGCAAGAACAGAAGGAAAGCGTTGCCTCTAGAGCCCCTCCTTCTGGAGCTTGGCAACAGAGGAAACGTGCTCAGCCGAAACCCGTCGGCCAGAAAGGCGACCTGAGTGCCGTCATTCAGGCCAAGAGAGCGGGGAAGAGGTCCTAACCGAAGTGGTAGGATCTCAGAGGGCTGTCCCCCCCACTGTAAAGCTACCGAGGTTGTTTTCACAGCGGAGCCCTCAAGAAAAATATGTTATCCCGCCATCTCTGATGCTTCGGGCGACATCGATTTTTAGCGACCACCCTACGAGGTGTCTGCCAAATTTTTTTTTTTTAAAAAAGAGCGACCACTGTGGTCACACAAAATTTCTCATCTAGTTCCTGCCGTTCTATCGCTTCAGGAAGAACAGTGCTCAAAAAATACCCGAGACCAGCCTCGAGAGGCTGGTTCCCTTAGTAGAATTTCTGGGAAATTGGCAAAATCTTCCAAATATATCTATCTGGGTCCTGAAAATAATAGAACATGGTTACAGACTGCAGTTCAGTCACAGTCCCCCCAAGTTTGCTGGGGTGGTGCCGACTACAGTGGTTCCAGAACAGGCTCAGGTTATGGAACAAGAAGTACAGACTCTTCTGGCCAAAGGGGCCATAGAAATCGTTCCCCTACCAGACAGAGAGTCAGGGTTTTACAGCCGTTACTTTATAGTTCCAAAGAAGGATGGAGGTCTGAGGCCGATTTTAGATTTAAGGCATCTGAATCTGGCTCTGAGGAGGTTCTGATTCAAGATGCTCACCATTCCCATTATAGTGAATCAGATCAGGTCCGAGGACTGGTTTGTCAAGATAGACCTAAAAGACGCCTATTTTCACATCTCCATCCTTCCATGTCACAGGAGGTTCCTAAGGTTTGCTTTCGGGGGCGAAGCATACCAATATCGGGTTCTTCCGTTCGGCCTAGCACTCTCTCCCCGAACATTCACAAAGTGTATGGATGCAGCTCTGGCTCCATTGAGACTTCAGGGCATTCGTATACTAAACTACATCGACGACTGGCTCATATTGGCCCAGTCTCGAGAGTTGGCAGTTCGGCATCGAGATGTCGTCCTTGCTCATATTCAGAATTTAGGGTTGAGACTCAACATGAAAAAGAGTGTACTAGAACCAGTTCAGAAAACTATTTTTCTGGGGGTGGTGTGGGATTCCGTTACGATGCGGGCACGAATGTCTCCCCACGCATCGAGTCTATCCTAACCATGGTCTCTGGAATAAGGCTAGGCCAGGCTATCACTGTAAAGCGATTTCAAAGAATGCTGGGCCTCATGGCAGCGGCATCAAACGTAATACCTTTGGGCCTTCTCCACATGAGGCCCCTTCAGTTGTGGTTGAAAACCAAGGGGTTTTCCCCCAAGGGAAATCCATTTCGTATGATCAGAGTAACGCGCAGATGCCTTCGTGCTCTAGTAATATGGAAGGAACCTTGGTTTCTGTCTCAAGGACCAGTATTAGGAGCATCATGTCGCCGGAAAACCGTTTCGACAGACGCCTCCCTCACTGGTTGGGGCGCGGTCATGGACGGCCGCTTTGCCAGGGGTCTGTGGCAGGACCATCATCTGTCTTGGCACATAAATTGCCTAGAGATGTTGGCTGTTTTCAGGGCTCTGAGGAGCTTCCTTCCAGACATCAAGGGTTACCATGTCTTAATACATTCGGACAATACATCAGTGGTAGCTTATCTGAACCGACAAGGGGGACTCAGATCGCGCCCTCTATGCAGATTGGCGCAACAGATTATTCTTTGGTCCCAGGGGAAAATACTGTCTATCAGAGCAATGTATATTCCGGGGGTTCACAATCAGGGAGCAGACATCCTGTCGAGGCAGGGGCTGAGGCCCGGGGAATGGAGACTTCACCCAGATGTGGTGAAGTTAATATGGGAGGAATTTGGACCAATGGAAGTGGATCTGTTTGCGTCTCGAGAGACGTCCCACTGTCCACTTTGGTTCTCCCTCTCACATCCAGCCCCATTGGGAGTGGATGCTATGGTACAGGCCTGGCCGAGGCTTCGCCTGTACACTTTTCCCCCGATCACTCTGCTTCCTGGGGTCCTGGAGAGGGTACGTCAAGAAGGCATCAGTCTACTTCTGGTTGCCCCAATGTGGCCGACACGAGTGTGGTTTTCAGACGTGATATCACTCCTGATAGCTCCGCCATGGCAGATTCCTCTGAGGAGGGATCTGTTGTCTCAGGTAGAGGGCACAATTTTCCACCCTCACCCAGAGCTGTGGAATCTGTGGGTCTGGCCTCTGAGGGGGCTCAGTACCTAAATGCTGGTTTATCAGCTGGGGTGGTCGAAACCATACTTAGCTCTAGGGCTCCGTCCACTAGGAGATTATATGGCCTCAAGTGGAATGTTTTTGTCACTTGGTGTAGAGAACAGGAGTTAGATCCAATAAACTGCCCGGTGGCTTCAGTTCTGGATTTTTTACAAGACCGTTTCTCTGCGGGTCTCTCCCCTTCCACGCTTAAAGTGTAGGAATCTTAGGCTAAAAATGGTATTTCTCTTAGCTATTACCTCTCTTAAGAGGGTGGGAGATCACCAAGCCCTGGCAGTGACACCAGCTTGCTTGGAGTTTGCCCTGGCAGAGTTAAAGCCTTTTTGCACCCGAGTCCGGGCTACGTGCCTAAGGTTCCTACGAATACGGCTCGGTCCACGGTCCTTCAGGCATTCCATCCTCCACCTCATGTGTCGGCAGAAGAAGAGAAGCTTCATTTGCTCTGCCCCGTCAGAGCTTTGAGCGTGTACCTCGAGAGGTCCTCTTCTTGGAGGAGGTCGGACCAATTATTAGTGTGTTTTGGGTCACCTAAGAAGGGGCTCCCGGCATCCAAGCAAACTATTAGTAAGTGGATTGTTCAAGCTATTACTTCAGCCTACAAGGTGCGCTTGCCTTTACCTTTAGCTGTTAGGGCTCATTCGACTAGAGGCATGGCTTCCTCTAGGGCCTTCCTTTCGGGAGTGCCCCTCCAGGAGATCTGTGAGGCAGCCGGATGGGCTACCCCACACACTTTTATTAGGTTCTACAGTTTACACCTCACTAGTACACCTGGCGCACACGTGCTTTCGTCTTAGTTGAGTGCCTGAGTCAGTTTCACTCCGGGACAGGCCTGTTTTCGGTGCGTGGCCTAGTGGGTATTCGTTCCCCAAAGTGTCGATTTCTCGATGCATTGTTGAGTTCCCTCGAAAGGGAACGTCTCGGGTTATGACTATAACCCTTGTTCTCTGAGAAGGGAACGAGACAATGCATCGCTCTGCCACGCCCCTCGAGGCCTTAGAGCGTCTTGCTTCATCACGAGGCTGGTGTGTGTATGTGTCAGCGTCACTTTTATACTTCCGGGTATGCCGTCACATGTTGCGTCATGACGCAACACCAATCAGGATTGGACTAGTTTCATTTTTACTTCAGAGGCGCACGCTAAGGGAGCGCCCCCAAAGTGTCGATTTCTCGATGCATTGTCTCGTTCCCTTCTCAGGGAACAAGGGTTATAGTCATAACCCCAGACATTTTCTTCATTTGAAAAACACAGCATTTCTTAAAACTGTGACACACAGGAAGTGACATCATCTGGGCTCTTTCTACTGCATGATGGGAGGACAATAAAATAATCTCAATCCATTGTCTCTGGTTTTACACAAACTGTACAGTGTTGATCACATTCATCAACCCTATTACCAAAGTTATTATAACAAGAATCTCAATAAATATGAATACATTCTATTTTTTATAAGAAATACCTTATCAGTAACTATAAAGCACATTTTGAAAAAGAAATAACAATGGTGAGAAGAACAGTTAAAAGCATGAACAGAAATAAATATACATATAGTAGCTGTAACGGCACCGAGATGGTCATCTGATAACATTAATTATATTCTAGATAGTTAACATCCCTCCACTCCTCCAAACTGATCACGTCAGTCTTTTGATTACATTACTGAAACAGCAGCTTAAATGTGTCAAAACAAAGCCCAGTTCTTCCATTCAAAGACTGCCATTGATGAAGATCACGGGACAGTTAATGATTTTCTCGTTAAGATAAAGAAGGTTCTGTCGCATGGACATGTGACAACGGCCACCAACCTATCTGGAGATCCCGTGAGGGAATCTCATGATCCCCGCATGAGAAGGATAGACGCTTTTCAAACAAAACAGACATTGTACCCCGTTGTAAACGCATCAAATTTATCAATACCATACACATCTACTTCCCCGGAGGCGGGGTGGACGAGAGTCCACCACGTCCGACGAACGCTAGATGAACTCCCACCACACACACACACACACACACAGACACACACACACACACAGACACACATAGAAACCCTCAGTTTCCTGATGTGTGATCAAAATACTGTTGTAAATGTGTGAAATGCTTTTCTTGTGATGTTGCATGATTCTATTGTGGCAAACTGCTATAACTATAAGCTTTCATGATATGTAATCAACTTGATATGCTTTAATCACGAAGAATCAGGTATCGTCATCTCACCAGCTCGCAGGAATGCCGCGCTTGGTATGATTGTAACCAGCGAAATCGAATAAGATCGAATAACTAACCCAAAATGCGATATGATGCATGTTTTTATTAATACCAATTTAGAAGTGTATTTTTACTAAAGTTTTATCCTCTTCGCACCTGACTCGGAGGGTGGGTATCTTTGCAAACACAGAAGTTTGCTGCCACTCCTCCTCCCAAACGATTGGATCAGGCCCGTATGAAGGCGTGTCTCTAGCTCCTTCAAAACCTGGAGCGCGACGTCGTTCTTAGCAAGCAGTCTTCGCCAGAGAGAACCGTCTTCAATAAGAACTCAACCGAGTTCTTCGTTTTCTTTCTAACTTTCGTTTTAACCTAAGTTTTTCTTTCTCGTGATCTAACTCAGTTGACAGTTTTCCTTCGTTAAGTATATTCAAGAACGAAACGACTCTAAGACTTAATCATCGTTTGTTCGAGCTGACAGATATCTACCTGCGTCCGAACGAAACACCTCAGGACACATTCAGCCGACGCTTTCTTTCAAACAACCTCACAAACGGGCCTCGCCAAAGCAAGTATAAATCTAAAAAGAAATGCTGTTTTAAGGTTGTCTATAACATCTGATTAAGCCTTTTGGGGTCTCATGATTGAACTGTTTGAACTGAAGATCATCTCATCTCTCTCATCTCTATCTCTCTCACACTCCCTCATCTCTCTCTCTCTCTCTCTCTCTCTCTCTCTCTCTCTCTCTCTCTCTCTCTCTCTCTCTCTCTCTCTCTAATATTTTGTATTGCAATCGTTTTGTTAATTGTTTGCTTTGCTATGCATATTTACTCCTGCGTGATTTAAGTAGTTCATGTAATCTTTAGTTTGCTTTATTAAACTCTATAACCTTTTGAATTGAATCTGTCTCATATTGTTCCACTTGAAGTCAATGAAAATTGTCGATCTTATGTTACAAAGCTCTACTTGATTTATATTAAGATATCTAAAGTGCCTTACACGAAAATATCATTTCTGGTGGCCACAGGAAGGATAATTTTGATGTTTATAGGCCAGGTAAACGGACAGTGCATAACAATTAAATTTGAATCACTTGAAAATTTATCCTGATAACTGATAATATTTTGCCGACCTATATTAATAATTACTACGAAGAATCGTGTTAATTATTCATATACGGTGAGGTCTAGCCTATTCCTTATTTGGTATAGTTTAATTTGTGTAGTCATAATGCATATTCATCAGCTGATGAATATTATTCCCCATTTAAGCTAATATTTCCCCAAAAATAGTCATTGTCGCTACATTTATATGGTGGATGGAACGCGGGCATTTTCAAACTTCATTTTGAACAAATATTCAGATTCATATTCATGTGTGTTTTGGAGTTTAATATTGTGTACAAGCGTTTGCATTGTGTAGTGATAAATCGATTTAAGGCCGAAAGCCGTGCCTGAGAAAAACTGCAGTTACAGTATTTGTGGACGGCCCAGCTTAGAGAATAAATAAATTTGCTTTCGTTTTCTCTTTGCTCGACTGTGATACATTTTTAATACTGTTCGAAGACCTGTTTGAACGAAGAAATCTTCACTCAGGCATATTACCGGTACAGTTATACACTGTAGGAGCGAGATTCCTCCTGTCAGTAAAAAGATCTTTATTTTGTGTCGTTAACAACGATAACTTCGGGTTTCAAATACTGGATTAGCTACCCGGTGAAAATCCGTTCATTTTCTGTGCAGATTAAGCACAGAGAGATCCGCCGTGATCTCCCAAAATATACTGGTTTCGTGGTTAAAAGAAATCTGTGCGCATAAACACTTTTGTGTTCCTTAACCAGGTTTACAAGCGCGTATCAGTTTCAAATTACCACGCGCGTGAGTTTGGTCCGCGTGAACGCGACACCGCCATCACGTGACGCTCGGCATAAAGCCTATAGCAGAAGAGACCTGCTATTCATTTACTCCTCGTTTGAGTTTACACTAAATTCATTGCGATGGTTATCGAATAAGCTGCCTAAATACATATTTGCATTTACAGCTTGCTAGTTCGTAAAACAATCCTCCTGTTTTGGACTGAGACTTTTTATTTTGAGTCCCATTCACAGAAGTGAATCAGAGCTTGAGTCATAAAAATCCTCAGTTCAAATCACAGATAGTTCACTTGGAGAGAGAGAGACGCCCCTAGCGGCGGCACTCCTCCAGGTCAGCGATCATTCTTCTGCTCAATTCATTCCAGCCCTACTCTGCTTCCATTTCTACCTGTCTGTTTTATTTTATTTTCATAATCATTGCTAATAACTTCAGTGGTATGGTGATTATTATAAGAAATCATTCTGATTCCTTTAAATTTCCCCAGTGTATCTAGATTTGATTCAAATTGGAATAATATTTTATTTTTAATTAATTTAAAAAATATATATGTTTTTAAATTTTTTTTTTTTGAAAAAAAAAAAATATTTTAATTTTTAAGATTTAATTCTTCACTATAAATTTCTAAATTTCAGTCATTAATAGGCCCTTGAGAGAAACTCTCAAGCCAGCTATCAACCTTCTACTGAACTTATTCTGTATGAAATCATTTTCATTTATGCTTTTCCTGACGATTCTTTTATAATCATTAAAAATAACCTAAGTGTTGTTGCAATTATTATAAGAAATCAGTCTAATTCTCTATCAACTTCCCCCAGGCTTATTTTGATTTGAGTTAAACCAATTTGAATTTAAATGTACATTGTGTCAAACAGTCAAGGTGAACCCCAGAGAGGAAGTGCGCCCCCTTGAGGCTCCAAAACACCACTACAGCGGCCTACCGCTCCACTTCCCTGGCCTCCACCTGCATTGAGTTATTGCTAACTTCCAAACGGGTTAGGATATTTTCAATAACTACCATCCGTATCTAATTTCTCTCTGCTATCATTAGGTGGCAAAGCCGTTCATCTCTTAATTTGGTTTGTCCTTTCCAGGTTAAAATTAATTTTCTCTTCAAAGAATTTTTTTTTTTTACTACTTTATCCCTTTTAAGGTTTATTGTAGTTTCAGTTTATTTCAATATACCTAAATTACTCCATTTGGTTTAAGCAAAAAGAATCTTGATTCACTTTAAGCTCTTTGAACCTTGTTCATTCCATTTTGCCTGTCATATAGGTAAAACCAAATCTCTTTATCTGCGGTGGACCGTGGGAGTACCTGGTTGATCTCGGTGGGCGGGTCTGCCGACTGGCATCGCCGGCACTGACCGTGCAGTGACTCTTGTGCGCTTCAATCTCTGCCACTGGTTGCGGCACGCAGTAAGTGACATCAGCAATTTGGTGCTTCGAAGGTTCAACCACAAAGCCGACGTGCAAATCAATTGTTGGGACCGGGGCACAAACCGTAGGCGGCTGCGCCACTCCAGTTCGCTGGAGGGTTCTGGGCCACGCCCACTTTTGCAGTACGATCGGCCGGTTGATACCTCGGAGATTACCAGGTTGTGTTTACAGTCACACGCTGTTTGAGTGGGCGTAACCGTGACACAGAGCAACGAAGAGCCCGGAGTCACGGCGGCCGAGTGTTTGGCGGCGCCGGAAAGCTGACCACGCTTGCTGGGGCCAGCTGGGTTCGACCTCAGTTCACCTCAGGTAAAAAAAAACTGAATTTGATAAAACCCTGCCATTTAATATAAGCCATAGAATATCATATAGTCCCCCGGATATATTTTTCTTAGTGTTTGGTTTACCTCCTTTCCCCTAAGACACACCCTCTGAGTTAATAGTGATTACACTATAGCGCAGGTCCATTCACTTAGGTGTTATTTTCACTGCGATACTTTTGTTTTGTTCTTCCCCTTTCGATCTTCTCTTCCTTTTCTGTTGTTTTGTTCTGTTGTGATTTGTTTCTTGCAGTTCAACAAGAGACCCCAAGGAAGCTAAATAATAGAGTGACAACCGAGCAGCCTCTAGTTCGGGTCCCACGCTGACCCGCGTAAATTGGCCCGCCTAACTGTCTACGTCAGTTAGCCAAAATTTCTATAGACGGCACGGCCGTACTACAGCTCGTTAGCCTCTAAACAAAGCTTGCATTGGCCCTTTTGTGTGTGTTGTGTTTCTCTCGCCCCCAGTGAGCCAGAATGTCACGCGCTTCCAGTCCCGAGGACCATTGGAGCAATCTGGATGCTTGGTTAAGAGCCATGACAACCGGCTGCCTGCCCAAGGACACTGGCGACCCTAAACCCCTGACACGACAGGAACTGGACACCGACGTGGACCAGCTAATGTCCAACGACCCCACGCAGGCCTACAGCTCAAAAGACTGGAGCCGGATCATCGGAAGCCTCGCTCACAACCTGGTGGCACAGGCACGCTTGGCAGAGGAGGACAACGCCCATCTGGAAAAGGAAATCGCAGGATTAAAGACTCAACTGGAGGAGGCCCGCACAAAAAAGGACCACACGCAGGAGCGTCTGGATCAGCTACTTCTGGAGGTCGAAGCCGAGGACGCAACGGCCCCGGAATTACAAAAGGAAGTGGAAACACTGCAAAAGACCCTGGAGGATCTGCGCACGGACACAGACAAGAGAGTACAGGCGGAGAAGCGTACAACGGAGGAACTCCGTGACAAACAGCTACGTGGCGAAGCTCTGCTGAAAAGAGCAGAGATTGAATTAAAAGACAGAGAGGCCAAAGCCAAGGCCTGTGAAAAACATTTGCAAGCAGCTCGAGCTGAAATTAACGAGCTTGTCCAACAGAGACACGATCTAAAACATGAACTTGACCTTGTCCACCGTGAACTGAAACATGCTTACAGACTGCAGGGCGACCTGGAGGGGGAAACACCCATCACTCCGTTTCCCCTCACCAGCGAGCCCGCACTTCTCAGCCAACCCCCCAAAGCTGAAGGGGGGGGGGCAAGCCCACGGCACGACACCACCCTAGCCAGCCCGGTGGGTCGGGCCAGCGGCCATCACCCGGCCCCTAAAGAACTAGACAAGCTGGCGAGAAACATCCCGACCTTCACTCCCAATCCAGCGGGAGGTCACGATGTTCACTCTTATTTACAAGACATTGACTTTCACTTACAAACTGTGGC